>OX244035.2:6937500-8254797 GCA_945859785.2 Tridacna gigas
CTGCACAAAACTTGCAGTCTGATCTTGGATCTACACTGTCTGATAAGGAGACATTTTTCTCTGAAACATAAGTTTAAAAAAGCATTATTTTTAGTATCAGTTTAAAAAATTCATTTAACATATATAGGAGGATAAGGATTAATATATGCGTACCTTATTCAGATTTCTCGATCGCATTTCGACACAAGTGTAGAGTGCTGCAAGTGACTTACTTTGTCTATGTAAGCTTTTGTGCAATCTTTGAAAACAAGCTTTTCAGAAGCCGTAGGTCAAAGTCAAATATATTTCACATGAATGCTCCTCGGATTTTCATATGAAATCTTGGACTGTAAAAAAAAACAGATTTTGTAATGTTAAAGGCTTGAAAACATTGTTGAAAAAGGAGAAAATGCTTGTCACAAGCATTTTCTTCTTTTCTCACAATGTTTTCAAAAGCCCTCTTTCTTAGGGTCATGAAAACACAGGATTGTCTGGTAAAGGGTCAAGGTCATTAAGATAGTTTAGCTTACTTTCTATTATTATGTTTACCAGTATCACAGAGACAGTTCCCAAATTTACAGCTTTTTCACCCACAGAAGGGTATGTATAAAGCATGTATAGATAGCATGTATACTTACTTATATAACTGTATATAGTATAGCATGTATAGACACTTATATAACTTTATATAGTATAGTTAGTGTATTCAGTGTCATCTTTGCTAGCTTGCGGTGATGATCACCATTTTGCCCCATTCACTCTTGGCTGATTGAGTCAAAAATTGTAACCCGAAGGTACAGTTAACCCTTTACCACACAATCCCGACTTTTGACGACCCTGCAGAAAATACCCAGGGTTTGCCATGACCCCCTGTTTCTTTGAATCAGGACCTCCAAATTTTCCAAATGACCCCCAAAATTTGTAAGTGTGCTTTCTTTGATTCATTTGAAAGGGGTCAAGTGACCCCCGCACCAGAAAGTCCAGGGAAAACCCTGATACCTTTTGAAAACATTGTGGGAAAAAGAGAAAATGCTGATAACAAGCATTTTCTCCTTTTCCCCTTTTCCCACAATGTTTTCTACCTTTCCCAGATCAAATTCAATTTTTGAGCTACAATTTGATTTGTCGTCTGCAAATGCTTTCAATTTAGATCAGTCTAAAATTTTTTCGTTTGGTAAAGAGTTAATTATTGGTTGTTCTAAAAGCACCAATTGAGTAGTGTTTTACATTCGCTATCCATCATCAGCTAATCGTAAATGAAAATAAGTGACCGCAGGAGAGAATTGCCAGATATGCTGGGAGTCATCACCTCCAAAAACTGTCAAAATGCAAAAGGGTTATCCAAAAGAAACAAGTATGCTACCTTTGGTTTTCATTTTCAATGATGTAATTCCATGGGCCCTAACTATTAAAATCAAGAGGGCGGCGTAATGAGGGGATTACAAATTCCAACTCAATCAGCCATTTAAAGGTGAATAGAGAAACACATGCTGGTTGTTACCTTTGGGTTGGAAAGATGATTCACTGTTTTGTCTTAGTTTTTAACTTTGTTGAAATGGACATCAAAACATGAAGCAACCCCATTTTGTCATTGTATATATAGTAGAAACCCAAACTTTGATGTTATTATTTGCTGCATGATAATTTTAGCTCATGTGAGTACAGTGTGATGGGATGAGCTCTTGTGATAGTCCAGTGTCTCTCGTTTGGCATTTTGCACCATTTATTCACCTGTACAAATGTCCTTTCTGCAGAAATAACCCGACCAAATCACATTGAACTTCGTTTGGACTGTTCTGATATCCAGAAAAGAAATTCCTCAAGATTGCTGCCTTTACAATAGCATATTACAAAGAATTGGAGAGGATATCGTTCCTAAATGCCTTAGATCCAATGCCATTCAAATAAGGCATCGATAGTTAGTATTTACCCTTAACCAAACAATTCTGGGTTTTAATGATCCTAAGTTAAAAGGCTTTTTAGAACATTTTGGAAACATTTGCCCTTCTCCCACAATATTTTCAACCCTTTCGAAGACAAACCCCAGAACTTGAGCCGCATTTAAATTCTAGTAGTTGTCTGCAAAATTTAATGCTTTGGGTTTGGATGAGCCCAAAATTTTGATGTTTAGTGAAGAGTTTAAGCAGAGTAGGCTAGAATGGTCTTTTCTGGGCATCACATGTTCCTAGTAGTTCCATATATATAACACAAAGACAGCTCAAGTGACTGTTTTCTTGGTTTTATTAGCTCGGGTGTTTTTCGAAGAAAATGTTGAGGTATTGTAGCCTTGGTGTCATCTGCATCATCTTTGACATTTTATAATATCTCTATCATTACTGAAGATATTTACTTCAAACTTGAACAAACTGTTACCTCTCAAAAGAGGAATCGATACAACAAGGGCAGGTAACCATCAGAGTATTTTTGACACTTATGCTCCTTTTTCAACTTTGAATTTCAGTGAAAATCAGTTGAGCTTTGGCACATGCATGCCATGCTCTTGTTGCCCTTCAGTGTGAACAAAAGCTTTTGCATGGTTGACTTGACTGAATTTTTGAGTCCATTCCAACAAAGTTTGAATGCTGTATGTGTTATTTTTAGTTTAGTTTGATAGCAGTCTGTCTCTGCCTATTATAGGTATGCGTAAATATTTATATGCCTGTATTATGTTTGTTTGCACTGTCAGCCTCTCTTTGTTTTTTTTTTCAAGAGCCATATACCGTATACCCTTATAATTGTTTATTTAAAAAAAAAGCATACATTTGAGTCATGTTCTGTGAAAAGGGAGCTTATGGTAATGCATCTGCAAAAAGTATTGAGCCTGCGCAGGCTTACCTTGGCCAAAACTTTTTGCTTTTGGTCAATTTTATGCATGTCAAAGGACCAGTGTACCTTACCTCATGACTCAGCTGCTTGCTAGAGAAAATGGATTTTATGGATCCATCATTATATGATGACTTGCTTGGTACTAGTATAATGGATCACAGAGATGCATTAACTCTTTACCAAACGACAAAATTTAAGACTACTCCAAATTGAAAGCATTTGCAGACAACAAAATGAACGTGACTTAAAAATTGAAATTTGTTTTAGGAAGGATAGAAAACATGGTGGGAAAAGGAGAAAATGCTGGTTACCAGCATTTTCTCCTTTTCCCACAATGTTTTCAAAAGGCTTCTTTCTCACAGTCGTTAAAAGTCAGGATTGTGTGGTAAAGAGTTAAGTCCCCTATTGCCAGAGCATGGCTCATTTTTAGCTCCACTGGCCAAAGGCCAGCGGGCATATGTCATGGCCTGGTGTCCGTCGTCCGTCCATCCGTCCGTCCGTCCGTCCGTGCGTTAACTTTTATTTCAAACATCTTCTCTGAAACTACCCATCCAATTTTCATGAAACTTTACAGAAATGATCCTGCCATGGTCCTCTTCAGAATTTCTTGAAAGAATTTGATTCCTTCAAAAACTCTGGTTGCCATGGCAACAAAACTGAAAAATATTGGAAATCTTTAAAAATCTTCTTGTCTGAAACCATAAGGCATAGGGCTACCAAATTTGGCATGTAGCTTTATGTAGTAGACCTCTATCATGTTTCTTGAAATTATAGCCCTGGGGTCAAAATTGGCTCTGCCCCAGGGGTCACAAGTTTTACATAGGCTTATATAGAGAAAACTTTAAAAATCTTCTTGTCTGAAACCATAAGGCATAGGGCTACCAAATTTGGCATGTAGCTTTATGTAGTAGACCTCTATCATGTTTCTCGAAATTATAGCCCTGGGGTCAAAATTGGCTCTGCCCCAGGGGTCACAAGTTTTACATAGGCTTATATAGAGAAAACTTTAAAAATCTTCTTGTCTGAAACGATAAGGCATAGGGCTACCAAATTTGGCATGTAGCTTTATGTAGTAGACCTCTATCATGTTTCTTGAAATTATAGCCCTGGGGTCAAAATTGGCTCTGCCCCAGGGGTCACAAGTTTTACATAGGCTTATATAGAGAAAACTTTAAAAATCTTCTTGTCTGAAACCATAAGGCATAGGGCTACCAAATTTGGCATGTAGCTTTATGTAGTAGACCTCTATCATGTTTCTTGAAATTATAGCCCTGGGGTCAAAATTGGCTCTGCCCCAGGGGTCACAAGTTTTACATAGGCTTATATAGAGAAAACTTTAAAAATCTTCTTGTCTAAAACCATAAGGCATAGGGCTACCAAATTTGGCATGTAGCTTTATGTAGTAAACCTCTATCATGTTTCTTGAAATTATAGCCCTGGGGTCAAAATTGGCTCTGCCCCAGGGGTCACAAGTTTTACATAGGCTTATATAGAGAAAACTTTAAAAATCTTCCTGTACCTAGCCATAAGGCCTAGAGCTACCAAATTTTGCATTTAGCTTGATCTAGTTGGGGTCTACCAAAAGTGCCCAAATTATAGTCCTGGGGTCAATTTGGCCTCATGCTGGGGGGGGGGGGGGGTGTCACAAGATTTACATAGGCTTACATAGGGAAAACTTTTAAATCTTGGTGTACATAGCCATAAGGCATAGGCTACCAAATTTTGCATAATTATAGCATTATCTAGTGGACAACTACAAAGAGGGCCCAAGTTACAGCCCTAGGATCAAGTTTGGCCCTGCACCAGGGGTCACAAGTTTTACATGGGTTTATGGAGTGAAAAGTTCAGAAACCGTCTTGTTACTAGCCATAAGGCCAAGAACTCCCAAATTTGGTGTGTTATTCTTCTAATACACATATTCCCCATTTAGTCCAACTGTAGCCCTGGGGTCAAAGTTTTATAAGGGCTTATATAGTGAAGACTTCTCTTCATGGTTTATATTTATAAGCCAGTGGAGCGATACAGGGCCATCATGGCCGTCTTGTTTTTTGTTTCCAAATCCACCGCAGAAGATTTTTCAGTCATGTTGATGGCATCACTTACTTTTTTCATGCTGCAAACTACTTCTGAAAACAATATGGCTAGTGGGGAAATTGCTTTTATCCAGTAATTTCTCCTGATACTACAGTGTTTTCACATGTATCCACCGGTATTTATTTAACCTAAAGTCATATTGATGATCCATATTGCTCTGAGATAATTCAAATTTTCTGCTGCAAAATTGTATTAGGGAGTAATTGTTTAACTCTTTACCAAACAACAATATTCTAAACCAGTCCAAATTGAAGGCAAGTGCAGACGACAAAATAAATGTAGCTCAAAAACTAAAATTTGTTTTGGGAAGTGTAAAAAACATTTTGGGAAAAGGAGAAAATACTGGCTACCAGCATTTTCTCCTTTTCCCACAATGTTTTCAATAGGCTTCTTTCTCAGGGTCGTTAAAAGTCGGGATTGTGTGGTAAAGGGTTAACCCTTTACCGCACAATGCTGCCTATTAATGACCCTTGGGAAAAAACCTTTTGAAAACATTGTGGAAAAAGGAAAAAACACTGATAACCAGCATTTTATCGTTTTCCCAGAATGTTTTCTTCCCTATCAATGAAAAATTGCACCATTTGAGCCACATTGAACTTGTCATCTGCAAATCTTTCCACTTTGGACAAGGCTAAAATTTTGTTGTCTGGTAAAGGGTTAACCATTTACCACAGGATTAAATTTTAGACTGGTCCAAATTGAAAGCATTTGCAGACGACAAAGTTGTTGTTGCTCACATGATTGGAGTTGTCTTTGAAAGGTTAGAAAACATTGTGGGGAAAGGAGAACATGCTGGTTACCAGCATGTTCTCCTTTGCCCACTGTGTGAATTTTTTTTAAAAGATTTTATTCTAAGGGTCAGTAAAAGTCAGGAGTGTATGGTAAAATGTTAAAGCTGACCTAAAACATGGAAAAAATAATAGTAGAATTATGTCACTATATTTTCTTGAGCTTCTGCATGGTAAAAATCAACCTGTTGTCATAGTCATGGTTCTTGAATGGCCAATCAGTGCTTGATCACCTTAACCCTTTACCACACAACAAAATTTTAGACTAGTCCAATTTAAAAGCATTTGCAGACGACAAATTAAATGTGATTTAAAAATTGAAATGTGTTATGGAACGGCTAGAAAACATAATGGGAAAAGGAGAAAATGCTGGTTACCAGCATTTTCCCCTTTTCCCACAATGTTTTCAAAAGGCTACCTTTTCAGGGTCGTTAATAGTCGGGATTGTGTGGTAAGAGTTAACTCTTTACCACACACAAAAAAATTTAGACCAGTGAGTCCAATTGAAAGCACTGGCAGATGAAAAATGAAATGGGGCTCAAACGACAGTATATATCTGAGATTGTTGAAAACACTGTGGGAAAAGAAGAGAATGCTGGTTACCAGCATTTTCTCCTTTTCCCACAATGTTTTCAAAAGCCTTCTTCATGGTTGTTAGAATTTGGGATTGTGTGGTAAAGAGCTAATTTGTCAAAGGTTAGAGAGATTGGGTCTACCCTCATACTAGGCAATGGACCTAAGCATGATACAGATTTGAGCTTACATCCTGTATTTTATTTTTGATTGGAAAAAAAAAACTTGTGATTCAGGAGAGCTGACATGGTTCAGGCAAGTTAGAAAAAGCATGCCGTTAACTCTTTAGCACACAATCCCGGCTTTTAACGACCCTGAGAAAGAAGCCTTTTGAAAACATTATGGGAAAAGGAGAAAATGCTGGTAACAAGCATTTTCTCCTTTTCCCACAATGTTTTCTACCCTTCCTAAAACAAATTTCAATTTTTCATTCACATTTATTTTGTTGTCTGCAACTGCTTTCAATTTGGACAAGTCTAAAATTTTGTTGTTTGGTAAAGAATTAACTCTTTACCAGGCAACAAACTTTCTGACTGCTTCAAATTGGTAGCATTTAAAGACAACTGAAATATAGTCAGATGTTTGGATTTGTCTTTAAAAGGATAGAAAACATTGTTGGATATGGAGAGAATGCTGATTACCAGCATTTTTAGCTCACCTGAGCACGAAGTGCTCGTGGTGAGCTATTGTGATCGTGCTGTGTTCGTCGTCCGTCGTGCGGTGTGCGTCGTCCGTCGTCAACTTTTTACCTTGTGTACGCTCTAGAGGCCACATTTTCAGTCCAATCCTCATGAAACTTGGTCAGAATGTTTGTCTTGATAAAATCTTGGACGAGTTCAAAATTGGGTCATGTGAGGTCAACAACTAGGTCACTAGGTCAAATCTTAGAAAAACCTTGTGTACACTCTAGAGGCCACATTTTCAGTCAGATACTTGTGAAATTTGGTCAGAATGTTTGTCTTGATAAAATCTCGGATGAGTTCGAAATTGGGTCATGTGGGGTCAAAAACTAGGTCACTAGGTCAAATCTTCGAAAAACCTTGTGTACGCTCTAGAGGCCACAGTTTCAGTCAGATACTTGTGAAACTTGGTCAGAATGTTTGTCTTGATAAAATCTCGGACGAGTTCAAAATTGGGTCATGTGAGGTCAACAACTAGGTCACTAGGTTAAATCTTAGAAAAACCTTGTGTACACTCTAGAGGCCACATTTTCAGTCAGATACTTGTGAAATTTGGTCAGAATGTTTGTCTTGATAAAATCTCGAACGAGTTTGAAATTGGGTCATGTGGGGTCAAAAACTAGGTCACTAGGTCAAATCTTAGAAAAATCTTGTGTACGCTCTAGAGGCCACATTTTCAGTCCAATCCGCATGAAATTTGGTCAGAATGTTTGTCTTGATAAAATCTCGGACAAGTTCGAAATTGGGTCATGTGGGGTCAAAAACTAGGTCACTAGTTCAAATCTTAGAAAAACCTTGTGTACGCTCTAGAGGCCACATTTTCGGTCAGATACTTAAGAAATTTGGTCAGAATGTTTGTCTTGATAAAATCTTGGACGAGTTCGAAATTGGGTCATGTGGGGTCAAAAACTAGGTCACTAGGTCAAATCTTAGAAAAACCTTGTGTACGCTCTAGAGGCCACATTTTCAGTCCGATCCTAATGAAATTTGGTCAGAATGTTTGTCTTGCTAAAATCTGGGACGAGTTTGAAATTGGGTCATGTGGGGTCAAAAACTAGGTCACTGGGTCAAATCTTAGTAAAACCTTGTGTACGCTCTAGAGGCCACATTTTCAGTCAGATACTTGTGAAACTTGTTCAGAATGTTTGTCTTGATAAAATCTGGGACGAGTTCCAAATTGGGTCATGTGGGGTCACAAACTAGGTCACTAGGTCAAATCTTCGAAAAACCTTGTGTACGCTCTAGAGGCCACAGTTTCAGTCAGATACTTGTGAAACTTGGTCAGAATGTTTGTCTTGATAAAATCTCAGACGAGTTCCAAACTAGGTCACTAGGTCAAATCTTAGAAAAACCTTGTGTACGCTCTAGAGGCCACATTTTCAGTCCAACCCTCATGAAACTTGGTCAGAATGTTTGTCTTGATAAAATCTCAGACAAGTTTGAAATTGGGTCGTGTGGGGTCAAAAACTAGGTCACTAGGTCAGATCTTAGAAAAACCTTTTGTACACTATAGAGGCCACATTTTCAGTCCAATACTCTTGGAAAAAGACCAGAATGTTTGTCTTGATTATATCTTGAAATAGTACGAAAATGTGCCATGTTGGGTCAAAAACTAGGTCACCAGGTCAAATCTAAGAAAAACATTGTGTATGCTCTAAAGGCCATATTTTCTGTCCAGTACTCTTGAAAGTTGGTCAGAATGTTTGCCTTGATAATATCTCTGACTAGTTTGAAAATGGGTCATGTCGGCTGAAAAACTAGGTCACTAGGTCAAATCTTAGAAAAACCTTGTGTAAGCTCCAGAAGCCACATTTTCTGTCTGATACTCTTGAAAGTTGGTCAGAATGTTTGTCTCGATGATATCTCAGTTGAATTTGAAAATGGGTCATGTCGGGTCAAAAACTAGGTCACCTGGTCAAATCTTAGAAAAACCATGTGTACACTGTTGTGGCCACATTTTTTGTTCAATACTCTTTTAAAGTTGCTCAGAATGTTTGCCTTGGTAATATCTTAGATGAGTTTGAAAATGGGTCATGTTGGGTCAAAATCTAGGTCACTAGGTCAGATCTTAGAAAAACCTTGTGTATGCTGTAGAGGCCACATTTTCAGTCCAATACTCTTGAAATTTGGTAAGAATGTTTGTCCTGATGATATCTTGGACCAGTTTGAAATTGTGTCATGTTGGCTGAAAAACTAGGTCACTAGGTGAAATCTTAGAAAAACCTAGTGTACGAATGACTCTCAGAAAGAAGCCTTTTGAAAATACTGTTTGAAAATGAGAAAATGCTAGTATCCAGCATTTTTTCCCTTTTTCACAATGTTTTCTACCCCTTTGAGAGACCAATTCCACAGCTTGATCCACATATTATTTGTTTTATGCAGAAGGTTCAGACTGATGAATTTAAAATTTTATTGTTTGGTAATACATATATCTCACAAGATGTTGGAAATTGGTTGTGCTTGGTCAAAAGGCTCAGGTGAGCGACTCCAGGGCCATCATGGCCCTCTTGTATTCTTTTCCCACAATAATTTCAAAGGCCCTCCTCAAGGTCAACTAAATCTTGGACTTGTTTGGTAAAGGGTAAATTAGTAATGTACATGTACTTCCATTTTTAACCAAAGGTTAGGGGAAAAAAAAGTTTAACTAAAACATGTAACAAGTATACAGTTACTTTATAGCAGACCTCCAGAAAGGGAGTGATAGTATCCTAAATCCGTTATTTCTCTTCCAAACCTTATGTTGTGGGTACTCATTAGAATCGTCTTGATGAGACGATTCTAATGAGTGCCCATAACATAGAGTTTAGTGGAGAGTGATTAATATTTTCAATTTTGAAATCAAAATCACTCCCACTATCTGGATCTCTGTTTATAGCATTAGCTGCTTATATGGACAGTATAGATCAAGATTACAGGGTTCTTTTTTTATATATATCAAGTTGACTCTAAGGCTGCTCTCCAAAGCCAAAACAATCATTTTAACCACATGGAAATTGAAATCTGCAAATGCTTCCAACTTTTACAATTCTAAAATTCTGTGATTTGATAAAGAGTTAATAGAAAGACTGTTGTACTTTCAATACTTTGATTGACATTGCCTTTGTAACAGTGGTATTGGCAGTGAGGCAAGGTGGTTTAAACCCAGGTAAGATATGTACAAGGCATGGTTTTGGGTTTCAAGAAATTAAGCAGAAGAAAATGGCACTGGGTACCATTTCAGGATCACAGAGACACAATCTATTTTAAGTCTTGACAAAAAAAACCAACATTTTCTTTTTCACTCCTAGTGTAATATGAGCATCATTTTGCATACATAATAGATGCAAGATCATATTGCACATTCTTTATAGTCTGATCCAGGATCTACACTGTTTCATATCTTTGAGCTATGCTTTGGCAAAAGAAGATTTAACTCTTTACCACACAACAGAATTTTAGACTGGTCCAAATTGAAAGCATTTGCAGACAACAAAATAAATGCAAATGAAAAAGTAAAACTTGTTTTGGGAAGGGTAGAAAACATTATGGGAAAAGGAGAAAATGCTGGTTACCAGCATTTTCTCCTTTTCCCACAATGTTTTCAAAAGGCTTCTTTCTCAGGGTCTTTAAAAGTCGGGATTGTGTGGAAAAGGGTTAATGCATCTCTGTGATGTGTTATACCAAACATTTTTGTTGTCAGATACTTATGGACCCATAAAATCCATTTTGTCTAAAAACCAAATGAATCATATGGTAAACTCAACCTTTGACACACAGAAAATTGACCAATAGCAGAAAGTTTTGACCCAAGTCAGCCGGTGCGGTCTTGGTCAATACTGTTTTGCAGAAGTATTAAACCCCACTTCGCAAAGCATTGCATATTTATAACAGGTTAGTGCAAAAAGAGATGGTTTCAAAACAGAAATTTGCAGGTTGTATTCTTTTTTAACCCTTTAAATTTTCTTTCAATTTCTGTATTGGTCTGTTAAATTTTCTTTTCATTGGTGATCTAAGGGTATACGTAAAAGGAACTTTACATTAACTTTTTTTTAACTCTTTACCAAATGACAAAATTTTAGACCCATCCAAATTCAAAGCTGTTGCAGACGACAAATAATATTATTATTGTGACTCAAAAATTGAAATATGTTTTAGGAAGGAAAGAAAACATTGTAGGAAAAGGAGAAAATGCTGGTTACCAGCATTTTCTCCTTTTCCTACGATGTTTTCAAAAGGCTTCTCCTTCAGGGTTGTTAAAAGTCGGGATTGTGTGGTACAAATGGAAAGTATTAATTTTGCAGACAAGTAATGAATCAAGAGTAGCTCAAATGATAGGATTTTCTCACAGGCATCTGTTTCGTGATGAACTTTGCCATCTATATAATGAATTATATAAGATGGCGAAGTTCGTCACAAAACAAACATCTGTGGATTGTCTCTAAGCTGATAGAAAAATCTGCGGGGTTAGGAGAAAAATTTGGTTACAGGCATTGTCTCTTTTTGCCACATGGTTTTCTAAAGCCTTTTTTTTTTTTCAAGATTTTTAAATTCATGGTAACCACCATTTTTCCACAATATTTTCTGAGACTTTGTTCTTCACAGTTCGGATTTGTTAAAACACAGGTTGTTTGGTAAAGTGACCATCATTAACTTCTTCTGTCAACTTTGCTTTATTTAACCCTTTCCCAAACAACAAATTCTGGACTGGTCAAAATTGAAAGAGTTTGCAGACGACAATTTTAAATTTGATGAAAATGGCAGAAAGGTCTCAAAAAGGGTAGAAAACACTGTGGGAAAAGGAGAAATTGCTCCTTACGAGCAATTTCTCCTTTTCCCACAGTGTTTTCAAAAGACTTGTACTACGTGAAAACCAGGGCTTGTTTTGGAAAGGGTTAATACATACTTTTGCTCTTCTGGTGCACACAAATGTTGGGTATCCAGTGTCTATTACTATCCCCATCCTGAAATTTCTGCATGCAGGAACACTTATCCCATCTACAACATCCCAAACTTTTATAAACAACTGTCTGACTTAACCCTTTCCCAAACAAGCCCTGGTTTTCACGTGTCTGCAGTACAAGTCTTTTGAAAACAATGTGGGAAAAGGAGAAATTGCTCATAACGAGCAATTTCTCCTTTTCCCACAGTGTTTTCTACCCTTTTTGAGACCTTTCTGCCATTTTTCATCAAATTTAAAATTGTCGTCTGCAAACTCTTTCAATTTGGACTAGTCCAAAATTTGTCGTTTGGGAAAGGGTTAATGTATTTAACCCTACACCATACAGTCCAGACCTATGAGGAAAGATCATCTGCTTTTGAAAACATTTTGGGCAAGGAGAAAATGCTGGTAAGACTGAGTAGTTTCTTCTTTGCCCACAAAGTTTTCTAACATTTCAAAGAAAGAAATTATCTTTTGAGCTATACTAGATTTGTCGTCTGCTAGTGCTTTCAGTTTGGATGAATATAAAATGTTGTCTTGTGGGAAAGAGTTAAAAGCAGATATCTTTTCTCAAAATGTTACAGACAGAAAAATGCCCAATTTTACCAATATGATTATAAGCAAGACAATTCTCAATGCCTTCACCGTTTACCACACAACCCTGACTTTTAACAACCCTGAAGGAAAAGGCTTTTGAAAACGTTATGGGGGGGGGGGGGAACACAGCGACTTTTTCCTGCCTCAGAAAGTCTATTACTATGTACAAAAGACAATGACTGAAACTGATGGTTTACACAAATTGAAATAGAGTTGACAGAAAATGAATTCCAGTGTCTTTAAAGGATACCTAAAAAAGACTAAGAAAATGCCTTCAAAGACTGGATCCAGAGACTGAGGCCTTGTATATCTGTTGGAGGTGAACACTTTTAGGGAACAAAATAAAAATTTCAGTGAAACCTATGAAGAATCAAATTTTAGGTGCTTAGATGCATTCATATTTGAACCCTCCTCGTAAACCTGAAATGAGATACGCAATCCCACAAGCTTTGTCTATCCTATACATATGAGCCATTCTCTGTGAAAAGGGGGTCTAATGCATCGCTGTGATGCATTATACCAGGCAAATCATCACATAATTCTGGATCCATAAAAATCATTTTGTCTAACAGGCAACTGAATCATGATGGAGACTGGTCTTTTGACATGCAGAAAATTTCCAGATAGCAAAAAAGTTTCAACTTATGTCAGCCTTCACGAAATGTGCAGGCTGACATGGGTCAATACTTTTTGCAGATGCATTAAAGCCCCCTTTTCATAGAGCATGATTCGTATTTAAGAGTCAATTTTTTAATTTTAGCATATTTGATGCTGACCTGTGTCATTCCACATCATCCACACTGTCACTGTAAGGGGCGTTTACTGTTCACCAGTGTGGTGGTTTTCACACCTTTAGTTGCTTTTGAGGTCAGTGTAGATCAAGATCAGAGTGCACAAAATGTGTCGTCTAATCTTGGATCTACATTGTCAGCTATGATACTGAGATATTCCAGACAAAAAAAGCAGCCTTGAAACTGTTATTTGTTTGTGTTTTAATAGCTGTAATCAACTGGTCACCTTTCTTGAAGCACGAAATTGAATGTTAAGCTCCGCCTACCTGCAATGTGCCCACTTCATGCTGCACAAACGTCACGACAATTTGAGAGTTAAAGATTTTCGCTTTGCGAAAGTTTACAAAACCGTGAAATTTACCAGTCGAATACAAAAAGTGCAACACAAAAAATTGTAATTACCAGTCGAATACGGCTAATAACTTAAAGTTTAGAGTTTGTTTAGTCCGCTTAAAATTATTGGTTCCAAAGTTTTGTTTTTTGCTCATCTGAGTGCAAAGAGTCCTGTGTCTGCAACAACATCTGTTTCCTTTCTGTCCAAATTTCTTGCCCTTTACCTCACTATTCCAAAGTTTAAAGACATTTAGCTGTGAGGCTTTTGAAAAAATTCATCAGAATAGGAGAAAATGGTGGAAACCAGCATTTTCTCCTCATCTTTCTACAATGTTTTCTACCCTTTCACAAACAAGTACCACCATTTGAATCACATTTGTCTGCAAATAGTTTGGATGAAGAAAAGTTTTAAAGTTTTGTCACTTGGAAAAGAGTTAACCCTTTACCATTTAATCCCAAGTTTGTCATGATAAAATCTCGGACAAGTTCGAAATTGGGTCATGTGGGGTCAAAAACTAGGTTACTAGGTCAGATCTTAGAAAAACTTTGTGTATGCTCT
The DNA here is from genome assembly GCA_945859785.2 of Tridacna gigas. Classification (NCBI taxonomy): domain Eukaryota; kingdom Metazoa; phylum Mollusca; class Bivalvia; order Cardiida; family Cardiidae; genus Tridacna; species Tridacna gigas. The sequence goes on from OX244035.2 coordinate 6,951,639, forward strand.
AGAGGCCACATTTTCAGTCCGATCCTCATGAAACTTGGTCAGAATGTTTGTCTTGATAAAATCTCGGATGAGTTCGAAATTGGGTCATGTGGGGTCAAAAACTAGGTCACTAGGTTAAATTTTAGAAAAACCTTGTGTACGCTCTAGAGGCCACATTTTCAGCCAGATACTTGTGAAATTTGGTCAGAATGTTTGTCTTGATAAAATCTCAGACGAGTTTGAAATTGGGTCATGTGGGGTCAAAAACTAGGTCACTAGGTCAAATCTTAGAAAAACCTTGTGTACGCTCTAGAGGTCACATTTTCAGCCAGATACTTGTGAAATTTGGTCAGAATGTTTGTCTTGATAAAATCTCGGACGAGTTCGGAATTGGGTCATGTGGGGTCAAAAACTAGGTCACTAGGTCAAATCTTAGAAAAACCTTGTGTACACTATAGAGGCCACATTTTCAGTCCAATCTTCATGAAACTTGGTCAGAATGTTTGTCTTGATAAAATCTCGAACGAGTTCGAAATTGGGACATATGGAGTCAAAAACTAGGTCACTAGATCAAATCTTAGAAAAACCTTGAGTATGCTCTAGAGGCCACATTTTCAGCCAGATACTTGTGAAATTTGGTCAGAATGTTTGTCTTGATAAAATCTGACATGAGTTCGAAATTGGGACATGTGGAGTCAAAAACTAGGTCACTAGGTTAAATCTGAGAAAAACCTTGTGTACGCTCTAGAGGCCACATTTTCAGTCCGATCCTCATGAAACTTGGTGAGAATGTTTGTCTTGATAAAATCTCGGACAAGCACAAAATTGGGTCATGTGGGGTCAATAGCTAGGTCACTAGGTCAAATCTTACAAAAACCTTTAGTACGCTGTAGAGGCCACATTTTCAGTCCGATCCTCATGAAACGTCTTCAGAATGTTTGTCTTGATAAAATCTCGGACAAGTTTGAAAATAGGTCATGTGGGGTCAAAAACTAGGTCACTAGGTCAAATCTTAGAAAAACCTTGTGTACGCTCTAGAGGCCACATTTTCAGTCAGATACTTGTGAAATTTGGTCAAAATGTTTGTCTTGATAAAATCTTAGACGAGTTTGAAATTGGGTCATATGGAGTCAAAAAATAGGTCACTAGGTCAAATCTTAGGAAACCTTGTGTGCGCTCTAGACGCCACATTTTCAGTCAGATACTTGTGAAAGTTGGTCAGAACGTTTGTCTTGATAAAATCTAGGATTAGTTTGAAATTGGGTCAAGTTGGGTCAAAAACTAGGTCACTAGGTCAAATCTTAGAAAAAACTTTTGTGTGCTCTAGAGGCCACATTTTCAGTCAGATACTTGTGAAACTTGGTCAGAATGTTTGTCTTGATAAAATCTCGCACAAGTAAAAAAATGGGTCATGTGGGGTCAAAAACTAGGTCAGTAGGTCAAATCTTAGAAAAACCTTGTGTGAGCCCCAGAGGCCTCATTTTCAGTCAGATACTCGTGAAACTTGGTCAGAATGTTTGTCTTGATAAAATTCGGACAAGTTTGAAATTAGATCATGTGGGGTCAAAAACTAGGTCACTAGGTCAAATTAAAGAAATGCCTTGTGGGTACTCTAGAGGCCACATTTTTCGCTCAATTAACTTGAAAATTGGTCAGGATGTTTTTCTTTATTAAATCTCAGAAAACTTGAAATTGGGTCACCCAGAGTCATAAAGTAGGTCACTAGGTCAAATTAAAGAAATACCTTGTGGACACTCTAGAGGCCACATTTTTCGCTCAATTGACTTGAAAATTGGTCAAAACATTTGTCTTATTAAATCTTAGATGAGTTTGAAATTTGGTCACCTGGGGTCATTTTGCCTATTGGCTCAGGTGAGCGATCCAGGGCCATCATGGCCCTCTTGTTTTTTTTGCATCAGGAAAACTGCCCCCTGGAAAACTCCCCCCCCCCCAGCTGCCCCCCAGAAATCCCCCCCCCCGGAAAACTGCCCCCCAGGAAATTTTAACATTGTGATACTGAAGCTGATGTTGATGATTATTATTTTAATGCATTTTATTTTTATTAATTGATTTTATCCTACATGGATGCTAATTTCTCAAGGCATTAAGATTCCCTTTGAATTTTTTAACCTTGTTTAGGAGAAGAGATTCCTTTGAAAGGTTTAATCCTATTAAAGCTAATTGATTGCTTTTAATGTTTACTGTAAAGAATTCTGCACTTCAAACTGTACTGTGAGCATTTAAAAATGGGGCAGGTGTCCTAGAACCTTTTTTTTTTTTTGTTAGCAAATGCTTTGAATTTGGACAAGCCTTAAATTTTGTAGTTTGGTAAAGAGTTTATAAGTAATTACTTTTCATTTCTTCATTAACATGAAGTACTGGAGTTACTGGTTTAACCCTTTCCCAGACAACAAATTTTGGACTGGTCCAAATTGAAAGAGTTTGCAGACGACAATTTTAAATTTGATGAAAATGGCAGAAAGGTCTCAAAAAGGGTAGAAAACACTGTGGGAAAAGGAGAAATTGCTCGTTATGAGCAATTTCTCCTTTTCCCACAGTGTTTTCAAAAGACTTGTACTGCAGGCACGTGAAAACCAGGGCTCGTTTGGGAAAGGGTTAACAGTGCCATTGTTTGGACATCTGCTGAATCTCAAGCTTTGGTATAATTTGAAGGATAGTGTTTATATGTATTCAGTAGTTTAGTATAAGTTTAAAAGAGCTTGAAAAGGGTTAATTTATGTTTGCAGACAGTCAGGAATAAGACCAGACAACACTGTACATGCAGCCTGGTCTTGGAACTACAGTGCCTGCTACCCAGATTGTTAGATAATAATATCGTTAGATAGTAATACAGTATTCACCTAATTAACACTCCCTCCCTAATAGTAGCGCCCAAAGTACAGTACTTACTTTATGTGATGGCACTGAAATTTAGGGAAATTTCTCGCTATGAAATGTGTGTTTTGCATGGTTCCCCGGCATGTTAATTATATGAAATATGGTACTTCAGCAGTTATTCTCTAATTGAACCACTCCACTGCTCTAAGGGTAATATGTTAAATTAAAATTTGTAGAGCTTAAGTATTTAACCTTTTACTACACAATCCCAAGTTGTAATGACCCTGAGAAAGGAAGCTTTTGAAAACATTTGGGAAACCAGCATTTTCTCCGTTTCCTACAATGTTTTCTACCCTTCCTAACACAAAATTAATCTCAATTTTTGAGTCACATTTCTTGTCTGAAAATGCTTTCAATATGGACTAGTCTAAAATTTTTATGTTTGGTATAGAGTTGAAATAAGTAAAGATTTGTAGAACTAGTATTTAACCCTTAAAGCACCTTTCACTAATATAGTTGCCTTTGCGGCCAATGTAGATCAAGATCAGGCTGCACAAAACGTGCAGCCTGATCTTTGATCTACACTGTCCGCTTTGTTAATACACTACAGGCAAAAGGTAGCCATGAATTTGCAATTATATTGGTTTTATTCTAGAATGAAAATGACCATTGGGTTTATTCGGCGCTTTATGGGTTAAATGTCATTTTCAAGAATTATTTTAAGCTCTTTCTGCGATCATCTATCATGATTTACCTGTTACCTGAAAATCACTAAGGACCTGTATTTCCCTTTATGTACTTACAGTTCAGCCAACTACAGAACTGGTATAGAGAGAGAAAATGGTCACAATATTTTTGAGCGGTTTCCGAGTCAGATTGAAGATGAGTTTGACGACATTGAGGAGGTTAAGGAAGAGTATGACCATGCTCCATTGTTTCAGAGGATTCATGTTACTGGGGAAGATACTACAGGGGTAGGTCAACTCTTTACAACACAACCAAATTTTAGACTTGACTTAACCCTTTCCCAAATGACAAAATTTGGACTGGTCCAAATTGAAAGAGTTTGCAGACGACAGTATTAAATTTGATGAAAATGGTAGAAAGTTCTCAATAAGGGTAGAAAACACTGTGGGAAAAGGAGAAATTGCTCGTTACGAGCAATTACTCCTTTTGCCACAGTGTAAAAGACTTGTGCTGCAGACACATGAAAACCAGGGTCCGTATTCACCAACCATTCTTAAGAACGTTCTTAGACTTATTCTTCAAGATTTTCCAAGTTTGAAAGTACACAACTTCTGATTGGGTAAACCAAATGGTTTAGCCAATCAGAAGGTATGTTACTTTCAAATTTGGAAAATTTTGGAGAACAAGACCAAGAATCTTCTTAAGAATGGTTGGTGAATACGAACCCAGGGCTTGTTTTGTACTGTTCCGAAAACAAATTTCAATTTTTGATGCACATTTATTTTGTTGTCTGCAAAAGCTTTCATTTTGGACTGGTCTAAAATTTTGTCATTTGGTAAAGGGTTAATGGGAACCATTTGCAAATGAAAAATCAGATGGGGATAAAATAAAGGGATAAGTCTTTGAAAGGGTAGAAAACATTGTGTGAAAAGGAGAAAATGCTGGTCACCAGCATTCTCTCCTTTTCCCACAATGTTTTCAAAAGATTCTTCTGTAGGGTTGTTACAACTCAGGATTGTGTGGTAAAGGGTTATGTTTTAATGACCCTAAGGAAGAAACCTTTTGGAAACATTGTTGGAAAAGGAGAAAATGCTGGTAGACAGTTTTTAGCTCCACTGGCCGAAGGCCAGCGAGCTATTGTCATGGCGTTGTGTCCGTCGTGCGTCCGTCCGTTCGTCCGTGCATGCATCCGTAAACTTTTTCTTTAAAAAACTTCTCCTCAGAAACTATTGACTGGATTTTTACCAAATTTCACAGGAATGTTCCTTTGGTGGTCCTCTTTCAAATTCCTTCAAATAATTGTGTTCCATGAAGAATTCTGGTTGCCATGGCAACCAAAGTAAAAAACCTTTAAAAATCTTCTCCTCCCAAACCGCTATTTGGATAGCATTATTATTTTGCAGGAATGTTCCTTAGATACAGGTTTACAGAATTCCTTTTAAAAAAAAATGATCTGTCAAAAAACATGGCTTTTATGGGAGACTCATTTTCCTTTTATGGTATAAAGTAAAATCTTTGAAAAATTTCTTCTCTAAAACTATTCATTGGATTTCATTGTTGTTTTGCAGGTAAGTTCCTATGGTGGTTGTCTGCCAAATTGTTTCTATGGTGGTTGTATACCAAATTCCTTTTAAAAAAATGATACACCTAAAAACACATTTTTTTATAGACAAGGCTTATATTTCAAAAAAAATGTTCTTCTCCAAAACTATTTATTGTGTTAGTTTTATCGACTAACAAAGAAAACGGAAGAAAATTGGATTGACTTGACCTAGTCAGGGCTGTCCTATTTAAGCCCACACATTTTTCTTGGTATTAAGATCACAATTTACTCCAATGATATGCTATTAGTTAGTACTAGTAATAAAATATCACTGGCCATAAATAAGATAAAAGCTTGAGCACCTTTCACAACTTGAGCTTTTCAATTTTGCCTTATTACTAAGCCTGAGTAACCATGCCAAGATAAAAAAGAAAAAGTATTTTAATAACAAAACCCCCATGTTGTAGGTACTTTATAGTCCTTTTGATATAGAACAAGAGAACCTCTGCACTTTTATTAGTTCTGGTAAAGGTTTGTTGACCCACTAATGAGTAAATGCAGAGTGGACAGAAGGGGTGTAAATCCTGGTAACCTGGTACAGAGTCAGGGACAGGGCTTTACATTTGTGATAAGGCATTAATGTTATCCAGTCAAACTGATCCCGCAACTTCAGTACACCAGAATTAATCTGTGCCCTGGAGCAGGATATTTGATTTATGTAAATGCATTTGTAGACCATTTTGTGTTGTTTGCCACAGAAGACATTCTAACTGTGACTGTGAAAAGTTGATTATTAGGGATTAGGTGTTATTTCATTCTATCTGGTGTATTGATGTAAGTTGATCTATATTGCTGTAACATTCATTCATTTGCCCTCCTAGCTGTTCTTTTAGATTACCCCTTTACCACACAATCACAACTTTTAACGACCCTGAGAAAGACATATTTTCTATATTTTGATGTTTCCCCACCCAAAATAGTTTGTGAAAGGACCTGTTGCAGACAACATATCTTCAAATTAGTAAGACATATATAAAAAAGGATAGAAATTATTGTGGGAAACTAAGAAAATGCTGGTTACCATTTTTTTCTTCTTTTCTCACAAGTTTTTTCCATACCTTTTTTCTTCAGTGAGCTAAAATGCAGGATTGAATGGTAATTGTTAAAAACTTCTTTTCGCCATTATAGAAATATCAGGCCTGTGGAGCGATACAGGCGCTCAAGCGCCTCTAGTTCCTCCTTCTACCACATTTTTTTCCTACCCAATAAATGGCAAATTTATACAACATACTAAACTTGACCAAAGTGGGCCCCGGGTTCCTGATTCCAATCCCTGGGTCAGTATTTATAGTTAATCCTCTACCGCACAATGACGCCTTTTGATGCCCCTGGGAAAGAAGCCTTTTGAAAACATTGTGGGAAAAGGAGAAAATGCTGGTAACCAGCATTTTCTCCTTTTCCCACAATGTTTTCTACCCTATCAAAGAAAAATTGCACCATTTTAGCCAAATTGAAATTGTCGTCTGCAAATGCTTTCAATTTGGAGAAGGCTAAAATTTTGTCGTCTGGTAAAGGGTTAAACAAATTTGATCAGTTGTATGTAAAAATGGAACCCAAAACGCGTCAGTTATTGTATTGTATCCATGCACTTCTTCTGTTTTTGCAATGATATTCTGGTATTTTCATAAAAAAAACTTTTGATTATTGTCAGGTAATACCTTTATGGTTGTCAGCTTTATTTTTTAGGCAATGTCATGATTACCAGAAAGTGCCAAATGATACCGTTTTATATATGAGCAGTGCTTAACCCTTTCCCAAACGACAAATTGTGGACTGGTCCAAATTGAAAGAGTTTGTAGACGACAATTTTAAATTTGATGAAAATGGCAGAAAGTTCTCAAAAAGGGTAGAAAACACTGTGGGAAAAGGAGAAATTGCTCGTTATGAGCAATTTCTCCTTTTCCGACTGTTTTCAAAAGACTTGTACTGCAGACACGTGAAAACCAGGGCTTGTTTGGGAAAGGGTTAAAAGGGATTTTATGCATCTCTGTGATGCACTACACCAAACAAGACATCACTTTTTTATGGGTTCATAAAAACCTTTTTTGTCTAACAACAGATTGAATCATGAGGTAGAAATGTCCTTGGTCATGCAGAAAATTTACACATAGCAAAAAATCTCTGACTCATGTCTATGGTGGCATATTTCTGCCACGAGATACGAGATAGCTATCATGATAATTTTAGAGAACTATCGCGATAAAACAAACTTTCCTGGAAATATTATCTAGCTAACAAAAAGTTTCACGATAAAAATATCGCGATATTTCTAACTGTTATCACGATTTTTTTTACGCTCGTGCCCACAACTGACATTCATGGTATCTATAATTAGATACTGTCTCGGATCAACTTTGTCTCCTGTACAGTCAAAAACTTCCAAGTTCATCCAAATGTTGATTTTTCTATTTATAGATATCGAGAGACGGGTAGAACTATCGCGATAATTTTACCTTGATGTCAGCTTCGTGCACGAATGAGAAATAATCAACATAAAATTTTCTAGATAGCAAAGTTTACCGTGATAGTTTTTTCAGAAAACTTTTCACTATCTAGATAAAATTTCCAGGAAACTTCGAATTATCGTGAAAGTTTTCTCAAATTATCACGATAGCTATCTCGTATCTCACGGCAGAAATATGCCACCATACATGTCAGCCTTTGGGAACTGAGCAGTGAGGTTTACATGGGATGATACTTTTTGCAGGTGCATTAAAGCCCCTTTTGAAAGAGCACAGCTCATATACATGAACTCATTTCTGCTTAACCACATTTACTCAATCATAATACTTGACAAAAATGTCATTGAAGCTAAAAGTTGCTGGTTTCATGAGGTTAGAAAGTTATTTGAATTTATCTTGTACAGACTGTTTCGGTAAGTGGGATGTGGGTGCTCCAATTTCTTTTATCCCCTCAGTATTTTCCACTCCTACTATTTGAAGAAATAAAACAATGATATGTTCAGTAGCATCTTTTACCATACTAACTCTGACACTATTAAAGTATTTAACAGACATTTTTTAGCTCCACTGGCCAAAGGCCAGCGGGCTTACGTCATGGCCCGGTGTCCGTCGTGCGTCCGTCCGTCTGTGCGTTAACTTTTATTTCAAACATATTCTTCTCTGAAACTACCCATCCAATTTTCATGAAACTTCACAGAAATGATCCTGCCATGGTCCTCTTTAGAATTTGTTGAAAGAATTTGATTCCTTCAAAAACTCTGGTTGCCATGGCAACAAAACTGAAAAATATAGGAAATCTTTAAAAATCTTCTTGTCTGAAACGATAAGGCATAGGGCTACCAAATTTGGCATGTAGCTTTATGTAGTAGACCTCTATCATGTTTCTTCAAATTATAGCCCTGGGGTCAAAATTGGCTCTGCTCCAGGGGTCACAAGTTTTACACAGGCTAATATAGAGAAAACTAAAAATCACCCTGTACCTAGCCATAAGGCCTAGAGCTTCCAAATTTTACATGTAGCTATATCTAGTGGGCCTCTACCAAGCGGGCCAAAGTTTTAGCCCTGGGGTCAAAATTGGCCCTGCCGCAGGGGTCACAAGTTTTACATGGGCTTACATAGCGACAACCTAAGAAATCTTCCTGTACCTAGCCATAAGGCCTAGAGCTACCAAATTTTGCATTTAGCTTGATCTAGTGGGGGTCTACCAAAAGTACCCAAATTACAGTCCTGGGGTCAATTTGGCCTTATGGTGGGGGGGGGGGGGGGGGGGGGGGGGGGCAGGTTCACAGGATTTACATGGGCTTATGTAGGGAAAACTTTTAAATCTTGTGTACATAGCCATAAGACTTAGGGCTACCAAATTTTGCATAATTACAGCATTATCTAGTGGACAACTACAAGAGAGCCCAAGTTACAGCCCAAGGATCAAGTTTGACCCTGCACCAGGGGTCACAAGTTTTACATGGGTTTATGGAGTGAAAATTTCAGAAACCATCTTGTTACTAGCCATAAGGCCAAGAACTCCAAAATTTGGCATGTTATTCTTCTAATACACATATTCCCCATTTAGTCCAACTGTAGCCCTGGAGTCAAAGTTTATAAGGGCTTATATAGTGAAGACTTCTCGACAATCTTCTTGTTTCTAACCATAAGCATAGGACTAAAAATTTGGCATGTTTTGAGCCTTGGGATCAAAATTTGTGGGACTCCAGGGTTCACAAATTTTAGATAGGCTTACATAGTGAAAACTTAAGGTATCTTTTTTTCTTCTACGAAAATTGTTCCATCTTTTTCATTGAAACCTCTCTTCCAATTTTGACCAAACTTTACAGATATCATCTTGCCAGGATGATGTTCTTCAGAATGTCTTCAAAGAATTAAGTTCTGTTAAAAGCTATAGTTGCTATGGCTACAAAACTGCAAAGTATTGAAAACCCTATAAAAATCTTTTCCAAAAGCTTGTACAATGTATTTACTAACGTCATTGTAGCTCATGAAAAAGATACTGCTTTTTAGCTCCACAGGCCTAAGGCCATCAAGCTTATCATCTCTGAAACTGCTGCACCCAATAAGTCACAAGCTTTACATAGGCTACTATAGTGAGAACTTTAAAGGTCTTCTTGTTCCTTACCTTGAGTTACAGCTGTAATATTGTATGAGTGTAATCTAAATAACCTCTTCCAAAGTTATTCAAGTTATGTCAAAATTAGTCCTATCTCATGGGTCATAAACATGTGCTTATAGAGTGAAAATTCAAAACATTTTTTTGCTCCTAACCGCAAACCCAAGGGCTACCAAATCTGGATCACATTTGATTTTTTTTTAGCTCCACTGGCCAAAGGCCAGCAAGCTATTGTCATGGCGTTCTGTCCGTCGTGCATGCGTGCGTGCGTGCGTCCGTCCGTTCGTCCGTCCGTCCGTTCGTCCGTGCGTGCGTGCGTCCGTAAACTTTTTCTTTAAAAAACTTTTCCTCAGAAACTATTGACTGGATTTTTACCAAATTTCACAGGAATGTTCCTTTGGTGGTCCTCTTTCAAATTCCTTCAAATAATTGTGTTCCATGAAGAATTCTGGTTGCCATGGCAACCAAAGTAAAAAACCTTTAAAAATCTTCTCCTCCCAAACCGCTATTTGGATAGCATTATTATTTTGCAGGAATGTTCCTTAGATACAGGTTTACAGAATTCCTTTTAAAAAAAATGATCTGTCAAAAAACATGGCTTTTATGGGAGACTCATTTTCCTTTTATGGTATAAAGTAAAATCTTTGAAAAATTTCTTCTCTAAAACTATTCATTGGATTTCATTGTTGTTTTGCAGGTAAGTTCCTATGGTAGTTGTCTGCCAAATTGTTTCTATGGTGGTTGTATACCAAATTCCTTTTAAAAAAATGATACACCTAAAAACACATTTTTTTATAGACAAGGCTTATATTTCAAAAAAATGTTCTTCTCCAAAACTATTTATTGTGTTAGTTTTATCGACTAACAAAGAAAAAGGAAGAAAATTGGATTGACTTGACCTAGTCAGGGCTGTCCTATTTAAGCCCACACATTTTCCTTGGTATTAAGATCACAATTTACTCCAATGATATGCTATTAGTTAGTACTAGTAATAAAATATCACTGGCCATAAATAAGATAAAAGCTTGAGCACCTTTCACAACTTGAGCTTTTCAATTTTGCCTTATTACTAAGCCTGAGTAACCATGCCAAGATAAAAAAGAAAAAGTATTTTAATAACAAAACCCCCATGTTGTAGGTACTTTATAGTCCTTTTGATATAGAACAAGAGAACCTCTGCACTTTTATTAGTTCTGGTAAAGGTTTGTTGACCTACTAATGAGTAAATGCAGAGTGGACAGAAGGGGTGTAAATCCTGGTGACCTGGTACAAAGTGGGACAGTATGGAAGGGGATATCCGCCAATTCAATCATTATTCATGATGAGACTTTCATTATTCCTGATGAAATTTTCAACTATGTTTTACAATTTTAACGTTGACTTGCAATTACGTTTTGCCTATTATATTGTCTATGTTGACATTTAAATTACTTTTTTCGTTACTTCATTTTACAACAAACTATTTTTGATCTAATTCTATCATTTTTAATTCTTCATTTAACCCTTCCTAATATATTTCAGACATTTAATTTCATATCGACATTCTTAACACAACGAAAAAGATCGATGTTTAAATTATAAATCATCAACCAAAAGAGTTTTACTAAAAATCAATTCAAAAGTTTCAATTTCCAATTTATAATGACAACAAGGCCAAGTAAAAGACAAATGACGAAATTGAATTCTTCTTTGCGCTGAAATTTGGCCCTTCTAAAATATGGGAGGTAACTCTTAATGCTTTATTTTTCCCAAGGAAACAAGTCCGCCTGTAAGCAGATGCGTAGTATAAAGGTCCGTGGTGGTAGGAATCACTTTGACAGAGAAGTAAAATACCGGCAGGCGTGTAGGTTTTTCGGCCAGCAGGGTCGCAATTTTTTGCGACTTACGCCACTTTCAAATACTTAAATCTAAGACCATACTTAAGTTAGCCCACTTTCAATTAGTGGGTTATGATCAGTATAGCTGGAAGTTTGTGTGTGCCAAATTTGAAGCAATTAAATTTGACAGTTACCTCCCATTGACCGGGTCGCACCTCGGACGTTTGGGTTTGAAAACAGAATTTTTGGGGGGGGGGGGGGGTCGAAACCCATCAAATTGGGTATCAAAATGTTCGTCGTGATCCCCTGAGTCCACCTATGTCAAAGAGGAAGAGATTGGTGCATATATGAGCAGTCTGCACTATCCAGATGGATTATAAAAGAAAGAAAAATAATTAAAGACAGACTGTCCGTAGGTGCAGTCTGATCTTGGGCTGCACTTTCATTCAGTAAAGAGTGGAGTATAAGGTCCGACTGCATGTATGTGCAGTCTGATCTTAGGCTGCACTCTCCACAAACACCATAAGAAAAATGTCAAAAGATATTGAAGGTTCGAGCTTTAGAACAAGACTGCATGTATGTGCAGTCTGATCTTGGGCTGCACTTTCATTCAGTAAAGAGTGGAGTGTAAGGTCGGACTGCATGTACATGCAGTCTGATTTTAGGCTGCACTTTCCACAAACACCATAAGAAAAATGTTGAAAAGATACTGAAGGTTGGAGCTTTAGAGCAAGACTGCATGTATCTGCAGTCTGATCTTGGGCTGCACTCCCATTCAGTAAAGAATGGAGTGTAAGATCAGACTGCATGTTTTTGCATTTTGCTCTAAGGCTGCAATTTTCAGTGTCATGAAGTGAACAAAATGTTGAAAAAGTTTGTCCTTTGAAAGAGGATGGGTAACCGTAGAAGAGACTTAGATCAGACTGCATATAAGAGCAGTCTGATCTTGACCTGCACTATGTACAAAGATCATGAAGGAAAGAAAAAAAGGTAAAGACAGACTGACTAAGTGGGGCTGCACTTTCATTCAGTAAAGAGTGGAGTATCAGGTCAGAATGCATGAATATGCAGTCTGATCTTAGGCTGCACTCTCCACAAACAGCATGAGAAAAATGTTGTAAAGATATATTGAAGAGTGGAACTTTAGAATAGGCTGCATGTATGTCCAGTCTGATCTTTGGCTGCATTCTTATTCAGTTAAGAGTGGAGGTTAAGATCAGCCTGCATGTTTGTGCAGTCTGATCTTCAACTTCAGTCTTCAATAACATGAAGGGAACCAAATGTTGAAAAGATTTGTCCTTTGAAAGGATATGGAAAGAAGATGGGAAGCTGTAGAAGAGAGTGTAGGTTAAGATCAGCATATATGAGCAGTCTGATCTTGGCCCACACTATCTGCCCTCTATTCTTCTAAGTATATTGCTGGAATGGTCTAAAATTTGTCGTTCCAGTCTGATCTTGGGCTGCACTATCAACATTCTCAATCAGTTAGGACTGGAGGTTAAGATCAGCCTGCATTTTTGTGCAGTCTGATCTCAGACTGCACTCTTCAGTAACATAAAGAGAACTAAATCTTGACAAGATTTGTCCTTTCAAAGAAGATGGGTTAGGGTTAGGAGAGACTGCAGATTAAGATCAGACTACATATATGAGCAGTCTGATCTTGGGCTGCACTGTCTACAAGATAATGAACGAAAGAAAAATAAGTAAAGACAGACTGCTTGTAGGTGCGGTCTGATCTTCGGCTGTATTCTCATACAGTAAGGAGAGGAGGTTACGATCAGCCTGCCTGTTTGTGCAGTCTGATCTTAGGCTGCACTCTACACAAACACCATTAGGAAAATGTTGGAGACATATCAATAAGTAAAAGACCAAAGACACAACTTCGTCTTTTTAAGCAATGACTTTACTCTCCAAACGGAAGAAGAAATGTGTTGGCTATGGGTTTATATTGTCCTTTTAAAAAAGGTATCCGGTAGATTTAAGCCCCGCCCAAAAGGAGGGATTTTGTTCGCTACCCTCTATTCTTCTAAGTATATTGCTGGAATGGTCTAAAATTTGTCGTTCGAGTCTGATCTTGGGCTGCACTGTCTGCATTCTCATTAAGTGAAGAGTGGAGGTTAAGATCAGCCTGCATATTTGTGCTGTCTGATCTTAGACTTCAGTCTTCAATAACATTAAGAAAACCAGTATGTTGAAAAGATTTGTCCTTTGAAAGAAGACAGGTTTGGGTCAGGAGGGAGTGCAGATTAAGATCAGACTGCATATATGAGCTGTCTGATCTTGGGCAACACTATCTACCCTCTATTCTTCTGAGTATATTGCTGGAATGGTCTACAATTTGTCGTACCAGTTAGATCTTGGGCTGCACTATCAGCATTCTCATGCAGTTAAGAGTGGAGGTTAAGATCAGCCTGCATGTTTATGCAGTCTGATCTTACATTGCAAGAATAAAAAGAAAATAAAAACTATTAAACAGCCTTTATTTGCTGAAAATTAACATTCTCTTCATAACTTTTTATCAGATGAACCCTTTACCACACAGTCATGACTTTTAACGACCCTGAGAGAGAAGCCTTTTGAAAACATTGAGGGAAAAGGAGAAAATGCTGGTAACCAGCTGCTAGTAACCAGCATTTTCTCCTTTTTCCACAATGTTTTGTACCCTTCGTAAAACACATTTTAATTTTTCAGTCACATTTATTTCATGGTCTACAAAATTCTTTGAATTTGGACCAGCCTAAAACTATGTCGTTTGGTAAAGAGTTAAAAACATTAACATTTGAAAATCAGACATTTTAGATTTTTTTTTCTTTAACATCAGACATATTAGACTTGTTTCTTTCTTTGAAAGCATTGTGGAAACTTTTAACAACCCTGAGAGAGAAGCCTTTTGAAAACATTGTGGGAAAAGGACAAAATGCTGGTAACCAGCTGCTGGTAACCAGCATTTTTTCCTTTTACCACAATGTTTTCTACCCTTCCCAAACTTTTAATTACCCTGAGAGAGAAGCCTTTTGAAAACATTGTGGGAAAATGAGAAAATGCTGGTAAACAGCTGCCGGTAAACAGCATTTTCTCCTTTTCCCACAATATTTTGTACCCTTCTCTAAACACATTTTAAATTTTCAGTCAGTTGTGGTCTACAAATGCTTTGAATTTGGACCAGTCTAAAATTATGTTGTTTGGTAATGAGTTAAACATTAACATTTGAAAATCAGACAATTTAGATTTTTAACATCAGACATATTAGACATGTTTCTTTCTTTGAAAGCATTGTGGGAAAAGGAGAAAATGCAGGTAACCAGCATTTTCTCCTTTTCCCACAATGTTTTCTACCCTTCTCAAACTTTTAATTACCCTGAGAGAGAAGCCTTTTGAAAACATTGTTTGAAAAGGAAAAATGCTGGTAACCAGCTGCTGGTAACCAGCATTTTATCCTTTTCCCTAAATGTTTTGTACCCTTCTCAAAACACATTTTAAATTTTCAGTCTTTGACTATCAGACATATTAGACTTGTTAGGGTTTTTCTTTGACTATCAGACATTTTAGATTTTTTTTTAAATAGACTATCAGAAATTTTAGTGTTTTTGCTCAAGCGAGTCTTGTTTTGACTATCACACATTTTACAGTCTTGTTTTGACTAGTAGTTTATCACACATTTTACAGTCTTGTTTTGACTAGTAGTTTATCACACATTTTATAGTCTTGTTTTGACTAGTAGTTTATCACACATTTTATAGTCTTGTTTTGACTAGAAGTTTCTTGTGTTTTTTTTTTTTCTGTCGTTCAGTCATAGGCCACTGTCTTGAGCGTCAGTCTTTTAGTCTGTCTGTGTTGGTCTGTTTGAATATTTTATTAAGTTCCTAATTTTGTCCACAATCTGTTTTGCAGTCAGCTGTCCATAACGCGTCAGTCGTTTAGTCATAAGGTTCTCCATTGTTGGTGGCTCTCCTGTCCTAATGTAAATGTCAAAGTCCTGTCTAATAATGTCAGTCATATCCTGGGTCATAAATTGTAGTTTTCTCTGCCTCATCTGCTCGAGCACCTCATCCTGCTGAGCCTGGACCCTAGCCTGTTCCTGCCTCCTGAACTCATACTCATCCATTTCCCTTCTAAACTGAACTTGTTCCTCTGATGGTCTAGGGTCCAGGCTCTGCATGAGGGGTGAGAGAGATGGGGTCGAGACTGTCAAACCATCACGTTTGTCCGTCGTCAGGGATGCGTCAAACTGGTTTGCAATCAGGGCAAGCACCAGTGTCAGGAAGTCCATCTGCTTGTTGGAGGCCCCCAAGTCAATCAAGTTCGACACCATGCTAACTACGTCCATTCCATATTTCTTTTCAACGCCAGTCCTGAGGGCCTCCGACAAGTAGAAGGCTTCCGTCATCATCTTATGTTTTCTGTCAGTCTCGTCTGCCTGGGCCCGTCTCAGTATGCGAGACGGGTCCAGGTCAGTCACAACGGTCAAAACTGTCTTATAAAAGTCCGACCTCTTCTCAGGTAATTCTAGTTTTGAGAGCAACCTTTGCGTCAGTCCGGAATTGTCACTGAAATTAGAACCATCTGTCACATTCATCTTCGTGGAAGTCTGATTTGGGCCTGGGGTCTCGTACGTCACAGTCTGGTTTGAGGAAGTGTCACTGTGAGATGGGCTCGTCGGGGTCGGGTCAGTCACAGTCAGGCTCCACGGGTTCTTGTCAGTGTCTGTTGCCGTCCTTGAGACATTCTGTCCGCCCCCATAGAAGTCCTGTATTTTCGTTACAGTCTGGATGGAGGTCCCAATCTTGTCTACTAGTCTGTAGTGTGCGTCAGCCGTCGTCCGTCTATGGCAGAGTAGTTCTGCCAGGTCGTCAGCGATCAGGGGGTCGTGCTGTTGCATGTCAGTCGTCAGTCCTTTCCTGTTGATGGTACAGGAAAACCATCCGCACTTAGAGCATCCGCTAGCAGTCCATGCTCGATTTAGGCATCGGTTGACCGATGAACTGCTAGCAAATGCACTCCCCCGTTCGTAAACAGTCGGTCAGTGTCCGGGTGTAGCTGTGTCTGAAGGTCCTCAAGTCATCAGTACAAGGCCTCAGACACTGTGACCACCTCAGAGACCGCGGTAGCTGAGGTCTTGTGCATTGTAACCAGGATGCAGAAGAACGTCCTGTCATCTTTCATCTCTTCCATCGCGTCTTCTAAGGCTGTCAGCATCATGTTGGTAACGACGGACGGCCTGCATCCGTTGGTCATGTTGACCTCCATCACCAGCCAGTCCGTCAGACGGTCAAGGTGGTCATGTCTGTCCTCGTCCGTCATCGTCGTCTAGTCGGCCGAGGTAACGTCATCGTAGTGGTCCGAAGTCCAGTATGTCCGTCTGGATTCGGGCGACGGAAGTGATGCCAAATCCCTTGCCGCCACTTCTGCCTTCCGTTCCGCTGCCCTTTCCCTGAGGGACCGGCTGAAGACCTGGATGGTGAGGCAGATCCAGTTCCACCAACCCTGAATGCGTACCACCTCTAAGAAATCCAGAAACTTTAGGAGGGATGTGAGGTGGGACTTCAAAGTTCCCACAACCATCACATCCCTCTGCCTCCCCATCCAGGCCGAGACCCGTCCTTGCAGGAACGCGTCCAGTCCGTCCATGCCCGTTTCTGTCTCGTCTGTCGTATGTGGTCGGCTGCATTTGCAGCTGTAATGGCTAACCCCACGTTAGAGGTTAGCCAATGTCTGAATCTTCATGTATTCTCCTGAAAGGGAAAGAAATAGTAGTTAGCCGATAAAGTCAATGCAACAGGACACAATCCTGGCTCATGTTAGAAAGTCGCCAGTGGCTTGGAATGAATATTGTGCAGAGCACTGGTAAAAAGAAAATCCAGGACAGCATGGATAGTTGTACTCGTCACCAGGGCCTAACTGAAATATTGTTGAAAACGCCAGGTAGGGAAGCCACCAGCGGCTTGGAAAGAAGAAAATGCCGAGTACTGGTAAAGAAAATCCCGGAGAGGATGGATAGGTGCACTGGTCACCAGGACATAACTGAAATAGTGTTGAAAATAGCAGGTGTGCAACCCTGCAGCAGCTTGGAAAGAATATTGTGTGGAGTACTGCTAAAAAGAAAACCCAGGAGAGCATGGACAGTTGCACTGGTCGCTGGGGCATAACTGAAATAGTGTTGAAAACGGCGGGTAGGGAAGCCGCCAGCGGCTTGGAAAGAATAGTGTGCAGAGAACTGCTAAAAGGAAATCCAGGAGAGCATGGATAGGTGCACTGGTGGTCAAAAAGGGAAAAATTAGAGGAGTAGGAGACAGGTTTTCAGGTTGTCAGACTAATAATAACTGCTATATATCTTAATACTTTTTGTACTGGCATTCAACCAGTTCTCGCCAAGTACCAGTTCTTGCCAATTTATGTCTTACACGGCTTTACAAAGGTCCATTTTCTGTAGTCTAAGGTGCAAATCCCCATTTTTGCTTCTCTGCGTATGTGCAGGCTTTGCCCCATTCCTACATGCAATAAACTAGGTGTCGCTACGCCGTGTTTTCTAAGTCTATTCCGGTCTTTTTCGGTCCATTCATGTCTATTTCGGTAATACACCGGTCTATGCTTGATCCGGTGAATTTTACGTACCAGTAAAAAAATGCATTTTTTTAAACGGGTTAATTCTGTATACATGTAACGAAATTGTAGAAAATGGAATTCAGCTGAAATTTCTTTTTTCCCCTTTCCTCTTCACACATAAAAAAATAAACAGATGAGCAACATTCATGTGATAAATGCGGTCGCCTACGGCGGTAGCTCAGTCAGTGGTACATCGATCACTCCGTAATCACGGTGGGTACACGTACACCGGATATAGCCCCCTGTTTGAGTAAAAAACAACTGTGTTTCACGTTACTGCAGGTAAGAGTTTTCCAAATATTTCGTCAGAACAACATTTAATATATTATTGCATTGTTGAACCGAAATGCTAAGATATTAGTAAATCTTTAGGACTACAAGGAACGTTATTTTAAGCCTTGAAAATTCTGAAAAGTGTCAGTAAAGTCGACTGCTCGCGGCAGATTTCAGAGATTTCAAGAAACGATTTATCTGCAAAGCCGTTTTTTTTCGCAATAAAAAAAGTTTGAGTCGAAAAGTTGTTTAATATTTTACTCTAATTTCATGACATCATTGCATTTTTTCTGTATCTGATGGATTTCTCTAGAAAATACCCGTTATTTATCGGCAATGGTGTACCGAGGATAGTTGTTGTTATGAAAGAACTGTACGGAGGATAGTATTTTACTGTACCGAGGATAGTATAATAATATACTGGGGATAGTATGATTTTTCCTATATAGAACCTTGAGGGTAATTATATGCTACACTTAGATTGGTCTTTACTTGGGCTGAAAGGTTTTTGCGCATGATATTTCATAACATCTTGTTTATGCAATGTTTTCTCTTATTCAGATGGATAATACAGACGCTTCCATAGATATTTCGGGTATAACTATGCCTGATGAATGTACGCAGACTACACCCCCCAAACGCTTTGTATGTGAAATATGTGCGTACTCGACAAATAGAAGGGCAAATTTGACACGTCATTTCAAAGTGCACGAGGACACGAGTGAGCCACTGACTAGTACGCCAGAGAAGAGTGGAGGGCAGGATTTCATGTGCGACCAGTGTGCGAAAAGATTTAAGACTAGATATGGACTGAACATACATAAGAAGCAGCATGACGGTATTTTCAAGCATGTATGCCAAGTGTGTAAAAAAGGATACAACCAAACTACACAGTTTAGGTTTCACTATGCAAGACATCAAAACTTCCCATCCGCATCCTGCAGGTTTTGCAAGAAGACATTTACTGGACATTCATCTCTACAAAGACACTTAACCATCTGTTCTTCAAATCCAGATGCAGTTACCAAGATTAACCAAGAGTTTACATGTGCAGAGTGCAGCCAAACATTTTCAAGCAAAGATGCACTATCATATCATACAAAAGGAAAGCATGGTACCGCTCGTTACGTATGCGACAGGTGCGGGAAGGCGTATTCGTGGCGATCGTCTTTGAGGGCCCATAAAGCCTTGTGTAAATAGATATAGGCTGGATAATACTGACTGTACCTATGAAGTTGAACTTACAGGTCATCTACATGTCGTTTTATAACAAGTTTTCAAGACAATATCTTAATGGCAAAGTTCATCTTCAGGCAAGCTTGCATCTTTTAAATGTGCTGTAGGGATCTAGAAAAATGTATTTGTATCTAGTCTTGAGTGCATCTAGTCTCCGCACTGGTTTCCCTCATAAATAAACGTAAGTTTGGAATACTGTGGAGATGAGCGAACTTTCCGAACAAAACCTCCTTTTCGGATGTTGCAACTCTTTACCAAATGACAAAATTTTGAACTGGGTCAAATTAAAAGCATTTGCAGACGACAAAACTAACGTGACTAAAAAAAAATGAAATTTCTTCTGGGAGAAAATGCTGGTTACCGGCATGTCCTCCTTTTCCCACAATGTTCTCAAAAGGCTTCTTTTCCAGGATCGTGAATACCAGGGATTGTTTGGGAAAGCTTCTCTCCCAGTGTTGGCTCTGTTCTTTGATTCTGAACAGGTTTTTTTCTCGTGGTTAAGAGTTACACACATAGGTTTTTTTTAACCCTTATCTTTGCAAATGACATTTGACCCGACGACAGGAGAGGACTTTGAAAATTTTGCGATAAATGAAGATACTGCACCTAGCGAGCAATTTCTTCATTTGTCACTTTGTTTTTCTCTGTCTTACCATTCCGCCTTAACCCTTTACCAAACAATCCGTGGTTTTAACGACTCTGAGAAAGAAAGCCCTTTGAAAAGATTTTAGGAAAAGGAGAAAATGCTGGTAACCAGCATTTTCTCCTTTTCCCACGTTGTTTTCTATCCTGCTGGAAACTAATTTCGATTTTTGAGTTATGTTTAATTTGTTGTCTGCTTTCAATTTGGACCAGTCTAAACTTTTGTCGTTTGGTAAAGAGTTAACCTCCTGCAAGTATCATTCTTTCATATCATACTTTAAGTTCGGATAATCTTAACATGGTAAAACAGGGAAAGGGTTAAGAGTGTTGAAATATCAGAGTAATGCCAAACACAGAAATATTAAAATTTTTATTCAGAATTTTACAAATGAAAGACTGGTGGTGGCTTTCAGACTTAACACTTCGTTATGTGTCATGTAGGCTCGTCCAAAGTCAAAGCACGGCAAATGTCTATTCAAATTTAACAGAAACGACTTTGATAGGATAGGAAAAATTGAGGGAAAGTGAGAAAATGCTGGTTACCAGCATTTTCTCCTTTTCCCAAAATCTTTTCGGAAGACTTTCTTTCTCATGGTCGTAAAAACCAGGGATTGCGTGGTAAATTAAAAGTTTAAAGATAATACATGTATGAGGTGTGACGTTTGAAGTCTGAAATTACTACTCATGAGTCACGTTTGAAATCAGATTTCTTATGTCATGGATGATGTTTGTAAGAGTTCAGACTTAATAGTTCAAAGTTCAGACAATTCATCTGAAGTATGTAGTTTAGAGGTCACCATCGGTCTTTCATAATAACATGTCATTTGGCAAAGATGAATGTAACAGGACTGTGTTTTATATATACACTACTTTCAGTTACCAGTATAACCTATGTATAGTTATATTTTTTTTTTTGTGTTGCCAATCAAAATGAGAGATACTCATTATATCATTATATATAATTTAAGTTTCGGAAAAATTTGTGAATGATTCTGTGATATAAATCTTATTTTAGTTTTTATCAAGTTTATTTTTATACAATTTATAGTTTCAGAGAAACAGAGTTTTACGAACGTTTCTGTTAGTTATTATTTAACCCTGACCTACTTCCACGACCTCATCTATGTAGTGCCATCTCGGTCTAAATACTTCTGTAACACTTAATGAAATTGCCAATGGGTCAAGAGGAATGACCTACCTTCATGACAATGTATAAAAAAAGTAGACATCGACACACTGTTTATTCCCATATCGTTTAAGAAATTGATGTTCAAGCACATTTGTACACGAGCTTAATAGTAAGTGTAATGAATGATAATTATGGATTAACATTATGACAAACAACCCTTTAATGTTCAAGACTTCGGCTACTGCCTTTTTCAAGTGTTAAAAAACACTTTATCCACCAGATCATTTTTTAGCGTGTACCACTGCAGCAATATCGTTTTTCTAATCGGTAAATTAGTAAAACAGTATGGCTGCAATGATATACGCCAAAAAGATATTCCAGTGGATAGTGTTTCTGACTCTTGAAAAAGGCAGTAGCCGAAGTATTAAACATTAGAGTGTTGTTTTAGTGTTTTAATTATTGCCCAAGGAATTCAAAGTTTCAACGATATGGGTTAAGATCGGAATAAGCAAATGTGATATCTGATCACAGCCCGTATTATTCATTACTCTAAACTATGTCAAAGCATATTTACACAAATGAACGATAGAATCAGGTAAGATATTCGACGAAGCGTATAAATTCAGATCAGAAGACGTAAATGTAATGTCTGATCTCATTCCATATCAGCTTATATTGTCAAGAACATATAAACATTATACAGACATGTTATTCATGAATCGATTGGCGATATAGGCCTACAAGTATCTTCTGTTCACATTTTATATCGAACAAAACCCCAAACTGTTTTCAACACATTTACACACGTGAATCAAAAATTGGTGTATAGTTTAAGATCAGAAGATGACAATGTTTTTTGACCACACATCTAAACGATTTTCCAGAGTACTTACTCGGAGAACAAGTTGAACGAAATCTGTAGACAGATCGGAACAGACGCGTATTAATCTTCTGATTTAACCTCAATCGCGACATAGCGACTCTGAATGAACCTTGTACAGTCGTATTATTGTGGGAATATAATGTTCAACAGAACAGTACATCTGCATTATTGTAATGTTGAAAGAAAGTATTCACAGGTCTATTCCAAGTCTTTTATGGGGAAGAATTTTGCTTTCATCATACTTATGAAACTGTCGCACACCTTGCACTCCCCTGGCAGCGTCGTCAGGACCCGATACAGTAACGATTTTCCTTTTTGCCTTCCTCTTTCCTCTTGCTTTGACGTCAAACATGTGGTTTCTGAAAGATGGGTTAAACACAGTTTAACGCCTTTTTCAACATTGTAGCAAAGACATTTTGCCGAAATTCACTTCTTATTTTTATCTGGTTTTCACAGATGTTAGACTAGATATCTGAAGTGACTTGAATTTATCACGAGTAAAGTGTGTGAAATTTTCGATCCTTAATAGACTTTCTGGAACTCTATGACTACTAATATAATACAAGAGACCCTGCAATCTCAATTAAAATCAAAGGTTCAAGAATTCTTTTCAGTGTGAGCAGACCAGATACGACATATTGCGTCCTTACATCTGACAACTTTATAAAACATTGTGGAAAAACGAGATACTACTTAGAATGAGCGATATCTCTTTTGGCCAAAATGTTTAATTTGCAATTAATATTCATATGCAGTATGCATATCTGCAAGTTGTCTCCTACATATAGCTAATTTGTCAAGTGAGTCTTCAAAATGATTAGAGAATATGATACAAAATTATATAGTTTTACATCATTCTTGATTGCTTAACTCTCCAACGATTCCACTGCAGACGACTGTAAAACAATAAAGTTAAGTATAGAACATTTCAATAAATATCCATTTCATTAGTAAAACAGTGTGTGAAAACAATGAGGCTAAAGCAGTCAGGTTCATCATGAGCATTTGCTTCTTTTGCCTTACTGTTTTCAAAAATCATCTGCTGCAGGATGCATAACTGTGCGCTAAAGACTCCATGTGAAAAGTTGGAATATGGGTAAGATAACATAAATCATTCTTACTTCAAAGTTATCTCTGAAACATGCCATGGATACAGATAGGCCGAGGTGAAAGCAGTCTCACTTTCAGCCAGAAGTTCGTTAACAGGATAGACCTTTTGCTTGCTAAGCGTCATATGGAATGGGCGATCAGGAAGTAGCCGAACTTTTAGGAGTTGACAGGCTGCCTCAAGAGCAGCTGGGACCTCTTCAGCTTTAACAACACCAGTTCCCTTTGGATCCAAGTCCTGGAACTGTCCGAATAAATTTTCAGCCTCAAGGCTTCCTAGGGAACGAACATTGTAAGAGCCACACTTTACGTAGGGGAAAAGTTGTAATCGTCTATCAATGTTGGTTAGGAAGCCCTGGAACATAATGTTAGGAATACCATTTATGTGTGATCCGTAAGGCGGAAATTGGCAAAAGTTAACACCATCCAAGAGCCAGTCTCTCAGAGCTAGACGTCGAGCGCTCCTGTCGTAAACGGTGATTCCAGGATCATCTTCGGCTTCATAGAACTCTCTCATAAGCCTACAAAGCTTAGCTTCTCTTGGATATTTGTCCTTCATAAATTTTTCAACGTCTTTGGAAAATGTTTCTCGCGCAATTGCATCACTTTGTTTGTCTATCAAGTCTTCAACATGAGGTAACCTTAGGTTTGTTGTATTTGACTTTGCCACATCTAACCAAGCTTGCCTGCTTATTCCCCTAGCTGGTATTCCATCTTTGCATACTTTAACCCTGCAGTTCGTTAATAGATGATGCACATCAATGAATGAGAAAATGTATGACAGCGTCCCAGGGTTGTACTCGGGGCATGAAAACCAAGTTAACTCTGTATCACCTAATTTTGTGATTGGGCTAAAAGGCGATTTCCTCCTCCAAATTTCTATCTTTTCTGGCATAAGATTTTCTGCAATTACAGCATTTAGTATTGCTTTCGGTAATTTACTGATAGATTTTTTACAAAGATTTTTCAACGTCTCCGGTGTTCTTTTCCTCCTAATTCTTCCCATATCAGTTTCGAAATCGTCGGATTTTTTTGTTTGCAAAGAAAAGAGGAATTCTGATAACTTCGCTTTGCTCCAACTCTTTGCAAACTTTAACTTCACAGAATGAAGCATCGACTGTGCCGAAGTTATGCACTTTATAATTTCATAATGGGTGAAATGTTTTTCAATGGAAGATTTTGCACTGAGGTATGATTCAAAACTTTCTTGGTCTATGTTTGTCCATTTTTTGCCAACTTTTTCATCACTCTTTAGAAGCAGCAGCATTCCCATTTTTTCTTTGCGTCCCACCATGGTTTCTACCGTATTCTCACTAAGCATTTGATCAGAATCAATGCATCTCATCACCGTGTTATCAGTTTTTTCAGTTTCCACATTGATCTCTGATATATCTTCATCAACAGAAAACATTGCAGCTAACACTTCATTCATATCTTCATTCAGACCACTCTCAGCTGCTGTCAAATTAACGGGATCCGGTGCACCTTCAGCTTCCTTTATGGCTTCAACCTCATCTGCATCCATAGTTTCTAGTATATCAACTGGCAGTGATGACAAAATTATATTGCTTTCGGTCTGACAACTACTATCGACATTATTGTCTTTTTTTCTCATTTTCTTTATCTCTTTGTTATTGCGAAGCAACTGACACATGTACTCCGAAGTTTTGAATAACTTTGTTTCGGCTTTCGTTGCAATTGTCAAAGACTTCTTGTCACTGTCGTATGCATATTTTATTTTTTCCAAAAGTTCTACGTACGAATTTGAATTCACCGAAGCCATTTTGAAAATAAGTCCGGTTAATTCACATTTTGTTCTTTTTTTTATGTCATTGTAAACCTGCTTTTGAAGTTCTAGAAGTGTAAGTGCGTCGCCATGTTCATCCTTGAAAGCTAAAGAAGCCCACTGTCCATCATAGGACACAACAGAGGTGTATAATCCCTGCATGAATAATTCTTTTAGAACATCTTGGATCATCTTTCGCATTGATTCTGATGTCATACTATAGCCTTTAAATGCGTATGCCACAGGAAATGCATGAGGAACATCTGGCTTGTACATGCGATCTAGATCGGCAAGTAAAAAAACTAAAACCTCACTTGCCTTGTTTGAGCACAAGTTGTGAGAAATTTCTATCGCCTCGATTGCTCTGGTGAAGCTCCTCTGAATATCTTGTAAAAGAACTGTCTCCTTAATAATTTTGGATGGCTTGTGAAAGATTCTACCACGTTCTTCACTTGAATGACTACATGTCTTACCGATTTTTGATTTGAGCTCTGCCACAAGTGAGGTGTTCGCACTACAGAAGTTTTTAACTTTCATTCTCAAAGGCTCAATATTTAGACCAAGTCGTCTAGGTGTGTGATTTATATCAAGATGTTTGATTTCTTCCAGTATTTCAGACCAGAGATCCCCATTGAACCGAATATTGTGGATTGCAGTAGACTGTTTGCTGTACGAAACAAAATACAACGAGTCAACATTGAGACTATGCATTTCACTCAGTACCTGAGATACATAGTAATGGGGTAAATTATAATGTACTGGTGTTGTGAATTCTTTTCCCGGCATTGGGCATTTTATTTCTATGCCAGTATATATACAGCAATGGTCATCATGCTTTCGAAGGCTACCGTCAGGGCTCACAACCAAGTATGGAGTTTCATTTGATTTAAGCACATAACAGCCTTCTTCATAAAAGGAAGCTTCAGGGTGAAAAGGCGGCAAGAAAGTTGAGCAAATCGTTGCCACCGCGTTCAACTCGTTCTGTGATCCATAATCAAATCTGGCCTGCATTTCTTTTGATACTTCCTCAGGTTCTTTCCGTCCGGTTTTTGTCTCAAAGTAGTCTCTCTGGTTCTTCAGACCATTTAATCCTATGGCTTTATTAATGGCACTTCCGGTTACAAAGCATTCTTTTCTTATCTTGAACCATTCTTCTGATCTCTGTTTTACAATAGACACCTTCCGGTTCAAATACTTCAGCTAAACATACGTAATTCTGCTGGTTCTGAAGCTCTACTTCATCTTTTTGTACAAAACAACCACGGTTAGATTGGGCCGATACAGCTGCAGCTTTGCAAATATTTTCATTTGTGTTAAGCATATCTTTGATACAATTTTCGATCCTATAGATGCTAGTTCTTATGCTGCTTATTACCATGGCATACGTACTGTTTCTCCAATCGCCTTCACATTTCATTTGAAATTTTTTTAACGCCAAGACTTTTTTCACTTTTAGCTCTCGCAGATCCTTTATCCTGTTACTCAAAAGGCCAACAGTAGATTTACATCTGTTATGGAGCAATTCGCGCTCTTCGATATGCAAGTCACTCACAAGTACATGTGACAAAATAATTTGCCTCTCAATAAGTTTCAGGTACCTGTGTAATGTTTCAATCTCTTCTTTCAATCTTTGGCTCTTTATGTCAAATGAAGGTGGCGCCTCATAGCCCCATAAATTGACCGCTCCTTGGGATGAAGCATTGATTTTTTTACCATCTACACAAATTTTGTAAGTTAGAATCTGCTCCCTGTCATTTTCTGCAATGATTTCAATCATTTTCTTTATTATACCAGGACCTTGAATTGGGACAATTCTACATTCGTCTCTTAGACATTTTTTTGAAGGCACAACGAAATTGATGTTTGAAGTATCTGATGAAAATTGTCCAGGAATTCCATTTTCTTCAACTTCTTGTCCTTTATGTTTTGGTCCTCCCATAAACCGTAGAAATCTCCCTCTAAATAGTTTATATCCTGTGTTCCAAAACAGTTTACTCTCATCACTGTACCTAAAAAGTGTAGTTGGTTGCTGTAAAGCAAACCATCTCACAACATCTAAAAATAACAAGAATGCTATGTTATCTAGTGGGAAAGTGTCTTCATGCACAAGTCTGTTAAAAGCTATATAATCGTCTAATTTTCCACATCGTTTTAACGATTCAATTACACTTGGTAAAATTTCTACTAATTCTGTTAATATTCCTGTATCTTCGCTCACGTCTTCCTCGGAAAACTGAGAGGAAATATCAGAGCTACAAAAGTATTTTTCACCAAGATTTTCGGTTTTCACTATTTTCTTAAAAGGACTGTCTTTGGGTGCAACATCTCTTTTTGAAATGTGAATTCTTCTATTTTCTTCGTCGATAGTGATTGTCCGTCCTTGTTCACGACATAACTCTGCACAAACTCTGTAATTTATAATTGTTTTTGCTTTTCCTTCGATACGTCGAACCTTGATTTCTTTGTCAGGATGGGTGTGAATAACGTGAAGTATTGTTCCCTTGAAGTCAAGTGACGGTGTGCTGGAGCAGTAGCAACACTCGTATGTAAAACCTGTATTAAAAACAAGAAAACAGTTTATTTAACGGTCAGCTATGAACACTGAAAAGTACAATTTCCCTTTACATAACTGATATTAAGGGGTATTTCGATATATCTGACCTGTGCGGCTTTCCAAGAGGCATATGGCGTTAAATCAATAGTGGTTAGCAAGAAATTTTGATATTCTCAATAGCGATTTCAATACCTAATGTGACTATCCTCAGTACACAAATTTCTAAAATTTAGCTATCCCCAGTACAGAAAGGAACTATCCTCGGTACACCGGTCGTGATCTTCTCTGACATATAGCAACATAAAAATTAAATCTTGTTACTAGATTTTTTATGTACATAATACTTTAAGTATTAGAAAGAAATCGTACGCGTCAAAATTTCATTTACTTTTCTCTTTCTGATAAAATTCCAGTGTTTGAGCAGTCAGGTCAAAATTGTCCGTGAGTTTAACTTTCGGACAACGAATTTACGCCGTTATTTAACTGATTGAGGTGTTTCATTAACAGCACAGAAATCAATAAAGATTTAGGTAATTAAATCATCAATATATGACTCATGTATGTTAGAAACAGGAGTATAATATATGAATTCTTACCTGTTGAGCGAGCAGTAATTTCCTCCATTGGTAAATATTTACTCAAACAGGGGGCTATATCCGGTGTACGTGTACCCACCGTGGTAATACCCGTGTTCGAATCACAAACCTGTCCCACCTCTCCCAAGTTGATTCAACACTAAATCAATGAGGGATAATGTTATTTATACATACCTGTCCAATGCTTGGTAGGTATGGATAGTTATCAGGGCCTGCCATATCTAAGGTTCCAGGAATCTGAGTAAAGTAGCGTAGCACCGTTAGCCTTGAGGGAGACTTTAGTTTCTCAGTGGCGACCCCTGTCGTAATAATGAGATGTGGTTCCCTGCTTCATATTATCCTTATTGCATTATGCTTATTTACATTGTGCTTGTTTGTATTACACTTGTTATCTTGTATTGTTGAAGTAACTTTTGTTAAAATAATTACAATGTTGATATGAAATTAAATGTCTCAAATATTATTAGGAAGGTTGAATGTATAATTAAATATGATGGAATTAGATAGAATAGTTGATTGTAAATTGAAGTAACAAAAAAAGTAATTCAAATGTCAACATAAAGAATTAAATAGGCAAGAAGTAATTGTAAGTCAACGTTAAAATTGTAAAACATAGTTGAAAATTTCATCAGGAATAATGAAAGTCTCATCATGAATAATGAGTGAACTGGTGGATATCCCCTTCCATACATAAAGACCAATAGAATTTTGGCAGATATTCCCCTCCATAGGACAGGGCTTTACATTTGTGATAAGGCATTAATGTTATCCAGTCAAACTGATCCCGCAACTTCAGTACACCAGAATTAATCTGTGCCCTGGAGCAGGATATTTGATTTATGTAAATGCATTGGTAGACCATTTTGTGTTGTTTGCCACAGAAGACATTCTAACTGTGACTGTGAAAAGTTGATTATTAGGGATTAGGTGTTCATTGTATGCCAGCATATTTCATTCTATCTGGTGTATTGATGTAAGTTGATCTATATTGCTATAACATTCATTCATTTGCCGTCCTAGCTGTTCTTTTAGATTACCCCTTTACCACACAGTCACAACTTTTAACAACCCTGAGAAAGACATATTTTCTCTATTTTGATGTTTCCCCACCCAAAATGGTTTGTGAAAGGACCTGTTGCAGACAACATATCTTCAAATTAGTAAGACATATATAAAAAAGGATAGAAATTATTGTGGGAAACTAAGAAAATGCTGGTTACCATTTTTTTCTTCTTTTCTCACAAATTCCATACCTTTTTTCTTCAGTGAGCTAAAATGCAGGATTGAATGGTAATTGTTAAAAACTTCTTTTCGCCATTATAGAAATATCAGGCCTGTGGAGCGATACAGGCGCTCAAGCGCCTCTAGTTTAAATTAGCCTTGCATCAGGGGTTTTATGTTTTACAGAGGCTTCATATGGACGAAACTTGAAAATCACCTTATTTATAACCATACAGCATAGACTTATATTATTTTGGCATGTGGCTTTATCTTATGGACCTCTACCAGGGTTCAAGTAATTAAAGCTCTGGGATCAAAAATGGCTTTGCCCTGCGGGTCTCAATTTTCACATGGGGTTATACAGAGAAAACTTTGTAAGTCTTCATTTTGAAACCATTTGGCTCAGAATTGAAATGTTTAGTATTTATGGTTTATATTTATAAGCCAGTGGAGCGATACAGGGCCATCATGGCCCTCTTGTTTTTTGTAATTGAAATGGTATAAAAAATTGTGGGAAAAGGAGATTACCAGCATTTCCTTCTTTCAATAGTTTTCTTCCTCATGGTGGTTAAAACTAAGGATTGTGTGGTAAAGTATTAAGTTGCCTCTTGCATGCTGGATTTTGCTTTTCCAGTGCACTGATAGCTTGAAAGACCTGTAATTGAAGTGTTTGTATTGAGATTGTTGTTTGGATACATGAAACTATTATATTGGAAAAAGAATAAGGTGTCTGTAATGTTTGCATGAATCATTATTTTGTCAAATTCAGGAGTTTCCCCTGTTTCAACCAGTATGTCAGCATGTCAATCTCCAAGGATAAAAATCTAATGATCGATGATTCTGCACTGATCCTTTTTGTTGCACATACTTTGTTGAATCCAGTATAATGACCCCTGGCAAACAAGCCTTATGTTATGACCTGAGGTTTGGCATGCCTCCATCAGTACTTGTATAGTGTGCCTGAAAGTGCATTAACTTGTACTTTAAACACAGTTATTTAAATAACAAATATGTCATACACCAAAGCACTGCGATGCAGACAGCACCTCTGACCTAGGACAAAGATCAGCCAAAAGCCTTTCAGAGAGTAATGAGAAGAATGTTTTCTATACTAGTGTTGGTCAAGCTCTGGAACTAGTCTTTGGTAAACATCTTTTGTCATTGAGCCTATGTTAAAAGTATCTGAACTTTTGTTAATTTTGTCCCCCAAGATTTTCAGATTTTCAGATTTCATGGGAAAGCAGCAAGTGACAGAATTGTTATAGTCATTGATTGCTAAAATCCACAACCAACTTTCCTTTCTTCTTTTCTTTCTTATCTTCTTTCCTTTTTTGTAATGGGGGGAGGGGGGAGAAAGGTAGATCTTATCTCTTTGTAAATTTTTAAAGACTCCTTTTTCGTCAGACTCAAACGAACTAAAAATTTGGTATGAATCAAGCTAATCAGCCAAAGAATGAAAAAAATAAATGATTTTGATGCACTGTTGGGCGAAAAAAGAGCATTTTCCTTATTGCACTTTGGAAAAAATAGAAATTGCTTTTTAGCCCACCTGAGCACGAAGTGCTCATGGTGAGCTATTGTGATCGTGCTGTGTCCGACGTCCGTCGTGCGGTGTGCGTCGTCCGTCGTCCGTCATCCGTCGTCAACTTTTTACCTTGTGTACGCTCTAGAGGCCACATTTTCAGTCCAATCCTCATGAAACTTGGTCAGAATGTTTGTCTCGATAAAATCTCGGACGAGTTTGAAATCGGGTCATGTGGGGTCAAAAACTAGGTCAGTAGGTCAAATCTTAGAAAAACCTTGTGTACGCTCTAGAGGCCACATTTTCAGTCCGATCCTCATGAAACTTGGTCAGAATGTTTGGCTTGATAAAATCTCGGACGAGTTCGAAATTGGGTCATGTGGGGTTGAAAACTAGGTCACTAGGTCAAATCTTAGAAAAACCTTGTGTATGCTCTAGAGGCCACATTTTCAGTCCGATCCTCATGAAACTTGGTCAGAATGTTTGTCTTGATAAAATCTTGGACGAGTTCGAAATTGGGTCATGTGGGGTCAAAAACTAGGTCACTAGGTCAAATCTTAGAAAAACCTTGTGTATGCTCTAGAGGCCACATTTTCAGTCAGATACTTGTGAAATTTGGTCCAAATGTTTGTCTTGATAAAATCTCGGATGAGTTCGAAATTGGGTCATGTGGGGTCAAAAACTAGGTCACTAGGTCAAATCTTAGAAAAACCTTGTGTACGCTCTAGAGGCCACATTTTCGGTCCGATCCTCATGAAACATGGTCAGAATGTTTGTTTTGATGAAATCTCGGACGAGATCGAAATTGGGTCATGTGGGGTCAAAAACTAGGTCACTAGGTCAAATCTTAGAAAAACCTTGTGTATGCTCTAGAGGCCACATTTTTCAGTCCGATCCTCATGAAACTTGGTCAGAATGTTTGTCTTGATAAAATCTCGGATGAGGTCGAAATTGGGTCATGTGGGGTCAAAAAGTAGGTCACTAGGTCAAATCTTAGAAAAACCTTGTGTATGCTCTAGAGGCCACATTTTCAGTCAGATACTTGTGAAATTTGGTCCAAATGTTTGTCTTGATAAAACCTCGGACAAGTTCGAAATTGGGTCATGTGGGCTCAAAAACTAGGTCACTAGGTCAAATCTTAGAAAAACCTTGTGTACGCTCTAGAGGCCACATTTTCAGTCCGATCCTCATGAAACATGGTCAGAATGTTTGTCTTGATAAAATCTCGGACGAGTTCGAAATTGGGTCATGTGGGGTCAAAAACTAGGTCACTAGGTCAAATCTTAGAAAAACCTTGTGTATGCTCTAGAGGCCACATTTTCAGTCAGATACTTGTGAAATTTGGTCAGAATGTTTGTCTTGATAAAATCTCGGACAAGTTCGAAATTGGGTCATGTGGGCTCAAAAACTAGGTCACTAGGTCAAATCTTAGAAAAACCTTGTGTACGCTCTAGAGGCCACATTTCAGTCCGATCCTCATGAAACTTGGTCAGAATGTTTGTCTTGATAAAATCTCGGATGAGTTCGAAATTGGGTCATGTGGGGTCAAAAACTAGGTCACTAGGTCAAATCTTAGAAAAACCTTGTGTATGCTCTAGAGGCCACATTTTCAGTCAGATACTTGTGAAATATGGTCTGAATGTTTGTCTTGATAAAATCTCGGACGAGTTCGAAATTGGGTCATGTGGGGTCAAAAACTATGTCACTAGGTCAAATCTTAGAAAAACATTGTGTACGCCCTAGAGGCCACATTTTCAGTCCGATCCTCATGAAACTTGGTCAGAATGTTTGTCTTGATAAAATCTCGGACGAGTTCGAAATTGGGTCATGTGGGGTCAAAAACTAGGTCACTAGGTCAAATCTTAGAAAAACCTTGTGTATGCTCTAGAGGCCACATTTTCAGTCAGATACTTGTGAAATTTGGTCCAAATGTTTGTCTTGATAAAATCTCGGATGAGGTCGAAATTGGGTCATGTGGGGTCAAAAACTAGGTCACTAGGTCAAATCTTAGAAAAACCTTGTGTACGCTCTAGAGGCCACATTTTCAGTCCGATCCTCATGAAACTTGGTCAGAATGTTTGTCTTGATGAAATCTCGGACGAGTTCGAAACTGGGTCATGTGGGGTTGAAAACTAGGTCACTAGGTCAAATCTTAGAAAAACCTTGTGTACGCTCTAGAGGCCACATTTTTCATTCCGATCCTCATGAAACTTGGTCAGAATGTTTGTCTTGATAAAATCTCGGATGAGGTCGAAATTGGGTCATGTGGGGTCAAAAACTAGGTCACTAGGTCAAATCTTAGAAAAACCTTGTGTATGCTCTAGAGGCCACATTTTCAGTCAGATACTTGTGAAATTTGGTCCAAATGTTTGTCTTGATAAAACCTCGGACAGTTCGAAATTGGTTCATGTGGGCTCAAAAACTAGGTCACTAGGTCAAATCTTAGAAAAACCTTGTGTACGCTCTAGAGGCCACATTTTCAGTCCGATCCTCATGAAACATGGTCAGAATGTTTGTCTTGATAAAATCTAGGATGAGTTCGAAATTGGGTCATGTGGGGTCAAAAACTAGGTCACTAGGTCAAATCTTAGAAAAACCTTGTGTATGCTCTTGAGGACACATTTTCAGTCCGATACTTGTGAAATTTGGTCTGAATGTTTGTCTTGATAAAATCTCGGACGAGTTCGAAATTGGGTCATGTGGGGTCAAAAACTAGGTCACTAGGTCAAATCTTAGAAAAACCTTGTGTGTGCTGTAGAGGCCACATTTTCCGTCAGATACTTGTGAAATTTGGTCAGAATGTTTGTCTTGATAAAATCTGGAACAACATTGAAATTGGGTCATGTAGGGTCAAAAACTAGGTCAAATCTTAGAAAAACCTTTTGTACACTATAGAGGCCACATATTCAGTCCAATACTCTTGAAAAATGATCAGAATGTTTGTCTTGATTATATCTTGAAATAGTACGAAAATGTGCCATGTTTGGTCAAAAACTAGGTCACCAGGTCAAATCTAAGAAAAACGTTGTGTATGCTCTAGAGGCCATATTTTCTGTCCAGTACTCTTGAAAGTTGGTCAGAATGTTTGCTTTGATAATATCTGACTAGGTTGAAAATGGGTCATGACGGGTGAAAAACTAGGTCACTAGGTCAAATCTTAGAAAAACCTTGTGTAAGCTCCAGAAGCCACATTTTCTGTCTAATACTCTTGAAAGTTGGTCAGAATGTTTGTCTCAATGATATCTCAGTGGAATTTGAAAATGGGTCATGTCGGGTCAAAAACTAGGTCACCTGGTCAAATCTTAGAAAAACCATGTGTACACTGTTGTGGCCACGTTTTTTGTTCTATACTCTTTTAAAGTTGCTCAGAATGTTTGCCTTGGTAATATCTTGGATAAGTTTGAAAATAGGTCATGTTGGGTCAAAATCTAGGTCACTAGGTCAGATCTTAGAAAAACCTTGTGTACGCTGTAGAGGCCACATTTTCAGTCCAATACTCTTGAAATTTGGTAAGAATGTTTGTCCTAATGATATCTTGGACCAGTTTGAAAATGTGTTATGTTGGCTGAAAAACTAGGTCACTAGGTGAAATCTTAGAAAAACCTAGTGTATGAATGACTCTCAGAAAGAAGCCTTTTGAAAACACTCTTTGAAAATCAGAAGATGCTGGTATCCAGCATTTTTTCCCCTTTTCACAATGTTTTCTACCCCTTTGAGAGATCAGTCCCATAGCTTGATCCACATATTATTTGTTTTATGCAGAAGGTTCAGACTGATGAGTTTAAAATTTTATTGTTTGGTAATACATATATCTCACAAGACGTTGGAAATTGGTTGTGCTTGGTCAAAAGGCTCAGGTGAGCGACTCCAGGGCCATCATGGCCCTCTTGTTACAAGCAATTATGGCCAAAACTACATTGAAATATCAACAGTTAGGTCTTCATCTACAGACCTGAACTTAATAGTTTCATTCATTCAAAGTAAATAACAGCAGGGTTGTCATCCAGTTCTATAAATATTTGTTCTCCAAAGCCTTTATTTTAGGTACTTCTTAAAGATGTCTCAATGAAATTCAGATAGAAACCCACTATATATGTTTAAACCTTTACTAGACAATAAAATTATAGACTTGTCCAATTTGAAACCATTGGCAAGTGACATATCAAATGAAGCTAAAATGGTGGAATATGTTTAAAGAGAGGGAAAAAGAAAACTTTGTGGGAAAAGGAGAAAATGCTGGTTACCAGCATTTTCTTGTGTTCCAACATTGTTTTCAAAAGTCTCTTTCCTTAGGGTCGTAAATAATAGGGTGTTGTTTGGTGAAGAGTTAAGGGAATCACTTACGAGATCATGCTCTTTGAACCGCAAAATATTCCTCTGTAAAACTATAATTGTTTTATGTGCTACAGGTACCACTGAAGGATCTAGAACTTGCTTCTAAGAGCCTGGTAAAGGCCTTGATGATAAGAGAGAAGTACATGGCTATGGCCCAGCAGAGCTTCCCTAAAATAACAGCAAGGTTTTTACAGTGTTTAGAGGATAAAGAGGAGTTCCAGGGCCTGAGTGAGGGTATAAACATTGAGGATAAGAAACTACTATCAGGTATTGTGTACATTTTGTTCTAAAATCAATTTTTTCAAAATTTCTTTTTGTATTTTCATGTTTTTTGTTACTCTATAGCTATGCTGTTTGACCTCACATCATCACTTACAGTAATTCAAATTCAGGCGTCTTAGTGATCACAATTTTAATTATAATTTATGATTTTAATTATGATTTTTACGCCAAACAGAACTTATAGTGGGATTGAAAACAGATATTTTTATGTTGGTAATTCATTTACAAGACAAGCTTTTGTCTTGATAATTCCAATACCAAACTAGCCATTTTTAATTCTGTACCACACAACAAAAATGTAGACTGGTCCAAAAATACTTTCAATAATTATGGGTGAGTCCAAAATTTTGTTGTTCGGTACTTATAATGATTGAGCTTGATGTTATGGTTATGGTGAATGTGTTACACATGAAACAAGTTTCCTATTAAATAATTTTTGTAGGCATGATGTACTAAATCTTTAAGAAAAGAACTTTCCATGATATATCTGGTTATGTGAACATAAACAGAAATTTATGTTGTGGGCCAGACTTTTTTGCACTTGAAATGTTACACAAATAACAGACTTTCGACAAAAGAAAATATTTCTGTCCATACCAGTTACAGCTCACTAGCTTCACTAGCAAGTAGAGCAATACAAGGCAGTGGTGGTCCTCTTGTTTCAAGTGATTTGGGAAAAAGGTTATTATTTGAGAAAAATTAGCCAAAAATGTTTGAAGCTTTTTAGATGTTTAAAATTATTTTTGGTGGTATTTCCTGTAGATAGCTTTTTGAGTTTAGAAAGTGGGCAGTTTCACTTTTTGAGAAGTAGTTTATATGTACATTGTATATATTTCAATAGGGCTGTCACACCTAGCTTTCTGCTGAAAATGTTGATATTGTAATTTCCATGCACTGAAGAACTTATTGTGGCAATAGGAGAAGTTACTTACATTAACTTTTTAGCTCCACTGGCGAAAGGCAGGGGAGCTTATGTCATGGTGTTTGTTGGTCTTGAGAGTGTGTATGATACTTGATTTGATGGGAGACCTGCTTATAGTTATTGACACAATTGATGACTGGCAACTAAATGTATGGCACATTTATTTATGAGGCATTGGAGTGATACAGGGTCATTATGGCCCTCTTGTTTATTTGGTAGAGTTAGTTATTCTAATCACTGTCATATAAATAGTATTATGCCCAAAATTGTGCAGTGTCTCAGTGTGTCATAATGTGTTTTCTTTACCCCTTATCCAACAACTCCAAATTTTAAAGGCCCTTTGAAAAAAGTATGAAAAGCATGGTGAAAAAGGAGAACATGGTGAAAAAGAAAAGGCTGATCACCATGTTTTCGACCCTATCACAGACTAAAACCATTTTTTGAAGCATATTTACTTTGTTGTCTGCAAACATATTCAGTTTTGACCAATCTAAAATTTTGTTGTTTGGTAAAGAGCTAAACTGCACAATGATTTAATAGCAAAAATAACCCTGATTTTGCAATATTATGGTGTAACTTACCAATAAAAAATATCCATTGGCTTGATCATTTTTAGGGTTAAGACTATGTTATAGTGTTGCTGTTACTCACTTTTTCAAAGGCTAAGTGTTGTTGTAGCTATTTCTCAGTTTCACTATATTAAATGCATGAATTAGACACTACTAGTTTAATTGTTAAGAATTTGTTAACTTACCTGTACATTTAAGTGATAATTAATGTGAATCTTGTATGAAGTGGAAAGAAGTCTTTTGAAAACCTTTCAAAGGTCCGTTCACATTAAATACTATACCGTCTAGGAAAGCACTCAATCTGGATGGGTCTAACATTTTGTCGTCAGGCACAGAGTTAACTCTAGAATGCAGAAAAATAAGTAAATAAAAGAATGGCCATTTTTAAAAAAGGTTTTTGAGGACTGTTTAATCCATTACTAAACAATCCTGATTTTGAACGACCTTGAGGGAAAGGCCTTTGAAAACATTGTGGGAAAAGGAAAAAAAGTACAGATCAAATTAAGAAACACATCACACTAGTAACTACCAATGGAATGATTCAGGCCCTCATGGGCCTCTTGTGTTAAGTTAGTGAATGTTAAACTCTTGACAATACAACAAAATTTTAGACTTGTCCAAAGTGAAAGCACTTGCAGACAACAAACTAAAATGGTTTCTGCTTTTGAAAGGGTAGAAAACATTGTGGGAAAAGGAGAAAATGCTGTAACCAGCATTTTCTCCTTTTCCCACAATGTTTTCAAACAATTTCTTTCTGTGGGTGATGCAAAGTTGAGATTAACAGTAGAGTGATACAGGCCCTCATGGGCCTCTTGCATTAAGATTAGGCCTGCAATGGGAATTGTAAATTATCACATGCTTGCCTTTTTGTTCACAGAGAGAATGAGAGCATCAGGTATATATTGTATTAATGGGCAGTTTGATGTGATCTGAGCTATGTAGCCCTGTCAAGTTAACTGCTACTTAGATTTTCTTCATCCATTGTATTCCAATATTTTTTTCTGACTAATAAGAACATATTTGATTTATTTAACCAGTTTTCGTGTTAAGGTTGGGAATACCCTTACCTGGAATGCTTTGAAATGAAATAGATATTTCATTGAATTTTGTATGTATGTATCA
Organism: Tridacna gigas; assembly: GCA_945859785.2. NCBI lineage: Eukaryota > Metazoa > Mollusca > Bivalvia > Cardiida > Cardiidae > Tridacna > Tridacna gigas. The sequence goes on from OX244035.2 coordinate 6,989,929, forward strand.
ATAGAAGTGATTCATATTTTCAGCCCATCTTAGCTATAATGATCACCTTATATCCGTCAAATTTCAGCCTGTGACCTTGACATTTTCTCATGTCTCTATCATTTCTGAAGAGATTTGCTTTAAAATTAGATAAGTTGTGAATTGTCAAAAGGGGAATCAATACAAACAAGGTCAAGTACCACTGAAATCTTTGACACAGTTATGCCCGTTTTCAGATCACATGAGCATGAAGTGCTCAAGATGAGCTTTTGTGATCGTGCTGTGTCCCAATCACCTGCCGTGCATCATGCGTCTTCATCTTTTACTTTGTGTACACTCTATAGGCCATGTTTGTTTCAGTTATATCTCGGATGAGTTGGAAACTGAATCATTTCGGGTCAAAAAGAGATCAAGGGACAAATTTAGGAAAAAAAAACATTTTTACACTCTAGAGGCCACATTTTCTGTCCAATACTCAAAGTAATTGTTCAGAATATTTAACCCTTTATCATACATTTCCAACTTTTAACATCCCTAAGGAAGAAGACATTTGAAAACATTATGGGAAAAAGAGAAAATGCTGGTATCAAAGAGAGAAATCATCATTTTAGCAACATTTAATTTGTCGTGCAAACGGTTTCAATTTGTACTAGTCCCAAATTTTGTCGTTTGGTAAAGAGTTAATTTTATGATATTTCTCATGAATTCAAACCTGAGTCATGTCAACTCAAAAGTAGGTCACTGGTACTAATCTTAGAAAAAAAAAATTGTACATTATAGAGGCCTCTTTTTCAGTCTCATATTAACCCTTTACCAAACGACAAATTTTGGACTGGTCCAAATTCAAAGAGTTTGCAGATGACAATTTTAAATTTGATGAAAATGGCAGAACGTTCTCTAAAAGGGTAGAAAACACTGTGGGAAAAGGAGAAATTGCACGTAACGAGCAATTTCTCCTTTCCCACAGTGTTTTCAAAAGACTTTTACTGCAGACACGTGAAAACCAGGGCTTGTTTGGGAAAGGGTTAATGAAAGTTGGTCAGAATGTTTGCCTTGATTATATCTCAAACAAGTTTGAAACTATCCATGTCAGATTAGAAAGTAAGTCACTGTGACGAAATTTAGGAAAACCTTGTTTAGACTCTAGAGGCCACATTTTCAGTCCAATAATCTTGAAACTTGGTCAGAACGCTTGTATTGACAATATTTGGACGAGTTCAAAGCTGGATCACATTTTCAGTCAAAAAGTAGCTCTGGAACCAATCTTGAAAACCTTGTGTACACTCCAGAGGCCACACTTTTAGTCCAATGCACATGAATTTCAGTCAGAATGTTTGCCCTGGTAATATCTCTGTTGAGTTTGAAACTGAGACATGTCAAGTCAAAAGTTATTCATTGAAACAAATCTTTTGCTTGTATAGGGGCTAGATTTTCAGTCCAACACTCATGAAAGTTGGTCAGAATTTTTGTCTCGATATCGCAGTCATGTTTGAAAATTGGTTTCGTTTGGAAAAAAAGCACTGGTAACAGGGACAAATCTAATAGAAAAACATTGTGAACACTCGAGTGGCTACATTTTCTTCCCAAAACTCACGAAAGCTTGTCAGAATATTTGTCTTGATGATAATTATCCTGGACAAGTTTGAAAATTGGTCACATTGAGTCAAAAAGTGAGTCACCAGGACACATCTTAGAAAAACCTAGTGAGCACTCTAGTCCCACATTTTATGAATTTGAATATGTACATACAACAAATGCTGAAAATTGTATGGGAAATGGAGAAATTTTACAAATTATTTTTGCTATATTTTCCCCTTTTCAGATGTCTTAAAATAGCTCCTTTGGTAATTTGTTAGTAACCTGTTACCTCCTCAGCAGGTGACTTTGAAAACCACTATGTACATGTAAAATATGGTTAACTCTTTACCAAACGACAAAATTTTAGACTTGTCCAAATTCAAAGTATTTGCAGACAACAAATTAAACGTGACAGAAGTGATGATATTTGTTTTCAAAATAGTAGAAAACATTGTGGGAACCAGCATTTTCTCCTTTTCTCACAATGTTTTCAAAGTCTTCTCCTCTAGGGTTGTCAAAACTTGGAATTAAGTGGTAAAGAGTTGATTGGTTTGACTTGATGTTAGGAGTACATGCCTGTGAAAACATTACTGCTAAATAATATGGGTACATGTGAAAACATTGGTGAATAATAGATTACATGTGAAAATGTTGCTAATATGAGTATATGTGAAAAACATTTTTGCTGCATAATATGAGTAGATGTGAAAACATTATTGGTGAGTAATGTGAGTACATGTGAAAAATACTTTTACTGGATTATATGAGTTGATCTACATTTAAAAATGCTATTAATTGCTGAATAATATGAGTAGATGTGAAAACATTATTGCATAAGGAGATATAGTTACTGTTTGTCACAAGCAATTTCTCCTTCTGCCACAAGGACACAGATGATTGTTCATCATCATCATCATCATTATCATCTTGGTTTTAAGTACATGTAACATATTACACTTTTCAACCTGTCTTTTGCCAACTTTGATTGCTTTTGTTGAAGTTTGATCACTGTTTACACAGCTTTGTTACTAGAGCCACTGTTTACAAGCATTGAAACCCTGCTGATGGACGTATGAATATGGTTTGAGATTGATTTTGAATGGATTAACCCATTTTATAGCTCGGGTGTTTTCGAAGAAAACATCGAGATACTGCCATAACCTTGGTGTCGTCATCTGCGTCGTCGTCCGAAAACTTTGACATTTTATAATACATATGTTATTACTGAAGATATTTGCTTCAAACTTGGACAACTTGTTTATTATCATAAGGGGAACCAATTCAGCAAGGTGCTTTCACAGTATTTTTGACAGAGTTATGCACCTTTTTCAACTTCAAATTTTCCCTGAAAATCAAGCATTGGCAGCCGAGCGTTGGCACCCGCATGTGGTGCTCTTGTTTGTTTGAAGTCATTTCAATAAAGCTGTGTCATTCATAATACATTACATATGGTTTATCTAGGGGGCTGTATTAACCAAAAATTCTAAATTTTGTTTTTATTCAAATTCTTGCTCCTCAGTGAGTCGGAGTGTGAGGGGGGCATTAGCAAACTTCATGACACCACACAACAGGTCTGAGTGTGAGGGGCATTAGCAAAATTCAGGACACCTCACAACAGGTCTGAGTGTGAGAGGGTATAAGCAAAATTCGGGACACCTCACAACAGGTCTGAGTGGGGGTGGGGGGGTGGTTAGCAAAATTCAGGACACCTCACAATAGGTCCGAGTGTGGGTGGGTGGAGGGGGCATTAGCAAAATTCAGGACTCCTCACTCTATTTGCAAAGTCCCATTAAAATTTTTCTGTACTTAGGATTACAGCAGGACACTACCAAACAATCCTGAGTTTTAATGACTCTAAGGAGACAGGCATCTGAAAACATTGTGTGAAAAGGAGAAAATGCTTGTAACCAGCATTATCTCCTCTTCACACAATGTGTTCTGCCCTTATATAGACAAATTTCATCATTTTAGCCACATTAAATTTGTCATTAGCAAACGATTTCAATATAAAGGGGTTCAAAAATGTTGTTGTAAGATAAAGGGTTAAGGCAATGTGGTTTCCACAATTCATAGTATATAATACAGTAACATGACTGAAATATTGTTGGAAGAGGTGTTTGTCTCTTGCAAATCAATCTGGAATATGAGGTTCAAGCAGAATTCTTACAAAATAAACATAAAATTGTTATAGATGTACATTATTTTGGTATTTAGGAATAAATAGCAAGGCATAACAACACTTGCTATGTTAATTTTTTCTTCTTTTTCTGAACACATAGCTTGCTATGAAAAGCTGCAGCTCCTAATACAGACTGTTTAGATTGAGATCATTTCGCACAGAACTTGCAGTCTGATCTTGATATCGGTAACTGTGAGATCTTTGATGAGACCTTCTGGCCAAAGCATTCTTAATATTATTTGGCTCTTTGACTCTGTTTCTGCACACTTAAATGTTTGTTTACCTGTTGACAAAATTTTAGATTTGTCCAAATTGAAAACATTTGCAGATGACGTATACAGTGTTACTGAACTGATGTGAATGTCTTTGAAAAGGTAGAAATTATTGTGTGAAAAGGGAAAAAATGCTGGTAACAAGCATTTTCTCCTTTTCTCACAATGTTTTTCAAAAGCCTTTTGCCTTGGGGGTCATCACAACACAGGACTGTTTGATAAAGGGTTAAGTTCACCTGAAAATAAAGTGTGCTCAAGGTGAGCTTTCTTGATTAACTCTTTACCACACGACAAAAATTTTAGACCAGTCCAAATTGAAAGCATTTGCAGATGACAAAATAAAAGTGACCCAAAAATTAAAATTTGTTTTGGGATGAGTAGAAAACATTGTGGGAAAAGGAGAAAATGCTGATTACCAGCATTTTCTCCTTTTCCCACAATGTTTTCAAAAGGCTTCTTCCTCAGGGTCGTTAAAAGTCGAGATTGTGTGGTACAGGGTTAAGCTGTGTCAGTCGTACACCGTCCATCATTCATCGTGCAAGCATCAACAGTTACCATGAGTGCACTCTAGAGGCCAAGTTTTAAGTCCAATACTCATGAAAATTGGGCCAAATGTTTGTCTTTACCATATCTGGGATGAGTTCAACAATGGATAACATCAGGGTCGGTATTCACCAACCATTCTTAAGTATATTCCTAGTCTTATTCTCCAAGATTTTCTACATTTGAAAGTAACACAACTCCTGATTGGCTAAACCAAATGGTTTAGCCAACCAGGAGTTGTGTTACTTTCACATGTAGAAAATTCTGGAGACCAGGACAAAGAACGTTCTTAAGAATGGTTGGTGAATACGGACCCAGGTCAAAAAGTAGGTCACTGGGACAGTCTTAGAAAACCTTGTGTGCACTCTAAAGGCAACATGGACAAGTCTAAAATTGTGATGCCTAGTAGAGTTAAGTCTTTACCAGACGACAATTTTAGACTTGTCCAAATTAAAAGAACTTGCAGAAGGTAAGTTAAGTGTTACTCAGGGCATGAAATTAGTCTTTCAAAGAGAAGGAAACAATTAAGACCAGCATTTTCTCCTTTTCTCACAATTTTTTCAAAAGCTGTCTTCCCCAGATTTGTTAAAAGTAGGGATTGTCTAGTACATGATTAATACATAATCATACAAAAATGCCGATTCATGCCCCCTCAGAAGAAAGCTGTTTCACCCTCTACCACACAGTCCTAAGTTTTAACAACTGTGGGGGGAATAGGCCTATTGAGAACAATGTGGGAAAAGGAGAAAATGCTTGTAACTAGCATATTCTCTTCTCTTCACCATTATTTTCTGCCCTTTTAATGAAATATTCCATTATTTGAGACCCATTTAATTTGTTGTCTGCAAATCTTTTCTGTTTCAAACAGTCTAAACTTTTGCCTTGTGGTAAAGATTAAAACTTGAGCAGACATAAAAATTATTGTTGATAACTGAAAGCATCTGCAGACAGATTAACCCTTTACCAAATGACAAAATTTTAGCCTTGTCCAAATCGATAGCATTTGCAGAAGAAAATTTTCTATGTGGCTCTAATGATGCAATTTTTCTTTGATAGGGCAGAAAACATTTTGGGAAAAGGAGAAAATGCTGGTTACCAGCATTTTCTCCTTTTCTCACAATGGTTTCAAAAGGCTTCTTTCCCAGGGTCGTTTAAAGGCGGCAAAGGGTTAAGCATGGATCAAATAATGTGATTAGTCATTGAAAAGGCAGAAAACATTTTTGGAAAAGGAGAAAATGCTGGAGACCAGAATCTTGTCCTTTTGCAACAATGTTTATAAGATACAGTAAACTAAGTTTTTTAGATACTGTATGTTATATATCCTTTTTCTATTTTTTTCTAGAGCACCCAATAAACGCCCCACCCATCAAAGGTGACCCATTCAAGCCAGAGTTACCTGACTCTGTGGGCTGCAAGTTGAAGATCAAACAGGGCGTGGTCTATGTATACAAGGATCAGGAACACCTGGACAAGGAAGAGCCCTTAGACTGGCCATATCTAGATGTCCAGTCCTTTCTTGCTGACCAGAATGTGATGTATTGTCTGATCATGGATGGTCCACTGTGAGTAAAAATCACTCAGTAAATCTTTTTAACCCTCTACCACATAATCTCGAGTTTTAACAACCCTGAAAAATAAAACTTTTGAAAACATTGTGGGAAAAGGAGAAAATGCTGGCCATATCTAGATGTCCAATCCTTTCTTGCTGACCGGAATGTGATGTATTGTCTGATCATGGATGGTCCACTGTGAGTAAAAATCACTCAGTAAATCTCTTTAACCCTCTACCACATAATCTCGAGTTTTAACAACCCTGATAAATAAAACTTTTGAAAACATTGTGGGAAAAGGAGAAATGCTGGTAACCAGCATTTTCTCCTTTTCCCACAATGTTTTCTACTCTTTCAACATAAATTCCATCATCCGAGTAACAGTAAATTTCTTGTGTGCACATTCTATTGATTTGGACCAGTCTGAAATTTTGTCATTTGGTACAGGGTTAAAACGGCAAACTTTTAGACTGGTCCTGATTGAAAATGTTTGCAGACGACACATTGAAAGTATTTCAGTGATGGGATTTGTCTCGGAAAGGGTAGAAAACATGGTGGGAAAAGGGAGAAAATGTTGATTACCAGCAATTTCTCCTTTTCCTACAAGTTTATGTTGGAAGCATGTTGCAGATGACATAAAATGTGGCTTAAATCTTTACCACACAATCCCAACTTTTAATGACCCCATGAAAGAAGCCTTTTGAAAACATTGAGGGAAAAGGAGAAAATGCTGGTAAACAGCATTTTCTCCTTTTCCTACAATGTTTTCTAACCTCTAAAAACAAATTTCAATTTTTGAGTCACATTTTTATTGTCGTCTGCAAAAGCTTTCAATTTGGACAAGTCTAAAATTTTGTCGTTTTGTAAAGGGTTAAATAATACAATTTGGCATTGACAGGGTAGAAAATTCTGTAGGATAAGGAGAAAATGCTGGATACCAGCATTTTTTTCTTTCCCCACAATGTGTTAAAAGCGTTCTTTCTCAGGTTTGTTTAATCCTTTACCACACAATCCTGACTTTTTTAACGACCCTGTGGAAGGAAACTTTTGAAAACATTGTAGGAAAAGGAGAAAATTCTGGTAACCGCATTGTCTCCTTTTCCCACGTATTTTCTAATCTCTCATAAACAACTTTTACTGTTTTAATTCACATATTACTTGTTGTCTGCAAACGCCTTCAATTTGGCCAAGATCAAAATTTTGTCCCCTGGTAAAGAGTTAAAGGGGAAATTTTGGGTAAATGATTGAAACTGCCTTGCATTGCCCAGGATCCATTCCCCTTTCTCTGCTGATCATTGTTTAGATAGAGTGGTTCAGTGGGGAAAACAGCTGGTAGCTTGGAAGAATATTGTCTGAATCACTGGCAAAAGAAACTAAGGGAAAGCAAGGATAAGTGTACTGGCTGCAGCAATAATACTGAAAAAATCTTGAAAATGGCATTAAAATCATACAATCAATCAATCAGTCAGTCAAACAATCAAAATAAAAGAATTATCAGTTGGGTTTTTTTTGTTCATTTGTACAGGAAATCCTTCTGTTACAGAAGGTTAAGCTATCTCTCGGCCAAGTTTCAACTTCATGTTCTCCTCAACGAGCTGAAGGAATCTGCTGCACAAAAGCTGGTACCTCATCGGGATTTCTACAACATCAGAAAGGTACGTAGTGATCCTGGCCTTGTGCTTGTAAAACTCCGTTGAGCAAGAAATTGTTAAATCAGTATACATGAGCCTTTCTCTGGCAAAAAGGGGGCTTATTGCATCTCCTTGAAGCATGATACCAAGCAAGACATCATACAATTAAGAATGCATAAAATCCTTTTGTCTAACAACAGACTGAATGGTGAGGTACACTGGTCCTTTGACATGCAGAAAATTGACCAAGAGCAAAAAGTTTTGTCCTGGATTGACATTATTTACAGGTGCATTAAGGCTCCTTTTCACAAATCATTCCACATATAATTTGACACAATTAATGTAATGGAGTAAATTCTTAACTTTGAGAAAAGTTCCTTCCTTTCTCTTCTTAGCTAAGGACTATATTTACCAATTTTCTCACTGTATGGAGCTTGTATGAAGTTTAAAGTTGAGCACAAACTCAGCTGAGCATGAACTAAAGTTCATTTAACCCTTTTCCAAACAAGCGTTTGTCTTTATAACCTTAATATGTGCTGTACTGTTCTTCAATTCATTGTGCAAAAAGGAGGTGATTGTAACCAGCATTTGTCCTTTTCCTATAATGTTCTTTCATCTTTCCAGAAACAAACACCTTGATTTGAGCTGTATTTGATGTTGTCTGCAAATAGTTTCAGTTTGAATAATTCTAAAATTTAGTTGTCTGGTAGATATTTAACCTTTGACCACAAAATCTCAAATTTTAATGACTCTGTGGAAGAAAGCTTTTGAAAACATTGTGAGAAAAGGAGAATATGCCGGAAATTCCTCCATTCCTCTTCATGTTTTCTAACTTTTCATAGGTAATTTTTACCATTTGATCCATTCTTAACCCTATCCCAAACAAGCCCTGGTTTTCACGTGTCTGCAGTACAAGTCTTTTGAAAACACTGTGGGAAAAGGAGAAATTGCTTGTAACGAGCAATTTCTCCTTTTCCTACAGTGTTTTCTATCCTTTTTGAGACCTTTCTGCCATTTTCATCAAATTTAAAATTGTCGTCTGCAAACTCTTTCAATTCGGACCGGTCCACATTTTGTCGTGTGGGAAAGGGTTAACTGGTTGACTGAACATGCTTTGGATTTGGACAAGTCTGACACTTTGTTGTGTGGTAAAGAGTTAAAAGAAAAAAGAAGAATCTCATATTTATTTTAGGTAGAAAGGCATGTCCAGGCTTCCTCCAGCTTGTCTTTGAAACAACAGAAAGTATTGTTTGAAAAGGAGAAAATGCTGGTTACCAGCATTTTATGCTTTCCCCACAATTTTGTAAAAAAAGCTTTCCTCTTCAGAGTTGTAACTGCATGGTTTAGTTTGTAAATGCACCCAATGTGACCTTAGCTGTTGACGGGCCATTAACCCTTTCCCAAACGACAAATTTTGGACTGGTCCAAATTGAAAGAGTTTGTAGACGACAATTTTAAATTGGATAAAAATGGCAGAAAGGTCTCAAAAAGGGTAGAAAACACTGTGGGAAAAGGAGAAATTGCTCGTTACGAGCAATTTCTCCTTTTCCCACAGTGTTTTCAAAAGACTTGTACTGCAGACACGTGAAAACCAGAGCTTGTTTGGGAAAGGGTTAAACGCTAAATATTCATTTATTCATTTCTCTTCAGAGTCATTAAAACTTGAAACTGTTTATAACAGTTAAGAGTTAAAAAACTCAATTACCTTTTCAGGTTGACACACACGTCCATGGTTCCTCCAGCATGAACCAAAAACATTTGTTACGGTTTATAAAGAAGATGATCAAAACAGAACCTGATGTACCTGTGTTCAAGGAAAAGACTGGCAAAGTCCTGACACTAAAGGAGGTGAGTTTTGTTGTGGCCTTACCCTTTTTATTTGTATTTTCCTTTTTGAGAAATGTACAAAAACTTTTTTATGAAAAGTAAGATTCACTAGTGACAATTGTTTGTTTTTTTTTCCCCCGATGAACTTTCAATGGTCTCAATGAGGGGCGTAAAAGTGTAGTTTAAGCTGATAGGCCACAAAAACTTTATTCTTATGCCCTGGACAAAAAAAATTGGGGGGGCGTATAGTTTTTGTTTAGTCTGTCTGTCCACCTGTCTGTCCATCCATCCGACCATCTGTCCATGGGTCCATCCATCCTTTTTTTGTGTCAGGGCTATAACCTTTTTCCTTATGACTTAATTTTGAAATAACTTCGCACAAATGTTAACCACATGGAGACGATGTGTCATATGCAAGAGTCATGTGCATAGGTTAAAGGTCAAGGTCACAGCAAGATCAAATGTTTTATGGGGTAGGGTAATATTCGTTTCCGGCCCGAAACTTTTTTAGTTATGATTGAATTTCAATATAAGTTCGCAAAATTGTCATCTGGATATACACAATTTGTCACATGCAATAACCTTATCCATATGTCAAAAGTAAAGGTCAACACAAGGTCAAGTGTTTGTAAGTTTTGAATCCATAGTCAACGTTCATGTGCACAGCTCACAGGAAAAGGTTACTATTTTCTGGGGAATTAGTCTCTTCTCAATGACATATCTTGTTTTAGTTTTGTTTTAACCCTTTACTGCACAATGCCGTCTTTTTAATGGAAAGAAGCCTTTTGAAAACATTGTGGGAAAAGGAGAAAATGCTGGTTACCTTTCTACCCTACCAAAGAAAAATTGCACCATCTGATCCTTTACCACACAATCCTGACTTTTAACGACCCTGTGGAAGGAAGCTTTTGAAACATTGTAGGAAAAGGAGAAAATTCTGGTAACTGCATTGTCTCCTTTTCCCACATATTTTCTAATCTCTCATAAACAACTTTTACCGTTTTAATTCACATTTAACTTGTTGTCTGCAAATGCCTTCAGTTTGGCCAAGATCAAAATTTTGTCCTTTGGTAAAGAGTTAAAGGGGAATTTTTTGGTGAATGATTGAAATTGCCATGCATTTGCCCAGGATTCATTCCCCTGTCTCCACTGATCATTGTTTAGAATGAACCAGCTTGAAATTGTCGTCTGCAAATGCTTTCAATTTGGACAAGGCTAAAATTTTGTCATCTGGTAAAGGGTTAAAGCAGGCATCTGTAATTTAGACAGGAGTCTCTTATTTTGTTCTCAAGATGTCTTCATAAATTTTCTTCGTCTTTTCAGGTATTTCAGAGTATAAATCTAGAGCCTTATGATCTTAGTGTGGATATTTTGGATGTTCATGCTGTAAGTCAGTTTCTACTGGTTGGAACATGTAGCCTCAGATTTTGCATTGTCATGATCCTTTTAGCCAGAACACAAAGTAACAACAGTACACTGTAGTTTCAAGATCAGACACCAAACACTATGCTTTCTAATATCCCTCTGCACTGCTGGCCAAAATTTATTACTAGATGACAGGATTTGAGACTCATCTTTCTTTTAAGTTTTTGCTGATGACAAATAAAACATGGCTCAAAATGAGTGGATTTGTCTTTTACCAGGTAGAAAACAATTTGAAAAAAGGAGAAAATGCTGGTTACCAGCATTTTCTCCTTTTCCCACAATGTTTTCTAAAGGATTCTTCCTCAAAATTGTTAGTGCTAAGGATTGTTTGGTTAAGGGTAAAGCTCTGTTGTATATAGAGTGTAAAGTATCTCAGAGAGTTTTAAAAATTTGTAGAGAGTCTTAGTCATTTTCCCTAATAAAGATGTTTCTTCTGTGTTAATCCTGTACAATCCATACAATCCCAATTTGTAACAACCTTGAGAAGAAAAACCTTTCAAACATTATTGGAAAAGAAGAATATGTTGGTGACAAGCATTTCCTCCTATTCCCAGGTGTTTTTTGCATTTTGAAAGATTGAACTAATCTTTTGATTTAAACTGAATTTGACATCTGCAAATGCTTTGAATTTGGTCAAGTCAAAAGTTTTGTATGGCAAAGCGTTAAAAATCTGTGCACTAGTATTGATTTGGCTGTTTTTGAAGAAAATGTCTGGGTATTGTGAGTGTCATACAAAAACTTTGACATTTTGTTGTATCTCTATTATTACTGAAGTATTTTTTATTTTTTTTTAAATATTGCTAGTTGTGTACTATCAAAAAAGGACCTATACCATAGGGCAGGTAACTGTCAACACTTTTATGACACAGTTTTACCTTTTTTTGGCCTAGACTTTTCACTGAAAATATACCAGCAACAGACTGTTGGCACCTACTTTTGGTGCTCTGTTTGTTTTCATTATAATTATTTACCTCAAACTGGGGCTAGTTGTTTATTATGGAAAAGGGAACCCGTACAACAAGGGCAGATAACCCAGTACATTTTTTGACATGGTTATGCCTGTTTTTAACCTGGGGTATTCTCTGAAAATTCACCTGCAGCTGAGCATTGGCAACCACTCATGGTGCTATTCTTGTTGACATTATTGCTTTTCTCTCTGTACAGGACAGAAACACTTTCCACAGATTTGACAAATTCAATGCCAAGTACAATCCCATCGGAGAAAGCAAAGTCCGAGAAATTTTCATCAAGACAGACAACTATACAGGGGGAAGATATTTCGCCCATATTTTAAAGGTATTTATACTGTTACGTGACCCATTATCAAGCAAGCCTTTTTCTGAATGACCCTAAGGAAGAGATCTTTAGAAAACCCTGTGGCAAGAAGAGAAAATGCTGGTAGCATTTTCTCCTTTTCCCACAATGTTTTATACCCAGTCAAAAATGAATGGCAGATTTGTTATTTGCAAATTATTTCAGTATGAAGGATTCTGCAATTTTGTTGTTCGGTAAAGAAAGTTTAGAGTAAACTTAGTAAAAAGGCTATCTTTAATTGGTTTGAAAGAAATCTGACAGTGCATTTCTAGTCTTTTTTTATGGAAAATATCACATTGTACTGGGAAAGATTATAACCCTTTACCACACAATCCTGAGTTTTAACGACCCAGAGAAAGAAGGCTTTTGAAAACATTGTGGGAAAAAGAGAAATGCTGGTAACCAGCATTTTCTCCTTTTCCACAATTTTTTCCACCTATTCAAGAAAAAATTATATTATTGGAAAAACATATGAACTGTCAGCTGTAAATTCTTTCAATATAGATGAGTAAAATTTTGCTGTGTGGTAAAGAGTTAAAGATATGTCGAAGTCCACCTTGTATTAGCTGTAATTTTTATCTCTTCAATGATATTGTTGCACATATTTCTTTCACTAGTAGACGGATTCTAGTTTAAATAACAATTAGAACTAGATTTGCATCAAGTGAGTTAAGATTACAATGTATTTTACAACTTTGCAGCATATTGTTTGTCCCATAGACTTGTTATAACTAAAGATATTTGAATTATTAGATATGATGCTATTGCACAATCATAAAATTCATCAGAATTGTGTAATACACCACCTAAAAACTTGAATTACCTCTTGTATAATTGTCACATTGTATTTGCAGGAAGTATGTCAAGATTTGGAGGAAAGTAAATACCAAAATGCCGAGTTCAGGTTATCCATATACGGCAAGTCCAGAGACGAGTGGGACAAGCTGGCCAAATGGGCTGTCAGTCACCAGGTGTACTCAGACAATGTCCGCTGGCTGATACAGGTCCCAAGGCTCTAGTAAGAGTTTTAGCGTTTTAGCTGCGCTCTGCAAAAAGGGAGTTTAGTGCATCTGCAAAAAGTTTCAACCCATGTCAAACTGCACTGTCCACGCAGGCTGACATGGTTTGAAACGTTTTGCTATTGATCATTTTTTTCTGCATGTCAAAGGACCATTCTGCCTCATGATTGAGTCAGTTATAAGATATAATGGATTCATGATTATGTGATGACTTGCGTAGTACAGTGCGTTATGGAGATGCATTAAGCCCTCTTTTGCCAGAGCATGGCATATTTGTTTTATAGTTGTGATGAAGGTTGTACAGGACAGTTTCACATTCAGTCAGTTTGCCTGATTCATATATTAACCTTATAGATGTTGATTTGTTTTCTTGCTGATGACAATTTTCAAAAAAATTGCTAAAAGCCCATTTTTGTGACATATTTCAAATATTAACTCTTTACCAGGCAAAAAAAAAAAGGACACTTTCATAGTGAGAAGTGATTCCATTGATAAATGAATTATGCCTTAAATAATGAAATTGTTTCTGAACAGGTAGGAAACATTGTGGAAAAGGAGAAAATGCTGGTAACCAGCATTTTCTTCTTTTCCCGCATTGTTTCCTATCCCATCAAAGACAAATCCCTCGGTTGAGTCACACTGAATGTTTGGTTTGCAAACGCTTTCAGTATGAACAAGTATGGAGATTTTTTTGTTTGATAAAGAGTTTTCTTTCTTTTCTTCATGCCGAGCCCTGGTGGCGCAGTTTGTAGCATACAGGACTTGAGACCCGGGGCTTGCAGGTTTGAATCCCCTGTTCGCCCATTTCTTTCCGAGGACTGATGATAGTCATTGCAACAGGATTCATTCCTCTGTTTTCACCCCTGATCGTTGTTTTGACTATGGTTATGTGCAAAAGTGCCCAGTGGCTTCGGAAGAATATTCTGTGTACTGGTGAAAGAAACTATAGGAAAGCATGGATAGGTGCACTGGTTGCCGCAATTCAACTGAAATGATACCGAAAATAGTGTTAAATACCATACAATCACTTTTCTTCACAGTGATATTTATAAGAGCAACAAACTGGTGAACAGCTTCAATGATATTTTAGAGAATATATTTATGCCACTGTTTGAGGTAACAAATGATCCAAAGAGCCATCCAGAACTACATGCTTTCCTTCAATATGTAAGTATGCTCTTATTTCTGGACAAAAGCTGTGCGTGCTCATTCATTTGAGCCATGCCTTGGCAAAAGTGGTTTTAACCCCTTACCAGACGACAAAATTTTAGCCTTGTCCAAATTGAAAGCAATTGCAGACGACAATTTCAATGTGGCTCAAATGGTGCAATTTTTCTTTGATAGGGTAGAAAACATTGTGGGAAAAGGAGAAAATGCTGGTTACCAGCATTTTCTCCTTTTCCCACAATGTTTTCAAAAGGCTTCTTTTCCAGGGGCGTCAAAAGGCGGCATTGTGCGGTAAAGGGTTAAAACATCTCTGTGATGCATTATTTTAAAAACCATTTTATAGATCCATAAACACCATTTTGTCTAACAACTGACTGGATTTTGAGGCAGTATGGTCCTTGAACTTGCAGAAAATTTTCAAAAAGCAAAAAGTTTGAACCCAGCTTGTATGGACTGGGTAGGCTGACATTGCTCCAAACTTTTTGCAAATGTATTAAAACCTCATTTCACAGAGCATGGCCTCTTAGAGTTTTTTTCATCCTTTATTTTGACAAAAGTAGACCTTCCTTATTGTAGGCCCTCAGATGGGACTGCCAGTACTTGTGTCTAAGGCTGCTACAGTTGACACCAGTTGGAATAATCAGAAAAGGACAAAGTGCTCTTTTGCCACAGTGTTTCCCATGTAACTCAGAAGACCTTTTTCTTCACCTGCTTCTTTTTTGCGTCTCTTATAATAGCTATCCCCTTTTTCATACAAGCCCATGTTTGATGACACTGCTGAAAATGGCTTTTGAAAACATTGTGAGTTAAGGAGAAAATGCTGGTAACCAGCATTTTCTCCTTTTCTCACAAAGTTTTCTTCCCTTTCAAAGACAAATTTCATCAATTGAGCCACATTTTATTTGTTATCTGCAGTTTAGACTAGTCTAAAATTTTTTATTCTGATAAAGACTGAATCACAAAATAATGATGTGTTTAAAAATGACCTACAAAGTAATTAGTTCAAACTTTGACATGTTTACTTGTTTCAGGTAACAGGGCTAGATTCAGTAGATGATGAATCGAAAACAGAACATATCAGGTTTGACAGTGAGTCTCCACTGCCGGAAGATTGGACTGGCCCAGAGAATCCACCATACAGCTACTATATATACTATATGTATGCCAATGTAGTCGTCTTGAACCAGTTTAGAAGGTTGGTGGCATTATTTTCTTTTTTTTTTTCCCTAACTCCAGCCTTTTGAATTTGTATTTAGCTGTCGGACCTAATATGTGTAACACTTTACCAAATGACAAAATATTAGACTAGTCCAAATTGAAAGCATTTGCAGATGAGATATTAGATGATGCATAAATAATGGGATTTGCCTTTGAAAGCGTTGAAAACATTGTGACAAAAGAATGCTGTTTTCGAGCATTTTCTCCTTTTCCCACAATGTTTTCAAAAGCCTATCTTTCTGGGGTTGTTAAAACTCAGGATTGCTTTTAACGGGTTAAACAAAAATTTGAATACCAAATTTAATACAAGGTACTTGCTTGAAGGATATATCAAAAAAAAAAAAGCAAACGAAAGAAAAACAGCTGCATTCTTAACACTTTACCAGATGACAAAATTTTAGACTAGTCTAAATTAAAAGCATTAGCGGACAAAAAATTAAATGTGACTCTAATGATGTAATTTACTGTATAACAAAAGGGTAGAGAACATTGTGGGAATAGAAGAAAATGCTGGTTACCAACATTTTCATCTTTTCCTACAATGTTTTCAGAAGACTTTTTCCTCAGGGTTGTTAAAACATCGGTTTAAAACATCGGACTGTTTGGTGTGGAAGTAACTTGTTCTCATTGTATTACAGAGAGAGAGGTTTTCACACACTGACCTTCAGACCTCATTGTGGAGAGGCGGGAAATGTTACACATTTGGTGGCAGGATTTATGCTGTCAGAGAATATTTCCCATGGACTTCTTCTGAGAAAGGTTGGATTGTATACTTATTATTCCTTGCCAAACAAGCTTCTTGTTTGAAATTGGTCTGCCTCTACAGCCGATGACTGGAAAATGTCAAAAAATGTGTGATAATCAGTGTTCATGAATATTTACTGTAACTCCTTACCTCAAGATCTAATTACAGACTTGTCCAAGTTTAAAACATTTGCATACGACAAATTAGATGAAACTAAAGTTAAGGACAGAGTAGAAAACATTGTGGAAAAGGGAGAAGGTACTATTGTTTCAATGGAAGGTATTTTAGCAAAGGTAGTTTCTTATTTCTTAATATTTTTCTTTTAAATGTACATTGTGTGTGGATTCTTCCACGTTTGAAAGTTAATTGGATGGTTTTGTTTGAACCATAAAGCCATTCCCCCCTTTACCATACAATCCCAAGTTTTAATGACCCTGAGAAAGAGGCATTTTGAAAACATTGTGAGAAAAGGAGAAAATGCTGGTAACCAGCATTTTTTCCTTTTCCCACAATGTTTTCCATCCATTCCAACACAAATTTCAATTTTTGAGTCACATTTATTTTGTCATCTGCAAAAGCTTTCAATTTGGACTGGTCTAAAATTTTGTCGTTTGGTAAAGAGTTAAACAAAATACATACCGTGTTACAATGAATTGCTGTATCCTAACCTTTTGTCAGCTTTATATAAGCCATGCTCTGGGAAAAGTGGATTTAATACAACTCTGTGATGTGCTATACCAAGGAAGGCATCACATAATTATGGATCCACAAAATCCATTTTGTCTAACAACCGGCTGAATCCTGAGGTAGAAGGGTCCTTGGACATGTAGAAAATTTACTAATAGCAAAAAGTATCAACCAAGATCAGCCTGCGTGGATTGCGCAGGCTGACCTTGGTTGATACTTTTTGCAGATGTATTACAGATTTAGATTTTAGATTTTATTAATTACTTACGCATACACATGCATTTCGTAATATACTCATATATGATACAAATTAACCCTTTCCCAAACAAGCCCTGGTTTTCACGTGTCTGCAGTACAAGTCTTTTGAAAACACTGTGGGAAAAGGAGAAATTGCTCGTAACGAGCAATTTCTCCTTTTCCCGCAGTGTTTTCTACCCTTTTGGAGAACTTTCTGTCATTTTCATCAAATTTAAAATTGTCGTCTGCAAACTCTTTCAATTTGGACCAGTCTAAAATTTATCGTTTGGGAAAGGGTTAAAGGTCACTACAAGTGTTGAAATAGATAATGAAATGACGTAACCAAAAAAAAAAAAAAAAAACAGAAAAGAGAAAAGAATCAGGAAATAGAAGGTGAAGAATGAGCACTAACAGGATTGCGCAGGCTGACCTTGGTTTGTGACTTTTTGCAGATGTATTATACCTCCGTTTCACAGAGCATGGCTCATATACTTGAGCCATGCTCTGGCAAAAGGGAGTTTAATGTATCTGCATGATGCACTCTACCGAAGCCAGTCAACGCATAAATCTGGATTAATGAAATCCATTTTATATAACAACCAACTGCTTTATGAGGTAGACTGGGCCTTTGACTTGTAGAAAATTGGCCAATAGCGAAAAGTTTCGGCCCAGGTCAGCCAGTGCGGACTGCGCTGGCTACTTTTTTTCGCAGATGCATTAAGTCCCCTTTTCACAGAGCATGGCTCACTTACATGTACATTCTTGTATTTTCTAGGTTCCAGTATTGCAGTATTTGTACTATCTGTCCCAAGTGGGTATTGCCATGTCACCCCTCAGTAACAATTCACTCTTCCTCAACTATCATAGAAACCCACTGCCCGAGTATTTTGCACGTGGTCTGAATGTGTCTCTATCTACAGATGATCCTCTACAATTCCATTTTACAAAGGTATGTACTGTGCTAATATGGGATACATAACATGATGTATCACGGGGCCGTTTCAACAGCTTAGGTCATATCACTGGTCAGTGCACCTGGGTATGCGTTTCCTGGTTTTCTCACACCAGTAGTTACACAACTTTTCTTTCCGAGCCAGTGACTACTTTTCTCACATGCATCAGAGGTAAGAGATCATTTAACCCTTTACCACACAATCCCGACTTTTAACGACCCTGAGAAAGAAACCTTTTGAAAACATTGTGGGAAAAGGAGAAAATGCTGGTAACCAGCATTTTCTCCTTTTCCCACAATATTTTCTACTCTTCCAAACACAAGTTTCAATATTTGAGTCACATTTATTTTATTGTCTGCAAAAGCTTTCAATTTGGACTGTTCTAAAATTTTGTCGTGTGGTAAAGAGTTAAGAAAAAGTTTGCCTCAACTGGGTTTAGACCCGCAACCAGCAGGTCATGAGTCAGATACGCTATTTCTGAGCTGCGCTGCCAGGCTTGTAATTCAGAACTATGACCAAACATCTACATGTTTGTTGTAGAATTGTATTACTAACTTGAAAAGCAGATGGATATTGTTGATAGGCTTACTACTGGTTATCTTGAAGGAAAAGGGTGTTGAAAACATTTCAGTTTTGTTGAGTCCAAAATTTTGTTGTTTGTTAAAGATTAAACATAGTAGATCAAGCTGTGGTTACTCAAGATGTGCAGCTTTGTTATGGATCTGTACCATTTGAAAATATTCAACAATGACTCAAAATAGGGAAGAGCAACATTGAATTCTTTTAACGTTGTAGATCACGATGTGATTACTTAAAATGGCAGCTTTATTGTGGATGTGTACCATTGTGTATATTGTAATACATTTCAGGAACCTCTTATGGAGGAATATAGTATTGCCACTCAAGTATGGAAACTATCATCCTGTGATATGTGTGAAATAGCCAAAAACAGTGTAAATCAGAGTGGATTTCCACATGAGGTATCTGTCACCTTTTAACCGTTTGCCACACAGTCCCGAGTTTTAATGACCCTGACAAAGAGGACTTTTGAAAACATTGTGGGGGGAAAAGGAGAAAATGCTGGTAACCAGCATTTTCTCCTTTTCTTACAATGTTTTCTACCTTACCAGAGGCAGAAACCATAATTTTAGCTACATTTAATTGTCATCTGCAAATGAGTTCAATTTGGTCGGAGTCTACAATTTTGTCATTTGGTAAAGAGTGAAGTCTTTACAAAAAATGTTGAAGTATTGATAATGACCTTAAAGAAGAAGAAGGCTTTTGAAAAAAATTGTGGGAAAAGGAGAAAATACTGGTTACCAAAACAGCACATACTAGTAGCATGGATCAAAGATCAAACTGTATTTTTTGATGTCTAAGTTGACCTATACTGCCCCCCAAAAAACAGTCTGGCCTTAATTCATATTGTCTGCAGAGGCAAATTAAGTTGTGCTTAGCCCTGATGAGTTACCCGGATTTTCTCTTTTTTTCAAACAATGTTTTCCAGCCTTTCAAAGGTAAATGCTGTCATTTGAACAACAGTGAATTTGTTCTCTGCAAATACTGTCAAGTTGGACAGTTTTGTAGTCAAGGGAGATACCAGTATGTGCAGACTGCACAGTCATGTTTCTGATCTCCATTGTGTGTTTTCCCTGTAATTTAGAACTGTGACCAAATGCCTTTTCACTTGCAGTAGAATCTGTTTTAATCCGAGAAGCAGAGGGATATTGTTTTTAAGAGTTGCTTGTCAATCTGTTAGTCCATTTCTTCCATTTTTTTTTTTTTTTTTCCTTTACAGAAGTAAGTTGACAGTTTACTGCAGTAATCTGTTTGTTTGGCATTGAAAAATTTATCGTTGTTAATGCTTTGCCAAACAATCCTGAATTTTAACAAACCTGAAAGACTTTTAAACATCATGGGAAAAGAGATGGCAGATTAACTATAATCTCCTCTTTGCCCACGTTTTCTGCATTTTCATGCACAAATTCTATAGCTAAAGCCATAATAATTTTAATTTGACATCTGCAAACACTTTCAATCTCTACAAGTCTAACATTTTGTCATCTGGTAAAGAGTTCAAAGGCACGATAGCAGTCAAAAGAACAATGCAAGTGTTAAAATACACTTAAATTTAAATCATACCAGTTAAAAGTATGGAAAATATTGTTTTAAGATGACAATCAGTTATTCTGTGTTTGGTACTAGTGTTAGTCACTGGCAGAAAAATGAATTTTAGTATAGGTCAAAAAGTAAACAAAAGATAGAGTGACCTGGCAACCTTTAACCTCATTTTGAAAATGATTTCTCTGCCAGTGACTAACACTTGGACCAACCTTAAAATAAAAGATTGTCATCTTCACAATAAGTTCCATACTTTTAGATAGTATGATTAAAATTTAAATACACTTTAACACCAGCTTTGTTTACTTTTGGCAGCTATAGTAACTTTGAATGAAACATTTTTACAATTACTAAGTAATTTATAACTCTTGCTTATTTATTTAATAGGTCAAACAGCACTGGTTAGGTTTGAACTATACCAAAGAGGGAGTGATGGGAAATGACGTTAGCAGAACAAATGTTCCAGATATTCGGGTAGCATACAGATACGAGACACTCGTAGATGAGCTGAAATGTATCTGCCGTGGTGCTCTGTCTCACGAAATGACATCATCAAAAAGCTCTTTAAAATGAAGGATGAAGCTTTACGGTTTTTTGGGTTTTTTTTTTAAAGCAACACTACCAAGCTTTTCTGTTGTTCATCTACTTTGGACTTCAAGTCTTTACCAAATAACCTATTTTTAGACTCAACCAAATTGAAAGCAGTTGCAGACGACAAATTCATTGTAGCCTAAATAATAATGTCTGCCTTTAAAAGGATAGAAAAAAATTGTTGAAAAAGGAGAAAATGCTGGTTACCAGCATTTTCTCCTTTTCCAACAATGTTTTCAAAAGCCTTCTCTTTCAGGGTTGTTGAAACACAGGATTGGTTGGTAGTGTAAATAACTTACCTCTCTGACCACAGTTTTCCTGTGATCAGTCTGACTTATTTTAGTTTCTTTACTAATTACAAGAAAGAAAAAAATATTCAAAGGAAAGGAAAAACATGATGAGAAAAGGAGAAACTGCTGGTTACCAAAGAAACGTGTGAACAGTCACTGTAAACCCTTTACCACACAATCCCGAGTTTTAATGATTCTGAGGAGGAAGGCTTTCGAAAACATTATGGAAAAAGGAGAAAATGCTGGTAATCAGCATTTTCTCCTTTTTCCCCACAATTTTTTCTATCCAATGATGGACAGAGTTCTTATTTGGAGTTACGTTTAAAATTTGTCGTCTGCAAATGTTTTCAACTTGGGCAGGTCTAAAATTTTGTCATTTAACTCTTTACCAAACAACAAAATTTTAGACTGAACCAAATTGAAAGCATTTGCAGACGACAAAATAAATGTGACTCAAAAATTGAAATTTATTTTGGGAAGGGTAGAAAACATTGTGGGAAAAGGAGAAAATGCTGGTTTCCAGCGTTTTCTCCTTTTCCCACAATGTTTTCAAAAGGCCTCTTTCTTGGGGGTCATAAAAGTCGGGATTGTGTGGTAAAGGGTTAATAAAGAGTTAACCCTTTACCACACAATTGCGAGTTTTAACGACCCTGAGGAGGAAGCCTTTTGAAAACATTGTGGGAAAAGGACAAAATGCTGGTAACCAGCATTTTCTCCTTTTCCCACAGTGTTTTCTACTCTTCCCAAAACAAGTTTTAATTTTTGATTCGAATGTATTTTGTCGTCTGCAAACGCTTTCAATTTGGACCAGTCTAAAATTTTGTCGTGTGGTAAAGAGTTAACCCTTTCCCAAGCATTATGTTTTTAGTGACTCTCCGGAAGAACTGATCTTGAACTGAAAACTTTGTGGGCATAGAAGAAAATGCTGTTAACCAGTATTTTTTCCCCTTTCTAACAATGTTTTCAACCCAAGACAATATTGCCAAGTCCAAAATTCTGGTTTGTGGTGTAGATTTTTAAAAGTAAATAAAAAAGAATGAGTATAAGGACATGTTACTGTTATTTCTTATCAAACTATTTGTAACTCTTTACCACATGACAAAGTCTTCCATATTGAAGGCATTTGCTGCAGACAGTTCGGCTTTGGTATAAATGATGGAATTTGTCTTTGAAAGGGTAGAAAACATTGTAGGAAAAGGAAAAAATGCTGGTTACCAGCATTTTCTCTTTTTTCCACAATGTTTTCAAAAGTCTTTTTGCTCGGGGGTGTTGAACTTGGTTGTAAAGGATTAATACACTTAAAAGCATTGTGATTATTAACTAGACGTGTATTGTTTACAAGAGAATAAAACAAGGTTTAACAATTTTATAGATAGGAGAATTTTTTTGTAGATTCTTATTGCCTCATTGCGGTCCGTACAAACTCTGCATCTTCTTCCAAAATACCCTTTTTTTCATGATAACATGTAAGCTAGGTAAATTCACATACGTGTACTTATTCATATGACATGTGTTCCGATACAATACATTGTTTATATGCTCCAATGTAAACAGTGTACAAAACTTGATGGCATTATAGTTTTAATGATATAGAAAGTGAAGAATCTGTTTGATGAATGGAAGAGTATATGTGACTTTGTCGTTTTTTGACCGTGTTTCTGTGTAATCCCATTGATGAGAGAGTAGTTAAAAATGTTTGTTTTTGTTTCTGCGGGTTTTAATGCCATTTTCAACATTTTTACAGTTATATTATGGCAGCCAGTGCACTCATTCATGCTTTTTGGTGTTTCTTTACCATCAAGTTGCACAATGTTCTTGCCAGGATACTGGCTGATTTCCCACATAAATGTTGTCAATTGTTTAGCATCATTGCCATGAAAAGGTTAGCAAAGAAACATACTATAACTCCCCTCTCTCTCTCTCTCTCTCTCTCTCTCTCTCTCTCTCTCTCTCTATATATATATATATATATATATATCTCTCACAGTGATATTTGGGTGAGGTCATTTTTTAGTTTGTCCAACTTTTCACCAGGCAATGAAATTTCAGACTTGTTCAATTTGAAATTGTCTGCAGACAACAAGTTGAATGGTTTAAAGATGGTATTCCTCTTTCAAATGGTAGAAAATATTGTTGAAAAAGAAAAATATGCTGATTACCAGCATTTTCTCCCTTTCCTACAATGTTTTCAGAATCTTTTTCCCAACGTTTGTTAACCCTTTCCCAAACAAGCCCTGGTTTTCACGTGTCTGCAGTACAAGTCTTTTGAAAACACTGTGGGAAAAGAAGAAATTGCTCGTAACGAGCAATTTCTCCTTTTCCCACAGTGTTTTCTACCCCTTTTGATAACTTTCTGCCATTTTCATCAAATTTAAAATTGTCGTCTGCAAACTCATTCAATTTGGACCAGTCCAAAATTTGTCGTTTCGGAAAGGGTTAAAGGTCTATTGGGTAAATATGCCATAATAATTCTGTCTTAGTGGTCAGTAAAGAAAACATTGTATTAAATTGCTAAGTTTTGGCAGTCTTTTATATATCAGCATTTTCTCCTTTTCACAAAACTTTTTTTTTTGTTAACCCTTTCCCAAACAAGCCCTGGTTTTCATGTGTCTGGTCTACAAGTCTTTTGAAAACACTGTGGGAAAAGGAGAAATTGCTCGTAATGAGCAATTTCTTCTTTTCCCACAGTGTTTTCTACCCTTTTTGAGAACTTTCTGCCATTTTCATCAAATTTAAAATTGTCGTCTGCAAACTCTTTCAATTTGGACCAGTCCAAAATTTGTCGTTTGGGAAAGGGTTAAAGGCAAATTCTACTTTTGTACCCACATCTAATTAGTTGTCTGCAAATGTTTTTGATTTGCTTTTGACTTGAGAAGCTCTGAATTTTTGTCACCTGACAAAAAATTTCAGTGCTTTAGAGGTACAATACATGTATAATGGAGTCCTGCTCTGGCAAAAGGGGGCTTAATGCATATCCGTAATGCATTGTAGTAAGCAAGACATAGGATATTTCTTGATACGTAAAGTTCATTTTGTCTAACAATTGCCTGAATCATGAGGTAGACTTGTACTTTGCCATGCAGAAAACTGACCAAAAGTAAAAAGTCTTGATACTTTTTGCAGATTCATTAAGCCCCCTTTCACAGAGAATGGCTCATTTATTCTTTTCCTGTTTCTGGAAAGTATGTAAAGTATGGTATTTTCTATGGAGTCTGTTAAAGTACACATATTAAATGTATCAGTCTTATCTTGTATGATGATATCTTATTTTTAATTGTGTGGTTTTCCTTTTTAGCTCACCTGAGCACGAAGTGCTCAAGGTGAGCTTTTGTGATCGCCCAGTGTCCGTCGTCCACAATTTCTTTAAACATCTTCTCCTCCAAAACCGCTGCACCAATCTTGATGAAACTTGGCAGGGATGTTCCTCG
Organism: Tridacna gigas; assembly: GCA_945859785.2. Classification (NCBI taxonomy): domain Eukaryota; kingdom Metazoa; phylum Mollusca; class Bivalvia; order Cardiida; family Cardiidae; genus Tridacna; species Tridacna gigas. Next base: position 7,014,683 of record OX244035.2, read on the forward strand.
GGTGAAGCTCTACCAAAGTTATTCAAGAGATTGAATTCCACCCATAACTCTGGTTGCCATGGCAACCAAAAGGAAAAAAAATAGCAAAATCTTTGAAAATCTTCTTCCCTGAAACTAGAAGGCATAGAGCTTTGATATTTGGTATGTAGCATCTCCTAGTGGACCTCTACCAAGTTTGTTCATATGATGCCCCTGGGGTCAAAACTGGCCCTGCCCTGGGGGTCACAAGCTTGAGCATAGTAACAAAGAAGGAAAACTTTAAAAATCTTCTTCTCTGAAACTTGAAGGCGTAGAGCTTTGATATTTGGTATGTAGCATCTCCTAGTGAACCTCTACCAAGTCTGTTCATATGATGTCCCTGGGGTCAAAACTGGCCTTGCCCCGTGGGTCACAAGTTTGAACATAGGAACAAAGAAGGAAAATTTTAAAAACCTTCTTCTCTAAAACAAGAAGGCATAGAGCTTTGATATTTGGCTTGGATGATGTCTCTGGGGTCAAAACTGGCCCCGCCCTGGGGGTCACAAATTTGAACATAGGAACAAAGAAGGAAAATTTTAAGACCCTTCTTCTCTAAAACTAGAAGGCATAGAGCTTTGATATTTGGCATGTAGCATCTCCTAGTGAACCTCTACCAAGTTTGTTCATATGATGCCCTTGGAGTCAAAACTGGCCCTGCCCTGGGGGTCACAAATTCGAACATGGGAACAAAGAGGGAAAACTTTAAAAATCATCTTCTCTGAATCTGGAAGGCATAGAACTTTGATATTTGGCATGTAGCATCTCCTAGTAGACCTCTACCAAGCGTGTTCATATGATTCCCTTTGGGTCAAAACTGGCCCCGCCCCGGGGATCACAAGTTCGAACATAGGAACAAAGAAAGAAAACTTTAAAAATCATCCTCTCTGAAACTGGAAGGCATAGAGCTTTGATATTTGGTATGTAGCATCTCCTAGTAGACCTCTACCAAGTTTGTTCATATGATGCCCTTGGGGTCAAAACTGGCCCGGCCCCAGAGTCACAAGTTCGAACATAGGAACAAAGAGGGAAAACTTTAAAAATCATCTTCTCTAAAACTAGAAGGCACAGAGCTTTGATATATGGCATGTAGCATCTCCTAGTAGACCTCTACCAAGTTTGTTCATATGATGCCCCTGGGGTCAAAACTGGCCCTGCTCCGGGGGTCACAAGTTCAAACATAGGAACAAAGAAGGAAAACTTTAAAAATCTTCTTCTCTGAAACAGGAAGGCGTAGAGCTTTGATATTTGGTATGTAGCATCTTCTAGTGGACCTCTACCAAGTTTGTTCATATGATGCCCTTGGGGTCAAAACTGGCCCTGCCCCGGGGGTCACAAGTTCGAACATAGGAACAGACAAGGCAAACTAAAAAAATCTTCTTCTCTGAAATTGGAGATTGAATTCCACCCATAACTCTGGTTGCCATGGCAACCAAAAGGAAAAAAAATAGCAAAATCTTTGAAAATCTTCTTCCCTGAAACTAGAAGGCGTAGAGCTTTGATATTTGGTATGTAGCATCTCCTAATGGACCTTTACCAAGTTTGTTCATATGATGCCCCTGGGGTCAAAACTGGCCCCGCCCTAGGGGTCACAAGTTCGAACATAGGAACAAAGAAGGAAAACTTTAAATTTCTTTTTCTCTTAAACCGGAAGGTGTAGAGCTTTGATATTTGGTATGTAGCATCTCCTAGCGGACCTCTACCAAGTTTGTTCCAAGGATGCTGCTTGGGTCTAAACTGGCCCAGCCCAGGGGGGTCACAAGTTCGAACATAGGAACAAAGAAGGAAAACTTTAAAATTCTTCTTTGAAACTGGAAGGCGTAGAGCTTTGATATTTGGTATGTAGTGATTCTCTTCTAAGTTTGTTTACCCATCTAAGCACAATGAGTTCATTGAGTTCAAACTTGGGTCATAAACTAGGTCACTAGGTCGAATTAAAGAAATACCTTGTTGGCACGCTCGAGGCCACATTATTTGCTCAATTGCCTTGAAAATTGGTCAGAAAGTTTGTCTTTATAAAATCTCACATAAGTCTGAATTTGGGTCAATTGGGGTCATAAACTAGGTCACTGGGTCAAATTAAAGAAATACCTTGTTTGCACTCAGGAGGCCCCATTTATTGCTCAAATGACCTGAAATTTGGCCAGAATGTTTGTCTTGATAAAATATCACAAGTCTAAATTTGGGTCAACTGGGGTCATAAACTAGGTCACTTGGTCAAATTAAAGAAATACCTAGTGGGCACTCTAGAGGCCAAATTTATTATTTAGCTGATTTGAAAATTGGTTAAAATGTTTCTTTTGATAAAGTCCAAGACCAGGTCAAATTTGGGTCACCTGGGGTCATAATCTAGGTCACTAGGTCAAATTAAAGAAATACTTTTAGGGCACTCTAGAGGCTACATTTTTTGCTTAATTGACTTGAAAATTGGTCAGAATGTTTGTCTTTGTGAAATATGAGTTTGAAATTGGGTCACCTGGTGTCATAAACTAGGTAACTTGGTCAAATTAAAGAAATACCTTTAATGCACTCTACTCAGGTGAGCGATCCAGGGCCATCATGGCCCTCTTGTTTTTTTTTTGAACAGGCCCCAGAGAATTTTGGTGACAGACCTGTAAATTGTTTGAATGTTTTTTTACTGTTTACAACACAATCTTTAGTTTTAACGGCCCTAAGAGAAAGAGAGCCAAAGAGGACTTGTGAAAATATTCTGGGAAAAGGAGAAAATGCTTGTAACCAATATTTTCTTCCTTTTCGAACAATTTTTTCTATGCTAAATCATATTAGCCACTTAAAACCCTTTACCACACAAACCCGAGTTTTGATGACCCTGAGCAGGCTTTTTAAACAGGAAGCCCTTTGTAGGAGGAGAGAATGCTTATAACCAGCATTTTCTATTTTTTCCACAATTTTTTCTACCCTTTCCAAAATGAATCTTATCTATTTAGCCATGTTTGATGCAAATGCTTTCAAAATGGCCTGGTCTAAAAATTTTTTCATTTGATAAAGAGTTAAGAATTTTAGGATTTACATTTTATGGTTATGCTTTGGTACCAGAGGTACCAGACAACAAAAATTTTATACTTGTACACATCGAAAACATTTGCAGAAAATAGGTTGAATTTGACTAAAATATTGGGATTTGTCTTTGGAAGGATAGAAAACATATTGGGGGAAAAATAGACAAAATGCTGTTTACCATCCTTTTCTCCTTTTCCAACAATGTTGTCAGAACCTGTCTTCCAATTTGAAAACACAGAGTTTAAGGTTTGATTCAGTGGAGCCATGCTGTGTGAAGAGGGGGCTTAATGCATGAAGCAAAAAGTATTGATCCAGAGTCGAAATTTTTTATACCCCCACAGCTATGTAGTAGAGGAGAGTATACTGGTTTCACCATGTCTGTCTGTCTGTCTGTCAGTCTGTCCATCCATTTGTTTGTTTGTTTGTCCATCCATCTGTCCATCTTTTCGTTTCCATGCTCTAACTCAGAAGCTGTTTGACCTAGGACCCTGAAACTTATTGCAAGTGTTCCTCATGACCCAAGGAGGTGCCCTATCGTTTTTGGGTCACATGGGTCAAAGGTGAAGGTCACAGCTAACATTTATGCAAGTGTTCCTCATGACCCAAGGAGGTGCCCTATTGTTTTTGGGTCACATGGGTCAAGGTCACAGGTGACATTTGTTTTCTCTGATTATGCTGCTTCAGTGACAAAGTGCTGGCTGTGGGTATTTGTCTGCTTTGCGAGAGTTCTAGTTGCTTTTGGTAAATTTTCTGCATGTAAAAAGGACTGGTCTACCTCATGATTCAGTTCGTTGTTATACAAAATGGAGTTTGTTGATCCATAACTATGTGCTGACTTGCTTGGCTTCATGCATCATGGAGGTGCATTAAACCCCCTGTTACCAGAGCATGGCTCTTATTTTTTCTATTAATGGAGATTTCTTTGCATTTTTTTGTTTTTGTTTGGAAAGAAGAAAGTTTTACAGTCAGCTTTTCTGAACACATCTGAATCCATTTCTGATATGAAAATGATAAGCAATAATCACTAGTATTCTCAGGTTATTAACGGCAGTCATATCTATGTCCATTTTTATGAGACATTCTTGCCAAAATGGCTGTGAAATTATCAAAATGGCTGTTTCTTCTTGTCTCTTAACTCTACCAGATGACAAAATATTAGACTTTTCTAAACTGAAGGAATTTACAGACAACAAAATTGAATGTGGTCTAAACAATGAAATTTGTTTTTTAAAGGTAGAGAATATTGTGAAAAAATGCATTTTCTCATTTTCCTGTTTTTAGCTCACCTGCGCACAAAGTGCTCAAGGTGAGCTATTGTGAGTTTGCTGTGTCCAGCTGCTGTTGTACGTTGCGCTTCAGGCAGTTGTCAACATTTACCTTGTGTGCACTCCAGAGGCCACATTTTCAGCCAGATACCCATGAAACTTGGTTAGAATGTTTGTCTTGATAAAGTCTTTGTCATGTTCAAAATTTGGTCATGTTGGGTCAAAAACTAGGTAACTGGGCTAAATTTTAGAAAAACCTTCTGTGCACTCTAGAGGCTGCATTTTCAGCTTGGTATTCGTGAAACTTGGTCAGAATGTTTGTCTTTATGATATCTGGGACAAGTTTGAAATTGGGTCAAGTCGGGGCAAAAAGTAGGTAAGGGGCCTAAGCTTAGAAAAACCTTGTGTGCACTCTAGAGGCCACATTTTTCAGCCTGATACTCATAAAACATTTTCAGAGAGTTTGTCTTGATATCTGGGAAAAGTTTGATATTGAGTCATGTCTGGCCATAAAGTAGGTCATGGGGCCAAATCTTAGAAAAACATTGTTTGCACAATAGAGGCCACATTTTGAGCCTGATTCAAAATTCAAAAATTGGTCAAATCAGTCAAAAAGTAGATCACTTACACTCCTGAGTTTTACATCATCACGACCAGGATCTTTTCAGGCTTATTAATACGAGATGACTTTACTCAGGTGAGTGCTTTAGGGCCAATGGCCCTCTTGTACATCATTAAAACTAGGAACTTTTCAGCTTTATCACCCATAGACGACCTCACTCAGGTGAGCGCTTTAGGGCCAATGGCCCTTTTGTCTACTTCTCCAAAGACAAATCTCATCATTGTAGCTACCTTTTATAAATTTTGTCGTCTACCAAAACTTTCAATTTAAACAGGCCTGAAATTTTGTCGTGTGGTAAAGATATATTAGGATACAGCAAATATTTCATTTCCATTTCTCTCAGTATAATTTTCAGATCTTGTTTATTACTCATATTGAGTGATAAATTTATTTACCATGTTATTGTTGTTTTGTGTCTGCTAAATGATTTTTAGCTCCACTGGCCAAAGGCCAGCAGGCTTATGTCATGGCCCGGTGTCTGTCGTGCGTCCATCCGTCCGTCCGTCCGTCTGTCCATCTGTGCATTAACTTTTATTTCAAACATCTTCTTCTCTGAAATTACCCATCCAATTTTCATGAAACTTCACAGAAATGATCCTGCCATGGTCCTCTTCAGAATTTCCTGAAAGAATTTAATTCCTTCAAAAACTCTGGTTGCCGTGGCAACAAAACTGAAAAATATTGGAAATCTTTAAAAATCTTCTTGTCTGAAACCATAAGGCGTAGGGCTACCAAATTTGGCATGTAGCTTTATGTAGTAGACCTCTATCATGTTTCTTCAAATTATAGCCCTGGGGTCAAAATTGGCTCTGCCCCAGGGGTCACAAGTTTTACATAGACTTATATAGAGAAAACTTTAAAAATCTTCCTGTACCTAGCCATAAGGCCTAGAGCTACCAAATTTTGGTCAAAATTGGCCCCGCTGCAGGGGTCACAAGTTTTACATGGGCTTACATAGTGACAACTTAAGAAATCTTCCAGTACCTAGCCATAAGGCCTAGAGCTACCAAATTTTGCATTTAGCTCTAGTGGGGGTGTACTAAAAGTGCCCAAATTACAGTCCTGGGGTCATTTTGGCCTCATGCTGGGGGGGTGGGGGGGGGGAGGTTCACAAGATTTACATGGGCTTATATAGGGAAAACTTTTAAATCTTGGTGTACCTAGCCATAAGGCGAAGGGCTACCAAATTTTGCATAATTATAGCACTATCTACTAGTGGACAACTACAAAGAGGGCCCAAGTTACAACCCTAGGATCAAGTTTGGCCCTGCACCAGGGGTCACAAGTTTTACACGGGTTTATGGAGTGAAAACTTTAGAAACCGTCTTGTTACTAGCCATAAGGCCAAGAACTCCCAAATTTGGTCATAAACATGTGCTTATATGGTGAAAATTCAAAAAATCCTTTTGCTCCTAACTGCAAACCCAAGGGCTACCAAATCTGGATCACTTTTGATTTTTTTTTTTAAATTAGCCTTGCATCAGGGGTCTTATGTTTTACAGAGGCTTCATATGGATGAAACTTGAAAATCACCTTATTTATAACCATACAGCATAGACTTGTATTATTTTGGCATGTGGCTTTATCTTGTGGACCTCTACCAGGGTTCAAGTAATTATAGCTCTGGGATCAAAAATGGCTTTGCCCTGAGGTCTCAACTTTCACATGGGCTTTTACCGAGAAAACTTTGTAAGTCTTCATTTTGAAACCATTTGGCTCAGAATTGAAATGTTCAGTATTTATGTTTTAAATTTATAAGCCAGTGGAGCCATACAGGGCCATCATGGCCCTCTTGTTATGAGATGTAATTGATTTACTTAATTGCTTCTTCTAGAAGAAATTTTAATGTCCAATGAAAGATTTTGCTTTGTCAGATGCATGTAGTATGAAGATTTAACACATACTAAGTAACTTCCCTTGTTTTAAGTGTAATATGGCGTGCATCACACAAAAAGGGGCCTTCGGAAATATCCATAAAAGCGTGTCATCCCAGATCACCCTGTGCAGTCTTTGACTGATCTGAGATGACACTTCCCATTTTTGTGCGATTTTCTGTTTCACGAAAGTCTACTGTATGAAAAAAACTTATCTAGTCGTAAAGTGTCATCCCGGATTAGGCTAATCCGGGATGACACTTTACGCAAATGTCCAAAGGTTTCATTTCCCATGTTGCAGGCCATATAGCAATTACAATGTTATTTTGTTATCTTACATCGTTATGTTTAACCCTTTATCACACAATTTCGGGTTTAATGACTCTTAATGATCTGTACAAAAAGAACTTTTGAAAACAAATTTGGAATGGAGAAAACGCTGGTAACCAGCATTTTCTCCTTTTTCCACAATTTTTTGCACCCTTCCAAATGTCAGTTTCTATTTTTGAGTAACAATGGTTTTGTCGTCTTCAAAAGCTTTCAATTTGGGGAAGTCTAAAATTGTGTCTTTTTTGTAAAGGGTTAACTCTGAACCAAAAGACAAAATTTTAGACTGGTTCAAATTCAAAGCATTTGCAAGCAACAAATACATGTACTGCAAAAATTATGAAATCTATCTCTAAAAGGGTAGAAAATATTGTCGGATAAGGAGAATATGCTGGTGACCAGCATTTTCTCCTTTTTCTACAATGTTTTCAAAAGTCCTTTTCCTTGGGATCGTTCAAACTTGCGAGCGTGCGGTAAAGGATTGAATGAATTTTATGAAATGTAATTTATTTACTTAATTGTTAGTTCAAACTGAAATTCAATAAGAAAAGATTTTGCTCTGTAAGATGCATATGGTATGAAGGTTTTATTTATCACAGACCAAGTTACTTCCAGTGTTTTAATGGTAATATAGCCATAACAAATTGATTTTCTTGTCTTACACATATTTCACTCTTTACCAAACGACATACTTTTAGATTGGTCCAAATTGAAAGTATTTGCAGATGACAAATTAAATGTTGTGCAAATTATGAAATTGGGGTAGAAAACATTGTGGAAAAAGGAGAAAATGCTGGTTACCAGCATTTTCTCCTTTTTTCCACAATGTTTTCAAAAGCCTTTTTTTTTCTTGGGATTGTGTGGTAAAAGGGTTATGAGAGATTTTGTGAACTCATGCATTTATCATTATGTGATACCTCTAGTGAAAGCATTATATTCCTCACTGCCTTTTCCAAAACGTTTGAATTTTCCTGACAATTCAAATGTCAAAATTGATATTTTCAGTAAAGCTTAAAGTTGTTTCAATGCTAGAATTGAAATCTAGTAGCGATATACTGTAAACGTAGACATGTGTGTGTCGAAAAATTTGCGAATTACTGATAACAGACATTTTGCATACAGAAATGTTTGCAAATTCAAGAGACTCCTTATTTGTTGGTATATTTGTGGAAAAATAGGCTAACAGAAAGTTAACAAATTTTTCAAATTCACGAAATCGCAAAATTTTCCACGTAGCAAAAATTTTAGTATCAGTTTCTGTGGAACCCCAGCATACAGTCCTGTCAAAGAAGTGGGTCATTTTTATGACGATTAAGGTTTTGCATATAATGTAGATTTATTCATTATAATTATGTGAGCAGTGCTATGGCAAATGGAGGTTTAATGCATTTCCCCAATGTATTATATCAAGCAAGTCATCACATAATGATTGATCCCTAATATCCATTTTGTCTAACAATTGACCGAACCGGGAGGTAGAATCATTCTTTGAAAAGCAGAAAATTTAACAACAACAAAAAGTTTAGTTCCAGGTCAGCCTGCGCAGGCTGACCTCTGTTGACACGCCCTTTCCCCCCCCCCCCATGCATTAAACCCCTTTTTCACAGAGTATGGCTCATATGCATGTCTAGAGAAACAGTTATGTGATAGAAAGAATGTGACATTTTTTGGCTTTTTTGTATCTCTTTTGAGATAAAATTCAGTCTCATCAAAGGAACACTTAGTAAAATTTTCTGTAGACTTGTTTTATAAAATTTGGTCTCATACTGGTAAGTCAAATTACATTATGTCGAATCCTATATGGACTATTTTTTTTCCTGTCTCAGAAGGTCACAGAAAGTGCAGGAAGTGGAGTTTTACTGTATGGCATTTCTGGTCACAACTATTCTGGCCTTCTGGCCAAAACAGTCTGGGCTTCACCATATTTGAATGGTTTTTGCTGTTATGTTTACACATCTATTTTAGCAGGGTAGATGATCCTGTCTCAAATTTGCTATCCTTCTGTGGGTGATATTGGCATGAATAGTGCAAAAAGTAGAAGCTTTAACCCTTTACCGCACAATGACGCCTTTTAACCCTTTCCCAAACAAGCCCAGGTTTTCACGTGTCTGCAGTACAAGTCTTTTGAAAACACTGTGGGAAAAGGAGAAATTGCTCGTAACGAGCAATTTCTCCTTTTCCCACAGTGTTTTCTATGCTTTTTGAGACCCTTCTGCCATTTTCATCAAATTTAAAATTGTCGTCTGCAAACTCTTTCAATTTGGACCAGTTCCAAAATTTGTCGTTTGGGAAAGGGTTAATGACCCTGGGAAAGAAGGCTTTTGAAAACATTATCGGAAAAGGAAAAAATGCTGGTAACCAGCATTTCCTCCTTTTCCCACAATGTTTTCTACCTTCTCAAAGAAAAGTGGCAGCATTTGAGCCATATTGAAATTGTCGTCTGCAAATGCTTTCAAGTTGGACAAGGCTGTAATTTTGTCGTCTGGTAAAGGGTTAACTCTTAACCGGATGAACAAAATTTAAACTGGACCAAACTGAAAGCATTTGAAACAACAAATTTAATGAATTTAATAATGATTTCTGTCTTTGATAGAGTAGAAAACATTGTGGGAAAAGGAGAAAATGCTGGTGACCAGCATTTTCTCCTTTTCCCGAAATGTTTTCAAAAGGCTTCTTACTCAGGGTCATTAAAAGTCGGGATGGTGTGGTAAGGAGTTAACAATGTGATGGGTGAAAGAGGAGACGTTAGAGATATTGATGACTTTATGATGTTGTTAATTTTACAGTATATTTATGTGATTTAAAACATAATTTTTAACTATGATTAAACAGCAGTTAAGATGGATGATTTGTGTTATGTTTTATCATTCTACCCTATCATTGGGACATGGATTTTTCTAAACTCTGTCTAGACCATTGCAAAATGGCTATTTTTAGCTCTCCTGAGCTCAAAGTGCTCAAGGTGAGCTTTGGTGATCATGCTGTGACCATCGTGTGTCCTGCGTCAGCTGTCATCAACATTAGTGTTGTATGTACTCTAGAGGCTATGTTTTCAGTCCAACAGTCATGAAACTTGGTCTTGATGATATCTCGGTTGAGTTTGAAAATGGCTCATGTTGAGTGAAAAACTAGGTCACCTGGTCAAATCTTTGAAAAAATACTTATGTACACTTGATCCATACTGGCCACAAAGCCACATGAGAAACTGGACGGTCACCTGCAGTAAAAGGTGCAGATTTGGCATATAGTTGTGAGAGGCACTTTAACCCTTTACCAAACGACAAAATTTTAGACTAGTCCAAATTGAAAGCATTTGCAGACGACAAAATAAATGTTACCAAAAAATTGAAGTTTGTTTTGGGAAGGGTAGAAAACATTGTGGGAAAAGGAGAAAATGCTGGTTACCAGCATTTTCTCCTTTTCCCACAATGTTTTCAAAGTGCTTCTTTCTCAGGGTCGTTAAAAGTCGGGATTGTGTGGTAAAGAGTTAAACCTATACGAAATGACAAAATTTTAGACTGGTTCAAATTGAAAGCACCTGCAGAAGGCAAATTAAATGTGATTCAAACAATGGGCTTTGTGTCTGAACAGAAAGAAATATTGTTGGAAAAGGAGAAAATGCTGGTTGCCAGCATTTTCTCCTTTTCCCACAATGTTTTCAAATGCCTTTTACCTCATGGTCAGTAAAACTTGGGATTGTGTAGTAAAGGGTTACAGTGGCCTTTTAAGATTTTTTTGCTGCAAACTTACTTTTTTTAAATAACGTTGATAGATACTACAAAATGTAGTTTTCTTTCACATGAGAAACTGGACAGTCACCTGCAGTAAAAGGTGCAGATTTGGCATTCAAACGATGGGTCAGTTGCTCTGTAATGGGTAACTCTATTTCCATGAGATTAAAATTAATATATAATGCCATCTTACGCATTCGAATATGTATGATCCCATGTAATTGACGCATGTTATTGATCACATGACATTTCCACAAGTCTTTTTGAACTTCTGGCCCAAAATCTGAAAATACTTAACCCTTTACCACACAAACCCGACTTTTAACAACCCTGAGAAAGAGGCCTTTTGAAAACATTGAGGGAAAAGGAGAAAATGCTGGTAACCAGCATTTTCTCCTTTTCCCACAATGTTTTCTACCTTATCTAAAACAAATTTCAATTTTTCAGCCATATTTATTTTGTTTTCTGCATGTGCTTTCGATTTGGACCAGTCTAAAAATTTGTTGTTTGGTAAAGAGTTAAAGAGGCTACATAGGCCATTAAAGAAATACAAATGAAAAAAAAAATTCACTAACATTAAAATTTTATCCTCTTTACTAATGGTCTGTAAGCTATCGCTTCACTTAATTCCTCAATGAATCATTTAAGATTTTTGAAGCTTGGTATGAAATTCTGAATAGATGCCTTCTAACCACAAACTTCTAAAACATGAGTCCGTATTTTCCAACCATTCTTAGGAACATTTTTGGTCTTACGCTCAAGAATTTTCTAAATTTGAAAGTGACACAAGTTCTGATTGGCTGAACTATTGATTTAGCCAATCAGATTTTGCGTTACTTTCTAAATCTAGAATAAGACAGAATATTCTTAAGAATGATTGGTGAATTTAGGCCTTGGTCCTGGCCTAGAATCATTTTTTAACCCTTTACAAAATAACAAAATTTTATACTTCTTTAGATTAAGAGGGTTTCTCAACAAAAAAAATCAAATGTTACTAAAAATATGAAATATGTCTTATCAAAAGGGCTGAAATGTTGTGAGAAAAGAAGAAAGATGCTAGTAACCAGCATTTTCTCCTTTTCCAACAATGTTTTCTTCTTTATCACAGACAAATCCTATCATTTGAGCCATTTTTAGACTAGCGAAGCTAGTCTATAGGCATCAAGACTGACCTAGAGTCAAAGTAAACAAAAAAAACCCACAGTTGCCAAATACTGCATCACAGAAAAATACTTCTTTCTGTTATAAATCTTAATTCTGTTATATATGACAATCTCTACCACTCCAATTTGAATATGTCGTCTTACAAAGTAATAAACTGAACAAGATGTCATTTACAAGGTACCAGATCTTTGCTTATATGTAAATTAAGTGACCTATGCAAAGCAGAGAATCACTTTTTCGTACACCACTGTAACATTATGAATGAATCTATTAATAGATACACCTAGGTAACTTGTAGCAAATCCCAGTTACATTAACCCTCACTGGGCAGGGAACCCTTGTCATTTCTTCAGTCATTCATTATTTAGATCATTGTGTACAGTTAAACTGTTGTGTTAAACTGTTATTCTAGTCTTGAGTATTAACCCTTTACCAACAATGCCAAGTTTTAACGATACTGGGGAAAAATCCCTTTGAAAACATTGCGGGAAAAGGAGAAAATGCTGGTAACGATACTAGGGAAAAATCCCTTTGAAAACATTGCAGGAAAAGGAGAAAATGCTGGTAACCAGCATTTTCTCCTTTTCCCACATTGTTTTCTACCCTTTTGGAATCAGGTTTCATCACTTCAACCACTTTTAATTTATGGTCTGCAACAGCTTTGAATTTGGACTGGCGTAAAATTTTTCATTTAGTAAAGAGAGTTAAATAGTTAAGTACATCTTGTGCTATTGGATATTGACTAATTCATTGCATGGTGTTTAACGCGGTTTTCAACATTATTCCAGTGATAATGCGGCGGCCAGAGCACCTATCCATGCTTTCCTGGAGTTTCTTTTACCAGCACTACCGCGACTCAATGACATTTTGCGAACAGTGTGGATTAAGACCAGACTGCGCAGAGCATGCAGTCTGATCTTGGATCTACACTGTCCGATAAGAGGATATATTATTTTCTCCAAACTGTAACTTTGAAATAGTAATATTCAGGTGTTTACCATCAGCTTGAAAGTTTCGTTTAACATTTTTAGCAGGTTAAGGGTTAAACTTAAACTAGATTACAGTTAACCAGTAGCACGCGTAGCCCCAGCAGCTCAGTCAGTAGTGTACAGGACTTGGGAACAGGAGGTCGCTGGTTCGATCCCCGACGCGGCAAGTTTCTTTCCGAAGCTTGATGATAGTCATTGTGACAGAATTCATTTCTCTCATGTCATGTTTTGACGATGGTTATAATATAAATGTGGGAAAGCAGCTAGTGGCTTGGAAAGAAGGAAAGAATATTGTGCGGAGTACTGGTAAAAGAAACTCAAGGAAAGCATGGATATGTGCACTGACCACTGCTACATAACTGAAATAATGTTGAAAACAGGGTTAAACACCATACAAACAATCAATCAATCAAATTCGCTAGTCTGTCAGTACTTTCAGTACTTTGATTTTTTTTTTTTTTTTTTTGTCTTTAAGTGCTTTCAGTTTGGACCAGTCTAGAATTTTGTTGTTTTGCATAGAGTTGAGAGTTAATACTGAATGCCAATATATACGGAATATGTTGTAGTAACTTTCCTTGTGCTTATATTTAATTTGAGCAGCATGAGAAAATTTGATATTGCATGAGACCGATGGTTGAGCAAGATGTCATAATTTTCTTACGCAGCAAAAATTAAATACAAGCACCAGGAAAGTTACTACAACATAATATGCCGTTTATTATATACCTACCACTTTCAAAGACAAAATTTTGCCATTATTTACATTTCATTTGACAATGAGAACTGAATTATAAGAAATAATGGTAGAATATTATAGCGTATCATTTTGACCAATCAAATTGCGAATCAACACGCATGTTTTCCACAGGTGAGGTACGTCATCATACCATATTTGGAACCGTATTTCACAGTATCTAGATACTGATTTTTTTTCTGTCGCGTGTCTTACTTTATCTGCATGCAAGGCATGTATTTCAGCCGGAAATTTTTTAGGTATGTAATAAAATCAGTTACCCATTGAATATCAAATAACTAAACTGAAATTTTCACTCAATTAAAGATCCCAAGGAAATAAAATTTCAAGGCTAGTTTTGTCAGAATATCTAATAGTGTATTTGGTGGTGAAGATTAGATATCATAATCTTTTTAAATCAGAAAGACTGATCTTAATCTGAACCATCCATACGCAAAAAAGAAAGAGAAAAAAAAAAACAATTCGGCCAACGATCTAACGGGTGAATACACAGTCTCATGATTTTCAAAATTTGCGTGCAGCGGTAAGAAGACGATAACAATTCTAAATAAAATTTTTTACCAAACCTGTAAACAAGTATGGCGTCTCCGGCTGGAAGTCGCCGAAGTGGCAAAAGTTCTGTAAGAAATATTTTAATCTCTTTAACCCTAACTACCTGTATTTAGGTTGCACTATCAAATTTCCAACCTTTTGTGTCTAAAAGATTTTTTCTCTTACTCTAGATCAAGTGTTCGAAGGTGTCAAGTCAAATGTTTCTTGTCGCGCGGAACAGCAAACTCCAGTCCAGACTTGAACATTTGAAGACTGCTTTATTTTTATCTTATTTTAGACTAATTCTTTGTATGAGTATTTGTGAAATTAAGCTTAAATGGATGTAGATGGTTTGGTCTATCTATATGTGGTTTTGTTCTCTAACAACATTGAAAGATTGTGTCAGAATCTAGATGTAGGTATAGTTATTCACCCCCAATAATTGTCGACCACCAGCTTAGACATATACCATTTTCCCACATATATCTCTTTCATTTAATCTCTTTCATAGTTGCAGAATGACCTCGTAGAATGCCAGAATATTTACAGCCTCATGTTAAAGCATCAGGTTTATAGTTTTTTGTTCAAAAAGCATTTTGTTATAAAATAATTGTAATTGTAAAAGTCACGATATGTAAGAATCATATCTTATTTACATATCATTGGCTGACCTAATGGCCATGTTTTTTTTTTTACCCGTCACATTTTACCCGTCACATTTATTCCACCTATAAATGATTAATTGAAATCATTTTGTGCCATAGCTCAACATAAATATGTTTCATATACAACTTTTTAATTAATCCATCTACACAATGACCAAACTGAAAACCATTAAGTGTGGGATGTTAGAAAAAGGTTGCCGCTGATAAATTTTACAGTGTCAGTCAGTAGGCTTCCGCGATGTCCCTGGTCTTGAGGTAGAGCATCGGCCTCGTAAACAAAAGGTCCTGAGTTTGATTCCCGGGAGTGGGTGTCAACTACAGGACTGTTCATTGGCCCGCACTTTTGGCGCGAATATGGTGTAGTTCGCAGGAAGCAGAATGGAGAGAGATTAGTATATGTTTCTCAATCGATGTAAAATAAGTATGTTTAAATTAAAAATAGGCTTTTTTAATAATTTCATTTCCATTTCAAATAACCAGCTAAGACCCAACATTCATCAGATTAGTATATACATACACTGCTCCCTTTGCTCAAAGAGCTAGCCCTATAGTAGGGTAGTAAAAGCAGGGGTATTGGGTCTGTAACACACAATATGCAATTGTATAATGTAGAAAAAATGGGAGCAAGCCAAACACTCTTTTATCACTTAACCCTTTACCATACAATCCTGAGTTTTAATGACCCTGAAAGAAAAAGGCTTTTGAAAACATTGTGGGAAAAGGAGAAAATGCTGGTAACCAGCATTTTCTCCTTTTCCCACAATGTTTTCTATCCTATCAAAGACAGAAATTGCCATTTGAGTTACATTTAATGTGTTGTCTGCAAATGCTGTCAATTTGGTCCAGTCCAAAATTTTGTTGTTTGGTAAAGAGTTAATAGAACAACTCTTGTCTTCATAAATAAGGTTAAAAATGCTAAAAAAAGGGACATGAAAATTTCCAACTGATAGTAAAAAGTCAAATCTTGCAATTTCATCCTGTTTCTTTTAGATGAAAAATCTCACTGTATCAAAAAGTGTGGATCAAGATCAGACTGCACACTGTCTGTACATGTGTACTGTGTCAGGCTTAGCAGCCAAATGGTGATATAGCACTCTCAATTTGGAGTGCATGATGATCCTGAAAATAATTTAAGCTCTGACACTATGATGTCTGTGAAAAAACCCTCCCTTGGAACAGCATTTTAAACTGTAGGAACATTGTACCAGTAATAACAGCAAACCTCTCTCTTTAAGACATTCATTATCAATCTTTCTTTGCCTTTCTGTCATTCTATTTCTTCTCCCATAGACTTTAGATGACATAGACAGTATGCTTGCTCAAGAAAGTAATATTGACAATGAACATTGGAATGTTAACAGAGATGAAAATGTAGGTTCAAACCTGGTAAGTGAAGGTGGTGGTTTGATGTTCCATAACACAAGAATGTATCTATAACTGGTTGGTTTTTAACATCACTTGCATGTGGATTACATTTTACTGAGCTTTTATCCTTTACGAAACAACTGAGCCATGCTCTGTGAAAAGGGGGCTTAATGCATCTGCGAAAAGTATTGACCCAGGTCAGCACAGGTCAGGTCCCTATTGGTCAATATTCTAGGTGCTGAAAGACCTTTCTACCTCATAATTCAGTGGGTTACTTAAAAAAAAAAAAAAAAAGAAAAAAAAAAAAAAAAAAGAGGCTGTTATGGATCCATAATCCATGCGCGGTATCATGCATAGATGCATTAAGCCCCCTTTTCACAGAGCATGGCTCAAGTGTATATATTTCATGTTGCTTATTTTCCGGAGATTTTTTCACCAAACACCCACATGTTTTAAAGACTGCTAGGAAAAAGGCTTTGGAAAACATGGTGAGAAAAGGAGAAAATGCTGGAGACCAGCATTTTCTCCTTTTCCCACAATGTTTTCTACCCTTACAAAACCAAATTCAAGAAGTGGGGAGGGGGAGGGGGCTGGGGTTCAGGACCACTATTGAATAAATTATAAATTTTGAAATAGGGAAAATTCTAATTTGCTTGTAATGAATAATTCCCTCCCCCAGTTTGTCACAATATTCTCAAGTATCAGAGGTGTCGTCTCACTTTGCCAACTTTGGATTAAAAAGTAAGAAAATTTGGGAAAACTTGGGTTGGCAAAGTGAAACTAGGTCAAGAGGTGTTAATTAGCCTTTGGCAATATTGATTTTTTATTTTTTAGCTAAACTAGACCAGCTACCCCCCCCCCCTCCCGTTTCTCCCTATCTATTTATCCAAATAATGTGATTATTAATGTTAATCTGATTTTAACCATTTAAATATTTTTTTATCTGTCTATTTATTTGATAAAATAATTAGCCTGTGTGCAGATTATTATATGGTCATCAGTTTGCTGGTGATGAGATTTAATCAGGCTTTAATTAATTGGGGATTTGTTGTTTCAGTTTGAATTCATGTAATTGGTATATAATTATAATTAGTTCATTTCTACAATTAGCATTGATGTATAAAAGCAGGTAGAACTTCAGTGTGCCATCAGTCCACAATGGCTAATGCTGAAGTAAACATCAAATTTATTGAGAATAGAAGAGGCGGCAGAACACTTATTCACAATGATTACATGTTTCGTCTAAAAACTGAAAAGGGTGAAAACAGTTACTGGTATTGCGTAAAGCCAACATGTCCCGCCAGAATTAATCTAAATCAAGATATACCCACAAAGGTGAGTTACCTTTTTGTTAAATCACTCTTTTGAAATGTATGTAGTAACTTGTAGTATTTGTCATCAATTCATGTAAACCTTTTATGATGATTATTTCCTATTAGATCTACCTGTTTTATTAGCATCGAAATTAGTATCATCATCTTTATATTATTATCATCATCGTAATTATAATTATCATTTTTAAACAAAAAATGACATTAACATTTTCATATCTCTACAGACAGAAGCCGACAACCGAAATTTAAGACTCGCACCAACTGTCATCATGATGGACTTTGAGAAAGCTTCACAGCTCAGTGTACAAGAAGTGTTTCAAACAGCTAGTGTCCATGGGTGTTTCTTTCATTACACTCAGTGCTTATGGCGTAAGGTACAGGGTCTAGGCCTTGTTAGGAATTTTCGCGAA
This sequence comes from Tridacna gigas, assembly GCA_945859785.2. Classification (NCBI taxonomy): domain Eukaryota; kingdom Metazoa; phylum Mollusca; class Bivalvia; order Cardiida; family Cardiidae; genus Tridacna; species Tridacna gigas. The sequence goes on from OX244035.2 coordinate 7,032,750, forward strand.
AGTGAAGACTTTAAAACACTTGTAAGACGTGCTGCAGTGCTCCCTCTAGTGCCTTCTCGTGACGTCGATGACGTGTGGTTTTACGCGCTAGAAAACAATGACAGTAATTCACCACAGGTAGAACAGTTCAAAGACTATGTTACAGAACAGTGGGTCGAAACAGACTTAACGCTGTGGAATCATTATGATAACCATGGCCCACGCACTACAAACCATATAGAGGGTTGGCACCACAAAATTAACAACATGGTGTCCAGGTCTCATCCAAACATCTATTCCCTTATTGACATTATCAAGAAAGAGCAGTCAATGAATGAAATAAAAATGCTACAATTTAGTAACGGCGGCCGACAGAACCCCCGAAAGAGAAAATACCGACTGATTGACCAACGCCTTCGCCAGCCTGAAAGACAGACTTCAAGCAAGAGAAATAGACATCTATCATTATGCCGATGCTGCTTCCCACTTAATCAAATTGGGGGCTTAACTCATTACCAAACAACAATATTTTAGACTGGTCCAAATTAAAAGCATTGCAGATGACACAATAAAAGGTACTGAAAATTTGAAATTTGTTTTGTGAAGGGTAGAAAACACTGTGAGAGAAGGAGAAAATGGTCACCAGCATTTTCTCCTTTTCTCACAATGTTTTCTAAAGGCTTCTTTTTCATGTGTGGTAATGGATTAACCTTCAAATGTAACATAATAGTGACTGTTACAACAGTAGCTCAAGATAAAGAGGATTTCAAATTGAAAAATTTCAAATATTCAGTCTCGAACCCTATGATGTGAGTACTCATTAAAATCGTCTTGTTTAGACAATTGAAATGAGTGGGACAACACAGGGTTTAATTGTGAAATATCGATTATATAATTAATGTTTTTACCCCTTTTTACCCAGGGCTCTGATCTGTAGTTTTTATTCTTTCTTTTAAATAGTTTTTCATGTAAATGTATTAGCAATGTTAGCTGAAATTCCGTATCCATATTCGTTCCCTAAAGTTCAATAATTACACGACAACAAGTTTCTCCAGTTCATACAGTACTTTTGAGAAATGCTTAATTGACTGATTTTATATTTAGTGCCGTTTTCAATATTATTTTATTATTTCAGCGTCCAGTGCACCTATCCATGCTTTCCTGGAGTTTCTGTTACCAGTACTCCGCAATGTTTTTTCCAAGCCATTGGCTGCTTTCCCACATAATCAACGAAACAACGATCAACGGTGACATAGGAATGAATCCTGTCGCTATGACTATCATCAGTCCTCGGAAAGAAATCGACCGAGTCGGAGATCGAACTCACGACCCCCCTGTTCTCAAGTCCTGCACGCTACCGACTATGTCAAGAAATTCTCGTTATGTAGTCACAATATATGATATATGTATATAACATTTGGCCAATATATTATTATTATTATTATTTATGTTTTGTATCCTTTCATACTTTTTTTCTAAATAAATTTAAAAAAAAAATACCTACTCTTTATTTCTTTGAAATGTCATTCTGTTTAATACATGCATTTAAATTTACAACAAATAACTTAAACCAGTAGTGCAAGAACGACCAATTTGACCCCTTGTTTATCCAGGTAAATCAGAGGTGTGAAAACATAATTGGTTGGCAAAGTGGGACTCCAAAAAAACCAATAGTTGGCAAAGTGAGACTGACCCGTATCAGACTGTGATTTACAGTTGATAATTTATTTGTTTTAACCCTTTGCCACACAATCCCGACTTTTAGCGACCATGAGAAAAAGCCTCTTGAAAACACTGTGGGAAAAGGAGAAAATGCTGATAACCAGCATTTTCTCCTTTTCCCACAATCTTTTCTACCCTTCCTGAAACAAATTTCAGTGTTTGAGTAACATTTATTTTGTAGTCTGTAAATGCTCTCAATTTGGACTAGTGTAAATTTTGTTGTTTGATAAAAGGTTAAAAGTAGTTTTCAGTCATTTACTGCAAATTCATTTGAGGTGGTATGATGTTAACAGCTCTTTAGAATTTAGGAAAAGCAGCAATAATTGCTTGTTTAGATCATCGATTTGCTCCTTGCACTCATTTACTGTATGACTTACTTTACAAAAGTACAGTTTATTGCTTTCCTGTAAAATTTCTTTAGATTGTGTCAAAATTTAGGTTATGGCATGAAATATCTTGATGTAGTGTGAGACTGGTTTTAAGGTTTTTTTCCCCCACTGCATATGAAACATTTTCACTGTTCAACAGTGGCTTCTACTGAATTACAGTTACTTCACAGCCTCATTTTGCTTTTTATGTGTTGTATGTATATAATAATCTTGTATGTATTGAATTTCTTGTATTGGTCATATTTTATTTTTCAGACCTTTATTGCAAATTTTAAAGTCACTTAGCAGCATCATTTAATAGAAATTTAATATGCACATGACATCATTCAAGAGAATTTACATGTTTGCACAGGATTTCAATGTTACAGTCTGTGTTTAAAGCAACCAATTAACTCTTTATGAACTCTTTATCGTAGTACAATATTCAAGATTCACAAAGGGGTCCTGCATGGCGCATGGGTAAATAGACAAATAGGATTTTAACCTTGAGCTGTCACTGGGACATGACTGACATAATGTCGAAAGTGTGTGAATGCTAAAACACCATTCAGCCAATCATTCTACTAGACTCAGCCGGATATAAAAGCAGTCACAGATGACATTTAATGTGACTCAGACGATGCTATTAGACTTTGAAAGGGCTAAAAACCGTGTGGCAAATGGAGAAAATGCTGATTCCTACAGTCTTACAGTTTTGTTTATTGGCCAAGAATATGACCACAATACATTTATGTGAAGCAGTGTAGATCCAAATCCCATTTGCATGATCTGCTCAGTCTGATCTTGGTCTACTCTGTCCTTAAAGGCACATAGAATTGCCTTTAGCAAGCAGTTTCAATACCTTAAATGTTTACTACAGAACAAAATTTTGTACTTGTCCAAATTGAAAGGCTTAACTCTTTACCAGACAATCCCGGGTTTTATCTGGGCTTTGGCTCAATTGATGAAGTGTGTCTGTGAAAGGATGGAAAACATTGTGGGAAAAGGAGAAAATGCTGGTTACCATCATATTCTCCTTAACCCACAATTTTTCTCAAAAGGTCTTTTCTGTCAAGGTCATTAAAGGTTGGAATTGTGTTGTAAAGGGTTAACAGGATTTGCAAAATTATTTAATAGTGTAGATCCAAAAGTAGCTTACCTGTTCTCTTCAGTCTGATCTGGATGTATCCAGTGCTTCACCCTTCACCATACAATTTTAGATTTTTATGACCTTAACTCTTTACCAAACAACAAACTTTTAGACTTGTCCAGATTGAAAGCAGTTGCAGAGGACAACATAAATGTGACTTAAAAATTGAAATTTGTTTTGGGAAGGATAGAAAACATTGTGGGAAAAGGAGAAAATGCTGGTTACCAGCATTTTCTCCTTTTCCCACAATGTTTTCAAAAGGCCTCTTGACTCGGGATTGTGAGGTAAAGGGTTAACTCTGTACCACATGACAATACTTCAGACTTATCCAAACCCAAAGCATATGCAAATACCAAGTTAAGTTCAGCTAAAACTGGGGAAGTTGTTTTGGATAGGATAGATAATATTGTGGGAAAAGGAGAAAATGCCGTGTACCAGCATTTTCTCCTTTTCCCACAATGTTTTCTTTCTCAAGGTTGTTAAAAGTCTGCATGGTGTGGTAAAGGGCTAAAGAAGAAGAATTTTGAAAGCATTTCAGAAAAAGGAAAAAAATTGCTAGTTACCAAAATTTTATCTTTTTCCCCACAAAATTTTCCACTGTTTTAAAAATATGTTACGCCATTTGATCCATACTTAATTTGTTCTGTGCAAATGCTTTGGATTTGGACTAGTCCACAATTTTGTTGTTTGGTAAAAAGTTAAAGACATCTGGGATTAGCTTTTGTAAGCTGAAGATTTCTTTACTTTAACAGGATTTGCTGTGAAAAGGGGGCTTAACTCTTCACCATACAACCCCTACTTTTAACGACCCAGAGAAAGAAGCCTTTTGAAAACATTTTCCCACAATGTTTTCTACCCTTCCCAAAACATATTTCAATTAATCAATCACATTTATTTTGTCGTTTTAAGTGCTTTCAATTTGGACCAGTCTAAAATTTTGTCGTTTGGTAAAGAGTTAAATCCCCTTTTGTCAGAGCATCCATGGCTCATTGGCTTTTTTTTTTTTTTGTCCCTCAGATTGCTACATAGTATCAGCCAGTGAACAAGTCACACTTTAACCCTGTACTAAACAACAAAGTTTTTGAAATGTCCATATTCAAAGCATTTGTAGATGACAAAATAAATATGACTCAAAATTAGATTTTTTTTTCTGGAAAGGATTGAAACTGGAAAACAAAGTGGGAAAAGGAGAAAATGCTGGTTTGCAGCTTTCTTTCCTTTTCCAACAATGTTTTCAAAAGTTTTCTTTCTTGAGGTCGTTAAAAGTTGGGATTGTATGGTAAAGGGTTAAATCTTTACCAGATGACAACATTGTAGAATCAACCATATGAACCCTTTATAAAACAATCCCATGTTTCAAAGACCCTGAGATTAAATTCATTAATGGTTTTTGAAAAAATTATTGGAAAAGGTAAAATGCCACTAACCAGCATTTTCTCCTTTTCCCACGGTGTTTTCTACACCTTGGAAATCAAATCCCTTTCTTCAAGCCATATTTAATTTTTGTCGTCTGCAAATTGAGGAATGATAGTGAAACTATTCCATCTGCGTGTTGGAAAATCCTACAGGAGAGGGAAAAACTTTTCTCATTTCTGTGAAAAGCGTAGTTACCGTAGATCATCTGGTTTAGATAATTATGTTGTTTTAAATTGTGCGAATGAATTCAACACAACATAATCTAAACAAGATAATCTGACAATGCTTTTCACAGAATTGAGAAGGGGTTTTTCCCTCTCCTGTAGTGTAGAATTTTCCAAAAACGCAGTATGGAAGTTTCCCGTTCACCCATAGAAATTATTTATATTTGGACAAGTCTAAAATTTTGTCATCTTGTAAGCATTAAATGCTTTTTTACAGACAACTGGTAGTAATTGATTGTGGAAGAGATGATAAAATTTGGCACTGAAAGGGTAGAAAGGGTTGTGGGAAAAGGAGAAAATGCTGGTTATTAGCATTTGCTTTTTTTCCCACAATGTTTTCAAAAGACTTTCATCTTCAGGGTTGTTAAAAGTTAAACAAGGGATTATTTGGTAAATGGGTAATAATTTTCAAAGCTGCTTTTACTAGAGTTGGAGGGGAAAAAAAAAAACGGACAGTTTAGATTGATAATCAGCCCTCAAATTCTTTGAAGTTTGATCTTGATCTACACTGTCCACAGAAGAACCTTATATGAGACACAGCATGCTGAAAGTTAATTGCCAATTTACTATTTAACTCTTTACCACACAATCCAGAGTTCTAATGACGCTGAGAAAGAAGCCTTTTGAAAACATTTTGGGAATAGGAGAAAAGGCTGGTTACCAGCTTTTTCTCCTTTTTCCACAATGTTTTCTACCTAATCAAAGACATTAATTACCATTTGAGCTACATTTAATTTTTTCGTCTGCAAATGCCTTCAATTTGATCTAGTCCAAATTTTCATTGTTTAGTAAAGAGTTACTACCTTTTATATTCTACAGTCAGCCAACATAGACAGCTGGACAGTAGTCAACAAGAAGTTAAGGGTGTATGGACTGAAGGAAATAAAATGTCAACATCCAGCGGACATTCAGCATTTGTCAGGTACCTGGTTATTAGTTTGGCATGTTTAGTCTCATGACAGCCCTGGCACAGCTTTCAAAAATTCTTTTTAACCCTTTATCTCACAGTTCTGAGTTTTAATGGCCCTTACCAAAAGGCCTTTTGAAAACATTGTGGGAAAAGGAGAAAATGCTGGTAACCAGCATTTTCTCCTTTTCCCACAATGTTTTCTACCATATCAAATACAAATTACTCCAATTGAGCCTCATTGAAATTGTCTCCTGCAAATGCTGTCAATTTAGACAATTCTACAGTTTTGTCGTGTAGTAAAGAGTTAACTGATGGAGAGTATACGGTACACAAGATGTGGACTGATCTTCATCTGTGCTATCTACAAAAGCAACTAGCGCCGGAATCGGCACTTCAAGGGTTCTCATCATTTGATCCCCAAACTTTTCAAATGTATTAGATTGTACATTACTTTTGAGCCATTATAGCGTGTCGGCTTCATCAGGAGAAAATTAAAAAAATACTGTAAAACTGGAAATGTTCGCATCATGGAAATCTTCATGATTTTCGTGTATTGATAAAAATTGCATAGATACCCACCAGCATAAATTTAAGATACATTAGGGTTTATTTTACCTAGACACCGGGTCATGTTGAAGTGACTGACTGGGACCCTTGTCAAAGAGTGTCTTTTTTTCATCAAAGGTGACCAGAATACCCGTCTAGTGGCAGTTAATACTGCCAATTAAACACATTTCATCAAAGTAAAAATGGAGATTTATTAAATTGAACAAGAAATTAGTTTTACAGTTGATTCATAAGTACATGTACTTTATTGCAGTTTTTGCAAAACTTAAAACGTGCGTAAGGTCAGTATTTGGTAATTCGCAAAATTTGAGACCTGCATTAATATCCTCTTTTACAGTAGTATTCATACCTCTTGCGCTATAGCCCACAGGCATATTTTTCTACTTTTTAGCTCACCTGAGCACATAGTGCTCAGGGTGAGCTATTGTGATCGATCGTTGTCCGGCGTCCGTCCGTCCGTCCGTGTGTCCTTCCGTCCATCCGTGAACAATTACTTAAAAAATCTTCTCCTCTGAAACCGCCCAACAGATTTCAATGAAACTTCACAGAAATGATCCTTAGGTGATGCACTTTCAGAATACTTCAAAGATTTGAATTCCATGAAGAACTCTGGTTGCCATGGCAACCGAGAGAAAAAACTTTAAAAATCTTCTTGTCCCAAACCATAAGGGCTAGAGCTTTCATATTTGGCCTGTAGCATCATCTAATAGCCCTCTACCAAAATACTTCAAATTATGGCACTGTTGTTGAAATTGGCCCTATGTTGTGGGTTCTCGGATTTCACATAGAGATAAAGAAGGAAATCTGTAAAAATCTTCTTGTCCCAAACCGTAAGGGCTAGAGCTTTCATATTTGGCATGTAGCATCATCTAGTGGCCCTCTACCAAATTACTTCAAATTATGGCCCTAGTGTTGAAAATGGCCCTATGTTGTGGGTTCTCGGATTTCACATAGAGATAAAGAAGGAAATCTGTAAAAATCTTCTTGTCCCAAACCATTAGGGCTAGAGCTCTCATATATGGCATGTAGTATCATCTAATGGCCTTCTACCAAAATACTTCAAATAATGGCCCTAGTATGGAAACTGGCCTTATGTTGTGGGTTCTCGGATTTCACAGAGATAAAGAAGGAAATCTTTAAAAATCTTCTTGTCCCAAACCATTAGGGCTAGAGCTCTCATATATGGCATGTAGTATCATCTAATGGCCCTCTACCAAAATACTTCAAATAATGGCCCTAGTATGGAAACTGGCCCTATGTTGTGGGTTCTTGGATTTCACATAGAGATAAAGAAGGAAATCTTTAAAAATCTTCTTGTCCCAAACCATTAGGGCTAGAGCTCTCATATATAGCATGTAGTATCATCTAGTGGCCCTCTACCAAAATACTTCAAATAATGGCCCTAGTGTTGAAATTGGCCCTGTGTTTTGGGTTTTTGGATTTCACATAGAGATAAAGAAGGAAATCTTTAAAAATCTTCTTGTCCCAAATCGTAAGGGCCAGAGCTTTCATATATGCCATGTAGCATCATCTAGTGACGCATTACCAAAATGCTTCAAATTATGGCCCTGGTGTTAAAAATTGGCCCTATGTTGTGGGTTCTCGGATTTCACATAGAGATAAAGAAGGAAATCTGTAAAAATCTTCTTGTCCCAAACCGTAAGGGCTAGAGCTTTCATATATGGCATGTAGCATTATCTAGTGGCCCTCTACCAAAATACTTCAAATTATGGCCCTAGTGTTGAAAATGGCCCTATGTTGTGGGTTCTTGGATTTCACATAGAGATAAAGATGGAAATCTGTAAAAATCTTCTTGTCCCAAACCTTAAGGGCTAGAGCCTTCATATTTGGCATGTAGCATCATCTAGTGGCCCTCTACCAAAAAACTTCAAATTATGGCCCTAGTGTCGAAAATGGCCCTATGTTGTGGGTTCTCGGATTTCACATAGAGATAAAGAAGGAAATCTTTAAAAATCTTCTTGTCCCAAACCATAAGGGCTAGAGCTCTCATATTTGGCATGTAGTATCATCTAGTGGCCCTCTATCAAAATACTTCAAATAATGGCCCTAGTGTTAAAAATGGCCCTATGTTGTGGGTTCTCGGATTTCACATAGAGATAAAGAAGGAAATCTGTAAAAATCTTCTTGTCCCAAACCGTAAGGGCTAGAGCTTTCATATTTGGCATGTAGCATCATCTAGTGGCCCTCTACCAAGATACTTCAAATAATGGCCCTAGTGTTGAAAATGGCCCTATGTTGCGGGTTCTCGGATTTCACATAGAGATAAAGAAGGAAATCTGTAAAAATCTTCTTGTCCCAAACCGTAAGGGCTAGAGCTTTCATATATGGCATGTAGCATCATCTAGTGACCCTCTACCAAAATACTTCAAATAATGGCCCTAGTGTTGAAATTGGCCCTATGTTGTGGGTTCTCGGATTTCACATAGAGATAAAAAAGGAAATCTTTAAAAATCTTCTTATCCCAAACCGTAAGGGCTAGAGCTTTCATTTGTGGCATGTAGCATCATATAGTGGTCCTCTACCAAAATACTTCAAATTATGGCCCTAGTGTTGAAAATGGCCCTGTGTTGTGGGTTCTTGGATTTCACATAGAGATAAAGATGGAAATCTTTAAAAATCTTCTTGTCCCAAACCTTAAGGGCTAGAGCCTTCATATTTGGCATGTAGCATCATCTAGTGGCCCTCTACCAAAATACTTCAAATAATGGCCCTAGTGTTGAAAATGGCCCTATGTTGTGGGTTCTCGGATTTCACATAGAGATAAAGAAGGAAATCTGTAAAAATCATCTTGTCCCAAACCTTAAGGGCTAGAGCCTTCATATTTGGCATGTAGTGTCATCTAGTGGCCCTCTACCAAATTACTTCAAATAATGGCCCTAGTGTTGAAAATGGCCCTATGTTGTGGGTTCTTGGATTTCACATAGAGATAAAGAAGGAAATCTTTAAAAATCTTCTTGTCCCAAACCATAAGGGCTAGAGCTCTCATATATGGCATGTAGTATCATCTAGTGGCCCTCTACTAAAATACTTCAAATTATGGCCCTAGTGTTGAAAATGGCCCTATGTTGTGGGTTCTCGGATTTCACATAGAGATAAAGAAGGAAATCTTTAAAAATCTTCTTGTCCCAAACCATAAGGGCTAGAGCTTTCATATTTGGCATGTAGCATCATCTAGTGCCCCTCTAACAAAATACTTCAAATTATGACCCTAGTGTTGAAAATGGCCCTATGTTGTGGGTTCTCGGATTTGACATAGAGATAAAGAAGGAAATCTTTAAAAATCTTCTTGTCCCAAACCATAAGGGCTAGAGCTCTCATATATTGCATGTAGTATCATCTAGTGGCCCTCTACCAAAATACTTCAAATAATGGCCCTAGTGTTGAAATTGGCCCTATGTTGTGGGTTCTCGGATTTCACATAGAGATAAAGAAGGAAATCTGTAAAAATCTTCTTGTCCCAAACCGTAAGGGCTAGAGCCTTCATATTTGGCATGTAGCATCATCTAGTGCCCCTCTAGCAAAATACTTCAAATTATGGCCCTAGTGTTGAAAATGGCCCTATGTTGTGGGTTCTCGGATTTCACATAGAGATAAAGAAGGAAATCTTTAAAAATCTTCTTGTCCCAAACCATAAGGGCTAGAGCTCTCATATATGGCATGTAGTATCATCTAGTGGCCCTCTACCAAAATACTTCAAATAATGGCCCTAGTGTTGAAATTGGCCCTATGTTGTGGGTTCTCGGATTTCACATAGAGATAAAGAAGGAAATCTTTAAAAATCTTCTTGTCCCAAACCGTAAGGGCTAGAGCTTTCATATATGGCATGTAGCATCATCTAGTGACCCTCTACCAAAATACTTCAAATAATGGCCCTGGTGTTAAAAATTGGCCCTATGTTGTGGGTTCTTGGATTTCACATAGAGATAAAGAAGGAATTCTTTAAAAGTCTTCTTGTCCCAAACCGTAAGGGCTAGAGCTTTCATATTTGGCATATAGCATTATGGTGTTGAGCTGAGTTGCATTTCAGGTGAGCGATTTAGGACCATCATGGTCCTCTTGTTTTTTTACAGGCTCTATGGTGTGTTTAGACAGTAAAAACGACAAGATGGCTCGTGAAAACTATCTCTCTCTCATGTCAGACTGTGATCAACGACAAACTTTAGTACAAGATCTCATAAAGAAAAACAACCAGCTCAAGTGAGTAGTTCAGTTTTTTATTAACCTTTTTCCACACAACCATGAGTATTAACAACACTGAAGAAAAAGCCTTTTGAAGACATTGTGGGAAAAGGAGAAAATGCTGGTACCCAGCATTTTCTGCTTTTCCTACAATGTTTTGTACCATATAAAAGGCAAAATCCATCGTTTATGCCGAATTTAAAATTGTCGTCTGCAAGTGCTTTCAATTTGGGTAAGACTACATTGCTGTTGTTTGGTAAAGAGTTAATTGACTGAACTTAAGCTGCCACTTATCCACTACTAAACAAAATGACATTTTACCTTTTCTCTATAGGCAACTTTTTAAAACAGTGTTGGAAAAGGAGGTATCACAAATGTTTTCTTCAAAGTGTTATTTGTGATAATTTATAGTAAGTAAAACAGAAGCCAGTTTTTTAGTGTTGCTGCAGATCTTTGGTGTTGATCTATTTCTTGTCATTTGTTGTCTGCTTATGCCTTCAAATTGGATCAATCTAAAATTTTGAGATGTGGTCAATTATTAAACGACATTTGTAATGAAGTAAAACGAAAGAGAGATTGGAATTTTAAGGCTCTGTTTGCAAGAATAGCTCACAATTACAATGTATTATAAACAGGAATTTGTAGATCAAAGATCAGGGTCCATGTTCTGTGCAGTCTGATCTTGATCTACTATATTGTAGGACATAAGAATATCCTGAGCTTTCTAAGAGTCAACCCTTTACCTGCAGTTTAACTCTTTACCACACAATACCATACTTTTAAGGGCCCTGAGAAAGAGGCCTAGTAACCAGCATTTTCTCCTTTTCCCACAATCGTTTCTAGCCTTCCCTAAACAAATTTCAATTTTTTAGTTACATTTATTTTGTTGTCTGCAAATACTTTCTTAAGTATAGTCTAAAATTTTGTTGTGTGGTAAAGGGTTAAAGACCAATAGGAAGAGGGCCGTTGAAGCCGTGGGAAAAGGGAGAAAATGCTGGTAAGCAGCATAATCCCCTTTTCCCACAATGTTTTCTACCTTAGCAATGATAAATTCTATCATTTGATTCTTTTCATGTTGTCATCTGTAAATTTTTTCTCTATGCATGATTCTACTTTGACAGAGAAGAACTTGATCGACAGACTGATCTTGCGGAGAAATACTTTGCAAAGATGAAAGATTTGAAGATAATGCTGGAAAGTTCCAGAGCAAGAGTGAAGGTATGAGTTGGAGAATAATTGTCTGTTTCTGTGTAAGATCAAAATGAGTGATGCTCTGTGAAAAGGAGGCTTAATGTATCTGCAAAAAGTGTCAACCCAGGTCAGACTACAGCGTCTGCACAGGCTGACCTGGGCAGAAACTTTTTGCTGATGGTCAATTTTCTGCATGTCAAAGGACAAGTATACCTTATGTTTTAGTTGGTTGTTAGACAAAATGGACTTTATCGATACATGATCATGTGATCACTTGCTTGGTATCATGCGTTATGGAGATGCATTAAGTCCCCTTTTGCCAGAGCATGGCTCAGATATAATTTTGCTGAGTGATTTGATATTTTCATGAGCAAACCAGGAGTGAAGATATTCAATTTTAGTGATCACAATTGAATTTGTATCTTAACCCTTTCCCAAACAAGCCCTGGTTTTCACGTGTCTGCAGTACAAGTCTTTTGAAAACACTGTGGGAAAAGGAGAAATTGCTCGTAACGAGCAATTTCTCCTTTTCCCACAGTGTTTTCTCCCCTTTCTGATGACTTTCTGCCATTTTCATCAAATTTAAGATTGTCGTCTACAAACTCTTTCAGTTTGGACCAGTCCAAAATTTGTCGTTTGGGAAAGGGTTAAACTTACATCAAAACAAACATTTTTTTTCTCTTTCCTACATGTAGCTAAAAACTGACAAAAATCAACATTTTGACGTTCTCCCTAAAGATACATCCTTACAGCATTATTTAGAATTCTTGAAATTTTGTTGTTTCTCTGGTAATTTTCAGATATAATCTTACAAAAATAGTTCATGTATGTAGTTATATATGAGTTTTCCCATTATCCTGTAACCAGAAAATCCTGTGTTTAGCTAGCTATGTTAGAAAAGGAGAAAACGGTGGTAATAGGCCCTTTTTTCCTTTGCCCAGAATGTTTTATACCCCTTAACCTCTTACCACACAATCCCAAGTTTTAACGACCTCTTGAAAAGACTTTTGAAAACATTTTGGGAAAAGGAGAAAATGCTGGTAACCAGCATTTTCTCCTTTGCCCAAAATGTTTTCTACCATTTCAAAGACAATTTTCATCGTTTGAGCCATAAATAATTTGTCGTGTGCAAATGCTTTGGATTTGGACAAGTTCAACATTATGACGTTTGGTGAAGAGTTAACCCTCTACCATACAATCTCGACTTTCAACGACCCTGTGAAAGAATCCTTTTGAAAACATTGTAGGAAAAAGAGAAAATGCTGGTAACCAGCATTTTCTCCATTTCCCACAGTGTTTCCTGCCCCCTCCCAAAACACATCGTTATCTTTCATTAATGTTTATTTTGTCGTCTGCAAATGCTTTCAATTTGAACCAGTCTACAATAATGCTGTTTGGTGAAGAGTTAACCCGTTCCCAAACAAGCCCTGGTTTTCACGTGTCTGCAGAACAAGTCTTTTGAAAACACAGTTGGAAAAGGAGAAATTGCTCGTAACGAGCAATTTCTCCTTTTCCCACTGTGTTTTCTACCCTTTTTGAGAACTTTCTGCCACTTTCATAAAATTTAAAATTATCGTCTGCAAACTCATTCAATTTGGACCAGTCCAAAATTTGTCATTTGGGAAAGACTTAAAAGACAAATCATGTCATTTCAGAATATCTGATTTTTTGTCTGCAAGTGCTTTCAGTATGAACAAGACCGATAATTTGTCATCTGGTAAAAAATGAACTATAATTCCACTTAGTATGCTCTCTTGAGGCTAATATGATTGTATCATTTCTTGACGCAGGAGCTGGAATCAGAAGAGCCTAATTCTCGGTACCATGACGAAGACTACGACTTGAATGAGAGAGTGAATAATACAAGAACTGCCATTATCACTAAAAATAAAGATTTAGATTATAAATGTAAACAACAAGAAAAAGAAATTGACAGATTAAAGGAGAAACTTAAAAACCTATCCATTCAGGTATTTTTTATAGTTTTGTAAAGCCCATAATAATGTATTTGTGAAGTACAATACATGTATATATAACACAGGTCTGTATTCACCAACCATTCTTAAGAACATTCTTAGTCTAATTTTAGATTTAGAAAGTAACACAAATTCTGATTGGCTAAACCATTTAGTTTAGCCAATCAGAAGTTGTTTTACTTTTAAATTAAGAAAATTCTTGAGAATTAGACCAAGAATGGTCTTGAGAATGGTTGGTGAATACAGACCCAGGAGAGAGAAATGATCTGATTCTCTTATTAGTCAATTTTCAGCTCTACTGGCCAGATGGAAAAAGATCTTATATGTCTTGGCATAATCTCTGTTTTCTTACCCTGTTCATCTGTTAGTGTGTTTCTTGGTTACTCTATTAAGTCTGTATTTCCGGTTGGGTTTCAGTGAAATATTCTTAGATAATTTATATCCTCAATACCTTGGACCCTTTCAAATTTGGGGAAAGTATGACTTTAATTTTGAAAAAGTAGCCATGCATCCAGAGGGTTGGGTCATTAAAATACAGTATTGTATGGTAAAAAAGGGTTAAAACATTTTTTCCATGGTTAGTTGACAAATGTCCCTATCTTGCAACATTATTTGTACTGCAGATGATTTTTGTTTCAGGAAGAAAAGCGTAATCAGAGAGTTGGTGCTGTATTTCAAGAGTTCAGGAGAAGAACAGCTAGGGCTCATCACACAATGGATGATAAGTTAGTTTTTCAACTCTTTACCGAACCGCAAAAGTTTAGGACTTAAGACCGTTATATTAAGGGCATTTGCAGATGACAAATGTGACAGGAATAAAAATCATTTCAGGAAAAATACTGAAATATGCTGGTTACCAGTACTTGCTGTGGTATTCATTTGCTACAGTGTGAAAGCAGTGAAATAAAGCAAATCTTTCTCTGTTAACCCTTTACCAAATGACAAAATTCTAGACTGGTCCAAATTGGAAGCATTTGCACACAACACTACAGAAAAATTGAAGTATGCTTTGGGAAGGGCAGAAAACATTGTCGGAAAAGGAGAAAATGCTGGTTTCCAGCATTTTTTCCATTTCCCACAATGTTTTCAAAAGGCCTCTTTCTCAGGGTCATTAAAAGTTGGGATTGTGTGGTAAAGAGTTAATCATTTATAGATTTTTTTTTTCTTTTGGGTTAAAAAAAAAATTTTTTTTTACTTGTTTGAAATATTATAGGTAAAGACATACTTAGTTGTTACAGAAATGGTGAAAAATTATATTTATAACTTGTTTTAAAGTACACAGTAGACTGTGTTATTTTGCCGTAACTCTTTACCAAACAATAAAATTTCGACTTGCCCAAATTGAACACATTTGCAGACATGTTTAGTGTGGCTCAAATGATCAGATTTTTCTTCGAAAAGTTGCGAAACATTGTTGGAAAGCAAGGAGACACTGGTTAGTAGTACTGTGTCCTTTTCTCATGATGTTTTCCCTTTTTCTTGGGGTCGTTAAAGCACAGGATTGTGCGGTAAAGGGTTAATCAGGAGATATTTGAGAAAAGATTATAGATGTAACTAGAAACTACATTTTTTTTCATTTTTCCCACAGATTGTTAGATGTGATAGATGCATATGAGAGACAGATTCAAAATCTTCAGAAAGAGCTTCAGCTGAAGTAAGTACCTAGAGAAATATTTAACCCTTTACCAGACAATCCCGACTTTTAACAACCCTGAAATAAAAGGCTTTTGAAAACATTGTGGGAAAAGGAGAAAATGCTGGTAACCAGCATTTTTTCCTTTTCCCACAATGTTTTCTACCTTATCACAAGCAGAAATCATCATGTAAGCAACATTTCATTTTTTGTCTGCAAATGCTTTCAATTTGGTCCTTTCCAAAATCTTGTCGCTTGGTAAAGAGATAAATTGTTTGAACTTCTTTAGTTTAGGCCTGGCCAGGTAGCTCAGTGGTAAGTGTACTGTGACTCGCAAGCAGGTGGTTGCAGGTTCCATACCTGGTTGAGGCAAACTTTTATTCGGGTGATTTTTTGCTTCTCTACCTCTGTTTCACATGAGAAAAGCAGTCATTGACTTGGAAAGAAAGTTACCAGACATTGTATTCCACTCTACAAATCGCGAAAATTTTAGACTTTTCCAATTTGAAAGCAATTGCAGGTGACAAAATAAATACAAAGATGACTAAAGAATTTTAATTAATTTCAGAAGGGAAGAAAACATTGTGGGAAAAGGAGGAAATGCAGGTAATCTCCATTTTTTCCTTTTTTCAGCGATTTTTTTTTCAAACACCTTCTCCTTTCAGGTTGTTAAAACTCCTGATTGCTTGGTAAATGATTAAATGACCAAGGAAGATTGTTTCATACAAATGTTGAGAAAAAATGATAAAATGCCTTTTCTCTTAATGTTTTCTATCCTTCCAGTATCAAATCCAATCATTTGAGCCATATATTGTTTGTGGGCTTCATGGTATCAACATGAATAAGGCTAAACTTTGCCATTTGGTAGTTAATCACTAGATGAACTGGTTGTTGGTGGGGACAAACAGTTCCAGGCTGCACGGAACAAGCTTTCTCAATTCCTGATTTTGAATCTGCAGTGTCAGATATTTTCGTCAAAACTGTTTGCTACAAGATAGTGAGCTGTATTGGAGTCTTAGATAAATTGAAAACTTCATTAAATTGGCAGACCAAATCTTTATCAGACAACAAACATTCTAGACCTGTTCATTTTGAAAGCATTTGTAGACAAGAAATAGACTTGTATTTAATCTACTAAGATTTGTCTTTATGAGGGTAGAAAACTTTGTGGGAAAAGGAGAAAATGCTGGCTATCAGCATTTTCTCCTTATTCCACAATGTTTTCAAAAGCAATAACCCTTGGGGTCATAATAACACAAGGTTATTGGTAACAGATTAACCCTTTACCACACAATGCCAACTTTTAACAACCCTGACAAAGAAGCCTTTTGAAAACATTGTGGGAAAAGGAGAAAATGCTGGTAACCAGTATTTTCTCCTTTTCCCACAATGTTTTTTCACTCTATCAAAGACACATTTCATCATTTGAGTCGCATTTGAATTGTTGTCTGCAAATGCTTTCAGTTTGGACAAGTCTACATTTTTCTTATGTGATAAAGAGTAAAAAGGCACAAAAAACGCTGCACTAAAATTATATATATATGGCAGTAGCCATATGCCTTCAGAGTAATATTTATCTATTTCCATAGTAACAGATCTGCTGTAGATTTTGAGAAGACAGATGATTCTGGGGGAGAGGACGATATGTCGTCAATGTATTCCATACCTAGAGATCAGGAAACTTCTACCAACTTTAAAAAACTTGTCAGGGTATGTGACAAAATTTAGCTAGTAATAAATATCACCTTGTCAAGTTTTTCTTCAGTTTACAAAATATCATTCTTGAGGTCCAAGCCTAACACTTAACTCTTTACCACACAACAAAATTTTAGATTTGTCCAAACTGAAAACATTTACAGACGACAAATAAGATGTGGCTCAAGTGATGGTTATTGGCTTTTGTAGGGTAGAAAATATTGTGTTTCAAAAACTTCTTCCTCAAAGTAGTTTAAACTCGAGATTTGGTCGTAAAGAGTTGAGTACCCAGAAGAAATTGAGATAATTAGTCGCTATATGTCAGTGAACCGCTTTCGAAAAGGGCCGGAAAAAACATTCAAACACATGATTCTTGAAGTTAATTAACCCTTTACCACACAATTCCGTGTTTAAATGACCTGGGGAAAGAAGTCTTGAAAACATTGTCGGAAAAGAAGAAAATGCTGGCAACCTGCAGGTCATCCTTTTGTACCACAATGTTTTCTACCCTTTCTGAAAATTTTCCTTCATTTTAGCCACAGTATTGTTTTGTATTATCTATCTTTTGTTTTATGTGATAGAAAGGATCTGACATAACTTGGCTTTTGAAAAAAAAAAATTATCAAACAATTCTAGAAAAATGTTATTAAGCCAGGTAACATTTTTGTAGATGAGGTTGGTATGAATTTCATCTCAAAAGCCAACAAATGTCAGAATCTTTTTATCACATAATGATATTTCAAAAATTATAGATCACAATGTGCAAAAACTATCTATGCACATGTGATAATTTCTATGAAAAAAGGCCAATCATTTCTCAGAAAAACATGCAAAATGACATCACAAAGGGCGTCACACAATGCTGATACCAAATGTGTGTTAGGAAAATTTATAATGGGTATATTACACTGAAAACTACGGAGGTTATTGTGATGAAATTAAAATCTTACATTGGTGTTTAGCGCATTGAATCGAGCCTGGCAAAAAGGGGTTTTAATGTATCTCTGTCATGCATTAAAGCAAGTCATCTCTTGATTATGGATCCATAAAATCCATTTTGTCTAACAACTGACTGAATTCTGAGGTAGAATGGTGCTTGGACATGCAGGAAATTTACAAAATTGACTTGGGTCAGCCTGCATGGACTGTGCAGGCTGGCCTGAATCAATATTTGTAGATATATTAACCCTTTCCCAAACAAGCCCTGGTTTTCACGTGTCTGCACTTCAAGTCTTTTGAAAACACTGTGGGAAAAGGAGAAATTGCTCTTAACGAGCAATTTCTCCTTTTCCCACAGTGTTTTCTACCCATTTGGAGAACTTTCCGTCATTTTCATCGAATTTAAAATTGTCGTCTGCAAACTCTTTCAATTTGGACCAGTCTAAATTTTATCGTTTGGGAAAGGGTTAAGCTCCTTTTTCACAGAGAGTGGTTTAGATATATATGAGGCTCACCAAAGCTATCATTTTTTAATTTTTGTCAAGATGTCTAATTAAAATGATAATACATACAGAAATATCTACATTTGAAATTGTAGGCCTATGAAAAACAGATCAAAGATTTAAACCGGACCATAAAGAAACTGGAGGAGGAGAAGGAGCTGGTCAAGTTAGATGTCGACGCTAGGTAGGTTTTTGTTCTCAAATTATCTCCTGCACTCTATCATGACTCTCACTTTCGAAAACATTGTGGCAAAAAGAGAAATTGTTTGGAACAAGCAATTTCTCCTTTTGCCACAATATTTTCACGTTTGAGCTATGTTTGGTGCTGATTATGAATGTTTTCGAAGTCGTCCACTGCAAATTATTTTTAGGAGAAAAGGAGTCAAACCTTTGTCCTTCTGCAAACATACTTGTAAGTTATTAACTCTGAAAACCTTTTGACAAATGGAGAAATCATTCAGCACAAGCACTTTTGAAATCTGGACAAATGTTTTCTTGCCAGTCCCTGTTTCAACGATTACTTTTGAGTAAGTTTTATTTTCTCCAGAAATCTTTGAATTAGAGCAGTACTAAGATTGCTTAACCCTTTACAACACAATCCTGGCTTTTAACAACCCTGGATAGGACCAGCATTTTCTCCTTTTCGCACAATTTTTTTTTTTTTTCCCTTCCAAAAACAAATTTCAATTTTTGAGTTGTATTTTGTCGTCTGCAAATGCTTTCAATTTGGACAGGTCTGTATTTTTGTCGTGTGGTAAAGAGTCAACATAATTCTTTGGCTGATACCATACTTTGTCAAAAATTGTTCACTGAGGATTATCCTATTACTTGGTTGGCCAAGTTTTGTTTCCACATATACAGAACAAACTGATCTAGATTCTAGCTATGACACTAGGATTGAGCACCATTAACATGCACTTAAATGTATTAGTTTAAATTATTTTTTTTAAACTAGAATGTTTTTACTCTTTAGCAAAGGACAAAATTGTAGACTGGTCTGAACAGATGAAAAATTGACAGTAGCTCAAATAATGATTTCTGTCTTCGAAAAGTTAGAAAACATTGTGGGAAAAAGAGAAAATGATGGTCACCAGCATTTTCTCCTTTTCCCACGTTTTCAAAAGGCATCTTCCTCAAGGTCATGAAAACTCGGGATTATGTGGTAGAGGGTTAATCCTTTCCCAAACGACAAATTTGGACTGGTCCAAATTGAAAGGGTCTGCAGACGACAATTTTAAATTTGATGAAAATGGCAGAAAGTTATCAAAAAGGGTAGAAAACACTGTGGGAAAAGGAAAAATTGCTCGTTATGAGCAATTTCTCCTTTTCCCATAGTGTTTTCAAAAGACTTGTACTGCAGACACGTGAAAACCAGGGCTTGTTTGGGAAAGGGTTAAAGGAACACAGTAGCTGAAATTCTGATGGCTCATATTATTTGTTATCTTCATTTGTTTTGTGTTTAATGCTGTTTTCAACATTATTTCAGTAATTTGATGGCAACCAGTGAACCTATCAATGCTTTCTTCAAGATTCTTTTACTTGTACCTCACATGATAATTTCTTTCCAAGCCACTGGCTGCTTTCCAACATAGATATCCTCAAAACTGCAGGAGATTCTTTCATTAGTACCTCACATGATAAATTCTTTCCAAGCCCTTGGCTGCTTTCCCACACAAATATCCTTGAAACAATGTTCAGTTGTGAGAGAGCAATAAATTATGCCACAGCTGTGATCTATCCTCAGAAAGAATTTGGCAGAACTTAGGAATTGAGCCTTGTGCGAACTAACTGAGCTACCAGGCAGGGCTGATGACTCATATGGGCAATCTGAACTGCTGCTGAATTGCTGCTGTGGAGTTTTCTGAGGAAAACTCTCACTCGCATTTTAATAATTGATTCATTTACTGTGTGTATGAATTTGTGAACTGCTTGCTTTAGCTCTTTACCGTATCAGGAAATTTTAGACCGGTCAAAATTGAAAGCATTTGAAGACAACAAATTAAATGTGGTTCAAATGATGATATTTGGGTCTAGAAGTGTAGAAAACATTTAGGGAAAAGGAGAAAATGCAGGTAACCAGCATTTTCTCCTTTTCCCACAATGTTTTCAAAAGCCCTGTTCATCTGAGTCATTAAAACTTGAGCTTGTTGGGTAAAGGGACAACTCCCACAAAATTTTAGACTGGTCCAGTCTGAATCCATCTGTAAACAACATAGTAAATGTGTCACAAATAATGGGACTTTTTCTGTGAAAGAGTAGAAAATAGATGAAGGGGTGGGGGGGAGAGAAATGGTGGTTACCAGCATTTTCTCCTTTTCCCACAATGTTTTCAAAAGCCCCATTCCTCATGGTTGTTTAAATACGGTATTCTTTGGTAAGGGTGAAATATATAAAGTGTTGCCATAAAATGAAATTTGCAGAAAAAAAAATGTTTATTCCACTTTGACTAATCTGTCCAGGGGAGAAATTGAAGTCATACCTGGGTGTGGTATTGATGGTCAATTAGGGTTTGTATGTAGATTGTAAAAATTATTTTTGATTTGTGAATTGGCTCGACTTTGTTTGAAATAGATTATGCTAGAGAATCAAGTCATTAGAAATTACAAAGGTTGCAAAATGCTCTGTTCATCTTGTTATTGTATATTACTTGAACAAATTAACCTGAAATTGACCTCAATGCAAAGAATAATTAGAGTGAATAATTTTATCATCGCATATAATCAGACGGTATGGAAATTCTTTAAAGAATAAATGTCAGGTTTGACCCTTTCAGTGCCACAGTCAACATAAGACGCTCTTGTGGATGACTTGGATCAAGATCAGACTGCACAGAAAGTGCATCTTAGATCTTAGAAAGACACAGTAACTCCATTAGCCTCATAAAGAGTTGGAAATTGCTCACATCGTTCTGCATTCAGATGACAAAAGCAAAAGCTAAGTTTGGACAGTAATTCAAGCATGTAATATAATGGTGATAGAGGTCATGTCAATTTATACAAGTAATACATTTTGTTATGCATTTCATGTCAATTTATTCCAGTAATACATTTTGGTATGCATATAAACATAAATGTACAATTCATCACTGTAAAAATCACTATTACTCAACTTTTTCATTGCTAAACATACAACCTTTAGCTGTTTTTGCAGATGAAACCACAATCCACAGAGTCTCAGAATGATTTTTATTATATAGGCTTGACTGAGCAAGTGGACAGTATAGATCTAAGATCAGACTGAATATATTGTGTATTCTGATCTTGATCTATGCTGGCAGCAAAAGAGAAAATAATGTTTGTTTCCAGCCTTTTCTTCTTTACCCATGATGTTTTCTAAAGGCTTTTCCACCAGGGTCGTTAAAGTTGGGATTGTGTGGTAATGGGTTAAACATTTAGTGAGTAGTAGATCTTGGTTTATAGAATTTGCAGATACAGTCATTTTACTGCTGAGGTAAAGTAAAGGTCTCTGTTACTTGATGTATGAAAATTCAGCACCAAACTCTAGCCAAGAAGGGGACTTATCTTTTGCCTGGCTAAATTCAGCTTCTTTTAACTCTTTACCAAACAGTTCTGAGTTTTCATGATCTTGAGCAAGAAAGCTTTTGAAAACATTGTGGGAAAAGGAGAAAATGCTGGTAACCAGCATATTTTCCTTTTCCCACAATGTTTGCTACCCTTCCAAAAACCAATGTTGATTTTTGGGTCACATTTAATATGTCGTCT
Organism: Tridacna gigas; assembly: GCA_945859785.2. Lineage (NCBI taxonomy): Eukaryota > Metazoa > Mollusca > Bivalvia > Cardiida > Cardiidae > Tridacna > Tridacna gigas. The sequence goes on from OX244035.2 coordinate 7,054,945, forward strand.
GTAAATGCTTTGAATTTGGGCAAGTCTATATTTTGTTTAAATGAGGTGAGCGATATAGGAACATCAGTCGTCTTGTTTTTGCTAGTCAGGGACATTTAATTGTCTTTGAAGTTTGGCTTGGATAACTGTTTTCGCTATTTGTTTCATAGATTTATTTCTTTTATTGCTCTGGAAGTAAATTGATATAGAGACAGTAATCTGCAAAGATTTTGCAAATACTGTATGTCTAAACCTTCTTTACTTTATCCATTTTTAGCTTGGCTTTTTTTGAAGAAAACATGTTGTCATAGCCTGTTCTTGTTTGTATCATTGTTATCATTGTGCAAAAACTTTGACAGTATCAATCTGTTTCTAAAAGAAACTGCAGCTGAGTGTTGGCACCTGCATATGGTGCTCTTGTTTCAGTTCAAACTTATGATACGTAATGTTAAACTTCTTTCTGTAAAAGGATATGTAAAGATTTGTTTGTTTGACACAGTATTGTAATGATTACTTTTTTGGCCTCCAAGAGATTCTTAGAATGAAAAGATTTACAGATGAGAGATAACTTCAACAGATTAGTTGCAATGTGAAAATGGAATACTATAGTACATGTTTATCATATGACAATATAACACTTTGTACACTGCGAGTATTTTTTAACCTTTTACCAAATGACAAAATTTTAGGCTTGTCCAAATTAAAAGCATTTGCAGACAATGTAAGTGTGACTCAAGAACTGAAATTTTTCTTTGGAAGTGTAGAAAACTTTGTGGCAAAAGGGAAAAAAATGCTGGTTAACCAGCATTTTCTCCTTTTCCTACAATGTTTCAAAAGCCTTCTTCCTTAGGGTCGTTAAATCTTATGTTGTAAGGAGTTGATTCAATTTAGGTTAGAGTTGTGAATGGAATATAATACTGTCATGATAGTAAGAACATGTTACAGTATTTTGATAATGTATTTATGTACGCCTAATAATTGTTCAGTATACTGGGACACATACCGTTAAACCTTTCCCAAACAAGCCTGGTTTTCATGTGTCTGCAGTACAAGTCTTTTGAAAACACTGTGGGAAAAGGAGAAATTGCTCGTAACGAGCAATTTCTCCTTTTCCCACAGTGTTTTCTACCCTTTTTCATAACTTTCTGCCATTTTCATCAAATTTAAAATTGTCGTCTGCAAACTCTTTTAATTTGGACCAGTCCAAAATTTGTTGTTTGGGAAAGGATTAAATAGTATAGCTGTTGCCATTCTTTGTATGCTAGTGTTGTATTGAATTTTCATAGAATAGTAAATTATTTTAAGCACTAAAGATTGATTTTTTGTTTAAAGCAATTGGTGAAAGAGAGTTTATTGAATCAAATTTGACCTTGATTATTATCAAAAATGTTTTGTAGTGAAATGAATATAGTCCTTTTCATTCTGTTTTATAATCTTTTTTCTTTCCTGGCCATTACAGGAGTCAATGAGTTTGAAATTACAGGATCCTTACAAAAGCTGAAAATCTGTCTATGTCTGCAGGAATGACCTTTAACCCTTTACCACACAATCCTGAGTTTTAGTGACCCTGAAGAAGAAGCTTTTGAAAACAATGTGGGAAAAGGAGAAAATGCTGGTGACCAGCATTTTCTCCTTTTCCCACAATGTTTTCAAAAGCTTTCTTTCTTAGAGTTGTTAAAGCTAGGGATTGTGTTGTAAAGGGTTAATGACCGAAAGATACATTATTTTTACTGCAATTCAACTAAGAGTAAAAGAGTCATGACGAAGTGATCAGATTTGATTTTTCACATATCAGATATGATGAGACTTAACCCTTTACCAGATAGTCCCAACCTTTAATAACCCTCAGAGAGAAGCCCTTTGAAAACCTTGTAGAAAAAGAGAAAAAATGCTGGTAACCAGCATTTCTCCTTCTCCCACAATGTTTTCTACCCTTCCCAAAACAAATTTCGTTTTTTTAGTAACATTTATTTTGTCATCTGCAACTGCTTTCAATTTGGACTAGTCTAAAATTTTGTCGTCTTGTAAAGGGTTAACTTTGTCTGACAGACAACAAAAATGGAAGCTCATCCATTCTAAAAGCATTAACAGACAACAAATAAAATGTAGTTTGTATAATGGAATTTGTCTATGAAAGGGTTGAAAACATGGTGGGAAAAGGAGAAAATGCTGGGACCAGCATTTTCTCCTTTTTTCACCATGTTTTCAGAAAGCCCTCTTGTGGGTCTAAAACCATTGGACTATCCTATAAAGGGTTGTGTAATCCAATAAGGTATAAAAAACAAGTGATGAAGAATGTCTGCTGTTTTCAGGCCAGAGGTCAAGGACTACAGAGTGGCACAGTTAAGGATGAAGAAGCTAGAAAAGTTGCTTGCCTTACACAATATCAGGTACTGAGTTTAACCCTTTCCCAAACAAGCCCTGGTTTTCACGTGTCTGCAGTACAAGTCTTTTGAAATCACTGTGGGAAAAGGAGAAATTGCTCGTAATGAGCAATTTCTCCTTTTCCCATAGTGTTTTCTACCCGTTTTGAGACCTTTCTGCCATTTTCATCAAATTTAAAATTGTCGTCTGCAAACTCTTTCAATTTGGACTAGTCCAAAATTTGTCGTTTGGGAAAGGGTTAAGCTAGGCTGTCTTTGAAGAAAATGTCAAGGTATTGTCATAACAATATCTGCACCAGTGTTAATGAATATCTTGCAAAAAAAACATGCCTTACGCAATATCAGGCATAGAGTTTTATCTAGGCTGTTTTTGAAAAAAAAGAACAAGGTACATGTCTTGTCATTGCCCTGACCTTTGCTTGCATATCTGCGCCAATGTTATCTTGCAAAAACATGGACATTTTCTCATATCTCGCTTGTTATTAACCCTTTACCAGATGAAAAAATTTCAGTCAGTTCCAATTTGAAAGGATTTGCAGACGACAAAATAAATGTAATTGAAAAATTGAAATTTGTTTTGGGTAGGGTAGAAAACATTGTGGGAAAAGGTTACCAGCATTTTCTTCTTTTCCCACAATGTTTTCTAAAGGCTTCTTTCTCATGGGTGTTTAAAGTTGGGATTGTGTGGTAAAGGTTTAAAGTATAATATAGCTGCCTAAAATAAACAAAGCAGGTGTTAAATTGCATCTAAATTTAGATCGTACCATTTAAAAGTATGGGAATTACCGGTATTGTTAAGATGATAATCTGTTATTGTGCAGTCGGTCCAAGTGTTAGGAGCTGGCAGAGAAATTAGTTTCAAAACTAGGTGAAAACTTGCCAGGTCACTTTTTTTTGTTTACTTTTTGCCTGATTATGAAATTCAATTATCTGCCAGCGACTAACACATGGACCACCCATGCAATAACAGATTGTCATCTTCATAATATTTTCCATACTTTTGAATGGTATGATTTAAATTCAGATACATCCTAACACCTACATTGATGTTTTGGCCCCTATTGTGCCTTTAATATATTTATGCTAACTTTGGCTTGTTGTTAACTATCGAAACAGAAGCCCTTGTTGTGAACTATCAAAACAGAAGCCCATTCCAGCAGGGCTAGTAATCCTCAAAACATTCCTGACACATTTCTATGCCTCTTTTTTTTACTTAGAATTTTCCCAGAAAAAGCAACTGGCATTGGCACCTGCATGTGGTGGTCTTGTCTTGTTTGGGTTAATACTTATGATGCCTCCATTCTTTGACCCCTATACCACACAATCCCGACTTTTTACAACCCTGAGAAAGAAGCCTTTTGAAAACATTGTTGGAAAACAAGAAAATGCTGGTAACCAGAATTTTCTCCTTTTTCCACAATGTTTTCTACCCTTCCTAAAACAAAATTTTCTCCTTTTCCTGCAATGTTTTCAAGTCGTAAAAACATTTGATGGTTTAAGAGGAGTTAAACAAATTATAGAAATGTGTGTGTCATGTTGTAGAAAGGGGCTTAATGCATTTGCGAAAAGTATAGACCAAGGTCAGCCTGTGCAGTCTGCGCAGGCTGACCTGGGCTGAAACTTTTCATTATTGGTCAATTTTCTGCATATCCAAAGACCAGTTTACCTCATGATGAAGTCGATCATCAAAAAAAAGTGGCTTTTATGGATCCATAATTATGTGAGGGCCCGCTTGGTATAATGGTATAATGCATTATGGAGATGCATTAAGCCCCCTTTAGCCAGAGCAGGGCTGATGTCTTTCTCGCAAATTATGGACATGCCTTTCCATATTTCATCTAAACTGAAAAGTGTATTTGTAAATATGGCCTGTTATTAAATGAAGTAAATGCTAATGTCGGACATTTTTCCATGGTAGCATTCCAGGTGAGAAAGTGAAGACTGATCCATACAGACTGAAGAGAAAATTCAGTACCAGAATGGAGGACCTAGATTTTCTACCGTTAGATTTGTGCCATCAGTATCTCAGGGTAGGTGCACAGCCATGCTAGAACCTTGATAAATAGGGACTGACCAAGGCTTATCAGTTCAGTGTTACTTTTATTAACTCTTTACCAAACAACAGCCTGGCTGGAAAGCTCAGTGGTTAGCATATCTGACTCGTGACCTGGTGTTTGCGGGTTCGATTCCCGGTTGTGCCAAACTCTCTTTTGGGAAATTTTTCACCCCTCATCTCTGATGCTTGTGAGAAACGTAGTCAGTGACTTGGAAAGAAAGTTGTGTCTGTACTGGTATGAGAAAGCAAGGGAACACATAAGGAGGAGCACTGACTGCCATGATATGACCTAAGCTGTTAAAACAGCGATAAACTCCAATACAGAAAAACACAAACATATTTGACTCCATAGAATTGAAAGCATTTACAGACAACAAGATTAAATTTAGCTCAAATGATGGTTTCAGTCTTTGAAAAGGTAGAAAACATTGTGGGAAAAGGAGAAAAATGTTGGTTACCAGCATTTTCTACTATTCCCACTGTTTTCACAAGGCTCCTTTCTCAGGGTTGTTAAAACTTGTTAACCCTTTACTGCACAATGCCACCTTTTAACGACCCTGGGAATGAAGCCTTCTGAAAACATTGTGGGAAAAGGAGAAAATGCTGGTAACCAGCATTTTCTCCATTTCCCCCAATGTTTTCTACCCTATCAAAGAAAAATTGCACCATTAGAGCACCATTGGAATTGTCATCTGCAAATGCTTTCAACTTGGACAAGGCTAAAATTTTTTCGTCTGGTGAAGGGTTTAGCAAGCATCTTGGGCACTTTCAAGACCCATCCTCAGGAGATTGTTTAACCCTATACAACACAATCCTGAGTTTTAACAACCTTGGAGAGAAAGGCAAGTCATCGTGAAAATTGTGGACCCATAAAATCCATTTTTGTCTAACAACCTACTGAATCATGAGATAGACAGGTCTTTTTACATGCAAAAATAATTGACCAATAACAAAATGTTTTGACCCAGGTCAGACTGCATAGGCTGACCTGGGTCAATATTTTTGCAGATGCATTAAACACCCTTTTCATTACACATGGCTGGTATATTTTCTGTAGATCATCTTGCTATAAGTTGTCATATGTCTTTCTTCATGGAAAATAATGCACAATCTACACAGTTGCTTTGTGCAAGATAATTACCACAGTTTATTAGCCCCAGATAGTTTTTGATTGGCTTAACCCTTTCCCAAACAAGCCCTGGTTTTCACATGTCTGCAGTACAAGTCTTTTGAAAACACTGTGAGAAAAGGATAAATTGCTCGTAACGAGCAATTTCTCCTTTTCCCACAGTGTTTTCTACCCTTTTTGAGACCTTTCTGCCATTTTCATCAAATTTAAAATTGTCGTCTGCAAACTTTTTCAGTTTGGACCAGTCCAAAATTTGTTGTTTGGGAAAGGGTTAAGCCCAAAGCAGTCCTTGAAACATACTGAGCACCACCTCTAGGAGTGTGTTTTATATTATGTTAAACAGCCTTATGCTATGTTCCAGTGACCAGTGCACCTTTGCATGCTTTTCCAATGTATTGTGCCAAGTTCTTGACATAATACTAAATCCAAAGTCCTAAAAGATGCTATAAAATGTTTTGATGTTATAATTGTTTTATGCCATCTTGGGGATAGAATTTGGTGAGCTTAAATACACACGTAACTTACAATACCCATGGTACAAGCCCTGCACAATATGTTCCTTGTTAAATGCTGTGGTAACTTAGGTATTTCTATTTCACAGGATATAGGTGAAGAACTGAAGGTCAAGGACTTGGAGACTATGTTACCAAGGATACAGAGAATGACGAAAGAGATTGAAGATGTTTCCAAATATGAACAGGTTGTGTTTTCAATTGATGCTTATTTAGTAATACTCTTTATATGCTTTGGTCAGGCTTAACCCTTTACCAGAGAACAAAATTGTAGACTGGTTTAAATTGAAAGCATTTGCAGATGACAAATTGAAGGTGGCCTAAATGACGAACTTTGTACATTATAGTGTAGAAAATATTGTGGGAAGTGTTGAAATTGCTGGTCACCAGGATTTTCTCCTTTTTCCACAATGTTTTTTAAAAGCTTTCCTTGTCAGGGTTGCTAAAAGTGGACACTGTGTGGTAAATGGTTAAGAAAATGTTAAAGATAATAACGCTAGATATCGGTGATTCTTCTTTTGATGTAGAGCATGCCAAAAAAAAATTGTGACAAAAAGAAAAATTGCTAATGCTTAGCAATTATTCTGTTTGCCTCAATTTTTTCAAAAGCCATCTCTGGCAAGTGTGTCAAAATATGTCTGCATGCATTGAGAGCTAAATACAGGCTGTCATCTGCATGGTCATACAAAAACTTTGACATTTTATATTATCTCTGTTATAACTGAAGATATTTACTTTAAGCTTGGACAAGTTGTTAACTTTCAAAAAGGGATGCAAGAGCACTTAACCATCTATGTATTTGGACACAGTAATGCCCCCTTTTTCGACTAAAGAATTTTCAGCGAAGATCAAGGAACCGTATGTGAGCATTGGCATCTGCTTGTGATGCTCTTGTTATGTCAAAGGTTGGTTTTATTATTTTTGTTTCTTTCACAACAGTTTTGCAGGACTGTACAAGAAGTTGTGAACAGTTTGTCAGATAACAAACGAAAAGAGAAATTGGGAAGTTTGAGGAAAAGTCCTATTTCATCCAACACTCTAAACCACATTGTAACAGTGATTGAAAACTGGAAGGAAGATGAAGAGAACTTACAGGTAAACTCAGTATGATACCACAGTAAATCTAGCTGGATATTAACCCATTACCAGACGACAAAATTTTAGCCTTCTCCAAATTGAAAGCATTTGCAGACGACAATTTCAGTTTGGCTAAAATGGTGCAATTTTTCTTTGATAGGGTAGAAAACATTGTGGGAAAAGGAGAAAATGCTGGTTACCAGCATTTTCTCCTTTTCCCACAATGTTTTCAAAAGGCTTCTTTCCCAGGGGCGTCAAAAGGCGTCATTGTGCAATAAGGGGGTTAATACCATATCATACAGCTGTTTTTCAGACCCAAACTTTTCATTTATTTGTCTGATTTTCAATTAGATTTAACCCTTTACCACCTAGTCCTCAGTTTTAACGACCCTGATTGAGAAGGCTTTTGAAAACATTGTGGGAAAACGGGAAAATGCTGGTAACCTCCATTTTCTCTTTTTCCCACAATGTTCATTAATAAAAAAAAAAAAGAAAAAAAGAATTACTTTCCTTGGGTGGTTAAAATACAGGGTTGTGCGGTAAAGAGTTAAGCTTGTGTGAAATCAGGTAAAAAAACAAAAGCTAGAGCGACCTGGCAACTTTTAACCTAGTTTTACAATACATTTTACTGTCAGCCACTAACACTTGAACTGACAGTACAGTAACAGATTGTCATCTTGTCAATAATTTCTATACTTATAAATGGAAGGATTTAAATCTAAATGCATTTTATTACCAGCATTGTTCACATTTGGCCGCTTCTGGGACTTTCACCTTATACCAAATGATGAGATATTAGACTTGCCCAGCTTGGAAGCTTTTGCAGGTGACAAAACAAATGTGATTCAAAAATAGAAAATCATCTTTGGAGGGTTGAAAACATTGTGGGAAAAGGAGAAAAATGCTGGTTACCAGCATTTTCTCTTTTAAAAAAAAACTTTTTACCTTGGGGTCATTAAAACATGGGGTTGTGTGAAAAAGGGTTAAGCTTGTTACAGATATTTATCCTCCGCTGAAAGTGAGGGGATATAGTTTTTGCATTGTTCGTCCGTCCATTTGCCTGTCCGGACAGATATCTGCTAAAATCCTTGAAGAAAATTGATGACACTTCTTACACACGTTCCTTATGGTGGTCCGCCAATCTACTTATTTTTTTTTCTTAAATGCCTTGTTATGGAAAAAGGGGGCTTTTTTCTGAGGGGGATATCATTTTAACGAAATAGCTTGTTTCTCTTTAATTCTGTAGAATGCCATTGTATTTACCAGTTTATGTACAAGCATCACAATATCAAAAAGGTTGCTACAAATGAAGTTACTGCTTACATCAAGAAATTGCTCCTTTTCTCGCAATGCTTTGAAAATACATCTTTTGCAGTGGCAATACAATCTGGTTTTGTATTGTGATCAGATTACAGAAGTTACAGGTGACAATGTCTGTACCTTTATGAAGTAGTCCATAAATGTGTTAAGAAAATGTGTTACATCTTTTCAACAGGAGCTCCAGTTATCTATAAATAGATTAGGGGAGAGGGTTGCCCCATGGCTGAAGATCAGATTGACAGGAGAGCCCACAGTAGCCCAGATCACATCTGCTGTAGATAACATTGTGTATGATGAGGGGGTGGAGGACAGGGTAAGTTTTCTATTCATCACATTGTTTCAACTTGTAGCTAAATCCAGGCTCCAAGGCCTATGATGTCCAATGAAAATATTCTAGAACCATTTTCTTCTTTTCCCACAATGTCTTAAAAGTTATATCAGGGTCGTTAAATCTTGGGAGTGAATTTAGACTCACATCTCTGTATGAGTTAGAAAATGATGTCACATAACATCACATGATGCTTATCTCAGTCATGTGTAAGATAGGAAAACTTGTAATGGCTGTATTACATTGGAAACAAGGGAGGTAATGGGATAAATAATTCTGTTATATACCTTAAATTTTTCTGGGTCAGATACATGCGTCGCACGCAGATAAAATAACACACGACAGAAAAAAATTCCATATCTACACACTGTGAACTATGGTTCCATATATGATACTGATGACGTATCTCAAACATTGAAAACATACATATTGATTTGCGATTTGACAGGTCAAAATTTACGCTATGATATTTATCCAGCATTCATAAAAATGAGGTTACTAGCCACTACACCATTGTTTGTTTCATTTTGTTTACCATTTTACGAATAAAATGTCAAGAACTGGAAAATGTTGTCATTGAAAGTTGTAGGTATATTATAAAAGGAATATTATGTTGTAGTGACTTTCTTGGAGCTTGTATTTACTTCTTGCTGTGCAAGAAAATTTTGACATCTTGCTCAACCTTTCGGTCTCTCGTGATATCAAATTTTCTCATGCTGCTCGAATTAAATACAAGCACCATGAAAGTTACTACAACATAATATTCCATATTTATTTAATTGATTCATACCCAAGCCTTTTTATGCTTCTTATAGATATGAGCCACACTCTGTGAAAAGGGGGCTTAGTGCATCTGTGAAAAGTTTCGGCCCAGGTCAGCCTGGGCAGGCTGACCCAGGCCGAAACTTTTCACTGTTGCTCAATTTTCTGCATGTCAAAGGACCAGTGTACCTCATGAATCAGTTGGTTGTCATACAAAATGGATTTTATCAATCTACAAATTTGTATTGACTTATTTGGTATCATGGATCACAGAGATGCATTAAGCCCCTTTTGCCAGAGAATGGCTCATATTTATGTGTGTTGATAAGGAGTCTTTATACAAATATGATGAACAGTTTTCCATGGAAACCAGTTGGGCAACAGCAGCAATTCTGATTGTTCATGGGATTAAGTAATGGAGAAGAATGAAAATGACAATTCTTTGATATGTGAAGATTTGATCAGTATCTTGTAAAACTGTCAAGAGACAATTTCTGACAGCATTTATTGTGTTTTTGACAAATGATTTTCCCTCTATTCCAGGCAGGACAGGAGCATCATAACAGAGCTGTTCTAGAAAATATTGTATCCCACTTCCAAACACTGTTTGATGTGCCGAATGTCTCAGGGGTCTATCCACGCATGAACCAGATCTTTACAAAACTAGGAGAAGTGCACAATGTGCTGAATACTTTGAAAAATTTACTGGGACTATGTAAGATATTACCTGTACTCTTCAAGAGTTATAGAGGATATGTATATAGTGTTGTCGTATATCAAAAATATCTAACCAGGTTGGGAGAATTGACAACTGTCAAGCCTTAGCGAGACAATTATCAATTCTCACAACAGAATTGGATATTTTTTAATGTACAACAACACTATGTACATATTCTATTCTTCTGAATTTTATTCGTCGTGAAAAAGATGTGAAAAATATGTGTATTATTTCAAGCCAAATAGATCTATTCAATTTAGTCGGATATGGATTAGCTGTCATGATGATGTCATGAATGACATTGATTACGTCATAAAAGGTGATGTTTATTTGCAGAAAATTCATTCATGTTCTTTAAAGATTTGTGTATCAAAAATAAATATTGCTAAGGTGTTATTGCATGGACATTCGGTTAATGCAATGATAAACTGTCTCCGTTTTAGGTAGTATTTCAATACTTATTTATTTATTATGGCCTATTTTCATAAACTCTTTGAATTTTAGTTGCTTCTCAAAATGTTTAACACTGTACCTCACAATCTGGAGTTTTTATGACCCTGAGGAAGAAGCCTTTTGAAAACATTGTGTGAAAAGGAGAAAATGCTGGTTAACAGCATTTTCTCCTTTTCCCACAATGTTTTCTACACTTTCAAAGATGAGCTCAATCATTCGAGGAACAAATCTCTTTCTGTCACACAGGAGTGGGATTTTTTTTACATTTTTTTTTTTGCAGAGATATGACCAGCCAAATGTTTAAAATTAAGTCTTTGTTAACTGATCATTACATGTACTCTTTACCAACGACAAGATTTTAGACTTGTCCAAATTGATGACAAAATAAATGTGACTCAGAAATTGAAATTTGTTTCGGGAAGGGTAGAAAACAGCATTTTCTCCATGTCCCACAATGTTTTCAAAAGCCTTCTTCATCGTCATTAAATCTTGGGATTGTGCGGTAAAAGGGTAATAAAGGAAAGTGAAAGATTCAGCCATATGCTTCCAAGTCTTCTCACCCTTCTTCTTGTATTTATTTTAGCTAAAGATGCTAAATCCTCAGCTATAGTTGACAGTGTTGGACGTTTGGTACAGCAGCATAGCAGCACAACAGTTCAACAGTTAAAGAATCTGTTACAAACAGAAGATCTGGATGGGTAAATATAGCCATCTTTTAAAATTGCTCCCTATTCCCATAATTTTTATGGCCTGCCAAAGGTGTAAATGCACTGGAATGGTTTCAGGTGAAGTTATTAAGAGAAATTCAGATAACTTAATGCAAAATCATATGTGCCATTCTCTGTGAAAAGGGGGCTTAATGCATCTGCAAAGAGTATTGATTCAGATCAATCTGCACAGTCCATGCAGGCTGATCTGGGTCTAAACTTTTTGCTATTGGCCAGTTTGCTGTTTGTCAAAGAACCATTGTACCTCATTTATTAGTGGGTTGTTATACAAAATGGATTTTATGGATCCATAATTATGTAATGACTTTCTGGCTATCATGCAGATTCATTAAGCCCCCTTTTCACACAGCATGGCTCATTTACATTCAAACTTTCGTCTTCCAAACAAAAGAGCCCATGTTTCATTGGTTATAAATGCACCATTGTGACAACAGAAGTTGACCTTTAGCTAGGCAAAGCCAACAGTGAAGGTTTGTACAGTAAGTGTTGATTAAGATTAGACTGTAAAGTGCAGTGTTAAAACTGGCCTGCAGAGTTAAATATTTGAGAGGATTCTGGTCAAAAAGCCTTGAAATTGCTGAAGGAGGTTTTTGTTTGCTATTTCATTTATTTTGCTGTCAAAGACTTAACTCTTTACCACAAGACAAAATCTTAGACTTGCCCAAATTGAAAGCATTTGCAGACAACAATTTCAATGTGACTCAAGTAGTGGAATCTGTCTTTCCTAGGTTAGGAAACATCGTTGGGAAAGGAGAAAATGCTGGTTACCAGCATTTTCTCCTTTCCCCACAATGTTTTCAAAAGGCTTCTTCCTCAGGGTTGTTAAAACTCAGTTTAGCCCTTTACCAAACATTCCGAAGTTTTTCTGGCCCTTTGAATACATTGTTGAAAAAAGTTAAAAATGCTGGTGGCAGGCATTAAATCCTTTTCCTACATTATTTTCTGTCCTTTCAAGGAAAAATCCTATCATTTTAATTACATTTAATTTGTGGTCTGCCAATTCTTTCAAAATGGAAGAGTCTAAAATTTTGTTGCTTGGTATAGATTTTGTTGCTATGTTTATGAATCTCGATATTTTACATTTTTACAGTGTGATACGCAGATTACAAGAGCATCAAGAATTTTTCCCAGCATTCAATGAGCTAATGAGTAAATTGATAGAAATTTTAGGTAAGATGTTTGACAGTTACAGTCTAGCCGTTAAGGGCTCCAGATGTCTGAAGATTCTTGCAAACTTTATGTACTCAATCTATATGAACCATGCTCTGGCTAAAGAGGGTTTAATGCATCTCTGTGATGCATGATACCAAGCAAGTCATCACAGTATTATTGTTCCATAAAATCCAGCTTGTCTAACAACCAAATAAATCATGAGGTACACTGATCCTTTGACTGGAAGAAAATTGACTTATAGCAAAAAGTTTCAGCCCAGGTCAGCCTGCTCGTACTGCACAGGCTTACCTGGGTCGAAACCTGGGTCAAAACTTTTGGTAGATGCAATAAAACATCTTGGGAAAAAATATGTATAATCAACATAGATACATAAACCTATGTGAAAGCATTTCATCAAAGGAGAAATTACTCCCTTAACCCTTTCCCAAACGACAAATTTTGGACTGGTCCAAATTGAAAGAGTTTGCAGACGACAATTTTAAATTTGATGAAAATGGCAGAAAGTTCTCAAAAAGGGTGGAAAACACTGTGGGAAAAGGAGAAATTGCTCGTTACGAGCAATTTCTCCTTTTCCCTCAGTGTTTTCAAAAGACTTGTACTGCAGACACGTGAAAACCAGGGCTTGTTTGGGAAAGGGCTAGTGTTTCCAGGGTGGTCAGCTGCAACACAAAATGTAAACCATTGACAGGAAGTAATGGGATAACATGACCTCTACTCTATGATTAATTGAATTGGAGTGTAATGCCGTTTGAACAGCTAAGGTCATATCACGGCAGTCAGTGCACCTACGCCTGTGTTTCCCGGCTTTCTCATACAAATACTAACACAATTTTCATTCACTGACTACCTTTCTTACATGCACCAGAGGTGAGAGGCAAAAAATCGCTGGAAAGAAAGTTTGCCTCAACCCGGTATCGAACTCATACCAGGGCACAAGTCAGATGCGCTTACAACTGAGCTACCTGGCTGGGCACCTCTACTATATAAGCAGACCCTAAAATAAGGGAACTCTGTGTCTTCTGACATGATTTGACAGGGTGACTTTACATCTCAATATTTCAGCAGATTTTAAGAGTAGTGATATGCTGTATCATCTCCAGTGTGCCAGCTAGGTGACGTGCAGGTGTTGCTGTACGTGAAGGTCACTCATGATATTGACTTGAATTCCATATCTGTTACATGTTTTAGGTAAAATAAAGAATTACCTCAAGATGAAATAGTAGAGTTCCCTAAATACAGAATTACCTAAAGATGAAATAGAAGGGTTCCCTTATTTTTGATTCTTTGTATATATTTTACAGATGTACGGAGAGTGGACCAAGTTATTCCTGCAGTGAGGGCATTAAAGCTTCTAGCTAACTGATCCTTATGGATGCAGCTGGATCTCTCTCCACATTTTTGTTACCAAGTTGCTCCTGGAATGAGGGCATTAACTCTGTACCACACAATGCCTACTTTTAACGCCCCTTTGGAAGAAGCCTTTTGGAAAACATTGTAGGAAAAAGAGAAAATGCTAGTAACCAGCATTTTCTCCTTTTCCCACAATTTTTTTTTTTTTTTTTTTAATCTTATCAAAGACATATTTCATCATTTGAGTCTTACTTGAATTGTCATCTGCAAAGACTTTGATTTTGGTACTGTCCAAAAATTTCATGTGTGGTAACTTCTTTACCACACAACAAAATTTCAGACCAGTTGAAACTTAAAGCATTTGCAGATGACAAATGAAATGGGGCTCAAACGGTGGTAACTGTCTGTGGAATTGTTGAAAATATTGTGGGAAAAGCCTTCTTCAGGGTCATTAAAACATGGGATTGTGTGGTAAAGAGTTCATAGGATTGTATGACGGCTACATGGGTAGTACATCACCACAAAAAGAAGGAGGATTTTGGAAAATTAACCCATTGCCAAACAACAACTTTTAGACTTTTCAAAGTTAAAAGCATCTGCAGAGGCCAAATTTGATATTAGTGCAAATGAACTGAAGTCTGAGGGGATAGAAAGCATTGTGGGGAAAGGAGAAAATGCTGGTTACTAGCATTTACTGTTATTCCCTTATTGTTTTCTAAAGGATTCTTCCTCGGGGTTGTTTTAACTCGGGATGGTTTGCTGAAGGAATTAAAAAAACTTTCAGGGAATATTTTGCTGCAGACATGAATTTTTATCTGTTTTTGCGAGTGTATTGCTATTCATTGTCACATCAGGATGATGGAAAACAGTCATATAAAAATATTTGACTGGTTGCAAAATTTTTGTTTGATAGGTGCATAGAACATATATTTTTGTACTGAATAGTTTTTGAAGTTATAACTAGACTAACAAGAGAGACAAAGTCAATTTTAGAAGATCATTTAGTAATATTTGGCCAGTATGATGAATTGATAATTCATAGGAAATGGAAACATGTCCATAATTGTTTGTCAAGGAAAAATCATGGGTATCAGAATATAAAATTTTCTGGTCATTGTATACTTGTAATGAAAATGAAAGCCAACCAAAGTGACTGACTTGAAGCCATTTTATGGCATTTTTATTTAATTTTCCATTCTGATAGTCTTCTACCCAATTACTGTACAGGCTAAGCTTTGACTAATCAAGAGTTAATAATGGTAACACACAGGAAAAATATATTGGGGTTAAGGAAAATGTCTTTATTGAAATCTGTGGAAAACATTGTGCAATAAGGAAAAATTGCTTGTAACAAGCAGTTGTTTCTTTTCAACAATGTTTTCAAATGCAGTCAACTGTGTTTTTTGTGAAAAGTTGTCTTTGTGCATTGTTGTTAACTAAAACAAGTTGTACTTATTTACAGTAGGAAGTTTTTCCTAGTATAGATCTGGAACTTTGAATGATCTGATAGATTTATTTTATAGTTTTGAGTTGTTTGTCAGTTTATTCCAATTAAGATAATCCATGAACCCTTTACCACACAATCCTGAGTTTTAATGACCCTGAAGAAGAAGGCTTTTGAAAACATTTAAAATGCTGGTAACCAGCATTTTCTCCTTTTCCCACAATGTTTTCTTCCCTATCAGAGAAGACAGAGGTAATCTTTTGGGCTACATTTAAGTTATTGTCTGCTAATGCTTTCTATTAGGTAAAGTAGTGTGGTGAAGAGTTAACATACGAGTGAGCCATGCTTAGGACAAAAGGGGGCTTAATGCATCTCTATGATCCATTATACCAAGCAAGTCATCACATAATTATGGATCCATAAAATACATATTTTGTCTAACAACCAGGTGAATCCGACAGTCCTTGGACATGCTGAATATTTACCAAAGGCAAAAGGTTTGGACCCAGGTCAGCCTTCTCAGTCCATGCAAGCTGACCTGCAAATGCATTAAACCCACTTTTCACAGAGCATGACTCCAATATATATTTGACTTTGTATCTCATGGCAGTATTAGAAGAACTGTTAACTCCATACAGGATGACAAGATTTAACCCTTAACCCTTTACCACACGACAAAATTTTAGACTGGTCCAAATTGAAAGCGTTTGCAGACGACAAAATAAATTTGAATTCAAAATTAAAACTTGTCTCGGGAAGGGTAGAAAACATTGTGGGAAAAGGAGAAAATGCTGGTCACCAGCATTTTCTCCTTTTCCCACAATGTTTTCAAAAGGCTTCTTTCTCAGGGTCGTTAAAACTCGGGATTGTCTGGTAAAGAGTTAAAGTGCGGAATAAACCTAACATACATTTCTAGTCTAGAAATAAGACCAAAATAACTGCACTTTCAAGGTTTCTTTTGTCTATAATGTTTC
Source organism: Tridacna gigas (assembly GCA_945859785.2). Taxonomy (NCBI): domain Eukaryota; kingdom Metazoa; phylum Mollusca; class Bivalvia; order Cardiida; family Cardiidae; genus Tridacna; species Tridacna gigas. The sequence continues at coordinate 7,071,332 of OX244035.2, forward strand.
AGCTAAGCGGACATTGTAGATCAGGGATGAGACTGCACATTTTGTGCAGTCTGATCTTGATCTTCCCTGGCTGCCAGGACAACTATAGTCATGAAAGGGACAAGACTTGTCATAACTGAAAGGATTTGTATACCACAAGTTATACTGTAACTGCAGCTAAATTTATAGAATTAGTCTTTGGAAGATTAAAACACTGTCAGAATAAAAAAGGAGAAATGCTGGTTACCGGTATTTTCTCACAATGTTTTTTTAAACCTTTACCACACAATTCTGACTTTGAAAGACCATGAGGAATAAGGCTTTTGAAAACATTGTGGGAAAGGGGGAAAATGCTGGTAACCAGATTTTCTTTTCCCATAATGTTTTCTACCCTTTGAAAGACAAATTTCATCTCTCACGTAACATTTAAATTTCTTGCCTACAATTTGCTTTGGTCCAGTCAAAAAATTATTTTATGTAGTAAAGAATTAATTTGGAATTATTGTCTACCTATTTAATGGCTTACTAAATTTTGTCATTTTGGTCACCTTTAATTAGTTGTTTGCAAATGCTTTCAATTCAGACCACTCTAAAATTTTGTCGTTTGGTTTAGAGTTAAGCCCTCTTATTCGGAGTTGTTAAAGCTACATGGATTTGGTAAAGGCTTAACCCTTTACCGCACAATGCCGCCTTTTAACGCCCCTGGGAAAGAGGCCTTTTGAAAACATTGTGGGAAAAGGAGAAAATGCTGGTAACCAGCATTTTCTCCTTTTCCCACTATGTTTTCTACCCTATCAAAAGAAAATTGCACCAGTTGAGCCACATTGAAATTGTCGTCTGCAAATGCTTTCAATTTGGACAAGGCTAAAATTTTGTCGTCTGGTAAAGGGTTAAAGAGACATTTTATATCATTAAAAAAAACTTACTAAAAGCAGTTACTCTTTTTTCCACGTTGTTATTACTGCAAAGGGGGTTGAATACTTACACTTTGGCCATGCTCTGTGAAAAGGGGGCTTAATGCATCTGCGAAAAGTATCAACCCAGGTCAGCCTGCGCAGTCAGAAAAGGTGACTGCACAGGCTGACCTGGATCAAAACTTTTTGCTATTTGTCAATTTTCTGTATATTAAAGGACCATTCTACCATATGATTGGTCAGTTGTTAGACAAAATGGATTTTATGGATCCATAATTACGAGATGACTGGCTTGGTTTATTGCATAGTGGAGATGCATTAAGCCCCCTTTTGCCAGAGCATGGCCTTTTGTATTCTGTTAATTCTGGGCTTTCCCTGCACTTTCTGATACGGGGCTCAATTGACCTCCTTCAAATAAATGAAAGAGGGTAAACACTTCAATTTGGGGGAACAATTTGAAAAGTTTGGTATCAAACTTCAGAAAAACAGGGAGTCATGGAATACCCTGTTGTCATCTGCATTTAGTGGTTTTGAAAACTTGTAACAACAAACTGTTTAATACTGTATATTCTTTTGAACTGTGATATTACTTTTTTTTGTCTCATTGCAGTTTTTTGTCTGTAAACAGATATTAGTGTATTTATTTAAAACTTGTAGTTTGTCGTCAAATGTTGTGAAATTAAAGATAATAAATGATGTCTAAATGTGAAAATCGCACACATTTTCTTTATGTTTGTAACATATCCACAAACTTCATTCTTTTTTAAAAAGGAAATTCTCAGGATTTTAGTAACAAATTTTGTTTTTGAAAACATTGCAAGAGAAGAAAATGCTTGTAACCAGCATTCTCTCCTTTTTTCCACAATGTTTTCAGCCATGTCAAGGACAAATTTTGTTAATGTGAACCACCTTTGTAATCTACAAAGCTTCCAATTTAGACTAGTCTTAATTTTGTTGTTCGGTAAAGAGATAAATCATGTACGTCAGCCAAATTTTACAAGACTTGTTAAAAGTTAGCAATTGCAACAGGAGCCTTTCCTCTCTCAGCACTGAACATTGTTTCAATGATGTTGTGCACAGGCCTTAAGACCAGGAGGTCACTGGTTCAAATCCCCAGCTCGGCCAATGTCAGAGGATTGATGATAGTCATTCTGACAGGATTCATTCCTCTCTCACCACTGTTTGTTTCGACAATGGTTATGTGGGATAGTAGCCAGTGGCTTAGGAGGAATATTGTGTGAAGTAATGGTAAAAAGAAACTCCAGGAATGCATGGATAGGTGCATTAGCTGCTATGATAAACCTAAAATTATGTTGAAAACAGCGTTAAACACCATACAATCAATCAGTCAATTCAATGATGTTGACTTGGCACAGCAGCCAGAGACTTTGAAAGGACTTTGTACAAAGCACTGGTAAAAGAAACACCAGGAAGACATAGGTAGGTGCAATGACTCCAGCTTTATGACTGAATTAACTTTGTTGATATTGCAAGACATTGAACATCTTAGAAATTGTCAGCAATATGTAATAAGATGTCTGGTTTGAGTTAGCCAGCTTACAAGATTACCCCACATACCACACAATCCAACACTTAACCCATTACCACACAATCCCAATTTTTTTACGACCCTTGGAAATTAGACTTGAAAACGTGGGAAAAGAAAATGCTGGTAACCAGCATTTTCTCCTTTTCCTACAATGTTTTCCAACCTTTCGGAACAAATCCAATCATTTGAGCTGCACTTAATTTTTCGTCTTCAAATGCTTTTATTTCCGACCAGTCTAAAATACTGTCGTATGATAAAAAAAAGAAAATGCTGGTTACCAGCATTTTCCCTTTTCCCACAATGTTTTCAAAGGCCTTCCACCGTTGGGTGGTCTTTTGAACTCAGGATTATGTAGTACAAGGTTAACTCTTTACCAGGTTGTAAAATTTTAGTTTTGTCCATATTAGAAGCATTTGCCACCAGCATGTGGCTCCCTTGGAGGCATTTTGTATATGAAAGAGTAGTGTAAGACATTAAAGGAAAATGAGAAAATGCTGGTGAATCACATAAATTTTCTCGTTTATCCACATTTTTGTTCTAAAGCAACCCATTCTCTATTAAAAAATCAACTTTTTTGTAAATTCCATGTCTATTGCACAATGCTTACCAAATAATTCCCTGTTTTAACAACCCTGAGCTAGAGAAGTTTGAAAACATTGTGGTACGAGAAGAAAATACTGATTGCCAGCATTTTCTTCTTTTTCCACATTGTTTTCTCTCAATTCAAGAAAAAATGCCATCAATTTTGCCATGTTCGATTTGCAGTCTGCAGGTGCTTTCAGTTTCGCCAACTATGCATTTTTATCGTCTGATAAAAAAAAAAAGGTTCAATCTGGTTTCCCAGGGATTTTTGCAATTCATTCATAAAATATCTGGCGTTTTTCACCAGTCCAAGTAAATGACCAATTAAAATTCACAATTTTTGTATGACCCAATCAGAAATAAGAAAACACAAGCTGACCTAATGGCTTTTTCTGGTACCCAATTTTTTATGCGCCTTATCTTGATTTATTAAGTCAAAACGAAGAACAGCCGGCGCGCTAAACTGAAGAAGCGACTGTAAATTTGAACGCTAGAAAAAGTTTGAGAATGATGTAAAGAAGAATCTTTGGTAAATAACACAGACCCAGATATCTTCCTTCTGCATGATTTAGAAACATGCAATAGAATGAATGACGTAACAGGGCAAAATTAATCAGAATTTTGAAGGGGGAAAAGTTGGACGAAGTCCGGAAAATGGCGCAAAACACACGATGGAGGCGCAGACCACTGGGTTCGCTGTACTCGGAAGAAACTCGAAATATCGGTATAATTCTTACAGTTATATCCTAGAGTGCCTTTTTAATAATTGGTAGTTTTGCTTTCCGAGGTCTTTGCATGCTTTGAATGACTCTTGCCACTGGGCTCCATGCCACGTCCGGTAGGGAATTGCAAGTGCAACGAACTAACAAATGAGACTAATCGTTTAGTCTCAGTTGCAATTCTGAGACTAAACGATTAGTCGATATTTGGTCATAGATTATACAAATTATTCCTTAGAGGCATTTGTTGATATTCAGGAAACGGGGATCTCAACTTGGATTTAAAAAGACATCAAATACATTGCAACTGCTGCCAAGCACATGCACTTGATTTCATGCACTTCTTGTTGCTGTATTTTATCTTCAATTACACCATGCCCAGAAGATCAAAGAGACCAGGGGTTTGCAGTTTCAGTTTCCAAGCTCAGCCAGAATTGATGAAAGTCATTGGGAAGGATTCTTTTCTCTTACAGAAAAACTTTCTTTTAATGGTGTTTTCAACTTCAAGACAAAGGAGCCAGTGGCTTAAGAAGAAAACTGCATGAAGTATAGTACAAAAAAAAAAAAAAAAAAATCAGAAAAAGGATGGATAGGTGCACTGGCCTCCATTATATAACTGAAATACTGTTGAATGACATTCATACAATACAAAACAAAGAAACATCTTTGAACATGATGTATTATTTCAAGAATTACAGATTTTTGATTCCATTGCAATCTCTGTGTAATACTAATATTTTACAGATATGAATAATTTGAACCAATCATTTACCTCCATGGATGAACACGTGATCAGGATGAGGACCCTGAGAAGCAGTCCAAGGAGAAGATCCTCACTTTTATCAACATCTGAGATATCTTTACTAGGTATTCAGGATTTTTTTTATGGGCAATTTTATTGCTGAAATTCTGCTATATTCTTAACCTCTACCGGTATCTTTCTTTCCCCTCCCCTCTTCCCCCTCCCCCCCCCCCTTCCTAATTTTGATGTAAAAAATTCCCAACTCTATGCACCAACAATTTGAAAGATGATTCTTTTGATTTTTACCGTATAGTAACCAACATTTCCCATATCTTCTACCCTTTCACAGAAAGGCTCATCACTTTAGCCATGTTTACTTTGTCATTACAAGGGCTCTAAATTTTGACAAGTCTAAAAATTTATTGTGTGGGAAAGAGTTAAGTCTTTAGTCTGTGGGAGAGGTCGTTTTGAAAACATTATGAGAAAAGGAAAAAATGCTGGTTTACAGCATTTTTTCCTTCTCCCACATGTTTTCTGTCTTTTCAATGGCATTTTTTTTATTTTTTAAGTAACATTTGTTATGTGCATAATAATGCTTTCAATGTGGCAAAAGCTAAAATTGTGTTGTGTGGTAAAGGGTTACAACAGTGGATATGTATTAAATGAGTACAGATCATGAATCCTAATAGTATTTGGATACGCTTTGAATTTTATGTTACTAACAGTCCAGTAGGCACTCGATTATATTTCATAGCATATGCCCAATACATGAGTCAAGCTGAAATGACAAGACATGTCAGTATATGATTACAGTTTCAGTTTAATAACTTACACATGAAATGTTCAAAACAAGCTTAGAAAAAAGGATTTAACAAGTACAAAATATAGCTTATGGAGTTACAAAAGTATTGGCTTGCTAAAAATAGCAAGTGAGAAAAAAGTTGAATTTGAACCTGAATTAGAAGTCTTTCAGACTAATCCAAATTTAGGGCATTTGCAGATGACAAAATAAATGTGACTCAAAAATTGAAATTTGGTTGGGAAGGGTAGAAGACATTATGGGAAAGGGAGAAAATGCTGGTTACCAGCATTTTCTTCTTTTCCCACAATGTTTTCAAAAGGCTTTTTCTTCAAGGTCATTAATACTCGGGATTGTGTGGTAAAGAGTTAATACCATGTAGAAAACAAAAAAGAATTTTGACCCGCCACCTTGGTTTTGATGGATGACACTCTGTAAATAGCTACACAACTAATTACTTTTTTATCCATCTCTCCCTTTACAGGCAGTCCGGGAATGTCACCAGACTCGTCTTTTGATACAACATTCGACACAAGCTTTGGTTCTGATATCAGCACAAGTACCCCAGTCCAGGGTCCGAGAATTCAGACAGACAGGATCCGTAAACGTCTGGTGATGCTCGGCCATGAAGAAATGGAAACTAGTACTTCCAAGGTATGTATAGGAGTTTGTGAATATGCAAAGGTACAGATATGGAGATCATTTTGTGATATTAAAATTATGAGATTTGTCTTTAACCCTTTACCACACAATCCCAAGTTTTAAAACCCTACAGAAGGACGCTGTTGAAAACATTGTGGGAAAAGGAGACAATACTAGTAACCAGCATTTTCTCCTTTCCCACAATGCTTTCAGTCATAACAAAGACAGAAATCATCATTTGAGCTACCTTCAAGTTGATATCTGCAAATTTGGTTGTGCACAACATTTTGTCGTTTAGTAGAGTACCCTTTCACTGCTAGAGGCAAAAAATCGGGACGTGTTGACGGCATAGATCAACATCAGACTGCACCAAAGTGATCTTGGATCTATATTGTCAATGTATTTAGTTTTAAAGCCTTAAAAATGTAAATCTTTTTAAGTTTCGGTAAATTTTAATGTTAGCATTCTAACAAGGTTCAGGTGATCTATTTGGCATTGGATGAGCCTTGTCCCTCAAAAATATACCAACATAGACTGTTTAGTAGAAGGTTTGAAGGGTAATGTCACCCAATTAGAATTCTCTGTTTTGTTATAAGAAAGTCAGGCCAGTATTTACCAGTGAAAAATATTAGCGCTCACCCATTGCAGCTAGAAATTCGACTGGGCAAGCCGAAAATGACTGTCAGAGGCCCAGGTGGCAATCCCAAAAAATAGGATGAGATTTCATATTTATTAAATTTTCGGACAGAATACTATATTGTGACAAAAGTCTGGTTTCTGTCTAGTGTATTATTCAAATCTGACCAGATTCGCATATTTCTGTGCCAAATATTGTGTCCTTTACTGTATTCAGACCATTCTGACTGTCATTTTCTCTACCGAATGTTTACTCGCATTTAGCTGGTTCTCGATTACTGCGCTCACTGTTAAAGATTTCGCTGACCCATTCTCGCTCCGATAAGCTGGTTCCCTAGATGTCAGGCTGGGTCCCTGGATTTTTTAAAAAAGGTTTGGGGGCCCAGTTGGTCCCTATAGGAAAAAAGTTGGTCTTTTTCCCTGTTCACCAACCATTCTTAAGAATATTTTTAGCACAACTTCTGATTGACTAAAGCATATGTTTCAGCCAAATCAGAAGTTCTGCTACAGTCAAATTTAGAACATTTTTGAGATTAAGACTAAGAATGGTCTTATGAATGCTTGGTGAATACAGACCCCCAAACACTTAAATTGATCTTGGCTTATTTATTACTTGTGTTAGGCCTGTACTCCATCTAAAAGAAAAAAGGCAAGTCTTGAATCCGAGCCTGGTTGGAGAAGAAAACTTACAGCATTGACTCAAGACCAGTTGGTCAGTTTGTTTGAAGCCATGGCAAAAGATAGGCCTGAAGTACAAAAGGTAAGGAGTGTTTCGTTTAACTCTCGCTGCCAACCAAATGGAGCCGACTTTTCTCGATGTCTATGAACCTTTTTTTAGTTTCAGTTGCACCTGTTTTTGGCTGAAGATCAGCATCAGATAGCTGACTGTAGATCAAAGATCAGACTGCATATTTTGTGCAGTCTTCTTGATCTACGTCAACCGAAAAAGCTGTGCAAGGCGACATTGGCAGTGAAAGAGTTAAAAGAAATTGAATTGGAGCACTTGTTTAATGCTTTACCACATGACAAAACATTAACTCTACCTCATAACGAAAATTTTAGCTGTCCAAATTGAAAGCGTTTGCAGACAATGTTTTAAACATGACTCAAAAATCAAAACTTGTTTTTGGAAGTTTAGAAAACTGGGGGAAAAGGAGAAAATGCTGCTTACCAGCATTTTCTCTTTTTCCCACAAGTTTTCAAATCTTCCTTAGGACTTAAACTCAAGGCTGTTTGGTAAGGGGTTAAAGCATTCATACAACTTAACAAGCAAGGTTCGCATGATTGAATATGGCTTTGAAAAGATAGAAAACATTGTGGGGGGAAAACAGAAGGCAGCAGGTTACCTGTATATTTCTTCTTTTCTCACGAATTCAGAGGTCTTTTTTCTTAGGGTCGTTAAAACAGGTTTGTTAACTGTATTTTTATAAATCAACCAGTATTCTGCCTAAGCTGTAATTTTCAAAAGTGGCATAAAACTGAATTGGAAACCAAAGGGAAAAAAATCTGAAAACAGATTTTTTGTCCTTTAAAAGTTTAATTCTTCAATATTTAACTCTTTCGGCGCCAAATAAACAAATTCAGCCTCTTTTGATGGCTGTAAATACAACCCAATGAGTCTACGAAAGATTTTTATCATATAGGCTTGACCAAACAAGTGGAAGGCATAGATCAAAGATCAGACTGCACATTCTGTGCAGTCTGATCTTGATCTATGCCGTCCACAAAAGTCCCTGTTTTCGCCTATGGCGCTGAAAGGGTTAAAAAAATGAATGGTTCTTACTTTCCATGATTCGGGTGAATATTGCAACTCAGGTGATGTACCACTGACTGATTGCACTGTTCACATGTGACGGGATAAAAAAGTTGTCTGCAGATGGTATTGTGATGTTTGGGTATTTTCCTTTGGCAAGTCATGGTTTGCAGGATCTGAGCCTCATTAAGACCAACCCTTTTTTCAGACTGGGATCCATATACACTAACTGTTCTTAGTTTTATTTTTTGTCTTATTCTAAGTTTAGAAAGTAAACACAACTTCTGATGGGCTGAGCCAAAACCAAATGGTTTAGGCAGCCACAAGTTGTATTACTTTCAGATCTAGAAATCTCTTGAGAATCACACTCGGAATAATCTTGAGATTAGTTGGTGTATACAGATCCATCTGGTCAAAGAATTGGTACAAATCAACCAAAATATATGCGCCATGCTCTGAAAAAGGGGGCTTAATGCATCTTTGAAAAGTATCGAAGCAGGTCAGCCTGCGCAGTTCATGCAGGCTGACCTGGGCTGAAACTTTTCGCTATCAGTGAATTTTCTGTATGTCCCAGGACCATCCTACCTCATGATTAAATTATTTGTTAAAAAATTGGCTATAATGGATTCATAATTATGTGATGGCTTGGTAGGTATCGTACATCACAGAGATGCCTTAAGCCCCCTTTTGCCAGGGCATGGCTCATATGTATTGCAAAATTTCAGGAAATAGAAAGACTAGTTCCAGAGCCAGACGTGTCGCCGATGTTGAACAACCTAGAACACCATAGACATGATGTTTACAAGTCCCTGCCACACTCCAAGTGGGGATCCAGTAGAGATGCTTTTTGCTATAGACGCGTGAAAACACATTTAGAAAACTTTAAGGTAGGCTGATTGAGTTAACCCCTTTACCAGACGACAATGTTAGCCTTGTTCAAATTGAAAGCATTTGCAGATGACAATTTCAGTGTGGCTCAAATGGTGCAATTTTTCTTGGATAGGGTAGAAAACATGGTGGGTAAAGGAGGAACTGCTGGTTACCAGCATTTTCTCCTTTTCCCAGAATTTTTTCAAAGGGCTTTTTTGCCAGGGTCATTGAATGTGTGGTAAAGGGTTAAACCCATTCCATCAGTAACAAACTTTGCCTTGGAGGGCTTGAATCCTTTACTGAACAATAAAATTTTTGACTTGTCCAGATTGAAAGCATTTGCAGAAGACAAAATAAATTCCACTCAAACAATTGAAATCTGATTTTGGAAGAGTAAAAAACTTTGTGGGAAAGGAGAAAGTGCTGGTTAACAGCATCTTCTCTTTTCCCGCTATGTTTTCAAAGGCCTTCCTCTTTAGGGTTGTTAAAACTCGAGATTGTGTAGTAAAGGGTTAGAAGCTTCCATTTAAGATACAGATAACCAACTTTTCGCAAGAAAAGAGTTGTCATCATGTAGTACAGTGAAGGTCCAAGATAAGACTGCATATTTTATAGTCTGATCTGAGTCTGACTTAGCAGCCTAATTTTTAATTATATCTTTTATATGAAAGTTTTAAAAAAAAAAAAAAAAAAAAAAACATAAATTAGTCTTCAGTTTACAACTATGAATATGATTTATAGATCACTTTGTTTGTTTAAAAATAAATGTCTTGCTCTAATTAATCATCTATCTAAAATTTTGGACGTTTCTTGTACATACCTTATTATTTTAAAAAAACCATGAGAGAAAAAATGTTTCAAAACTTCAAAATTTTATTTTAATGATTTGTCCATTAAACTCAATTGTTTATTTTGACATCTGAGAGTTCAAACAAATAAAACGGCATACAATCCTGCAGTCAATTTAAAAACATTTACATGTGAGGCCAAGCATATTGAAAAACTACGTTCATAAAACTTATCACTACACAGGCATATTCTTAATTGTTTGAATATGGCCACTCATTTTCGGGAAAAAAACAAGCTCACCTTAATAGGTATACCCTCTTTTTTCAGGGTGTTTTCTTTTGGGAATATATTGTCATTGTGTAAATAATTGTTTTTTTTTTGTTTTTGTTTTTTTTTTATTATTTTAGCAAATGGTCTGTACACCAGATAAAAGTTTCATCTACATAAATAAGCCATGCTCTCACCAAAGGGGGCTTAATGCATCTGCATAATGCTATATACCAAGCAAGATATCACATAATTAAGGATCCATAAAATCCATTTTGTCTAACAGTTGACTGAATCATGAAGTACATTTGTCCTTTGACATGCAGGAAATTGACCAATACCAAAAAGTTCTGGCCGGGGTCGGCCTGTGCGGACTGCGCAGGCTCACATTGGTCGATACCTTTTTCGCAGATGTATTTAGTCTACTTTTTACAGAGCATGGTTCAAATCTATCTATTTATTTGCAGCTGTCCTGTATGAACCAAGGAAAGCAGTTACTGGAGGCAGCATCATGGGATGCATGTGTAGAATACACATTAAAGGCAGTAGACTTCATCGATAGATTGCCCGACTGGGATAATGATGCTCACAATAAAATCAAACAACAGTGCTTCAAAGGCATGGCCTCCCAATGTAAATCCGCTGTCAAACACAGTGACCTGGATAAAAACAGATATATAGAAATCAAAGCCCAGTAAGTAATATTTGCACCTTTATTCTATTCAATAGTAAAAGAAAATATTGAGGGTTGAATGCAAAACTATTCCATCTGCGTTTTGGAAAATTTTACAATGGAGGGAAAAAAACCATCTCATTTCTGTGAAAAGCAGTGTTAGATCAATTTGTTTAGATGTGTTTTGGTGAATTGAGTAAATGAATTCAACACATATCTAAACAAGATAATCTAACAATACCTCCTGTAAAATTTTCCAAAATGCTGATAGAATAGCTCCACACCTACCCTTTGAATTTTTTTGATGTAAAATTGAGATCATGTACTTCACAGAGCTATCACTTAAATTGAATTGTAAATATGAAATTAGAATATTCATGAATGATATATACCAGGGTTTCCATATATGTGATAAAAGTATCTAGATACGCATGAATATCATATCAGATGCAAAATATCAAAGCTCACTGTATCCGAAGCTGAGAAAAATTTGTACAATATTAAATTAAGCTATGTCAGGAATGAAAACGGTTTAAAATGTGAAGTTTTTAACTCTTGCTGCACAAATTAATCATGGAAATTCCAAGTTATCTTGACCTGCATCTGTTCCTCTTTGTCGCCAAGACTGTGTGATTGTATGTCTACTTAAATCGATGCAGTTTTTGATTGGCTACCCTAGTGACTCCCAGCATTTTGATTGCAGAAACCAACTGTTGTATAGCTGAACCTGAAGATGGCTACCAAACAACAGAAATGTAGACTTGTCCAAATTGAAAGCATACACAGATAACATTTCGATGTGGCTCAAATGATGCAATTTTCCTTCTGTAGGGAAGAAAACATTGCAGAAGGAGAAAAATGGTAACCAGCATTCGCTCCTTTACCCACTTTGTTTTCAAAAGCCTATTTTCTGAGGGTAGCTATAACATGGGGTTGTTTGTGGGAAAAAGCAGTTATTTGCTTGTTATGATGTATTGGTATAATTTTTTCAGTGAAAGTTTTTCTATCATGACGGCCCGCCTGGGTGGCTCAGTGGTGAGCGTGTCGGACTCATGACCTGGAGGTTGTGAGTTCGATACCCGGTTGAGGCGAACTTTCTTTCCGGCGTATTTTCGCCTCTCACCTCTGCTGAAGCATGTGAGAAAAGTAGTCGGTGGCTTTGGAAAGAAAGTTGTGTTAGTACTGGTGTGAGAAAGCCAGGAAACACATGTGCGTCACCGACCGCCATGATATGACCTTAGCTGTTAAAGTGGCGTTAAACTCCAATACAACCAATACAACCATCTATCATGACAAATTTTTATCAACTTCCTGTTATCTTTCCATGAAGAAAAACTTTCTTGTCGTTCAATATTTTGGCTATTTCCTCATTCCTTACAAGCAATACTGCTTGTAAAAGAATATGGCTGCAGTAATTCACGCTAACAAATTGTTCCAGAGGAAAAAGTGCTTTGAACTGCTTGTGAAACAATGTGGCTGCAGTGATTCATGCTTAAAAAATGTTATAGAAATAGAAGAAAAAGTGTTTCAAACTCTTGAAAAAGGTAATAGCTGAAATATCAAACGATAGAGAGTTGTTTTTCATTGTGTTTTATTCATTCCCTGAGGAATTCATAGTGTCATCATGTTATCTTTCTCTCTTTCTCAGAGTTGAGGAAGCTATGAAACTAGCCAAAGACTTCAGTGCGGTGTTGGAAGTTGTAGAGAAGAAAATCTCCAAGTGTAAATAGAGGGTACATTTTAAATAATACAAAATACATGAGCCATGCTCTGGCAAAAGGGGGTTTCATGTATCTCTGCGATGCATTATACCAAGCAAGTCATTGCATACTTCTGAATCCATAAGATCCATTTAGTCTAATAACTGACTGAATCAGGAGGTACACTGGTCGTTTGACATGCAGAAAATTGGCCAGTAGCAAAAAAAAAGGTTTCGGCCCAGGTCAGCCAGCGCGGACAGCTCAGGCTGACTTTAGGATTTTTTGCAGATGGCATTAAGCCCCCTTTTCACAGAGGATAGCTCATATGTGTGAATGAATTCTGCTCCAAAGGACTCTACGCTGATGTGCCACATATACAGTGTTTGGTGCTTATTTTATAGGTCTTATTATACCCCCCAAAACTCTGTTTGGGGGGTATATAGGAGTCAGCTTGTCGGTCCGTCCGTCCGTCCGTCAGTCTGTAGCTTTTTGTCCGCTCTATTTCTCATAAACTACTGGACGAATTTTATTCAAACTTCAGAGGTAAACTCAGTATCAAGCAGGGATGTGCATATGAAATGTTGGTTATGGTTCATTGATTTTTCACTGAGTTATGGCCCTTTCATGAAATTTCTTGTCCGCTCTTTTTCTCATCAACTATTGGACAGATTTGGTTCAAACTACACAAATAGACTCAGTATCAAGCAGAGATGTGCATATCCTATTTTGGTTATGGTTTATTTAGGTTTCATGGAGTTATGGCCCTTTGATGATTCTGGACAAATTTCTTTCAAACTTCATGGATAGACTTTGCACTCAGCAAAGATGTGCATATCATAAATTGTTCTTAGTTAATTAAATAAAATTTCCAAGAGCGATTCGGTTCGGAGGTTGCTTTCGTTAGTTTCCGTACTGTATAAGTAAGATGTAGAGTCTGGTCAAAAACATTGCATGAAAAGACATTTGTTGTCTGCAAAACCTTTTCATTTAAACCAGTCTCAATTTGTCCAACTGGTAAAAAAAAATGTATCAAGTAAGTTTTATTCTCTCCAAGTCTTCAGTCTGTAACAAAGGGTAATTCTTTGGCAAGAAGCCATTGCAGGATATTCATCACCTTCAGTGATAGCTCTGGTATAATTGACTCTCCAGTCACTTATTTTGCATTCCTGTGACATTAATCTGTTTTGTGACAAGGAGCTGTTGGGGGGTATGATCACGTTTAGTGATAGCTCTAGTTTTAATTTCAGTGTTTTACCATACACTGTGTTCTACAAAAGAATAAGGAGAGGAGAAATGTCATCAAAACTTGCAAATTTAATGGTTGTTATAAAATTTGAACCCTTTACCAAAAAACAAAATTTTACCCTTGTCCAAATTGAAAGCATTTGCAGACAACAATTTCATTGTGGCTCAAATGGTGCAATATTTGTTTGATAGGGTAGAAAACATTGCTGGTCACCAGCATTTTCTCCTGTTCTCACAATGTTTTCAAAAGGCTTCTTTTCCAGGTTGTCAAAAGGCGCCATTGTGCTGTAAAGGGTCAAAGCATGTTTCACAATTATAGTTGCCTTTGTGGCCAGTGTAGATCAAGAGCAGGCTGCACAAAATGTGCAGACCAATCTTTTTACAATACTGTCCACTTTACTGAAAGGGGCTTGACAAAAGCTACCTTAAACTGCAGTTATTGCAGTCGTATTTATAGACCTAAAATATCAGTTAATTTGGCACTCTAAAGGTCAAACATAGGTGAAACAAATGTTCTCCAGAATAATACTCAAATGACTCTTTACCAAACAGCAAAATTTTGGACTCGACCCAATTGAAAGCTTTTGCAGATGACAAATTAAATGTAGCTCAAAAGATGACTTAAATAGGGTAGAAAATGTCTAATGAAGTAAAGGCAGCTTTCAGGACAGCTAGCCTTGTGTCAGTCAGTAAATGACGCCATTCTAGGTAGAATACCATGCAGTACTTGTCTTGCTCAAAACAAGCTGTTTTTTTTTTTTTTTTTTTTTTTTTTTTTTTTTTTCCTTCCCATGATCAAATGTACCAGGTCTAATTTTGATGTAAATTTTGTGCCTTACCCAACCTCTATAAAGCTCAAATGATGAAATTACTTTTGAATAGGTAGAAAATATTGGGGTAAAAGGAGAAAATGCTGATTACTGGCATTTTCTCATTTTCTCACAGTGTTTTTAAAAGCCTTCTTCCAGAGGGCTGTAATGCATATGTGAGCTGTGCTTTGTGAAAAGGGGGCTTAATGCAACTGTTAAAAGTATCGACCCTGGTCAGCCTGCGCAGTGCGCGCAGGCTGACATGGGTCAAAACTTTCTGCTATCTTAATTTTCTGGTCCATCCAAGGACCATTTTATCTAGTGATTCAGTCAGTTGTGGGACAAAATGGATTTGATAGATCCATGATTACATGAAGACATGCTCTGTATAAGGCATCATGGAGATGCGTTAAGTCCCATTTTGCCAGGGCTTGGCTGATATAATTAGGGTTGCTTGGTAATACGCAAAATACCACAGAATGTGTTCATTATTTGAAGTTCCATAGTTACTCACTATCCCCTGCAGTCAGCTGGTCAGATGACTTTTTTATGTCTTCCGTCCGAGCAATGTTCAAAATAACATGGCAAAGAGAGAAACTGTAACAGATAATTTTTTATTAACCCTTTACCACACAATTGTGAGTTTTAACAATCCTGTGGTAGACGGTTTTAAGATTGTTGTGGTGGGACAAGGAGAAAATACTCCTTTTCCAACAATGTTTTCTAACCTTTCTGATAGAAATTCTGTAATTTCAGTTGTAGTTGTCTGCAATTGCTTTCATTTTTGACAAGTCGAAGATTTTGTCACCAGGTAAAGGGTTTAACCCTTTCCCAAACAAGCCCTGGTTTTCACGTGTCTGCAGTACAAGTCTTTTGAAAACACTGTGGGAAAAGGAGAAATTGCTCATAACGAGCAATTTCTCCTTTTCCCACAGTGTTTTCTACCCTTTTGGAGAACTTTCTGTCATTTTCATCAAATTTAAAATTGTCGTCTGCAAACTCTTACAATTTGGACCAGTCTAAAATTCATCGTTTGGGAAAGGGTTTAAGTCATATCTTCACATATTTTTTGCCATAAATCATGATTTTACAAGGATGTTTCCAGTCATCCACAGCAAGTTTATCACAGGGGATAACGAGTCTGTGTAGATCAAAAGTTGGAACTTTTATTTTTTGTATTATATTTTAAAGATGTACCATAAATGTTTACTTGTATATAATTACTTTGTTGTTAACAACATCTTGTTGTACCACCACAGTGTGTTCACAATTGTAAAATATTGTTTTTTATACCTCGGGTCTCTTGACCAGAAGGGATGGACAATTTTTCTCAGTAGTGTAGAGTCAATAGACTATTTTTCAAAGATTGTAAATAACTTTTTCATGACATTTCATACTGAATATATACAACGTTAGCAATGTTGTGATTTCTCATGTAGATAATGTTACAGGAGATCACTCCTTCCTTACAGCATAGCTTCTTCCCATATAAAATCAATACCTGACAACTGCGTTGGAGAGAATTCTCTTTAGCTCAGGGGTTAGTGTATTGGTCTTTTAAACCTTGATAAAAGAGGATCTTTGCCAGCATGGGTTTTGAAACCCGTTTGGTGGTTTGTATTTGAGCTATGCATGCATTTGTTGCAAACTTTCATTTCTGTAAGAATAAACAAATGCACATTTTCAGCCGCACAGTTAACTCTTAAAGCCCTGGAACCAACATAAGTTGTTTTTGCAGATAGTGTAGATCAAGATCAGATTGCACAGAATGTGCAGTCTGATCTTTGAACTACACTGTCTGCTACTATGTTACATATTCTAATGGAAACAACCTTGTAATAGCAATATTTCGGGCTGCTTTTCCTTATAAAAAAGGTCCAAATCATCGATTGAGTGCTCTGTACAAGATGACAAAATTTTAGCTGTATGCAAATTGTAAGCATTTGCAGATGACAAATATAAAGTTACTCAAAACATAACATTTGTCTTTCATAGGGTAGAAAACATTGTGGGAAAAGGAGAAAATGCTGATAACCAGCATTTTCACCTTTTCCCACAATGTTTTCAAAAGCCTTCTTTATCAGGGTGTTTATAAAGTCGGGATTGTAGGATATAGGATTGAAGGGTTGAACATACTCAAATATTGCAGTTCTAAGACAGTTTCCAAGGAATCTTTCTCAAGATACTTGACATTCCGTGCAGTCAGACTATGATCTAGATTATATGCAAATATGTGGCATGTTGTCCTCGGCATCCTGTGGGGAAAAGGACTGTGAATTACAAAATGATGTTCGACAAAATTTTCTAGACCCTTTACTACACAGTACCAAGCTCTGACAACCCTGAAGAATAAAGCTTTTGAAAACATATCTGAGACAGAAATCATCATTCGAGCAACATTTGTTTGTCACCCGCAAATGCTTTCAATTTGGTCTTGTCCAAAATTTTGTTGTTTGGTGGACATTTAAATGCCAAATGGGACATTCTTGGTTTCTGATTTATTTTTAATAGTATCACATATATTTTATGGGAATGTAATTTATGCTAATGCAATTGAAAATATAAGTTAGGTAGTAACTTAATTGCAATTTTTTTTGTAAAATTCATGTATCTGTTTCACGGAGTTACAACTTAAACACTGATACGGGTCTGCTTTCACGAAAAAACTTAAGTCTTTTATTTTACTTAAATCTGCAAACAGGCTTATTTTCTGACTTGCGTTCAGTTTGTTATTCCAGACGCATTTCAGTAACAGACTTATGTTACATTCTTAAGTCCTGTGTAAACACAACATTTCAGACTCAGTTCAGCAAAATAATGGACTGAAGTCTGTTAATTGACTTAAGTCCATTTACTTTGCTTAGTTGAGTCTGAAATATAGTCTTAACTGAGGACTTGAGAATGTTACTACAGTCTGTTAATGTTAATGAAATGTTGATGAAATGTATTGCAAATAATAAACTCAAATTAAGTCAGAACCTGGGACTGTTAGTAGACTTGAGTAAAATAAGAGACTGAACTTTTTTTGTAAAACCAGGCCATGGTCTCAAGAATTTAAGTACTTGATCTCATAAACCATAATATTTCATGGATACATTTTACATCAAGATCAGACTCCTAGGCTGCACAAAATATGCTCTCTGATCTTTGAGCTCCCCCCCCCCCTTTTTTTTTTCTTTTTTTTTTAAAGATATAAATCAAGTGTATAAAAATCAAATTTTCAGTGGGTTGTATTTTGGCTTTTGGCTGTTGTATTTTTTTTTTTTTTTTTTTTTTTTTTTTTTTGGGGGTGGAAATGTTAACTCTTACCGCACAACAAAAATTCCTCCAAAGATTCCTCCAAATTGAAAGCATTTGCAGACAAAGAATCAAATGTGTCTCAAATGATAGAATTTGTCTTTGATAGAATAGAAAACACTGTTGGAAAAAGGAGAAAATGCTGTTACCAGCATCTCTCTTTTTCCCACAATGTTTTCAAAAGGTTTCTTGTTTCTTTCTCAGGGTCGTTAAAACTTGGGATTGTGTAGTAAAGGGTTAATTACATGTTGCTAGATCACTGCCATAGCTTAATTGTTATGAAATTCAAACTGCCAATCTTTTCTTTGTTGGTTTTGTATATAAATATTGTTTGTTTGTTTACAATGTGTATATTTGACAAGCTGTTTTGGGACCAAATTGTAGATAAGATGCATTTGTAGTGTTTACACGTACTTTTGTTTTTTTAATGTGAGTTTTCAAGTAAAAAAAAAGCAGGTGTTAAAATGCATTTAAATCATATCATTTAAAAGTAGGGAAATTATTATGAAGATGACAATCTATTATTTTATCATCAGTCCGAGTGTTAGTCTCTGGCAGAGACACTAATTTCAAAACTAGGTTAAAAGTTGCCAGGTCACTCTATCTTTTGTTTTCTTTTTGTTTACACCTGCAGTGTATATTTTGCTGCTATTGGACCTTTAAGGAACTGAATCAATCAATACTTTTTCTGCTCTATTGCTTTCATGAATTTGTGGTAACAAAAAAATATATATATAAATTTCAAAAGTCAAAATTAATTGGTGAATTCTTTTTTACCAACCGCAGTGCTTCATTAAAACCTGTTAATTCTTTACTATGCAACAAACTTTAGACTTGTCAAAATTGAAGGCATTTGCAGACTATAAATTAAATGCAACTTAAATGATGGAATATGTCCTTCATAGGGTAGAAACAAAAGTTTGGATGTGCCAAAATTCATGGCCTGTGGAAATTAACCCTTTCCAAAATGAGCCCTGGTTTTCACTTATCTGCAGTACAAGTCTTTTGAAAACACTGTGGGAAAAGGAGAAATTGCTCATAACGAGCAATTTCTCCTTTTCCCACAGTGTTTTCTACCCTTTTTGAGAACTTTCTGTCATTTTCATCAAATTTAAAATTGTCGTCTGCAAACTCTTTCAATTTGGACCATTCCAAAATTTGTCATTTGGGAAAGGGTTAAATGTTGCTTAAGTTAATGGATATTGTCTTTGGAGGGTAGAAAACATTGTGGGAAAAGGAGAAAATACTGGTTCCCAGCTGCTTGTTCAGGATCGTTAAAACTGGGGATTGCTTGGTTAAGGGTTAACATTTGATTATCCTCTAACAATTTTATTGGTCTCCAAGCAGCCTACTTTTGAAAACATTGTGGATGAAGGAAAAAGTGCCCATAAAGAGTGAATTCATGGGGGAAACATATGGTCTTGAACAGATGAACATAGTTCTTATGATTGAGAACTTTTTTCTTATTCTATTTTTAACCTTTTACTAAACAATGCTGTTTTAACGACCTTAGGGAAAAACCCTTTGAAAACATTGTGGGGGGTAAAAAAAGAGAAAATGCTGGTAACCAGCATTTACTCCTTTTTCCCCACATTGTTTTCTACCCTTTCAAAAACATATCCATCAGTATAAGCAACATTTAACTTGCTGTCTTCAAATGCTTTTAATTTTGACAAGTCCAAAACTTTGTTGCTTGGTAGAGAGTTAAGTAGTATGTGTTGAATAGTAAAAGTGCAGTAGATAAAATGTGGAGATAACTGTTTTTCAAATTTCTTAAAAATGATTGTTTGACGAAACTGATTGCTTGTGTATAACCGTCTGGTTTAAGTATGTAGCTAGTCCATTCATCTTCTTGAAAGCTTGGAAGTTCCCAGAGGTCTAATCTCTCTGCAGATGAAACTTGATTAAGTCCTTTGAAAATTTCCTCTTCTTGTTGTTTTGAAAACCCATGCCCTGACTCATAAAAAAGTTGGGTGTAGAAATTCAGTAAGCTGTAAAATAGGTAGACAATAATTCCAAAAGGATTCAAAATGTTTACTTTGCTAAAGCGTTAATTACTCTTTACCACATGAAATAATTTTAGCATGGTCGAAATTGAAAGCATTAGCAGACGACAAATTAAATGTTATGTAAAACAAAGTTTGTCTTTCAAAGGGTAGAAAACATTGTGGGAAAAGAAGAAAATGCTGGTTACCAGCATTTTCTTCTTTTCCCGCAATGTTTTCGAAAGCCTTCTTCCTCAGGATCATTGAAAGTCGTGATTGTGTGGTAAAAGGTAAATAGGATAATTGTATTACGGAAAACTCCCTTTATGCATATTTTGAGTCAAGAAATCTGGGTCCGTATTCACCAACCATTCTTAAGAATGTTCTTTGTCTTGTTCTTCAGAATTTTCTACATTTGAAAGTAACACAATTCCTGATTGGCTAAACCATTCGGTTCAGCCAGTCAGGAGTTGTGTTACTTTCAAATGTAGAAAATCTTGGAGAATAAGACTAAGAATATTTTTAAGAATGGTTGGTGAATACGGACCCTGGTCATGAGGTGTGAGGTGATTTGCATACTGCAGGGATAGCTTTGAAAGCAAAAAACTTGGTACAGAATGTATATTTACCCTGAAGTATTTCCATCACTCGGTTTGATACTGCTTGTAAAATCACTGTTTGATACTTATGCTTTGTTTACTTCCTACCATACATGCATCTCTCTGTTTCCTTGTCCAATTTTGGCTTAGGCTATTTTTAAGACAATTTGTAAATGAAAATGCTCCTTATCAGTTTGCTTTTATCGATTTTGTTTCAATTTGAGGGGTTTAATACATCTGCAAAAAAGTATCAACCCAGGTCTGTCTGCACAGGCTGATCTTGGTCGAAACTTTTTGCTTTCGCTTAATTTTCTGCATGTCCAAAGACCATTCTGCCTCAAGATTCGGCTGGTTAGAGAAATTGGATTTAATGGAGCCATAATTATGTGATGACTTGCTTGGTATAATGAATCATTGATATGCATTAAACTCCCTTCTGACATAGCATGCCTCACATGTATGGCTAACCCTTATCCTGCTAAATGAAAGAAAGGAAACTTTCAAGCCCATAGTAAAAACTCTAATTTACCTATTTCAAAGGTATTTTTGGAGGAAAGGTATCTCCTTATCCGACAGTGTAGATCAAAGATCTGAATGTATAGCCTGATTTTGATCTAGGCTGTCCGCAAAAGGTCAGTGAGTCGGGCTTAGCTGCCTAAGGGTTATTAACCCTTTCAGCGCCATAGGCGAAAACGGATTTTTGTGGACGGCATAGATCAAGATCAGACTGCACAGAACGTGCAGTCTGATCTTTGATCTATACCCTCCAGTTTGTATTTACAGCCATCAAAAGAGGCGGAGTTTGTTTATTTGGCGCCGAAAGAGTTAAAGGGACTACAGGTTTCCTTTGCACTGAGAGGGTTCTTCGGGCAATCTGTGATATTTCTATAGATGATGGACTGCTGCAGTATAGTGTTTACTTGTATGTGTGAATCGTCGATGAAATGTATAGTCATGTATAATTGAGCCATGGTCTGTGAAAAGAAGACTTAATGCATCTACGAAAAGTATCGACCAGGTTCAGTGTGCACAGGCTGACCCCGGCCAAAACTTTCCACTTTGGTCAATTTTCTGTATGTTAAAGGACCTGTCTACCTATGATTCAGTCAGTCGTTAGACAAAATGGACTTTATGGATCTATGATCATCTGACGACTTGCTTAGTATCATGCATCACGGAGATGCATTAAGCCCCCTTTTGTCAGAGCATGGCTCATATGTGACTGTTTTCAATTACTTGTATGTAGCGTGTGTATCATTTAGTTTTTCATTCTAATAGGTAGACAATTTAGTAAGTTGAAAATCTTGTAACAATTTGTGGGAAAAGCAATTAATTTTTGGTACAAAAAGCAGCACTACTCTTCCTCAGGTGTTTCCTGTTTTCCATACTCAAGAAAATTGTCATTTCTTTGAAATTTTTCTCTTTCATACATTTACATCCATATCTAGATTAGATTTTTAGCAGTGCTTATATTTTTGGGGGGGTCAAATCACTGTAACTTTCACTGCCAGTGTTACCTTTGTTAGTTTTTGCAGACGGCATAGATCAAGATCAGACTGCACAAGACAAGCAGTCTGATCTTGGATCTAGACCACCTGCTATCTGATGCTAAACTTACAGCAAAATTATCTTCAGTTTCAATGAAAACATACTTTTAGACTTCTGAGAAGAGCCAAATCCATTTAGTTGGCAGCAAAAGAGTTAAAGGAAAGCTTAGGACATGAGAAAATGAAATTTTCTCACAAAAGATTTATTGAATTGTGTTTTACACCACTTTCAACATTATTCGAGTCATATCACGGCAACAGCTCACATGTTCATGTATTTCCTGGGTTTCACCAGTACTAGGCTGGGGCTCTGAGGTGTCTTGCCCAAGGACACTCCCATGAAGAAAACCAAGTGAATCTAGTGAGTATTGACCTGGGGCCTCTAGGTCACAACTCCTACACTTTATCACTGAGCCACACAGGACGCCTTGCTCAAATAAGGCGAGAATAGTTATTGAAGTCATTTAACTCTTTACCAAATGACAAAATTTTACACATGTTCAAATTGAAAGCATTTGCAGACGACAAATTAAATGTTGCTAAAATGGTAATTTCTGCCGTAGTTAGGGTAGAAAACGTGGGAAAAGGAGAAAATGCTGGTTACCAGCATTTTCTCCTTTTCCCACAATGTTTTCAAAAGGCTTCTTTCTCAGGGTCGTTTAAAGTCGGGATTGTGTGGTAAAGGGTTAATAGGTATGCATCCCTTGCGTTCATTTTTCACGGATCTATCTCCAACAATGTTGGGAAATTGTAATTTTGTAATTGTGAAGTAAAGTGAAGAATTCTTCAAAATAGAGAAAAGAAATGATCATCTGTCTGGTAGATAATATCGTAGCACATGCTTGTACATGACAGACTTTAGAATGTATGAACAACTTAAGTTTAATTTTTTTTGTTTCAATGATGAATATGCTATGCAATTTTTCCATGAAATGACCATCTCTCTAACAGGATGCATTATAAGAATATTTAGAATTAAATTCTTCTTCAAAGATAAAAAATGCTTGTTTGATTCTTTAAAGTACCCATACCATATTGCAATAACTGATTTATTGATTGTATGGTGTTTAATGTCATTTTCAACATTATTTCTGTTATGTTGTGGCAGCCATTGCACCCATCCATGCTTTCCTGGAGTTTCTTTTACCTGTACTCAGCATATTATTCTTTCCAAGCCACTGGCTGCTTTCCCACATAACCATAGTCAAAAAAAAAAAAAAAAATTGTAAGTGGTGAGAGAGGGATGAGTCCTGTCGCAATAACTATCATCAATCCTGGGAAAGAAATTGGCCAAGCCAGGGATCAAACCAGCAACCCCCTGTTCTCAAGTCCTGTACTAATAACTGACTTGTTTCCCCTTTACCAAACTGCAAAATAAAAAGACTGATCCAAATTGAAAGCATTTGGAAGGGCCCAATTGGAGACAACATATAAAATGTATTTCACAAGTTAAGAAATTTGTCTTTGATAGAATAGAAAACTTTGTGGGAAAAGGAGGAAATGCTGGTTGCTAGCATTTTCTCCTTTTCCCACAATGTTTTCAAGTCCGTTCATTGGGGTTGTTTAAACTTGGGGTTGTGTGGTGAAGGGGTAATGAATGAAATTTGTGGAAAACGTGAGCAAAAAGTTGTGTTGAGTATGCTTGAGCAGATAGTCTCACACTTATATGAGCCATGCTCTGGTAAAAGTGGACTTAACCCTTTACCGCACGATGCCGCCTTTTGATGCCCCTGGGAAAGAAACCTTTTGAAAACATTGTGGGAAAAGGAGAAAATGCTGGTAACCAGCATTTTCTCCTTTTTCCACAATGTTTTCTACCCTATCAAAGAAAAATTGCACCATTTGAGCCACATAGAAATTGTCTGCAAATGTTTTCAATTTGGACAAGGCCAAAATTTTGTCGTCTGGTAAAGGGTTAATGTATTTCTACGATGCATATTACCAAGCAAATCATCACATAATTATGGATCCAACCAAGTCAATTATTAGGTTCAATGGTCCTTTGAGATGCAGAAAATTGACCAATAGCAAAAGGTTTCGGCCCAGGTCAGCCTGCACGGATGCTTTTAGCAAATGCATTAAGCCCTCTTTTCACAGAGCATGGCGCATGTATATCTTGCACATGAAAGGAATTGTGCAGGTACATGGGCGAATAGCAGTGACTACTATATCTCAAATTGGTACCATGAGAGGAAAAGCGGGTGAAAAAAACTCCAAAATAAGCCTCTAACACTAAGATACACTGACAGTCATGAGCGAAACACCATGCAGTGACAAAGTGTTGCGTGGCTGAATGCGCTGCTTTTTGACCTACTTCTTGGTATTGGTGTATTCGAATGAATAAATAGAAGAATTTGGTCTAATATGTGCACATGTTCATTTGGCGGACCCTGCTGGCCTATTTGCTGGTACGTTTATGGCATAAATATACATAGTAAAATTAGTGTTGCACCCCCTGTGTTTTTAACGTGTTTAATTTTCTGGCGTGAATGATATGAAATGGGTTGGAAATTAGAATCTGGCTGCTGTATACAAGAACAAACAAGTCTGTTGTCTCTGAAATTGAATGAACTGAGGTATCCCTTAACCTCATGGCAGCAGCTACTGATCGAGCTGTTTCAACCTCTCGTGAGAGGTGTGAGACAAAGACTGCAAGCTGTTTTGCATGCCCCGGGCGGAAGTACGCAATATTGCCTGATTTTGTGTATCCATTCTCTGCAGGTCACTTTCAACCTGTCGTAAGTTTTGTTTCGACAGTAAATTCCCTGTTTTAACCAAACTTAAACGCTTCTCGTTTTTCTTAAATTTGAAAGCAACATCTAGGCAAAAGATTCCCACTTACCATGAGGTCAAGGGATACCTCAGTTCAGTTCATTTTATGGGCAAAAGACGAGTCTGTTGGTGTATGCAGCAGCCGAATTCTAATTTCGACCCAATTTTATCTCATTCACGTCAGAAAATCAAACCCGGTAAAAAACACAGGGGGTGCAACACTAATTTTACTATGTATATGTACAATTGATGGTGCCCCTTGTCGGGCTTTTATTCACACTTTATTCCACATTTCTACAAAACAAAAAACAATGAGGAAAAAGAGGCAACTGCTGTCAGAGTTGTTTTTTCTTCATAATAGGCCGTGAAAAAGTCCGTTCATCTTCTTGTTCCTCTTACGTGGTCTGTCTTTTCAAAGACATTTCTTGTTATATCATCCACGGAAATTCGATCAACATCTGTTGAATCACAACAAAATGGGTCCTGCCGGGTGGCGTATCCGACTCGTGACCTGGTGGTTGCGAGTTTGATACCCGGTTACGGCAAACTTTCTTTCCGGCGATTTTTCGCCTCTCCCCTCTGATGCATGTGAGGAAGGTAGTCAGAGGCTTTAAAAGAGAGTTGTTTCAGTACTGATGTGAAAAAACCAGGAAAGACATACTTAGGTGCACTGACCGTCGTTATATGATCTAATCTGTTAAAACCGGCGTTAAAGTCCAATACAAAAAAAAAAAAGAAAATGGACAGGAAGAAAGAGGTAAGTAGATCCACAACAAGAAGACCAGTTTTCTGACACCTCGACTGTTCTGAGTTTGCTGGAAAAAACTTTCACAAAACCGAAGCAGGTACCAAGTGAGAAGCTTGAGTTTCTCGCAGACATATTACAGTTCCTCCTCTCTGATGTTGGCCATAAATGACGAGACTCGTTCCAGACGTCATGAAAACTTTTTAAACTACTAAGTCTAAATGTCAGAAATAACAAGTTAAAGTTTTGGGTCTGTATTCACCAACCATTATCCTCCAGGATTATGTAAATTCGAAGTAACACATCTTCTGATTGACTAAACCATTCGGTTTAGCCAATCAGAGGTTGTGTTACATTCAAATTAGAGATTTCTGGAGAATAAGACTGAGGATATTCTTAAGAATGGTTGGTGAATACAGACCCCCAGGTCCTTTTTTGTTGTGATGCGATATTTTTTCCTTAAACGCCGGAGTATCTCGTGCAAACCCTGCAGCGGCATGACAATAGGTACCCGATAAAAAGATACACCGAAGCGTTTCAACGTAAAACCCCCTTTTATTGTGCTGCGAAAGTTTTTCTCGATATCCGGGCAGACAGAAAGAAAACTTTCGCAGCACCAGAACAGGGACCATGTTAAAAAATCTCATTTTGCAAGCACACATGTTGTAATTCTTGTATTTTCATGTTGCCAAGTGTTAGTTTGAATTCCTATGGATCTCGCAGCAAGTTTTTGATGCACGATAAACGGTTCGAAGTGGTAGAAATAATCTGTCAAACTTTCGGCCCCCTTTTCTCGTGATGCGATAAATGTGCTCGAAATCACGAAACTTTTTGTGAAACCTGACCGGCCCCAAATTAAATCGTACCTGAAAAGTACGGTTTTTTTTTTAATCACAGATAAAAACACTTTTATGTTATAAGTGTGGGTTCGTGCGGTTTTAATGTCATTTTCAACAGTATTTCAGTTATATAGAAGCCAGTGCACATAAATTTACACTTACTTTCTATTCACAAAGAACATAACTCCATTCTAGTCACCGGCTTATTTTCAAACAATAAAGAAGTTCCGACAATGTTAAGCAATGAGAGATGAATAGGACCTGTCACACTGTAGCCATTTATTATTGGAAAGAATTGTTAACAAGCAGCGACTCGAACTCACAGCCCCTTGGTTGCCAGTATGTTGCGTTCAACGATCCAGTCGCCTTCTTGGTGCTACCAATGTTTTGCCCATAAGTAACCCTTTACCACACAATCCCAAGTTTTACCGACCCGAAGGAAAAAAGGTTTTCGAAAACATTGTCGGAAAAGGAGAAAATGCTGGTGACCAGCATTTCTCCTTTTCCCACAAATTTTTAAAGGCCTTTTCGTCGAGGGTCGTTGATACTCGGGACTGAGTTGATAGGTATTTTGGTGGATCGAAGGAGAAGAAAAAAAGAAGTAAACATTGTGTCGACTTCGTTTTCCTTTAACACTTAAGCTGCTGAATAAATGAAACGCAAATTTCTACTCAATACTAAAAGCCAAAACATTGCGGTTTCAAAGTTGATTTCACCGGAAAGAAAATACCGTATCGGACAGTGTAGATCAAAGATCAGACTGCACGTTCTGTGCAGTCTGATCTTGATCTACACTGTCCGCAAAAGGTCAGTGGGTCGCGATTAGCAGCTTAAGGGTTAAGAATTAGCCATTTGCGTGAAGGGAGAGTGCGCGTTATGCTGGTAAAGAAACATCAGAAACACTTATAAAGGTGTTTTGGTCGTCATGACGTGATCGGAAATTTGTTGATTTTGTTGTTTAACATCACACGAACCCAGAAGGGTTTTTATTACAAAAAGAAACTATTTTCCTTTCTCCGGGTACGATTGATTAGGGGCCGAACAGCTTTCACAAAATTTTCTTGATTTCGAGCACATCTATCTCATCACGAAAAAAGGGGACTGAAACTTTGACAGATTATTTCTACCACTTGGAACCGTTTTTCGTGCATCAAAAGCTTGCTGCGTAATCCAGAGCGATTCTAACTAACTTCTGGCATCATAAAAATACGAAAAACGCTTGTTGTGAGCTTGCAAATTGAGATTTTTCAACATGGTCCCTGTTTCGGTGCTGCGAAAGTTTTCACTGAAATTGGCCGGATGTCGGCAACAACTTTCGCACCACCATAAAAGGGGGCTATTCATTATAAAGCATCTATTTACCTTTTAATCGGGTACCTATTGTCATGACGCAATAGGTTTTTGCCGAGACACCCGGGCATTTATGGACAAATTTATCGCATCACCACAAAAGGGTACCTGAATTTCAAATGGTTATTTCTGCTATTTAGGCTTAATTGTCGTACTTCAAAAGCTTTCCAAGAAATCCGGAACGGTTTTCACTTACTTTGTAGAACATAAAAAAAGAATGAAATAGCATATTGCCCGGGTAAAAAATCCAAATTTTCCACTTGGTACCGGTTTCGGTGCTGCGAAAGTTTTTCTACACTTCAGCACACACGAAACGGCCGAGGCACCAGAAAAGGCAATTTTTTCTTGTAACGCATCTGCTTACCTCTTTCTTCGGGTCCATTTTGTTATGCTGCAAACGGCATTACATTGCATTTCGGGAAGTTCCCCCTTTCTTCTTCTCATTAGCCCACCTGAGCACAAAAAATACTCAAGGTGAGCTTTTGTGATCGTGCAATGTCCGTTTTGTGTCGTCCGTCGTCAAAATGTACATTGTGTACGCTCCAGAGGCTACATTTTCAGTTCGATACTCATGAAACATGGTCAGAATGTCTGTTTTTGATAATATCTCGGGGTCATATCAGGTCAAAAACTGAGTCACTTGGTTGAATCTTTCAAACCAATGTGTATACTTTAGAGGCCACATTTTCCTTCCAAAACTCATACGAATTGGTCAGAATGTTTGTCTTGGTTTTATCTCGGACAAGTACGAAGCTGAGTCACGTCGGCTCAAAAACTAGGGCGGAATCATTGTCTTGATAATATTTCGGACTAATTGCAAAATGTGTTAGGTCAGGTCAAAAACAGGGTCACCAGGTCAAATTTTTAAAAACCTCGTGTACACCATAGAGGCCACATTTTTTGTCCAGTACTCAGAGAATTGGTCAGAATGATTGTCTTGATGATATCTCAATGACAAGTTCGAAAATGGGTCACGTCTGCGGTCTGATCTTAGATCTACACTGTCCACTAAAGTACCTTTAGTCTGTTTGAGCGCTGAACCCTTTACCAGACGACAAAATTTTAGCCCTGTCTAAATTGAAAGCAGTTGCAGACAACAATTTCAATGGTGCTCAAATGATGCAAGTTTTCTTTGATAGGGTAGAAAACATTGCGGGAAAAGGAGAAAATGCTGATTAACAGCATTTTCTCCTTTTCCCAAAAAGGCTTCATTCCAAGGTTCGTTAAAAGGCAGTATTGTGCAGTAAAGGGTTAAAGGCACTGTTCACACAACACACAATTAACTCTTTACCACAAGACAAAATTTTAAACTTTTCGAAATTCTAGACATATGCAGACAACACATCATGGGTGGCTCTAATGAATGTAACTTGCCCCTAATGCGTAGAAAACATTGTGGGAAAAGTAGAAAATGCTGGTGACTAGCATTTTTCTCCTTTTCCCAAAATTTTTTCAAAAGCTTTCTTTCTCAAGGTCATTAAAACTCGGGATTGTATGGTAAAGCGTGAACTGACCACAACATATCACCTTCAGCACCAGAAGTTTAGGTCAGCTAAAAATATGATTTGGACATTACAGGACTGGTTTTATTTAAAACTTTACCAAACAACCCTGTTCTTAACAACCAAGATAAAAAGGCTTTTAAAAACACTGTTGGAAAAGGAGCATTTCCTCCTGTTTGCTTCAATCATTTGGGCCTTCCAATAAGAAATCCCAATCGATAAAATTTTGGTTACTTTGGTAACCAGCATTTTCTCCTCTTCCTACAATGTTTTTTACCCTTCCAAAAACAAATTTCAAATTTTCAGTCATGCCTATTTTGTCATCTGCAAATACATTCCATTTGGACAAGTCTAAAATTTTATCTTTTGGTAAAGGTTAACTTATCGCTAGCACACAAAATTTATACTTGTTCCAGCTGGAGACTTTAACAAGGGACAAAAAAAAGGTGGTTCAACCCTTTATTTCACGATTCCGAGTTTTAACAACCTGGAGAAAGATGAATTTTGAAAACATGGTAACCAGCATTTTCTCCTTTTCCCACAATGTTTTTTTTTACCCTTCCAAAAACAAGTTTAGTTTCAGTCACATTTATTTTGTCATCTGCAAATGCTTCCAATTTGCACAAGTCTAGTATTTTGTCATTTGGTAGAGTTAAACGGAGGAATTTGTCTTTGATAGAGTAGAAAACATTGTTGTAAAAGGAGAAAAGGATGGCTACCAGTATTTTATCCTTGCCCCATCATGTTTATAAAGATCTTCCATATGGCTTTGAAAAATGTTAGATTAGTTGGTGAAGGAATAAATGAGCCATGCTCTGGCAAAAGGGGACTTAATGCATCTCCTTGATGCAAGATACCAAGCAAGTCATCACATAATTATGAATCCATAAAATCCATATAACATCTGTATAACAACTGTATAACATCTGTATAACAATTGACTGAATCATGAGGTAGATTGGTCCTTTGACATTGAAATTGACCAGAAGCAAAAAGTTTCGGCCCAGGTCAGCCTGCTTGGACTGTTCAGGCTGACCTGGGTCAATACCTTTTGCAAATGCATTAAGTCCCCTTTCACAGAGTATGTCTCAAATATAGCACACATTTGTATTTAAAAAGCCAATCTTCAAATAGTATAGAAATATCAAACCAAAATAGAAGACAAAACATTTATTTTTACAGATAATAAATAAAAGTGTAAAATAAATACAAAGTCAATGCAGATTTAATCATACATATTTTGAGGTATATGGACGGACAATTATGAAAATATGGTCACAACAAATTCATTATACAAGTATAGATATATATGTACCACGACGATTGGACAGACATGTCCAAGTTAATAGCTAGAACAGGTATTTATTAAGTTTACCATTCGTGAACAGATCTAAATTCTATGATTTAAGATATTTAACCCTTTACCAAATGACCAAATTGTAGACCAGTCCAAACTGAAAGCTCTTGCAGACCAGAAAATAAATGTGACTAAATAATTGAAATTTGTTTTGGAAAGAGTAGAAAACATTGTGGGAAAAGGAGAAAATGCTGGTTACCAGCATTTTCTCCTTTTCCCACAATGTTTTCAAAAGGCTTCTTTCCCGGGGTCGTGAAAACCCTGGATTGTTTGGTAAAGGGTTAAGTAAATCATTCAGGCTACTTGAGTGTAACTATGAGACTACAAGATATGCCCATGCTTTGGCTAGACAATCTTGAATTTGGACATCCAAAATATGCCTTAACTCTTTACCTAAAGACAATACTTCAGACTGGTCGAAGATGAAAGCATTTGTAGACGACAAAATAAATGTGCCTGAAAATTTGAAATTCGTTTTGGGATGGGCAGAAAGCATTGTGGGGATAGGAGAAGATGCTGGTTTCCATCATTTTCTCCTTTTCCCACAATGTGTTCAAAAGGCTTCTTTCTCAGGGTTGTTAAAAGTCAGGGCTGTGTGGTAAAGATTTAACCATGTAACGTGCAATCCCGAGCTTTGAAGACCCTGAGGAAGACTTTGGAAAACATTGTGGGAAAAGGAGAAAATGCTGGTAACCAACATTTTCTCCTTTTCCCAAAATGTTTTCTATCTTACCAAAGACAAATCCAATTATTTGAGCAAAATTTCATTTGTCTGCAAATACTTTCAATTTGTGTTAAAGAGTTAAAGCACTTCATTGTGGAACAAGTCAATTGTTTAACTCTTTACAATCACAATCCCAAATTTTCCCTATCCTAGGGAAGTTGACTTTTGAAAACATTGTGGGAAAAGGAGCAAATGTTGGTAACTTTCTACCACAATGTTTCTACCCTTCAAAAGACAAATTCAATTTTTGAGCCACATTTAAATTGCAGTCTGCAAATGCTATGAGTTTGGAGAAGTCTACAGAGTTAAGTCATTCTGACTAATTGACTGTATGACACTGCACAATGCACCTGAGCTTTAGATAGAAAATCTCAAATTTAGGGACCCATACTATGCCTTGCAGCACCTCACTGTGGGCGAGTCAATTCTTTAACTCTTTACCACATAACTCTTTCCCAACCCTAAGGAGACTGACATTGTTAACATTGTGGATAAAGGAGAAAATGCTTTCAGTCTTGGAAAGAAACAATTAACAGGCAATTGCTCCTGATCTCACAAAGTGGAACTACAAAACATGCAAAACATTTTTTTTTTTTGCTACATAATTATCTGTGAATAGATAAACCTATGTACAGTAACATCTATAACACTTTTTGCCACACAGTGACCCTGAGAAAAAGCCCCTTTAAAAACATTGTTCAGAAAAAGAAAAGATGCTGTTAACCAGCATTTTCTCTTTTTACCACAATGTTTTCTACCCTTCCACAAACAAATTTCAATGTTACAGGCACATTTAATTTTTCGTCTGCAAATCATTTTAATTTGGACAAGTCTATACAATATGGTAAGGAGTTCACTCTTTACCAAAAGACAAAATTTCAGAGTCACCCCAAATTGAAATCATTTGCAGACGACAAATTAAAGATGGCCCAAATGAGGAAACTCGTCCTGGACAGGGTAGAAAAACATTGCGGGAAAAGGAGAAAAAGCTGGTTACATGCATTTTCTTCTTTTCCCACAATTTTTTCAAAAGGCCTCTTCCTCAGGATTCCTAAAACTCAGGATTGTGTGGTAAAGAGTTAAGAATAATCTTCATCAGGGTCTGTATTCACCAACTGTTCTTAAGAACATTCTTTGTCTTATTTTCCGAGATTTTCTAAATTTGAAAGTAACACAGCTCCTGATTGGCTAAACCAAACGGTTTAGCCAATCAGAAGTTGTGTTACTTTCAACATTAGAATAAGGATCCAGGATTTTTCCCCTCCATTTTTTCAGTTATTTTTGTTAAGGTCAGTTTCTGCGTTTTCTATGTGTTGTTTTTTTTTCCTGTGTATCATCTTGTCCATTTGTTGTGATGGTTTGTGACATCATTTAAATGCAAGAAAGTCAAAATACATCTGTCTCAACAAAATAATGGTGAAGTATAAAATTATGGAATGTACAACAGTGAGTATTACAAAATAAAGCAACTTTCTGTATCCCAAGATTTAGAAGTAAATGAATAGGCATTTTCAGTCCTAAAACATTTACCCAACAACTCCATGCTTAGCCTTTTTAAAACATTGTGGAAAAAGGAGGATTTGCTAGTGACTGACATTTACCCCTTTTTCCACATTTTGTACCCTTCTAGAGAACAGTTCGATCATTTGATGCATATCTAATTTGTCATTTGCAAACGCTTTCATTTTGGACAAGTCTAAATTTTCTTGTCTGGTAAAGGCACCCTTATTTTGATCCCCTGTTTTAATAACCCTGAGGAAGAAGCCTTTTGAAAACATTGTGGGAAAATAAGAAAATGCTGGTAACCAGCATTTTCTCCTTTTCCCATAATGTTTTCTATGCTGTCTTCAGTTCATCTGTATCATATTTGAATCAGTTGTCTGCCGATGCTTTAAATGTTGATTAGTCTAAAATTTTGTTTGGTACAAAATTAAACTGGTATTCCGTTTCTGTAATGCTGTAATAAGGCATGATGATAATTCTCTAGCAGTCCTTTCATTGCTTTCTCTACTGCAGCGGTGGGCAACCATCCCTGTACAGAAAAAGCATATCATTTAACCCTT
This sequence comes from Tridacna gigas, assembly GCA_945859785.2. Lineage (NCBI taxonomy): Eukaryota > Metazoa > Mollusca > Bivalvia > Cardiida > Cardiidae > Tridacna > Tridacna gigas. Next base: position 7,104,780 of record OX244035.2, read on the forward strand.
ATCCACACCATCCAAACATGAGGAAGAAGGCTTTTGAAAACATTTTGGGAAAAGGAGAAAATGCTGTTGACCAGCATTTTCTCCTCTTCCCATGATGTTTTCTGTCCTTTCAAAGAGGAAAATCCTGGTAACCAGCATTTTCTCCTTTTCCCATGTTTTCTACACTTTCAAGGACAAAATGACACACTTTTTGGACGATGACACTGACAACAACAGGTCTATGTCAAACCCTGAGCTTTCTTTGAAAACAGCTGAACTAGATAGGTATTTTATTTGTCTTACGAACATGAAAGTTCACAACAAATGCAGCCTTTTGAAAACATTGTGGGAGAAGGAGATAATGCTGGTAACTAGCATTTTCTCCTTTTCCCACAATGTTTTCTACCCCATCAAAGAAATATCATATTTGAGCCACAATGACATTGTCGTCTGCAAATGCTTTCAATTTGGACGAGTCTAACTTTTTTCATGTGGTAAAGGGTTAATAGAGGGCATCATTTTTGATGACGGAAAGCCTTATTAGGCAGTAAGTCTATTATCTAGACAACAAATGGCACAAAGGCATAAGGCCGATAACTGGCAACAAAAAATACAAACTGCCCCGGCTGGGATTCGAACCTGTGCAGTAAATATTCTTCTTTATCGAAGTTTAAAAGACCAATACACTAACCCCTGAGCGAGAGAGAATTCTTCCTAATGCTGTTGTCAGGTATTGATTTCATATGGGAAGAAGCTATACCATAAGACAGGAGTGATCTTCCATAATAACTGGTTGTTGAAAATTCTCTCAGGAAATGACATTTCACCCTTTACCACACAATCCCTTTTTTTCAAACCCTTGAGAAGGAAGGTTTTTGAAAACATTGTATGAGAAGGAGAACTTGCAGGTAACCAGCATTTCTCCATTTCCTACAATGTTATCTATCCTTTAGAAGATAAATCTCCCAAATTTACTAATTTAATGTTGTCGTCTGCAAATGTTTTGAATTTGAACAAGTCTAAAACTTTGCTGTTTTGTATAGAGTTAACCCTTTCCCAAACAAGCCCTGGTTTTCACGTGTCTGCAGTACAAGTCTTTTGAAAACACTTTGGGAAAAGGAGAAATTGCTCGTAACGAGCAATTTCTCCTTTTCCCACAGTGTTTTCTACCCTTTTTGAGAACTTTCTGCCATTTTCATCAAATTTAAAATTGTCGTCTGCAAACTCTTTCAGTTTGGACCAGTCCAAAATTTGTCGTTTGGGAAAGGGTTAAATGAAGGTGTTGAATTACCTTTGGATCTGTATTAACAATCCAAGACAGTAGACATTTAGTCGAGTCCTCTGGATATACTTCATACAATAAACCTCCTGGACCATTTACACCTCTGTCAAAAAAAAACAACTGATTACTTCAAAGTCTTTATTATCTTTTAACCCTTTCCCAAACGACAAATTTTGGACTAGTCCAAATTGAAAGAGTTTGCAGATGACAATTTCAAATTTGATGAAAATGGCAGAAAGGTCTCAAAACAGGTAGAAAACACTGTTAGAAAAAGGAGAAATTGCTCATTACGAGCAATTTCTCCTTTTCCCACAGTGCTTTCAAAAGAATTCTACTGCAAACATGTGAAAACCAGGGCTTGTTTGGGAAAGGGTTAAATATATAATCAAAAAAATATTGAGCCATTGTGTGCGAAAAGTAGGCTGAACACATCTGCACAAAGTATGGACCTTTGTCAGCCTGCCCGCACAGGCTGACCTGGGTCAAAACTATTTGCTGTTTATAAATTTTCCGCATGTCCAAGGATCATTCTACCTCATGATTTCATTGGTTGTTAGACAAAAGGATTATTATGGATCCATAATTATGTGAAGACTTGCTTGATATAATGCACTATGGAGATGAATTAAACCCCCTTTTGCCAGAGTGCAGCTCATTTTTAATTTTCACATTTACGTAAAATATAAAGCAAAATAAATAGAGGACATTTGGGAGGGGGTTTGTGAAAGATTGAAATTTATTTCATCTCGAGAACATCTCTGGTGAGGCTTTTACGAATAGTGCAGCCACAAGTGAAAATGTTACTGTATGATATTCAGGGGATGATATAAATTCGATCTTTCACATAAAAAAAAGAAATATTCTATTTATTTCATACTTGTAACCTTTTTGGTTTGGACTTGCGAAGCACAGTGGAGCTCTCTATATTTCCGCCACAGAGAATTTATCTATTAGTAAATTCACTGATTGAAACTGTGAAATTATCAAACCATAATCCATCCATATTTCCCAATAAACTACCAAAGTCATGCAATAATACTCTTCATCCTGTACTAAATAATCCTGTATAGACCTTGACGGAAACTGCCTAGCTCTGTTCCAGAAAACGGAATCTTAGACTCATCCATATTTAAAAACATAGCAGACAATACATAAAATTAGGCTAAAGCGATAGATTTTCTTTTTGGAGGAACAAAAACCTTGTGGGAAAAGGAGAAAATGCTGGTAGCCAGCATTTTCTCCTTTACCTCATGATGTTTTCTGATGCCTTCTTCTTCTTCAGGATTGTTCAAAGCGTGAAATGTATACTGTAGGATTAAATCTGGTTTATAGGTGGTTTACAAAATATATTCCTGGAATAACCCTGTTAATCCTTTACAAACAAATCCACATTGGAATGACCTTGAGAAAAAGTCTTTTTGAAAGACTGTGGAGGAAAAGAAGGCACTGCTGTTTACCAATGATAAATAAATATATATTTCTATATGGAATAAATTTTTTCATATAAGATTCTGTGGAATAATCGAATATTAACAATTACCGAACAAACTTTTTCTGTTCCGGCATTCCTGGATGTTCGCATGATATCCCGTGTATTAGAAAGGTTTTCGGATCTATTTCTAACCACTGCCGTAAATTCACAAAATCTCTCGCAGATATTAAACCACCCAGAGCCTCTGCTGCAGTGCTACACTCTACAGTTGTGTTATCGTTGATGTTCTGCAGTGTCTGAAACAGGAAACACCAATATCTCCATACATGTAGTTAACTCTTTACCAAATGATAAAATTTTAGATTGGTCCAAATTCAAAGCAATTGCAGGTGACATATTGAATGTTTCTCAAATGATACGATTTCTGTCTGAAAGAGTAGAAAACATTGTGGGAAAAGGAGAAAATGCTGGTTACCACCATTTTCTCCTTTTCCTACAATGTTTTAAAGGCCTTCTTTCTCAGGGTCATTAAAACTCTGGATTGTGTGGTAAAGGATTAAAAGAAAAAGAACCTTGCCACATTTATTTACAAATTTTATACATACTTTTTTTCTTAAAATCCCTTCAGCATACAATATGTGGGAAAATGAGAAAATGATGGTTAACAGCATTTCCTCCTTTTCCAATATTGTTTTACAGAGCCTTCCTTTACAGGGTTGTTAAAAGTTGGATTAAATGGTAAAGGGTTAAACATGTGATAGTTTTGTACATGTTGGTTGGTTGTATGGTGTTTAATGCCATTTTCAACATTATTTCAGTTATATCATGACAGCCAGTGCACCTTCCCATGCTTTCCTGGAATTCTTTACCAGTATACTGCAAAATATTATTTCCCATCCACTGGCTGCTTTCCCACATAACTATCGTTGAAACAATGGACAGTGGTGAGAGAGGAATAAATCCTGTTGCAATGACTATCATCAATCCTCGGCAAGAAATTGGCCAAGCCGGGGATTTAACCAGCGACCCCCTCAAGTCCTGTATGCTACCGACTGACATACTGAGACTTGGTGGAGTTTCGTACATGAAATTAGTTTAAATTATTACATACTGTAATTGAAACAACTGCCTTGTTCCACTGTACTGACTCCTTATTGGTTCTTGCCATATGGTCCCATAAGTCTCTAGCTGGTATGTTGATGATGCACTGTTTTGTAAAACAAAATATATCATTAGTAGTCATTACCAGAAATGTTGCAGGTCAACAAATACCCCCCACCTGTCACATTGTCATTGGAGTAGGGAAGACTATTCATAGGATCATATTTATTGTCATAGTTGACCAGTCATAATGAACATGAGTAGCACCCTGGGAAAAGGGGGTTAAATGCATCTCCGTGATCTGTTATTCAAAGCAAATCATCACATAATTCTTGACCCATAATATCTTATTTGTGTAAAAACCAATTGAATCATGTGGTGGCCTGGTCCTCTGACACGCAGAAAATTGACCAGTATCGGAAAGCTTCAACCCAGGTCAGCTTGTGCGGATTGCCCAGGCTGACCTGGATTGACACTTTTTGCAGATGCAGAAACCCTTTACCACACAATCCCAAGATTAAATGACCTTGAGAAAGGAGACTTTTTAAAAACCAGCATTTTCTCCTTTTCCCACAATGTTTTCTATCCTATCAAGGACAAATTTTGTCATTTGAGCCACCTAATTTTTTGTCTGCAAATGCTTTCAAACTGGTCAAGTTTACAATTTGGTCATCTGGTTGATTGTATTGGGGTTTAACGCCATTTCAACAGCTTAGGTCATATCATGGCAGTCAATGAACCTACACAAGTCATGTGTTTTCTGGCTTTCTCTACCAGCACTGACAAAACTTTCTCTCCAAGTCACTGACTACTTTTCTCACATACATCAGAGGTGAGAGGTGAAAAATCGCAAAAAGAAAGTTTGCCTCAATTGGGTATCAAACTAACAACCACCAGGTCACGAGTCAGATACGCTAACCACTGAGCGACCCGCATGGGCTTGTCATCGTCTAAAGAGTTGAATCCGTAACAGTTTGTGTTGTGACTAGAAGCAGCTTGTTCAGTAATGAGTTAAACAAGAAAGCTCTGACTATTCTGATACCATTCAGGCCAAAGCATTTTATAACTTACCTGCAGTCTGAAAACCTTTCTCCCAAATTGTTTCACTGTCTGGTATGATATGATACCCTTCTCTAATGAGTCCCCACTTACAAGTTTCCAGCTGTCTGACCTGAACAAATCTAGCACTGTATGTTTGGCTTCGTCCAGGGCTTTCAAATATTCCTCCTGTGAAAAGAAAACATGGCTAGGATTACGCATTAACCCTTTACCAAACAATCCCTGTTTTTCACGACCCCAGAAAGTAAGGGCTTTTGAAAACATTGTGGGAAAAGAAGAAAATGCTGGTAACCAGCATTTTCTCCTTTCCAACAATGTTTCCTACCGTATGAAAGACAAATTTCATTTTTTGAGAAACATATAATTTGTTGCCTGCAAATGTTGATTGCAAATGCTTTCAATTTGGACATCATGACCCTGGAAAAGAATGCCTTTTAAAAAATTGGATGAAAAGGAGAAAATGCTGGTAACCACCATTTTTTTCCTTTTTCCCACAATGTTTTTTTCCCTATTGAAGAGAGAAATAATCATTTTAACATCATTTAATTTGTCGTCTGCAGTTGCTTTCAATTTGGTCCAGTCCAAAATTTTGTTATTTGGTAAAGATTTAGGTAAGTAATTTAAGATGAAACTTTGGAGATGGACAATTTTTTCCCCTTCTAACCGTGAGAAGGAAATGTTCATACTACAGGCAATATATTGAACAAATCTGATTGATGAATGAAAATTGAATATCAGCTTTGAAATAATGGTGTGATGCTATAAATAGCTATAAATAAATGGTTTAGCCAATCAGAAGTTGTGTTTTACTTTCAAATTTTGAAAATTCTGGAGAATACGACTAAAAATGTTCCTAAGAATGGTTGGTAAGTACAGGCCCAGATTAATCCAAAATGGCAAAGTGGTGGCCAGCATTCTCTCCTTTTCTCAATTTTTTTTTAAAAAGCTGTATTTTTTAGCTGCTAAAACATATGATTGTTTGGTAAACAGTTAAACACTTTCCTAAATATTTACTACAGAATTCTAAATATTTATTAAATTTAGCACATAAGAATGCCCAGAATGCACAAGATTGCACTTCATCATTGTTTCTAGAATTTTATGGAAGGGCCATTGCAATTCAGTATTCACATAGAGAGAGGGCTGTCAATGCCATGTTTGAAAAGTCCAAATCTAATGCATATGCAGAATACAAATTAAATGTTGCCCAAAAGGGCAGTATAAGTCTTTCAAAAGGTAGAAAAAAATGATTGGAACAGGAGAAACTGTTTGCTATGCGTATTTTTAGCTGAGCTGTTTTTGAAGAAAATGTTACGGTATTGTCATAGCCCTGGAGTCGTAGTTGTCGTTGGCATCTCTGTCATTGCCTCGAGTCGTTGTCTGTCTCGTCTTCTATGTTGTGGTGCAAAAACTTTCACATTTTTTAATATCTCTATTATTTCTTACGATATTAAAAATTTTGCTTCAAACTTGGACCAGTTGTCAATTATTAAAAGATAACCTATACAACAAGGGCAGGTAACGACAAGGGCAGGTAACCATCAAAATTTTATTAAAAATTTTGCTTCAAACTTTGACAAGTTGTCAATTATTAAAAGATAACCTATACAACAAGGGCAGGTAACGACAAGGGCAGGTAACTATCAAAGTATTTTGGACACAGTTATGTCCCTTTTTCAACTTAGAACTTTCACTAAAAATCAAGCAACCACAGCCAAGTGTTAGCACCCACAAGCGGTACTCTTGTTTGATTTTCCTACAATGTTTTCGAGGGCCTTCTTCCTCAAGGTTGTTAGATCTCAGGATTGCTCGGTAAAGCCTGCAACTTACCTGTTTTGCTGAATCTGCCTCCTGAAATGCTGTAAAGAAAGTACAGATTGACCAATTAACTGAGTGGAATTTTATGCTGCTTTCAATATTATTTTAGTTACATCATGGCAACAGCTCACATATTCATGTATGTCATTGGTCTCACAAATACTAGGCTGAGACTCTGCCCAAGGACACTCCCAAGAAAAACCCAGTGCTTTGAGTGAGTATCCAACCCAGGGCCTCTAGGTTGTAAATCCTACACTGTACCACTGAGCTACGGAGACCCCCTCCCCAACCAAAAAAGTATCATATCAGCAGGATTTTCCCTGACTCCCAGTTTCTTTGAATTTGAACCCCCAAATTTTCTAAAGGACCCCAAAATTTATATGTTTGCCTTCTTTTTTTCATTTGAAGGGGGTCAAATGACCCCCACAACACCAAGTCCAGGGAAAACCCTGATATCAGCACTGAAAACACTGGTTAACACTTCACCACATAACCATGTGTTTCAACAACCATGCGGGAAAAAAGGAATTTGAGAACTTTTGGGGAAAAGGAGATAATGCTGTTGACCAGTATTTCCTCCTTTTCCCAAAATATTTTCAAAAGGCTTTTTTCCAAGGTTTGTTAAAACACAGTGTCGTGTGGTAAAGGGTTAATACCTATACAAATGTGGAAGCAGTCAGCAACTAGAACTGTCACAAAGCGGACAAATACCCCCAACCAGCACCTTGTCTCTGAACCAGCACAATCGGAGAACGGAAATGATTTTCAAAACAAAGTTCACCTCAGACCTTGACCATTGACCCAGGTGAACCAAAAACAACAGGGCACCTCCTTGGGTCATGCGCAACACTTGTATAAAGTTTCAGGGTCCTAGGTCAAATGGCTTTTGAGTTAGAGCAGGGAAACAATTTTCGAACAAAGTTCACCTGTGAACTTGACCTTTGATCCATGCGACCCCAAAACAATAGGGTACCTCCTTGGGTCATGAGCAACAATCGTTTGAAGTTTCAAGGTCCTAGTTAAACAGCTCTTGAGTTAGAGCACGGAAATCATTTTCACACAAAGTTTACCTGTGACCTTGACTTTTGATCCATGCAACCCAAAAATAATAGGCACCTCCTTGGGTCATGGGCAACACTTGTATAAAGTTTCAGGTCCTAGGTCAAACAGCTTTTGATTTAGCACATGGAAACGATTTTCAAACAAATTTCAGCCATGACCTTGACCTTTGACCCATGCCACCCAAAAACAATAGGGCACCTCCTTGGCTCATGAGCAACATTTGTATAAGGTTTCATGTCAATTGGCTTTTGAGTTTGAGCATGGAAATGATTTTCAAACAAAATTCACCTGCAGCCTTGTCCTTTGACCTACATGTATGTGATCTAGAAACAATAGGGCACCTCCTTGGGGAAGGAGCAACACTTGTATAAAGTTTCAGGGTCCTAGGTCAAACAGCTTTTGAGTTAAAGCATGGAACTAAAAAAGGTGGACAGACTGATGGGCGTATGGATGGACGAACAGACAGAATGACATAGTAAAACCAGTATACACCACTCTACTTCTTCGGTGGGGGGGTATAAAAGGGGGAGCAATATCTCCTTTTGTTGCAATGATTTTCTAAAGAGGTCTACTATCACAATAAGAGTTGTCTGTAGGGGGCAGTGTGTTTAATTTTGTGAGAGCGTCTCTTGACATTGCTACACTTGAGATTCAAAATCAGAGAAGACATTTTATTCTGTCCGATCATAACCATGTGTGAAAAGTCCTCTCTGGATCTTAATGACCCTGTAGAAAATTACTTTAGAAAGCATTGTGGAAAAGGAGAAAATACTAGAAAATATTACAAACCAGCATTTTCTTCCTTTGCGACAATGCTTTCTGTCCTTTCAGACACTACTTCAATAATTCAAGCCACATTTAAAATTTAACAAGGAAAAAACTTTAGACCAGTCCATATTCAAGGTTTTTGCAGACAACAAATTAAAACTGGCACAAGTGATGGGGCTTGCCTTTAAAAGAGTAGAAAGTAGTGTGGGTAAAGGAGACAATGCCAGAAACAAGGATTTTCTCTTTTTACCACAATGCCTTAAAAGCAGCCTTCCTCAGGGTCACTGAAACTTGGCGTTGTGTGGTAAAGGGTAAAATATAGACAAATCTATTGAATTTTTCTAAAGACGCAGTTATGATATGGAGTCAACTGATTGAAAATGAAATTCATCATTTTGTTTTTTGTTTCAGTTCTGACTATCAAACATTTAACCCTTAACTCTTTACCAAACAACAAAATTTTAGACTAGTCCAAATTGAAAGCATTTGCAGACGACAAAATAAATGTGAAATCAAAATCGAAATATGCTTTTGGAAGGGTAGAAAGCATTGTGGGAAAAGGAGAAAATGCTGGTTACCAGCATTTTTTCCTTTTCCCACAATGTTTTCAAAAGGCTTCTTTCTCTGGGTCGTTAAAAGTCGGGATTGTGTGGCACAGGGTTAAAGCGCCTTTCACACTTGTAGTTGCCTTAGCAGCCAGAGTAGATCAAAGATCAGACTCCACAAATGTGAAGTCTGATCTCTGATCTACACTGTCTGCTGTGCTTCATCTTTTAAGACAAAAGCAACCACGAAATTGGAATTATGTGGGCCTTATTTTCGACTGAAAATGTGTGTAGGGGTTATCTGGCGTTCTAAGGGTTAATTTGATTTTAGATCTATAGTGTCTTGTCATGGCAATTGTTGTAGCTACATGTATTTATATAATTTTTAGAATTTTCATAATTATAAGCTTACCATGCACAACTCTCCTCAAGCTACTTTCTTAATTCCAGCCGCTGGCTGCTTTCCAACCTTAACATTTGAATTTCCGATGAATTTTCCAAAAATTCACCTTGATGTAGAAACATTTTCTTGATCTAGATCTACCTATCGTAAAAAAGGGGGGAACAAAAAGAGGGAAATATACCATTACATATTTTGCAATAAGCCACATTTTTGACTGGCCCTGGAATTTCTCTTTCTAAAATAATGTTAAAAGTGGAATAAAGCACCCATCAACCAATAAGTTCTCAACAACACCAAACCACTGAGTCTGTAATAAAAGTTTAACCCTTTACCACACAATCCTGAGTTTTGACAACTCTAAAATAGACATGACTTTTGAAAACAATTGGGGGAAAAAAGGTAAAATGCTGGTTACCTGAATTTTTTCCTTTTCCTACCATGTTTTGTACCCTATTGCAAACAAATTCCACCAATTAACTCTTAACCAAACGAAAAAAATGTAGACTGGTCCGAATTGAAAGCATTTGCAGACGACAAATTAAATGTGGCTCAAAAATTGAATTTGATCTGGGAAGGGTAGAAAACATTGTGGGAAAAGGAGAAAATGCTGGTTACCAGCATTTTTCCTTTTCCCACAATGTTTTCAAAAGGCATTTTCTGCATGTCGCCAAAAGTCGGGATTGTGTGGTAAAGGGTTAAGCCAAGTTCGATTTCTTGTTTGCAAATGCTTTCAAGTTGGACAAGATTTTGTCGTTTGGTAAAGAGTTAAGAGTTTCTAAATTGAAAAGAGAGAGAAAGAGAGAGTATCAGCGAGAAAAAAAAAAATGTTAGATATAAATCTGACCTGTCATTCTGTTGCACTGTGCCAGGCTGTGGTAAACAGATCTGTTTTCTCAGTCTATCACAGGCACCCTCTCTAGACTATGTGCAGGGTCTTTATGTTATATAAAACTGTAAAGTGTATATATAACCGAACATGTACAGTATTTCGGACATGTATACACCAATCGACCGGGTAACTCACTGTGCTATATTTAGCTTAACTCTTTACAAGGAAAACTAGTGTTTAACTCTTTACTATACAATCCCAAATTTGAACGGCCGTAATTAAGGAGGCTTTCCCACAGTCTTTTCTATCCTTCCATGCATAATCACCTTGCTTTTGCCACAATTCATCTGTCGTCTGCAAATGCATTCAATTTGGAAAGGTCTAATCTAAAATGTCGTCCGGTTAAGAGTTGAACTATGGATACGGTCGTCTGAGGTCACTCACATCAGGGTCTCGTTGTATATAGGCCATGCTCTGTGAAAAGGAGGTTTACATACATGTATTTGCAAAATGTATCGACCCAGGTCAGCCTACGCATTCCGCGCAGGCTGACATGGGTCGAAACCTTTTGCTTTTTTTTTTCTTTGTGTTAAATGACAACACTACCTCATCATTCAATCGGTTCGTTTGCAAAATAGATTTTAGGCTAATTAGGTAATAACTTGCTAAACGGTATAGGCAGATGCATCACGCAGATGCATTAATCCTTTACCAGACGACAAAATTTTAGCTTTGTCCAAATTGAAAGCATTTGCAGACGACAATTCCAGTGTGGCTCAAATGTTGCAATCTTTGTTTGATAGGGTTGAAAACATTGTGGAAAAAGGAGAAAATGCTGGTTACCAGCATTTTCTCCTTTTCCCACAATATTTTCCAAAGGCTTCTATCCCACGGACGTCAAAAGACGTCATTGTGCGGTAAAGGGTTAAGATATATCTAGAATCCCTGCGAACCTCATCATCATCCTTATCAAATCTACCAGAAGCAAGCTAATGAGTATTTGTGGCGATCGAATCTAGACATGTAGACCCCACTCTAAATTTGTGCATGATTTTTTAAAAATGAATGAAAGCAAAGAGGGCGTGGATCTGTTTTGATCACGTACATTTAACATAATTTTGAGTGGAAAATAAGCGGCTAGATTTCACATTTATCGGTACATGTTGATTAGATTCCTAATTTTCCAGGTGGCTTCCTAATTCGTCTGTAAACTGGTCCCAGATGTCCATACACATATATATACCAGAATTAAATAAATAAATAAATAAATAAATGTTTCGCAGTTTGTGTATATTTAATGGCAAAAATTGTTATACAAATTAACTCTTTACCAAGCTACAAAATTTTGGACAAGTCCAAATTCAAACCATTTGCACACGTCAACATAAATGTGACTCAAAAATCGAAATTTGTGGAAAAAAAATGCGGGAAAAGAGAGAGAGAGAAAAAAAAAATGTTGGTTATCAGCATTTTCTCCTTTTCCCACAATGTTTTCAAAAGCCTTCTTCCTCAAGGTGGTTAAAAATCGGGACTGTGTAGTAAAAGGTTGAAAAGCGATATTGATTTTATCGATTATCGGGTCTAAAATAGTTTTAATAATCTGACTTAACAATTGGCTTCCCCAGAGTTTTGAGTTGTTAGCACTACGTTACAAAATTGCTTCGGAGATCAAGATCAGACTGAGCAAAAGATATTTTTGAAGTCTGATTTTGTACTTACACTTTCCGCTTTAGCTGCAATAACATGGTCAATTATTGAACAGTTTTAGCACATAAACAACGGCATACGATTTTTCGCCATTGCAATATCATTGCTTGTTGTTTGATTGTATTGTGATTCATTAAACACCATTTCAGTTATATCGCGGCGGCCTGTGCACATATCCATGCTTTCCAGACGTTTCCTTTGTAAGTACTATGCACAGTTTTCTCCCCAGGCCACTGGCTGCCTTCCCACACAACCATCATCGAAACAATGATCAGGGGTAAGAGAGGAATAAATCCTGACGCAATGACTAGATCATCAGTGCTCGGAAAGAAATTGGCCAAGCTGTGGATTCGAACCAGCGAACTCCTAGTTTCAATTCATGTAGGCTATTACCGGGACATTGCAATATCAACATGGTGCCTAAAGGGAAGACACGCCAGAGACAAACAATATGATCCGCGCTTTATGAAAAAGGGGTCTAATGCATCTCCGTGGTGCATTACACCAAACAAATCATTACATAACTACGGATCCATAAAACCCAGTCTTTCAGACAACAGGCTGAAGCCTGAGGTTGGATGGTCCTTGGACATGCAAAAAAATGCACCAAAAGCAAAAGGCTTCGAACCAGATAAGCCTGCGTGGACTGCGCAGGCTGACCTTAATCGATACTTTTCGGCAGATGTATGAAACCGAAAGCAAGTAAGAAGCTCTTTGAAGTAGAACAAATAACTGCTTACGGAGCAACATTTTACGTTTTTAGGTATACAATACAATTCTAACCGCGGATACGCGAAAATCCCATTCGGCATACCTCGGGTGATCCGGTGATCAAATCAGATGTAGGTACGGAAACGGCCGAGTTGTGACGAGTGGCGAAAATCCAAAACCTTCATATGGGGCTGTACCTGAATTTGGGATTTGTACCGATCGATGACCGATAAGCAAACATCTTGTACCTTAACGATGACATCTTGTTCAGTCTATGACTTTGTTAGTAGACATCGTTCAAACTGGAGTGGGAGAGATTTAGCAGTTCATGTCAACATTGTCTTATTTAACAGAATTACGAATGCTAACAGAAAGAACTGTTTTCTTTGGAGGATTTTTGGCGACTTTGAGGTTTCTTGTTTACATTTGGATCTGGGTCACTCTCGATGGCAACAGACTAGAGATATTAGAATCGCTAGTCTAAAAATGGTGAATCGGCGTTCGATAATATTTAAGTCATGCCCTGTGAAAAGGGGGCTTTCTGCATCTTCAAATTGTATCGACTAGGTCAGCCTGCGCAGTCCGCGCAGGCTGACCTGACCGAAACTTTCCGCTATCTGTCAATTTGCTGTATGTCCAAAGACCATTCTACTTCATGATTAAGTCAGTCTTTAAAAATGGCTATCATGGACCCATAATCATGTGATGGCTTGATAGGTATAATACATCATGGAGATGCATTAAGCCCCCTTTTGCAAGACCACCGCTCATTTTTAGGCAAAGGGTAAAGCGGATGCAGAAGTGTATTGAGCATACTTGGACTTCAAAAATGAGTGAACAGAGTAGGTCTATGAAACTTTTAGCATGCTTACAAACAAATTCACGTCGCACCTGCCACCATAACAGTGACGTTGTGGCGTCGTGAAATTGCGCCACATCACTACGCAGTTTCAAAACGTAAATAAAGCTTTCTTATCATTGTATGTAAGCATCTAGTCTTTTGGGGTATTTTTATTTATTTATTTATTTTGTATTTGAGTACAGATATGATATTTGTTTTAAATCATATATAGCAAGAAATAGTATCACTCAACAGATTACAAAACAATTAACCCAGTACACTAACATTTTTATTGTCCCTCGAATAGCAACAAACAATACATGTAAGCACTGATCAAACACATCTTAAATGTTAAAAGTCATTTAACCCTTTACCACACAATCCCGAGTTTTGACAATCCTGAGCAAGAAACCTTTTAAAAACATTGTGGGAAAAGGAGAAAATGCTGGTAACCAGCATTTTCTCCTTTTCCCACAATGTTTTCTACCCATCCTAAAACAAATTTCAATTTTTCAGTCACATTTATTTTGTCGTCTGCAAATGCTTTCAATTTGGACCAGTCTAAAATTTTGTCCTTTGGTAAAGAGTTAAAGGTTCGCACAATAACAAATCTGTGCTCACAAAGTAGGATCTTTAATTAAACAATAGAATAAGGAACTTGTAATAGACTTCAGTAGCCTTACAACTTAAGTGGCAGTTTACCATAGTAAACATCTTTCAACTGGGGGTCATAGATATCTTTACATATTTTTCGGCGTAGCTGACTACGCAGGTTTTAGACCTACTTCTTGATATTGGTATACCCAAACGAATAAATAGTAATTTTCGATTGGTCAGAATTGTGGACATGTTTAATCTGCGGGCCCCTGTCGACCTTTTTGTAGGCAAATTTATGACAATATACAAGCGTTGATACTGCCGGTATTTTGGAAGCGTTAAATCATAACCCATTACTCTATTTCGAGATCTGCTGGTATTTTCGGACACATTAATTTTAGCAGCACCTGCTCCTTTTCGTGCGATTTTAATTAACATCTTGTATTAACAACGTGTCTAACCGAAATTTAACCATTTTTTCAATAATGAAGAAACAATGAGAAAGAAGATGTAATTGCTAATAGGGTTACTTTTCATTATTCCTCTTTATTTGAAAAACAAAAGAGTTTCCATATTGATATTCGTATTACAGTACCTCTTCAAAAAAAAAGATATTTCATGTTTCTTTTGTCTCTGTTTAAAAAAAAAATAGACTACACTGTCTGCAGACGCAGTTGCATCTGTGTTTGACATTTTGGCGGCTATCTTTTATCTTCCTGAAATCTGATAATTGAAAGGCCCGTTGGTGGCCAAAAGTAAATAATGTGGGTGTTAAAATGTATTTAGATTTAACTCTTTACCAAACGACAAAATTTGAGACTGGTCCAAATCGAAAGCATTTGCAGAAGACAAAATAAATGAGAAAGAAAAAATGAAACTTGCTTTGGGAAGGGTAGAAAACATTGTGGGGAAAGGAGAAAATGCTGGTTACCAGCATTTTCTCCTTTTCCCACAATGTTTTCAAAAGGCTTCTTTCACAGGGTCGTTAAAAGTCGGGATTGTGTGGTAAAGGGTTAAATCATGCCATTGAAAAGTATGGAAATTATAGTGAAGAGGGCAATCTTGTTATTGTACGGTCGGTCCAAGTGTTAATCCAGGTTGCTGTAACTTTTATTTACTCTTTTACTGGATTTTATAATTATTTAGCCCCCTTTTGCCAGAGCAAGGCTCAATTAGTTTTTTGAATTTAGAACTAGTGCTTGATTTAGAAAGATTGTTGAATGCTGACTATGATCCTGGGTCGTCAACTAATGTATAGGAACCTCCTGCTGGTTTTGAATAGGTCTAGAAAAGCGGAAACTATTGACAGTTATAGAAAAGAGAGCTGGCGTTACACTTTACCAGACGACAACTTTTTACAATTGTCTATACTGAAAGCATTCCAGCAGTCGACAAATTAAATGTGTATCAAACCAAGGTTTTTCTTTTATGAAATAGAAACCATTGTTGGAAAAGGGGAAAATGCTGGTTACCAGCATTTTATCCTTTTCCAACAATGCCTTCAAAAGCCATTTAACTGAGAGTCGTTAAACAATGAATTGTTTGTTTGGTAAGGGTTAGAAAAAATTATCACAGACACGCCGGGTAATTTTGTTGTTCTACTTTCCTTTTTAAGGAATTCAAAGGTAGAATGTCGATTAATTCAGGCAAACTTTGAAAGAAGCTCGGCATCCTTTGTCAACCCATGGCCCTTTTTCGTTGAACCCAAAGCTGGTCCCCTGGACACATTCAGATCGGGATCTTTTCCCCTGAAGCGTCATCTTTAATATACCATTGGCTGCCACAATGGGACATTCCCTGTATTTGTAGCCCCAACTATCGCAGTCCACAGTAACAAAATCGGAGCAACGGCAGATCTCAAAAGTTGCTCGGCATCCCTTGTCAACCCAAACACCATTATCGTCAAAGCCAAAACTGGATCCCAGCTTGCACTTGGACTTCGACCTTTTTGAGGTTACGTATAGCAGAGCAACGGTACCAGGAGAATCTATTAGACATTCAGCGTACTTATAATTCCAGCTATCACACTCCACTACTTCAGTGTTCGAACATTCACAGACTTTAAAGTTTCCACAACATCCTTTGTCGACCCAAACACCGCTCTCTTTGATACCGTAACTTCTGTTATATGTGCAGTCTGCATTTGATACCTTTTCAATTAGCTGTAACGACAGGAAGCGGAAGTGATGTCACAAGTGATACAAGCATGGTTTCAAACAAGTGTAAAATGGATCTCGAAATCTAATGCTGCATCTTAAATCTGTAATATTTGTAATGAAGGTAAAGTTTCATTCTAAAATATACAGGACTTGTGCAATACCTGCGGCAGTTGTCTCTGCTGCATGAAAGAATAGCTCTGTTTCCAGTGCTGTCAGCTTTTGGTCCTTATTTGTAACTGTGTTTGCTTTATAATCAGAGAATTTTGGTTCAATCCAAGCTGGCGGTGCTAGTCACGTAGAAGGGTCCTTGGCAAAGCAAAATAGCCTACTTTAGTGCTTGTGAAATTTAGGCCGGTCGACAAAAAGTTGTCGCCATGATGTGACTGAAATACATTGTACTGCACAAAACACCATTCAAACGAAACAATGGAAATCATGCTTCCTGATCAGAAAAAAATGCTATCGGGGGTCGGTTCAAGAAATGGATGATTCACCTGGGCAGTAACCAACTTCCGGTCCTTGATGGAGCATTCTGTAAAGCCATACTTCCAGCTCGAGCATTCTGTTTCCTCGCAAAAGTCTGGTTTTTGGTCTGTAACATATATGAAAGGATACCAGCATTACCGATAACTGATGAATAGCGGACATCTGATGACATTTTCAAGTGTTGTTTTGGAAAGTTTAGCCTAAAGCCTCATACCATTTTCATGTTTTGCTTTTCTTTAGTTAACCCTGAAAACGTCGAATAAACCCAAAAGACATTTTCAGCGGAGAAAGAAGACCAAAATAAGTTCAATTTGAAGGTTGTGTAGACTGTGTAGATCAAAGGATCAGACTGCACGTTTTGTGCAGTCTGATCTTGATCTACACTGGACGCAAAGGCAACTTTAGTTGTGAAAGGCGCTTGATGGGTTAAGATGAAATATTTTACTATAATTTTGTGAAATTATTCGGAAAGATAGGTGGTAGATACCTTATACGCCGCATTTATCATTTAGGAGATTTATTCGTAAAAACAGCACAAGTCAAAGAGTAAACCGGGAGGCGCTGGTCCAGTGACGTGGTTAATCGGTACCTCTGGTCTTTGTTACAACTAGCGATATAGTGTAACAAGTTATTTCAAAAGCCGATAACTACCTTTCATTGACCAGAATGATTTGTTCAATATATTTATTGGAGACGTCATCAGACCTCTCCAACAGTGGTGAGTTCAAAAGGCAGACTGCCTCATAAATTGCTGTCTAAATCAAGTCTTTTTGCGAAATTGGTCTGATACACAGTCTGTTTCGTCATGATTTTATAAATAAACCGAAATCAAAAAACTGAAATGGGAAATCCATAGACGTGCATTGTTCTTGTATGACGGATTCAAAAAAAATGTTATGCTGATTTAATCGCGAATTACTTCTCCATTTGTAAATTTTCATTAAAGAAATAAATCTAAGCAAAAAGAAGAGGAAAAAAAGAACTCTGTTAAAAAAAAAAAGACAAAGAAAACCGCGGGAAAAGATCACGCGACATGAAAACGCGGGAAGAATGTCATGTGACTGTCATGTAATGCATTAGAGGATTCTACGCAGCGGTAACCATTTATGCCTTACTTGTATGTTTACATGTACCCAAATAGACTATTGAAATTAAAAGCCAATAAACTATTTGAAAATATTGATACTGACCTCTCCAGGCTTCTTTTTTTAAAGGAGCCAACTTGTTCATGGTGTATTTGGATTCAACTTTTTTACTAGTGAATTTATTTTAGATGATCGAAATACGCTAAATACAACCCAAATTTCCATTATTCCGTTGTTCTGTTCCTTTAGTCACCCTTGACAGGATTTTTGACTTTGTTTGCCAACATTTTCAAATGTATTTGAGCCATGCTCTGGCAAAAGGGATTTGATGCATCTCTGTGATCCATTATATCAAGCAAGTCATCACAGTAGTATGGATCTATAAAATCCATTTTGTCTAACAACCGACTATATCATGAGGTAGGTACACTGGTCCTTGGGCATGCAGAAAATTTACCAATAGCAAAAGATTTCATTACAGGTCAGTCTGCGCGGAATGCACAGGCTGACCTGGGTCGATGACTTTTTGCAGATGCATTGAGCCCCATTTGTAAGAGCATTGCTCAGTTATGTTTTTATCCATGTTGATTATCCACTTTTAGATATTTCTTCTTTGTTCCGCTTTTATAATATAAACGACACAACATCAGACATTTAACACTTGCCTTAGCATCATGCTTGTACACTAGGTTCACGAACACGAAACAGCAGCCTACAACCACCATTATCTAATAAATAAACAAACAAACCGGAAGTTTCGGTGACGCAGGTGTCAGATGTCCAATCACATCTTTTCTTGTTGTCGTCCCACAGTAAACCGGAAGGACATATTCTGTTGTCAAATAAGACTCCGTTCGAACATGTTGCATACACGTTACAGCCGAAGCAAGACTGATAGTCACCGCTGTCCAATCCTGTACACGAGCTTACACAACTCGAAGTTTCTGAAAATTGTCGAATTTGGAAATTAAAAGGTGCTGTTTAGTTTTTCATAACCTGACCAAGCATCAAATATTATATCTATTTATGACAAAATTGCCCAAGCCGATGGCTGGCAAATTATTACTAAAGAAGACTGAATACAAAAGTAAGAAACAAATGAGCCGTGCTCTGGCAAAAAGGATCTAAATGCATCTCTGTGATCTATGATACAAATCAAGCCATTACATAATTATTGATACATAATAGCCACTTTTTTTTAAAACTTAATCATGAGGTAGACTGGTCCTTGGACATGCAGAAAAATGACCCATAGCGAAAAGTTTCAGACCAGGTCAGCCTGCGCGGACTGCGCAGGCTGACCTGGGTCGATACTTTTCGCAGATGCATTAAGCCCCCTTTTCACAGAGAATGGCTCAAATATTTTTCAATGCTGTTTCCTCATTGGTCTAGTAGCCTCTTAAGGTATTTTTAGACTTCGCGTCAGGGTTTCGCAAAGACTTGTGGGCATGTCACATGATCAATAACACGCGTTGATTGTGAGTGTTCGTCTTCAAAACAGTAGTTATAAGAGCAAACTAAAGTCAGTAGTCACTGAAGAGGCTGTGTTTATTATGTTTTCGTATTTTACCTTTTTTACAAGGCCAACAGTAGCCTACATCAATATCAAAACCCCCGTTCATTAACTGGGTAAACTTGTTTTAGTTTCTGTCGATTCATGTGCCAATTTAAATGTGCATACATAGAATAACGAGGTTAAAACTGCTCTATTATACGACACCATCAATATTCTAACTTATACGTGTAAGCAGATTTCTTTTAACATTCCAATTTACCTGTACATGTCGTACCGTCTCCCGTATAGCCTTCTTTGCATGAACAGGTAACCCAGCCACCTGAACTGTGACAATGACCTGCGACGGGGTCACAGTTGTTTAAATCTGGGTCACTGCATTTGTCGATTTCTGGAAAGGAAAAACCAAAAATGTATCTAGGTCAATAACCTTTCATGAAGTAACAAGATTAAATATTGCCTTACTCACCTCCAGCTCAGTTACACTCGTTCAAGTCTTGGCAGCTATATTTGTCGACTTAGGGGAAAACAACATTTGTAGAAAATGCTAAACATCTTTTTATTTATGGGGGTCATCATAATTAAAATTCAAAAGCCAACTAAAAGATATTTACTAGGGTAAAGGAAAAAGAATCTAAAGCATAGTCGATATTCTTGAGACTAACCGAAGGTAGTCAGTCTCTGAAATATTTCGGTTGTTGTTATTGTCGCCAAAGGTAGCAAATTAATTGCATTCGCGCATCATGTAAATAAAGAACAAACTGCAAAGATTTTTTTTTAAATTTTATCTTCAATGAAATACTTCAGCCATAGAAAGCAGTGAAATGAAAATACCCTACATCATTTTTTAATATGACATGCCAAATAAGTAAAAGAAACAACCAATACTGAACGAAATAGATCAGATTATTAATCTTTATAATATACCGATTACCGACCGAAAAAAAAACAACAAAAAAACTGAAAGTACAACAACGGCGAAAAACACGAGAATGAAAAAAGTTGCATTGAGATAAGTAAAGATGAGCATGATTTGCATAAGTCACTGATTTAATTTACATGTAAGCAAAGATCTTGTACCTTATCGATGATATCTTGTTCAGTCTATGACTTTATAGGTAGACATTGTTCAAGATTTTGATTTTAGAGATTTTGTAGCTCATGTCAACATTGTCATAATTAACAGAATTACGATTACTAGCAGAAAGAATTGTTTTCTGTGGGACAGTATTTGGCGTGGGTGTTTGGGTTTTTTTTACATTTGAATCTCGGTCACTTTGGATAGCAATAGAATAGCGATCTTATGATAGCTAGTCTAAATATGGCACTGACCTCCCTCTGAGCCACAGCTGTTTATGTCTGGGTCGCTGCATTTTTCGATTTCTATATCGAATGAAATCATCGATAAGATTGATGAATTGGGTTTAGTTTTCATTTACTTGGACAATGTTGACTTGAAATGAAAACTTCCTAATTTGAACCATGCTCTGGCAAAGGGGATTTAATGCACCTCCGTGATGCACTATACCCAGCAGGACATCACATTATTGTTGACCCACAAAATAACTTTTGTCGAACAGCCGACAGAATCACGAGGTAAAATGGTCCTTGGATATACAGAAAATTTACAAAGAACAAAAGGTTTCGACCTATATCAGCCTGCGAGGAGTTACTTTTGCAAACCGAATGCTTAGTTAACTTCTTTATCACCAGATTTCAAGATAGCTGTACAGGTTTTCCCATCTCCCGTGTAACCTTCTTAGCATGTACACGTATACCAACTACCTGCCCCAAGGCACTGACCTCCGACTGGGTCACAGTTGTTCAAATCATGGTCACTACACTTGTCGATTTCTGTAGGGCAAAAGGAATCAAGCTATGCTTTGTGAAAAGAAGGTTTAAGCATCTGCAAAAAGTATCGACCTATGTCAGCCTGCGCAGTTCGCGCAGGCTGATATGGGTCGAAACTTTTTGCTATGCATCAATTTCTAGCATGTCCAAGGACTATTCTACCGCATTATTCACTCGGTTGTTAAACAAAATTCATTCCATAGATCCATAATCATGTGATGAAGTGCTTGGCATGATGTATCACAGAGATGCATTTAGCCCTCTCTTGCCAGATCATCAGGGTTCAATTAAGAGTAGAGATCTAGACGTAAAGCGTTTATCAACATTTTAAATCGTTAAATTCTAATAGAAGAAAATTAATGTTCCATCTACCTGTGCAGGTCGTTCCATCTCCCGTGTAACCTTCTTTACATGTACACGTATACCAGCTGCCTGACCGAAGGCACTGACCCCCGACTGGATCACAGTTGTTCAAATCTGGTTCACTACATTTGTCGATTTCTGTGGGACAAAAATAAATGTGAATAAAGAAATTGCGATTTCTTTTATTATGTAAAGTGTATATCAATAATCAAGATCAAAAGATTATAGTACATGGATTCGTGGAAATCAGTACTGGACCAATCAGGTCATCGCATTTATTTGGCCGGATGTGCAGCCTTGCTGTCTGCTATTTCGGCTCACAAACAAGCGACTGTTAATGATGGAGAAGTGCGATATTATGTGTGTTTACAACGCTTGAATTTCAGGAAAAAGTTTAAAAGATGTGCTTTGCGATCGTGTACGGCTTACGTGAGATATCCAAAGAGATTACAAGTTTGCATTATGATTATGATTGACGATGGGACATCAGCAAAGAGTTTCGATCAACGCTATGTTACGCAATGGATTAATTAATGTTAGTTTCTTTTTCCTCTGAAACTCTCTGGAAAAAAAAAAAAAAAAACATAAACTGCTTTACAGTGGAAAACAAAGGTAAATATATGAAATACTAGTAAAAAGAAAGTACTTTCACTAAAATAGCTAACCTTGTTTAATAACCTCTGCACATCCAAAAAAGGGACACGTTTCATCAATGTTTCAATTTGACATTAACATTAACCCTTGGTGCGTGAAGAATGCTGAATGTGTAGATACAGATCAGAGTGAAAAAAAAATGCAGTTTATTCTTGGATTCAAACCATCTGCTACTTAAATTAGGTACATTTACGTGTACTCTTTACTGAAGGTGCGTGTAGATTTCAGTTATGAAACAGACTATGTTCTGTTTTGTACAGTTTTGGAAGTTCAGCTCTAAAGGCATCTTATGTAAATTAATTCAACTTTTGACCTAGCCATATCTAGGTGGATTAGCACATCTGCCATTTTAAAGGGTATGTCGGTAAACTGTTAACTGATAGGATGTGTGTTTGATTGCCACTGTAATCCACTCGACCACCCATTGTCTTCAGTATATCACATGATAAAACAAACTATCGCCAATGATATTAACAAGTTTGTTAACTGCCAGCACACTTTACACATTTAAAAGTCACCAGGCAACCATTTTCCCTTCACTTGAAATTTGAACATTTCTTAGACTTCCACTTCTCTGTTAAATGAGACAATCAATAAATATTTCAAAATGCTTGTAATTTAGTGAATTTATTATCGAATACGATGTTGAGACAACCTAACAAGCCTCACAAAAATATTAATCATCTTTAATTCTATTATTTTTAAGCAAAATTGAGGTTTATGAGGTGTTTCATTCTTTCTCGTAGAAGTTCAGAACTTTGCTGGCACAGGTATTACATTGTCCGTAGCCACTGAAATTCGCACTTTCTGTACAAGTCCTTGTGTAAATAAGTTCAAGTATATATTTCTTACCGAGAATCCATCATCGACAGAAACATATGAAAAGGAAATTTTTCCGACATTTAATCGATAGAAACAGTCATGACTGCACGATTTTAGTAGCCTTTCTACTACACTGTATATGTATTTACTGCGTTTGTTTGTGAGCCCTTAACAACGGTAACCAAGGAAGTCGGTTTATCTCATCGCCACGGATCCATGTATAGAAGGAAATAAATGTTCCATCTACCTGTGCAGGTCGTTCCATCTCCCGTGTAACCTTCTTTACATGTACACGTATACCAGCTGCCTGACCCAAGGCACTGACCTCCGACTGGATCACAGTTGTTCAAATCTGGGTCACTACATTTGTCGATTTCTGTGGATAAAAATAATTAAGCCATGTTTTGTGAAAAGGGGGGTTAATGCACCTGCAAAAGTATCGACCCATGACAGCTTTTGCAGTCCGTGCAGGCTGACATGGGTCGAAACTTTTTGCTATGGGTCAATGGGTCCTGCACGTGCAAGGGCCATTCTACCTCATGATTTAGTCGGTTGTGAAACAAAACTGGTTTTATGCATCCATATAATTATGTGATAACTTGCTCGGCATAATGCATCACGGTGATGCATTAAACCCCTTTAGCCAGAGCATGGTTCAATTAAGAATAAAGAGCTTCTCAAACTTATTTGGTGTTGTTAAAGTAAAGTATTCATCAGTATTCTAATTCATAAGATTTTTCTACAAGGAAATTAATGTTCCATCTACCTGTGCAAGTTGTTCCATTCCCCGTGTAACCTTCTCTACAAGTACACGTATACCCGCCACCTGACCCAAGGCACTGACCTCCGACTGGGTCACAGTTGTTCAAGTCTGGATCGCTACACTTGTCGATTTCTGTGGGGAAAAATAAGTAAGAGTAAGGAGCTTTACAAAATATTTATTTGTTCTAGAAGTAAGGTGTTTATCAATATTCTAAATCATAAGATTCAAATAGAAAAAAAAAATGATATTCCATCTACCTGTGCAAGTTGTCCCGTCTCCGGTGTAGCCTTCTTTACAAGTACAGGTAACCCAGCCACCTGAACTTTGACACTGTCCTCCAACTGGGTCACAGTTGTTGTTGTCTGGATCGCTGCATTTGTCTATTTCTAAAAAAACAATTTTTTTTTTGTCTCTATAAGCAAAAGATTAAAATAAAATTCTGTCCTACCTAGATCCAGGTCGTATCGTTTCCGGTGAAGCTTCTTTACAAGTACAAGTGGGGCCAACCACCTGGGTCAATATTCACCAACCATTCTTAAAAACATTCTTAGTGTTGTTCTCGAGAACTTTCTAAATTTGAATGTAACACAACTTCTGATTGGCCAAGCCATTTCGTTTTGGCAATCAGAAGTTGTGTTACTATCAAAATCTATAATCAAAACAAGACGGTATTACAAAACCTAGTTCGCTGCCGATTTACCGATTTCTAGAGAGGTGAGACGTAATATAAAATTAGACAAACGAAAAACCATCATTTATACAATTAAAGTTTGCAATTTAATTGGAAAATTAAACGTGACTTACCTGTAAGTTGAAGTTGGATTTCAATTCTCCGAAGCACAAGGTCACCGTGATGAGCTCCTGTGAGAGATGCATGTCGTGTCCAGGAGGTCAATTTTCAACTTGTGATGTGAACACTTTTTTCCCACGGAACTGATTCACATTTACGCTGTTTTTTTTTTCACCGAATAAACACACCGAAATTGCGCTTAACACTTTTCAAAAACTTTGTAACCATGTATTTTTATATCGCCAATTTTCACCAAGGGCGGGTAAAACGGGTGGGCACATGAGCTCATCACGGTGACCTTGTGCTTCGGAGAATTGAAATCCAACTTCAACTTACAGGTAAGTCTCGTTTAATTTTCCAATTCTCCCATCAGCACAAGGTCATGTGATGAGCCCCTGTGAGAGTTTTAAAGGTGTTCACGAACAACCAATCTCCAAGTATGCATCTTGTCCACTAAATACAGTGGAATGAGTGCAAATCACTAATGTTTTGTTTGAAAACATTGTCACCTAGTACTTTAATTCACTACTTTAAGTCTAGCATTAGTGAAGTGTTATTCTCATTTTGTGTGGGGTTGTTATAAAACCTTGAGAAAGTCACCTAAGATGTTCAACTCGCAGCTGCCGTGGTATTATGTAATGGGATCCCTGCATTCTTAGCTGCAGAAACATGTCACTATTGTGCAATGCCTTTTCTAGCTAGTAATAACTTGATCTGGTGATATGTTCGAGATCTATCTAGACAGTGTTAACAGACCCAGTCTTATAAAGTTTTATAAAGATTCTGGGTACTGGTAATTTAAGGCAAATACCAGAAGTATGCACTTTTGTTTTCAAATAGATGTTAAAGGCAACTATTATACACCTACCGTTTTAAATAGATATTTAAGTCAATATTGTATACCTATCTGTCAAGCGTAGATTCAGCCCGGTCGAGGTTTTCATACTTTTATTTAAGACATTGTTGCCATGTCCCAAAATCATTAGGAAGGGCTCTTTTACCCAACAAGAGAACAATGAACTTGGTTATTTATGGGTTAAGTAATGTCAATCTATTCTTGTTACTTACTGCCAATGATGTTAGAAATCATAAGGCAATTGTAGTCATAATATGACTACAGTTATAATATAATTATATTTACCTGTAGGAAAAGAAGGTGTGTAATTTTATTTTATGAAACTGGGATTACTAACTGCATAATTTTGTAACCTATATCAGAGACAACATGAAAGAATGAATTAATGCATTTTTTGCTGTGGTTAAGGCACTATAAGACACTTCAGCTTAACCCCGCTTGCCAAAGGGCATGTAAGAAGTTCAAGTACTTGATTTCTGGGACTGAATGCCTATTTTGAGAAAAAACTGCCACAGTAATGAACCCAATTTGTAATATACCTTAGACCCTATTTTGCATCTCTCACAGGGGCTCATCACATGACCTTGTGCTGATGGGAGAATTACATGTTTTTCTTATTTCATTTCCATGACAAGCACAGTAATAACCCACGTCAATACCGAAAACTTTGACCATCGACTGGGTCATGCTTGTCCAAGTTCTGTTTGGTTCATCTGTCGGTTAGTTTCTATATTTATGAGCCATGTTCTGTAAAAAGAGGGCTTAATGCATCTGCGAAAAGTATCGATCCAGGTCAGCCTGCGCAGTCCGCGCAGGCTGACCTGGGCTGAAACCTTTCGCTATTGGCCAATTTTCTGAATGTCAAATTACCAGTTTACCTCATGATTCAGTCGGTTGTTGAACAAAGTTGAATTTATGGATCCTCAATTACGTGATTATGGATATGCATTAAGACTCCTTTTGCCAGAGCATGTCTCATACATTTTTATTGTTGTGCGATTTAAATGATAACTGTATCATGAAATTTTTAAATGATAACTACATTTTGAAACAATCCAAACTACCTTCGCATGTTTTCCCGTCTCCGGTGTAGCCTTCTTTACAAGTACAGGTAATCCAACCACCTGAACTGAGACACTGTCCTCCCACTGCGTCACAGTAGTTGTAATCTGGATCGCTGCATCTGTCGATTTCTGGTGTGGGAAAACAATGTTTGAAGAAACAGCAAGAATTTACTTAATAGAATAAATAGTATTTGAATAAGTTTGCGACCAGCGGCCAAAACAAATGTACATTTGAAGAAAAAATACTTCGAACAAAATGGCATTACAAAATCTAGTTTGCTGCCGATTTGCCGACTTCTGTAGAGCCGTTACGCAATATAAAATAAGACAAAATGAAAAAACCAGTATTTATTTAATAAAGTTTGCGAACATCTTTTTTTTTTTCTTATTTCATTTCCGTGACAAGCACAGTAATAACGTCAATATTGAAAACTTTGACCTTCGACTGGCTTACACATGTCAAAGTTATAGTCGGATCATTTGTCGATTAAATTTGCATTATAGAATGTTTTTTGACCAGTGCGATTAAAAAGATATCGTAAATATTGTAAATCATGTCTAAGTCTAAGTTGGTTCATTTGTCATTTGAAATTTGCATGTGGAAAAATGTTTTTTTGAGCTGTGCCATATAAAAGATATCGTATATATTCTAAATCTACATTTTGAAACAATCCAAACTACCTTCGCATGTTTTCCCGTCTCCGGTGTAGCCTTCTTTACAAGTACAGGTAACCAAGCCACCTGAACTGTGACATTGTCCACCCACTGGGTCACAGTAGTTGTAATCTGGATCGCTGCATCTGTCGATTTCTGGTGAAGAAAAACAATGGTTGAAGAGACGAGGTTTTTGGCACGATAATGACTTAAAAAAAATTTCTAGCATCTGAATAGAGTTTTCGACCAACGGCCACAATAAATGTTTATGTGAAGAAAAATACTCTGAACAAGACGGCATAACATTTTGGTTCGCTTCCGATTTGCCGAATTAAGGAGAGGCGACAGGTAGTGTATATTAGGCAGACGAAGAATCATCTTTTACTTGATAGATTTTGCTGGTATGTTTTCGTATTTCACTGTCTTCACTAGCACAGTAACAGTCCACGTCCATTTTCAAAACTTTGACGTTCGACAGGGTCACACTTGTCCAAGTTTTGGCGCGTTCATTTGTCGACTGAAATTTGCATAATAGCTTTAACTAAAAGACATCGTAAATATTCTACTACGAGGCTTTATGCGTCTACAAAAGTATCGAACCATGTCAGCCTGTGCAGTCCTCTATGTGTAAATTTTGTACATGTCCAAGAACCACTTTACCTCCAAATTCCTTCCATTATCAGACTAAATGAAGTTTATGGATCCCTGATTCTGTGATGTTGATTGATTGATTGATGGTGTTTAACGCCGTTTTCAACATTATTTCAGTTATATTGCGGCGGCCAGTGCACCTATCCATGCTTTCCTGGAGTTTCTTTTTACCAGTACTCCGCACAATATTCTTTCCAAGCCACTGGCTGCTTTCCCACATAACCATCTTCGAAAAATGGTCAGCGGAGAGAGAGGAATGAAGATTTTGTGATGTATTGCTTGGTATAATGCGTCACGGAGATGCGTTAAAATCCTCGTTTGCCGGCGCATGGCTTAATTAGACAGACGAAATTTGCTGATATGTTTTCGTATTTCACTATTACAAGCATAGTAATAACCCAAACCAATATTGGAAACTTTGACCATCGACTGGGTCCCACATATCTAAGTTTTGCTCTGTTCATTTGTCGATTGAAATTTGCATATTAGAATTTTTTTTTTTTTTTTGAGCTGTGCAGTTTGACACCGACCTCCAACTGGGTCACAGTTGTTATAGTCTGGATCGCTGCATCTGTCGATTTCTGGTGAGGGAAAACAATGTTTGACGAGGCATTTGTTATGGTTCGATAATAACTTAATACAGGTTTTCTAGCATTTGAATAAGTCTGTGACGAATGGCCAAAACTAATGTATAACTGTAGAAAAAATACCCTGAACAAGACGGCATTACAAAATTTATTCCGCTGCCGATTTACCAATTTCTGTAGAGCCGAGACACAGTATAAAATTAGACAAACGAAAATCCATTATTTATAATAAACAATGAAATAAAGTTTGCAAATATGATTTTCTTTATTTCATTTCCATGACAAGCACAGTAAGAACCTCGATATTGAAAACTTTGACCGTCGACTGGGTTACGCTTGTCCCAGTCTTGGTTGGTTCATTTGTCATTTGAAATTTGCATGTGGAAAAATGTTTTTTTGATCTGTGCCATATAAAAGATATCGTATATATTCTACATCTACATTCTGGAAAAATCCTAACAACCTTCGCATGTTTTCCCGTCTCCGGTGTAGCCTTCTTTACAAGTACAGGTAACCCAGCCACCTGAACTGAGACACTGTCCTCCAACTGGGTCACAGTAGTTGTAATCTGGATCGCTGCATCTGTCGATTTCTAAAGAAAAAAAGTGATCTTATGTCTCTACAGGTAAAAGGTTAAAATAAAATTCTGTCTCACCTGTACAGATGGCCCTTTCTCCGGTGTAGCCTTCTTTACATATAATCCAGCAACCTGAACTGTGACATACTAGAATAATGGTTTTATTTTAGCTGTGCGGTTTTAAAGATATCATAAATTTTTTAAATCATGAGTACATTCTTGAAAAAACACAAACTACCTTCGCATGTCGTCCCGTCTCCGGTGTAGCCTTCTTTACAAGTACAGGTAACCCAGCCACCTGAGCTGTGACATTGACCTCCAACTGGGTCACAATTGTTGTGGTCTGGATCTCTGCATTTGTCGATTTCTACAGGAAAAAAATGATATTTTGTCTCTAGAAGTAAAAGCTTAAAGTAAAATTCTGTTAATGAAATTTTCTAGCAATGAATAAGTTTGCGACAAACGGCAATGTTCAACAAACGTATAAATGAAGAAATAATACTAGTACTCCGAACTTGTCCTGCATTACAAAGTCTGGTTCGCTGCCGATTTGACGAATTTTGAAGAGGAAAGAGGAAACATATAATTGAGCCATTCTCCATGAAAAGGGGGCTTGATGCATCTGCAAAAAAACCCATCGTCCTATGTCAGCCTCTGCAGTCCGCTATGTGTAAATTTTGCACATGTTCATTGACCACTTTACCTCCATATGGATCCGTTCAATTGTCAGACTAAACGAAGTGTACGGATCCCTAATTCTTGTAATGTATCGCTTGGTATAATACATTACGGAGACGTATTAAAACCGTCGTTTACCAGAGCATGGCTCAATAAGACAAACGAAATTTGAAGATATGTTTTTTCTTTGTATTTCACTTTTACAAGCATAGAAATAACCCACATCAATATTCAAAACTTTGACCATCGACTGGGTCACACATGCCCAAGTTTTGGTCGGTTCATTTGTTGATTGTAATTTGCATGATAGAATTTTTTTTTTTCAGCTGTGCGATTTAAATGATATGTAAATATTGTAAATCATGTGCACATTTTGAAACAATCCAAACTACCTTCGCATGTTTTTCCGTCTCCGGTGTAGCCTTCTTTACAAGTACAGGTAACCCAGCCACCTGAACTGTGACATTGTCCTCCCACTGGGTCACAGTAGTTGTAATCTGGATCGCTGCATCTGTCGATTTCTGAATTAAAAATGATATTTTGTCTCTACAAGTGAAAGATTTTTTTAAAAAAAGGAAACTTTAAAAAATATATTCGAATGAATAAATAGAAATTTGCGATTGGTCAAAAATACGGACACGTTTATTCTGCAGTCCCTGAGCCCAATTGGGCAAATTCACGCAACTCACCTTTTTTAAAGATATTTCTTGTTTAACCTGGAGGTTTTGGTACGATCCTTACTCGAGTTTTTTGCGAGGTGTTCTTGGGCAAGACTTTTCAGATCCTTAGCCTAGTATTGGTAAAGAAGCCAAGGACATATATGAATAAACGAGCTGCCGAATATCTTTTTACGGCTAACAATTAGAAATTGAGATTCTAGTGCGATGACAAAAATTTGGAGTAGTCTAAATTTAAAGCATTTGCAAATGACACTTTAAATGTGACTGGAATTGAATTATGAGATTTGGCTGAGAAAGATTAGAAAACATTGTGGGAAAAGGAGAAAATGCTGTTTACCAGCATTTTCTCCTATTCCCACAATGTTTTCAAAAGGCTTTCTTTCTCAGGGTTGTTAAAACTCGTGACTGTGAGATAAAGAGTGAAACACTTACATTCACAAGTAAACCCATCCCCAGTATACCCCTCAACACAGGAACAGTTATAACCTCCTTTTGGTAGCCTGTTACATCGGCCGCCCACTGGGTCGCAGTAATTTAGGTCAGGGTCACTGCATCTGTCTACAACTGGTAAAACAGAAATAGAAATATGTGTATTTATTATATACCTGTAATTTTTCCGGCTAAAATACATGCGTCACACACGGATAAAATAACGCACACGACAGAAAAAAATCCATCTCTACATAGTGTGAAATACGTGTCCAAATATGGTATGATGACGTATCTAGTGCACGGCCCATATAATACGCATGCCATGATTGTGGCGCCGCATGAGCGGCGGCACTATATTTTTATTCGGTTTTGTAAAGTGCCTATGGAGGCAGCCATATTGAACTGGTTCCATGCTTTGTTTTAACATCCACCTATATCTACTGTACTTTGATTACCAGATCGGGGTCCATAATAACTTTTTTATTTATTTGTGGGGATTTTTTTTTTTTTGTTTTGTTTTTGTATATTGCACTTTCATTTTTAGATGGATAAAAACACGGATCGTAGACATATCAAGATTTTCCTTTCGAAAAATAAAAAATGCATTTCGAATAATAATTCACGTGATCAAAAATTATCTGTCACAAATTTTCGAAGTCACCGTTTTAAATATCTTACGCTGGAAAAGGTTAAGAGGCATTTTCAAGCTCTTTGACCCTAGAGCACCCTATGTGGTACTTGTGACCCCAATTATATTTTTGTTCTAGTATTGTATGGATTGTAGAAATATTGTTTTCCTTTCGCGATCGTGTTTTTAAGACCAACTAACTGTAACTAGGTCAATGTTGGGGGGTGACAGATGTTTCGGTAACAGACGAGTTCGGTAAATTGGACTTATAGAGTAAATCGATTGGATGTTTCGGTAACAAGGTAATTATATAGTGGTAATGCACCGTGACGTTTTTCACACCAAATAAAGTCTTGGTTCTGATTCGTTCAATGTTTCTCTTTTTTCTTCCACACACTTTAAGACATAATATTTCTGTTATGTTTCTACTGTCATGCTGTACGTAAAATGATACCCGAATCAAAGTTGAGGTAACGAATAACAACACCCAATCCTAAACTTGAAACACGTTGTATCTCCTTTTAAATCAATGCTTTATGATCCTTTCAATGTGAAAATATTTTCTTACTGAAAGACTTCCAAACCAGCCATTAACCCTGAGAGCCTCTGTCATTACTGCTGTTGCCATTGCGGCCGGTGCAGATCGAGATCAGAGTACACCAAACACGGAGTTTGATCTTTGATCTTCATTTGTCAATTTTGTAAGACATTCTGAACAAGAAAACCTTGACACTGCTAAAAATAGGTTTTATATCTAGAATGAAAATGACCGTTGGGTTTATTCGACGCTCTTAGATTTAAAATTATGGATAGTTAAATTTAGTTCAGAAACACAGGTAATACATGTAAAAATATTGTGGCAAAAGAAGAGAGTGAGCGCGAGAGATAGATAGTAGCAAATACTTTTTTTGACAAATACTTTTTTCAAACTGCACGAGCAGTGTGTGATCTAAACATGCCCAATCCCCATAACTTTTACATGCAGTCTGATCTGCGAGTTTCTTCTTGTCCATTGGTGTTTCAGGTTTTCATAAACCGGGGTTAATCTTTAAGATCTACGGGAAACTTCTTTATCTTGTTGGCAATGGGAGGTGTGAAAACAGGCTGTAAACGCGTCTATATACAATATACAGTACTCCCTTCGCTCTCAAATAGTACGCATATGATTTCTTTATGCAGTGTTGTATTGATGAACGCACTTTAAAACCAGCAGACGCCGATTTTTGTGCACCAGACCAGATTTGAAAACTGTGTGGAAAATGGAGAGGAACAATACAGAACAGATATCTTTTAGATGGGCACAAATGTTCATGGTCAAAATCACAAGAAGTATGCACGAAAGCATTATTGTCAAGGCCTCTCTCTCTCTATCTCTCACTCCCTCTCTTCATTTGCCACAATGTTTCAAATGTATTATCTTTATTTCTAAATTCACGTTAATTATCCATAATTTTAACCCTTAGAGCATCGAAAAAAGTAAAGGCTATTTTCATTTTAGAAACAGAACAATATATACATTACAATATACGATCCCTGGTCTAATATTAGCTATTTCAAAGCAAAGTTGTCCTTCCTCATAATGTCTTAGAAAAGCTGGCAGCGTAAACCAACGATCAAACTCTATTTTTTTTTTTTTTTTTTGCTTTGCAGTTTGATCTTCGTCTGAATCGGTCGCAAGGGCAACAAGAGTGAAAGGTGTTCTGAGGGTAAATGGCTGGTTTGGAAGTAGACCAATTTGTTTCCGGAAGAAATTATTTTTCACACAGAAAACGTTGACAAGAATAGCGTCATTTTTAATAAAACATTTTTAAAAAACTTGAGGATTGGCTTAAAGTTGGAGTCTGTTATCTGTAGGACGATTAAGTAATACGGGTACAAGCTTAGGGCTGGGTCTTATCAGGGATCGTATAATATTCATTACATGAATCAGCTATGGGTGAAAAACGAAAATAAGATATGGTGATCAAAATTTACTAATTTCAGGTATTTATTTATACAGCATGGAAAGAACAACAAATATATTTACGTCAGAAAACGAGTGAGAATTGCAAATTAAAAGAAAAAACGTTTGCACAAACAGAAGCCATGGGTGTGAAAAACGTCACGGCACTATATTACTGCCTTGTTACCGAAACATCCAATCAATTTACTCTATAACTCCAATTTACCGAACTCGTCTGTTACCGAAACATCCGTAAATCAATGTTGGAGCGCCTAACATGACTGGTATCATACAACCCCTCTAGTCTCTATAGATATAAGGACTTCATTCAAGTCTTCATTATATCTATAATAAAGAGGGGTTGTATGATACCAGACATATGTGTTGGAGTGTCAGATTTAGCACAATCCGATAACAGACTTTTCTTTCGTTAATGTAAAATCTTCCTGTTCAAAATCAGACGGTCGAGAGTTTTGATATTTCATGTGTAGTATCGCTACAATGACCTCTACCAAGTACTAGTATGTTCAAATGGTGGCCTTCGGGTCAAAAGTTGCCACATGCGCCCCTCCACCAAGATGTCACAAATTTGCGCATAGCCATATTTGTTGCACACTTTTCAAAATCTTCTATCAAATATCAGAAAGGCAACAGCTCTAACATTTCTATCTACCAATTGTGTCCAAATGATGTCCTGTGGATAAAGAAATGGCCCAGTCCATGGATAAGAAGTTTGCAAATAGCCTTCAATGATATGAAATTTAAAAATCTTGTCAAAAACCAGATGGCCCAGAGTTTAAATACAGTATCACCACTTGGATCTCTACGAAGATTGTGCAAGAGATGCGTATTAGGAAATAACCCAATGCATTGTGCCCTGTTACAGAAACAACTAGTTTGCGGCGCCATTGATGTTCAGCATCAATATTTTCTTGTTTGCGATTTGGTTTGTCAAAATGTTACGCTATGGTATTCATCCGCCACTCATAAAAACAAAGTTATAACCGACTAATCCATTATTTGTTTTTATTTTGTTTACTGTTTTTGAATAAAATGTCAATAATTTCAATAATTTGTCCTTGAAGGTTACAGGTATGTAGTAAAAGGAATATTATGTTGTAGTAACTTTGTACTGCGCACAATATTCTTTCCAAGCCACAGGCTGCTTTTCCACATAATCATCGTCGAAACAATGGTCAGCGGTGAGAGAAGAATGAATCCTGTCGCAATGACTATCATCAATCCTCGGAAAGAAATTGGCCGAGCCGGATCAGCTGTAGAACAAGATGAAACTCCGTCTTACCACAGGTAGACGACACATACACGCATTTCTTTTTTATGTCGTCCCATTTGAAGTTTCCCTGACATGTCTTCTCGTCTATGAGAACACCCTCTTGACAAGTTATATACACCTGGCAACTCGTACAGGATTGGTACTGGCCGTCATCCTGACCGTCACATGTAAAAATACAATCTGAAATAGTTGAAAAGGGGCAGTAATGCCTCTGCAAAAAGTATTGATTCATGTCAGCCTGCGCAGAACTATTTTTCAAGATGGTAATCGATACAGCGATTTTCAAAATAAAGAAAACGTTCATTCAAAACAACTGGAACGATTCATCCAGACATGGTTAGCTAGCTTATAATCCATGCACCAGTCATTTATAAAAGGCATGGGATATACATGGATATAGCCCCAGTATAACTCCAACATGGTGGAGACATATTTTTTTTTTGCTGTTTAAGTCTGTGGGAAAACCGCGTATTAATATTTATCGTGTAGACATGTCAATCTTCGTAGAATGTGACATTCGCAGACACCGTATGTTTCCATTTGTATCGCGGAAGTACTATGTATTTTAACCCTAAGCTGGTAAGCGCGACTCAATGACCTTAAGCGGACAGTGTAGATCAAGATCAGACTGCACAGAACGTGCAGTCTGATCTTGGATCTACACTGTCCGATAAGGAGATTTTTCCCCTCCAAAATACCTATGAAATGGCAAAATTTGGGTTTTTACTATCGACCTGAAATTTTCACTAGATTTATTTAGCTGGGCTAGTATACTCCAATAGTTAAATGAACTATTTTACCCAGACGATTCGTAGGACTTCACCCCCTTTGATCGAACCTCAGTGTTACCCATACTCCCGTAAACACACACAAACATCGATTTAATCCTTGAATATATGGCATACGATGATTATAGAATATTACAGTCAAAGCACACGGAATCCTACTCCTGCAACTTTAGCTTTCGCAGCGGCAAATCAACAAAACAAGATGGTTGGACTGGGAAACATTTTCCTAGCCTCCTCGCAAGGGACGTTTTGCTAACCTAGTCAGGGTTAGTAATTAATTTTCTTGCACACTGAAAAATACATGTCAGTCAATGGGAATCCGGAATTTCATGAAACATTTATTGGCCACTTCATATACATGTATACCATACCTGCATCAGCGTTTCTCAGGAAAGCAATACAGACAACCGTCACCAAAATTTCTCGTCCGATGAGCATCTCTGTTTTTCCTGTTGCGAGTGCGAAAAAAGCAGATGGTATAATTTCAAATTAAATAGTCCGGACATAGATCGAAACTTTTAACTATTCGTAAATTTTCTGCATATCCAAGGACCATTTTACCTCATGAATAGAGCGTTGGCTTGACAAAATGGATTTTATGGATCCATAATTGATTGATGATTTGCTTTGTATAATTCATCACGGATATCCAATAACCCCTCTACCAACCTGTCCCGAGCTTTAACGATCTTGATGAAGGACTCTTTTGAAAACATTATGGGAAAAGGCTGGTTACTGAATTCTACAATTTGACCCAAACTTAATTTGTCGTCTGCAAAAGAAATCAATTTAAAGGAGTCTAAAATTTTGTCGTTTGGTAAAGAGTTAACTATTTACCACACAATCCCGACTTTTAACTACCTTGCGAAAGAAGCCTTTTGAAAACATTGTGGGAAAAGGAGAAAATGCTGGTAACCAGCATTTTCTCCTTTTCCCACAATGTTTTCTACCCTTCCTAAAACAAGTTTCAATTTTTGAGTCACATTTATTTTGTCGTCTGGAAATGCTTTCAATTTGAACTAGCCTAAAATTGTGTTGTTTGGTAAAGAGTTAAACCCCTTCTTACAGAATATGGCTCATTTTCACAGATCAGGTGTGACATCATCATACCTATTTGAATAAGCTTTCGCATGATCATTATTGATTATGTAGGATTCCCAGAAGTCTTTGCGAAAATCTGACTCGAAATCTTTAATCTAAATCAAAGTACTTTAAGACGATACGTATCCCTTATACCATTAAAATCTTAGTACTTGCACTTCTCTTTCTTATTTGTTGACTGTTTGAAAGCTATTGCCTTGCCATCTGTAGTAGTGAGACGTTTTGTAAATTTTGGTCTGATTATAAAAACCCGAGTATCTCCCTTTAATTTCATAATGAGTTATTCTTCATAATTCACTCGTAAGTCGATCGTAATCAGATGCTAACTCAGTTACCTCTTTACCAAACGACAAAATTTAAAACCTGTCCGAATTGAAAGTTTTTGCAGGCGACAAAATAAAAGTGAGCCAAAAAATTGAAATTTTATTTTTGAAAGGTTAGAGAACGTTATGGGAAAATGAGAAAGGGATGGTTACCAGCAGTTTCTCCTTTTCCCTCATTGTTTTTAAAATTGCTTCTTCCTCAGAGTCGTTAAAAGTCGGGATTATGTTGTAAAGGGTTAATTTCATCAATTCTACCCTAGACAGGCAGCTCCGTCGGTAACGTACAGGGTTTGAAAACAGACGGGGTCTCTGGTTCGAATCTCCGACGCAGCCAATTTCTTTCTGATTGATTATATAAACTGCGACATGATTTATTTCTCTCTCACGCCTGGTCATTGTTTCGGCGATGGTTGTATGGGAAAACAGCCAGTGCCTTGGGCAGAATATTTTGGAAAGTAAAACCTCCAAAAAAGACCTCTAGGAAATCATGGAAAGGTGCACAGGCCGCCACGATATTTCTACAATAATGAACGAAACAGTTCCAAACAAACAAAGGTACAAATAAAAATTAAAACAAACTTCAATTTTAATTGAGGAAATACAAAGTTTAGTGACTTACTACTTTTCATGCGGTCATATCTGTTCTCCTCTTTCTGATTGCCACGGACACGGTGTTATAAAGACTAACAACTGTTGAGGCCGATTTATAAACGTGCCAGTCTCGTTGCATGTGGTCTACTTTCTTTTTTTATTAACCCTTTCAACGTCGTAGGCAAAAACGGTGGCTTTTGCACAGAACGTGCAGTCTGATCTTGGATCTATACCGCCCGCTTGTTTAGCTTGTTTATTCAAGCCAATAAGACAAAAATCTTCCAGAGTTTCAGAAGGTCGTATTTTCAACCGTAGATAGACGTCGAATTTGTACACTGGAGCTGAAAGTGTTTAAAATTCAGTATACCATTGAGTACCATTAAAAAAGTCTCGAAAGTAAAAGCAAACAATTGCATGTATCCTGTGACTTCTCTTCATGCGACTCTTTTGGCGTAGCTGTATACGCTGGTCTTTGACATTATTGTTGTTATTGGTCGCGAAAGAATAAGTAGTTATTTGCGATTCGTCAAAAATGTAGACAAGTTTATTCTGCGGAGCTGCAGGTCTTTTTGCAGGCCTATTGATGATACCAGTGTGCATGATTGCTACCCCTTGGCGCTTCTTCACACCTTAGAAAATAGATATGGTTGAGGATAATCTTTTTCTTCTACTAATTGGCGATTTGATATTTTTTTTTTTTTTATAGTTTACCCTATAAACCATTACTGTTCAGTTTACACGTGTTTTAACCCCTGGAGCGCTGAATTTATGAAATAAACCTTTTCAGTGAAGAAAATCATCCGAAATATTGTCATTTCAAGGTTATTTTAGCCAGAAGGTGTATTGAAGTAGCTGACAGTGTAGATCAAAGATCAGACTGCATGTTCTGTGCAGTCTGATCTTGATCTACACTGTCAGCAAAAACAAGTTAAGTTGTTTCCAGCGCTGTAAGGGTTAAGACACACCATTTTTGATAGCAACCACTCCTTTATTCTGGGATGGGTTGGATTTTATAGATGTAAATAACTTCGCCATGACTTTTGATGTCGTTGCTCATAAATTATATGGGCGCCGCCATATTTAAGATCATGTGACTGACAGCACATAGAATACTCACTTTGTCTGTGCATGTCATATTTTCCGAAGAATGACCTGTCTTCTATCATGCATCAAATCTGGCAAACCTCCGGTGATCCGGTGATCAAGTTCCTCGGCTGCATCATGTAGCTTGATATGCACCTACACAGCACATTTCCTCGCCGGAAGTACACCGTTTTATCTTTATTAAAGTTGTAAAACTCCTCTTAAACAGAGGTCTTAAGAATATTTCCGTCGGCAAACAGTTTGTACATTCAATTTTCAGCGTGGTTTACCAATTCATTTGGGAGCGTTCATCGACAGATCGTTAGATGATAATAATTTCACGGTGGTTGTTTATGTCGTTGCTAAGCGATTTACATGGACGCGGCCATGTCTAAGATCATGTGACTGGTAGTTCAAAATGGAAACCTCCTTTATACGGACGAGGTCAGACGTAGGTACGGAATCTGCCGAGTTGTGACGGGTATCACGCATCACTGCCCTGTGCAGGACACAGGGCAGTTAGGCGGCCATGTCTAAGATCATGTGATTGGTAGTTTAAAATGGAAACCTCCTTTATACGGACGAGGTCAGATGTAGGTACGGAATCTGCCGAGTTGTGACGGGTATCACGCATCACTGCCCTCAGCAGGACAAATATTAATATGCGGTGCGCAGAACTCAAACTCTGCCGTTAAAAAGGATCAAGCAGGAAATGAGTATAATAAATACGTCTATTGAGAAATCAAGCCTCTTTTTCGATCCAAATTTCTTGAAAATACAATAATTCCAAACGGGAAAAATGATAATGATGACAATTATAATAATAATAAATAATAATAATAAAGCACTATTTACTGCAAATCTTTTCTATACTGTTTCTAAATATCGATTTAGGAAAAAAAAAAACAGGATTTGGGTAGGGTTTTTCACAGCCTTTAAAAACAACAACAACAACAACAACAAATATCGTTAAAGAAAGACAGGCGGCGTAAA
This sequence comes from Tridacna gigas, assembly GCA_945859785.2. Taxonomy (NCBI): domain Eukaryota; kingdom Metazoa; phylum Mollusca; class Bivalvia; order Cardiida; family Cardiidae; genus Tridacna; species Tridacna gigas. Next base: position 7,144,322 of record OX244035.2, read on the forward strand.
TTTGCCAGCAAATAGGCAGTGGCTATTAGAATAAACAGTGTACATTTTTGACCACATGGACCCTTAGAATTGACATGTTTACATATTTAACCATTCACAAATTTCTATGTATTCATTTTTTATCAGTACCAAAACGTAGGTTAAAGGTCAGCACATTCAGCTACGCCGAAAAAAATGTCCCGACAATGCTGGGCTATTACCGGGACTGTGTTTATAAATGACTTGTGCGTAGGTATATGCCAGCTTACTATGGCTGGATGAATAGCACCAAGCATTGTTTTGACTAAATGTGTTTTTTTTTTTAATCTTGAATTTTGAAATTAGCAGTATCGATTGTCATCTTAAAAAGTAGTCCGGTTCTGTAGCCAGAATGTCCAAATCCGGATCTTCCAGTGGACAATTAATGTCTTCAGTTGAAGAGAAAATACTGTGGGTCTTTTTTAAACACAAATTGTCAATGCTTTCTTAACTCGTTACCAAACGACAAAATTGTAGACTTGCCCAAATTGAAAGCATATACAGAGTGAGACGACAAATTAATATGGCTCAAATAGTGTAACTAAAATTTAAAAGGGTTGAAAACATTGTGGTAAAAGGAGAAAATGTTGGTTTTCAGCATTTGCTCCTTTTCATACAATGTTTTTAATTTTAAAAGCTTTTTTTCTCAGGTTCGTTAAAACTCGGCATTGTGCGGTAAAGGGTTACCCATAACGAGATGACAAAATTTTAGACCGTCAATATTGGCAGCAGTTGCAGACAGCGAAATATAGATGACTCAAACATTAAAAATTGTATCTGGAAGAGAAGAAAAGAAGAGAAAAGGGGGATGCTGGTCACTAGCATATCTTCTTGTTTTTTCAATTTTTTCTTAAGTCTTCTTCCATTAACTCCAAGGCTGGCAAGCGTGACTTACGACCCCTTTGCGGAGAGTGTAGATCCAAGATCAGACTGCAGAACGTGCAGTCTGATCTGGGATCTAATCTTTCCGATAAGAAGATACTTTTCCCCCAAAACGATACCTTTGAGATAGCAAAATCTGGGGTTTTACTATCGGCTTGAATGTTTTATTTCACTTATTTAGGAGATTAAGGGTTAAGGGTCGTTAAAACTCAGACTCGTTTAGTAAAGGGTTAAAAAGATAAGTGGTATTCTTGGGTAATGTTTACGTTGTCACATGGACCGCAACATGCGAAATGAGATCTTCAGACATTTGCGTAAAATGTCGTCCCGGATTAGCCTGCGCAGTCCGCGCAGGCTAATCCGAGACGGCACCTTACGACTACATAAGATTTTTTCATATAGTAGACTTTCGTGAAACAGAAAATCGCACAAAAACAGGAAGTGTCGTCTCGGATTAGTCACAGACTGCACAGGCTGATCTGGAACGACACACTTTTACGCATATGTCGCGAAGACCCCTTTTCGTGTGTTGCACGTCATATGGTATGTAAAGGGCCTCGGTCATATCATAGTGCAAATAGTGTAATAAATTATCTAAGCTAGTAAATTTTTTTATAACAACCCTTAGAGGGAGCCATTTCGATTTTTATATTCTCATCAAACTTAAAAAACAAATCACTGCATTAAGAAAGGGCGATAACTGGCAAACTTTAAGCAAAGAGGAAAGACACAGGTATGAAAAAATCAAAGTACTGAAATTACTGACAGACTAGCGAATTTGACTGATTGATTGTTTGTATGGTGTTTAACCCTGTTTTCAACATTATTTCAGTTATGTAGCAGTGGACAGTGCACATATCCATGCTTTCCTTGAGTTTCTTTTACCAGTACTCCGCACAATATTCTTTCCAAGCCACTGGCTGCCTTCCCACATTTATATTATACCGGTAACCATCGTCGAAACGTGAGAGAGAAATGAATCCTGTCACAATGACTATCATCAATCCTCGGAAAGAAATTTGCCGAGTCGGAGATCGAACCAGCGACCTCCTGTTCCCAAGTCCTGTACACTACCGACTGAGCTGTTGGGGCTATGCGCGCTATTGGTTAACTGTAATCCAGTTTAAGTTTAACCCTTAACCTGCTAAAAATGTTAATCGAAACTTTCAAGCCGATGGTAAACACCTGAATATTGCTATTTCAAAGTTACATTTTGGAGAAAATAAAATATCCTTTTATCGGACAGTGTAGAACCAAGATCAGACTGCATGCTCTGTGCAGTCTGATCTTAATCCACACTGACCGCAAAACGTCACTGAGTCGCGGTAGTGCTGGTAAAAGAAACTCCAGGAAAGCATGGATAGGTGCTCTGGCCGCCGCAATATCACTGAAATAATGTTGAAAACGGCGTTAAACACCATGCAATCAATTATTCAATATCCAATAGCACAAGATGTAGTTAACTATTCAACTCTCTTTACAAAACGAAAAATTTTACGCCAGTCCAAATTCAAAGCTGGTGCAGACCATAAATTAAAAGAAGCTGAAATGATGAAACCTGATTCCAAAAGGTAGAATACAAGGTGGGAAAAGGAGAAAATGATGGTTACCAGCATTTCTCCTTTTTCCGCAATGTTTTCAAAGGGATTTTCCCCAGTATCGTTAAAACTTGGGATTATTTGGTAATAAAGGGTTAATATTCAAGACTAGAATAACAGTTTAACATAACAGTATAACTGTACACAATGATCTAAATAATGAATGACTGAAGGAATGACAAGGGTTCCCTGTCCAGTGAGGGTTAATGTAACTGGGATTTGCTACAAGTTACCTACCTATGTGTATCTATTATTAGATTCATTCATAATGTTACAGAGGTGTAGGAAAAAGTGATTCTCTGCTTTGCATGGGTCACTTAATTTACATATAAGCAAAGATCTTGCACCTTGTAAATGACATCTTGTTCAGTTTATTACTTTGTAAGACGACATGTTCAAATTGGAGCGGTAGAGATTTAGTGGTTTTTGTCAAAATTATCTTATATAAAAGAATTAAGATTTATAACAGAAAGAAGTATTTTTCTGTGAGTCAGTATTTGGCAACTGTGGGGTTTTTTGTTTACTCTGAGTCTGGGTCAATCTTGATGCCTATAGACTAGCTTCGCTAGCCTAAAAATTAATTGCATTTCCTCTTAAGCAGTAAGGGCTGAAAATCATTTCAACGAAAGTAGGTAGAACTCTGTCACGAAAGCTTGTTCGTCTATGAAGGAAAGACGATTAAAAAATACTGCAAACCGTGGAATATAGTAATAAAAAAAAAATAGTGAGCTTCCCCCCTGTATCGCAGACTCATCCCGAGAAAAACATTTTCCCACTTTCGTTACAACGATGTATTTTCTCGGTCTGTTGTTACCCCCCCTTTTTTTTTCGGTATAGCTGAATGCCTTTGACCTACTTCTTGGTACTGATAAAGAACGAATATATGGTAATTTGCGATTGGTAAAAAATGTGCACATGTTTATTCGGCGGGTCCCTACTGGCATATTTGCTCACAAATCTATGAACCCACTATTAACAAGCCTTGATACGCCTAATCGATACTCCGGGGCCTTGATTCGTACCATATCAATATAATGTAGTAAGAATGGTTCTTGTCTTGTGCTACATGGAAATTCAATATTTTCATTCGTTACCCAATGACCCAATACTACTTTTCAACGAAATGAAAAACTATGAGGAAAAAGAAGCAATTGCTCGTGAGGTTAATTTTCATTACTTTACTTCATACTGAGCCACAAAAGAGCTTCAATATTCGCGTCAAAGTATCTCTTAGTCTATCTTTTTCAAAAGATATTTCTTGTTTATTCTTCGAAATTAGTCGTAGTTACCTTCAAACCGATGTTAGACTTTGAATTTCTCTACAGTACAAAGAGATCAGCGATATCTCGACCCCAAAGTCAATGCCACTCGATTTAACCTTTTACCACACAATCACAAGTTTTAACGACTTTGAGGAAGAAGCCTTTTGAAAACATTGTGGGAAAAAGAGAAAATGCTGGTAACCAGCATTTTCTCCTTTTCCCACAATTTTTTGTACCCTATCAAAGACAACCTGCATCATCTAAACCACATTTAAAATGTCGCTTGCAAATGCTTTCAATTCAGTCCCGTCCAAAATTTTGTCGTTTGGTAAAGACTTAATGACCTCTAAATCGCAAAGCGGGGTAGACAACTCAGACAAGGATCTTGGCCCCGAGACGTATGCACGTTGTCTTTTTCAAGAAAACATTTTCCCTATAGGAATTTTTTTTCCGGTCGGCTACTAACTTTATTAGTTTTGAAAATAAGTTATTGGTACCCGAAGACCTATTTAGAGGAGGGTTTCAGTGTTTCTACGGTGCAAGAAGAACCGCGATAGCTCCCACACAAAGCCCGCATTGTCTGGGCATGTCACATTCTTCGAAGATCTGACCTGTCTGCTACGACACATCACTATCCTGTACAGGATTTATATTAATACGCGGTGTGTAACTTGCCGCTTAAAAAGTGCAGGCGGAAAATGACCATAAATAGCATGTATCTGGAAAATTAAGCCAGTTTTTTGCTATAAATTTCTCAAATAACAAAATGATTCAAACGGGGAAAATATTATTTTAAAATACCAATTGTTTATTGCACATCTCTGTAGACAGTTTCTAAATATAGACATGGGGAAACCGGGATTTATGCAACAGACTGGCATCAGAAACAACGTCCCCACCTTGCTGGGCTTATACCAGGACTTTTTCCCAAGCTTATAGGGGTTATGTTTATAAATGTCTGGTGCATAGGTAATATGCTAGCTCAGCATGACTGGATGTATCATTGGAGAGGTCAGACCTCTCCAACAGTGGTGAGTTTAAAACGCAGACTGCCACAGAATTCGCTGTCTAAATCCATTTTTCTTGCGAAATTAGTATGGTACACAGTCTGTTTCTTCATGGTTTTGTAAATAAAGCGAAATCAAAAAACCGAAATAAGAAATAGACGTGGTTCTATTTTTAGGAATGACAGACAACTCGCCCCAAAGACAACTCGCCAAAAAGACAACTCGCTCCACAAAAAAATCGTCCGAAGACAACTCGCCCCACATTGTGAAGACAAGTCACCCCAAACTGAAGACAACTCGCCCACGCAGAAGAAAACTCGTCAAAAGTTTATGAAACATGGGCTAGTTCACAGAATTTGAATAATCGCGCCCACGTTAAAAAAAAATCCTAAAATCAAGCAAAATTTTCGTCCTGAGCATAAACTCCTTACATATTGGTTCTCAACTCATGAAAACAACAACTTTTTTAATGCTAATCTATTACAGTACAGGTAATTTACTGAAATACAAAAGTAATTATCTAGGATTAAGAGACATTATTTAAATGGCTTATCGTCAAAATTTTATGTACCTATAGATCTTCCAGATAAAAGCAATCATGAATGACTTAAGTATCATCAAACTAACGACTGGTAGGTCAATTTATCCATCTGTTTTTTCTTTGTGTCTAACGATCGATGTGATTGATTGATTGATTGATTGAAAAGAACGGGTATATGTTAACAGTATACCGGTAATAGAAAATTCATTCCATGAACTGAATATGTCAGGGATGTCAAACTGGTCAAGTCAGCATCATTTATGCTAACTTCAATGTTCACTTGGTGTAAACGAAAGAATGTAATCTTCAATCACTTAAACAAAAGACAGAAGAGAAAGATATATAGATAAAAAAGAAAGAAAGAAGGTCGATAAAAATCATAACAGTTTACACAGATCTCGGTTTTATAAATACGTTCAGGTGATAGTAATAACAGCGGGGCGAGCTGTCTTATATGTAGGGCGAGTTGTCTCATAACTTGGGGCTAGTTGTCTTCTGAAGGTGAGTCGAGTTGCCTTGTGGCGAGGTTTTTTGGGGCGAGTTGCCTTGGGGCGAGTTATCTTTGGGGCTAGTTGTCCTGCACCCACTTTTAGATATGACGAATTTCAGAAAAGATTTGTTACATTAATTAGCCATGATTACAAATGACCTCTCAAATAACTTTAATTCTTCATTAAGCAAATAAATCTAAGCAGAAGAAAAAGTATGAAGAATTTTGTTAAAAAAGAGAAAGAAGACCGCTGGACAAGATCATGCGACTTGAGAAGGCGGAAAGAAGATCAAATGACCGTCATGTAAAGCAAAAGAGGTTTCTGCGCGGCGGCTGTTTTACACGTTTGTTTATAATGTACCTAAATATATTGAAATTAAAGGCCAATAAACTATTTGAAAACACTGACGCTGACCTCTCCTGGCTTCTTTTTGAAAGAAGCCAACTTGTACAAGGTAGGTTTAGTGAGTAACGGTATGTTTTATTTCGGAATTCGTTGCATTGGTTGCCGTCTTGAAAGTAGTCCGGTTCTGTACCCAGAATGCCCATATCAGATAGGTTATGTATTTGAAAAATGCCACCTAGCGGAAGATGATGACAAAGCCCGGTGTGACTAGTTTTAAAAATTGGTTAATTGATTGTATGGTGTTTTAACGCCGTTTTCAACATTATTTCAATTACATCGCGGCGGCCAGTGCACCTAGCCATGCTTTCTTGGAGTCTCTGTTACCAGTACTCCGCACAATATTCTTTCCAAGCCACTGGCTGCTTTCCCACATAACCATCGTCGAAACAATGGTCAGCAGTGAGAGAGGAATGAATCCTGTCGCAATGACTATCATCAATCCTCGGAAAGAAATTGGCCGAGCCGGGGATCGAACCAGCGACCTCCTGCTCTCAAGTCTTGTACGCTACCGACTGAGCTACGGGGCTTGGCTAGTTTTAAAAAAGATTAATAGGTTGAAAATACGTAGAATACAGAGCTTGTCACCCGATATCACCAACATTTGATGATTTGGCCAAATCAGTAAGGACTGTGCAGAAATTTTGTCAACAGCCAAGAAGTTCGACCCAGATCTGATTGCACGAGCCTAACGATAATCCTTGCTTTAAGCCTTAGGCTGCTAACCGCGACTTACTGACCTTTTGCGAACAGCGTAGATCAAGATCAGACTGCACAGAACATGCAGTCTGATCTTGGACCTACACCGTCCGATAAGGAGATAAGTTTCTTCCAAAAGTACTTTTGAAGCCTCTGAAATAGAAAAAAAAATGGGTTTTTACCATCGGCTTGAAAGTTTCATTTCTTTTATTTAGCAGGATAAGGGTTAAAATTCCTTTCTTACTTTAGCGCATGAAAACAACCCCTGTAACAGTACGATAAATTACTATTGTAAAGTGCTAACAATGACTCTATCTTTTCTTTAGAATACAAGTAGCTATATGCTGGGGAGAGTTTTATCTATTGCGCGGCTGGATGATTTCGTTTAATGTTGAAAACTGCAGCGGGTATGTCATTGTCCACGGTCATCGATCATACATTTCTGCCGAGAATGTTGGAAGCAGTTCATCGATACCTCGGCAGTTTTTTCCCCAAATAACAAAACATATAAACCGTGCTCTATGAAAAGGGGCTTTAATGCATCTGCGAAAGGTATCGACTCAGGTCAGCCTGCGCAGTCCGCGCAGGCTGACCTGGGCCGAAACTTTTCGCTATCGGTCAGTTTTCTGTATGTTCAAGGACCAGTCTACCTCATAATTTAGTCGGTTGTTTAAGAGAAAAAAAAAAAAAAAAAAAATGGCTATTATGGATCCATAATTATATGATGGCTTGCTTAGTATCATGCATCATGGAGATGCATTAAGCCCCCTTTTGCCAGAGTATGGCTCATATTCATTTTCTCCAGCATTTAGCCAAATAGATGAACCCCATCTCTTCTGACGATCTCTTCTGACACAATAAACACGGAAACTTATAACGATTGTTACTTTAAGGGCTGCAATAGACGTGCGGAGGGCATAGATCCAGGGTAAGATCTAATTTTGCAGTATGCCGTCCACAATGCCCCTGTTTTCGACTTTGAAAAGGATGAACTCTCTCTACCCCCCGACTCTCTGGGGTAGGGGAGGGAAATCTTGCTGTTGTACTGCAATCTAACTTTGCATTGGCGTCCGCAATGCCCCTGTTTTCGATCTAAAAATAGCGCATTATGTATGTATCTAAAAATAGCTGTCGTGAACTAAACAAGTTAAGGGACACGCTGAAACATACTCTTCGACGACAGCGTCTTTACAACGGCACGCTTCTATTTGTTGCCAGTTCTCAGTGAAAATGATAATTACCCATTTGAAGTACAGTCTTAATCTTAAAATCTGTCCCTAATTGTAAGTCTTATTTCAATTCAACACTCAACCTATGATCGGAAAGAGAAAGGCGATACCGAGTTAACATGGAAGCTTTCATCAGAGATTTTTCTGAACAGTAGGATTTTTTTTTGACAAATTTATAACGGCTTGGAACGGTTGCGTTGCCTTCTTAGACATTCCTACGTGTTGCTTCTTCAGAGCTTTTTATTCTATACTTTAAATACTTTGCACACCCGTATTCTAGGTGCACAAGCAGAGATCGTACATGCAGTATGCAGTGCGCACGAATCTAGGCTGTACCAAGCCATCGCTTAACAGGTGCTTTCTGGAATGTAGCTGTGCGACAAATATAGATCTTATAATCACGTGACGTATAACGTCATTTGCACCACGGAACTCTCTATAAATTTATGAATCGGTCACTGGACTTGCCTTTACTTCCAGCGTACACCGACCTAGCGCTTCACCGATCCATGCAAAGAGAGTGTTTTTAAATTACACTGTGTTTGATTAATTGTTTTTCGTTTTTGTGGCATTTGTCGAAGACAATGCCACTATGAGTTCAATACGACATTTTGAAAATCATGTATTGTATTTTGTGCAAAATCGAAGGAAGTAAACCCAATTAAAATCAATTTTTCGGAGAAAAATAAATATTTCGATTGCACTCAGATATGAAATTGAAAATGGCGTATTACAATAAATTGGATTAGGCCATCGATCGTGGAAATACGTCCTTTTTATCGAAAATAGCCTTCTATAGTGGCGTAATGACACACTCATACCGTGCCTGTTCGTCCCAAAACCAGTTCGTTCCTGGGCTTATTCGTCCCAGGATTGTTCGCCCCGACTTGTTCGTCCCAAAAGATTGCACCCTTCTCTATCGGATTTTGCATGACTATATAGTAGATTGACTTTCAAGCGAATATTTTGAAACTGTTTCTGTTGTTTATTTTTCAAATTATTAATTCCACACAATGGCTCCCTTGACAAATGCCACACCAGCGTTTTCAACGCTTTGATTTTTAAAAAGATGCGAATTTGTCAAAGTCTGCTGTTTTTTTTTGTTTGTTTTTCTTAATGTGCGATTAACCTAGGTCTGGTATATATGAAACAACAATTTATTAGTGCGGGTGTCAGAACGCAAGATGCTTTCGTAACTGCCAAAATCTTAATTCACACAGGAATTCGACTTGAAACAACGCGGTCCTAACAACCAGCAATCTGAGAATTTGACTTTTTACTCCACTATATTTCAGATATAATAGAACAGATCAATATTAACCCACTCGAACAACAAGTTCTTTATTGGAGTGTTTGTAAAGGGTAATAGAGCGAATCGCAAACATTTAGTTTACACCAAAGCAATATATATGTAGATCTCTACAATTTGCAATTGGTGTGGAAGCAGTACTAGTTCCTGGGACGTTATAAAATGCAGACAAAGTTAAAAGGCTGATGATCATGCTATTGGGTTATATTGTTTTTCTTGAGCTGTAGCAGCCACATTCTTACAGTCTACTGTGGAGAAAACTTGAACGCGGACAACAACAACAACAGAATATTTCCAAGGGACAGGTACATGTAGATTACCGAGTCAAATATTTGTGTGTGATCCAATGATCATAAAATTGCCCGGCTGTTTGTCTCAATAATATTTTTGACAAAGCTGAATGTAGGTCACCGGGGGTTAAAAGAAAAAGGTTGTCACTAGATCAAATCAGACGAAACCGTAATAGATCTAGTGCTTCAGAATCCATTTATGTTCAGTCCGATACTCACGGAACTTTGTCAGACTGCTTAGATTAGATATGGGTGAGTTGCAAAAGGGCATTTTTGGTTTAAGAGTATGTCAGTAGATCATATACCAGAAGACAAAGTTCAACTGAGTTCCATACTAATGTTGTCTAAATGGTCCTCTTGTAAAATTGTTCAAGTGGTTCTGCACTGTTTTCGTAGACTTCACAGGCTTCAGAACTGACTAGTAACATTTTAAAATTACCGCCTCTGAAACTGTATAAGCAGTTATATCCAAATTTCATATCTAGCATCCTGTATTTGGAAAGGACAATTATTCAAATTAACCGATATATGTATAACCACATGGTCCAATTCTAGAAAATTTGTGTCATGCAAAAACAACTTGTTCTAAATCTGGAGAGAAAATGTATATCCTATCCTACTGAAATTATTTAGAATGTTTGTTTTAGCAATATGTGTAAGAATTAAGATATACATGTAAGTTAAGTCGCCCAGATTCTGCGCTAGAAAAACATTATCAACCTAGAAGCCTAATTTTTGTACACATTCTTTACAGGCATTATTAAGCTAGGGAGGAACTGTAAATATTGATGGAACTTAGACAGATATTATGCACCGCCGAATTTCGGGTGGTGGGGGATATGGTTTTCATGTTGTCTGTCCGGCAGTCCGTTCGTCCGTCCGATCTTCCGTCCATCCAGACAGATATATTCTAAAATCGTTAACGAAAGTTAATGAAACTTTATACATGTGTTCCTCCGATATACTTTTTTTAAATGTAATGCATTGTCATGGAAAAGGGAGGCTTGGTGTCTTCCGGTCTGCTTTTTGTTTTGTTTTGTTTTTGTTTGTTTTTTTTTTTTTTGTTTGTTTGTTTTTTGTTTTGTTTTTGTTTTAATGCTGTGTCATGGAAAAAGGGGGTTTGATGTATATTTCCATTCTGGACCAATATCTCTTTAACTACTGGACAAAATTTTATGAAATGTCATTTTTATATTGTTTATCACAAGCCACAGACAATCAGTATTTGTTTTTAATTTAATGAAATGCCATGTCATGGAAAAAGGGGGCTTAATGTATATTTTTACCAGTTACAAAAAAGGCCACGTTTACATGCAAAACACAATACCTCTCATAATTATGTTTCTTCAAAAAAAAAAAGTTCTTTTTTTTTTTCGGTGGTGGATATCATTTCAATGAAATGCCTTGTTTTTATATTGATTGTACCTTTTGAAAACCATTTTTTAAATGAAGTCAACCGGGGTAAGAGACTGAACTTTTTAAACCTGTTTCTGGTGCCTAAATTACCACATATTTTTTTCATGTAAATTTTAATATTGATGTTTGTAATTTTAGGATGACAACTTAGAAATATGCTTGCATATAATAGTGTCTTATGGTTAAGTTATTTTGTATCTTGAATGCTTTTAACAGATTTGAACAAGAAAGGGTGAAAACTTCTGACCCATTACTCTCCATTAAACTCTCAGGACTATCAGTCCTTTGATTCCTTTACTGGAGACTGAAGAAGTTAGGTGCTGAATGAATTATAATTTACAAACTGAACAACCCAAAGGAAGAAGCCTTTTGAAAAAATTGTGGGAAAAGGAGAAAATGCTGGTATCCAGCATTTTCTCCTTTTCCCACGATGTTTTCTCCCCAATGCGAGGAAAATTGCACCATTTGAGCCACACTGAAATTGTTGTCTGCAAATGCGTTCAATTTGGACAAGGCTAAAATGTTGTCGTCTGGTAACGGGTTAAAGAGGTGTGTTATTTAAACAACCTAGCATTTACCGGAGACTTTAAAAGTTGGCTGCTGCATGAATCATAATTTAGAAGTCAGTTTTAAGCGGTTGTGTTATTTAACCTTTATCCTGCTACATAAAAGAAATGAAACTTTCAAGCCAACAGTAAAACCCCAAATTGTCCTATTTCTGGAGAAAAGATATCTCCCTATCAAACAGCGTAGATCCAAGATCAGACTGCAGTTTGATCTTAATCTACACTGTCCACAAAAGGTCAGTGAGTTGCCCGTAGCAGCATAGGGGTTAAACAACCTAGCATTACAATTGATAAATATCTGGTATTAGGACTAGGCTAATTCTGTTCTAGGAAATTCTGAATTTCAAAGCTAGTAACATGATTAGCTGTGACAAATATCTCAGCCTATCATATGGCTTGCCCTGAGGTTCAGTATTAGAAGAAACGCGTGTAGAATCATCATAGCCACCTTTTACGGCCATGCCTCATCAGCAGTGTTGCATGTCAACAAGAGGATAAAGATTGGTAACCAGCATTTTCTCCATTGCCCACAATGTTTTCTAGCCTTTCAAAGACAAATGCCACAGTCTCAGCGACAGATAATTTGTCGCCTGCAAAAGCTTTCAATTTTGACAATTCTAAAATTTTGTTGTTTGTTAATAGGGTTCAGGCATGTACTGAAAGTTCTGACCAGCCTGATCTTTGTCTATACTATTGTCCAAAGGCATCATCAAATGTTCTTAGTGCTCTTAGTTTGTGCCCCATGCTAAATAATTTAAAGGCAAATCACATCATTTAGTCCCATTGCTAGAGGAAAGCGGTTAAATCTTTGCAGGTATCAGAGTTTTCTCCTTTTTCCACAATGTTTTGTACCCTACCAAACAGAAATTTCAAATTTTGAGTCATGGCACATTATTTTGTTGACTGCCGATGTTTTCAATAATACAAACCCAAATCTAGCCGTTTCAAAGTTGATTTCACTGGAAAGAAAATATCATATCGGATGAGTAGATCAACAACCAGACTGCATGTTTTGTGCAGTCTGATCTTGATCTACACTGTCCACAAAAGCGCCCCGAGTTGTGCTTGGCAGCTTACGGGTTAATGTTTATTCAACTAGATTGATAGTGTTTGGTAACTTGCATTTTCTCCTCTTCCCACAATGTTTTTCAAAGATATTTTATTCTTTTTGAACCACATTAACCCTTATCCTGCTAAGTAAGTGAAATGAAACTTTCAAGCCAAGAGTAAAAACCCACACTTTGCTATTTCAAAGGTATTTTTTGTTGAAAGATGTCTCCTGATCAGAGACATGTTCTCTGCAGTCTGATTTTAATCTTGATCTACACTGTCCGCAAAGTCATTGAGTGGTGCTTAGCAGCGTAAGGTTTAAATTGTCTTCTGCAAGTGCTTTGGATTTAGACAAGTATGAAATTTTGTCTTTTGGAAAAGACTTTAACTTTTACTGAGGAATGCCATGTTTCAAGGACCTTGGAAATAAGACTTTTGAAAACATTGTAGGAAAAAAGAGGATAGTGCTGATAACCAGCATCTTCTCTTTTTGATCCATGTTTCAATCCTTTAAAAGAAAAATGCTTTTGTTTTCATCAAGAATTTATCTCTTGTCTGAAAGTGCTTTCAATTTGGAGGACTTATGCAGCAAGAAGTAGATACACGCATCAGGAAAGTTACTACAAAATAATATTCCTTTTATTATATACCGACAACTTTCAATGGCAAAATTTTGCAGTTCTTGACATTTTATTCTTTTTTTTTTTTTAAATTGGTAAACAAAATAAACAATGGTGTAGTAGCTAGTAACCCCTTTTTTATGAATGGCGGATAAATGTGATGGCATAAATTTTGACCAATCAAATAACAAATCATTACATATGATTTCCGAGGGTGAGTTACGTCATCAATACCATACATGTATTTGGAACTGTATTTCACAGTATAGATAGATTTTTTTTTTTCTGTCATGTGTTATTTTTCCCGCGTGTGACGCATGTATTTGAGCCAGAAAAATTTCAGGTATATAATAATGTGCAAAGTACTTGTTGTAGAAACTCAAGAAATGCATGCAGTGGTGGACTAAAGTCTGTGATATGACTGAAATAATGATGAAAACAGCATTAAACACCTAATAAATAAATCTTACTTTCAAGATAACCTGTATCATTTGAAAGCACAAATATCGTCCATGAAATTGCCGCTTTATGCTTCTCTATATTCCCTCATGATTTAATCCTTTACCTAAACAATCCCATTTTTTTATAACCCTGAGGTAGGAGATTCTTGAAAACATAGTAGGAAAAGAAGAAAATAATGGTTATCAGCATTTTCTCCTTTTTCAAAATCTTTTCTACCCTTCACAAGAAAAATCCCATTGATGGAGCTACATTTGATATGTCGTCTGCAAATGCTTACAATTTGGACAAGTCTAAAAATCTTCTTATCATCTGATAAGGAGTTAACCCTTTACTGCACAATGTCACCTTTTAACGAACCTGGGAAAGAAGCCTTTTGGAAACATCGTGGGAAAAGGAGAAAAAGCTGGTAACCAGCATTTTTTCCCTTTCCCACAATGTTTTCTACCCTATCAAAAAAAAAATTGCACCATTTGAGCCACACTGAAATTGTCATCTGCAAACGCTTTCAGTTTGAACAAGGCTTAAATTTTGTCGTCTGGTAAAGGGTGAAAGAATTATCGTTAAGGAGTAATCGTCTGATAAGGAGTTAAGCAAGGGAGACTGGCATTTTTTCTTTTCTCACAATGTTTTTTACATGTTTCAAAGAGTAGTCCCATGATATGATATGACTAAATTAATAGCACAGACAAATCAGTTTGAAAATGTTTGTTGCTGAGCCCCACTTTCAACATCGTATGTTATCTCACATTAGCCAGTGAACCTATCTATGCTTTCCTAGAATTTGTTTTACCAGTGCTTTGCATGATATTCTTCCAAAGCAACTGGCTGCTTTCCTACCTAATCATTGTCAAAATAATGATCAGGGGTGAGGAAGGAATGAAACATTGTGGAAAAAGGAGAAATCACTGATAACCAGCATTTTTTCCCTTTCCAACAATATCTTCTTCCCCTTGAAAGACAAATTCCATCATTTGAGTCGCATTTACTTTGTAGTCTGCAAATTTGTTGTCTCATAGGGATAGAAGCTTCAAGTCAATCTCTGTAATGAAGGGAAAAACAACCATAAAATCAAGACATGTTCACTGTAGAAAAAGCAACTTCTGCTTTGACTATTTACTAAACAATCCCAAGTTCAAATGACTCTGTTGCAGAGGACTTTTCAAAACATTGTAGGAAAAGGAAAGAATGCTGTTAGCCAGCATTTTCTCCTATTCCACAATGCCTTCAGCTCTTTCAAAGATAAATCCCATGACATAAACTATTGATTTGTCTGCCACAAATTCTTTCAACTTGTATAAGTGTACTGTTATGTTGTTTGGTAAAGGACAAATTAGAAAATAAAGCACTAATTTTTCACATTATTGTATCAATTTATCAAGTGGTAGTTCACACACAACCATATAAGCCATTCTCTGGCAAAAGGGGGCTTCATGCATCTCCATGATGCATTACACCAAGCAAGACATCACCTAATTATGGATCCATAAAATCCATTTTGTCAAACAACCGAATGAATCATGACATCAAATTATCCCTTGACATGCAGAAAATTTAAAGATAGCGAAAAGTTTCGGCCCTCAGCCTGCGCAGGCTGACATGGGTCGATTTTTTTCGCAAATGCAATAAGCCCCCTTTTCAGAGCATGGCTCACATATATATATGCATACATGAGACACGCCATTCGCTAGTGTACCCTTTTGCTGTACAGTATGTGCATTCCCCCTTGGAACTCATTGGTTGTTTCAGGCTGTCAACCAAGTCTTCTTCAAAATATAGGAGGAATATAGGAATATTTTTTCAACAAATATAGGAGTTTTTTGCTAGTTTTGAGGCAAAATTTCCAAACGAAAATCATTTCATTCAAAGGCATTTATACTAACAATTCTTACCTTCTTTGCCTTCACTTACTGTTTTTACATTAATCAATGATTAAAATCTACCTTAAAGTAATCATTCACTTCAACAGCATCACAATCCAGGCAGAGAGCTGCTACATACCACATCATTATCATCTGAATGGGCACCTGGAATGTATTTTTCATTTTTAATGAGGTTCACACAAATAATAACAATGAATTAATACATAACAACAGAATCTTAACAAGAATACAGTATGAAATGAATAAGAAATGATATCTTTACTTTAGATAAATCTTCAATGAGGCTTAAGCGCACACAGCATTATTCACCCATTTAGTCTAGGGAATCTGTCCCTTCCATTTAATAATGACCACACTACTTCTGTTTATTTATCATCAGTTAGCACTGAAAAGAAGTAGGATGATTCAGAACAAAATCATAAAGCAAGAATCCAATGAAAACTACTGTGTTGATTGATTGAATGGTGCTTTACGCCACTTGCAACATTATTTCAGTCTTATCACGGCAACAGCTCACATATTCATGTATTCCCTGGGTTTCACCAGTACTAGGCTAGGGCTCTGAAGTGTCTTTCCCAAGGAAACTCCCACGAAAAACCCAGCAGATCAGGTGGGGCTCGAACCCTGGACCTCCAGGTTACGAGTCCCACACTCTACCACTGAGCCACGCAGGACCCCAAACTACTGTGTATGAAACTTACTATACATGTATAAAATAAGTACAAAGAAACTCAGCAACATTTTCATGTGTTGGTTATGATGACTTAGACTGCAATGATTCTTAACACAATAAAATCAGTTACTTGAAAAATTGGAAAGGTAACAATATGAATACAGAAACTGACTAGATATATGACAGAAACATAGCATTCTGAAAATTATAAAATATGTCTACAGAAATCAGATCCTTTCACCATGGTTGGTCAATAGCAAAGCTCAAATGTTGAAGCTGTGTGTATCTTACCTTGTTAACAGACTATGTGCTTTTGAAAACAAAACATTGCTTTGATAACACAAACAGTCTTCTAATAAGCTTCAATTCTAGTTTGAAAGAGCACATATGGTCCCCTCAGTACGTAAGAAAGTCTCTGAAAAATCCTGATGGCAACTGAATTTTTTTAATAAATATTTTGAATTTTGGTAAAACTGAAATGAACATTAATAAATAATTTAAATCAGAGATGGTACTTATGTACCAGTCTGTCAGCTTTAGTACTGGTTTTGAAAGTTATGTTGATGTCATTCCAGAGACTTGCCTCTATTACATCACTGGGGAGCACCTGAAAGAAAATCTGAATACAGCAAGACTTTGATTTACCTGAAAGGACAATATCCTATTGTCTGCCTTGCAAGGTGCCAATACAGGTGATGAAGACATGCACTGAAGCATTTTCTGATGGCTGGTGATGCTGTGAAAGACATGATAAGAATTCTCTAACCTGTAAAATAAAGAAGCTCTACATTTATCGGCGACAAATTTCCTAAAAAATATAGGAATATTTTTCAAAAAAAAAGGAAAATATAGGAGGTCTTTCAAAATATAGGATTTTGAACCAAAATATAGGAAAATATAGGAATATAGGAATCAGTTGACAGCCTGTTGTTTACTAAACAAGTAAAATCAAGACACAAAACATTGCTCAATTTGATTAAACAACATAACTTTGGATGAAAAATCTAGCTGATCTGTTATTGTAAGACAACCTCCTTTTGGAAATCTTGTGATTAATAGCCCTGTTTTAACAACATTGAGGAAGAGGGCTTTCGGACAAATTGTGGAAAAAGGAGAAAATATTTTCTTCCTTTTCTATAATGTTTTCTACACCCTCTAAGACAAAATATCAATGTTTGAGTCACATTTAATATGCCACCAACAGCTGCTTTCAAATTGGATAAGTCTGAAATTTTGTTGTCAGGTACAAAGTTAACTGGCCAATTTTGTTCTTGTGATATCATCAGAGTAGCTAAACACACATCATCATTGTGAAGAAAACACTGCTTTTGCCATATTTAAAAAAATGTCTAGAGCAGTGATGTGAAGAGTGTTATGGTGGTTGCTGGATCTGTACTTTTTACACTAGTATAATGTACATCATCCATTGGTTCAATTTACAAAAATCATCTCGGCTTTGCCTTCCATATTCTGTCTGTGTTGTTCTACTTCTGTACTTTACCTAAAATTGAAACAGAAATAGAGGTAAGGAACAACAACCACATCCTTAAGTAGGTCAAAGTTATCATTTGATTTAGCCTATTGCTGTCAAAGAATTACAAATTTTGAAGACAGATACGAAAATCTATTTATGTGAAAATTATTGGATTCCTTTCCCTTTAAGCTGAGACAATATTGCATTCTGTATCATACACCAAACATACAACCAGACAAGACTGTTCACCTAGCACGGTGTGGCCAATATTTTAGGGAATGTATTATGGGCATGTTCATGGTCATTTTTAAAATGATGCTCATTTTGGTGTCGGCTTTGCAATGACCATTCTTCTCTCATTTTTGGATCACGATCAGATGTTTTCAGACATGCCCTGGCCTAACAGTCTTTTATCAAAAGTATTAACTCACTACCATACAGACTTTACTTGTTAAGCCCCTGAAGAAGATCTTTCTTTGGAAAAGCAGTATTTGCATATTTCAAAAAATTATTCCCTCTCTCCTTAAAAGTTTTCCTGTTTGTTAACTCTTTACCAAATGACAAAATTCTAGACTGGTCCAATTTAAACACATTAGCAGATGTCATATTTTCATAGGCTCAAATGAAAAGTTTTTTCAATGGAAAGGTAGAAAACACTATGGGGAAAGAAGGAAATGCTGTTTGTTAGCATTTTCTTCTTTTCCCACATTGTTTTCAAAAGGTTTTTCCACAGGTTCATTCAAACACAGGCGTGTTTGGTAAAGGGTTAAAAAGACATTACCTTCAAATGTTTCTCAGCTGTGTTTCTTTTCTCATAGATCAACAACAAATAGTCTGTATGGTAATAAGTAGAACCCATTACCTAACAAATATGCTGACATAATATCTAATGTTTATTTTATACACTCCAGACATCAGACAAGACTGTCCACCTAGCACGGTGTGGCCAACATATGGAGGAGCATTTTCTCTAGGCATGTCAATGGCCAGTTTCTTATCTGCTCAATACAATTTGGGTGTCAGCATGTTAATGGCCATCTTGCTGTCACTTTGGGGTCACGATTACGATGCTTTTGGACATGCCTTGGCCTGACAGTCTTTATATGAAAGACACATGGGCCTGTTTTGAAGAAGTAAATATTTGGGATGAGGTTTTGAATCAGACTTGGCAGAGATCCTATAGTCTCTATAGATGATCTCCGCACCAGGGTTGCCAACACACTCCATGACAGTACCATCTTAACCTACAAAATACTTTGTAACAGAAAAAGCATAAGGCCCTATATCCTTTCTGTACATTGGCCATATCGGGTACATTTTTGCAGGCCGGTACCTAGGGTATCAATGTGGTGATAGCACTGTTCACAAAACCTCTGCAGAAGTTTGAAATAAGCATGAAAAAATGTACAAACAAAAACAATTTTGAATTTAGAAAATTATTAGAGTTTGTTATATAGAGGTTTTCTGGTATGTTTTATTTCATTCATTTTGACATAGCATAGCATGACCAGACAACAGTCCAGATGCAAAATTAAGAAAGATGTAAGACATTCACAGTGTTAGCTTGAAGTGTACAAAGTTTGATTTTGACAAAGGCATTAATTCTTTACTTTCAGACTCATCTATAGTGAAAGCATTTGCAGATGGCAAATCAAATGTAGTTTAGACAATGGGAATTTTCGTAAAAAAACAAAAAAATATTGTTAGAAAAAAGAAATAACTGTTAGTCTAATGAATTCAGCTGTTTAAAGGCAATTTCTGTAAGTATGAGTTTTATCAAAGAATTTTAACCCTTAGCACATGGCAAAATTTTAGACTCGATCATGTTGAAGGTATTTACAGAGTAACATTCAAATGTTTTTCAAATGATAGTATTTGTCCTTAAGTACATAAAAAACATTGTGCGAAAAGGAGAAAATGCTGGTAACAAGCATTTTCTCCTTTCCCCACAATGTTTTCAAAAGGCTTCTTTCTCAGCATTGCTAAAACTCGGAGTTGTGCATTTATGGTTTAAACCTAACGCTAAGATATCTACTGGAGGTTTTTTTTTACTTGGCACCATGATATGCATTTCACCTGTTTACAAAATAGTTGACAAAAGGTATTGCCAGCAAACTAATAGCTGAAATTGCCTTCTTGGTTGTAAAACCCCTGTCCCTGGTCACAAAGTATATGAAGGAAATTCCAGCTGTTAGTTAACTGAACCTCACCTTTTTATAGTAATTTAACTTATGTACAGAAGTTGCTTAAGTGATCTCTTTTTTGATGATGTGTTGTACCTGGCCCCTGTATAAACATTTGTACAGTGAAAATTCTGTCTCTCAGTTAACTTAAGCTTGCCTTCTTAGGGGCATTTAATGATAGTGCAAAGGTTTAATAAAGTGACTGAAAAGAACTTTATGGTTTCATACTTAATGTATATTTGATGTATTACATATGATTTGAAAGTGGTATTGCAAGCAACCTGATAGTTGAAACTTTCATTTTGTTCTATAGAGCCCCTGTCCCAGGCCACAATGTATTAACTGGTAATGGAAATTCCAACTGTCAGTCTACCGATAACCACATGTCTATACAACCTTAATGCTGTATGTTTTATGTAAGAACTTTTAAAATTAATCCTTTGATTTATATATAACCTAGCAGTTTAAATATTTATATGTTATAGATGGGTTTTTTTAGAACCAGACTCGAATGTTAACCAAACTTGCTAAGATTTGTATTTAACCTAACAGTTTATATAATTCAAAGAGGATATTTTCAGGAGCTAGATTTTGCAGCCTGTATTTAGTCCAGAGCTAAATTCCGTAATGAAAGAACATTTTATTGGTTACTTGAGGTATATTTTACCAGTTTACAGTTAAAAGTATTGCGAGCAACCTGGTAGTTTAAACTTGCATTTGTGCTTTATAATTCCTACCATCAGTTAAATGAATCTCACTTGTCTACTTTATATGGGTAAAACATTTTATTATAAGTTGACTGGAGAGAATCTTTCGTGTGTAATTTAAAAATACATGTGCAAAAGCTTTTAGATACAAATCATTGCAAACATTCTCTTTATAGTTATTGAAAAGCTTCTATACTGTGAAAAAGTTCAACGTTTTTCTTATCGTTTTAGCCTTTCCCAAACAACAAAATTGTAGACATGTCCAGAATGAAAGCATTTTCAGATGACAAATCAAATCTGCATCAAATAATGGTTTTTGATATGATAGAAAACACAGAAGGAAAAGAAGAAAATGCTGCTTACCATCATTTTCTCCTTTTCCCACAATGTTTTCAAAAGCCAGTTTTAGCTAAAGCTCAGGATTTTGTGGTAAAGGGTTAGCCTATAATCTTTCACAGTTATTCAGGTAACTGATGGATGCAAAGCTACACAAAAATATAATACAGAAAATAAAAACTTGCGGAACTTTGTACAATGAAGACGAGTATGAATGTCTTGCACCCAGTACTCTTACTATTGCATCAGCACTGCCAAAATGAAGTGCATTGCAGACAAGGATTTTATGCACAAAATGATGAAATAAGAAATACACTATAACCTTCTCTAGCTCTACTGATGGAAAGTTCTATTGAGCCAAAGTAATATGAATTTAGAAAAAAATATTGAAAACTGACAACTTTGACCTACCTCCAGTCCATGACCATGCCAAAGTGTCCTTATCAGCTAGCTAATTTCCTCCCTGAAAGAAATTTAAAAGGAACATTAAAACGCTGAAAATAAAACTGTTCATCATCTACATATACAAATTATATGATTGACAAAATTCAACACCTACTTTAAAGACATGTACCACAATGAATGAATGAATGAATGAATGGTGTTTCATAGTGTATTGACAGCTACGGTATTCTAATACCTTTGAACAGATTTAATGATTAATTGATTAAATGGTGTTTTTCACCGTTTCAACATCATTTCAGTCATATGACTGTTATATCTCACATATTCATGTAAGTCCTAAGGTTTCACTAGTACTAGGCTAGGCCTATGAAGTGTCTTGCCAAGTAAACTCTGACAAACAACCCAGTGCTATCTGCCAGGATCAAACCTGGGGCCTCCAGGTTATGAGACCTATACTTTACCACTGAGTCATGCAGGACCTCACGTGAACTGGAAATTTAAAACAAAAGGATGAAAAACTTAAGAAAAAATAAAGGTTGTAAAGGGAGGTCTACATGAGCCATGCTCTATGAAAAGGAAGCTTAATGCATCTGTTAAAAAGTTTGGACCCATGTTGTGTTCTTACCTCCCATGGGTGTTTTAAAAACCTTTTGGGAAAAGGGGGAAAACGGTAACCAGAATTTTCTTTTTCCACAATACTGTTTACAACATAAACCTCGTCATTAGAGCAACATTTGTTTTGTTGTCAGCAAGTACTTTCAAAATTTTGGACAGGCCTAAAACTTTGTTGCCTGGTAAAGAGTTAACTCTTTACCAAACTAAAAATTTTAGATTGATTAATTGTATGGTCTTTGATGCCATTTTCAACATTATTTCAGTTATATCCCAGCAGCTATCCATGCTTTAATGGAGTTCCTTTTACTGGTACTATGCATTATATTCTTTCTGAGCCACTGGCTGCTTTCCCACATAACCATTGCTGAAACAATGGTCAATGGTGAGAGAGGAATAAATCCTGTCACAATGACTATCATTAATCCCCGGAAGAAATTGGCCGAGCTTGGGATCAAACTAGTGAACCCCTGTTCCCAAGTCCTGTGTGCTACCGACTGAGCTACCAGGGCTATGCTACAAAATTTCAGAACTGTTGGTACTGAATATACATGCAGACAATGTACTTAACCAAAATCTGAAATTTGCTTGTGAGACAGAAGAAAACTTTGTTGGAAAAGGAGAAAATGCTGGTCACACTGAAGAGTGTTAAGCAAGCTTTCAGGGACTTCCAATTCCTGATGAAATATTTTGGGGTTTTCTGCAAAATACAATCATGTTCTTTGGAAAATATTGTGGCTGAAGGTGTATTCCTTATTTAGCCAAATTCCATTCGACCTAAATAAATGCCAGTAATGCCTATTTTACAAAAATATTCTCATAGGTACCTGCAGCAAATTTGTTTCAGGAGTTTGCTTAATAAACACGGTGGATATTTTCAGTTAGTTTAACCCTTTACCACACATCCCAAATTTTAACCACCCTGTAAGAGAAGGCTATAGGAAAACATTGTGGAAGAAGGAGAAAATGCTGGTAAGCAGCATCTTCTACTTTCCCCACAAAGACAAAATCATCAATATAGCAACATTTGTCATCTGGAAATGCTTTCAACTTGGACCACTCCAAAATTTTGTCATTTTGTAAAGAGTTAACCCTTTACCACACAATCTCAAGTTTTAATGAGAAAAATGCTTTTGCAAATATTGTGTGAATAGAATAAAATGCTTGTAACCAGCATTTTCTTCTTTTCCCCAAATGTTTTCTACCCTTTCAAAGACAAATCCATTTTTTGAGCCATATTTAAATAAGTTGTCTGCATATGCTGATAATTTGGACAAGCTTAAGAATAGATGTTTGGTAGTCAAAAGACTTTCCAGATATTGCATTTTTATATACTGGTATTACACCGGAGAAACAAGAGGGCCATGATGGCCCTGTATCGCTCCACTGGCTTATAAATACAAACCATAAGTAGTAAACATTTCCATTCTGAGCCAAATGATTTCAAAATAAAGACTTAAGTTTTCTCTGTAAAAGCCCATGTGAAAGTTGAGACCCGCAGGGCAAAGACAATTTTGATCCCAGAGCTATAATTACTTGAACCCTGGTAGAGGTCCACAAGATAAAGCCACATGCCAAAATAATACAAGTCTATGCTGTATGGTTATAAATAAGGTGATTTTCAAGTTTTGTCCATATGAAGCCTCTGTAAAACATAAGACCCCTGATGCAAAGCTAAGTTCAAAAAAAAAAAAAAAAATCAAAACAGGAAGATTTCTTAAGTTGTCACTATGTAAGCCAATGTAAAACTTGTGACCCCTGCGGCGGGGCCAATTTTGACCCCAGGGCTAAAGTTTTGGCCCACTTGGTAGAGGCTCACTAGATATAGCTACATGCAAAATTTGGTAGCTCTAGGCCTTATGGCTAGGTACAGGGAGATTTTTAAAGTTTTCTCTATATAAGCCTATGTAAAACTTGTGACCCCTGGGGCAGAGCCAATTTTGACCCCAGGGCTATAATTTGAAGAACCTTGATAGAGGTCTACTACATAAAGCTACATGCCAAATTTGGTAGCCCTATGCCTTATGGTTTCAGACAAGAAGATTTTTTAAGATTTCCAATATTTTTCAGTTTTGTTGCCATGGCAACCACAGTTTTTGAAGGAATCAAATTCTTTCAAGAAATTCTGAAGAGGACCATGGCAGGATCATTTCTGTGAAGTTTCATGACAATTGGATGGGTAGTTTCAGAGAAGAAGATGTTTGAAATAAAAGTTAACGCACGGACGGACGCACAGACAGACGGTCGCACGCACGCACAACAGCTGGTGGAGCTAAAAAATCACAGTGTAGATTTAAGATCAGATTGCATATTCTGTACAGCCTGATCTTAATCAGAACAGAACATCGTTTAAATTCATGCATTTAGTCACACAATTTCTTCATTTTACTACTTACATTTCCAAATGGTATATAATCAGATACTAAATAAGTGAATAAGTGAAAGGGATATTAATATACTTAATCCATGTTAAACTTACCACGTAGATGCTCTACTGATTTGTTGATTGTTCACATAACTGCTTTGGGCAATGTGTCTGTCATCGTCTTTTCCAAGTACTATCACTTCAAAGCCATGGTATCTTAAATTGAAAAAAAACAAAAAACAAAAAAAGAAAACCTTTTTTTTTTTTGTGGGGTGGGATTGGGGGAGGGGGAAAACAGCTAATTGTAGGGAAGGAACACTTTTTCAAGAAAAATTCACATGTTACATTGTTCACCTTTTTTTACATGTCTGTTTTTCAAAATTTTTTTTTTTTTTTTTGTGTGTGTGTGTTTTTATCATCTCAATATGTTGCTGTGGAAAGCTGACTGTATGCATTTTCAATGTGTCAAGTTTCATTTTATACATTCCACAAGTATTTCTTGCTAATACATGTGTTTGGGAGTGAGAATGACCTGCTGCTATAGAAAGCTGTGTGCATATCTAACTTGTCAATTACACCTTTCTTTGCTACATAACTTTACCTTTCAGGTAAATATAAAGTAGAGTTTAGTTCTTTTATGTTAATATTTTCATTTTCAATCACAGATTTTTTTTCTCATTCTTAAAGTACTGGAAAGTTTTAGTTTATACTCCATATGCAGTTTCATGACTGTTGATTTACAGTTTAAACATTTTTTAGAATCTAAGTTTGTATCTAAGGTAATTTTTTGAAGATTCCTTTGCACTTTGCAAATTTGTTTTAGTTCCTTGTGAAAATTGTTGTGCAAATTCCTTCCATTACTCTTAAAATTAAGATTTAATGGAAAATGCTAGCTTCTGATACTTATTGCAATATTTTTGCCAGGGACAGGGGGTATCAGAAACAAACATATCCCAACTGAAATTCCCTAGATTTTTTCTTAATCCTTTAATACTTCATTTTCTGTTTTTGATTTCAATTTCTCTTTTTATGATAATATTTTTCGTTTCATGTTATTTCTTTTTATTTATTTTTTTTTTCAATTTATCAATTCTTTTATTAAGATTTCTTTCAGATTGTTTCTGTTTATTTATTTATTATTATTATTATTATTTATTTATTTTTTTATTTTTTTTTTGTTTGTTTTTGTTTTGTTATTTTTTTATACAATTTTTATTCTTTTTATTATATTGTTAGAATTTTCTTGCTTTTCTTTTTTTTTTTTTTTTTTTTTTTATAGTTTCTTAGTTTTTCTTTTTATTTTTAATCATTTTTGTTTACTATATTATAATTTTGTTTACTATTATATATTTTCCCATGTTTTTTTTTTCTGTTGATGTTGTTCTTCATTCTTTTTATTTTCTATTTCTCCAGTTTTATTGTTTTCATTTTAAATTCTTTAATTTTTTTGTTTAGTTATTTTTTTCCTTCATTCTTTTCATGCTTCTTTTTCTGTTTTTTATTTTTATTTCTCTTTTCATGGGTTTTATTTTTCTTTTCATGTTATCTTATTTTATTCCTTTTTCAAGTTTTTCATCTTTTAGTAACATTTTTTTCTTTTTTTCATCATTTTTGTTATAATTTTATTTCTCTTTGTAATTTTTTCTCATATTCTTTAAAGTTTTCTTTAATTTTCTTATCATGTTATTTCTTTTTATTCTTTTTAAAGTTTTTCATTCTTTTGATAAGATTTTTTTTCAGTTCTTTTATCATTTAGTTATAATTTTCTTTCTAGTACTTTCTTATTTCTTATTTCTTTTGGTCTTTATTCTTTTGTTCTAATCTTTTGCCTTTTTCATTTTTTACACATTTTTTAAAAAAGACTTTTTACTTTTTTTTACATTTGTTTTTTTATCATTTTAGGATTTGGTTATTAAAGTTTTCTCCCCTTTTTCTGTTGATGTTGCTTTTCTTCATTTTTTTAAAAATTCTTTTCTTAATTTCTTATTCTAAATTTTGCCATTTTCAGTTGTTTTTTTACATGTTTGTTTTACAGACTGTTTCTTTCTCTTTTTTTTTTACATGTTTTTAAATCATCTTTGTTTATTATTATCATATTCTAATTGTTTTTCCTTTTTTCTGTTGTTGTTGTTGTTGTTTTATCTTTTTTTTTTCAATTTGTGTGTTCCCCCCCCTCAAATTTTTCATTTTTTACGAGTTTTTATCTCTAAGATTTTTTTTTTTTTTAAATTTCGTTTTAATTTTTTTTTCCTGAATTTTCCATTTCTTTTTTTTTTTTTTTTCCAACTTTCTATTAATAAGGTTCTTTTCAGTTTTTGCTTTGATCAATTTATTTTTTTTTTTCCTGTCTTTTGTTTCAAGATTTGTCCATTTGCATTAAACAGAGTAGAACCATTTTTTTGCGTGTTTTGATCCTTTTCATGTACTGCCCTGGTGAAATATAACCATGTGTGTAACATTTTAAGGAATAAAACATATTCATGAACAACCCAGCTAAAAATAAAAATCACCCTTTACAGAAGTAAGTAACAAATTCATGTCTTGGGGATTGGTTTAGTATATTGTTTGGTAAGATATGGTATCTGCTTTAAAGGGAGAATTTGCTTTCCAATCTGTCCCCACTGTCAAGATTTCATGTCAGAATTTGCTTTCCAATCTGTCCCCACTGTCAAGATTTTATGTCAGAGTCTCAGTATACTGTTTACTGGACTAAGAAACTGTGACCCGGTTCAAATTGAAGGTATTTGCAGACGACAAATAACTGAAACTGGAATGATGGGATTTGATCTGATAGAAAACATTGTAGGAAAAGTGAAGATACTCAGTTAAAGCGTTTCCTGCTTTCCTCATGTCAAGGCTATATAACCAGGATTTATTTCGTGAAGGGTCGATTGATATGCACGAGTCAGTTTCTTGTCTTATTAAATGTATATAATTATTGTCTTATATAATCATAATTATTGTTACATGTATATTGCATTTTATTATTTAGATTATAAAATTTTATTATTTAGATTATAAAATATTGATCTTGTTTAAATTGAAAGTATTTGCAGATGAAAAATCAATAGCAATTGAAACGATGGGAATGGTTCTTGTGGAAAACATTGTGAAAAACGCTCTCCACTCTACAATGCTACTTAACCAGGATTTATTTGGTAAAGGGTCGAGGAATGTGTACATTAAATGTTTGGTTAAATGTTAATTGAAATCAATTATACATATTTAAAAGGTATAGTGCTTTAAACTATTTACAAGACCAATACTACTGATCTGACCCAAATTGAAAGTATTTGCAGACGACAAATAATTGACTTACATTATAGGAATTTATCATGTAGAAAACATTGTAGGAAAAGTAAAATACTCAGTTAAAGCATTGCCTGCTTTCCACATTTCATGGTCATATAACTAGGGTCTATTTGGTTAAAGGTCGAGGGATATATGCATTTATTATTATTATCATTTTCTCCTTCTTCTTCTCCTTCTTCTTCAGCTTCCTTCTTTCTTTCCCATCATATGTGAATTTATTCTGACTATATCATTGAGAAATGTATATACTGATTTAGACTATGACACTAAAACATTGATCTGGTCCAGATTGAAAGTATTTGCAGACGACAAATTAACTGTGGCTGAAACGAAGGGAAATAATCCTGTAGAAAACATTCATGTAGGAAAAGCTAAATGATCAGAAACAACACTCAGGGCCATACAGTCAGGGTTTATTTGGTAAATAGGAGATTTGTGTATATTTTCCATGTAAAATGCAAGTTTGCATATGTAACGATAACTATGTTTACATATTGTACACTTTGTATATATGTATAATGGGCCGGTGGCCTGAATATACTAATAAATCTATCTATCTAACTTGTGTAAATGTCCCTAGTATATTATGGAATACTATAAGCCCAGACAAATTGGATGGGAACCAGGTTACTCTAAGCTGAGACAGCTCTGTTTCATGTTGTATGCTTTTGCTATTTCCAAAGTATGTTTGTAAAGAGATATATTATCAGTGTCCTTGATCTACTATGACCTATACTCCACCAAATGCTTCTCACAAAAACTCCAAAGGATGATTAGAAATAACTACCCCTGATTACCCATTAAAAAGTTGATTTTGAAAAAGTGTTGCAAAAACGAAAATGGAATTTACGAGATATTTATTGAAAAGTGCTTGAATTATGCTGTTTTTTAATGTTACTGACACAATTTAATGTATAGTGTACTGGAGTCATCCAGGCTATGAGTTCATGTGAAATAAGCTAATGTTCCTAGGGTTAACAAATGTTTCTAGGCTTGCCAAAATTGTAGAAACCAAGACAGTTGTCATTTATCCTCATATTTGCATTTGAACTTTGAAATAGCACTTGAATTTTGAAATAATCAAGCAACACTTAAAAATTGTGATGTCTTTGTTTTCTAAATGACAATTTGATACATCTCAGGAAAAAACAACACATGTATATGACAAGTTTCCTCAAACAATTAAGCCTGTAATATACAAGCTTGGACCATGCTGGTAAACTGATGAAAGTATTATTGATTAAAGATCATGGGGATGATCTTGAAAGGTTGCACTATGTATACTTTAGTGTAAATAATTAGCATCTTGATTTTGATCAGTATTTCTACTAAAAACCTAAGCATTTAATGGGGAAATTCTTCTTTCTCAGACATTCCTTCAATGCTCATAGATACTTAAATAGTGAAGGTGACATTGCTTTCAATGCAGTTCAACCCTCTTCCCCTATATCAAACAAACAACAGCAAAAATACTCAAATTCCTTGCAAATACCAAACAACTTCATAAAACAACTTCTGTAGATGAAAGTATAAAGACCATGCTTATGATAGTAATTGTCAGATTTAACCACAAATATAAATATCAGGGCTCTGCTGAAGTATTTGAAATCAGGCATACATTTTTTATCTGAATTCCTGTATTTTTAAACAAGATATCTTTCTGTTCTGATTTAACAGGAAATAATATAATTAAAACATCATTCAAATCATTTGTTGTTTTGGCTTTGTGGCTGGTTCCAGTATTCAAAAGTATTCCATATGCAGATTTGCATGCATTCCTGAGTTGAAATAAAAAAGTGTCCATATATAAATAGAGAGCCAACAGATGAATCTTTTAAAAGCACAAAGTCTTGGATTTTCCTCAATATCTGTTTGATATTGTTTCCCCAATTAAATCTAAAGTCTTTTCACAGACCACATCTTTGAGATTTTTTTTAAACCAACAGGGATTACATTCATGTGGAAAAAAAAAATGACTACGGTACTTCTCATCATGAAATACAGAATACAACCAAACTATGATAAACATTCTATATTAAAAGATACATCATTTCTAAAATTGTGTACCTCCTTATATAAAAACAACAAGTGCATGGCATGCGGGTGGCAACACTCGGCTGAAGTTGCTTGATTTTCAGTGAAAATTCGAAGTCGCAAAAAGGGCATACCTGTGTCAAAATATTCTAGCGATTACCTGCCCTAGTTCTATGGGTTCCCCTTTTCATAGTCAACAATTTGTTCAGGTTTGAAGTGAATATTCTCAGTAATATCAGAGATATTATAAAATGTCAAAGTTTTTGCACGACATTGCCGACGGCGACAGGGCTATGACAATAACTCGACTTTTTTTTGAAACAGCCGAGTTAATAATAAATGAATATCTATTTTTGCTTGTGGAAATAAGATCCTTAGCCTACAACATTGTGCAAGGCTCTCAGCAACTTAAATGGAATATGAGGCATACCTAATTGTAGAGTGTGATCTGAAGTCTTACGTGAGTGGAAAAAAAGAACAGGGTCCACTCTTCTATCAGCACTGGATTTAATTTTAAACTTAAAATTGCCCCAAAGCTGCTTTACAGTCAATGATCCTATTCAACCGGAGCACTTGCCTTCACAGGATGCATTAATAGACAGTCAGATCACACAAAAGCAAAAGCTTCCATACTGAGAAATAGCAAACTTGTTATTATAAATCAAAATGAATGAATGAATGAATGTTGTTTTATGATGCATCAATTGACGGCTTTGGTAATTAAGTGTGCATGTCTGTATTAAGAGATGATAAAGTAGAATGGTTGCACTTAACCCTTTACCACACAATGCCGCCTTTTGACGCCCCCGAGAAAGAAGCCTTTTGAAAACATTGTGGGAAAAGGAGAAAATGCTGGTAACCAGCATTTTCTCCTTTTCCCACAATGTTTTCTACCCTATCAAAGAAAAATTGCACCATTTGAGCCACATTGAAATTGTCGTCTGCAAATGCTTTCAATTTGGACAAGGCTAAAATTTTGTTGTCTGGTAAAGGGTTAAGAAGATTTGAACAAAATGATGAATTCATGGCAAAAAAATTAAATGAAGTAAGACTGTATAATGCATAAAAGACATTACTGAGTGGCTGGGCAGTCCGTGCCTACTCAAAAAGTTTTCAGTGAAAAAGTCAAAATTAAAATTAAAACATTTGAACAAAGAAAATCTAAAAATAAAAGCAAAAAAATATCCATACACATGTTGCAATAACTACATAAATAAATGTACCATTAAGCCCTACATATCTATTGGATAAAACCCTTGAAGTGCCAAACAAAGTGAACAGGGACCAGATAAAATCTCATTATGAGACTGAATTTTGCAAGCCATGTCTATCCATAGTACTGTGTAGATCTAAGAGCAGGCTGCATTTTGCAGTCTGATCTTGATCTGCACTAGCCAGAAAAAACAAAAACAAAAAAACTATTGTTGTTAAGGTGCTTTGCAGGCTAAGATCTTTCTCATGAACCTTGCAGAGATTGACACACAAAAAAACTGTTGTGTAGTCTTAACTCATTACCAAACAATCCTGATATTTATTTTAACAACCTCTGGAAGGGAGGCTTTTGCAAACATTGTGGAAAAAGGAGAAAATGCTGGTTACCAGCATTTTCTCCTTTTTCCTCAATGTTTTCCTATCTTTCAAGGGCAAATCCTATCTTTGTGCCATATTTGGTATGTTGCCTGAAAATGCTTTCATCTTTGACTATAAAACTTTGTTGTTTGGTAAAAAGCTAAGTCTTTTTCGAGTGGACAAAAAAACAGTACCTTTCACAAATAAAAAGGTACAATAAATGCATTCACATAACTTTTGAAAATGGTCTTTGGAACCAATTAATTATTTTTAAGTTACATGTACTTGGGTTTTGACAAAAATGCTCAGACAAGGTTAACTTTGCAGATGAAACACAGTTGCTGCCCCTGAATAGACCGACAAACCTTTCTGGATTGCCTTGATCCGTCATTGGTAACAGTTTAATCTCTATATTTTTTGTTTGTTCATGATTTAAAACTTTTGAACAAAAGACAAATCTTTCCTGGATCCCACCCAGTAATCAACTCTGTCTACATGTATCTTTCTGTGTTTCCTGGATACTAACCAGTCCAATGCATGGATAACCTCTCTGAGCAATGAATTATAAAAATAATTTTGTTTCATAAATGCAATATTTTTCACCTATATCTTTGCCAAAGTAATTAGTTTACTTTATTCAAGCCATTTTCAAAATTTATATGAACAGATTTAACTTACTAATCTAACTATAATTCAAATTCTGCTTTATTTAAGATCACTCTTATTATTTGCATGAGAAAATTAGTTTTTTCATTACTTTTGGATTTAAGATCCTTAACATCAAACATTGCATGAGTTTTTCTTTTCTTTTGGATTTAAGATCCTTAACATCAAATAGTGCATGAGATAATTCTTTTTTTTTTTTTTTTTTAATGTAAGATCCTTAACATCAAACAGTACAATGAGATAATAAACTATTTCTTCTTTACTTTTGGATTTTTGATCCTTAACATCAAACGTTGCATGAGATACTAAATTATTTTTTTCTTACTTTTGGATCAAAGATCCTTAACACCATAATAATTGCATAGGTTCTGGTTTAAAAAGAACTGCAGGGTTCATTTCAAATTGAATTTGTGTACAAAAAAAGCTGCTTTCATAACAGTGCAACAAGAAAGTAACCCTTAAAGCGCCAAATAAACCCAATTGTCATTTTCATTCTAGAATAAACCAATATAATTGCAAATTCATGGCTACCTTTTGCCTGTTTTAACATAGCGGACAGTGTAGATCAATGATCAGGCTGCATGTTTTGTGCAGCCTGATCTTGATCTACACTGGCCGCAAAGGCAACTATTTTAGTGAAAGGGTTAAAAAACTGAAATGAACCCTGAAAATTAACTCTTTACCAAGCAACAAATTTGGATTTGTCCAATTTGGAAATATTTGCAGATGACATATTACATGCAAATTGTCTTTGTAGAAGGAAAACATTGTGGGAATATAAGAAAATGCTGATTCTCTTTTTTCCACAATGTTTTAAAGGCCTTTTTCCTCAGTGTTGCTACAATGCAGGATCATTTGGTAAAGGGCTAAATAAGGCAAATAGAATTTTTAATAACAGAACAGAAAAATATACTTAAGTAATAAGAAATTACATTCACTTTCATTTTTTATCTGATATACATGTAGGATTTAAGATTCTCAACATCACATAAGGTATGCTGACAATACTTTGGTGGCTATTACAACTCCCTTTGGTTTACAAACCCTCAAACATATTTAAGTTAATGTGTGTCTGATAGACACACATCATGTAAGGATACTTCAATATGTATCACACCTATCAATTTGATAGACATGGTGCTGATTTAAAGGATTCATCCATTGTTAACGTTATGCCATTCTGTACTTCTCAAGTAATGAAATACTTTGAATACACAGGCCACAAAACTAAAACTTAAGAAACTCCTATAAGACTTTTTTTTCTGCTCTACTCTGAAACTGAAGCCTTTGAGCAAAAATTTTCGGAAGTCAAATCCAATTAAGAGCTAGTCAGAATTACAATTTCAAGAGTAATACCCTATGCAAATTTTTGACATACTGGACCCCTTGTATGTAGGTGTCAAACACTGAATGAAATTTGTTGTTTCTGATGTTTTTTTTATTTATTTAAGTACAACAACTATGTAACTCATACTTTATATGATGCAGACTAGCATTGGGGCAACAAACATGTTCTTTACTGATCTGTTACTAGCAGGAAATCAAAGTTACATTTAAGCGTTTACCTGATTGGTCT
Organism: Tridacna gigas; assembly: GCA_945859785.2. Classification (NCBI taxonomy): domain Eukaryota; kingdom Metazoa; phylum Mollusca; class Bivalvia; order Cardiida; family Cardiidae; genus Tridacna; species Tridacna gigas. The sequence continues at coordinate 7,177,956 of OX244035.2, forward strand.
ACGATTGGTCTAATTCAAATATTTTGTACAGTGACAATAAATTATTATGTGATTAAAAAAAAATTAACAAATTTCAGCCTCAATAACCATTTAAAATCATAAGTGATGTAGTTATTATATCATGTGTGATATAAAGAGTACCGGTATGCTCAATTATTTCGACTGTCCCATCCACATAGCCCCACTTTAAGATGAATTCTTAGACATATACAATGTGTAAGAACAAATACATTAAACCTATAGCAAGGCACTTTTGAGTTGTTTTGTGAAATATAGTGTGACCTATAAATGAATGATGACCAACACCGACCTACAAGATCAATGTAAAGTGATTGATCCCTGATAATGTTAGATTATTGAAAGCTGAATGAATTAATAATTGTCATTTTATGGCACAATGACAGCTCAGGTAATTTAGCGCACATGTATGTATTAAAAGATAATAAAATGCAATTTTTGTGCTTAAAAAGATAAAAATAGTAGGAAAAAGTGTTGAATTAAGAAAGATTATGTGTATTCCGTATTTGCATAAAAGACATTATTGACTTATTGAAAGTTATTGTTCCTACCGTACTTCACCTAATTAATGCGCTGGGGCACCATTCAAAACACCAACAGGGCACTCTTAGTCCATAGCCAATTTTCCGAAATTTTCACTGCCATCACTTAAAGTAAGTATGGTACTTTGATCCGAGTTTTAGTCAGAGCCCAGTGCAAGGTGATTGCCATTTTGAAAGACTTCCTGTAATTTTGTAATGCAGAATATTGATTTTACTGCCAATCATGATTCATTTAGACATTTAATAGCATTCACGATTAGTATGGGACACTGAAATTCAATACTTCACCTTTTTAATGTTCTTCCAAGTTAGTTGACAAATTTTGTTTAACGGGAAGTTTATAATGTTATTGGAAGTGTATGTGTATTCAGACAGTCAGCTGTTAATGACATTGATTGCTGAAGCAATTAGGATTATGTCGACGCCGTACCTGTAAGTTTGTTTATAAATAATTGGTCATTTGTCATTTTCATCAGTCTGTTGAAAAGTTTTAGTGAAGTTATCTTGTGTTTGGAAGCTTGTCACCCCAGTTGTCGATTTTAAGGTTAAGGTTGGGTATGGGTGGGGGTTGTCTGGAAGCATTTGAAGTAAGAAATAATAGTGTGGGGGGGGGTGCTACTATTAGGGAGGGAGCGTTAATTAGGTGAAATACGGTATTTTATCAAAGCATCATTGCAAAATAGTACCGGTCATATTGACATAAGAATGATAAAAATAAAGTATGCAGTGTTTTTTGTTGATGACTGGGGTGTACCAAGAAGGGGTTGGTTAAGGATTATTACCAAGTTTTCACTTTATAGTCTTAAAACCACAAGAGATGTTACCGCATATCAGAGGCATTATGTAAAGATATGCATAAACTGATGTCATTGGGGTCAGAATATATTTGGAACTGCTTGAAGATGGTTTGTCTTGGAGACTGATAATGTATCACATGTTTCAACTCAGCAGTCTGAAGGTTTAGTAAGGCATTATTTGTTGGTAAATTTGGTTCTTTAGTACATGGGATTGGTCTGTATTGATTTATTTGGTATATTTGAAATTACTTTAAGAAATAAAACACATGGGTCTGGCAACATTGTAAGTTTAACATTCATGACACTATGCCCTTTTTTTTATCAATGCAAACTTCATACTAATATCCATACCAGCTTATGTTTCTGTCAAACTTTGGACCTATATACTGCTGATTCCAGGGCTTAGCCTCATAAAATGAGGCAGAATGCTGTACTTTGAGGGCAGTGTGTGCCATCTTAGTAAAATGGCTTCATTTGTGTGTGGTTCATATTTTGAAATTACATACAAACTTTCTCAGTTTGCTGCCTTTCAACACTTTATGGCAACCATAATATTATTGTCTTACACCTTTGACTTCATGGCAGACGATCAGTTTCTACCATGTTATATTTGAAATATGACTTTTAGGCAGGTAAAAAACATCAAATTCAAACCTCCATGTTTTGTAATATACATATCACAATTTTTTACAAATTTTTATAAACTTGCCCATCATTAATCTGACAGACTTTGTATAATTTATCATGCACTTATTTTAACCCTTGATTACCCGATGTTAAGTGACTCTTACCTTAACAAAGTCCAAATCTGGTCATACTGTAAATCTACAAAGATAAAGATAAGTTTATGTAGAATTATTAACAAGTAACGTAAGCACCAAGTTGTTCCAGGTGAAAAAAATTATTTCTAAATAAATGTGTATATTTAATAGTGTTATCACACCATCCCAACTTTTAATGACCCTAAGGAAAAAGTCATTTGAAAACATTGTTGGAAAAGGAGAAAATGCTGGTAACCAGTATTTTCTCCTTTTCCCACAACTTTTTCTATTCCTTAACAAATTACATCATACAAGTCACATTCAGTTTGTTGTCTGCAAAGGCTTGCAATTTGGACCAGTAAAAAGTTTTGTGGTCTGGTATAGGGTGACTAAAACACTTATTATAATTATACTCTTTGGCTTGCCTCAGTATGCTGTAATGGCCTATAGGTGTTTTCCTACCCTAAAATATTTAATACTGCACTGAACATAGGTCCAAGAAATTCCCAGAAACATTCCAATGCTTACATGACCTTGAGTAGGATGGATATTGAAAACATTGTTGGATAAAAACAAGAAAAAACTCCTTTTCCCCAACATTTTCTACCTTACAAAAGATGAATACCACTATTCCAATCACAATTTGTCATGTGCAAATATTTTCAATTTAGACAGGTTTAAAGTTTTATTGTCTGGTAAAGAATTAAAGCATAATCACCCACAGTTGACTTTGGCCTTGCTGTATACAACAATAAAAAAATAATGTGGCAAAGGAGAAATTGTTGGGAATGACCAAATTATACTGCATTTTGCCACAATATTTCCACTTGTATTTATGTCTCAAACATTATCATCCATATTTCAAGAGGACATTTTTAAAATCCTCTGCCACAAATTTCACCCAAAGAGGTTAAGGTATGTTAGGTTTTCAGTCATCATGTAAGTTCTTGGTTTCTGGATTTTCTTCATTTTTTTTTTTTTTTATATGGTTCAATCCCTTGATTATACAAAAGAGTTGGATAAAAAAAATGTTGATTTTATCCAGTAAACACGATATGTAAATTTTCAACTTTAATTGGCTACTTTTCCCTTACTGATTGTCAGATTTTTTCAAAATCAATAGGGTTCAAGCTATTGATTAGATAAACAAACTGTGCAAGTTTCACGAAAATCCGACAAAAATGCAGAATTTATCATGTAAACAAGAAAAAGATGAACAGACAGAGTGATGGACTGATGGACGACGGAAACCTCGCTATGACATAGGCTCTGCTGGCTTTCAGCCAGTAGAGTGAAAAACTGAAATGGGTAAAAATCTGGCTGAAAACAAGTAAAGATGTATTGGGTTTAGACTATACCCAATATGTAGTCTGATCTGGGATTTACAATGTGTGCACTATATTTTGCAATACATCCTGACCAAGACTGTCTTTAGATTTTTATCTTATAATGACTAATATTTTCAATTAGAAAAAAAAGAGACCTAAATGCTGTATTCAAGGCTTCTTTTAAAAAATATTTCACAGAATAGCAAGTGGTTCAAATCATTATTGGATAAAAAAATTTTAGACTTGCCTAAATTGAAAGTGTTTGGAAAACTACACATTAAATGTGGCTTAAATAATGTAATTTATCTTAAACTCTTTAACAAACGACTGGTCCAAATTAAAAGCATTGCCGATGACAAATCAAATGCAGCTCAAAAATTAAATTTTTTTTGTAAAGGGTAGAAAACATCGTGGGAAAAGGAGAAAAAGCTAGATACCAGCATTTTCTCCTTTTCCCACAATGTTTTCAAAAGCGTTTTTCTTCATGGTCGATAATAGTCTGGATTGAGTGGTTAATAATAAAAGTGGTAGAAAACCTTGTGGAACAAGGAATAAGACGCTGGTAATCAACATTTTCTCCTTTTCACCACATTTCAGACTTCTTTATTAGGGTCATTAAAACTTTGGATTGTATGGTAAAGGGTTAAATCCAAGATCATGTATTGTCAAAGATGTTTAACTCCTTACCAAACCACAATCTTTTGGACTTCAACTATATTGAAAGCATTTCGCACATGACATAATAATGGGGACACAAAAATTGAAAACTGTTTTTGGAATGATAGAAAACATTGTGGGAAAAGCAGAAAATGCTGGTTATCAGCATTTTCTCCTTTTCGCACAATGTTTTCAAAAGGCTTCTTCCAAAGGGTCATTAAAACCCAAGTGTGGTACAGGGTTTAGAGAGGGAAATAACGTCCTATGAACTAGAGCAAATACATGTTTTTGTTTTTAAATAAGCTAGACAAATGCAATCAATACTTATTCTGAAATGAAGAGGGGGAGAAATGCCAATCTGTGTGCCTTATGATGAGACATTATCGCAGATTACCTACCTTGATAAAACATTTAATCCTTTACCAAACGACAACATTTTAGACTGGTCCAAATTGAAAGCATTTGCAGATGATGAAATAAATGTTACCAAAGAATTGAAGTTTGTTTTGGGAGGGTAGAAAACATTGCTGGAAAAGGAGAAAATGCTGGTTACCAGCATTTTCTCCTTTTCCCACAATGTTTTCAAAAGGCTTCTTTCTCAAGGTTGTTAAAAGTCGGGATTGTGTGATAATGTGTTAAGATCACACTGCATGTTCTGTAGTCTGATATTGAATGAAACTTTTTGCCAAGACATGTAAAGCTGTCCTTAGTTCTTAAGGGGGACTATTCAGATTTTTAATAATCTCAACAAACTTAAAAAACACTACATCTCTAAATTAACCAATGTAATAGCTGGCAAACCATCAGTTAAAAAAAGGATGTATGTAAGAAAAAACATTTTTCTATCTATTCCTTGATAGGCTATGTAGAAAAGAGTATTTTGTGGTACTTATCAGTGTTAAACAAAACAAGAAATAAATAATTTGCAGCAAAAACAACTTAAGAAGGCCTCTTTACCTTTTATCACACAATCCTGACTTGGAGTGTACAGATCAAGATCAGACTGCATACAACACACACACAGTCTGATTTTAGATCAAAACAGTCCAACATAGGGAGATTTTCCTGGCAAAGAGAACCTTGAAATCACAATAAATCTGTTGGATTTTTCGTTTGCTATCAACAGGAAATTTCTCCTTTATTTATTTAGCAGCTTAAGGATAAACATTCGATAAGAAATTCTGATCTTAATGGATTCACGGTATTGCTTTCTCTAAGCAGGGATTGTATATTACAGGGATATGTAATATACGATCCCTGCTCTAAGCAAGGATCATACAGTATGTAGACATGTCTATGATCCCTACACTAAGCAATTTTTCTACTTTCCACAATGTTCCCCTAAGTAGTAAATGCCGGATGTATAATACTATATCTCCATGCACTAAAGAATGAACCCATTACAACAAGATGCACATTTTTATGCCCCTTGTGCGAAAGGCTACGTTTCCCGCTCACACCAGTGTTCCCATTTTTTCTTTTTTCTTTTTAATTTCTAAGATGTCTGCGATCTCCTAGTTATTCAAGGAAAACTTTGTTTCAAAACAATTTCAAAAAGATATGCATATTAGAGCGACATTTTAAGAAGGAAATCGGGAGGCGGGCGCAAACATAGGCACAAAGACGCTGGCGTTTTACAAATGCGAGGGAAAATTATACGAAAACAATCACAAATTTCAACTACAATTCCAGATCTAGATATACATACATGTACTTTACTTATTCATGGAAAAAAATACAAAGATTACGAAAGAAAAAGAGACTTACTTCATTTTTTTCCCGGATCAACCTGCTTTGCTCTTTGTTTGAACCTCAATTTTGCCCGACTTAACATTGACTGAGTTCACACTGAGTAACAATCACCTGGATGGATTAGGAGTCGCGTGATAGGGGTCAGCCTAAAATCCAAGTGACCAGTCGGAAGCAGGAGCAACGATTGGCCCTTAGGCACCGTGACAATTATAGTTGCCAATGCGGCCGGAATAGGTCGAGATCAGACTTAGTAATACTCAAAATTGCAACCATTTTGGTCTTATTTCAGAGTTGTTTTAGCAACAATATGTGACAAAGAAGCGAACAGTGTAGATCCATGGTCAGACTGCACGTTCTGTGCAGTCTAATCTTGATCTATATTGTCCGCAAACAACAACTTAAGTCGGTTCCAGCGCTTTTTGGATTAATAGTTTAGGTGAATAATTTAGGTGGTGTGTTACGCCCCTTTCAACAGTATACACTTATATCACGGTCACTCGTATTCATGTCTTTGCTGGGTTTCACCAGTACTAGTTCTACCCTGCCAGGGCACTGTGCACAGTGAGCCTTGTACCCTGCGTTTTCTCCTTTTCCCACAATATTTTAAACCTTTCAAAGCCAAATCTTATAATTTTAGGTACATTTTGTTCGCCGTCTGCAAATGCTTTGAATTTGGACGCTTCCAAACTTTTGTCGTCGGGTAAAGATTTTAACGCAGGGGTCAGGGACAAAATGACGTCGCGTTCAATTCTATAGGTTTCTGCGGGATTTTGGAAGAGTTGAAAATCCGAGAAAATGATATATATCCTAAATCTGTTTCTGCCAAATTTCTCCCTGGCCAGTATTGGAAAAAGATAAAAGCTCCGAACTTCCTGTCCAAGAAATGTCAATAAGACTCAATGGACATAAGGTTTGACATTGCTATGACAATTGCTTCTGGATGTTTCGTAACAAAGTCTGAACGAACTATAACTCTTTCAGCGCCGTGCTTATTATATAATAATCTGGACCTCAATGAGCAATGTACTGAATATCTGAACGAATTTTAGCACATAGTCTTGAATAAACAAGCGGAAGGTATATATCTACGATCAGAACGTACGTTCTGTGCAGTCTTATCTTAATCTATTTCGTAGGCGAAAGTTTCTCAATGGTGCTGAAAGAATTGCAGACGTTTTTTTTTTTGAGGGGGGAGGGGGATGGGGTGGGGGGGGGGGGGTCTTGTACCTTTGAGATTTTTTCCCGTTTTCAATAGTATTTTAGTTGTTATCAGGACAACATTTTACTTTTCAGATAGTACAGTAGTATACTGGTTTCTAGGGCGTCACCTATTTTTCCTTTGTTTTAGACTGTTTTTGATAGCGTCACTCATCTTTAAGTGCTTTTCAAATATTAGTGAGTGGTACTAAATCCGCCTAACGATATTTACAGGTACTTGGAGGCTGATTGAAGAGTGATTTGATTGCGTCTAATACTTTAAAGTGAAGACAATGTATATACATAATTCAGAAACCCCAAGATCAAGATCAGACTGCACAGAAGATGCAAGTTGATCTTTGTTGCGGATAGTGTAGATCCTGATCAGATTGCGCAGAACATGTGGCACGACCCCTTCAATTATTATTAACCTTTTGGCTGGTAAGGGTGGCTCACTATACATAATTCAGAAACCTCAAGATCAAGATCAGACTGCACAGAAGATGTAAGTTGATCTTTGTTGCGGATAGTGTAGATTCTGATCAGATTGCGCAGAACATGTGGCACGACCCCTTCAATTATTATTAACCTTTTGGCTGGTAAGGGTGGCTCACTATACATAATTCAGAAACCTCAAGATCAAGATCATACTGCATAGAAGATGTAAGTTGATCTTTGTTGCGGATAGTGTAGATTCTGATCAGATTGCGCAGAACATGTGGCACGACCCCTTCAATTATTATTAACCTTTTGGCTGGTAAGGGTGGCTCACTATACATAATTCAGAAACCTCAAGATCAAGATCAGACTGCACAGAAGATGTAAGTTGATCTTTGTTGCGGATAGTGTAGATCCTGATCAGATTGCGCAGAACATGTGGCACGACCCCTTCAATTATTATTAACCTTTTGGCTGGTAAGGGTGGCTCACTATACATAATTCAGAAACCTCAAGATCAAGATCATACTGCACAGAAGATGTAAGTTGATCTTTGTTGCGGATAGTGTAGATTCTGATCAGATTGCGCAGAACATGTGGCACGACCCCTTCAATTATTATTAACCTTTTTGGCTGGTAAGGGTGGCTCACTGACCTTTTGGGCTGACAGTGTAGATCAAGATCAGACTGCGCAGAACACGTTAAGGCGATATTTGTTAAGGTCAGTGTAGATCAAGATCAGACTGCACAGAACACGCTAAGGAGATATTTTATTTCCCAAATCTTAACTTTGATGGAACAGCAATATCTCGGTTATTGATGTCGAATTGAAAATTAAAGAGTAGATCAATATCATTTCGCAGGATGTGAACAGCACGTTCAATCTCGTTCAAACGTGTCCGGTCAAGTCTCTATTTGTTGTTTATTGCGTTATATAAATATTCCTGCGATGTCTTTTCTTTCAAATATTAGTGAGTGGGACTTAATCGTCTTTAAGATACTTAAAGGTACTTGAAGACTGATTGAAGATGGTTCCAGGGTGTCTAGTACTATAAAGTGAATAAACAAATTTGAAATCGTAAAGGAGATGAGATCGGAAAATGTCAAAACCCTCGACCTTTCATCTATTATTAACCCTTTGGGTGGTAAGCGTGACTATCTAACCATTTATGGACAGTGTAGATCAAGATCAAACGGCGTAGAACATGTAGTTTGATCTTTGTTGTGGACAGTGTAGATTAAGATCAGACTGGTCAGAACATACAGGGCGACCCCTGCAATTGTAATCAACCCTTTGGCTGGTAAGCGTAACTCACTGACCTTTGGGCTGACAGTGTAGATCAAGATCATACTGCACAGAACACGATAAGGAGATATTTTATTTCCCAAATCACAGCTTTGATGGAACCACAATATTTCGGTTATTGATGTCAAATTGAAAATTAAAGTGAAGATCAAGATCATACTGCACAGAACAAGAAACGGTAATATTTCGTATGCAGGGTGTGAGCAATACGTTCAATCTCGTTCAAACGTGTCCGGTCAAGTCTCTTGGTTATTGCACTGTATAAATATTGCCGCGATGTCTTTTCTTTCAAATATTAGTGAGTGGGACTTAATCGTCTTTAAGATACTTAAAGGTACTTGAAGACTGATTGAAGATGGTTCCAGGGTGTCTAGTACTATAAAGTGAATAAACAAATTTGAAATCGTAAAGGAGATGAGATTGGAAAATGTCAAAACCCTCGACCTTTCATCTATTGTTCGCAATTCATGGACTTCTTTTCAAGAAGTGTTACTATCAGAAGGATTCAACATTTATAAAGTTTGTCATTAAGTCCCTTTTTTCTATAACACAACCTAGTATAATAGGAAAGAATGAAATGATGGTCTGGGGGCTTTTGATCAGCTGGAAAATGTTTAATTTTAGAGTCCAGAAAAAAGTAAAGTTCTAAGACATTAAGCACCTTTTTTCCGTAACATAGTTTTGCATGGATAAAAAACAAGTGCATACGGTGAAACTTTTAATAAACAAAATAACTACGAAGTTTCAAGACAGGCAGTCGGACGGACAGACGAAGCAGCGACTGTATGCTCGCCCTTCGACCATGGGGTTATGGAGAAATGGCTTTGGACGGACAGACGGACGAAAGAATGGACAGACAGACGGACGGATAGACGGACGGGCAGACGGACGGACATACGAAGCAGCGACTGTATGCTCACCCTTCGGCCAGGGGTTACGGAGAAATGGCTTCGGACGGACAGACGGGTGGACAGACGGGCGGACAGACAAAGCGGCGACTATTTGCTCGTCTTTAGAGAAATATAAAAATGAACACTGCAACATTTTGGACAATATTTCGACATCGTTTTAATACAATTAGAAACATTGTAGGAAAAAGAGAAATGCAACGAGTCATGACGTGATAGAGTAAAAGGGGAAAAACCGTTTTACGCGGTAGAGCAATATGTTCAAACTCGTTCAAACGTGTCCGGACGAGTCTCTTGGTTATTGCACTGTATAAATTTTACCGCGATGTCTTTAAACAATTACAGTATAACTTTCCGTCATGAAAATTAACTTTAAACTGTCTACCCACGTGGTTGACAAACATTTACATGCAAGTAATTCGCAGAAACATTGTGAGAAAAAGAAACCTTCTTTGGAAAACATTGTGGGAGGGAAATAAAACCCTTCTTTTCCATATAGTTAAAGCGTGAATCAAGTACGCTATGAAACTGGTACAAATCTCTTCTATCAGTCAAAACTAATAAAGACTGTAATAAGTGTATTGTTAGTAAACAAATTTAAAATCTTGAATAAAATGACACCGGAAAGTCATAGTTCGTGTAAGTACCACTTAGAGATATTTGCAAACCCTTGAACGCTGTTACAATAGTGTGGGAGAGTGTCAAATACTTCGGAACGCAGTCAATGTTTACTCCATGTTTACATATTTTAATAACTCAAGTGCTACGAAATTAATCTGTGATATATGGTAAAAACATCGAAGGAAAAAGAGAGTTGAGACATAAAGCCCTATGACTCTCCGAGTATTATTAATCACTGAGACTCCACAAGACGTTGCCAGAGCTAACTGTTAAAAAAGAACTCAGTCAACGTTTTGGGTAATATTGCGACACCGTTTTAATACAGTAAGAAACACTGTAGGAAAAAGAGAAATGCAACTAAACACAGCGTAAAAGAGTGAAAAAGATGTACATGTTGAACTGTTGAATGGTGTTTTACGCCGCTTTAAACAGTATTCCAGTCATATCACGGCGACAGCTTACATTATTCATGTCATTCCTGGGTTTCACCAGTACTAGACTGGGGGGCTCTGAAGAGTCTTGCCCAAGGACACTCACACGAAACAACCAAGAGGATCCAGTGCGGCTCGAACCCAGAACCACATGGATTACGAGTCAAACAATCTACCACTGAGTATTGCGAGACCCTTACAGTACTGAAACAACTTTCTCACGTGGGGCTTTTGATCAGCTGGAAAATGTTTAATTGTGACAAGGGGTATAATGGATGTGTCCAGACAAGAAATGGTGACGTTAATGTTTAATAATAACTACCAATAAACGCTGCAAGGACTATATATGAGAACAGTGTATAGCTTTACTATTATTATCCGATGTACAAAAAAATGGATAGAAACATGACAAGTTTCGACCTTATTGAGTACTCACGTATGATCGGCAGAGAGTGGGAAATACTTGCGGTTTATCTGGGCTACGAGTTATATCAGATCAAAATGTTGAAATCCATTTATGCGAGAAAAATCGAAACACTGTTGTATGTTATGTTAGAGGAATGGTATGGTGTTGTGAAAGACTGTCATGAAGAAGTTCCTAGACAGTTACTAGCTTCTGCTTTTCACGATGTACGAGACTATGTAACAGCCAGCCAAATTTTAGGGGGTTGCAAATTTCTAGAGGAAGTGAAAAAGTTGAGACCCAAACCATCAACATTGGCAAAGATTCGTAAAATAGACTTTAGCTAATGATGACGTGTTTCTAAATATAACAACCGATGACGTGTGTTTCTAAATATAACAACAGATGACTTGTGTTTCTAAGTATAACAACCAATCAGGAATCCAATAATACTCTAAAATAATCAAATTGACAGAATTTAAAGCCATTTTGGATGTTGCATTCAAACCAACACGATGTACAGAGTAAAATTTAGTCTCGGAAATGATCGTTACGTACAGGTGAATTTATGGAAGGATGAGCTAAGAGTCGATATTAGAGAGTGGAAAGACAATTACCCAACCTAAAAAGGCATAAGTTTAAGCTTAATGCGATGGAAAAATTTTGTAGATCAATTAGAGTACGCAGACAAATCCCTTCGAGAAAAAACAGCGTTTACATACCATCTTGGGGGTAACGTTTATTGCTGTACTAACCAAAACAGCGTTTGTGTAGACATAAGACAATATTGGAAACCCGAGGAAAATGTGGTACCAACAAAAAAAGGAATATGTTTAAGACCCTCAGAATATAAACGATTAAAAGAAGTTATAAGTGACATAAGTAAAGCGTTACCAGAATTGGCCAGTGTTATACCTTGTTACCTTCAGAGTGATCATATGAACCAATTAGGATTCCTTGAGTGTACTGAGTGTAACCCAAATACAACTTGGAACTGATCATCATGTTTGGAATATTCCAGATATCAGTGTTATTATTATGCGAATTGCTATCTTATAGAGGTATAAAAACTGAAATCGAGTTGGAAGTAGAACGAGTTTTACTCATTTTAGATAGTTATCATATGAACTACAATAGACCTTTATATTCTGAGTTATTATGAGTGTTGTATTTAATATTTTGTAAGAATGTACAATAATTTGTATACGCTTTATTAAAACGATGGAAAACTGGAAAAAAATACTTGGCTTCTATTTATTTTAAGGCAGATCATCCCGCAAGTTATAGTGGTTCCGAAAAATTGTATCAATATGTCAAATCCCAAAATAAGGTCAGAATTGGTAGACACCGTATACGAAAATGGTTACAAGATCAAGAATCGTATTCTCTTACCAGGGGGGGCGAGACGTCATTTCGTACGATCCAGAGTGATAGTTCATCAACAATGGGATGTAGACTTAATGGTCAACGATCATATAGAAACACATAATGACGGAGTGAAATACGTCTTATTAGCCGTAGATATATTTTCGCGTTTTGTTTATACTGAACCCCTTAAAAGTAAAAGAGGTACTGATGTTGTTATTGCATTTAAACGCATACTATCAAGAACGCGAAAACCAAAATCTATACGGACCGATCGAGGGATGGAGTTTAAAAGTAAAGAACTGAACAAATATCTACAAAGTGAAAACATCTATCATCTCCAAGCAAGTAAATGAAGCGTCTCTGACGTTTTAAGCTGTTTTTTTCCGTAAGTGTCAATCTGCCTTTAAACCGGATAATGTTGTATGCAATTTGACTAAGTGCTCTTAATTGTTGACTGGTAATTGTTTTTGGGATAAAGCTGTCGTCCTAATACTGCTACCTGAGATATGTCTCGAATATTTTTCATAAGTACCAGATACCAGGTATTCAATGAAATAGTTCTGGCATGTTTACCCCCGGGATATAAGTTTTGCGTGATCATAATCACCGATACTTTTCTGTGATGGCAACCTTGAGTGAAAAGTAACTCCATTTCTTTACTCCGGTAAAACCTTTAAAGGTGGGTATTTAGATTTTGTCTCATCAAATTAAAGAATATATACATCACTGAACTTTATATGAAACAAAAACATTACAAATCATCAATGATTAAGAATCATAAAATTACACACACACACACACCCACACACACCCACACACACCCACACACACACACACACACACATGAAGTTTTTTTTAATGTGCTCCCATAAAGGGTTACGTAGCCTCTTAAGGTATTTTTAGATTTCGCGCCAGAAATAAGAAAAAAAAAATTACTATTGTGGGGGATGTAAAGTGACTGGCACGAAAAAAAAAAAAAAAAAAATGACTAAAACTTTCTAGAAAATGAGTGACACTTTTTGAAAAATGAGTGACACTTTTTGGAAAATAAGTGGTACTTTTTTTTTAATTTGAGCCTATGAGAATTTACGTGTAAACGTACAAAAACGTAAAATGAGTGACACTTTTTAATATTTGTTTGACAATTTTTAATATTTGTGTGACATTTTTTGAAAATTGAGTGACACTTTTTTTTTTTTTTTTCTTTTTGAGAATTGAGTGACAATGAAGAAATATCTAACAGGTTTATATATAAATGTCGTAATATCGTTGAAAGCAAATTTGACAGAGGTCGACTATCAAAACCCGTATGGCTCTGTATCAAAGTGGTCTACTTTTCGTCTTTTTGTATAAACCATTTGATAACTTTTTTGTTCTTCTCTATTATACAATTTTCTTTTCCTTTTATCCCTACAAATTTTACTAGGATTGGTCACAGTGATATTTGAACTACTTTGAGGGTCTGTTTTTTGATTTTGAATGCAGTCAGGATGAGATGAGTTACTGCGTTGAAGGATACGTACCCGATTCAAAATTAAATTGTAAGGACTGCCAATTGCCAGAGATATGTAAATCTTGCTCCAAATGTCAGAATTGCAAAACAGCATGGTGCGGTAAAGCGACCCACCGTCCAAACTTTATTGTGGCTCATTCAGTATGCCCTAAATGCATTGAAAAAGAACTGACTCCTGATTCCGTATGTAAGGGTTGTGGTACGCGTTGTAAGGAATGTGACAATATTGATCTGCACGAGAATGAGGACCCAGGTCCTTGTCCCGGTAAATGCGGATTCAGAGAAGTCATATTCGAGGGCACGGATACGGCCGAAAAGTTTGGACAGTGGCTCTTTACGGATCAACACGAATATTTCAAGGTTGTTGCCCATAACATGAAAGGGTATGATGGCTATTTTATTTTGGAATATTTGATCGATCAATCCATAAGACCTGCCAAAATTATTTACAACGGCTCAAAAATCATGTATATGACAGTGGAGAAAAATTTACATATAAAGGTGATTGACAGCCTCAGCTTTTTACCCATGAAATTATCAGCACTCCCGAAAGCATTTGGTTTGCAAGAATTGAAAAAAGGGTGGTTCTCGCATTATTTTAATACTAGAGAGAATCAAAATTATGTTGGACCCTACCCTGATGCTAAAGATTATGGTTACGATTTTATGAGTGAGAAAGAAAGAAGCGAGTTAGTGGCATGGTTGAGTGAGAGAGAGAATGAAATATTTGATTTTAGAAAAGAAATGTTACAATATTGTAGAAGTGATGTAGATATTTTAAGACAAGCTTGTATGAAATTTAGACATTTATTAATGAGTGCTACGGGGGAAGAGAAAGTGGTTCTCAATAAAAAAGGGAAGGAAGAGAAACAATGGGTTGGAGCCGTGGATCCATTCGATTCTGTCACTATAGCTTCCGTTTGCATGAACGTCTTTAGAACCAAATTTTTGGAAGAAACATGGCGCGTAAAACTGAAAGGCAATGATCAATGGGTACCGGCAAAAGTCATCGACGAAAAATTGTACATACAAAACGGAAACGAGTGGGTCCAAGAATCAGAATTGAAAGGAGAGAAAGTGTGCAAGAAAGAATTTGTGAGTTCCCCCATAGCGAAAATTCCTCCCAGCGGTTACAATGATCAATACAGTAAAGCGTCAATTCAATGGTTAGAGTGGAGGGCGAAACTCGATAACGTTCATATCCAACATGCTTTGAATGAAGGGGAGAAAACGATCCCCGGCACTAGCTACAAATTGGACGGATATTGTAGAGAAACCAACACGGTCTATGAATATCACGGATGTATATTTCACGGATGCCCCGTGTGTTTCTCTGACAATCGTGAAGAAACGTATCACCCACTCACACACCAGTCTTTGGACGAATTGTACGCGCTGACATTGAAAAAACAAACACACCTCGAAAATTTAGGTATGAAATATATTTGTATTTGGGATCACGACTTCAAAAAACAACAAAACCAAAACCCTGAACTTCGGCAATTCATTTCTCAGCTAGATATCATGGATCGACTAGACCCGAGAGAAAGTTTCTTTGGAGGTCGCACCAATGCAAGCCGGCTTTATTACAAAGTAAAAGAAAACGAGCGAGTGAAATATGTGGATTTTACGAGTCTGTATCCTTGGGTAAACAAGTATTGTCGTTATCCCTTAGGTCACCCCACAGTCATTACCAAAGATTTTGGGGACATCAAGGATTATTTTGGTATTGCCAAGGTGAAGATTATCCCGCCCAGGGGACTCTATCACCCAGTCCTTCCTTACAGGTCTAATGGCAAACTAAAATTTTCTTTATGTCGGACCTGCGCGGATACCGAAAGTCAAACCCCGTGCGAATGTACAAATGAACAAAGAGAGTTGACTGGTACGTGGTGCACCCCCGAAATAGAAACGGCTGTCAGATTAGGGTATATCATATACGTGAGTCGTCCAAATGAGTATGATCCACCTCTAGGTGATTATTTGGGTGAACTGACAGATGAACTTGAAAATGGAGAGTACATTGTGGAGTTTGTGTCTGGGGGGCCAAAAAATTATGCTTACAAAACGAATGAAAACAACGAAACTTGCAAAGTGAGGGGATTTACCCTAAATTATAAAAACAGTCAACTCATTAATTTTCATAGCGTGAAAGATATAGTCACAGACCCTCAAAGTAGTTCAAATATCACTGTGACCAATCCTAGTAAAATTTGTAGGGATAAAAGGAAAAGAAAATTGTATAATAGAGAAGAACAAAAAAGTTATCAAATGGTTTATACAAAAAGACGAAAAGTAGACCACTTTGATACAGAGCCATACGGGTTTTGATAGTCGACCTCTGTCAAATTTGCTTTCAACGATATTACGACATTTATATATAAACCTGTTAGGTATTTCTTCATTGTCACTCAATTCTCAAAAAGAAAAAAAAAAAAAAAAAAAAGTGTCACTCAATTTTCAAAAAATGTCACACAAATATTAAAAATTGTCAAACAAATATTAAAAAGTGTCACTCATTTTACGTTTTTGTACGTTTACACGTAAATTCTCATAGGCTCAAATTAAAAAAAAAGTACCACTTATTTTCCAAAAAGTGTCACTCATTTTTCAAAAAGTGTCACTCATTTTCTAGAAAGTTTTAGTCATTTTTTTTTTTCGTGCCAGTCACTTTACATCCCCCACAATAGTAATTTTTTTTCTTATTTCTGGCGCGAAATCTAAAAATACCTTAAGAGGCTACGTAACCCTTTATGGGAGCACATTAAAAAAAACTTCATGTGTGGGTGTGTGTGTGTGTGTGTGTGTGTGGGTGTGTGTGTGTGTGTGTGTGTGGGTGTGTGTGTGTGTGTAATTTTATGATTCTTAATCATTGATGATTTGTAATGTTTTTGTTTCATATAAAGTTCAGTGATGTATATATTCTTTAATTTGATGAGACAAAATCTAAATACCCACCTTTAAAGGTTTTACCGGAGTAAAGAAATGGAGTTACTTTTCACTCAAGGTTGCCATCACAGAAAAGTATCGGTGATTATGATCACGCAAAACTTATATCCCGGGGGTAAACATGCCAGAACTATTTCATTGAATACCTGGTATCTGGTACTTATGAAAAATATTCGAGACATATCTCAGGTAGCAGTATTAGGACGACAGCTTTATCCCAAAAACAATTACCAGTCAACAATTAAGAGCACTTAGTCAAATTGCATACAACATTATCCGGTTTAAAGGCAGATTGACACTTACGGAAAAAAACAGCTTAAAACGTCAGAGACGCTTCATTTACTTGCTTGGAGATGATAGATGTTTTCACTTTGTAGATATTTGTTCAGTTCTTTACTTTTAAACTCCATCCCTCGATCGGTCCGTATAGATTTTGGTTTTCGCGTTCTTGATAGTATGCGTTTAAATGCAATAACAACATCAGTACCTCTTTTACTTTTAAGGGGTTCAGTATAAACAAAACGCGAAAATATATCTACGGCTAATAAGACGTATTTCACTCCGTCATTATGTGTTTCTATATGATCGTTGACCATTAAGTCTACATCCCATTGTTGATGAACTATCACTCTGGATCGTACGAAATGACGTCTCGCCCCCCCTGGTAAGAGAATACGATTCTTGATCTTGTAACCATTTTCGTATACGGTGTCTACCAATTCTGACCTTATTTTGGGATTTGACATATTGATACAATTTTTCGGAACCACTATAACTTGCGGGATGATCTGCCTTAAAATAAATAGAAGCCAAGTATTTTTTTCCAGTTTTCCATCGTTTTAATAAAGCGTATACAAATTATTGTACATTCTTACAAAATATTAAATACAACACTCATAATAACTCAGAATATAAAGGTCTATTGTAGTTCATATGATAACTATCTAAAATGAGTAAAACTCGTTCTATTTCCAACTCGATTTCAGTTTTTATACCTCTATAAGATAGCAATTCGCATAATAATAACACTGATATCTGGAATATTCCAAACATGATGATCAGTTCCAAGTTGTATTTGGGTTACACTCAGTACACTCAAGGAATCCTAATTGGTTCATATGATCACTCTGAAGGTAACAAGGTATAACACTGGCCAATTCTGGTAACGCTTTACTTATGTCACTTATAACTTCTTTTAATCGTTTATATTCTGAGGGTCTTAAACATATTCCTTTTTTTGTTGGTACCACATTTTCCTCGGGTTTCCAATATTGTCTTATGTCTACACAAACGCTGTTTTGTTTAGTACAGCAATAAACGTTACCCCCAAGATGGTATGTAAACTCTGTTTTTTCTCGAAGGGATTTGTCTGCGTACTCTAATTGATCTACAAAATTTTTCCATCGCATTAAGCTTAAACTTATGCCTTTTTTGGTTGGGTAATTGTCTTTCCACTCTCTAATATCGACTCTTAGCTCATCCTTCCATAAATTCACCTGTACGTAACGATCATTTCCGAGACTAAATTTTACTCTGTACATCGTGTTGGTTTGAATGCAACATCCAAAATGGCTTTAAATTCTGTCAATTTGATTATTTTAGAGTATTATTGGATTCCTGATTGGTTGTTATACTTAGAAACACAAGTCATCTGTTGTTATATTTAGAAACACACGTCATCGGTTGTTATATTTAGAAACACGTCATCATTAGCTAAAGTCTATTTTACGAATCTTTGCCAATGTTGATGGTTTGGGTCTCAACTTTTTCACTTCCTCTAGAAATTTGCAACCCCCTAAAATTTGGCTGGCTGTTACATAGTCTCGTACATCGTGAAAAGCAGAAGCTAGTAACTGTCTAGGAACTTCTTCATGACAGTCTTTCACAACACCATACCATTCCTCTAACATAACATACAACAGTGTTTCGATTTTTCTCGCATAAATGGATTTCAACATTTTGATCTGATATAACTCGTAGCCCAGATAAACCGCAAGTATTTCCCACTCTCTGCCGATCATACGTGAGTACTCAATAAGGTCGAAACTTGTCATGTTTCTATCCATTTTTTTGTACATCGGATAATAATAGTAAAGCTATACACTGTTCTCATATATAGTCCTTGCAGCGTTTATTGGTAGTTATTATTAAATATTAACGTCACCATTTCTTGTCTGGACACATCCATTATACCCCTTGTCACAATTAAACATTTTCCAGCTGATCAAAAGCCCCACGTGAGAAAGTTGTTTCAGTACTGTAAGGGTCTCGCAATACTCAGTGGTAGATTGTTTGACTCGTAATCCATGTGGTTCTGGGTTCGAGCCGCACTGGATCCTCTTGGTTGTTTCGTGTGAGTGTCCTTGGGCAAGACTCTTCAGAGCCCCCCAGTCTAGTACTGGTGAAACCCAGGAATGACATGAATAATGTAAGCTGTCGCCGTGATATGACTGGAATACTGTTTAAAGCGGCGTAAAACACCATTCAACAGTTCAACATGTACATCTTTTTTACTCTTTTACGCTGTGTTTAGTTGCATTTCTCTTTTTCCTACAGTGTTTCTTACTGTATTAAAACGGTGTCGCAATATTACCCAAAACGTTGACTGAGTTCTTTTTTAACAGTTAGCTCTGGCAACGTCTTGTGGAGTCTCAGTGATTAATAATACTCGGAGAGTCATAGGGCTTTATGTCTCAACTCTCTTTTTCCTTCAATGTTTTTACCATATATCACAGATTAATTTCGTAGCACTTGAGTTATTAAAATATGTAAACATGGAGTAAACATTGACTGCGTTCCGAAGTATTTGACACTCTCCCACACTATTGTAACAGCGTTCAAGGGTTTGCAAATATCTCTAAGTGGTACTTACACGAACTATGACTTTCCGGTGTCATTTTATTCAAGATTTTAAATTTGTTTACTAACAATACACTTATTACAGTCTTTATTAGTTTTGACTGATAGAAGAGATTTGTACCAGTTTCATAGCGTACTTGATTCACGCTTTAACTATATGGAAAAGAAGGGTTTTATTTCCCTCCCACAATGTTTTCCAAAGAAGGTTTCTTTTTCTCACAATGTTTCTGCGAATTACTTGCATGTAAATGTTTGTCAACCACGTGGGTAGACAGTTTAAAGTTAATTTTCATGACGGAAAGTTATACTGTAATTGTTTAAAGACATCGCGGTAAAATTTATACAGTGCAATAACCAAGAGACTCGTCCGGACACGTTTGAACGAGTTTGAACATATTGCTCTACCGCGTAAAACGGTTTTTCCCCTTTTACTCTATCACGTCATGACTCGTTGCATTTCTCTTTTTCCTACAATGTTTCTAATTGTATTAAAACGATGTCGAAATATTGTCCAAAATGTTGCAGAGTTCATTTTTATATTTCTCTAAAGACGAGCAAATAGTCGCCGCTTTGTCTGTCCGCCCGTCTGTCCGCCCGTCTGTCCGTCCGTCCGTCCGAAGCCATTTCTCCGTAACCCCTGGCCGAAGGGTGAGCATACAGTCGCTGCTTCGTATGTCCGTCCGTCTGCCCGTCCGTCTATCCGTCCGTCTGTCTGTCCATTCTTTCGTCCGTCTGTCCGTCCAAAGCCATTTCTCCATAACCCCATGGTCGAAGGGCGAGCATACAGTCGCTGCTTCGTCTGTCCGTCCGACTGCCTGTCTTGAAACTTCGTAGTTATTTTGTTTATTAAAAGTTTCACCGTATGCACTTGTTTTTTATCCATGCAAAACTATGTTACGGAAAAAAGGTGCTTAATGTCTTAGAACTTTACTTTTTTCTGGACTCTAAAATTAAACATTTTCCAGCTGATCAAAAGCCCCCAGACCATCATTTCATTCTTTCCTATTATACTAGGTTGTGTTATAGAAAAAAGGGACTTAATGACAAACTTTATAAATGTTGAATCCTTCTGATAGTAACACTTCTTGAAAAGAAGTCCATGAATTGCGAATAATAGATGAAAGGTCGAGGGTTTTGACATTTTCCAATCTCATCTCCTTTACGATTTCAAATTTGTTTATTCATTTTATAGTACTAGACACCCTGGAACCATCTTCAATCAGTCTTCAAGTACCTTTAAGTATCTTAAAGACGATTAAGTCCCACTCACTAATATTTGAAAGAAAAGACATCGCGGCAATATTTATACAGTGCAATAACCAAGAGACTTGACCGGACACGTTTGAACGAGATTGAACGTATTGCTCACACCCTGCATACGAAATATTACCGTTTCTTGTTCTGTGCAGTATGATCTTGATCTTCACTTTAATTTTCAATTTGACATCAATAACCGAAATATTGTGGTTCCATCAAAGCTGTGATTTGGGAAATAAAATATCTCCTTATCGTGTTCTGTGCAGTATGATCTTGATCTACACTGTCAGCCCAAAGGTCAGTGAGTTACGCTTACCAGCCAAAGGGTTGATTACAATTGCAGGGGTCGCCCTGTATGTTCTGACCAGTCTGATCTTAATCTACACTGTCCACAACAAAGATCAAACTACATGTTCTACGCCGTTTGATCTTGATCTACACTGTCCATAAATGGTTAGATAGTCACGCTTACCACCCAAAGGGTTAATAATAGATGAAAAGGTCGAGGGTTTTGACATTTTCCGATCTCATCTCCTTTACGATTTCAAATTTGTTTATTCACTTTATAGTACTAGACACCCTGGAACCATCTTCAATCAGTCTTCAAGTACCTTTAAGTATCTTAAAGACGATTAAGTCCCACTCACTAATATTTGAAAGAAAAGACATCGCAGGAATATTTATATAACGCAATAAACAACAAATAGAGACTTGACCGGACACGTTTGAACGAGATTGAACGTGCTGTTCACATCCTGCGAAATGATCTTGATCTACTCTTTAATTTTCAATTCGACATCAATAACCGAGATATTGCTGTTCCATCAAAGTTAAGATTTGGGAAATAAAATATCTCCTTAGCGTGTTCTGTGCAGTCTGATCTTGATCTACACTGACCTTAACAAATATCGCCTTAACGTGTTCTGCGCAGTCTGATCTTGATCTACACTGTCAGCCCAAAAGGTCAGTGAGCCACCCTTACCAGCCAAAAAGGTTAATAATAATTGAAGGGGTCGTGCCACATGTTCTGCGCAATCTGATCAGAATCTACACTATCCGCAACAAAGATCAACTTACATCTTCTGTGCAGTATGATCTTGATCTTGAGGTTTCTGAATTATGTATAGTGAGCCACCCTTACCAGCCAAAAGGTTAATAATAATTGAAGGGGTCGTGCCACATGTTCTGCGCAATCTGATCAGGATCTACACTATCCGCAACAAAGATCAACTTACATCTTCTGTGCAGTCTGATCTTGATCTTGAGGTTTCTGAATTATGTATAGTGAGCCACCCTTACCAGCCAAAAGGTTAATAATAATTGAAGGGGTCGTGCCACATGTTCTGCGCAATCTGATCAGAATCTACACTATCCGCAACAAAGATCAACTTACATCTTCTATGCAGTATGATCTTGATCTTGAGGTTTCTGAATTATGTATAGTGAGCCACCCTTACCAGCCAAAAGGTTAATAATAATTGAAGGGGTCGTGCCACATGTTCTGCGCAATCTGATCAGAATCTACACTATCCGCAACAAAGATCAACTTACATCTTCTGTGCAGTCTGATCTTGATCTTGAGGTTTCTGAATTATGTATAGTGAGCCACCCTTACCAGCCAAAAGGTTAATAATAATTGAAGGGGTCGTGCCACATGTTCTGCGCAATCTGATCAGGATCTACACTATCCGCAACAAAGATCAACTTGCATCTTCTGTGCAGTCTGATCTTGATCTTGGGGTTTCTGAATTATGTATATACATTGTCTTCACTTTAAAGTATTAGACGCAATCAAATGACTCTTCAATCAGCCTCCAAGTACCTGTAAATATCGTTAGGCGGATTTAGTACCACTCACTAATATTTGAAAAGCACTTAAAGATGAGTGACGCTATCAAAAACAGTCTAAAACAAAGGAAAAATAGGTGACGCCCTAGAAACCAGTATACTACTTAGTACTATCAATTGTAGGCTTGGATTCTGCTCCGCCCCTGCTCTCAGATCATTTTGCCGCCATCTTAATCAACTCATTTTCAGACACGATAAAAATAAATAGACTCGTCTATATTCAAAGCATTTGCAGACAACAACTCATTCGTGGATCAAATCTTTGGATTTAGTTTAACCGGAAAAAAAAAAAAAAAAATGGTGGAAAAGGACCAAATGCTGGTTAGATCTACAAGAAGTCTCTTAATTTGGCACTTTTGTTTTCAAACGCATTGTCTGATAAAGGTAAAAGGAAGGTAAAATATGTAAATAACATCGAAATTCATAAAATAAAGAATGGTAAAAAACGCTGGATTAACTTAGCACTCACATGGCTAAATGAAGCAGTTCGTGATTTTTTATGGGAGGGGGACGGCGGAGAGGGGAAATATACCGCGAGTGCCAATACAGAGACTTGGCTACAGAATGGCTGAAAAAATACGTTTCCATAGCTAATGAAACTACTTTTTAATTAATGTTCAAAATACAATTCTAGTAAAAAAAAACAACAAACTTTTTGGTGTCTGAAAACAGGGCCTACACATTTCCAATGCAAAAGAAAAGACTTTTTTTAAGACTGAAGAAAATACATTTCCCATTCGAACGGCGAGGCAATTTTTTGGACTCGAAATAGACCTGCTTCCCATATAGAGAGGTATTTTAGAGACACACAATGCGATTTAATTGACTCTTTACCGCGCTTGAAAATTTTAGGGTCATCCAATATGCAAGCAGCTGCAGAGGAGAAATTAAATGAGCCTAAAAATGAGGATTTCGTCTTTGAAAACTTAAAAGACAATGTAAGTAAAGTAGAAAATGCTGATCACCAGCATTCGTAAAGGGTTAAATCTAAAGAAGAGACTACTTGAGGACCGAAATACATTTCTAGCGCTGAGTTGGAGACCTTACATGGACTGCAGACTAAATGATCTCCTGAGACTCAAGATACATTTCCACAGCCAACAATGCGACTTCCTCAGGAATAAAAATACACTTTCATGGTAAAAGAAAGGACATTGTAAAATCTGAAAATACATCTCTACTGCAAACGAAGGGACTTTTAGGGCGTTATCTCCCGCTGGGTTGCATTTTTCAAATACATCATCTTCGAAGAATATGACATGCGCAGACAACGCTTTTAGGGACTCAAAACACATTCCGTCTGTCAGCAAGGAGACTTTTTGTGGACTGCAAAGATACAATTTCAACCTCCAACGGACAGTACTCGTACATGAAAAGAAGATACCTCTTTAGGGAGAAAAAAATGGTACCATACAACTGCCAACGAAGTGATTTGTTAAGGACTTGGAGTATATTTTTATGATTATGAACATTCCCCCTCCCCTCCACACACTTACGCAGATATATATATATTTTTAACATTTTACCAAGTAGATCTTTTTTTTTTTTATTATTATTTCTGGGTTCCGTTTAAGAAATTTCTGACTGTTTCCCTTCTTATTGTTAAGTGTTGTGGACAACTGCAATTGCTATCAATAAGTGTAATTTGCTTCTTTGAATAGATATCCTTTTCGCCATTTAAAGTTCATTTCCGTCATTAAATGCAGACGACATTATCGAACGCCATGTTGAAAAGCGTAAATTACACATACCCAAAATCACTTTACAAAGTTACACATTGCTGCTTCTGGTAAAGACTTTTGTTTCATCGCCAGTGAACGAATTGCAGACTGCAAACCGAAAAGAACTTCTCAACAGACGCGAAAGACGAAATTTAAGAGAAGCAGTTTGTAACGACGATCTTAACTTTGGCGGGAACAGAAATCTCGTGGTTAGTTGCATTGCCTTCATTTTCGTCATTTTTGCTGGGTCTCTCTGCGACACTTAGGTTTGGTTTGTACATGCTTTTTATTTTCTTCATTAGTTGACCCGTATATTAAACAAAATTTTTCTCTACAGTTGGCGTTTTGATAAACTGACCCGGTTCCTCACGGTCCAACAATGAGGGTACGCAGGGAATAAATTAATTTGTTTTACTTCATTAATCTCGTATCAAGCAAAACAAATAAAATTATTCCCTGTGGGGGGTGGTCCACAAAGTTCTTTTGGCGTGGTCAAAATGGGGTGGTTTTATGAAATTTGAATCCTTTTTCTATAGATCAAGATCTAGCTGGCAAAATGTGGTCTGATCTTGATCGTTATCGTCTGATATAAAAAGAAATGAGAAATGCTATAGATCTATTTAGATTTTTTGAGTCGCCTGGTTGCGTAGCAACCAGGCTCTCATTGTTATCATCCCGATTCATGGGGTGACGTAAGCATGCCTCCGGCCTTGTACTGACTTCCGGTTTGCGAGACGCTGCGTAGTTCATTTGTAATGTTGCATTATCCTCAATGCTTCTATCGTACATAATTTTCAGTTGCTAAATTTTCAGATATATCGAAGACGTCCCTTACAGCTCAAGTATTCAAATGCGTAAATATTTGAAATAATTGTCTCCTGCTCTAGGATACACGAACACTGAACTTTCACATTGGCATCGAGAATAATCGGTCCGTGGAAAACCGGATTTCCCTTCGAACCGGGTTTCACCAAATTTCACCTCTTGATGACCGCATTTCACCCAAGTATGACAAATTTTATTGCCATAGTGATAACTTTTGATCTGAAAGAAATACATTTATGAACAGCATAACTGTATTTTAATTTTCTGGAAAATATCTTATTCTAACAATAATTTGTTAGGGTTTTTTAGAACAACATGTAACTCCTTTTGAAAAGACTTTTTTGACATGTGGATAAGCTATATCACATAATGAATAAGCTAAATGAGAAATCACCATGGCGAAGAATTCATTATTTGATGTGAAATATGGTCATACGAGGTGAAGTACGGTTATCAAGAAATGAATTTCGGTGAAATGCGGTTCGAAGTGAATTTCGGTTTTTCCATGCACCCGAGAATAATTTGCATATCTGGATGTCGTCTGGCGTGTGCTTTGGAAGCCCTGCTATATATACAGCAACAGTTATTAATAAAACTATTCTTTTTTCATTGGCCAAATTACTCACTTAAAATGCATTAATTTGGTTCCAGCCCTCATACCCTTTTCTGATTTAAAATCAGTCAATGACAGAAGGAAAAGGCAATGTCAAACGGCATTGGTGCTCGGTCATAGAGGGAAATTGCGTCGTAGGCTAACTTGTTCAACTGTGAGAGTTTACTCTCCTAGGAAGATTTAACCAACAAAACTTGACCCAAAATATATTAAGTATACAATAGATAAGGTTGTCTTTTTTCTCAAAGTATTTTCAAGCCAAAACATCTTCATATGCCGTTCAAGATGTGCTGAGATTCATATTACCGGTGTCTATTTATAGCAACAACCTTCACCTTCGCGGGAACAACACAGTTCCCCGACAAGATAATTCCCTGACACATCTGTACACTGTTTCCCAACAATTTCAGACAACTATCATGGCATGTATACATATGCAATTTCTCTTGAACTGCAGGTGGTGTAAACTCGGATCACACTGTATGTAGTAGGGTCACGTTTTACATGCCATGTCCTTTTTTGGTCAGTCTGCATTTACCTGTGTTCTGCTTGATCGATCATTTCCCTCCAATCAATCACATGACCATTTGAATTTTTCATTCCCACTTCAGTCTTTCAACTGTTTTCTTTGAAAACAAGTATTGTCTTTTGGACGAGAAATTATTCAGGAAAAGAGAAGGAGTTTGATGTAAGTTACCTTTTTGGATGACTTTCTCATGATTCTTAAGGGTTACCTTTTTCATGAAGGTTTTTGGAAGTCTTTTAATTGTTTTGACCAGTTTACCCTTAGCAGTTGTCCTCATCCTTCTTTCATCTAGAGTGTTTCCATTGTGTATTTTGAACAGTAAGGCAATTCTCTTTTTAACTAGTTTCTCACCTTTTCCCTAGCCTGCACATCTTTTATTAATATTTTCAGCACCAGAAGTCACTGAGATTAGAGAGAGAGAGACAGAGAGCTTACTTGCCATCTTGTGTAGTGTGAACTCACCTAGTTCCTCAAATTGGTAAGGCTATAGATTGTACTTATTGTAATTAAGAAATCAGAAATCATTAGGTTTAATAATTGTCATTTTTGTTAGATTGAACTTAACTTTAGATAAGATTAGTTCACTTAAGAGTTTGCTTACCATTTGTACATTCTGAATTCAAAACCATGTTTTGTTTTGTATTGTTTGATTTGTTTGCTTGCTTTCTTGCTTATCTAAGGGTAAAGGATTTATATGTCAGAAACTGACATAATAATCCTTTACAGCCTTAAACTACAAGTGCATAAATGTGACTGAAATTATTCATTTATTATTCTTTTGTGATATTTTACTTTTGCTACATTGTTTTACTTAGTGTTGTTTTTTTACATACCTTTTCAGGGTGAAGTCAGTCATTCAGACTCTGAAGTAGGCTATTAATAAATGATGAATTTGAAAGAAACTTAGAACTTTGTCACTTCTTTGAACATCCAAAAAATAAGAACCCAATATATTACCTTTGGAAAAAGGAAGAAACGACCCTATAACACTGTATGCAATGTACAGCCTGATCTTCTGACTCTCATCGATTTTGATTATATTTTGAGGAACCTTAGATAGTACTTTTATGATGGGGTATAATTATTTCTTTCAGTTTCTTTTTTACTTGATTTCTGACAACTCTTTAATTTGCAATATTTCATATTTCAGTGATAGATTAACATGTTATTATAGCTCTGAAATGTCACGTATTTCCAGAAGCTCGAATCGTTATATTTTAACGGTTTTGTGTGTGTTTGCCTGATGTAGTTTAGGATAAGACTGCCATCTACGGACGGTGCGGGCTTTTGTTGCCAAATGTTTATAAGATATATAGAATAACAGGAACAAATTATCCAATCACAAAACATGTGTTATCAATAAATATCCTTAATTTTCAATGGTTACCAACAATAACTGTTAATGATAGTAAGTAATAGGTACATGTAGTTTGACTTAGAACAAAAGTGTTTGGGAACTGCCTCTAAAAAAAATTGTCGTCCAGGAACTGGCTTGTCAGGGAAAGTTTTATGTTTATTCCACCTTTCCACGCACTTGTCACAACTCAGCCGATTCCGTACCTAGTAACCTACATCTAACCTCGTCTGTAACAAAGGGATTTCCATACTGAAATACTCCTTGTCACATGATCTTAAACAGTTGGTATAGTAGCTAACTATGGTTGAAGGTCACAGGAGGCATTTTATTTTTGCATTTTTTTTCGCCACTTAGAGTAAAAAGCCACGTCCTTTTGATTTTTATTTACTAAAAAATCAACCCCCTCCTCCGAAAAAGGGGTGGTGTCAAAATCTGGTTTAATGCCCCTTAAACTTTCAAACAACTAAGCAACAGGCGACTCTCAGGACTATCAGTCCTTTGATATCCACTTTGAAA
This sequence comes from Tridacna gigas, assembly GCA_945859785.2. Lineage (NCBI taxonomy): Eukaryota > Metazoa > Mollusca > Bivalvia > Cardiida > Cardiidae > Tridacna > Tridacna gigas. Next base: position 7,206,467 of record OX244035.2, read on the forward strand.
TAGAGACAGCAGCTCGACTGTACCTCGCCAGACTTTTGGTATGTTGCTAGACGTAGCCTCGGGGTCTTGACTGTTTAAACTAGAAAAGTCGTAAGGGACGCCTCTTTAGATAATTGATCCGTGCTCTGTGAAAAGGGGGCTTAATACATTTTCACGAAGCATTGTACCAAGCAAGACATTACATAATTAGAAATCCATTAAATTCAGTTTGTCTAACAACGGACTGAATCAACAGATGGACTGGTTCTTGGACACACCCCAAATCGACCGATAGCGAAACCTATCGATCAGGTCAGCCTGCGCGGACTGCGCAGGCTGACCTTGGTCGATACTTTTCGCAGATGCATTAAGCTCCCTTTTCACAGAGCATGGCTATATATAACATTTTGCCATTAATCATATTTAGTGCGATTGACGAGTACATCTATCGGGTTTAGGAGCTGGACTCATTGCAAGAAGGTATTTCCTCTATTCTGTGGCTGGTGGTTTCCATGTAGATCTGATCCTTTTCCCACAATGTTTTGTACCCTTTCAAAGACAAAACCTGGTACTTTAGAAACATTGAATTTGTCGTCATCAAATGCTTTCATTTTGGTTCCATCTAAAACGTGTTAAAGACTTCACACCTTAACTGCTAAAAAAATTGAATGAAAAAAAATTCAAGCCAGCGATAAAAACCAAACTTACACGATTTGATCCTTTTTTCCCCAGAAAAAATCTCACCGTATCGGACAGCGCATATCTAAGATTAGACTGCACTTTCTGTCCAGTCTGATCTTGATCCACCCTTTGCGCTAAAACTCATCGAGTCGCCCTAAACCCTTTACCACACAACCCCGAGTTTTAACGACCCTGAAGAAGAAGCCTTTTGAAAACATTGTAGGAAAAGAAGAAAATGCCGGTAGCCAACATTTTTTCCTTTTACCAGACCGGGTTTTTTTTTTTCTGTGTCAAAGACAGAAATCATCATTTGAGTTGCATTTATTTTATCGTCTGCAAATGCTTTCAGTTTGGTCAAGTCGAACGTTTTGGGGTTCTGTAAATAGTTAAAGGCTCATGGGTTGATGGTTCTTTGTGTTTACGGAGTTAAATCTAACTTTAAGTGGTTTATCCACCAAATTCAAAACAGGCATTAAAAAACACACCGGAGAGATTACGTGAGCCAAAGGAACAAAATTTGAAGGCAAGAAAAATGGGCTGCACGAAATTCCAAAATCTTCCCAAATCTTTCCCAAATCTACCCAAATCTTTCCCAAATCTACTCAAATCTCCCCCAAATCTACTCAAATCTTCTAAAAAAAAAAAAAGATTTGGGGATTTCGTGCTGCCCACGGGGGACCCAGGCGGCACTGAAACCCCTATCTTCCCCTAATCTACCCAAATCTCCCCTAATGTAACCAAAGAAAATAAATTTCGAACTACTGTTTGAATAAAAGATCTATAGTGATTTTTTTCATGTTTCTTAGCGTCTTCGTATCTATTTCGAACTACTGTTTGAATAAAAGATCTATAGTGATTTTTTTCCTGTTTCTTAGCGTCTTCTTATTGAGTCGCCTGGTTGCGTAGCAACCAGGCTCTCATTGTTATCATCCTGATCTATGGGGTGACGTAGGCATACCTCCGGCCTTGTACGGCTTCCTGGCCGAGTTCCGGTTTACGAGATAAAACATAGTTTTCTAATTATTCGGCAAACAACCCAGTTTCTGTCGTAAATAACTTACAATTGTGCCTTTGTGATAATGAATATGTCTACAAAGTCTTAGCTTTTTAACGGTTTAAACCTTTGAAACAATCTTTTCGTCCACATGGGTACACGATATCCTATCGCTTACACAGACGTCTTCTCTAAATATAGCGCATTATGTATATATCTAAAAATAGCCGTCGTGACCTAAAGTTTGCGGACACGCTGAAAAATACTCTCCGACGACAAGCGTCTTTACTACGACACGCTTTTATTTGTGGACAGTTCTCAGTGAAAATGGTTCGATAATTACCCATTAGAAGTACATTCTAAATCTCACAATCTGTCCTTAATTGTTAAAAGTCTCATTACAATTCAACACTCAACTTACGGTCGGAAAGAGAAAGGCGATACCGAGTTGACATTGAAGATTTCAGTGGAGATTTTTCTCAACAGTTGGCTATTTTTTTAAAACAAATTTATAACGACTTGGAATGGTTGCATTGCCTTCTTAAACATTCTTACACGTTGCTTCTTCAGAGCTTTTTATTCTAGACTTTAAATACTTTGCACACCAATATTCTAGGTGCACAGAGATCGTACATAGCGTATGTAATGCGCACGGTTCTAGGCTGTACCAAGTCATCGCTTAGCAGGTGCTTTCTGGAATGTAACTGTGCGACAAATATAGATCTTAAAATCACGTGACGTGTAACGTCATTTGCACCACGGAATTCTTTATAAATTTACATATTTATGAATCAGTCGCTGTTCAAAGCGGCCCTTATTTTCAACGTACACCGACCTAACGCTTTACCGATCCATGCAGACAGAGTGTTTAAAGTATACTTTTTTTGATGAATTGTTTTTCGTTTTTAAAGAGGTGAATTTGTAAAGGTCTGCTGTTTTTTTTTGTTTTTTTTTTTTTAATGTGCGATTAACCTAGATCTAGTATTTATGAAACAACAATTTATTAGTGCGGGTGTCAGTATGCAAGGTGCTTTCGTAACTGCCACAATCTGAATTCAGACGGGAATTCGACTTGAAACTATGCAGTTCTAACAACCACCAATCTGAGAACTTGACTTTTTACCCCACTATATTTCAAATATAATAGAACATATTAATGGTAACCCACTCGAACAAGTTCTTTATTGGCGTGTTTGTAATCTTGTATAGGGTTGTTGTAAAGGGTAATTTAGAGCGAACCGCAAACATTTAGTTTAAGCCAAAGCAGTATACATGTAGATCTCTAAAATTTTCAATTGGTGTGGAAGCAGTACTAATTCCTGGGACGTTATAAAACAGAGACAAAGTTAAAAGGCTGACGATCATGCCATTGGGTTATATTGTTTTTCTTGAGCTGTAGCAGCCACATTCTTAGAGTCCACTGTGGACAAAAATTGAACCCAGATAGCAACAAATACAAATTATTTCCAAAGGACAAGTAGATTACTGAGTCAAATATTGGTGTGTGCTCCAGAGACATTTCAGTCCAATGATCATGAAATTGCCAGGCTGTTTGTCTTAATAATATTTTTTGACAAAACTGAAAGTAGGTCTCCAGGGGTTAAAAGAAAAAGGTTGTCACTAGGTCAAATCAGACAGAACCGTAATAGATCTAGTACTGTAGAATCCATTTATTTTCAGTCCAGTACTCACGGAATTTGTCAGGCTTAGATTAGATATGGGTGAGTTGCAAAAGAGTATTTTTGGCCTAAAAGTTTGTCACTAGATCCAATACCAGAAGACAAAGTTCAATTGAGTTCCATACTGATTTTGCCTAAATGGTCCTCTTGTAAAATTGTTCAACTGGTTCAGCTCTGTTTCTATAAACTTCACAGAAGCTGCAGAACTGAGTAGTAACATTTCAAAATAACAGCCTCTGAAACTGTATAAACAATTATACCCAAATTTCATATCTAGCATCCTGTATTTGGAAAGGACAATTATTGAAATTAAACGATATATGTATAACCATGTTGTCCAATTTTAGAAAATTTGTGTCATATAAAACAACTTGCTCTAAATCTGGGGAGAAAATGTATTCCCTATTCTACTGAAATTATTTAGAATGCTTGTTTTAGCAAAATGTATAAGAATGAAGATATACATGTAAGTTAAGTCACCCAGATTCTGCACTAGAAAAACATTTTTATCAAACTAGAACCATAATTTTTGTCCACATTCTTTACAGGCATTATCAAGTTAGGGAGGAACTGTAAATATCGATTTAACCTAGACTGTTATTACGCCCCATTGAATTTCGGGGTGTGGGGGGAGATATGGTTTTCATGTTGTCTGTCCGTCCATCTGTTCGTCCGTCCGATCTTCCGTCCATTCAGACAGATATGTTCTAAAATCATTGACGAAAGTTAATGAAACTTCATACATGTGGTCCTCATGATAGTCCGCCGATACACTTTTTTTTTTTTTTTTAATGTAATGCTTTGTTATGGAAAAAGGGCGCTTGATGTCTTTCGGTTGTATTTTGTTTTTGTTTTTAAAGCGGTGTCATAGCAAAAGGGGGTTTGATGTATATTTCCATTCTGGACCAATCTTTTAAGTACTGGACAAAATTTTATGAAAATTCATATTTATATTGTTTATCATAAGCCACAGACAATCAGTATTTGTTTTTATTTAATGAAATTCCCTATCATGGAAAAAGGGGGCTTAATGTATATTTTCACCAATAACAAAAAAAGGTCATTTACATGCAAAACAAAATACCTCTTATAATTATGTTTCTATAAAAAAAAAGTTTTTTTTTCGGAGGTGGATATCATTTCAACGAAATGACTTGTTTTGTATTGATTGTACCTTTTGAAAACCATTTTTTAAATGAAGTCGCCTGGGGTAAGAGACTGTGAACTTTTTAAACTTGTTCCTTGTGCCTAAATTTTAATTCTCACCACATATATTTGTTTTAATGTAAATTTTAATATGTTTGTAATTTTAGGATGACAGCTTAGAAATATGCTTGCATATAATACTGTCTTATAGTTGAGTTATTTTGTATCTCGAATGCGTTTATTAGATTTGAACAAAAAAGGGTGAAAACTTCTAACCCATTACCATCCAGGCGACTCTCAGGACTATCAGTCCTTTGATTTTTAGAAGTTTTAACATCATTTTGGTACATATAAGTAGAGATTATTCACAAATTTCACGTTAAATAAAGCTGTCGATCAAAGCTTATATGTTAGGTTTGTTAAAAACTGTTGAAAAGTTTGGCGGTGACTGTGGTCGTTACTCATAGCCTCGGTCTTGCGGTCAAGACTTTCTATATTCGATTGCTATGAGCGGCCATCAATCTATGCAATTTCCATTCGGCCAAACATTCGTCGGTATTAATAGAGTTAGTGTATTTGACAATTTTTTTTCATACGGTGACTGTTTTCGTCTTCGTAGTTAACGATTCATCAATTTACTCTCGTTTGTCTCGAAAGGAAATACTGGTCTCTTGCATATAGCTGAAACCCGCGAGTTTAAAGCTTAGAGCGCTGAATAAACCCAGCGAACATTTTCAGTCTAAAAATAAGACCTAAATAATTGCAGTTTCAAGGATACTGTTGTAAATAACGTCTCAGCAAGCGGAAATGTACATCGAAGATCAGACTGCAAGTTTTGTGCAGTCTGATATTGATCTACGCTGGCCGTAAAATCAACCATAGTGATAAAGAATGAATAGACGGTAATTTGCCATTGGTTAAAAATGTGGACATGTTTATTCAGCGGGTCCCTGCAGGCCCCTTGTTTAGCAGGATAATGATTAAACATGTACAGTTTACCTTTGTTTTCTGCGTAATCTTCCACTATATGAGTTTCAAAAAAGCCATTGCTGCTGACAATTCCACGAAACCGGCGCTCTAGGCGGGAACAAACAGAGTCAACGTCTACCGTGAAATTCGTGAGAAATAAAACAGGACAGAGTTGCTTTGGCCATAAAGAAACCCATCAAGACAAGTTCTAGGTCGGTCCGATCTGAGACCTACCGAGTCTTAAGGTCAAAGCGTGCCACCTCGTTCCCTTTTTTTTTTTTTTGTACTCTGTAAGAACAACAGCAGAAGAAAATGACTCGGCAAATACCACAAAAAAGGCTCCAGAAGGGATTGAACTGGGACCTATCGGGTCTTATGCCATAGTCACATTTACGGTCATGCACGTAGTTGACCGTAGTTCATTTCAAACGTAGTCTGCCGTAGTGTTACTATGGTCAACTAGGAAGGTGACGAGCCTACAATGCTGATAGCTTATTATGCCATGCCGCCGAGGAAGAAACGATGTTTTTTCGATGTGTTTTAGCAGGTATGACCGTCAACTAAATACACATTACGGTTAACCCTTTCCCAAACGACAAATTTTGGACTGGTTCAAATTGAAAGAGTTTGCAGACGACAATTTTAAATTTGATGAAAATGGCAGAAAGTTATCAAAAAAGGGTAGAAAACACTGTGGGAAAAGGAGAAATTGCTCGTTACGAGCAATTTCTCCTTTTCCCACAGTGTTTTCAAACGACTTGCACTGCAGACACGTGAAAACCAGGGCTTGTTTGGGAAAGGGTTAAGTAGGGTCAGTTACGATTAACTAAAGTCAACTATGTTCAAACTACGATCACAGTAGGGTCACGACATCGTAGTTAACCGTAACCAATTATTGAACATGTTGAAAAATCATGTGCTTACAGGGGCAAGTCATAACTTCAAACTACGTTCATTCCTACGTTGAACTACGGTTATCTACGTGTAACTACGACCAACTGCGGTCATTCCCCACCAGGGTCAACTACGTAAGATGTGACCATGGCTTCAAAGCCTACGCCTCCTTTCTTGCCAGTAAACCTGTAACCTTTCTTGTGTGATCTCTCGGTCATGGAGCAAAAAAATGTGATAGCCATTGACGATTCCATGGGTACAAGCCCTCTTCGGACCTCCTGTTTTACAAAACTAACTCTCTAATCAGTTACTCTAGAACCTATTTATCTTTCATGAACCAGAAAACAAATGACCGGCGCTCTGGCAAAAGGGAGTTTAATGCATCTCTGTGATGCATTATATTAACTCTTTCGCTGCCAAATAAATGGATTCTATCTTTCTCGAGGTCTGAAAGTATTTTTTGGTTGCCTTTGTAGCTGATTTTGGTCAAAGATTAGTATCAGAAAGCGGATGGTGTAGATCCAAAATCAGACTGCACGTTTTGTGCAGTCTGATCTTGATCTACGCCATCCGCATAATTTGTCCAAGGCGACAGTGGCAGTGAAAGGGTTAAGCATTTCATCTTATAATTATTGATCCATTAAATCCATGTTGCCTAACAACCGGCGCAATAGATTTTTTGTCCCTGTAAAAAATATTAAAAAAAAAAACCTTTTCTCCCATGCGTTTCCACGAAAATTGAAAATGAACCATTTAATTTCCGTATACACTTAAGCATATTAACGATTTATATCCGGCGGACTGATTTCCTTTTGTCTAGCTGAAATCCACTTCTGGGTCCGTATTTACCAACCATTTTTAAGAACATTCTTGGTCTAAATGGTTTAGCCAATCAGAAGTTGCGTTACTTTCAAATTTAGAAAATTGTGGAGAATAAGAATGTTCTTAGGAATAGTTGGTGAAAACAGGCCCTGAAGACATTGTGGCAAAAAACAAAGTGTTGGTATTTTTTTAAAATTTTCCTTTCGCCATAATTTATCCACATGTTTCATTGTACTAAACATTAATTCGTGTTGACTCAACCATAGTCAGCACGGATATGTAACAGAAAAACAGACTTTCAAAACTTTTGCAATTAGTTCTAGGTTGACCCCCAAAACAGGGTACACTGACAAGCCTACGGCCAATACAAAGTAATGCCGAGCCCCCGTAGCTCAGTCGGCAGCGTACAGGACTTGAGAACAGGAGATCGCTGGTTTGATCCCCGGCTCGGCCAATTTCTTTCCGAGGATTGATGATAGTCATTTCGACAGGATTCATTCCTCTCTCACCGCTGACCATTGTTTCGACGATGGTTATGTGGGAAAGCAGCCAGTGGCTTGGAAAGAATATTGTGCGTAGTACTGGTGAACGAAACTCCAGGAGAGCATGGATAGGTGCACTGGCCGCCGCGATATCACTGAAATAATGTTGAAAACGGTGTTAAACACCATACAATCAATCATGGTGTTAAACACCATACAATCAATCAATACAAAGTAGTATGAATTAACTAAATTTGGCAAAAATCTATTCTAGCCCAAAAAGGGCCCTTACGGACACCCGTCCTTCGTTGAAATTTTGTCTTGTAAATCGTCACGTATATGCGTTAAGTCATACATCGCCAGATCGTCCTTGAAAGTCATGTACACAAGTAAATGAACCACGCTCTGTACAAAGGGGGCTTAATGCATTTGCGAAAAGTGTCGATTCATGTCAGCCTGCGCACTCCGCGCAGGCTGACCTGGGCCGGAACTTTTCGCTATAAGTCAATTTTCTGTATGTAAAAGAACCAGTCTACCTTATGATACAGTCGGGTTTTAGAAATAATGAATTATGGATCCCTGACTTTGTGGTGTCTTGCTTGGTATAATGCATTACGGAAATGCATTAACCCTTTCCCAAACAAGCCCTAGTTTTCACGTGTCTGCAGTACAAGTCTTTTGAAAACACTGTGGGAAAAGGAGAAATTGCTCGTAACGAGCAATTTCTCCTTTTCCCACAGTGTTTTCTACCCTTTTTGAGAACTTTCCGCCATTTTCATCAAATTTAAAATTGTCGTCTGCAAACTCTTTCAATTTGGACCAGTCTAAAATTTGTCGTCTGGGAAAGGGTTAAGTCCCCGTTTGCCAGAACATGGCTCGAATGTACTTTTCGACCCTTCAAAGATTGGATCCGGAGACTGAAACTTTGTATATCTGTTGGAGGTGAATACTTTGAGGGGGGAAAAATGAGAAATTCAGTGAAACCTATGGAGAATCAAATATTAGGTGTTTAGATCGGTGCACGACTTTTCGTCGATGGGGTATTTCGTCGAAATCCATGCATCTTTTAAAATACCGATTGCTGGATTCGTAGATTTATTTCGTGAAAAGCTCTGTATGGGAGGAAGATTTGAGCCACACTACGTCTGTGTTAGGGTAAAGGTCACGGCTACGGAGTGTTTTCGACGAACGTGGTTTTCGACGAAATGTCGCACACCCATTCTCGTACTGCTTACACTGTCACTGTTTTTACTGCAACTACTACAGTTATTACAGACAGACAGAGAGAGAGAGAGAGAGAGAGAGAGGGGGGGGGGGAAATGAGAGGTAGAGAACATCGAATACAATATTGGGCAATGGAATGAAGCTGAAAAATTAATTAACTTCTTGTCTTTTCACTCATAAAAAATGCCACATATATGCAGAGAACTGTTTAGTGGTGGGGGTTTGCCGGTATTATGTCGACTTCTGGCGCATTAAGGCCAGTTACACGACTTGCTTTTTCAAATCTGTTGCAACACATGTGCTAGATCACATCGTGTAAACCCTCTTTTAATGGGAGATTTGCTAGCAAAATTGTAAAGCACAGCAAATAGGACATGTTCTATTTTCCTTGTTTTTTTTTTCAGAAAGAGCGGACCACTCAAGGCTCAGTATGGTAAATTCCAGCCCTTTATCTTCATATTAATTATACCTGTAGTACTATCCAAATGATTACTTTTGTTTTCTGTATGCTAAACGGACCCCCTACCTTATGGAAAGTCACATACAATTTCACAACTGACAGGAGGTGATTTATTCCACCACTCGTCACAACTCGGCCGATTCCGTACCTACATCTAACCTCGTCTGTATAAGGGAGGCTTCCATTTTGAACTACCAATCACATGATCTTAACATGGCGGCGCCCCTGTAGATCGCTTAGCAACGACATGAACAACCACTGTGAAGTTATTCACTTCTATCGATCTGTCGATGAAAGCTCCTAACGGAATTGATAAACCACGCTAAAAATTGAATGTGCAAACTGTTTGCCGACTGAAATACTCTTAGAAAGATAACGATAGAAAATTTACTCAAGCGTTCTTTCGAAAGAGGAGCCTTACAATATCAATTACGGTAAAGCGGTGTGCTTCCGGAGATGTGCGAAATGTACCGTGTAGGTGCATATCAAGCTACGTGATACAGCCGAGGGATTTGATCACCGGATCACCCGAGGTATGCCGAATGTTATTCCACTACAGGGGTAAAATAGATAATAGGAAGCAGATCTTCTGTACATATCGTGTAAACGTAAAATACAGACATGCTTGAAACTAGACCTATCTTATCATTCTGTTAAAAACATACCGTTTAAACCCTTTACCGCACAATGCCGCCTTTTGACGCCCCTGGGAAAAAGCCTTTTGAAAACATGGTGGGAAAAAGAGAAAATGCTGGTAACCAGCATTTTCTCCTTTTCCCACAATGTTTTCTACCCTATCAAGGAAAATTTGCACCATTTGAGCCACATTGAAATTGTCATCTGCAAATGCTTTCAATTTGGACAAGGCTAAAAATTTGTTGTCTGGTAAAGGGTTAAATTAGCCTCTAGCGGACGATGTGGATTGGGATCATACCGCACAGAACTTGATATTTTTGTCTACAACCACCATTGTATGCACAAAGTCGGACAAAAAGAACTCTTTAATGTTTCCAATTATCTATTTGTCAATATAATCTTACTCTTGTTTACAAATGTTATTTTACTTACCGCCGTTACAATCCTGCAAATATTTCCATTTGAATGAATTCCTTAAGTTGTCTTTCTGCAAATCTCCGTTAATTTTACAATGTGACCCGTCTTTGTTGTTTGTAAAAGGTCTTGTGGAGTGTTTATATAGCAAATTCCAATGGCCACGCGATTCAAGCACTAAGCAGACTGCGAGGGCTAGCTCGTGCAAAGTGTGTTCACGTTCCCTGTTAACTTTAGCTTAACGTTCATAGACCCAAGGATCCGCATGAGTTCACCAACCATTCTTAAAAATATTCTCTTATGCTGAAATTTTTTCTAAATTTGAAAGTAATAAAGCTTCTGATTGGCTAAACCATTTGATTTAGCCTATCATACTGAGTTGTGTTACTTTCAAATCTAGAAAATTCTTGAGAATTCGACAAATACTATGGACCCTAATCTCAGGTTTGTCTTTTTCGCAGCGGGGCAACATCTCCGTTTGCAACAGTGTTTTCGCATGTTTAAATCTGTAGTTTGTGTTGACAACCCATATAGATCTAGCTCTATGCTGTATGCGTTGAAGGACATTTATACACTAGTCCAACAACCGGTGCACGACATGTCGTCGAAAAGGTGTTTCGTAGAAATCCATATATCATATGTTTTGAAATACGTTAAAATACCGATTGCTTAATTCCTAGATTAATTTCACGAAAGCCCGCCTCTGGACGGAAGATTTGAGCCACAATTCGTCTGGGTTAAGGTAAGGGTCAGGGCTAGGGATCGTTTAAGACGGAATGTCGCCGATCCGTCCAAAACACCCTGCAAACGACTATCTTCGTCGCATGGCGGACTACTTACGTGAACAATGGCGGATGGAGAATCTGCCCTTCACAAGCAGGTTCTCCATACGCGATCGGGTTTCCGTTTGTAATCATTTACTGATCAGTCATCAAGTCGTGTGAATACCACCTACGAGGAGTGTTCAAATATGAATGCATCTAAGCACCTAAAATTTGATTCTTCATAGGTTTCACTGAAAATTTTATTTTGTTCCCTCGAAGTATTCACCTCCAAGAGATAAACAAAGTTTCAGCCTCCGGATCCAGTCTTTGAAGGCATTTTCATAGTCTTTTTATGTATACTATGTAGACACTGAAATATTGCAGAGGTGTTTGCACCTGAAAGGTATTTTTTAGCTTTGGAAGCAAAGAGAAGTCACAAGAGGCAAGGTCAAGTCAATGCGGAGGGTCGGAGAGCACAAAGACCCTTTTCCTGCTTCAGCTTGAAAGTTTTGCACCTCGTACAAAAGACAATGACTGAAACTGGTGGTTTACACACGTTGCAATAGAGTTTACAGAAAATGAATTCCAGTGTCTTCATATTATAGCTAAAAAAGACTATGAAAATGTCTTCAAAGATTGGATCCGGAGTCTGAATCAAATTTTATGGGCTTAGATGCATTCATATTTGAACACTCCTCCAAAAAGGACAATTCACCCGTAGGCTGCTAAGCGCGACTCTTGAAGGATCTTTGCGGACGGTATAGATAAAGATCAGACTGTACAGAACGTGCAGTCTGAGCGTGAATCTACACTGTCCGATAAGGGGATATTTATCCTTCTGAAAATACATTAGAAAAAGCAAAGTCTGGATTTTTAACTGTTGGCTTGAAAGTTGCATAAAAATGCAACTTTCAAGCCAACAGTTAAAAATCCAGACTTTGCTTTTTCAACTTTCAAGCCAACAGTTAAAAATCCAGACTTTGCTTTTTCAACTTTCAAGCCAACAGTTAAAAATCCAGACTTTGCTTTTGCAACTTTCAAGCCAACAGTTAAAAATCCAGACTTTGCTTTTGCAACTTTCAAGCCAACAGTTAAAAATCCAGACTTTGCTTTTTCTAATGTATTTTCATAAGGATTTGACTTATTTAGCAGGTTATGGGTTAAATTCCACAGTGGCAAACTTGTGGCTGGCCTTGGCTTCTGCGTGGCTCGGTAGTAAAGTGTAGGACCCGTAACCTGGAGGTCCAAGATTCGAACCTCACTGTAAGTACCGGTTTTTTTTCGTGGGAGTATCCTTGGGCAAGACACTTCGGCGCCCTGGCCGAGTACTAGTGAAACCCAGGACGTACATGAATTTGTGAGCTGTCGTCGTGATAGGACTGAAATAATGTTTAAAGCGGCATAAAACACCATCAATCAATCAATTGTCAGGCAATTAGACTTTTAAATATTGTAATATTATACATGTATTTTGTACTTATCAAATTCTCATTTATGTTCATACTTAGCCTACTGAGTAATTTTTACTCAAGGGTCTGTATTCACCAAGCATTCTTAAGAACGTTCTTAGTCTTAGCCTCCAGAATTTTCTAAATTTTAAAGTAACTCAAACTTCTGATCGGCTAAATCAAATGGTTTAGAAATTTCGAAAAATTCTGAAAGAAAATTGTGATAGGTGTTTTCTTTTTCCAGTCGGAGAATTACGATTGGAGAACGGTAAAAGTGTATTTCCGGCGAAGAAATGTACCGTGTAGGTGCCTATCAAGCTACGTGATACAGCCGAGGGATTTGATCAAATGATCACCCTAGGTTTGCCGTATTCTTCTAGGTCCTCTCATTTGTGCATTGCTGCAAGTTTGCTTGCCGTGAAAGTAATTGAATTTGAAGAACGAATAAAGAAAACGTGAAATTACAATCTTTGTGAACATATTTCTTTAACCCTTTCCCAAACAAGCCCTGGTTTTCACATGTCTGCAGTACAAGTCTTTTGAAAACACTGTGGGAAAAGGAGAAATTGCTCGTAATGAGCAATTTCTCCTTTTCCACAGTGTTTTTTACCATTTTTGATAACTTTCTGCCATTTTCATCAAATTTGAAATTGTCGTCTGCAAACTCTTTCAATTTGGACCAGTCCAAACTTTGCCGTTTGGGAAAGGGTTAACTGTTGCCTCAGCAAGAGAACGTCTCTGGTGAAGCACAAAGACGACTGAATACTCATTTCCATTAGTGGAACTCTTCAAGTTAAAGGCGTTTTAGACTTACTCCCGGGACCACACGTAAACAAAAATCAATGACATACAGTACAATCAAACGCAGCCATCTGTACTAACTTAGGCATAATTCATTACGATGCAGTGTCTAATAAGTTTATTAAAGTTTTAATTTCACATTTTCTTTTCCCGTTATGGCTTAAATTAACGATTTGGCTACTTTACGGACAGGTTCCGATACTATCGCGCCGTCTCGAGAGACTCATTCATTTTCGTATCATATATGCAAAAGAGTGCTCAAAGAGAGATAACTCTATCAGACTGGCGATAGTAAGTACTTCGCAAACGTATTATACAGAGTGCGTCGAAAAGGGAAATCCTTGTGCAATCTGTAACTCAAAACGGCTGTACCCTTTACTCGGCTTAGGGGCGTTTGTAATCATTCTCCAGACTTTTCTGCGTGTGAATATATACGAAATATTATGTTGCTACGACTTTTGTTGGGCTTCATTTTGCTTCGAGTTGCGTGGGAAATTTTGTATCTCGCGAAAAGGGCAAGCGAGATATCATTTTTTTTTTTCCCGCGGTGTGAAGCAAGTAAAAGCCACAGGAAACTTACATGATATTCCTTTAACTATTTGCATACAATTTTAACAACAAAATATTGTAATTCTTGACAATTTTATTCGAAAATGGTGAGAAATTAACCACAAATATCAGTTAGCGAAAATCTTCGTCTATAACTGACAGTTGAATATTATAACGTAAAATGTTCGACCAGTCATATCAGAAGCAAAAGCTTGAAAGTAGTCCGCACTCAGGTTACATGTACATTGTCATACCATATTTGGGACCGTATTTGACACTGTGTAAAAATAGATTTTTCCCCACCGAGTCCGATTCTATCCGCGTGAGATGCATGTGTAAGGGTCGAAATATTTATAGGCATATATTAACCTTTTACCCCGAAATTTCAAGTTTCAACAATCTTGAGAAAGAAAGCCATAAAACAATGTGGGAAAAGGAGAAAATGCTGGCTACCAGCATTTTCTCCTTCTTCCACTATGTTTTCTTCCCATTCAAAAACAAATGTGACAATTAAAGGCTCATTTGTCGTATGTTAATGCTTCAAAATGGACAAGTCTAAAATCTTTGCGTGTGGTTAAAAGTTAAAGCACTATACAATCGCATGCATTTGGGCATGATTTCTTTTGTGCAGTCTTTATTGTTGTTGTTGTTGTTGTTGCAAAACCAGAAGCACAGGATTTTGAGAGTTCACCTTATTTTCATCACTACTTTTGTAATGTGGTCAAATGTATCCTGAAATTCCTTCATTTCATATGGATGATAATAGTACGAATAATCAGAGCCATAATACATATCAAAAGGCATCTCATCTATCAAGTCATCATCATAGGTTGATACGAGGTCCAAGTAGCACTTGGATAATGGTAGCAAAATTTTGGTTTGAATAGGGGTACTCACTAAATCCCGAGATATTGTAGTGGACATAAAGCAGTTATCATAAGGTATACTTAGTGCGCCGTTGAATTCACCGAAAAATGTCTTATCGCTGTCGTTTTCTTTTATGATCTTGAAATCTTTGAATGTGCCCACATATTCTGTACCATCGTGTTTCATCATTTCAATCCTCAGCTCGCGGCCCCTTTTCAATGTTATTGCTCGTAGGAAATCCAATCCAATCCATGTTATACCCTCCACGTCATCATAGCCTTGCTGGTAATCCGCCCATGTTTTATTGGCCCACTGGACATCCCGATCCCACCTATAAATGATGGCCCAACCACCCCCGTCGGTTTCCTGGTCACAAACAACTGAAAAACTTTTCTTTGAGTCACCAATAGGAATCTCCTGCATCCCGCCTTTTACGTTCTGACTGCAAATAATATCTCCTGTAGGATGGATGTCAGCTTTGTTATGAGAAAGATCATTGACCAAAGATTGTGTTTTGTTCAAAGAAGCAATCGTAGACGTAAGTGGAATGACACATTTTTCATTCATAGCATTTTGCATATCATCATGAAGTTTGGAGATTGTCTGATTTATTTCTGTCGTTGATGTAGCAACAGCCATTCTTATCATTACCGTTACATTATCAAATTTTCCTTTTTGTTCATCTTGAATCATTTCAATACTTTTATCTACTCTCATGCTCAATGCTTTGGTTCTGTTTTCAAAATTTTTCATGCCGTTCATAATGTTTGTTGTGTTTGCTTTCCAAATCTCCCACATGTTAAGGAATGATGCAGTTGTCCTGTTCTCGAAACTTTTCATGGCGTTCATTATGTTTGTTGTGTTTGCTTTCCAAACCTCCATCATGTTCAGGAGCGATGCGGCTGTTCTGTTTTCAGATTCTTTCATGTCATTCATAATGGTTGTTGTTGTATTTGCTTTCCAAACTTCCATCATGTTAACAAGCTTCTCAGACACTACTGTCACATCTCGAACGTGATCACTTTTTTCACTTATCATTTCTTTGTATAATTCGTTTTTTAACATAGAAAGTTCACGTCGGAGTTCCACATTTATTTCTTTCTCTTTGCCGAAAGCTTTAATCGCCAATTCACATTGATTTGCGACTTCAACAAACTTTTCTATGACTTCGATATTGTCTTTGGTTTCTTTCTGGTCATCTCCGATTTTCTTCTCGATATTAGGCGGAGGCATGGTTGTTGCTATTCCTTTACCAAGAAGTGCAATAACATTTTCTCGTAGAAAACTAATCTCTGATTTCACTTCTTTGCGAAGACCTTCCATTTGATCTTGAAACTGCATCTGAACGCGAAGTATTTTAAAATTAATCATTTCCATTGAGATACCTCTAGCAACACAAAAACATTGTGCAAGCAATAGTATGGTAAACAACCGAGCGGAATCCATGATTCCTTGTCGGCTGTATGGCTATAATTGATACAAAAATAAATGAAATGCAGTATGTTTACAAGTACTTTAACTCTTACCACACAATCCTGACATTTAACGACCCTGAGAAAGAAGCCTTTTATAAATATTGTTGGAAAAGGAGAAAATGCTGGTAACCAACATTATCTCCTTTTCCCACAATGTTTTCTGCCATTCCCAAAACAAATTTCATTTTTTCAGTCACATTTATTTTGTCGTCTGCAAATGCTTTCAATTTGGGCTCGTCTAAAAATTTGTCGTTTGGTAGAGTTAACTCTTTACTCTACCAAACAATCTCATATTTTAACGCCACTAGAAGAAAAAAAGTTTTGAAAACCTTGTGAGAAAAGGAGGAAATGCTGGTGGTAACCAGCATTTTCTCCTTTTCCCATAATGACTTCTACCCTTCCCAAAACAAATTTCGATTTTTTAGTCACGTTTATTTTGTCGTCTGCAAATGCTTTCAATTTGGTTCAGTCTGAAATTTTGTCGTTTGGTAAAGAGTTAAGTGTGACACTTACCTCTGAACTCTTTTCCAGACGACAAATTTTTTGGACCTGTCTAATTTGAAAGCATTCGCAGACGATAAATTAAATGTGGCTCAAATGACTGGATTTGTTTTTGAAAGGGTAGCAAACATTGTGGCGAAAAAGGAGAAAATGCTGGTTACCAGCATTTTCTTCTTTTCCCACAATGCTTTCAAAAGCTTTTCTCCTGGGTCATTAAAACTGTGGACTGTTTGATTTAGGGTACAGGAAATTGACATTCTCAGTCAGAAAAAACAGACTAAAGCATTGTAATTTGAGGTGTGTGTTGGGGGGGGGGGGGGGGGGGCTAGACTATTTCTTAACCCTTCAAGCCCCTTTTACAACAATAGTTGCCTTTGCGGCCAGTATAGATCAAGATCAGACTGCACAAAACGTGCAGTCTGATCTTTGATCTACACTGTCCGTTTTGCCGGACATTACTAAAGTTGCTATGTTTTTGGATTTATTTCTTGACTGAAAATGACTGTTGGGTTAATTCGGCGCTCGACGGGTTAACTCTTTACCAAACGACAAAATTCTAGACTGGTCCAAATTGAAAGCATTTGCAGACGACAAAATAAAGGTGATTCATAAATTAGAATTTGATTTCGGAAGGGTAGAAAACATTGTGGGAAAAGGAGAAAATGCTGGTTACCAGCATTTTCTCCTTTTCCTACAATGTTTTCAAAAGGCCTCTTTCTCAGGGTCGTTAAAAGTCGGGATTATGTGGTAAAGAGTTAAAATAGCGGGCAGTGAAGATTGAAAATCAGGCTACACAGCTTCTAGGCAGTCTGACCTTGTTCTTCACTTTCAGCAAAAAGTAGGACTACTCTTAACTTGATCTACATTGTCTACAACAAGCAACTCCATTTGTGCTCAGTGTGCTACGGGTTAAACATTAGAATTCACAGTCATCAAAGCTTGCATTTTTTAGCTCCACTATCCAGGGGCCGGCAAGCTTTTGCCATTACCCTTGTGTCCGTCGTGCACGCGTGCTTTCGTTATTTTTTTTATTTCAAACATTTTATTTCATGCTTTCCGGTAGGACTTCGAGAAATAGCGGTGAAAATAGTTTTCGATATTACACGGGTACGACCAGTGAGAATACCGACCACGGGGAGTTTGTACTGATTTTTATGGGAAGTCTCGACAAAAAAGGCGTTAGAAGCATGAAATAAATAGAATATTTGTTTTTTTCGGTGAAAGATCGAAATTTATTTCATCTCGTGAACATCATCGGTAATATTTTCACTCGTGGCTGCGCCACTCGTGAAAATACTAGTATTACCGATGATGTTCACTCGATGAAATAAATTTCGATCTTTCACCGGAAAAAAAAATCCTCTATGTCCTTATAGAAACTAATTATCAAATTTTGTTCAAACTTCAAAGATAAAGTTCTGCCACGGTGCTTTTCAGAATTTGAAAAGCGGTTGCAGTGGCAACCAAACTGGGGGGAAATGAGTCATGCTGTGTGAAAAGGGGGCTTAATGCGCCTGCAAAAAGTATCGACCCATGTCAGTCCGTGCAGGCTGACATGGGTCGAAACTTTTTGCAATTTGTAAATTTTCTGCATGTTCAGGGACCATTCTGCCTCCAGATCAAGTCGATTGTTAGAATAAATGGAATTTTATGGATCCATAGTTATGTGATGATTTGCTGGTATAAAGCATCACGAAAGTGCACTAAATCCCCTTTCGCCAGAGCAAGGCTCAAATACTGGTAACCTTAAAAATCTTCTCCAAAATGCATGGGTTGTAATTATCTACGATTTGGCATAAATGAGTCTTTGGTGGACCTCTTCAAGAATATTTAATGTAATTTTGATCCTACAAAGACCATGACTGCAGAAGACTTGGCTTACTTCATAACAAACATAGTTAAAGGATAGTCGCTACAGTAAAATGCCGCAGTGTATAAAAACGCACTTTTACACCGTTTGGTAGCCTGTTATCGATCTTCATGTCGGAGGTTTACTCGAGATAAATCGGGTACCAGGTTATGTTTTTATCTGTTTGTTGTATCGTCAATTCGCAAATGACAATAATTCGGATACTCGTCGAAGTCTCGATCTAGATATTATTTTTTCGTTCTTTAACACTTTTTTTTTTCGGCCGATGACACGAGTAAGATGTCGGTTTATATCACAGAGATGTGATGATAAGTACGATAGATCTTCCGATCGTTTGAGGAACATGCATAGACCAACATCATCATCAGACAACGCTAGTATGTTTGGAGCGTTCTTCAGTCCAACATGGTCGTATCGAATAAGTTAGAATGTTGAATATGGAAATATTATATACTCAAACCTTTTGTTATGCTACTATTGCGATTTCAAAGCTGTTTTGCAACAAGCAGACCACGTAGATCTGAGATGAGATTGCACATTCTGTGCATTCTAATCTTAATCATAAGCAATGAAATCAGACATCATTGCTACATGGGTTAATGCATGGTCAGTTTTGGACTGTTGACCTGGATCAGCCTTAATTGTATTCGATTAGTTTTTCACGTAATTTGAAATGTTTATTTCAAAGACTCTGTATTTCTTTATCTCATCAATGATGTGTTGTGAACCATTTGGAAGAAGTTTGAAAAATAAATTAACTTAGTTTGAATTTTGGCATATTGAAAATGTTCATGTTAAAAATTGGTTACATGCAAAGAGAGGTCCAGATAAGGGGCAGTGTCTTGATTTTGAACAATGATTATTTACACACCCACCCAGCCTCCTCCTCTCTTTTACGAAGAAGCGGGGGATGCTTGGGGGTGGGGAGTATACCAGTTTTACCATATCCGTCTGTTGGAGAACATCAGTTACCGTCTCTGAAAGTCTGAAAAAATCTCAGTATGTTGACTTAGAGAAAATTTATGAGTTTGGATATATATATTGTCTTGATGTCCAAAATGCTGCTTAGTCAGCACCATCAGCTACTAAAACAGCCAAAGGATATTATATGAGTAGATGTTTTGAGCGTTTTAAAGGTTTTTAGGGAAAATGACATTGTTTCAGCAACTTGTGCACATTTTTGTTGTTTTATTGTTATATCTACCTCAAAATTGAAATTATTATCATTTGATCTTGCAGGCTTCAAGTCCAAAATTGAGCTTAATGCCGTGAGCTGGTCATGTTACAAATTAGGGGATTAAAAAAAAAAAAAAAAAAAAAATTGGTGACCCCCATTTTTTTTTTTTTTTTTTTAATCCGTCAATTATATATACTACTACAAAAATACCAAATATGAAGAAATTCTAGTCGGTAGAAAAAATATGGGATAATTGTAGTGAACGCCTGGCAAAATACTTCTCCGTCAACACCATCAGCTACAACAACAACAACATCCACAATATCATCTGAGTGGATGACTGAGCTTTTTTACAGGTTTTTAGGGAAAATAACATTGTTTCTGCAACTTGTGCGTATTCTTGTTGTTATATCTAGCACACAATTGAAATTATTTCAATTTAATCGTGCCGGTGTCAAGCCAAAATTTTGCTTAATGCCCCGAGCTGGTCACTCCCACTGTGTAACAAATTATGGGACAGAAAACAAACGAAGATGGTTACTGGTGACCCCCCCCCCCCTTTTTTTTTTTCTATCAATAATACATCATACTACCAAATATTAACAAATTCTATCATGTAGAAAAACGTGAGTTTAATGTAGCGAACATCCTTAACCTTATATTAATATTGATTAAGGGAAACAACTCCTGTTTACTCATTAGATACATCTAAGTTTGTTTCTACTTTATCTCCCTTGGTTATCAAACCACATCGTAACATAATTTGTTTTGTGTAGTCAAGTTTTTTTTTTCCCTACTAGACTGGCTTAGTTTCAGCTTTCAGTGATAAAGATATGAGCCATGCTCTGTGAAAAGGTGCTTAATGCATCTTCCAAAAGTATCGACAGGTCAGCCTGCGCAATCCCCGCAGGCTGACCTAG
This sequence comes from Tridacna gigas, assembly GCA_945859785.2. Lineage (NCBI taxonomy): Eukaryota > Metazoa > Mollusca > Bivalvia > Cardiida > Cardiidae > Tridacna > Tridacna gigas. The sequence goes on from OX244035.2 coordinate 7,227,219, forward strand.
GCCGAAACTTTTCACTATTGGTCAATTTTCTGTATGTTCTTGGACCAGTCTACCTCATGATTAAGTCAGTTGTTTAAAAAAAAGTGGCCATTATTGATCCATAATTATGTGATGGCTTGCTTGGTATTATGCAATACGGAGATGCATTAAGCCCCCTTTTACCAGAGCATGGCTCATATATTCTGATTTTAATGGTTACGCTCATACCAGTTTAATATCTAACATGAGTTGAGGTTTGTATCTTTCAATTCTATTCCAAAACTTTACAATTAATGCCGTGGAAGAAAATGCTTTCCTGTTGAGTTTTCGAAATCTCGCCAAAATGGATTTTGTGACGATTGATATTTGGTATGAATGATAGAATATTAGACATGCTTGTGTTTATCAAGATCATCTTGGCATGTTAAAAAGAGTTGGCATTTTTCGAGCAAGGCTTAACTTTTACTTAAATTTAATTGCCAAACAGATTTCTTCCAAACGTCTCTGTCAATGCCAATTAATCGTATAGCATATTTATTTAAATGAAGTGGAGTGGTACAGGGCCATTGTGGCCCTCTTGATTTTTGACACAGTCGCTCATTACAGCATGGCATAGTTCCAACCTTTGCCAAATGGAAAGTACATGTATTTTGTTTCAGATGGGCAGGAAGCATTATGGGAAATGGGGAAAAATACGGGTAACCAGCATTTTTTCCTTTTCCTACATTGTTTTCCTTTTTCTTTTAGCCTTCATTGTCTGAAATCAGTTCTAAAATTCTGTCTGTAGGTAAAGAGTTTACCCTCCTCCAATCAATCCCATGTTACTTAACTGCCGACCTTGAGAAAGAAGACTTTAGAAACAAGAGGGCCACGATGGCCCTGTATTGCTTCACTGGCTAATAAGTACAAGCTATACATACCAACATTAGCTATTCTAGGCCAAATGTTGAATTTATGACCCATAGGGTGGGGCAAATTTTGACACCGGGGCTTCAAATTTTGAAACTGGGGCTTTAAATTTGAACAATGTTGAAAGAGGCCTGCTAGTTGATAACACTCTCAAAATATTTTAGCTGTATCTCAAGATAAGGAACAAGAAGAACTTGAAAGTTTTCACTTTATATACCAATATAAAACTTGTGATTTGTGGGGGAGGCCAGTTTAGGTCCCAGTGCTATAATTTGAAAAGACTTGGTAAAGGTCCATTAGATAAATATACATGCAAAATTTGATTGCCCTAGGTCTTATGGTTTGGAGCTAGCAGATTTTTAAAGTTTTCAATATATAAGACCATGTAAAAATTGTGACCCCTGGGGCCTAGCCAATTTTGACCCCTGGGCGATAATTTGAAGAATCTTGGGAGAGGTTCATTCGATGACGCTACATGTAAAATTTGGTAGCCTAGGCCTTATGATTTAGAACCAGAAGATCTTTAAAGTTTTCACCATAAGAGACCATGTAAAACTTGTGGCCCCCAAGGCGGGGCCAATTTTGACCCCAGGGCTATAATTTGAAGAATCCTGGTAGAGGCCCATTACATTAAGCTACATGCCAAATATGGTAAACCTAGGCATTATGGTTTTTGAAAAGAAAATTTTCAAAGATTTTCTAAGTTTCGTTGCCATGGCAACCAGAATTTTTAAAGGAATCAAATTCTTTCAAGAAATTCTAAAGAGGACCATAGCAGGATTATTTCTGTGAAGTTTGCCCAAAATTGGATGGGTACTTTCTGAGAAGATGTTTGAAATAAAAGTTAACACACAGAAGGATGCACAGATGGATGCACAGCAGACATTGGGCCATGACATAAGCTCGCTGGCCTTTGGCCAGTGGAGCTAAAAATTGTCAGAAAAAGAAAAAAATGTTGGTAACCAACATTTTCTTATCCTTTTAATCTAAATGCTTTTGTTTTAGCTATACTTAATTAGACTAAAATTTTGTTGTTTTGGAAAGAATTAACCCTCTGCCCATTAATCACGGGTTTTAATGACCCTGATTAAGACGGTTTTTGAAAACATGATGGAACAAGGAGAAAATGCTGGAGATCAGCATTTTCGCCTTTTTCCCACAAAGTTTTGAATCCTTCAATCAAATTCCTTTTGTGTTTGCCGAACTTATCTAACTCCAAAATTTTGTCATTTCGAAAAAGTTAATCTTCTACTAATCTATTCTGTGTATTAACAACTCTGAGGTAGAAAGGCTTTTGAAAACATTGTGGGAAAACAAGAAAATGCTGGTAACCAGCATTTTCTTGTTTTCCCACAATGTTTTCTACCCTTTGAAAGACACATCCTTTTGTTTCAGCCATACCTATTTTGTCCGTCACAAAATTTTATCAGTTTGGACAAGTTTAAACTTTTGTCATCTCGGGAGAAGTTAATGTAGGAAAATGCCTAGTTTATTTAATATTTTATCCTATTTTATTCTATTTTATTATTTTTATTTTATCATTTTATTTTATTAACTGCAACTCTAAGTTTTAATTATTTTTCTTTTTGTTGTACACTGGTTTAACTCTTAACCACTCAATCCCGAGTTTTAACGACCATGAGAAAGAAGCCTTTTGAAAATATTATGGGAAAAGGAGAAAATGATGCTAACCACTGCTTTCTCCTTTTCCCACATTGTTTTCTACCCTCTTACAGCCAAATTTCATCGTTTCAGCCACATTTGAATTGTCATTTGCAAATGTTTTCAATTTGGACGTGTCTAAAATTATGTCGTTTGGTAAAGAGTCATTTCCCATTAAAATTTCATGTTGATTTGTTTTGGCTCAATGAGCCAAGTGCTTTGCATCCGGTTTTCGGAGAAAAAAAATGCAGCTTACGTCTCCATTTGCAATCTAGCACAAGTAAACAGCTTTTCTTGTGCACTTTTTTTTTTTTAACCCTTATCCTGCTATAAAACTAAAATGAAACTTTAAAGTCGACAGTAAAAACCCAAATACTGCTATTTTGAGGATATTTTTTCTTTAGGAATATATCTCCTTATGGAACAGTGTAGATCCAAGATCAGACTGCACTTTCTGTGTACTGTCCGCAAAAGGCCAGTGAGTCGCGCTTTGCAACTAGAGGGTTAATTATTGGCTAGCATGTGTACTTGTGTCAAAATACTTGTATGAAAGAAAGATAAGACAGAAAGAAAGAATGTGTGTTTGGATGGATGTTTTAATGCAGCTCCACAGAGGGTGTCATATTTGGGCCACACAAATGATTGAAACTGACAGTGTAATTTCTCCTTCTGCCATATTGTTTTCAATGTATGTATGTACTAACCTTTATTCATATTTGGTTATCCATACTTGGCAAAGGAAGTTTTCAGAGTGTTTTCTTTTTGTCACAAGGGGTAACTGCTTAACCCCTTAACCCAATGCTAAAATTATAGTCTAGTCCAAATTGAAAGCATTCACAGATGACAAATAAAAGGTGTCTCAAATGATGAAATTTGTCCAAGAAAGGGTACAAAACATTGTGCGAAAAGAGGCAAATGCTAGGGACCAGCATTTTCTCCCTTTCCCACAATGACATTTTTCTTCAGAGTCATTCAATTTTGGGATTGTTTATTAAAGAGTTGACCCATTATCAAACAATCCAAAGTCTTAACCCCTTACCAGACGACAAAATTTTAGCCTTGTCCAAATTGAGAGCATTGGCAGACGACTTTTTCAATGTGACTAAAAAGTTAAAATTTGTTTTGGGAAGTTGGGAAGGTAGAAAACATTGTGGGAAAAGGAGAAAATGCTGGTTACCAGCCTTTTCTTCTTTTCCCACGTTTTCAAAAGGCCCCTTTCTTAGGCTCGTTGAAAGTCGGGATTGTGTGGTAAAGAGTTAACTAATGTTCTTGGAGAGAAGATTGTGGGTTAAGGTGGCAATGCCGGTTATCAGCATTTTCTCCTTTTCCCACAATGTTTTCAAAAGCATTTTACTCCAGGGTTATTAAGCCTTTCTCAAACGACAAATTTTGGACTGGTCCAAATTGAAAGAGTTTGCAGACGACAATTTTAAATTTGATGAAAATGGCAGAAAGGTCTCAAAAAGGGTAGAAAACACTGTGGTAAAAGGAGAAATTGCTCGTTACGAGCAATTTCTCCTTTTCCCTCAGTGTTTTCAAAAGACTCATACTGCAGACACTTGAAAACCAGGGCTTTTTTGGGAAAGGGTTAAAACACAGGATTTTTGGTAGCGCATTCAACCTTTACCAAACACTATCTTGTTTTAATGACTATGAGACAGAAGACCTAAAAACACTGTGGGAAGAGAAACCAATGCTACTGATCAACATTTTCTCCTTTTCGAACAATGCTTTCTTCCTGTCTTAAGAAAAATCCAATCATTTAACCCTGTACCACACAATCCCTTCTTTTAACAATTTTGGAGAAGACCAAAAAAACATTTTGAAAAGGGAAGACAGAGCTGGTGATCAGACTTAGTAAAAATCCCATCATTTAACCCTTTCCCAAACAAGCCCTGGTTTTCACGTGTCTGCAGTACAAGTCTTTTGAAAACACTGTGGGAAAAGGAGAAATTGCTCGTAATGAGCAATTTCTCCTTTTCCCACAGTGTTTTCTACCCTATTTGAGAACTTTCAGCCATTTTCATCACATTTAAAATTGTCGTCTGTAAACTCTTTAAATTTGGACCAGTCCAAAATTCGTCGTTTGGGAAAGGGTTAAGCCCTTACCACACAATTCCCAGTTTCAACAACTATTGAGAAGTAGCCTATTGAAAACATTGTGAGAAATCAACATTTTCTCCTCTTCCCACAATGTTTTCTACCCCTTAAAGACAGAAATCATCATTTGAGTTACTTGAACCCCTTACCAAAAAATCCCGTGTTTTCATGACCAAGAGCAAGAAAGCATTTGAAAACAGTGGGAAAAGAAGAAAATGCTGGTAACAAGCATTTTCTTCTTTTCCCAAAATATTTTCTACTCTGTTTATGGCACGTATCATCATTTGAGCCACATTCATTTTGAAGTCTGCAGATTCTCCCAATTTGAGTAAGTCTTCAATTTTGTGGTCTGGTAAAGTTAAATTTGTCGTCTGCAAATGCCTTCAGTTTGGCTGAGTAAACATTTTGTCATTTGGTAAGGACATACATGTAAGCCATGTTTTGTCACCTATAAATGCTGTCAACTTGGGCAAGTCTAATTTTTGTCGTCGGGGGAAGGGTTAAGAAGTCATATGACCACACAGATACTTTCAGACTGACAGAAGAGCGAGGCAAAGAAAACACTGGACACTAGTAACACTGACTAACCCTTTACCACACAACTCCGAGTTTTAACCACCCTGAGAAAGCCACAGTTTGTCATCTGCAGATCCTTTGAGTTTGGACAAGTCTAAATTTTGTCGTCTGGTAAAAGGTTAACACTTTTCCACATGTCAAATTTTCAGAAGGGAAACTGAAAGCAGACACCAAATTTGACACTGATGAAAATAATTTTAAGATCTTTAATGAGGTAGAAATAATTGTGGAAAAAGGAGAGATTGCATGTGTCAAGTCTCCTTTCCTCATAGTACATTGTATTTTCAAAAGGTTATCTCTTGAAATGTTTATGGTATGGATAATTTTCAAATTAAACAATGACAAAAAATGTAAACAAGAGGATAATGATGGCCCTGTATTGCTTCACTTCTTTAGTTATTTCTTTACCAATCAACAAGATTTCACACCAATCCAAATTGAAAACATTTACAGACGACAAATTGACCCTTTACCACGCTATTCCAGCTTTCAATGACCTTGAACAAAACAACTTTTGAAAACAGTGTGGGAAAAGGAGAAAATGCTGATAACCAGCATTTTCTCCATTTCCCATAATGTTTTCTACTCTTTCTCATTAAAGTCCCATCCACTGTACCACATGAAATTTGTCGTATGCAAATGCTTTCAATTTGGACATGCCTTAAATTTGTTTGGTAAAGAGTTTAATGTGGCCAAAATAATGAAATTTGTATTTGAAAGTGTCCGGGTCTTTAAAAGTCAGGATTGTTTGGTGATGGGTTAACCCTTTACCACACAATCCCGACTTTTAACGACCCTTAGAAAGAAGCCCTTTGAAAACATTGTTGGAAAAGGAGAAAATGCTGTTAACCAGCATTTTCTCCTTTTCCAACAATATTTTCTACCCTTCCCAAAACAAATTTCAATTTTTCAGTCACATTTATCGTGTCGTCTGCAAATGCTTTCAATTTGGACTTGAATGTGTATTAGCATAAAGCCTTTTGAAATATCAGAGAAAAGCTAAGTTAGAGTAATAATAGCTGCCAAAAGTAAATTGGGGTTTAAGATCCATTTAGGTATAAATCATGTCATTTAACCCTTTCCCAAACAAGCCCTAGTTTTCACGTGTCTGCAGTACAAGTCTTTTGAAAACACTGTGGGAAAAGGAGAAATTGCTCGTAACGAGCAATTTCTCTTTTTCCCCACAGTGTTTTCTACCCTTTTTGATAACTTTCTGCCATTTTCATCAAATTTAAAATTGTCGTCTGCAAACTCTTTCAATTTGGACCAGTCCAAAATTTGTCGTTTGGGAAAGGGTTAAAAGCATGGGAATGATTGTGAAGATGACAATCTGTTATTGTACGGTCACTGTTGGTAGTCGCTGGCAGAAGAATCAGTTTCAAACTAGGTTAAAAGTTGCCAGTTCTATCTATCTTTTGTTTACCTTTTTCCCCCCCGACTTTAAAATTCATTTATCTGCCAGCGACTATCACTTGGACAGACCACACAATAACAGATCGTCATTTTGTTTCTTTTCAAAGTATTCCTCGTAATGTTCAATGCATCGCTTGTGCCCATGGATCTGTTGTTTATACACATCCTTGTACCATTTCTGATCAAACTGGGAAACAGTGTTAGTACTCGCAATCTGTAGTTTTTGTAGAAATCTGAAACCTGTGACCTTTGTTTCTTAGTGGAGGGAGAATAAAGGATTCAAGCAGAATGTCTAGTCTCTTTTTCTGCAGTGCACAGACTAAACTAGATCTAGATGTACGTGTATGAAAAAAAATACCTTTGACATTTCTGGCTGCTTTGTCAGTACGTCAGAGACAGTTCCTAAACTCAGGTCGAACATCTCGGACAGGTTGTGCACCAACAGTCATCTGTCAAGTAATCCAGAGTGTAACGAGTTAACATCAACATTTTCTCTGTAACTTCTGGTTTCCACCTTTGGTCCATGCGCTCTTGAATCGAATCTTTACATTCCATAAACCTTTTGTACCCAATGTGGTAAAGCCGCATAAAGTGCTATGAAACATTTGGCTAGTTTGAAGAGAACCTTCAAACATACTGATATATATAGTTTTAAAGTTGTGTACACTACCTATGTCTGTCCAATTTTAGATCCTGTGCAAGCATGGAGTCCATACTACATTATACTATATTGAGGTGTTTAAAAGAATTCAGAAATATGCAAGCAGTTTAGCACCAGAATTGAAGAATTTAAATTATGAACAAAGGCTGAAGGCTCTGAATATGTATCCAGTGAAGGAAAGGAGATTAAGAGGAGACTTAATACATACACACAAATTGTTCCACCAAAAATCAGCAATAAACCCGTACGAGTTCTTTCAGCAAGCCGATACTCAAACCCAGGCCTATTCTATGAGATTCATAAACCTACCCTCTCGAAAAGTTTGATACAGTGTTAAAACTTTTTTTCCATTAGAGTGGTAAACAAGTGGTGTAAGCTTCCTGAAACGGTAGTGACAGCAGATTTGGCACACTCTTTTAAAAATAAACTTGATCACCACTGGCAGACACAGAACCTCCAAATATGGGACACAAGAGGCCCTGCCTATAACTTGAATTCCCATTCAAAATGTTAATGTAAAGACAACAGCATGACTAGCAAAAGTCTTTCTTGATGTCTACTTTATCATCTTATAAGCTTCTGTTGAAATTTTCCCAAGATCTCAGCACAATTTGATAACTGTGATTTTCAATACAATCTATTGCCATCATTACATTACACACTGATGTTAGCATCAAGTGAACTTTAAAAGTTGTTTACTTCCGTTTGCAACAGTCAACTTCCGTTTGCAACAGTCAAATGACATTCTGCTTTTCAGGAAGCATCATGACGTGAGATATAACTTTGGCATAATTTCATCTTCGCAGCAAATTCACTGGTTAGCAATTGTATTACAAGCTGTTAAAGGTATACAGAGACAGCAAATAATTGAGCAGCCCCAGGCACCTGCTATCATGGTAAAATAAACAGCCCGTCTGCCTGCGCTGTCAATATAATTGGTACAATAAATCACCTTCTCTGATTACATACAGAAGCAAAATGATAATCATATATCGAGGGTGAATGCGAAACTATTCCATCTGCATTTTGGAAAATATTACACAGAGGGGAAAAAAAACTCAATTCCGTGAAAAGCGTTGTTAGGTCGTCTTGTTTAATTATGTTGTGCTAAATTCATGCTCTCAGCTCAACACAACATGTCTAAACAAGATGATCTAACTATTCTTTTCACAGAAATGAGAAGCATTTTTCCCTCTCCTGTAAAATTTTTCGAAACGCAGATGGAACAGTTTCGTATTCACCCCTTGATATGCACTTAGATCTCTTCATGTGATCTTTGAATTTTCCAACAACTGCACAGAAAACTTAAATTTTGATCACATTCACTCATATATACATGATTAATTATGTGAAGGTATTTATCATGAGAATCTTCTACATGTGAACTTTGTATAGTCAAACTACTCACGGCCATGTGACAAGAATCAAAGGACTGACAGTCCTATAAAGTTGATCTGTGATAGGTCATACGCAAGATAGCCATAATGGCCCTGAATTGCTCACCTTAGCCTGTGTACCTTTTGGAAAATCTGGCCTCTAGAGTGTTCACAAAGTTTTTCTAGGATTTGTCCCAAAGACCTACTTTTTCACTTGCTGTGACCAATTTTCAAACTTGCCTGAGATATCATTGAGACAAGCATTCTGACCAAGTTTAACCCTTTACTGCACAATGCCGCCTTTTGACGCCCCTGAGAAAGAAGCCTTTTGAAAACATTGTAGGAAAAGGAGAAAATGCTGGTAACCAGCATTTTCTCCTTTTCCCACGTTTTCTACCCTATCAAAGGCAGAAATCATCATCTTAGTAACATTTATTTTGTCGTCTGCAAATGCTTTCAGATTTGATCAGTCTAGAATTTTGTCGTATGGTAAAGGGTTAATGAGTATTGGGATGAAAACATATCCTCTAGATTGTATAAAAGGTTTTGCAAGATTTTCCTGGTGAGCTATTTTTTTACCAAATGTGACCTAGTTTCATATTTGACAGAGAGTTATAAAGACCGAAAAGGTGGCCTCTAGAGTGTACACAAAACTTTTCTAAGATTTTGTTCCATTGACCTACTCTTTGACCGGACACACCAATTTTCAAATTCGTCCAAGATATCATTAAAACAAACATTATGACTTAGTTTCAAGAGTGCTGGTTTGAAAGTGTGACCTCTAATCAAAGGACTGACAGTTCTGTAAAGTTCCTCTTTGCTATATCATAACTAGAAAATTTTTAGCAAGGGGGAATAATTACGCTCAAATTTACATCATGTCTACTCCATATTGATAGAGTTTGAAATAGTTAAATAAAAAAACAACATAAAACTTAAAAAGAAATGAACAACATGAACAAAAAATATATTGTTTTAATACTACTCTAGGTAATTGTCAATATACTCATCCTTAGAGTGATAAATAAATCATACGGGACATTAAAAACAACAACGAATATTGCATTTTCAATGCCAGACTTACTAAAATTGTGTTTAAAAATAAAAGCCAGCTTTAATCCAAGTTCCAAAGTGTCTGAAAAATTAACTGAAGTTGTCCTTAGCACAGCATACACAAAAAATAGAATCATGATTTTATAATAATGTAGGATCATGACTAATGTGGAATACATTCTCACATGCAAGTGCTCCTTTTCCCAACAAGTTTTCAAAAGATCCACTTTGTCACTTTGTTGTGTAGAAGTGAGCACATCACCAGCAGTAAAAAAATCTCCATCCTTTTGTCAAAGAAGAAAAAAAGCTTCAAGTTTTTTCATGTTGGTTTGTAACAAGATGAACATATAATTTGACAGTCCAGACATACATACATGTATTCATATCCACATGGATAATCATCACGAATCGAATCATAGTCAATTACACAAACATATGTGGCAACACTGTATCAACTTAACCCTTTAACCTCATAATCCTGAGATTTCATGACCCTTAGAAAGATGTCTTTTGAAAACATAGTGGGAAAAGGAGAAAATGCTAGCAAACAGCCTGGTAACCAGCATTTTCTCCTTTTCCTACAATGCTTTCTGCCCTATCAAAGACAAATTCAATCATTTGAGCCACATTTAAAGTGTGGTCTGCAAATGCTTTCAATTTGGACAGGTCTACATCCGACAAAATCAACATGTTATTGATCATATGACATTCCTATACAGAAAGTTTGCACAAAATCTTAAAGATTTATATTTCACTTTCTAACTTATCGGCAGTTTGCAAACTATTGCTAAATTCTGTAATTAAACATTTTTTAAGTTTGGTATAATCATGAAAAATATAAATGGCCCCCATTAAAGCTAGACATCTGAAAACTTGCTTCATACTTGTACACATTCACTATAAAAATCATACAAAATATTCTCTATTTACCCATTTACAAAATCTTAGACTTGTCCAAACCTAAAGCTTTTGCAGATGACAAAATGAATGTGACTCAAACTATCGAAATTTGTTTGTGGACGAGTACAAAACATGGAAAAAGGCAAAAATGCAGGTTACCAACATTTTCTCCTTTTTCCATCATGTTTCCAAAAGTCTACTTCTTGAGGGTAATTTTAATTCGGAATTGTTTTGCAAATGCTTAATACAGTGACAACAATATAGTAGGAGATTGAAAGTGGGGGGTACAAAAAAGTCATATAAGGGTGGTCACATGTTCAAAATCAACAAGAGGGTCATGATGGCCCTGTATCGCTCCAGTGGACCCGTAGCATGAAGAGTTCTTGTAAAGGTTTATTATGCCAAATTTAGTAGCCCCAGGCCATATGGTTTAGGACTAGAAGACTTAAATTTTCCACCATAGAAGCCTATGTAAAACTTGTGGTCCCAGAGGTGGGGCCAATTTTGACCCTTGGGCTATAAGTTGATGAGTTTTTGTAGAAGTCAATTAGATGAAGCTACATGCCAAATTTGGCAGCCTTAGGCGATATGGTTTAGGACAAGAAGACATTTGAATTTTTCACTATATAAACCTAAGTAAAACTTGTGACTCTCAGGGCAGGGCCAAATGTGACCCCAGGGCTACAATTTGAAGAGTGTTTGTAGAGGCCTATTAGATGAAGCTATATGCTAAACTTGATAGCCCTAGGCCATATGGTGTAGGACAAGAGGATGTTTAAAGTTTTCACTATATAAACCTATGTAAATCTTGTGACCTCTGGGTCGGGGCCAATTTTGACCCAAGGGCTATCATTTGAAGACTTTTTGTAGAGGTCTTTTAGATGAAGCTACAAGCCAAATTTGGTAGACCAAGGCCATATGGTTTAGGAAAGGGGATATTCAAAGTTTTCACTTTATAAGCCTATGTAAATCTTGTGACCCCCCAGGGCGGGGCCAATTTTGACCCAATTTGAAAAGTTTTTGTAGAGGTCTATTAGATGAAGGTACTTGCCCAATTTGGTAACCCTAGGCCTTATGGTTTCAGACAGGAAGAATTTTAAGGCCTTATGGTTTCAGACAGGAAGAATTTTAAAGATTTTCAATATTTTTCAGTTTTGTTGCCATGGCAACCACAATTTTTATAGGAATCAAATTGTTTGAAGAGTTTCTGAAGAGGGCCATGGGAGGATCATTTCTGTGAAGTTTCCTTAAAATCCAATGGGCAGTTTCAGAGAAGAAGATGTTTGAAATAAAAGTTAACACGCACACGCACGCACGAATGCACTACGGACACTGGGCCATAACATAACCCCACTGGCCTTTGGCCAGTGGAGCTAACAATAATACAAAACTACCCTTAGAACGAACATTGAATAAATCATAATACAGCATTATGACACTGGGTGAAAATTAAATCTTCAATAGATAACAAAATTTTGGGCTTGTCCATCTTCTTATCACTTGCAGGCAACAAGTGCAAGAGGCATAACTCTTCACCAGACAACAAATTAAAGGTGATCCAAGTTTTGAAATTTGTCCTTGATTGGGTAGAAAACATTGTAGGAAAAGGAAAAAATACTGGTTTCCAGCATTTTCTCCTTTTCCCACAATACTTTCAAAAGCCTTCTTCCTTAGGGTTGTGTGGTAAAGGTTTAACTCTTTACCAAACAACAAAATTTTAGACTGGATCAAATTGAAAGCATTTGCAGACGACAAATTTAGTGTAGCTTAAATAGTGATTTATGTATTGGATAGGTTAGAAAACACTGTGGGAAAAGGAGAAAATGCTGGTTACCAGCATTTTCTCCTTTTCCCACAGAAAATGCTGGTTACCAGCATTTTCTCCTTTTCCCACAATGTTTTCAAAAGGCTTCTTCCTCAGGGTCGTTAAAAGTCGGGATTGTGTGGTAAACGGTTAACTCTTCACCAGTCGACAAAATGGGAGACTTGCCCAATTTGAAAGCATTTTCAGACGACTAATCAAATGGGATTCAAATGTTTGAATTTGTCTCTGACCGTTTAGAAAACATGGTGAGAAAAATGGTTACCAGCATTTTCTCCCTTTCCCACAATGTTTTCCAAAGCATTCTTTCTTGAGGTCGTTAAAGCTTGGTATTGTATGGAAAAGAGTTAAACTATGGTTTTCTTCAGTCTATGAAAGAGTGATAAACACTGTGGGAAAATGAAAAATTCTGGTTACGATATTATTCTCCTTTTCCCACAATGTTTTCAAAAGCCTTTCTCTCCATGGTCTTGAAAACACTGGGCTGTCTAGTAAAGGTTTCTAAAAATAAGAAATGAAAATAAAAAGAAAATATGCATGCTTCTAAATCAACTCTTTCCCACACAACAAAATTTATGTTTCATCCGAATTAAAAACCTTAACAGACAACATAATTATTATGTTACTCAAATGCTGGTATTTGTCTTTGAAAGGGTGAAAAACATTGTGTGAAAAGGAGAAAATGCTGGTTTTCTTCTTTTCCCACAATGTTTTCAAAACCTTTATTCTTCAGGGATGATAAAAAACAGGACTGTTTGGTAAAGGGTTGATGACATGCATAAATACTATCTATTGTATGTGGGTAACAAACAAAAAACAAAATAACTGAAAAAAAAAAGAATAAGCCGTACCAACAAGACCATTGCACACATATTTACTACTACCGTAATGTCTCTTTTTAATGTAATTAACAGAAGTAAAATGACATAAAATCTTCTGAGGATGATGATAACATTACCGTCCGGGTTTTAGTAAGTATCGACTGTGGAGTGGTCACCATTTCAAAACCTGCACCACCGATCATGATTCATCTGGACATTTAACTCTTTACCAAACGACAAAATTTTAGACCAGTCCAAATTGAAAGCTTTACCAGCCAAAAAATAAATGTTACTCAAAAATTGAAATTTGGGTTGGGGAGAGCAGAAAAGATTGTGGGAAAAGGAGAAAATGCTGGTCACCAGCATTTTCTCCTTTTCCCACAATGTTTACAAAAGGGTTCTTTCTCAGGGTCGTTAAAATTCGGGCTTGTGTGGTAAAGAGTTAAATAGCATTCACAAATAATGTGAGACATTGGTCTTTGGTACATTCAATTTCTTCAAGTTTTTTCGAAGTTAGTTCACAAAATTTCTTTACTGGAAGTTCATAACGTTATCAGAAGTGTACCTTTATTCAGATAGTCAGGTGTTAATGACATCGATTTGTGAAGTAATTAGGATAATGCCATTGCTGGCATTTTTTTCCAACTTTAGCAATGGATTGGCTGTCTGGAAAGCAAATTTTTAATTGGAAAAAAGCTGGGGTTGTTAATTAGAGGGAGAGCACTAATAAGAGACATTACGGTAAACAATGAGAACACATAGACTATCCTGAGATACAAATGAAAGTGTAATCAGGACACAAATTAATTTCTCTTCAGTTGTGCACTTTAATCCTTTACAAAATAATCCTGATTTTTTGACAACCCTATAAAAATTCTTTTGAAAACATTAAAGGGTAAAGCGAAGGAAGCAATATATGGTAGGATACAGTTTAATCTGTACATAATTTTTGTTAAAAAAGAACTTTTCAGCAAGTGACCTTTTACCAAACATCAAAATTTCAGACATGTCCAAACTGAATTTATTTGCAGACAACAAAGCAACTGATCCAAAAATTCAAAGTTGTCTTTGTAAGTACAGAAAACACTCTGGGAAACGGAGAAAATGCTAGTTACCAGCATTTTCTCCTTTTTCCACAATGTTTTCAAAAGCTGTCTTCCTCTGGGTCATTACAACTCGGGATTGCATGGTAAAAGGTTATTAAAGTCGGAAGACACTAGCCCCAAACATTAATACTCAATGAAAATGGACATTTTTAATGTAAAGAAAAATCAGCCAAAATGTTGCTATTTTGAGGGTTGTTTTGGCAAGAAAATATAATAAAGTAGCACACAGTGCAGATATAAGATCAAAATGCATGTTCTGTGCAATCTGATCTTGATTTCAAACTGTACACCATAGCAACCTGAGTTTTGATCAGCAACACTACTCATCAGTTTTGTTCATTGATACAATTATGATTTGTACAACATAAATATAATGAAAATTCATGACAGTAGACATGAATATTTGATAAACAAATTCAAATAACATCCAAATTACAACCTTCTCACAAAAATCTTACTTCTTTTTTAGAAAAGGACTGTAAATCTCTAGTTAACTGTATACCAAACGACAAAATCTTTGCCTGTTCCAAATTGAAAGCATCTGCAGATGACAAATCAAAGATGGCTCAAATGACAGAATTTGTCCTTGATAGAGCAGAAAACACTGTGGGAAAAAGGAGAAAATGCTGGTTACCAGCATTTTCTCCTTTTTTGACAATGTTTTCAAGAGGCATCTTTCCCAGAGTTGTCAAAACCCTGGATTGTTTGGTAAAGGGTTAACCCTTTACAAGATAATGAAACTGAAAGCAACTGCAGACAACAAATTAATATGGCTTACTTGATTCAATTTGCCCAAAGGCCCTGTGGCAGCCAAAAATAAATGATGTGAATGCTAAAATGCATTTAAATTTAAAGTAGACCATTTAAAAGTAAGGCAATGATTGTATAGTATTGTTTGGTCGGTCCAAGAGTTAGTCGCTGGCAGAAAAATTGACATTAAAACTGAGTAAAAAGTTGCCAAATTTCTTTATCATTTGTTAACTTTTTACCTGTTTTTAAAATTCATTTTTTTGTCAAGACTGTCATTTGGACCGACCTCATAGTTACAGCTTGTCATCTTCACAATAACTGCCATACTTTTAAATGGTATGATTCAAATGCATTTTAACAGCCGCACAGCTTACTTATGGATACTACTGGGCTTTAAATCTTTACCACACAATCCCGACTTTTAACGACCCTAACAAAGAATCCGATTGAAAACATAGTGGAAAAAACGCTACACATTCCCATAATGTTTTCTAAACATGGACAGAAAATTTTCAGGTCTTTAGTAACTTGTAATTCGTTGTCTGCAAATGCTTTTAATTTAGGCAAGTCTAAAATTTTTTTGTTTGGTAAAGAGTTAAGGAACGGGTGCAAAACATTGTGGGAAAAGGAGAAAATGCTGGGCCCGTATTCACCAACCATTCTTAAGAATATTCTTAGTCTTATTCTCCAAGATTGTCCAAATTTGAAAGTAACACAACTTCTGATTGGCTAAACCAAATGGTTTAGCCTATCAGAAGTTGTGTTACTTTCAAATCCAGAAAATGTTGGAGAATAAGACTAAGAATGTTCTTAAGAATGGTTGGTGAATACGGACCCTGGTTACCAACAACTTCTCCTTTAAAACAATGTTTTCAAAAGCATTTTTCCCTGGGGTCGTAAAACTGTGGATTGTTTGGTACAGGGTTAAAGGCAATACTGACCCAACATGATTCTATCCATGCATCTTATTCTTTACAGAAACAAAATTAACTGTTTACCACACTATCCCTACTTTTAACAACCTTTAGTAAGAAAGCTTTTGAAAACATTGTGGGAAAAGGAGAAAATAATGATAACCAGCATTTTTTCTCCTTTTCCAACAATGTTTTCTAACCTATCAAAGACAGAAATCATCATTGAGCCACATTTATTTTGTCGTCTGCAAATGCCTTCAATTTGGTTGAGGCCAAAAATCTTGTCATTTGGTAAAGTGTTAAATCGCATGATTGTTTGGAAAAAGAATAAATACTTTGTGGACATCCTTTGCCAGAGCATGGCTCTTTTGTTTAACTCTTTACCAAACGACAAATTTTGGACTGGTCCAAATTGAAAGAGTTTGCAGACGACAATTTTAAATTTGATGAAAATGGCAGAAAGGTCTCAAAACGGGTAGAAATCACTGTGGGAAAAGGAGAAATTGCTCGTTACGAGCAATTTCTACTTTTCCCACAGTGTTTTCAAAAGACGTGTACTGCAGACACATGAAAACCAGGGCTTGTTTGGGAAAGGGTTAAACCTTTATCACACGACAAAAAGGTAGACTAGTCCAAACTGAAAGCATTAGCAGACGACATTTCTAATGTAGCTCCAAAGATAAAATTTGTTTCTTAAAGGGTAGAAAACATTGTGGGAAAAGAAGAAAATGCTGGTTACCAGCATTTTCTTCTTTTCCCACAATGTTTTCAAAAGGCTTCTTTCTCAGGGTCGTTAAAATTCGGGATTGTGTGGTGAAGGGTTAAACTTTTACCAAACGACAAAATTTTAGACAGATCAAAATTGAAAACAATTGCACATGACAAATCAAATGAAGCTGAAAAGATGATTTCTGTCTTTGAATTGGTTGAAAACATTGTTGGAAAAGATGAAAATGCTGGTTACCAGCATTTTCTCCTTTTCCAACATTGTTTTCCAGTAGAATCTTTGCTACTTAAAACATGGCATTGTGTGGTACAAGGTTAAAACAACAAAGCATCGATAAATACTATCATACAGTTTAAAACTATGAGTATCACAGAATTGCATTGGTGTTCATCTACACGATGGATTTCACTCTCATACAGACTCCGCCCTCTGTTGTTGGACATCCTCGTAGTGTTGCGTTAATTGTCTAAAAAAGTCCCGTAGTACACCTGACATGGCCTGGTCTATAGCTGCCTGTGGTAACCAGCCCTGCAATTTAAATGCGAACCATGTCATACCAATCCATAACTTGATAACCTGATTGTAACCTACCCACAGTAACCCTTCACCACACAACTGAGGATGAAGGCTTTTGAAAACAATAAGGTAAACAGACAAATTCTGATTTAATTTGTTGTCCACTCTTTATTTTTCACAAGTCTACAGTTTTGTAATGTGGCAAAGGGTCGAACGAAGAATTGCTCATCACAAATCTGATGCCTTAATTCTTTACCACACAATCCCGACTTTTAACGACCCCAAGAGAGAAAGCTTTTGAAAACATTGTGTGAAAAGGAGAAAATGCTGGTAACCAGCATTCTCTCCTTTTCCCACAATGTTTTTTACCCTTCCCAACACAATATTTGATTTTTGAGTCAGGTTCATTTTGTCGTCTGCAAATGCTTTCAATTTGGAAAAAGTCTAGAATTCTGTCGTTTGGTAAAGAGTTAACTCTTACTCACGGTCGTTAAAACTCGGTATTGTGAAAAGGGTTTATACTCTCTTATCTTTTGCAGTGAAACCTCAATACGATCAGTCTCCAACTATTCAAGATTCATCATGACATATTGAAAGTATTGCAGACTTATAAGATCTGGCATGAGTTGGTGTTTGACATAAAATTTTATCTAACAAGTCTACAAAAAAAAAGTTACTAAACAAGACTTTGGTGAGCTTTTTTGTGAACAAGTTTAATAAAAATTTTACCTAAAAAGCCAATGAATGTCACCTTCTTTTTATCACATAACTGTATCTCAAGAATAATAGTTCATAACGTGGGCCTACACGTGCATGTGTATTAAAACTTACATGAAGCCTATTTGTTTCATTGACAGATGTGTACATCACAGACAAAAAAATAGTTCCAATGAAACTTGCATATAAATGTTCTGTTTTACATCTTAAGTTATTTAAATTTGCAGCTTTGTCATGATCAACACTTTTGACAGTTAATTTCACTCAGGAATCTTGGTCGGCAACATTTAGGATTCAAGGTTTTATTCTTCACTTATGCATACTTGTGCACTTCTTATCATACACATTCATATCACAAATTAACCCTTTCCCAAACGATAAATTTTAGACTGGTCCAAATTGAAAGAGTTTGCAGATGACAATTTTAAATTTGATGAAAATAGCGGAAAGTTCTCAAAAAGGGTTGAAAACACTGTGGGAAAAGGAGAAATTGCTCGTTACGAGCAATTTCTCCTTTTCCCACAGTGTTTTCAAAAGACTTGTACTGCAGACACGTGAAAACCAGGGCTTGTTTGGGAAAGGGTTAATAAAGAGGTGTATGATTACAACACATTGACCAAATACGGCACTATTTTCTCATCTCACACATGTATAAGACAAGACAATTCATACTGGCTGTCTTACATTGAAAACAAGGGGAGTTATGTGGTAAATCTATATCATCTACAAATGCTTTCACTATAGACAAGCTTAAAATTTTTGTGATCTGGATATTCCTTTATCAGACTTTTAACGACCCTTTGAAAGAAGCCTATTGAAAACATTGTGGGAAAAGGAGAAAATGCTGGTAACCAGCATTTTCTCCTTTTCCGGCAAAATTTTTCTACCCTTTCAGAAACAAATTTAAATTTTTCAGCACACATTTTTTTTGTCGTCTGCAAATACTTTCAATTTGGGCCAGTCTAAAATTTTGTCGTTTGGTAAAGAGTTAGGACTAAATTGCAGAAGCATTAAATAAAGAATATATTGCACAACACCAGAAAACAGTCTACAAACCTTGAGATTTGAGTTGACTATCCAGGTATATATACATTTGTTTGGGTCATCAGGTAAAGGTTCAAATGCCCAACCCCCAGGTCCATTGTCACCTCTGAAAATAGACAATAAATGACCAAAAATTAATTTCAAGTGAGTTTTTGCTATTGGCTGTCTCTCAAAATTAAAGCATTGGCAGATGACAAACCAAATGAGGCTCATATACTGGGTTCTGTCTTGGAAGAGTAGAAAATAGTGTAGAAAAGGAAAAATGATTGGTACCAGCATTGTCTTCTTTTCCCAAAATGTTTTCAAAATCCTTCATCCTCAGAGTTTAAACACAGTAGATTATAGGGTTAAAGGTTAAATCTGTAACCCTTATAATGTTTATCACCCTACAGACAATCTTCTATTTATCTTGAATATGATTGTATGGTGTTTAATACTGTTTTCAACTTTATTACAATTATTTCACAGTGGCAAGTGCTTTCTTAGAGTTTTTCTTTTACCAATACTCCACACAATATTCTTTCCAAACCACTAGCTGCTTTCCCATGTAACCATTGTTGAGACAATGGTCAGCAGGGAGAGAGGAATGAATCCTGCCCCTACGATTATCATCAATCCTCGGAAAGAAATTGGCTGAGCCTGGGATCGAACCAGCAATCCCTTGTTCTCAAGTCATGTAAGGTTCCCACTGAGCTACTGGGGCTCGGCTATTTATCTTAACTTTTTACCACATAATTCCGAGTTTTAACGACCCTGAAAGAGAGGGCTTCTGAAAATATTGTGGGAAATGGAGAAAATGCTGGTAACCAGCTTTTTTTCCTTTTCCCACAATGTTTTCTACCTTATCCAATACACAAATCACCATTTAAGCTACATTTAATTTGTCGTCTGCAAATGCTTTCAAATTGGTGCTGTCCAAACTTTTGGTTGTTCGGTAAAGAGTTAACTCTTTCCCAAACGAAAAATTTTAGACTGGTCCAAATTGAAAGCATTTGCAGACAACAAAATAAATGTGACTGAAAACTTGAAATGTGTTTTGGGAAGGGTAGAAAACATTGTGGGAAAAGGCGAAAATGCTGGTGACCAGCATTTTCTCCCTTTCTCACAATGTTTTCGAAAGGCTTCTTTCTCAGGGTCGTTAAAAGTTGAGACTGTGTGGTAACGGGTTTTAAAGCAGAACACTTCTATTAATTGAGTCACACAAAAACAAAAGCAAGCTAACTCTGCAAGAATATATTGACATGCTCATGAGTTAACTCTTTACCACACACTCCCGACTTTTAACGACCCTACAAAAGCAGCCTTTTGCTGATAACCAGCATTTTCTCCTTTTCCTACAAAGTTTTCTACCCTTTGACAAAGAAAATTCATGGTCTGAGTGACACTGCAAATGTCATCTACAAATGCTTTTAATTTGGACATGAATGAAATTTTGTCATTTGGTAAAGGGTTCACTTTATCAAGAAGCAAAACTTTAGCCAAGGCTACACCACATTGAAACACATTTGCACATGATAAATTAGATGCAGCTCAAATGATAGGATTTGTCTATGAAAGGGTAGAAAGTGTTTTGGAAAAAGGAGAAAAAGTCTGGATCATTAAAAGTCAAGATTGGTAGTAATGTACTAACTCTACCAAACTGCAAAATTTTAGCCTAGAACACATTGAAACCATCGGAAAATGACAAATTAATTGTCGCTCAAATGATAGGATTTGTATAAGAAAATGCTAGTTACCACAATGTTGGTTATGCATCGAAGACAAATTCCATCATCTGAACAATATTTGCACTGTTGTCTTGCAAACGCCTTAACACTTTACCAAACAACAAAATTTTAGACTGGTCCAAATTGAAAGCATTTGCAGATGACAGTTAAAATGTGGCTTAAATGATAGAGTTTGTTTTTGATGGGGCAGAAATACAGTAGGAAAAGGAGAATGCTGGTTACCAGTATTTTCTCCTTTTCCTATTATGTTTTCAAAAGCCCATTATGTTAGGGTTGTTAAAACTCAGGACTGTGAGGTAAAGAGTTAAATATGGATATGTTTTTCATAATTATGGCCCGCAACATGCGAAATGCGATCTTTGGACATTTGCGTAAAGTGTCTTCCCAGATTAGACTGCTCAGTCTGTGCAGGCTAATCCGAGAGGGCACTTTATGACTACATTAGATTTTTAGCTCTACCGGCTGTGAGCCAGCAGAGCTTGTGTCATGGCGTGGTTTCCGTCGTCCATCCGTCTGTCCGTCCGTTTTTCTTGTTTATGTGATAAAGTCTACATTTATATTCAGATTTTCGTGAAACTTGCATAGTTTGTTTATCTCATCAATAGCTTGAATCCTAATGATTTTGAAAAAAATCTGAAAAACAGTGTGGGAAAAGTAGCCATTTAAAGTTAAAAAATTCAATTTCATGTTTACGCGATAAAGTCTGCATTTGTAGTTGGATTTTCGTGAAACTTGCACAGTTTGTTTATCTTATCAATAGCTTGAATCCTATTGATTTTGAAAAAAATCTGACAATCAGTATGGGAAAAGTAGCCATTTAAATTTCAAAATTTCAATTTCTTGTTTACACGATAAAGTCTGCTTTTGTAGTCAGATATTTGTGAAACTTGCACAGTTTGTTTATCTCAACAAAAGCTTGAGTCCTATTGATTTTGAAAAAAATCTGAAAAACAGTGTGAGAAAAGAAGCCATTTACAGTTCAAAATTTCAATTTCTTCTTTACGTGATAATGAATGAATGAATGTATGTTGTTTTATGGCACATCAACAGCTTTGGTCATTTAGCACGCATATCTGTGTTAAAAGATAATAAAAGTGGAATTGTTTAAACTGAAAAAGTTTGAATACATCAATAATAATAAAAGAATTGAATTAAGAAGTATTATGTGTGACTTTAAATGCTGAAAGGTTATGTGTAACTTTCAATTTGCATAAAATATATTTTTTATATAATATTGAGTGGCTGGGCATTCCCTGCCTACTCAAAGTTTTAGATGAAAAAGTTAACAATGTGAATAGTAGTTTAAAAGAAATGAAAGTTTAAAATTGAGAAAGGGTGGAGCCTCCAATGGGATCAAAATACTCCCATTAAAGAGGTCCCGTCTCCAATGAGATAAGATACTCCCAAGAGAGCCAATCCTCCCATTAAGGAGATGCAAACTGGAGATAAAAAGGATTCAGTGTTAGAAATATGGGTTTACAGAACAGGTTAAAAGGTAATTAAGGAAATATCACACCTTGTTGTATAGACCAATCTCTTTGATGAAGGTGATAATTGAATCAATGTTGACTGTTTCAAAGAGATTGTGCATACTGTCAACATTGTAGTATTTCTCACGAATTGGCTGAAAGTCAATGCAATCTAATAAAATATGTTTTATTGTAAGGTGTTCGTTGCATTGAATACATTCTGGTGCATCTTCTCTGGTTAAAAGCCAGGAGTGTGTAAACCGAGAATGTCCGATTCGGAGCCTTGTGATTATCACCTCTTCTCGACGAACAGACCTGTAAGAGGGGTACCATTCGCCAACGGTTGGTTTAACGGAATGAAGTTTGTTGAAGTGATCAGCATCCCACTGGGATTGCCAAAGAGATTGGATGAAAGGTAAAATTGACGCTTTAAAATCTGTGTAAGGTATTTTAAAATGAGATATGGGCAGAGACAATGCCGACTTGGCAAGTTCATCGGCCTTTTCATTGCCTCGAATACCCATGTGACTTGGAAGCCAGCAAAATACAAACTTGTTTATATCGGAGAGAGAGGAAATTCTCTCAAGAACAGCACAAATAGATGGGTTCTCAATTTTCTGATTATAAAGAGCCTGGAGTGTAGAGAGAGAGTCTGAGAACAGAAGAAAGCGGTTAGACCTACTTTCCTCTACTAGACTCAAAGCAAGGTCGATTGCCTTCACTTCAGCAGAAAATATTGAAGAATTGTCAGGAAGGCGACATTTTTTACTTTTGTTACCAAATACTGCTGCTGCTGAAACAGCGTGCCCATCCTTAGATCCATCTGTATATATGGGTTTATATGAGTTGTACAGTCCTTTGATTTCCTGATATTGATTTTGGAAAACAACTCTATCTGTGGTTGATTTCTTGTGAGCTAGAAGGTCAAAACGAAATTCAGCAGCCTTTATCAACCATGGAGGGGTATCAGGAATTTTGCTTTCACAAATGGCATCCATGTCAACATGGAGATTGTCCAGATGAGGTTCCATGAGGATACCAAATGGCGTTATTGCATTTGGCTTCCTAGCAAATACGTTTTTGCAGCCAGGGTTAAAAACTATTTTGTGTGTAGGGTTGGATGGGTTTGCTTTCAACTTTAACATATATTGAAGGGATAACTTGAGCCTTCTGTGAGAGAGAGAAGGCTCATTGGCCTCTACATACAGGCTGTTGATAGGTGAGGTTCGAAAAGCCCCAAGGGCCAGACGTAAACCCTGATTGTGGATTGTGTCAAGGATCTTCAAATATGATTTGCGGGCTGAACCATACACAATGGAGCCATAGTCTAACTTGGAGTGAATAAGGGAGCGATAGAGATGTAGAAGAACTTTCTTATCTGCTCCCCATTCCGAATGAGCAACTGTTTTGAGAAGATTGAGTGCCTTATAGCATTTCTTTTTAAGTGCTTTAATGTGGGGCAAAAAGGACAATTTCTTGTCAAAGATGACACCTAAAAATTTAAATTCTGATACAACTTCAATTTTTGTGTTGTCAAGATGTAGCTTTTGGTCTCGATGATGACCTCGTAACTGACAAAAGTGAACACATTTTGTTTTCGTCTTTGAAAACTTAAAACCGTTTTCATCAGACCATGTCTGCAGTTTGTTTAAACATTGTTGAAGCTGTCTTTCAATAATGGCCATATGGCTTGATCTAAAACAAATGACGAAATCGTCCACATATAAACAACAATCCACACCAGGGTTAATAGCCTTAATTATACTGTTGATCTTGATACTAAAAAGTGTCACAGACAGGATACATCCTTGTGGCACACTCATCTTTACGTGATAAAGTCAGTATTTGTGGTATGATTTTCATGGAGCTTGCACAGTTTGTTTATCGCTTGTACCCTATTGATTTTGAAAAAAATCTGCCAATCAGTTTGGGAAAAGTAGCTATTTAAAGATCAAAATTTCCTTTTCTTGTTTACACAATAAAGTCTGTATTTGTGGTCCAACTTTCATGAAACTTGCACAGTTGCTCTGTATCATCAAAAGCTTGAATCATATTGATTTTGATAAAAAGTTTGACATTTAGTATGGGAAAAGTAGCCATTTAAATTTGAAAATTTACAATTTTAATTTACATGATAATGTTGGCATTTGTGGTTGAATTTTCATGAAACTTCCATAGTTGCTTTATATTATCAATAGCTTGAACGCTATGGATTTAAAAAAAAACCAAAACATTTGAAAATTCAGTATGGGAAAAGGTGCCATTTAAAGTTGGAATTTTTTTATTTCTTGTTTATGCATCTAAGTCACATTTTTGATTCATTCTTTTGAAACTTGCAAAGATTATTTGTAAAATCAAGGGATTGAGCTCTATTAAGAATGAAGAAAATATAGCAATCGGTTTAGGAAAAGCAGCCATTTGATGACTTAGTATTGTTTACTCAACCAAGTCCACATTATTGGTCACATTCTTTGAAATTTGCAGAGATTGTTTAAAACAGTGAGTACTGAAACTGTATCAAATTTAAAACACTGAGTACTGAAACCGTATCAAAGTTGACTGGATTCCTAACAATTGGTTTGAGAAATTGTACGTCAGGGTTTTTTTTTTCACTATTAATTTTATTCAATTCACCATGTCTACTTTTGCTATCTTAGTGGGTCAAGCACTTACCCCCATTTTTTTGTGTGTTTGCTTTTTTTCCTTTTTGCGTAACGAATTCATAGTGTATCCTATAAAAAACAGCACAATCATGCCAGTGGAGCGATTCGGGCCCTCAAGGGCCTCTAGTTTCATACAGTAGATTTTCGTGAAACTGAAAATTGCACAAAAACCTGATTTGGTCTTGGATTAGTCATTGTCTGCACAGGCTGATCTGGGACAACACACTTTTAAGCATATGTCCGAAGGCCTCTTTTCATGTTTTGCACGCCATATGGCAAAGAAGTAACAAGCAATCCTAAGTTTTAATAACTCTTGAGGACAAAGAACTTTTCCTTAGGGTTGTTATAAGTCTGAATTGTTTGTTGTCTGCAAATGCTTTTTCAAGTTGGTGTAGTAAAAATATTTGTTCACTGATATTAAAGAGTCCAACAGTGTTTTCTACCCTATCAAAGAAAAGATCCCATCATTTGTAGCACCTAATACTTGTCTTCTGCAAATGGGTTCATTATGGATAACTGAAAGCATTTACAGACGGCAAATTAAATGTGACTCATAAATTGACTGTTAAAGAAGGAAATGCTGGCTACCAGCATTTTTCGCTGTTCCCACATTGTTTTCAAAAGGTTTCTTTTTCAGGTTCATTAAAAGTCTGGTAAAAATTTACATGAAAAATGGTTTAAACCTTCACCAAACACTGACCTTAAGGAGAAAGGCTTTTGAAAAAGTTCTGGAAAAGGGAAAGGTGACCAGCATTTTCTCCTTTCCAACAATATTTCTTTTTACTATTCTTTCAGAGACAAATCCCAGCATTTAAGCTACATTAAATCTGTTGTCTGCAAATGCTTTCAATTTGGACTAATCTAAAATTTCGTGGTTTGGTAAAGAGTTAAAAAAAAGTTAAAGAACTTTCGACAGCACTTCAGTAATATCAAGATGAAAGCTTAACTGGTGTTCTTTTTCCCACAATGTTTTCCTACATTTCACAAACAAATTTCATCGACTTAGCCCTGTTTGTCATCTGCATAAGGGTTTAAATGTGGACATATTACATAAATAAAATGAAAATTGCAAGTATTTGCAGAAGACAAATTTAATGAGGCTAAAATAATGCTTTTTTTGCCTTTGCATGAGACTACCAGCATTTTCTCCTTGTCCCACAATGTTTTCATCAGCTGTACTGGTATTCCTCAGGGTGCTTAAAAGTTAGTAATGTAAAAGTAAAAGTTAGTGTGGTAGAAGTTTAAATCAGAAAATAAAAAACTAGCATTGCACATTAAAATATGAACTGATTTTTTTCAAAAACAGACAAGACTTAGTGCTTATCAACAGGACAAGACAAAGAAGACAAGACTAGTGGTTAATGACTATATAAACCCTTTACCACACAATCCCGACTTTTAACGACCCTGAAGAAGAAGACTTGAAAACACTGTGGGAAAAGGAGAAAATGCTGATTAACAGCATTTTCTCCTTTTCCAAAAATGTTTTCTATCCCATCAAGAACAAATTTCTTTATTTGGAAGACCTTTCAGATGTCGTCTGCAAGAGCTTTCAATTTGGACCAGCCATAAATTCTGTCATTTGGTAAAGACTTAACTCTGTTCCATAAGACAAAATCTGGCCCCAATACCAAATGGAAAGGATTGGCAGATGACATATTAAATGATGCTAAAATGATATTTTCTGCCTTTCATAAGGTGAAAAACACTGTGCGAAAAGGAGAAAATGCTGGTTATCAGCATTTTCTTCTTTTCCCACAATGTTTCCTTGATCTTCTTCCTTGGGGTCATTAAAACTCCAGGTTGTAATGGCAAAGGGTTAATTGTGTTTGGTGTAGAGAAGGCAAGACAAAAAAAAACATTGCAAATAGAGAAACTGCTTGCAATCCACAATAACAATGAGAAACAAGGAACATAACTCTCTATATATAATACTGAAAAAAAAAAGGTGAAGAAAGCTAAATGTCAGAGTGATTTAAACACTACAGATAAAGCTGTAATACATAAAAGGTTTAACCCTTTGCCACACAACAAAATTATGGAGTTATCAAAATTGAAAGTATTTGCAGACAACAATTTAATTGTGGCTGAAATGATGGAATTTTTCTTTCATAGGATAGAGAAACTTGTGGGAAAAGGAGAAAATTCTGGTGATTACCAGCATTTCCTCCTTTTCACACGTTGTTTTCAAAAGCTTTATTCTTCAAGGTCCTTAAAACTTGGGTTTGTGTGGTAAAGGGTTAGAAGGCAAAACAAGGTAAGGCTACTGAAAAATTCAAGAGATTAAATGGGTATGGTCCAAGTTTCATGAGGATCTGGCTGAAAATGTGGCCTCTAGGGTGGACATAAGCTTCTTCCAAGATCTGGTTTAGTGACCTATCTTTTGACCCAACATGACCCAAAATAAGAACTTGTCCAAGATATTATTAACCCTTTCCCAAATGACAAATTTTGGACTGGTCCAAATTGAAAGAGTTTGCAGACGACAATTTTAAATTTGATGAAAAATGGCAGAAAGTTAATAAAAAGGGTAGAAAACACTGTGGGAAAAGGAGAAATTGCTCGTTACGAGCAATTTCTCCTTTTCCCACAGTGTTTTCAAAAGACTTGTACTGCAGACACGTGAAAACCAGGGCTTGTTTGGGAAAGGGTTAAGACAAATATTCTGACCAAGTTTCAAGAGCCTCAGGCTGAAAATGTGGCCTCCAGGGTGCACATAAGGTTTTTCTTAAATTTAGCTCAGTGACCTACTTTTTGACCCTATGTGACCCAATTTCAATTTTTTTCCAAATTTTATCAAGACAAACATTCTGATCAAGTTTCATGAGGATCTGGCTGAAAATGTGGCCTCAAGAGTGCACACAAGGTTTTCCTAAGATTTGGCCCCGTGACCTCCTTTTTGACCTGACATGACCAAATTTCGAACTTGTCCTAGATTTTATCAAGACAAACATTCTGACCAAGTTTCATGAGGATCTGGCTGAAAATGTGGCCTCTAGAGTGCACACAAGGTAAATGTTGATGACCCGAACAACAGACGACGCATGACGGACAATGCACATCGGACACAGCACAATCACAAAAACTCACCTTGAGCACTTCATGCTCAGGTCAGCTATTTAACTACATAACAAACATCAAAAATTTAGACCAGTCCATATTGAAAACATTTGCAGATCATACATTTAATTTCTGTTTCCTCCCATTCAAGAGACTACTTTAACTTTGCTTTCAGTTTGGAGGTCTAAATTTCAGATGTCTTGTAAAAAGTTGATCACTAAGCTCTGAAAGGGAAAGTGATGAAATAATGCAGTAAAAGTCACATACTTGTGAGGTAAATGGGTTTAAGCTACAAGAATGTAGAAAAGTTGGCGAGTCCAGCCACAGCAAACGTGTCAGATTTTGGCCAACATTATGCTCTACACACCTACCTTACATATTTTTTCTGGACTGGCATAGACGGATGTGTACAACCTATCCCATAGGATATGAACATACCCATATTTGGTAGGGCCTCCCATGACCGTACATTTATAAAATCACGAGCCGAGACTAAACCACCTGCAGCCTCGGCCGCTATATTATACATAACCTCTGTGTGATCATCAACTACCTGAAGGGTCTGAAACATGCATGAAAATACAGTTAAATATACAACTGGTACAACACTGAATATCGGGGGATATGTGTCTATATGAGTCACATGATCTTGAAAGGAGTATTTCATTGGCTGACTTGAAGTACAAAGCCTATGAGCTTAACCCTTTACCGCACAATGCCGCCTTTTGACGCCCCTGGGAAAGAAGCCTTTTGAAAACATTGTGGGAAAAGGAGAAAATGCTGGTAACCAGCATTTTCTCCTTTTCCCACAATGTTTTCTACCCTATCGAAAAAAAGTTGCACCATTTGAGCCACATTGAAATTGTCCTCTGCAAATGCTTTCAATTTGGACAAGGCTGAAATTTTGTCGTCTGGTAAAGGGTTAAAGGTGTGGAGACTTTTTCAAGCAGTTTTCCATAATTCAAGCAATCACATTTTATTATGTTACTTTTAATACCCCAATTTTTTTTGATAGAGAAATACCCAATCACTGCCAAAAGATGCAAACATACTGAAACTACACATGGTACATCAATTATACCTATCACTTTACCACACAACAGTATTTTAGACATGTCCTTATTGAAAGCATATGCAGACAACAAACTAAATATTGCCCCAATGATGCAATCTGTCTTTCAAAGGATAGAAAAATTGTGGGACAATAGAAAATGCTGGAGAACAGAATTTTCTCATTTTCCATCATTGTTTTCAAAAAGCTTTTCCATTTGGGGTCATAAAACATGGCAATAATTGTATAAGGATAGTGTCTTTATCAAAAATAACACTATTTTAATGACCCTGAGAATGAAGAGTTTTGAAATCATTGTAGAAAAAGGAGAAATTACCCTTTCACTAACAGATTTCATCAACTGTCCAGTACTCCATCTGCAAATTTGGACAAGTCTAATATTTTGTTGCTTGGTAAAGGATCAAATGAAATCAACAAAATCTCCTGAAAAAGCCCATGTGACCCCTTACACATATTACACAACACATATATTAGTTAGTACCTGACATATTTTTTCTGTGGGGGCATGTCCGGGTGTGGGCCTGGGAGGCCAACACTGACTGAGATATATGTACCGTTGCCAAGCGGCATCCATTTGCGAAGAGTGACAAAATCCCGTGCAGAGATCAGACCTCCACCCCCTTCCGCCGCTATATTATAAGTGATCTCAGAATTTTGATCCAAAACCTGTAAAGTCTGTAAGAGAGGAATGTTTGACAATCAACAGCAAAAATCTTTAAAGGTTTGATTTTGCATCCACAATATCAACATGATTTTCCCTCTTAGCATAAATAAAACATCATCCATTGACCCTTTATCAAACATTCTTGTATTTTAATTATTTTGAGGAATGAGGCTTTGGAAAACATAACTGGAAAAAGAGCTAATGCTGTTAACTAGTATTTTCTCCTTTCTACAGTGTTTTCTCCTCTATTGAAAACCAATCCTATCATAACCTCAACCTTTAATTTTCCGTCTGCAAATGCTTTTAGTTTGGACAAATGTACAATTTTGTAGTCAGCTTTCAATTTGGACAAGTCTATAATTTTGTTGTCTGCGACTGCTTTGAATTTGAACAAGTCTATAATTGTGTTGTCTGCAACTGCTTTGAATTTGGACAAGTTTATAATTTTGTTGTCTGCACCTGCTTTGAATTTGGACATGTTTATACTTTTGTTGTCTGCAAATGCTTTAATTTGCACAAGTCTACAATTTTGCTGTCTGCAAACTCTTTCAATTTGCACAAGTGTACAATTTTGTTGTCAGCAAATGCTTTCAATTTGTGCAAGTCTACAATTTTGTTGTAAGCAAATGTTTTTAATTTGCACATGTCTACAATTTTGATGTAAGCAAATGTTTTCAATTTGCACATGTCTACAATTTTGATGTAAGCAAATGTTTTCAATTTGCACATGTCTACAATTTTGATGTAAGCAAATGTTTTCAATTTGCACATGTCTACAATTTTGTTGTCTGGTTTAGAGTTATCCACTTAACCCTTTACCACACAATCCCGACTTTTAACGACCCTAAAGAAAAAGTCTTCTGAAAGCATTGTGGGAAAAGGAGAAAATGCTGGCAACCAGCATTTTCTCTTTTTCCCACAATGTTTTCTACTCTTCCCAAAACAAATTTCAATTTTTGAGAAACAATTATTTTGTCGTCTGCTAAACTTTCAATTTGGACTGGTCTAAAATTTTGTTGTTTGGTAAAGAGTTAAGAGAATTCATTGTACTTATTCTGCCAAATCAGCACACCTCTCTTCACCATTTATCATCCATGAAATAAATTTGCTGCAGGAAACTTTAAAAAAACATCCTTTTAACTACACACAGAAAAATTTTCAGTCCATTTTGAACGCATGTGCAGATGACAATTTAAATGTGGTTCAAGCGATTGTATTTGTCTTTGAAAGGATAGAAAAACATAGTGGGAATTGGAGAAAATGCTGGTTATCAGCATTTTCTCCTTTTCCCATAATGCTTTTCAATGCCTTCTTTCAAAGGTGTCCTTAAAATTCAAGATTCTGTGGTAATAGGTTTAACACAAAAAAGACAGATACAATCATGGATTGGCGGATACCCACCCTACTTTCTAAAATGGTTGGATTCCACTTGGGTGAATCATTCAATGTTTGTATCATATCTTCCCACAGGTCTCTGGCTGGTAAGTTCATAATACCCTGAAATAACCACACAATTCATAGCAAAGATTAAAGTAAATTAACTCTTTACCAAATGACAAAATTTTAGACCAGTCCAAATTGAAAGCTTTTGCAGACGACAAAATAAATGTGAATCAAGTATTGAAATTTGTTTTTGGAAGAGCAGAAAACATTGTGGGAAAAGGAGAACATGCTGGTTACCAGCATTTTCTCCTTTTCCCATAATGTTTTCAAAAGGCTTCTTTCTCAGCGTTGTTAAACGTCGGGATTGTATGGTAAAGAGTTAGCACTTTACCAAACAATCCTGAAGAAAGCTTTGGAAAACATTGTGGAAAAAAGGAGAAAATGCCAGTAACTAGTTTCTGCTTTTCCTGCAATCATTTCTATCCTTTAGCACTTTAATACATGAAAAAATTCTGGGCTTGTCCAAATTCAAAGTTGGCAGACAATGAATTGAATATGGCTCAAAAGGGGGGAACTGCATTTAAAAGAAAGGAAAACATTGTGAGAAAAGGAGAAAATGCTGATGAGTAGCATTTTCTACTTTTCCCACCATGCTTTCAAAATCCTTCTTTCTCAGCATCCTCAAAAATAAGCATTGTGTGGTAAAGGGTTAGAAGACGAAACAACATCAAGTCAAATTTAATTCCTCATTTGCAAATGCTTTCAATTTTGGAGAGTCTACAGTTTTGCTGTGTAGTAAAGAGTTACAAGCAAGATCCAGAAATTAGTCTCAAGTTATCAGTTTATTCAGATAATTGACAAAACCACCTGAAGCTTCAATCTGTACTAAAAGAGAAATGTACGAGTGTGTTTGTCCAAGATCCCTATGGATATGCATTTATTTTTAAAACCTACAATATTTTTAACCCTTTCAGTGTTATAGGTGAAAACAGGGACTTTTGCGGACGGCATAGATCAAGATCAGACTGCACAGAACGTGCAGTCTGATCTTTGATCTATACTTCCGCTTGTTTGGTCAAGCCTTTATGATAAAAATCTTCCGGAGACACAGTGGATTCTATATACAGCCATTAAAAGAAGCCAAGTTTGTTTATTTGGCGCCGAAAGAGTTAAGAAATAAAAGAGATAGAACAATGTGCCTACAACAATGTGCCTACTATCACCCCTTTACGCTTCATTCTGTGTACCTCGAAAAGTTACCAACAAATTTTCCATCAAGCAGTATCATTAGAAAGAGTAATTTTCACTGGTCATTTCAGTGCTTTTATAGCGCATTTTGCGAAAAGAAACCAATGAAATTCTCTGTTTCATTTCGAGGGTAAGTGTAGCACATATCGACCTTTGCATCATTTATCGACCCCAACCAACATTTTGTTTAAGGTACATCAAACATTTTTAAAGCAGCTGCTTCTTTGCTATTTCATTGCTTTGGCTGCTTATCTCTCCACCTTTTTGCCAAGGACCATCCAGCATGCGACAATTTTTGACTCATTTTAGCTGCACTTGGGTATTTTTGCAAGTTGACTTTGACTTGAAAAATGTGAACAATTCTTTTTTTCAATTTTCAGGATTTAAGTAAGTTTTATCACAAATCCAGATAGGTTATTCAGAATGAAGTGGCTTACTTTGCATCTTACCATATTATCATATGGATACTGTTCATTTAACCTTTTACCACACAATCCCGACTTTTAACGACCAATCAATCCTGAGTGAGAAGCTTTTTGAAAACATTGTGGGAAAAGGAGAAAATGCTGGTAACCAGCATTTTTTCCTTTTCCCACAATGTTTTCGAACCTTTCAGAAACAAATGCAATCATTTTGGCCACATTTAATTTGTCATCTGCAAATGCTTTCAATTTGGACCAGTCCAAAATATTGTTGTTTGGTAAAAGAGTTAAAATAATTTACAGGCAAAGGGTTGATATATGATATATGTATCAAATTCTTGGCATGTTGTTGACCGTACTGTAATTTCTTGTTAAAAAGAGATATATAGATATTGCAGATATTTTCTAAGTCTTATGTTGCTTTTCCGAATGATTTTGTGTAGAATCAGCCATAAATACATTTAATTAAGTACTGGAAAATGTCGTGAAAATTATGCTCACCTTATTTGTTACCATAATTTTCAATTGAACATATTTAAAATGCTTCTGGTGGCATATCTTGAAATCTAAAGACATGCAAAGGAGAGATAAAATGGTGCCACAAATTGCTTCATGATTTGATGTTCTTCAATTGGTAAAATATGAGAATTTATGGGTAGAAATTATCAGGGGGCTGATATTAGACCACTTTGCTCTATCACAAAATATCTCAGTTTTGCAAAATGACACAGCAATGGCTATGAAATTTACTTGATGTTTTCCTTGTAAACGGCAGAGCTAAAAATGAAGGTTTGGCTCAAGCCAAACTTTGTATTAATTTTCAACCATAACAATCAAATATTTCAAGGCAAAATTCATTTTCATCGTACCTGCAACCTAAATAATTTCCTGCCATATTTCTTGACATATTGACTGCTGATAAGCCCTTCCTCCATAGATTTTCCAGCCTCTTTCTTCCATTCGTCAGACTTAAACAACTCTAAAAATGCCTCTTTGGCTTCTTCTAGTAATTTTGCGTAGGTGTCATATTCCTGTAGAAAAAGAAGTAAGAAAGTTCTTAATATATGAGCAGAGCTCTGGCAAAAAGTGGTTTAACTCTTTACCAAACGACAAAATTATGGACTAGTCCAAATTGACAGCATTTGCAGATGACAAATTACTGGTGGCCCAAATGATAAAATTTGTTCTTGATTGGGGGAAAACATTGTGGGGAAAAGGAGAAAATGCTGATTACCAGCATTTTCTCCTTTTCCCACAATGTTTTCTAAAGCCTTCTACCTCAGGGTCATTAAACGTTGGGGATTATGTGGTAAAGGGTAAACTCTTTATCAAACAATGCCAAGTTTTAACAACCTTGAAGAAAAGGCTTTTGAAAACATTGTGGGAAAAGGAGAAAATGCTGGTAACCAGCATTTTCTCCTTTTCCCACTAGGTTTTCTACTCTTTCAAGAACCAAATCCTATCATGTGAGCCACAGTAAAGATACTGTTTTTGATGGTTTTCAATATGGTCTCGTTGAGAATTTTCTCCTTTGGTAAGGAGTTAACTCCAAACCAAATGACAGAATTTTGGACCTGTCTCGAGGTAGAATGGGCCGTGGACACGCAGAAAATTTACCAATTACAACAAAAGTTTTGACTCATGTCAGCCTGTGCGGACTGCAAAAGCTGATATGGGTTGATACTTTTTGCAGATGCATTAAACGGCCTTTTAACCCTTTACCAAACAATCCCGACTTTTAACGACCCTAAGAAAGAAGCCTTTTGAAAACATTGTGGGAAAAGGAGAAAATGCTGGTAACCAGCATTTTCTCCTTTTCCAACAATGTTTTCTACCCTTCCCAACACAAATTTCAAATTTTCAGTCACATTTATCATGTCGTCTGCAAATGGTTTCGATTTGGACCAGTCTAAAATTTTGTCGTTTGGTAAAGAGTTAACAAAGTACGGCTCAGAATGTTAATAGTAAGCTTTTCATTTACCATATAGGGGCACTGATAACAGGCATAACACTGATGCTCTATGCTTAACCCTTTACCAGACGACAAAATCTTATCCTTGTCCAAATTAAAAGCATTTGCAGACGTCAATTTCATTGTGGTTCAAATGGTGCATCTCTTCTTTGATAGGGTAGAAAACATTGTGGGAAAAGGAGAAAATGCTGGTTATCAGTGTTTTCTCCTTTTCCCACAATGTTTTCAAAAGGCTTCTATCCCTGGGGCATCAAAAGGCGGCATTGTGTGGTAAGGGGGTTAACTCTTTACTAAATAATCCCCTGTTTAACTCTTTACCACATAATCCTGACTTTTATCGACCCTGAAAGAGAAGGCTTTTGAAAACATTGTGGGAAAAGGAGAAAATGCTGGTAACCAACATTTTCTCCTTTTCCCACAATGTTTTCTACTCTATCATTAACAGAAATAATTAATTAAGCTACATTTAATTTGTCGTCTGCAAATGCTTTCAATTTGGACCAGTCTAAAATAGTGTCGTTTGGTAAAGAGTTAAACAACCTTGAGGAAAAGGCTCTTGAAAACATTGTGTGATAAAGGAGAAAATGCTGGTAACCAGAACTTTCTCCTTTTTCTACAATGCTTTTAACTCTCATAAAGAATGAAATCCCATCATTTGAATCAGAGGTGGTTTGTCATCTAAAAATGCTTACAGTATGAAAGAGTCTAATGAATGAATGAATGTTGTTTTATGGCGCATCGACAGTTTTGGTCATTTAGCGCGCATATCTGTGTTAAAAGATAATAAAAGTGGAATTGTTTAAACTGAAAAAAGTTTGAATACATTAATAATGATAAAAGAGTTGAATTAAGAAGTATTATGTGTGATCTTCATGTACATAATGGACATTATTGAGTGACAGGGCAATCACTATCTACTCAAAAGTTTTAAATGATAAAGTTAAGAATGTCACTGTGATAAAAAGATTTGAACAAAAAGTTGGATTGATAGTAAGAAGTGTTAAATTAAGAAGAGTGTCATTTTTAATGTGCATAAAATATGATACTGAGTGGCTGGGCGTCCCTGCCTACTCCAAAGTTTTAGATTAAAAAAGTAAGACTGTGAATCAGCGGACAAGATACCTAATATAAAGGTGTGTAAAGAATGTAAAAAGATGGGTAAGAAACTCAAAAAGCAAATATCACAGTTTATTGTAAATGCCAATCTCCTTTATGAAAGCAATAATAGATTCAACACTGACAGAATCAAAAAGATTTTTTAAACTATTGACGCTGAAATATTTTGAACAAACTGGCTGAAAGTCAATGCAGTCTAGTAGGATATGTTTTACAGAAAAGGATGCACTGCATGGAAAACATTCAGGGGCATCATCTCTGGTCAAGAGCCAGGAATGTGTAATGCGTGAATGGCCAATTCGAAGTCGTGCAATTATCACTTCTTCTCGACGAACAGACCTGTAAACGGGGTACCATTCACCAAGGGAAGATTTAACTGAATGCAATTTATTGAAAACATCAGCATCCCACTGGAATTGCCGAGGAGATTGGATATGTGTTAAAACAAAGGATTTAAAATCAATGTGTGGAACTTTAAAATCTGAAATGGGAGAAAAGAGTCTAAAATTGTTTTCATTTGGTAGAGGCTTCAAAGGGTCATCCATAATGTTTGGACATGGTTACCAGCAATTTCCTCCATTTGCCACAATATTTTCAAAGGCCTCTCCTGTCAGGGCTGTAAAAACAGGCTTGTTTAGTAAAGGGTTAAAACAGTCTGTGGTTGAAGTGTAACCTTAAAATATTTTCTTAATGTAAGCAAAAAAGAACAAAAATATGCAACAGAAATATTTCCCTTTTTTTGTCTAAATACCAGCTTAATCCTTTACTAAACAATCCTGGGTTTGAAACCCCGATTCAAATGCTGTTGAAAACATTATAGGAAAAATATAAAATGCTGGTAACCACCATTTTCTCCTTCTCTCACAATATTTCCTGTCCTTTTAAAGATAAAGTCTATCATTTTAGCAATTTCTGATTTGTCCTCTACATTTTGTTTTCAATATGGTCTGATCTAAACTTTTGTTGTCTGTTAAGGAGAGAACCCTTTGCCACAAAATCCCGAGTTCTAATGACTCTTAGGAACAAGGCCTTTTGAAAAAATTGTACAGCAGTTTTTCTCAGAAAAAAAAGATTCTACTGAACATCACAAGACTATTGTAAAAGATTTGCTAAGTATCAAAAGACTACCCATGATAACCAAAATATTTTGTTCAATTTTACAAGAATACCCATGATACCCAAAAAGTTATGTTCAATATCACTAGGCTACCCATGATAACCAACGGATTTTGTTCCATATCATATGGCTACTTGTGAATACCAAAAGACCACCCCGGTTGATTACCAAAGATTTTGTTCAATATCACAAGACTATCCATGATAACCAAACTATTTTGTGCAATATCACAAGACTGACCATGAACCATGACCATCAAAAGACTTCGTTTAACCCTTTCCCAAACAAGCCCTGGTTTTCACATGTCTGCAGTACAAGTCTTTTGAAAACACTGTGGGAAAAGGAGAAATTGCTCATAAAGAGCAATTTCTCCTTTTCCCACAGTGTTTTCTACTCTTTTTGAGACCTTTCTGCCATTTTCATCAAATTTAAAATTGTCGTCTGCAAACTCTTTCAATTTGGACCAGTCCAAAATTTGTCGTTTGGGAAAGGGTCAATATCAAAAATCTATGATAATCGAAAGATTTTGTTCAATAATACAATTGTAAATATCCATAATGACCCAAAGATTACTACAGTGTATCTCAATCTGCTTACTTGTTCCATATTTTTTTAGTGCCAAATCACAAGACTACCCATGAAAACCAAAAGATTCTGTTCATTATGACATGAGTACTTAAGATAACCAAAAGTATCTGTTCAATATCACAAGACTACCCAAGATAACCGAAAGATTTTGTTCAGTATCACAAGACTATCCATGATAAAAAAAAGATTTTGTTTAATATCACAAGTCTATCCATGATAACAAAAAGACTGTTCAAAATTATTTAAAACTACCCATGATAACCAAAGGATTTTGTTAAATATAACACAAGAATACCCATGATAACCAAACAATTACTACAATGTATTTCATTCAATCTGCTGACTTGGTCCATACTTTTTCAATGCCAAGTCACAAGACTACCTATGAAACCAAAAAGATTTTGTTCAATATCAAAGACCACCCATGTTAAGCAAAGAATAACTAACCTGTATTTCATTCACTCTGCTTACTTGTTTCCTACTTTATTTGTGCCAAGTATTCAACATTTTTCTGTCCTGTGTAACTCTTTACTAGATGACAAAATTAAAGACTGGTCCAGATTGAAAGTATTTGCAGACGACAATGTACATGTGGCTCAACAACTAGGATTGATACTTATTTAATTCTTTACCAAACGACAAAATTTTAGACTAGTCCAAATTGAAAGCATGTGCAGAATGACAAAATAAACTTGGCTGAAAGACTGAAATTTTTTTTAGGAACAGCAGAAAACATTGTGGAGTAACGGAGAAAATGCTTAAGTTACCAGAATATTCTTCTTTTCCCACGTTTTCAAAAGGCTTCTTTCTCAGGGTTGTTAAAATTTGGGATTGTGTGGGAATGGGTTAACACCACACTGTTTTTAAACCTTTTCTTTGGGTTGTTATTTTACCCATGACAGAAAAGTATATCTTTGTGAAACAATTTTTACAATTTTAACAAAACAGACTCCAGTAATTGGTTTAATTCAGAGAAAAAACCTTTTTTAAAAGACACTATACAAAAATTTTAAAACAAGGAAGGGAGAGAAAGCATGTCATGTGATATTTCAGAAGGGCAGAGCAAATCACCTGGCATTCTGGTAATAGCTGATTGGTCAATCAAACTAAAATTTGACATAGAAGATATATCTCAAAGATCAGGTGAAAATATGTATGTGACACTCTGCTAGAATTTAATGAACTGTCATTCGGACAAAACGCTTTGTCCAAAGGAAGATACAATGAAGGATTGGATTAATAGGTTTCTTTAACCCTTTGCTGCACAATCACAATTTTTTAAGGCCCTGAGATGGAAGCCTTTTGAAAACATTTTGGGAAAAGGAGAAAATGCTGGTAACCAGCATTTTCTCCTTCTTCCCAAAATGCTTTCTCCATTTTTAAAAGCAAATCCGACTATTTAAGCAACATGTAATTTGCCTGCTACCATTGCTTTGAATTTGGATCAGTCTAAAATTTTGCAGTGTGGTAGAGAGGTAACCCTGTTCAGACAACAAAGTTTTAGATCCTTCCATATTTACTCTTTACCGAATGACAAAATTTTAGGATGGTCCAAATGAAAAGCATTTGCAGACAACAAATAAATGTGACTCAAAAATTGTAAATTGTTTTTGGAAGTATGGAAAACATTATGGGAAAAGGACAAGCATTTTCTCCTTTTCTCACAATGTTTTTAAAAGCTGTCTTCCTCAAGGTTGTTGAAAGTTGGGATTGTGTGGTATAGGGTTAACAGCACTTGCAGACCACAAATGAAAACTGCTAAAATGTAGGAATTTGACACAGCGACTGAATGACATTTACTTTGTGGTCTGCAGATTCTTTCAATTCGGAAAAGCCAAAAATTTTGTTTTGTGTTCAGAGGTTAATTGTAAGGAATCCACTGGGGACAGAGGAGCGCTCTGAGTGCCTAAATCTAAACCATATCTGTAAACCTAGACAAACACCACAATGCCACTATGTTCTAATAGCTATCAGGTCGCCGGTTTGATCCCAGGCTTGGCCAATTTCTTTCCAAGGATTGATGATAATCATTGCGAAAGGATTCATTCCTCTCTCACCGCTGACCATTGTTTTGACGATGGTTATGGTGGGAAAGCAGCCAGCAGCCAGTGGCTTGGAAAGAATATTGTGTGGTGTACTGGCAACAGAAACTCCAGAAAAGCATGGATAGGTGTACCGGTCGGTGTGATATAACAGAAATAATGTTTAAAATTACGTTAAACACCATGCAATCAATCAATCAACAATCTACTAGGTATCACAGACAAAACTGACTTTCAAGAATTGCTGTAACTGGGACATAATTTTTGTTAAAGAAAATACCAAACAACAAAATTTTAGGCTTGTCCAAATTGAAGGCATTTGCAGACGACAGGTTGAGCTTAGCTCAAATGATGGAATTTGTCTTTCATGGGGTAGAAAACATTGTGGGGAAAGGAGAAAATGCTGGTTACCAGCATTTTCTCCTTTTCCCACAATGTTTTCAAAAGGCTTCTTCCTCAGGGTCGTATAAACTTGAGATTGTGTGGTAAAGGGTTAACTTACCTTTCAAGCGTATCAAAATTGTCATAAGGAACAAAAAGATTAAAACGGAAACACAATTGGCAATATTATTTGAGTTAACCCTTTCCCAAACGACAAATTTTGGACTGGTCCAAATTGAAGGAGTTTGCAGACGACAATTTTAAGTTTGATGAAAATGGCAGAAAGTTCTCAAAAAGGGTAGAAAACACTGTGGGAAAAGGAGAAATTGCTCGTTACGAGCAATTTCTCCTTTTCCCACAGTGTTTTCAAAAGACTTGTACTGCAGACACGTGAAAACCAGGGCTTGTTTGGGAAAGGGTTAAAAGATACTGTTATGTGTCATCAAC
Source organism: Tridacna gigas (assembly GCA_945859785.2). Lineage (NCBI taxonomy): Eukaryota > Metazoa > Mollusca > Bivalvia > Cardiida > Cardiidae > Tridacna > Tridacna gigas. The sequence continues at coordinate 7,267,636 of OX244035.2, forward strand.
TGTCACAATATTTATCATAATCTGGCTATTGACACGCAGCACAGTGCAAGGGAAGTTTGTCAGTCTGAACAGGTTTACACTCTTCATCTGATGACAAAATTTTAGACTAGGTCAAATTCAAAGCATTTGCAGATGACAAAAAACATTTGACTCATAAAATGAAATTTGTTTTGAGGAGGGTAGAAAACATTGTGGGAAAAAGATCAAAGGCTGGTTACCAACAATTTCACCTTTTCCCACAATGTTTTGAAAGGCTTTCTTTCTCAGGGTCATTAAAAGTTGGGATTGCATGGTAAAGGGTTAACAGCAATACAGTCATGTCACTGAAACTGCTAACTTGTTCATAAATCTCAGCAGTACTAGACTGGGGCATTGTGGTGCCTTGCCCAAGGTTACTCCAATACAACCATCACCACCAGCAGGGATCTGACCAGGACCTCTGGATTATAAATTAACTCTTTAACACACGAGAAAAATGTAGACCAGTTCAAATTGTGAGCATCTGCAGACGACAATTCAAATGTGACTCAAATGGGGAATTTTGCCTTTGATATGCCTTTGATATGTTACAAAACATTGAGGGAAAAGGAGAAAATACTGGTTACCAGCATTTTCTCCTTTTCCTTTTCCCACAATGTTTTCAAAAGGTTTCTTCTTCAGGGTCGTTAAAAGTCAGGATTGTGTGGTAAAGAGTAAAATGCATAGCCTCAGAGGTCTCTGTGAGCTGTAAGCGCTAACCCTTCACCAAACAATCCCCCGTCTGAATGACCCTGATGAAGAAGGCTTTCAAAAACATTTTACGAAAAGGGGAAATGGTATTTACCTACATTTTCTCCTTTTCTAACATGTTTTTTCCTTCTTTTTAAAAACAAAGTCCCAATATTTTAATCAACTTAAACTGTCAACTGCAAATGCATTCAATTGGAACCAGTCTAAAATTTTTTCGTCCAGTAAATGGTTAAGGAGGTGGCTGGTTTGATCATCAGCTTGGCCAATTTCTTTCTGAGGATTGATGATAGTCATTGCGACAGGATTCATTCCTCTCTCATCATTGACCATTGTTTCGACAAGGGTTTGTGGGAAAGCAGAGGCAGTGGCTTTGAAAGAATATTGTGAAGAGAACTGGTAAAAGAAACTCCAGGAAAGCATAGATATGTGCACTGGCCGCCGTGATATAACTGAAATTATGTCGAAAATGGCATTAAACACCATACAATCATGCAATCAAAACCAAATTGAAAGCAACTGCAGACAACAAAATAAATGTGACTGAAAAATTGAAATTTTGTTTTGGGAAAGGTAGCACTTCTCCTTTTCCGAAAATGTTTTCAAAAGCTTTCTATCTCAGGGTCATTTAGGTTAGGAATGTTTGGTAAAAGGTAAATGGGAAAAAATAAGTAAAGCAATCAACAACATTGTAGGGGTATGTGGGAACTGTGATTCAACAGAAATGTACCATTCCAATCAGGGCAAGAGGGGTAACTAAGCATGTCTTCAAAGCAAAGGAAGGTAATCAGGCAACTATCATTTTCCTACCCCACTTACCCCAGAACTCTGTAGACTAGCAAAAGAACCATGACTTGCCTGTCTACGATGTCTTTCCCCGGACGTGGTGCTCTCTGACTCCTCTTCTGACTCTGAAAATAGAAGAAATATGAACCATACTCTGGCAAAAGGGAGTTTAACCCTTTCCCAAACAAGCCCTGGTTTTCATGTGTCTGCAGTACAAGTCTTTGGAAAACACTGTGGGAAAAGGAGAAATTGCTCCTAACGAGCAATTTCTCCTTTTCCCACGGTGTTTTCTACCCTTTTTGAGAACTGCCTGCCATTTTCATCAAATTTAAAATTGTCATCTGCAAACTCTTTCAATTTGGACCAGTCCAAAATTTGTCGTTTGGGAAAGGGTTAATGCATCTCTGTATTGCATTATCATTTCTGTAATGCATTATCATCTCTGTATTGCATTATCATCATTCTCTATGATGCATTATACTAAGCAAGTTATCTTATAAAACATAAATCCATAAAATCCATTTTGTCTTAAACTCTTTACCAAACGACAAAATTTCAGACTGGCTCAAACTGAAAGCAATTGCAGACGACAATTTATGTGTATCTGAAATGATGATTTCTATCTTTGATAGGGTAGAAAACATTGTGGGAAAAGGAGAAAATGCATTTTCTCCTTTTCCCACAATGTTTTCAAAAGGCTTCTTTCTCAGGGACATTAAAACCTGGGATTGTGTGGGAAAGGGTTAAAACTGACTGAATTGGAAGGTAGTCTGGTCCTTTGACAAGCAGAAAATTGACCAATAACAACAAGTTTCAACCCAGGTCAGCCTGCGCAGGCTGACATGGGTTGATACTTTTGCAGATGCATTTAACCCCTTACCACACAATCCAGAGTTTTAACAACCTTCAAGAAGAAAGCTTTGCAAAACATAGAGGGAAAAGGAGAAAATGCTTGTAACCAGCATTTCCTTGTTTTCCCACGTTTTCTACCTCTTCAAAGACAGTTATTACTTTTCTGGGTACAATGGGTATGTCGCCTGCAATTGCTTGAAATTTAGTAGAGTCTAAAATTTTGCTGTTTGATAAAGAGTTAACCCCTATTCACTCAGCATGGCTCCTAACCAAATATACATCAAATTTTTGTACGCATAGTTTCAAAAGCCCTGAGCATGGACTAAATGACTGTTTGGTAAATGGAGACCATTTTGGACTGGGAGAGGTGCATGAAAATTTACCTTTTACCACAGTCATAGTCAAGGGTGGATGCACAGATGGATGGACAGAAAGACAGACAGATGGACAAACAGGCAGACAGACATACATACAAACAGATGTATGGACAGACAGACAGATAACCTTGGCCATACCATCCTAAAATCATAGCAAGAACACTGCTTAGCTGCGGATGCTTGATTTTCAATGAAAATTCAAAGTCAAAAAAGGGACATAAATCTAACAAAAATGCTTTCATGGTTACCTGCTCTTGTTGTTTGGGTTCCCCTTTTGATAATTAACATAGTACCAAAGTTTGAAGCAAATATCTTCAGTAACAATAGAGATATTATAGAGATATTATAAAATGTCGAAATTTTTGCATGACTATGCAGGCAACAATGATGATGATGACGATGAGGGCTACGACCACACCTCAATGTTTTCTTCACAAACAGCCAAGCTAAAGATATAGATGAATTCCCTCCCATTCAAAATAGCTTATGTAGGCAGCACAGTTCTTTAGCAAACAAGAATCTTTTAGACCAATGAATTTTAGTAGGCACTAGCAGCCAACAGAGTACTATTGGACCTAAAAGGACAAGATCTTTTTCTCTGAAAAGGTAGAAAACATTGTAGGGAAAAGGAGAAAATGCTGGTAGGCTCGTTTATCACGTGACTTCACATAAAGAACAATGGATTCATGCATTTTTGACCAATTCATCGCAACCTTCAACAACACTTGTTACTGCATCCTTTTGAAAAGCTTTCAGTCAAACAGCTGGAACAATTAGAAGTTATTGTTATCCTCTTAAGTCATTGTGAATAACCTGTTTGAAATTTTGTTGTCAATATTTTCACAGATGGCTCACAAGCTGGAAGTGATCAAACCAAGGCTGTTGGAATTTCGGTATCTGTTTTTAGTCATTTACATTTGAAAACTGATTGCAGTGACATCTAGTTTACCCCCCTGTGAGATGGGGTAAACTAGATGTCACCACAATTGCATTTCGAATGTCCCCGGACCATCATTTTTGACAAAGTAATGTCACAATGATAGAAAAGGAAAAATTAACGGACTGGAACCTAAGGCTTATAGGGCATAAAACCCCTAAACAAACACACTGAATTTTGCCAACAACTTTACCTTTTTTGTCTGCTTTCCTTTTGAAAAATTCATTAAAATAACTTGTCATTCCCTTCTTCTCACTCGCAGCCACAGACATACCGCAAAGTTTGCTGAGAAATTATGTTCCAAAGCTTTCACAACACCTCACAAAACTATAATTTTCAAAAACAGCACAATTCCATATGCACTGGGCAATACTAGGCTTTGTTCTTGAAGACAATGTAAATCAAGATCTTAACTTCACTTCATTTGTACATTTTGCCATGTGCAAAATTTAATGCTTTCACTTTGGAAGTGTGTAACAGTTCTTGTTTGGGAAAGGGTTAACTTGTTGTAGACTGGTCCAAATTGAAAGCATTTGCAAACAACAATTGAAATGATGTGAATTGTCTTTGATAGGGTAGAAAACATTGTGGGAAAAGGAGAAAATGCCGGTTACCATAATGTTTTTAAAACATCTTCTTCCTCAGGGTTGTTAAAACTTGGGACTGTGTGGTAAAGGGTTAGGAAATCAAAATGGTCATCCCTAAGTTTTTTAGTTATGGGTTTATATTGTGCTTCTCAGCGGTGTTGAAAAGAGAAGATTTTATCACACAGTTTGATATACCAATGTTTGACACCTCAAAAAAAAATTAGCTGGATCATGTAAAAACAATACAATATCTTCATTTAACCCTTTACCAAACAATAAATATTTAGACTGGTCCAAATTGAAAGCATCTGCAGACGACACATTAAATGTGGCTGAAATGATGGAATTTTTATCTGATAGTGTAGAAAACATTGTGGGAAAAGGAGAAAATGCTGTTTGCCAGCATTTTCTCCTTTCCCTCCAATGTTTTCAGAACCTTTCTTTTTCTCTATCGTGTCGTATGAGCTCAGGATTGTGTGGTAAAGGGTTAAGCCTTTACCACACAAATCCTAGTCTTAATGGTGGTGAAGAAAAAGGCTCTCGAAAACATTGTAAGAAAAGGTAAAAATGCTGGTAACAAGCATTTTCTCCTTTTCCCATTCCGAGATAATTTCCTCCACTTGAGACAAATTTTATTTGTCGTCTACAAATGCTTTGGATTTGGGAAAGTCCAAAATTTTGTTGTTTGGTAAAGAATTTACCACTCAAGATCGCCAAGCCCAAGTAGCTGTATCAAGCAACTGCTCCTTCCTCTGCAATGTTTTCTGTACCATAAAAATTTGTACATTCTTACACCTTTTTATCCATCTTGTCACTAACCGCAGTTTTTGTCGTGTTTGACCATTTACCACGGAACAAAATTTCAGTCTTGTCCAAATTGAAATCACTTCCAGATCACATATTAACCTTTTTCTACACAATCCAGACTTTGAATGATTCTGAGGAAGAAAACTTTTGAAAACATTGTAGAAAAAGGAGAAAATGCTTGTAACCAGTATTTTCTCATTTTCCCACAATGATTTCTATCTTTCTTAACACAAATTTCAAAATTTGAGTTACATTAAACTTTATTTTGTCATTTGCAAATCCTTTCAATTTGGACAAGTCTAAACTTCTATTGTTTGAATTAAAGATTTATCAGATGACAAAATATCAGACTTGTCCAAATGGAAAGCATTTACTGATGACAAATTAAATGTCACTCTAAACATAATATTAGTCTATTGAAGTGGTAGAAAATATTGTGGGGAAAGGAGAAAATGCTGGTTTCCAGCATTTTCTTCTTTTCCCACAATGTTTTCTACCTTATCAAATGCAAAAAACACCATTTAAATTACATTTGATTTGTCATCTGCAAATGCTTCAAATTGGTCAAATCCAAAATTCTGTCGTATGGTAACGAGTTAATTCCATACTGAAGAAACATTATTAGAAATAATGGTGACCATAAAATCCATCTCACACAATAAATGCACACTCTACTTTTTTTTTTAATATAAATTGCTAATCATTTGTTTTTTGCATCAAACATTATTCCTCGAAAGATATATTTCAAACACAAAACAAGGTAGGTATTTCATTATTTTCCAATACACAAAAACTCCTGAAAAGAAAATTTTGGACTTCTGAACTCTTTAAACAATTATTGATTTTTTTACTCCATTTTTTCCCAAAGGACTCAAGTTCAAGATCTGAGCAGTCTAGTTTTAACACTTTCCCAGAGACAAAAGTTTCGACTTGTCAAAACTGGTATTAGCAGACAACAAATGTGGCTAAAAATAGCGGAATTGTCTTTGAAAATAATGCTGAAAACAATGTTAGAAAAAGATAAAACGCTTGTAACCAGTATTTTATTCTTCTCCAAATATATTTTCAAAGGCCCTCTCCTTCAGAGTCATGCTGACATGAGGTAAAGGAAAAAAACACTTGATAAAAAGGTATACCTTTAGCTTTAATGTTTATAATATTATTAACTCTTTACCAAACAACAAAATTTTGGACTGGTTGAAATTGAAAGCATTCGCAGACAACAACATAAAAGTCACTTTAAAATTGAAATTTGTTTTGGGAAGGTTAGAAAACATTGTGGGAAAAGGAGAAAATGCTGGTTACCAGCATTTTCTCCTTTTCTCACAATGTTTTTAAAAGGCTATTTTCTCAGGTTTGTTAAAAGTCAGGATTGTGTGGTAAAGGGTTAACGCTTTACCACACAATCCCAAGTTTTAATAACCCTGAGAAAGAAGCCTTCTGAAAAAATTGTGGGAAAAGGAGAAAATGCTGGTAACCAGCATTTTCTCCTTTTTCTAACAATGTTTTCTACCCATTCAAAGACTAATTCCATCATTTGAGTCACATTTGAATTCTTGTCTGCAAATGCTTTCAATTTGAATAGAGTCTTAGATTTGTTATGTGGTAAAGAGTTAACTCTTGACAAACGACAAAATTTTAGACTTGCCCAAATTAAAAGCATTAGGGGAAGACAAAATAAATAGGAATATAAAAATTGAAATTTGTTTTTGGAAGGGTCGTATACATTGTTGGAAAGAGGAGAAAATGCTGGTTACCAAAATTTTCTCCTTTTCCAACAATGTTTCTAAAAGCTTTCTTACTCAGGGTTGCTAAAAATCAGGATTGTGTGGTAAAAAATTAAGGACTTTTCTAAATGCCAAGACCACTGGAAAATCTACAATTTTGTGCTATTGAAAATTTGAGGTTACGAAAATTAGGGAAAATGTGACAAATTCGGAAATTGCTCAATTGAGTATTTTTTTCATTTTGTAACAATATTTTCAAATGCCCTATTCTACAGAGATATCAATGTTTGTCTTAACACTTTACTACACAACAAAGTTTTAGACTAGACCAAACTGAAAGCATTCGCAGAGGATAAACTAAATGTGACTCAACTGATGATTTCTGTCTTTGATAGGGAAGAAAACATTGTGAGAAAAGGAGAAAATGCTGGTTGCCAGCATTTTCTCCTTTTCCCACAATGTTTTCAAAAGCTTTCCTTTCCAGGGTTGTTAAAACTCGGGACTGTGTCATAAAGAGTTAAGGAGGCAAAGAGTTCACAAATTTTCAAATCAATACCATTATGTAGATATGAAAAAATGACAACACCCTTTTCTGTTCAACCCTTTAACACAAAATCCCGAGTTTTAACAATCCTGACAGAAAGAGGTTTTGAAAACATTGTTGGAAAACGAGAAAATGCTGTTAACCAGCATTTTCTCCTTTTCCTACATTGTTTTCTATCCTATCAAGGACAAATTTCATCATTTGAGTCGCCTCTAATTTGTTGTCTGCAAATGCTTTCAATTCGGACAAGTATACAGTTTCATAATGTGGTAAAGGGTGGTTAACTCTGTACCACACAATTCCGAGATAAAACAACAACCCTGAGGAAGAAGCCTCTCAGAGTTTAATTCGGTACACAATATTTCGTCAAAAGTGCGTTCCGTCGAAATACATTTAAGTTTTAAAATACCAACTGCTAAATTCTTAGATTCATTTCATGAAAAGTTCTGTCTGGGACGAAAATTTGTCCTGGTCTGGGCTAGGGTTCGTTTTCAATGAGAGTGGTGTTCCACAAGATCCTTTTAATTTTTCAAAGCTTTTGAAAACATTGAGAGAAAAGGAGAAAATGCTGGTAATCAGCATTTTCTTCTTTTCTCACGTTTTCTACCCTATTAACCCTTTACCACACAACAAAATTTTAGACCTGTCCAAATTGAAAGCATTTGCAGACAATAATTTCACCGTGGCTGAAATAGTGCAATTTTTGTTTGATAGGGTAGAAAACATTGTGGGAAAAGGAGAAAATGCTGGTTACCAGTATTTTCTCCTTTTCCCACAATGTTTTCAAAAGGCTTCTTTCCCAGGGGCGTCAAAAGGCGGCATTGTGCGGTAAAGGGTTAAAGACAGAAATCATCAATTAACTCTTTAAACAAACAATCCCTGGGTTACAATCCTGAGAAAGAGGCTTTTGAAAACACTGTGGGAAAAGGTGGTAACCAGCATTTTCTCCTTTTCCCCACAATGTTTTCTATCCTATCAGAGACTTAAAGCTGATTTGTATTGATTTTGAAATTTTCGTCTGCAGATGTTCTGAATTTGGACGAGTCTAAAATTTGTTGTTTGGGGAAGGGGTAAGCAACATTTGTCATCTGCAAATGCTCTTAACCCTTTCCCAAACAAGCCCTGGTTTTCACTTGTCTGCATTACAAGTCTTTTGAAAACACTGTGGGAAAAGGAGAAATTGCTCATAACGAGCAATTTCTCCTTTTCCCACAGTGTTTTCTACCCTTTTGGAGAACTTTTTGTCATTTTCATTAAATTTAAAATTGTCGTCTGCAAACTCTTTCAATTTGGACCAGTCTAAAATTTGTCGTTTGGGAAAGGGTTAATTTGGTCGAGTTCAGAATTTTGTCATTTGGTAAAGGGTTAACTAAACAATCCCTATCAAAGAAGGCTTTTGAAAAACATTTTGCGGAACGGGAAATATGCTGGTAACCAGCATTTTCCCCTTTTCCCACAATGTTTCTTTCATATGAGCTACAGTTAATTTGTTGTCTGTAAACACTTTCAATTTAGACAAGTCTAAAATTTTGTCCTCTGGTAAAGAATTAACTCTTTACCAAACAATCGAATTTTGGACTAGACCAAATTAGAAGCTTTTGCAGACAACAAATTAAATGTAGCTCAAATGACGATTTCTGTCCGTGACAACATAGAAAACATTGCAGGAAAAGAAGAAAATGCTGGTTACCAGGATTTTCTCCATTTTCCACAATGTTTATGAATGCCTTCTCGTCCAAGGTCGTTACCCTTTACCGTACAATGCACCCTTTTAACGCCCGTAGGAAAGAAGCTTTGTGAAAACATTGTGGGAAAAGGAGAAAATGCTGGTAACCAGCATTTTCTCCTTTTCCCACAATGTTTTCTACCCTATCAAAGAAAAATTGTACCATTTGAGCCGCACTGAAATTGTTGTCTGCAAATGCTTTCAAATTGGACAAGGCTAAAATTTTGTCGTCTGGTAAAGGGTTAAAATACAAGATTGTGTAGTAAAAGGTAAAAGGGTATATAGTTATCACACGATCCTGAATTTTAATGACCTTGACAGAGACGACTCTAGAAAATACTGTTGGAAAAGGAGTAAATGCTGGCAACCAGCATCTTCTCTTTTTCTTACATTTTCTGCCCTTTCAATGATAAATCTCAATATTTCAGCCACATTTTGTTTAGTTTAACTCTTTACAACACGACAAAATTTTAGACCGGTCCAAATTGAAAGCATTTGCAGACAACAAAATAAATGTGGCAAAAAAAATGAAATTTATTTTGAAAAGCGTAGAAAACATTGTGGGAAAAGGAGAAAATGCTGGTTACCAGCATCTTCTCCTTTTCCCACAATGTTTTCAAAAGGCTTCTTTCACAGGATCGTTAAAAGTCGGGATTGTGTGGTAAAGAGTTAAACTTATTTATTTTACACAGATTGAGAAAGACGTTCTTACAGCTTACACTAATCTCTCTCAATTCTGTTTCCTGGAAACTATATATACACCCAGAGTTGCAGATAGAGGGAGTGATTTCGATTTCAAAATAGAAAATACTAGTTATTCTCCACTAAACCCTATGTTATAAGTACTCATTAGAATCATCTCATCGAGATGATTCTAATGAGTACCCACAACATAGGGTTTGGAAGAGAAATAATGGATTTAGAATACTATCACTCCCTCTTATCTGGAGCTCTGCTAACACCACACTGGTGTGGGCCAATGAAAAGTCCCAAAGTTTACATCCGCTCCCAAGGATCGCAATTGAGCCCTTCTGAATACAAGGTCAAGCCTCTACCTTGCCACCACAGACACCACATTTTATTGTTGCTTGCAGGTACTTTCAATCTGGACAAGTTTAACCCTTCGGCACCGAATAAACCTGTCGGACATTTTCATCCTAGAAATACGACCTAAATAATTGCAATTTCATGGTTGCTTTTGTCTACAGTGATTCAGCAAAGCGGACAGTGCAGATCAAAGATCAGGCTGTATGTTTTGTGCAGCCTGATCTTGATCTACACTGGCCGCAAATGCAACTATAGTAGTGAAAGGCGCTTTAAGGGTCAAAATTTTGTCACTTGGTAAAGAGTTAACTCTTGATGACTGGCAAAAATTTAGAGATGTCCAAATTTAAAGATGACAGGTTGAAAGTAACCCAAATGAAACCATTCAACTTAAAATGGGTTGAAGCAGATATTTTCTTTTCTCACAGTGTTTTCTTAAGCTTATTCCCTCAGGGTATTGAAAACTTGGTACTGTTTGGTAAAGGGTTAACCTTTTCCCAAACAAGCCCTGTTTTTCACGTGTCTGCTGTACTAGTCTTTTGAAGACACTGTGGGAAAAGGAGAAACTGCTCATAACGAGCAATTTCTCCTTTTCCCACAGTGTTTTCTACCCTTTTGAGACCTTTCTGCCATTTTCATCAAATTTAAAATTGTCGTCTGCAAACTCTTTCAATTCGGACCGGTCCAAAATTTGTCATTTGGGAAAGGCTTAAATGGGTTGAAACAAGTATTTTCTTTTCCCACAGTGTTTTCTTAAGCTTATTCCCTCAGGGTATTGAAAGCTTGGCATTGTTTGGTGAAGCATTAATTTATGGTTTGCAATCATTGTTCTGTATGAAGAAATTCATCAATAATAGATTAACCCTTAAGCTGCTGATCACGACCCACTGACCTTTTGCGGACAGTGTAGATCAAGATCAGACTGCACAGAACATGCAGTCTGATCTTTGATCTACACTGTCTGATACGGTATTTTCTTTTCGGTGAAATCAACTTTGAAACCGCAATGTTTGGGCTTTTAGTATTGAATAGAAATTTGCGTTTCATTTATTCCTTTCCCAAACGACAAATTTTGGACCGGTCCAAATTGAAAGAGTTTGCAGACGACAATTTTAAATTTGATGAAAATGGCAGAAAGGTCTCAAAAAGGGTAGAAAACACTGTGGGAAAAGGAGAAATTGCTTGTTATGAGCAATTTCTCCTTTTCCAACAGTGTTTTCAAAAGACTTGTACTGCAGACACGTGAAGACCAGGGCTTGTTTGGGAAAGGGTTATGTGTTAAATGATTTTATCTGCTTCCATCCATGTGTAGTGACCCCATAGTATGCCTATACCACACAATCCCTACTTCCATCGACCCTGAAAGAAGAAGACTTTTGAAAACACTGTGGGAAAAGAAGAAAATGCTGGTAATCAGCATTTTCCCCTTTTCCCACAATGCTTTCTTCCCTACCAAAAACATATTTCAGTTTATAAGTCACTTATATTTTGTTGTCTGCAAAAACTATCAATTTGGACCAGCCTAAAATTTTGTTGTTTGGTAAGTCAGTCAAACTTAAATACTGATTCCTTACATACAATCCCACTTAATACGTCAAATAGAGTAAACCCATAAAGCCCCTTTAATGACTTACTAAGTTCCCTTTGCTGCCAGTGTAGACCATGATGAGACTGCACAAAACGTGCAGTCTGACCTTTGATCTACAATGCCAGGCCTGCAAACAAATCCAGGAGAACAGCAACCTTGAATCTGCACCTATAAGCTTTAACTCTACCAAACGATAAAATTTTGGACTGGACCTAACTGAAAGCATTTACAGACAGCAAATTATATGTTTCTTAGGATCATTAAAAGTCGAGATAGTGTGGGAAAGGGTTAACGCTTTCCCAAAGGACAAATTTTAGATCCTTCCAAACTGAAAGAGTTTGCAGACGACAATTGTAAATTTGATGAAAATAGCAGAAAGTTCTCCAAAAGGGTAGAAAACACTGTGGAAAAAGGAGAAATTGCTCATTATGAGCAATTTCTCCTTTTCTCACAGTGTTTTCAAAAGATTTGTACTGCAGACCCGTGAAAATCAGGGCTTGTTTGGGAAAGGGTTAGTTCACTGTTATCGAAGAAAACATCGAGGTACTGTTCTAACCCATGCGCTGCCAACATTGTCATTCTCTGTGTCGTCTACATCGTCCACATAGTCGTACAAACACTTAGACATTTTATAATATCTCCAATTATAATACTGACGATATCTACTTCAGACTCGGATAAGTTTTTAACCATCAAAAGGGGGAACCCATACAACAATGGCAGATAACCATCAAAGTATTTCTGACACAGTTATGTCCCTTTTTCAACTTGGAATTTCCATTGAAAATCAATCAAATGCAGCTGAGTATTTGCACTGCATGAGGTGCTCTTGATTGGGTCTTATTCCTAGAATGAAAATATTCTTTGGGTTCCACCTTTGGCTTACACTGTCTGCTACATTTCCAGAATGTTTTAACCTTTAACCCTTTACCAAACGACACAATTTTAAACATGTCCAAATTGAGAGCTTTTGCAGACAACAAAATAAATTTGACTCAAAATCTGAAATTTGAATTGAAAAGGTTTGAAAACATTGTGGGAAAAGGAGAAAATGCTGGTTTCCAGCATTTTCTCCTTTTCCCACAATGTTTTCAAAAGGCTTCTTCCTCAGGGTCATTAAAACTTGGGATTGTGTGGTAAAGGGTTAAGCTGCTACGGGCGACTCAGGGTTAAGCTGCTAAGGGCGACTCAAGGACCTTTTGTGGACAGTGTAGAACAAGATCAGACTGCTGGATGTGCAGTCTAATCTTGGATCATCACTGTCCGATATGGGAATATTCCCCACTCCCCCCCCCAAAAAAAAACCAACCCCCTTTGAAATAGCAAAATTTGGGTTTTCACTAGCAACTTGGAAGTTTCATTTCACATTTTCAGCAGGGTAAAGATTAATACAGACAGCCTTGGAATTACAAAGGTACGGTATAAATACCAACTAAACATATCATGTCTTTTTTTTAAATTCCTTACTTTAATTTGTTGTCTGCAAATGTTTTCGATTTAGCCCATTCCAAAATTTTGTCGTTTGGTTGAGCAACGCTTTTTTATTTTTCGTTTTACCGATCCACTGACCTGATTTTTCCATGAAATCGAAAAAAAATATAAGTACTTTTTTTTCAATTTCATTTTCCGTCACTGCTTTGACGCAATTAGCAGAACGGCAAACCAAAATACATAAACCTTTTTTTTACAAGAACCAACATTGTACCCACACTATCTTGAAAATGGCATTATCTTCCGCTAGGTGGCATTTTTCAAACTCATAACCTATCTGATATGGGCATTCTGGGTACAGAACTGAACTACTTTTCAAGGCTGGAATCAATGCAACAATTTTAAAAATAAAACATACAATTACTCTCTAAAACCTACCTTGTACAATTCATCCAGCCATGGTTAGCTAGCATATAACCTATGCACCAGCCATTTATATACATTAGCCCCTGTAAGCTTGGGAAAAAGCCCCTAAGTCCAGCAAGGTCACCCAGGGGACATTATTTTTGTCATCAGTCTGTTGCACAAATCCCGGTTTTCCCCATGTCTATATTTAGAAACTGTCTACAGAGATTTGCAGTAAACAGTTGGTATTCTAAAAAATATTTTCCCCATTTGAAATCATTTTGTCTTTTAAGAAATTTGTAGCTAAAAACTGGCTTGATTTTTCCAGACATATTATTTATTGCCATTTTCGCCTGCACTTTTTAAGCGGCACTGCACCGCATATTAATGTATGTCCATTTTTAATCCAGTGACATCGTCATAGCAGACTAGTTAAATCTTCGAAGAATGTGACATGCACAGACAATGTGAAAATGGTTAACAAGTTTAGAACTTTGAAAATTCTTTCAACAGTCTTTCTCAGTAACAACATCGAGTCAAAATCAGGAGAAGGAAGTCAGGAAAAGTACATGAAGTAAACAGGCACCTGTTGTTTCTCCCATAATGTCACAGTCCGACAGACAAAGATTGAAATAAGACTGCAATTTATATTACTGACTACCCGAGGTCATTCTGATGCACATTTTCTCTTTAATATGACACAAATTGCTTGCAAACGACAGAAATTCTCACAATCATGCAATCTTGATCTTTATCGCTCCACGTTAATGGCTGCAACTGCATTCTAACTTTCCCATGTATACAAATTAAGCAAAAACACTGTATCTTAACTGACAACACGATGTAAGTAACTTACATCATGGAACATGTATGTAAATCAAAGTCTAATCAAATTCACTGCTAAATTAAGACACAGTCAATCTAATGTTCTGATTTTACTTTTCCACATTTTACATTCACTAGAGTTTTGCCGCACTTGCTCTATACAATAGTAAACAAACCCTTATTTGGACATGTACTACGCTTCAATAGCATGAACAATCTCTCATCAAACAAAACTCGTTTTCAAGCAACAAAATATTTGTACAGGCCAACCGTTTACTAATACAAGAATCTTGCCGCAACACTTCGAATGTTTTGTCTTTTGTCGTGTCATTTGAGGTACAAGTAAGTGCAAAAACATGGGGACTTTCATTTGCAGTAAATTACTGAATGGAATAAATCTAAATAAATAAAAGAGAAGCAAATATTTAAAACTCGCACAGCATTTTGTTAGATATAAATCTAGATATAGACTATGGCGCTACACTTGGTAATTCTTGTAAAAAAGGGGATTTAGATGCAAATCCAGTGGCAGTAAGAGAACGAAAAATTATCGATGTGTTGTGATGAAAGAAGACACGTCTGCTTTCCTCAAAAGTTGTCTTAACCATTTCCCAAACAACAAATTTTGGACTGGTCCAAATTGAAAGAGTTTGTAGATGACAATTTTAAACTTGATGAAAATGGCAGGAAGTTCTCAAAAAGGGTAGAAAACACTGTGGGAAAAGGAGAAATTGCTCATTATGAGCAATTTCTCCTTTTCCCACAGTGTTTTCAAAAGACTTGTACTGCAGACACGTGAAAACCAGGGCTTGTTTGGGAAAGGAATAAACAAGAAATAGGCATTAGTTGACAGACATTCAATACTTGTTTATTTTTTCCTATGTCGACATATTTTTCAAGATATTGCTACTAAAATACGTAAATTTATGTCGCATAAAAACAGATACTGATGAGACATTTGTCGCATATTGAAAATCATTGAGTACGAAGTAGACCTACCAATTCCTGAGTTGTTAATATGAAGGATTGGCTAAAAATAACAATAGCAGATCTTTTGGGGGCGAGATGTCTTAGGTTTATGGAATTATGTCACAAAAGAACCTGTATCATGTTAAAAACTTGTCTAGCACATGCAGACAGTCGTGAATCCATTTTAATTGTCATTAATTTTCGTGTTTTTTTTAAATCGCCGATTCTGCAGTAACACAGTCATTGTAAAAGTATCCCAAATGTATTCACTGCATCCTTGAAGTACAAAATGCTCAATGTTTTCCAACTTTCCTTAACTCTTTCACTAATAACTTAAGAAATTCCATTTTTTCCTAGATCTAGAAGATTCCCACCGCTATTGAAGTAATTGCTTCATAGTCTAGCATTGGGTAGCAGATGGTGTGGGTCAAAGATCAGACTGCACATTCTGTGTAGTCTGATCTTGATCTACACCAGCCACAAATTTGTCATAAGTAGTGAAAGAGTTAAATAAATAATATATGAAAATATATTTCACATTATTTCTATGTGCTAAAGACTCTTTTCAGTGCCTGGAAGTTATAAATCTATAATCTTTTTTTAGTGCATTAATAAATCCCTCCCCCTCCATCTGTCTGTCTGTCTGTCAAACTACAGTTATGTTTTGCATGACTGTAAATCATGACGTATTTACCATACTTTTTCCAGTAAAACACAGTGCAGGATGAGCTTGCTATAATGGCTGCTGTCTTTAATCTCTACTGTAGAATTAAAAGACTGCAGCTTAACTCTTTACCAAACGACAAAATTTTAGACTAGTCCAAATTCAAAGCATTTGCAGACGACAAAATAAAACCAACGCAAAAATTATTTTTTGTTTTGAAGAAGGGTAGAAAACATTGTGGGAAAAGGAGAAAATGCTGGTTACCAGCATTTTCTCCTTTTTCCTCAATGTTTTCAAAGGGCCTTTTCCTGAGGGTCGTTAAAAGTCGGGATTGTGTGGTAAAGGGTTTAGCAAGCTATTCCTGCCCATACTACCAAATTACCGTAATTCTAATTCAAGAAAAGGTGATTTTGCAGAGATGAATTCAATTTCGCTCATACTGGTCTTGTGATGAAAAGAGGGAAAATTTTGGTAAACCCTTTACCAGACGACAAAATGTGAGCCTTGTCCAAATTTAAAGCATTTGCAGACGACAATTTCAGTGTGGCTCAAATGGTGCAATTTTTCTTTGATAGAGTAGAAAACATTGTGGGAAAAGGAGAAAATGCTGGTTACCAGCATTTTCTCCTTTTCCCACAATGTTTTCAAAAGGCTTCTTTTCCAGGGGCAATAAAAGGCTGCATTGTGCGGTAAAGCGTTAATAGCATTTTCTTCTTTTCCCACCATGTTTTTTCCTATGGGTTGCTTAAAAACAGAACTGTTTGGTAAAAGATAAAGAGGAATATTATGTAGTTAAAAAAGGCAGCTTCAACGTACCCTCGTTCATAGCTGCAATATCAATAACACGACAGTGATAGATCTAGATGTGGTGAATTTTATTTTTATTTTTTTTTTCGTCCTCTGTCCCTAACCTTTCACGAAAAAAATTGGTAAAACACAAAGTATAAAAACACTGGCCTAAAGAATTAAGTTTGGCATAATATGACAGGACTGTGTTCTAACATTAGTGCAAATAAGTTAATCCTTAAATAGGCTTTAAAACTCTTTACCAAATAAGAAAATGTCCAGAATTTTCCAAATTGAAAGCACTTAGAGACAACAAATTAAATGTGATTTAAATGATGAGATTGGCCTATGAAAGGAAAGTATTGCCAGGAAAAAGAGAAAATGCTAGTAACCAGCATTTTCTTCTTTTTTCCACTACCCTTTTACTGCACAATGCCACCTGGGAGCAAAGCCTTTTGAAAACATTGTGGGAAAAGGAAAAAGTTCTAGTAACCAGCATTTTCTCCTTTTCCCACAATGTTTTCTAACCTATCAAAGAACTAGAGGCCCTTGAGGGCCTTATTACTCCACTGGCAGTTATTTTGCTTTTTTTTTCTAGCATACATTATGAATTCATGATGCAAAAAGGAAAAAAATACACATCCAAAAAAAAAGGGAGGGTGTTGACTTGCAACTGGGCTTGAACCCTCTAAGACAGCGTAAGTAGGCATGGTGAATTGAACAAAAAGTGAAAAAAAAAATGAAAGACAATTTCTCAAAACCAACTGCAAAAATTACACCATTTGAGCCACATTGAAATTGTCATCTGCAAATGCTTTCAATTTGGACAAAGCTAAAATTTTTTTGTCTGGTACAGGGTTAAAGGTCTTCTAACTCAGGATTGTTTAACTCTTTACCAAACGACAAAATTTTAGACTTGTCAAACTTTAAGTCTGAGTTGCAGACGACAAAATTAATACGACTCAGAAGTTGACAGTTGTTTTGGGAAGGCTAGAACACATTGTGGGTAAAAAAGAAAATGCTGGTTACCAGCATTTTCTCCTTTTCCCACAATTTTTTCAAAAGGTTTCTTTCTCAGGGTCGTTAAAAGTCAGGATTGTTTGGTAAAGGGTTAAAACTCTGACAGTATGGTAAAGAGGTGTTCTACATTCTTACTTATTACCCTTAGAACACCAAATAAACCCTTCAGACATTTTCAGTTTTGAAATAAGACTAAAATTATTTGCAATTTCAAGGTTGCATTTCTCCAAAATGTCCGAGAAGAGCTTACAGAGTAGACCCAAGATCAGAGGATGTTCTGTGCAGTCTTATCTTGATCTTCACCTGCCTCAAAGGTAGCTACACTAGTGAAGAGCGATTAAACTCTTCTTGACAAAAAAAAAAAAATTCTGGTCTTGTCCAACTGACAGCAATTGCAGGTAACTAAATAACTGTGAGAAAGTGGAAAACATTGAGGGAAAAGAAGAAAATGCTGATTAGTAGATTTCCAGCATTTTCTAACTAAATAACTGTGAGAAAGTGGAAAACATTGGGGGAAAAGAAGAAAAATTGCTGATTACTAGCATTTTCTCCTTTCCCCACAATGTTTTCACAAGCCTTCTACTTAACCCTTTACCACACAATCCTGAGTTTTAACGATCCTAAGGAAGAAGCCTTTTAAAAACATTGTGGAAAAAGGAGAAAATGCTGGTTACCAGCATTTTCTCCTTTTCCCACAATGTTTTTAAAAGGCTTCTTCCTTAGGATCGTATGATCGTAACCAGCATTTTCTCCTTTTCCCACAATGTTTTCTATCCTATCAAAGGCAAATTCCATCTTTTGAACTACATTCAAACTGTACATCTGCAAATGCTTTCAATTTGGACCACTGTTTATTTTTATCATGTGGTAAACAGTTAACTCTTTCACGACTAACTCCGGAAATTCCGCTTTTTTTCCGAGCTCTAAAAATAGATTTCCTCTACTATTGAAAATTACTTTCGTCATAGTTTAGAGGATGGTGTAGACCAAGATCAGACTGCACGTTCTGTGCAGTCTGATCTTGATCTACACTGTCCACAAAAGGTACTCAAGTGAAAGAGTTAAGAGTTGTTAAAACTTGGTACTGTACAATAAAGGGTTAAGATTTATTTTAGCCCTGTAGACTTCAGGTCAGGTCAAGTTGACTGTATTTAAGAGTCCAATTAGTTACCAAATGTTTGTGTATTATACCTAGCCTTTAACTCTTTACCAAACGACAAAAGTTTCGACTGGTCCAAATTGAAAGTATTTGCAGATGACAAGATAAATGTGACTGAAAAATTAAAATTTGTTAGGGGACAGATAGAATACATTGTGTGAAAAGGAGAAAATGCTGGTTACCAGCATTTTCTCCTTTTCCCACAATGTTTTCAAAAGGCTTCCTTTTTAGGGTCGTTAAAAGTCAGGTAGTATAGAGTTAACAGCATTTTTCAGCAATTTTTTCATTACATTGGCTTTCCATCAATTAACTCTTTACCAAACGACAAAATTTTGGACTTGACCAAATTGACAGCATCTGCAGACGACAAACTGAATGTTGCTACATTGCTCATTTCTGTGTTTGATAGGGCAGAAAACATTGTGGGGAAAGGAGAAAATGCTGGTAGCCAGCATTTTCTCCTTTTCCCACAATGTTTTCAAAAGTCCTCTTTTTCAGGGTCATTAAAAGTCGGGATTGTGTGGTAATGGGTTGAGTCCTGAACCCCACAATCCCGACTTTTAACAACCATGAGGAAGACTGCTTCTCAAAATATTGTGGGAAAAGGAGAAAATGTTGGTAACCAGCATTTTCTCCTTTTCCCACAATGTATTCTACACTTTCAAAGAGAAATGCCATCATTTTCACAAAATTCAATTTATTATCTGCAAAATGCGTTCTTCAATTTGGAAAGGTCTAAAATTTTGTTATGTGGTGGTAAAGAAGTCAATTATGTCATCTGTAATTCCTACCAATATGGAAGCATCTGAAATTTCATTGTCTGGTAAAGAATAAACCCTTTATCAGACAGCACAGGTTAACCCTTTACCACACAATCCCGACTTTTAACGACCCTGAGAAAAGAGCCTTGTGAAAACATCGTGGGAAAAGGAAAAAATGTAAGTCACCAGCATTTTCTACTTTTCCCACAATGTTTTCTACCCATCCCAAGCAAATTTCAATTTTAAAGTCACATTTATTTTGTCGTCTGCAAGTGCTTTCAATTTCAACCAGTCGAAAATTTTGTCGTTTGGTAAAGGGTTAACACACAATCCCAAAGTTTTAACAACTCCAAGGAAAAGGCATTTTGAAAACATTATGGGAAGAGTAGAAAATGCTGGTAACCACAATGTTTTATACTCTTTTAAAGACAATTACCATCTTTTGAGCCATATCTGATTTGCCATTTACAAATACTTTGAGTTTGGACAAGTCTACGAGTATCTTTTTGTTTGGTAATGAGTACTTGTCCAAGATGAAAGTTTTTGCACAGTACAAATTAAATGATGTTCTCATGACAAACTTGGTTTTTGAAAGCATTGTGGTTAAATGAGAAAATGCTGGTTACCAGCGTTTTCTCCTTTCCCACAATGTTTTCAAAAGCCTTCTTCTTCAGAGTAGTAAAAAGTCCGGACTGTGTGGACAAAGTGTTAAAAGGCTGTTATCCAAAATAAGATTACAAATGTCCAAATACGCCAGGCTCTGTTTATGTCTGTTTCTTTTTCAAGTTTTTTTTTTCTTATAAAATCGTTTGAACACAGTTTCTTTTCCACAAATGTCTCTTACTCTTAAAATGGTAGTGTATTTTTGTTTTTTTCCAAATATAATACATAATGCTCTAGCAAAAGTGGGCTTAACGCATCTCTGTGATGTATAATGCCAAGTCTTGCATGCTTATAGATCAACAAAATCCATTTTTGTCTAACATGTTCTAGAATGGTCCTTTAACCAGCAGCAAATTCCAAGATAGCAAAAAGTTTCAGCCCGGCTGCGCAGGCTGACATGGCTCGATACTTTCTGCAGATGCATTAAGCCTCCTTTTCACAGAGCATGGCTAATATAAAGTTTATACTCAAAAGCTGGAGAACACTTCGAAGACAGAAAATCCATTCAAGATTTTTGTTTCAGATCGATTGGTTGTAAATAACCTTTCTGTAACCATGAGCAACATATAAAGAATGTCAAAAGCGCAAAAACCTATAGGGGACCATGCCAGTCTGAATTTGTTAACTCTTTGCCTGTTGTTAACACTTTACCACACAACCCCGATTTTTAATGACCCTGACCAAAAGGCCTTTTGAAAACGTTGTGGGAAAAGGAGAAAATGCTGGTAACCAGCATTTTCTCCTTTTCCCACAATGTTTTCAACCATACACAATACTAATTCCTCCATTTGAGCTATATTAAAATTGTCTTCTGACAATGCTTTAAATTTGGACAAGTCTAAATTTTTGTTGTGTGGTAAAGAGTAAAAAATTTTTGACGTGTTCATGCTGAAAAAGGTGTATATTTATCAGACCTACTCACTGCTTTTACAGGGGTGTATGATTTTTTTTTTAAAAAAGGTTTTAAAGAAGCTGACCTATAACTCTTTACCAAACGACAAAATTTTAGACTGGTCCAAATTGAAAGGATTTGCAGACAACAAATTAAATGTAGCTCAAATGATGATTTCTGTTTCGGATAGGGTAGAAAAAATTGTGGGAAAAGGAGAAAATGCTGGTTACCAGCATTTTCTCCTTTTCCCACCATGTTTTCAAAAGCCTTCTCTTACGGGGTCGTTAAAACTAGAGACTGTGTGGTAATGTGTTAACTAATTAATATACAAGAGTGTATGATTTTTTTTTTTAGAAAGGTTTTAACTCTTTCACTACTAATGACGACTTGATTACCTTTTGCAGACAGCGTAGATCAAGATCAGACTGCACAGAATGTGCAGTCTGATCTTGATCTACACTGTCCGCTACTCTATTTTTAAACTATGACAAAGTCGTTTTCAATAGAAGTGGAAATCTATTTTTAGAGCTTGGAAAGAAAGTGGAGTCTCCGGGATTTAGTAATGAAAGAGTTAAAGAAGTTGACATATAAGTAATTGATTCATTATCATAAAACAAGCGTTAGCTGTACCATGATCAACAGTTCTGGTGGTCAATTTAACTTTATTTGTGTACAACATAGTTTCAAGACAGTGAGCTTTAACCCATCTTCAGGAGTATTATTAGGTAACAAAGGGCAGATAACTCACCTTCAGGAGTATAGTAGGTAATGAAGGGCAAACAACTCACTTTCAGGAATATAATAGGTAATTAAGAGCAGATAACTCTCCTTCAGAAGTATGATATGAATGAAGGGCAGATAACTCTCCTTCAGGTGTATAATATGTAATGATGGGCAGGTAACTCTCCTTCAGGAAGTATGATAGGTAATGAGGGGCAGATAACTCTCCTTTAGGAATATGGTAGGTAATGATGAGCAGATAAACTCTCCTTCAGGAATATGGTAGGAAATAATTCTCCTTCAGTATTACTAGGTAATGAAGGGCAGATAACTCTCCTTCAGGAGTATTACTAAGAAATGAATAGGAGATAACTCTCCTTCAGGAATATGGTAGGAAATAATTCTCCTTCAGGAGTATTACTAGGTAATGAAGGGCAGATAACTCTCCTTCAGGAGTATTAATAAGAAATGAATGGGAGATAACTCTCCTTCAGGAGTATAATAGGTAATGAAGGGCGGGTAACTCTCCTTCAGGAGTATCAATAAGTAATGAAGGGAAGATAACTCTCCTTCAGGAGTATTAATAAATAATAAAGGGGAGATAAGTCTTCTCGAGGAGAATAATAGGTAATGAAGGGCAGATAACTTACCTTCAGGAGTATGATAAGGGGAATAATACTCTACATCTGTGCTTCTGTAAGAATTTGTCACTCCATCAGATAACAAAGGTTCTCTTTCTCTTGTGGATGCTCTTCCTACAGGACAAGAAAAACACACATTACCATTTTCCAAAACGACCAAATTTCTTACTTTTATGTGTTCAAAAAATTTGGCAGATAAATTAAATATGGCTTCAACCATGGCTTTTATCTCTGAGAGGGTAGAAAACTTTCTGCGAAAAGGAGAAAATGCTGATTACTATTTACTTAACTCTTTACTAAACAACAAAATTGTAGACTAGTCCAAATTGAAAGCATTTGCAGACGACAAAATAAATGTGGCTCTAAAATTGGAATTTGTTTTGGGAAGGGTAGAAAACATTGTGGAAAGGGTAGAAAACGTTGTGGGAAAAGGAGAAAATGCTGGTTACCAGCATTTCCTCCTTTTCCCACGATGTTTTCAAAAGGCTTCTTTCTAAGGGTCATTGGAAGTTGGGATTGTGTGGTAAGGGGGTAACTAAAAATGTTTTGACATGTCGAAATTAAAAGCATTTTCAGGACATAAATTAAATGTTGCTTCAATGATGAAATTTGTCTTTGAAAGTGTAGTTAAGATTGTGGAAAAAGGTGAAAAGGAGAGCATTTTCTCATGCTATTTTCAAAAGCCTTTCTTGATTGACATGAAAACACTGGATTAACTGGTAAAGGGCTACAAAGCCCCTTTCATTAGGGCTGTTAACTAAAATTTTTTGACTTGTCGAAATTAAAAGCTTTTTCAGGAGATAAATTAAATGTGGCATAAATGATGAAATTACTCCTTGAAAGCGTAGTAAACATTCTGGAAAAAGGTGGAAAAGAGAGCATTTTCTCTTTTTCTTATGCTGTTCTTGATGGACATGAAAACACTGGATTCTTTGGTAAAGGGCTTAACCCTTTACCGAACAATTCCGGGTTTTCACGACCCTTGGAAAGGAGGCTTTTGAGAACATTGTGGGAAAAGGTTCCCACAATGTTTTCTGTGCTTTCAGAGAGCTAAAGCTCATTTGTACCAATCTTGAATTTGTTGTCTGCAGATGTTTTGAATTTGAAAGAGTCTAAAAATTTGTCATTTGGGAAAGGGTAAAAAAAGCCCCTTTCATTAGGGTTGTTACAATACCAGAATGTGAGATGCAGGATTAACTCTATACCACACAATCCTGGCTTTTAACGACCCTAAGAAAGAAGCCTCTTGAAAACATTGTGGGAAAAGGAGAAAATGCTGGTAACCAGCATTTTCTCCTTTTACTACAATGTTTCTACCCTTCCCAAAACAAATTTCAATTTTTCAGTCACATTTATCTTGTCATCTGCAAATACTTTCAATTTGGACCAGTCTAAAATTTTGTCGTTTGGTAAAGAGTTAAAGGCTAACTTTTGTCAAAAAAAAACATGCAGTCCTGTCAGTAACTAACATTTTGTTGTTTAAATTTGTGAAATGTTTCAGCCTAAACCACTTTGAAATTGATACAAAAGGGTTTTATCCTTTTGCCATAGTGTTTTTAGGAGAATTCTGCGGCTACACAACACACAAAAACTGTCATCAGTCAGAAAAGCTTGCCTGGAAAAGTTAATGGTTTGAGGTGGCAACGGGGGATCCTACACAAACTCCAAAGCCAGTGTTAATGCAATAGCTTTTCCTAGACATTGTCCAGGAAAATGTCTGTGACCTTGACCTTTTGTCCACAGGCATGGCCAAATAGCCAAATGAAACTGGACCTGTAGCCATCATTATACCATACATGAACCAAACACTTCATTCCTTCTAGAAAATAGAAGCTCTATAAAAACTTTAACATGAATTTTCAAATTTGGTGATCTTGACCTTAAGACTGTGGGCATGGCAAGGGTATTGCTCAAGGAAAATTTGGTACTGTATCTTTATATCAAGCTAAATATGAAACAAATGCATCATTTAGTTTGGAAAATATGATGTCTTAAATTTTGATGTAAAATATCAAGGTCTGCAACCTTGACCTTAAGACCATAGGCATGGGCAAAGGTAGGCATTGATGAAGGTATTGCTGAAAAAACTTTGGACCTGTATCTATCATCAAACCAAATATGAATCAAATCCACCATAACGTTTGGAAAATGTGACCTCTAAAAAAACTTAACTCTTTACTGCACGACAAAAATGAAGACCGGTCCAAATTGAAAGCATTTGCATCCAACAATTTAAATATAGTTCAAAAGGTGGGATTTGTCTTTGAAAGGGCGGAAAACACTGACGGAGACAACCCCATGACAAAAGCTCCTCTGGCATGTGACCAGTAGAATTTAAAAAAGAAAAAGAAATTCAAAGGAATAAATACCTGTATTTCTCATCTGCTTCTCTCTTGGCAGCACTTTAAAATCCAACATCCAGGTTTCGATCCACGCCAGAACAAAACAAACCACCAAGAGAATGTAACTTAATGGATTATTGCCTCCAAATACACTATCATGGAACTGAAATAAATGAGTCATGCTTTGTAAGAAAAAGGGGGTTTAATGCATCGGCAAAAACCATCGACTTAAGTAAGCCTGCGCAGGCTAACATGGGTTGAAACTTATGGCTATTTATAAGTTTTCTATGTGTCCAAGGACCATTCTGCCTCATGACTGAGTTGGTTGTCAGACAGATTTTACGGATCCATAATGACATGATGTCATGCTTGGTACAATGAATCGCATAGATACATTAAACCCCCATTTGCCAGGGCACTATTTAGATGTTAAGTTCCTGTAACTCTTTACCAAACGACAAAATTTAAGACTTGCCAAAATCAAAAGCTTTTGCAGACGACAAAATATTAGTGACTTAAAAATAGAAATTTGCTATTTGACAGATAGAAAACATTATGGGGAAAGGAGAAAATGCTGGTTTCCAGCATTTTCTCCTTTTCCCAAAATGTTTTCAAAGGACCATTTCCTTGGGGTCACTAGAACTCAGAATTGTGTCGTAAAGGGATAAGAGCACTTAACACTTTACTACACAATCCCGACTTTTAACAACCCTGATAAAGAAGCCCTTTGAAAACATTGTGGGAAAAGAAGAAAATGCTGGTAACCAGCATTTTCTCCTTTTCCCGCAATGTTTTCTATCCTTCCCTAAACAATTTTCTATTTTTCAGTCACATTTATTTTGTCGTCTGCAAATGCTTCCAATTTGGACTGGTCTAAAATCTTGTCGTTTGGTAAACAGTTAACCATTGCCATCAAATTTCAATTTTTCTGGCGATGCTTTGGACATATTTTGAAAATGTTGTGGAAAAAGGAGAAATTGCTTGAATCAACCATTTCATCCAATCGCCACTATGCTTTCCATCTGATTTCAAAGATCCTTTCCCTCTAATATTTCTACGAGGAGTGTTCAAATATGAATGCATCGAAGCACCTAAACTTTGATTCTTTATAGGTTTCACTGAAGTTTTTAGTGCACAGAACAATGCATGGGGTTTATTGCCATTTCAACATTATTTCAGTTACAATTGTGCCGGCCAGTGCACCTATCCATGATTTCCTGGGGTTTCTTTATTTATTTTTTTTCCAAAGTTTTCTTCCAAAGCCACTGGCTGTTTTCTCACATAAACATCATGGAAACAATGATCAGCAGAGACAGCAATGAGTCCTGTCACAATGACTATCATCAGTCCTCAGAAACAAACTGGCAAAGCTGAAGGTTCAAACCAGAGACCCCCTGGCTCCGTATTCACCAACCATTCTTAAAATCATTCTTAGTCTTAACTCTCAAGACTTTTCTAAATTTGAAAGTAACACAACTTTCGATTGGCTAAACCATTTGGTTTAGCCAATCAGAAGTAGTGTTACTTTCTAAATCTGGAGTTTACTTTCTAAATTTTACTTTCTAAAGTTGTGTTACTTTCTAAATCTGGAATTAGACCAAAACTGTTCTTAAGAATGGTTGGTTACTACAGACCCTGATTTCAATTCCTGTATGTTACAGAATAAACTATGGGGCTCATCTCTGCTCAATGACAATAGAGAAGATTTACTTACCTCAAATAGAAAACATTTAGCAAGGAGATATATACATGTCATGGACGTAGAAATCTGAAGAGGAAAAAAAAAAAATTTATTACCCACTGCAAGACAAACTTGTGTTCTGAAATGAAAACATTCGACAGCAGCTGTAAAACTGCTAGTTTCATTTACTTTAGTATTTTGTAACCCTTTACCAACAATGTAGTGTTGCATAAAAATTTTAGACTAGTCCAAGTTGAAAACATTTGCAGACGACAACTTAAAGGTAGCCCAAATGATGAAATTTGCCCTTGATATGTTAGAAAACATTGTTGGAAAAGGAGAAAATGCTGATTACCAGCATTTTCTCCTTTTCCCTCAATTTTTTCAAAGACCTTCTTCCTAAGGGTCATTAAAAGTCGGGACTGTGTAAAGAGTTTAGCAACACATAGGAAGGATGCTTTTGAAAACATTATGAGAAAAAGAGAATATGCTCGTTACCAATGTGTCATGTTGTTTGAAAACAATTCCTTTTTGAAAACTCTTCACAAGAGGGCAAAATTCTCAAGCGTGTCCATGTGACACAAAGGTAAGTGTGGCTAAAATGAGATTCACCTATGATTTAGTGCAATAAATGAGAAACAGCTGGTTACTAACATTTTCTCCCTTTTCCACAACCTATGGGAACAAGCAAAGTGAGAAAAAAAAACTGAGAAAAACCTTAAACAAGAGGGTCATTGGCCCTAAAGCTCTCACCTGAGTAAAGTCATCTACAGTTGATACAGCTGAAGATATCCTGGTTTTAATGATGTAAAACACATGAGTGTAAGTGACCTACTTTTTGAACCAATGTGACTAAATTCCAAACTTGTCCAAGATATCACTGAAACAAACACTCTGACCAAGTTTCATGAGTATCAGACTGAAAATGTGGCCTCTACGGTGCACACAAGGTTTTTCTAAGATTTGGTCCAGTAACCTACTTTTTGACCAGATGTGACCCACTTTGGAACTTATCCAAGATATCATGAAGGCAAACTTTCTGACCAAGTTTCATAAGAATCAGGCTGAAAATGTGGCTTCTAGAGTGCACACAAGGTTTATCTAAGATCTGACCATGTGACCTACTTTTTGCCCCAACATGACCCACTTTCAAACTTATCTAAGATATCAACAGGATAAACATTCTGACCAATCTTTATTAGTTTAAGACTGAAAATTTGGCCTCCAGAGTGCACACAAGGTTTTTCTAAGGTTTAGCCCAGTGACCTACTTTTTGACCGGACATGACCCAATTTCGAACTTGTCCAAGACATCATCAAGACAAACATTCTGACTAAGTTTCATAAGTTTCAGGCTGAAAATGTGGCCTCTAGAGTGCACATTCGTTTTTCAAACGCTGACCGAATTGGCTTTTCTCCTATCAGCTGAAATTTAAATAAATAAGAACAAACATGACCCTTTAACCCTTTAATACACAATCAGACTTTTAATTTCAAGGTTTTTCTGAGATTTGGCCCAGTGACTACTTTTTGACCCGACAAAACCCAATTTCCAACTTGTCCTAGGTATTATCAAGGCAAACATTCTACCCAACTTTCATGAGTTTCAGGCTGAAAATGTGGCCTCTAGAGTGCACACAAGATTTTTCTAAGGTTTAGCCCAGTGACCTACTTTTTGACCGGACATGACCCAATTTCAAACTTGTCCAAGATATCATCAAGACAAACATTCTGACCAAGTTTCATAACTTTCAGGCTGAAAATGTGGCCTCTAGAGTGCACACAAGGTTTTTTTTAAGATTTGGCCCAGTGGCCTACTTTTTGACCCAGCACGACCCAATTTCGAACTTGTCCGTGATATTATCAAGCCAAACATTCTGACCAAGTTTCAAGAGTATATGATTGAAAATGTAGCCTCTACAGTGCACACAAGGTAATTGATGATGCCTGGACTATGCATGACGGACCAAGCACGACGGACACAGCACGATCACAAAAGCTCACCTTGAGCACTTCGTGAGCTAAAAAGAGGATAGTTGTATGATAAACTCTTGCAATGTCAATAATTTCTCAGGTTGTTCAAAAAAAATGATAGCAATAAGACATGTTCAACACAGAAAATACTACATGTATAAATAATAAATCTATTTCAAAAGAACACTTACTGCAATGACCCACCAATGACTAATTCTGAACAAAGCATATGCTAGCATGATGAATGTGAACCTTGCAGTAGAAACCATCTGAAACAAGATATATGTGGGATCTGAAACAAGCTGACATTTAAGATGAAATTTTATCTTATCCTGTTACTCAGTGAAAAATTGACTGTGAAAAGGGGGTGCCATAAAAACTGAATTATTCAGGGTCAGCTGGCCATGTGACCGAAGAAGTACACACCTGCCAGCTGGAACTGTTTTCGAATAAGCATCTCAATGATCCAATTAAAAGTATTGTCAACAAAAATTGTCATTGAATTCTAAATATCTGTATATAGTTTCAGCAGGTAAAACCACTCTTCCTGCCTTTTTTATGGATAAAACACTAAAAGCAGAAAAATATTTTTTTCTGTTTACATGCATCATTTTTTTGTGGGCAAATGACACGTTTAATGATGCATCATTCATGATGTAATTAAGGACCCTTTACACAGTTCTTGATTTTTACTCATGTGAAAAATACTTGCATTATTTCAAGTGAAATATTCAATTCAATTGAGTAACAGGATCAACACAATAGATGGGTTGCATCTTGGACTGGGATAGTTTACGGGGCTTGGCTCTGGAATTTTAAATGAATCACCTTTGCCTTCTTATGCCTTTCCCGATAAACTTTCCCAATCCAAATACGGTATTTTCTTTCTGGTGAAATCAACTTTGAAACCACAATGTTTGGGCTTTTAGTATTGAGTAGAAATTTGCGTTTCATTTATTCAGCAGCTTAAGTGTTAAAATTGGCTGAAAACGAGTATAGATCTATCTTTAAGCAAAAACTTACCACTGAATCAAATAAGGATGTTTTGAATGAATACTTGTACACCTGTTTTTCAAACGCTGACCAAATTGGCTTTTCTCCTATCAGCTGAAATTTAAATAAATAAGAACAAACATGACCCTTTAACCCTTTAATACACAATCCCGACTTTTAATTACGCTGAGGGAAAAGGCCTTTAAAAGCATTGTGGGGAAAGGAGGTATCTGGTAACCAGCATTTTCTCCTTTCCCCACATCGTTTTCAAAAGCTTCTTTCTTAAGGGTCGTTAAAAAAAGGGTTCTGTTTAGTTAACCACAAAATCCAGTGTTTTAATGACCCTGAGGAAGAGACCTTTTGAAAACATTGTTGGAAAAGGAGAAAATGCTGGTAATCAGCATTTTCTCCTTTTCCCACAATGTTTTCTGTCCTTTTACATACAAATCTCACCATATGAACCATACTGAATTTGGACAAGTGTAAGATTATGTCGTGGGGTAAAGAGTTAAGGTTAACCAAAATATTCCCCCTTCCAATTGTAAGCTGTCTGAATGTGTAACAAGAGCACCGCATGCAGATGCCAATGCTTTTAAAAGTTGCTTTAAGGAATAAATTGATTTTCGGTGAATTTTGAGTTAAAAAAGGGGCATAACTGTGTCTACATATTTTGATGGATACCAACCCGTCATGTGGGTTTCCCTTTTGATAGTTAACAAATAGTCTTGAGTTTGAAGTAAACATCTTCAGTAACGACAGAGATATAAAATGTCAAAGTTTAGGCATGACGACAATGACGCAGACAATGACCACAGGGCTATGACAATACCTTGACATTTTCTTCGTAAACAGCAGAGCTAAAAAAGTGATGATGGGTTTTATCTGTGTCATCACTAAAAGAAGCATGGCATCATACTATTTTTTCTCCCAAACTGTCAAGTTATGGAATTTCTCCAAGGAGTAATCTGGCCCGTGACTTAAGTTTGGATATTTGAACAACACTTAGTGTCTCTGCACAAAATGGGTTCATAGATCATTAACTCTTTTGCTTCCAACTAAATAGCTTCGACTTTTCTGTAGAGCTGAAGGTATATTTTCGTTGTGTTTCAAGCTGATTTTGGTCGAAGATTAGCATCTGGTAGCCGACGGTGTAGATCTAAGATAAGACTGCATGTTCCGAGCAGTCTGATCTTGATCTATGCTGTCCACAAAAGCTATCCAAGGTGACATTGGCAGTGAAAGAGTTAATCTGATTAACCCTTTCCCAAACAAGCCCTGGTTTTCACATGTCTGCAGTACAAGTCTTTTGAAAACACTGTGGGAAAAGGAGAAATTGCTCGTAACGAGCAATTTCTCCTTTTCCCACAGTGTTTTCTACCCTTTTTGAGAATTTTCTGCCATTTTCATCAAATTTCAAATTGTCATCTGCAAACTCTTTCAGTTTGGACAAGTCTAAAATTTGTCGTTTGGGAAAGGGTTAACAATCACACAAAAAAAATGGATTTACGAGGCCCTCATATCGTAACAGTTTAAAAGTATCGTGATTTAATGAAATTGACCCTTTACCACACAATCCCCAGTTTTAACGATCTTGATGCCAAGGGCTTTTTAAAAAATATTGTTGGAAAAGGAGAAAATGCTGGTAACCAGCATTTTCTCCTTTTCCCACATTATTTTCCAAACTTTTAAAGACCAATCCCATAGTTTCAGCCATATTTAAGATGTCCTCTGCAAATGATTTCAGTGTAGAAATGCGTAAAAACTTCCATAATGGTTAACCCTTTCCCAAACAAGCCCTAGTTTTCATGTGTCTGCAGTACAAGTCTTTTGAAAACACTGTGGGAAAAGGAGCAATTGCTCGTAACGAGCAATTTCTCCTTTTCCCACAGTGTTTTCTACCCTTTTTGAGACCTTTCTGCCATTTTCATCAAATTTAAAATTGTCGTTTGCAAACTCTTTCAATTTGGACTAGTCCAAAATCTGTCGTTTGGGAAAGGGTTAAAAGTAACTGGCTGCTGTGTATTATACATGAATATAGCTTACCTGTGTATATATAACCCATAATATAAATGTCAAAATCAGGTCAAACAATGTAAATAGGCAGAAAGTCCGTCGAGCTGGCGACATTTTTCCGTCCTGCGGATTCCATTCCCTGGACCCAGAAAAACTGTACTCAATTCCATTAGGCATGTGGCTGGAATAAACAACAAACAGATCAATCCATTATCTGTATTTCATTTTAATTTGTATGTTGTTTAACGTCATGTTCAACATGATTTCAGTTATCGAAGCAGTCTGGGCACCTATCCATGCTTTTCTGGTGTTACTTTTACCACTACTTAGCTCTTTACCAGACAACAAAATTATAGACTGGTCCAAATTGAAAGCATTTGCAGACGACAAAATAAATGTAACTGAAAATTGAAGTTCGTTTTAGGATGGGTTGAAAACATGGTGGGAAAAGGAGAAAATGCTGGTTACCAGCATTTTCTCTCTTTTCCACGTGTTTTTTCAAAAGGCTTCTTTCTCGGGGTCATTAAGAGTTGGGATTGTTTGGTAAAGGGTTAACACAATATTGTTCCCAGGCCAATGGCTGCTTTCTCACATTACCATCATTGAAACAATGATCAGCACAGAGAGAAATAAATCCTGTTGCAATGACTATCATCGAGTCTTGAAAAGAAATTGACCGAGCCAGGGATCAAAGCAGCAACCCCCCTGTCCTAAAGCCCAGTACGCTACTGACTGTGCTATCAGCTTCTTTTCCCACAATGTTTTCTACCCTGTCAAAAGGTACCATTTTTTTTTTCTCTAAAATTTGTTATACAGGAAACGATTAACTCATTACACAAAGGCAAAATATTCAGGCTTGTCGAAATTCACAGCATTTGCAAATGACGAAATCAAATGAAAGTCAAAATATTGAAATCGGTCTTTGAAAGGCCAGAAAACATTGTGGGAAAAGGAGAAAATGCTAGTGGCCAGCATTTTTTCCTTTTCCGAAAATGGTTTCAAAGCCTTCTTCTTAAGAGTCGTTAAAACTCTGGATTGTTTGGTAAAGGGTTAAAAGGCCTCATTCAAATTTTCAGCCTCAACTTTGTTTTGATTGATTGATTGTATTGTGTTTAACACAGTTTTCAACATTATTTCAGTTATATTGCAGTGACCAGTATACCTATGCATGCTTTCCCGGAGTTTCTTTAACCCTTTACCAGACGATAAAATTTTAGCCTTGTCCAAATTGACAGCATTTGCTGACGCCAACTTCAGTGTGGCTCAAATGGTGCAATTTTTCTTTGCTTGGGCAGAAAACATTGTGGGAAAAGGAGAAAATGCTGGTTACCAGCATTTTCTCCTTTTCCCACTATGTTTTCAAAAGGCTTCTTTCCCAGGTTCATCAAAAGGTGGCACGGTGCGGTAAAGAGTTAATCAGTACTTCGCACAGAATTCTTTCCAAGCCACCGTCTGCTTTCAAACATAACCATCATCAAAACAATGGTCAGCGGTGAGAGAAGAAGGAATCCTGTCGCAATGGCTATCATCAATCCTTGGAAAGAAATTGGCCAAGCCGGGGATCAAATCAGCAACCCCCTATTCTCAAGTCCTGTACGCTACCAACTCAGCTACGGGGGCTCGGCTCTCAACTTTGTTTTAGAAGCTCACCTCAGGTCACCCTTGGCCAGAGAATCCTGTATTTTACAACCCTGAAACCCTACAAAATCATTGCTGAAAAAGGACATATATTGGTCCAACAATGTTCTCTTATACGTCAGAGTAAATTCCCACTTTGAGCCACAGTCAATAGGTCAGCTACCAGTGCCTTCAATATAGAAGAGTCCGAAATTTGTCGTTTGGTGAAGTGTCAAGAAAATAAATGAAACCAAAAATGAAAACGTTTTCTGATAATATGCCTGAAGAATAAATAAGCTACTTGAAACCTTAACCACTTACCGCACAATGATGACTTTTAACAACCTTAGGTAAGAAGCCTTTTGAAAACATTGTGGGAAAAGGAGAAAATACTAGTAACCAGCATTTTCTCCTTTTCCCACAATGTTTTCTACCCTCAATAGAAAAACAGCACCATTTGAGTCACATTAAAATTGTCGTCTGCAAAATCAATGCCTTCAATTTGGACAAGGCTAAAATTTTGTCGTCTGGGAAAGGGTTAACTCTTTACCTATCAACAAAATTTTAGACTTTTCCAAATTGAGAGCATTTGCAGACTACAAATTTAATGTTATGGAATTGATGAAACTTTTCCATGGAAGGACAGAAAACTTTGTGGAAAAGGAGAAAATGCTGGTTACCAACATTTTCTCCTTTCCCACAATGTTTTCATAAACCTTCTTACCCTGGGTCGTTTAAAAACATGGGATTGTTTGGACAGAGATAAAACCTTAACCCTTTCCCAAACGATAAATTTTAGACTGGTCCAATTTGAAAGAGCTTGCAGACAACAAATTCAAATTTGATGAAAATGATAGAAAGTTCTCCAAAAGGGTAGAAAACACTGTGGGAAAAGTAGAAATTGCTCGTTACGAGCAATTTCTCCTTTTCCCACAGTGTTTTCAAAAGACTTGTACTGCAGACATGTGAAAACCAGGGCTTGTTTGGGAAAGGGTTAAATCCCCCATAAAACCAACAAGGAAGAGTATTCATAGGAAAGGACAAAGTCCTCTTTGATTTCATCCTTTGACCACTAAATGAACAAAAGGAGTTTTTTTGGGCAAGAAAAAAGGACTATAATGTACTGTATGTTCTGTGCAGTCTGATCTTGATTTATACTATCCTTAACCCTTTCCCAAACAAGACCTGGTTTTCATGTGTCTGCAGTACAAGTTTTTTGAAAACACTGTGGGAAAAGGAGGAATTGCTCATAACAAGCAATTTCTCCTTTTCTCACAGTGTTTTCTATCCTTTTTGAGAACTTTCTGCCATTTTCATCAAATTTAAAACTGTCGTCTGTAAACTCTTTGAACTTGGACCAGTCCAAAATTTGTCGTTTGGGACAAACATTCTGGCAATGTTTCATGAGTATCAGGCTGAAAATGTGGCTTTAAGACTGCACACAAGGTTTTTCTAAAATTTGACCCAGTGACCTACTTCTTGACCCGATGTGACCCAATTTGGAATTTGTCCAAGATTTTATCAAGACAAAGATTCTGATCAAAGTTTATGAGGATCTGGCTGAAAATGTGGCCTCTAAAGTGCACACAAGGTAAATGTTGACGACTGCAAGACGGACCACGCACGACAGATGCCGGACACAGCACGATCACAAAAGCTCACCTTGAGCAATTTGTGCTCACGTGATCGAGCTAGCTAAAACTAAAGTTAACAACTTTATTTTATTTTTATAATACCCAGTGATGTTTTTCTGCCTACAGATGGCACTGTAACACATTATCAGACTCATAATGGTATCCATAATTTTAAATGGTGCACATTAAATTTGTCTGCAATTTGACCCCCCAAATTGTTCACATTTAACCCTTTACCAGATGACAAAATTTTAGCCTTGTCCAAATTGAAAGCATTTGCAGCCAACAAAATTAATGTGCCTCAAAAATTGAAATTTGCTTTGGAAGGGGCAGAAAACATTGTGGGAAAAGGAGAAAATGCTGGTTACCAGCATTTTCTCCTTTTCCACGATGTTTTCAAAACGCTTCTTTCCCAGGGTCATTAAAAGTTGTCATTGTGCAGTAAAGGGTCAACAGCTAGTGGGCCTTTAACCCTTTACCACACAATCCGGACTTTTAACGACCCTAAGAAAGAAGCCTTCTGAAAACATTGTGGGAAAAGGAGGAAATGCTGGTAACTGCATTTCCTCCTTTTCTCACGATGTTTTTTACCTTCCCAAAATAAATTTCAATTTTTCAGTCACATTTATTTTTCATCTGCAAATGCTTTCAATTTGGACCAGTCTAAAATTTTGTCGTTTGGTAAAGAGTTAACTCTTTACCACACAATCCCATCTTTTAACGACCCTGAAAAAGAAAGCTTTTGAAAACATTGTGGAAAAAGGAGAAAATGCTGGTAACCAGCATTTTCTCCTTTTCCCACAATGTTTTCTTCCCTTCCCGTAACAAATTTCAATTTTTAAGTTACATTTCTTTTGTCGTCTGCAAATGCTTTCAATTTGGACCAGTCTAAAACTTTGTCGTTTGGTAAAGAGTTGAAGAACCTGGCACAACTTAGGATTTGTTGGTCCTGTATCTTGCACTATATCTTGCACTACACCAGCATGATATAGGTAATATCCCTCTGTAGGAATAGCCTGTATGAGCAACTGGTGGCAAATATAAATAAACGAAAATCAATGAATCAGTTTCGTGATGCAAAAAAAAAATCTGTACATACTTATTGATGGGTGAATTACTGCTAGTCAATCTTGAGGCCATAACATCTGATATCCTCTGAAAGTATATCAAAATCTCAGTGAGCAGAATTATATGGATCTGCGACATTTCGTTGAAAACCATGTTCATCGAAAACAATCTCTAGCACTGACCCTTACCCTAACCCAGACGAGTGGTGGCTCAAATTTTCCTCCCAGAGAGCTTTTCATGAAATAAATCTAGGAATTTGGCAATCGGTATTTTAAAACATACATAGATTTCAATGAAACGCCCTTTCGATGAAATATCATGCACCAGAACTATATAATTATGTGTTAAAAAGAAATTGTGCACTAAACTCTTTACCAATTAACAAAAATTTTAGACTTGTCCAAATTGAAAGCATTTGCAGATAACAAATTAAACACAACTCAAAAACTGAAATTTGCCTTGGAGAAAACATACAGGGAAAAGGAGAAAATGCTGGTTACCAGTATTTTCTCCTTTTCTCATAATGTGTTTAAAAGCCTAAATCTTCCTCAAGATTGTTCAAACTTGGGATTGAGCAGTAAAGGTTCAACTCTTTACCAAACGACAAAATCTAAGATGTGTTCAAATTAAAAGTGCTTGCAGATGACAAGTTATATGTTGCTCTAATATATTTTTTTCTATGAAAGGCTAGAAAACATTGAGGGAAAAGGAGAAAATGCTGGTTACCAGCATTTTTTTCTTTCCTCTCAATGTTTTCAAAAGGTTTTTCCCCAAAGGTCATTAAAGGTCAGGATTGTGTGGTAAAGGGTTAAAGCAATTCTTTTTATCTTTATAAAATAATTTTAGTTCCAATATTTACCTCCATTTTGCTTAACCCTTTACCACACAACCTTGAGCTTTAACAACTTTGAAGAAGAGGGCTTTTTAAACATTGTGGGAAACAGCATTTTAAAGATTTCCCACCATGTTTTCTACCCTATCAAAGACAGATAATATAATGTGACATATATTCAAGTTATTGTCTTCAAATGCTTTCAATGTGGTCTAGTCCAAAATTTTGTTGTTTGGTGAAGAGTTAAAAATATGTCCATATTTGGCCAATTATTAACCCATTTCATCTTTATTTTATGAAACTACAATCATTCTTGTATCCTCATGCCAAATGTTCTCTGACAGCTACAATGTTGCACAGATTACGACAGAAAGAAAATGTATTTCATTTTTTGGCAGCCTTCAAACAAATCACTGTTGTCTTTTCTGGTTTTAAATGAGGATAAATCCCATGAGCTTCTCATCCCTTACACTATACATATATTGGTAATTTAACTATGTTTACACATCTGACTAAACTCTGAGCCATTCTACACATTTTCAAGTTTTAACAGCACACCTCTCTCTCTCTCTCTGGCTGTAAACAGGTTTTTTACAATATTTCAGTTATACCAACATCTCAATTTTTCAGGTGTTCAGAGCTCCAGATTGAGGAAGTGATTTTGATTTCAAAATTGAAAATATAAATCACTCTCCACTAAACCTATGTTATGGGTACTCATTAGAATCGTCTCATTGAGACGATTCTAATGAGTACCCACAACATAGGGTTTGGAACAGAAATAATGGATTTAGAATACTGTCACTCCCTCTTATCTGGAGGTCTGGTGTTTCCCACATTGTACTTGACCAGCACCTCAAAAGTTGTCTTGCCAGTGACTTGCCTAAGGACATTCCTTTGTGACAAGCCTTAGCCAGCTGAGGCTACTGACCGCATCTGAATCCATACTTATTCATTTTGTGGACAGCCCAGAACTCTGAGTATATCAAGATCAGACTGCACAGAAAGAAAGAACAGTCTGATCTTGTATCTAAATTGTCTGCTACCTTGTAACATCTTCTGGTTAAAACAACCTTGACAGAAGCAATATTTCAGCAATTCTTTCTAAGTGAAAACATCCATTTTATCAATTTAGGTCTTAAAGCTTTACCAAACGACAAAATTTTAGACTCGTCCAAAGTGAAATCATTCGAAATCATTTGCAGAGGACATATCAAATGTGGTCCAAACTATGGAACATGTCTTTGATAGGGTACAAAGCATTGTGGAAAAAGGAGAAAATGCTGGTTACCAGCATTTTCTCCTTCTCCCACAATGTTTTCAAAAGGCTACTTCCTCAAGGTCATTCAAACTCAGGATTGTGTGGTTACCCCTTTACCAAGCAATCCCTATCTTTGACCAAGGAATAAGACTATTGAAATCATTGTAGGAAAAGTAGAAAATGCTTTTAACCAATATTTTTCTGCGATTTTTTCAATGTCCTATTCCCTTTCTGATACAAATCCCATTGTTTGTGCCAAATTAAATTTGTTGCATTAGTACAAAAGCTTTCAAATTAGAAGAGTTTACAATTTTGTAGTTTGGTGAAGGGTTCGAAAATTGAATGATCTTACACATGCTCATTCATTAACTCTTTACCACACAATCCCGAGTTTTAACGACCCTGTGAAAGAGGGCTTTTGAAAACATTGTGGGAATAGGAGAAAATGCTGGTAACCAGCATTTTCTCCTTTTCCCACAATGTTTTCTACCCTTCCCAATACAAATTTCAATTTTTGAGTCACAGTTATTTTGTCATCTGCAAATGCTTTCAATTTGGATGAGTCTAAAATTTTGTCGTTTGGTAAAGAGTTAAATCTTTAACCTGCTAGATAATGGTAAAATAGCTATTTCAAAGGTATTTTGGGGGGGGAAAAGTATCTCCTTATCACACACTGTAGATCCAAGATCAGACTGCAAATTCTGTGCATTCTGATCTTGATCTACACTTTCTGCAAAAGGTCCTCAGGGGTGTGGAAATCTCAGAAATTTCTACTTGTCCACGGACAAGTAAATTACAAAAATCTACTTGTCGGCAAGAGTGGTTCACTTGTCCGAATCAAAATTTTAAATGGCATGCATAAAATCACGTCATCAATATGGGGATAATCACGACAAACCTTACAAAAAACATTGTTACAATTGTCCTCATTCAACCTTGGAAATTCTTTCAACCATGCCTTGTTAAAAAACATTTTGTCATATTTCTTGTCACGGTCCATTTGGGGATTTACATTCGGAGCCACTAAATGGTTCCAGAGTCTCAGACTTCTCACTTTCCCCTTGCTCCGAAGATTCGATAAAAGAAACTGACCCATTTTTTTTCCAATTTTACGCATCAATTTATTGCTGAATCGAAAAATGTTTTGGTTGGACAGGAGACGGTCTCCAGCAGAGGAGATAATTGCTAAATCATGGCCCATTTCGCAAAGAAGCTGTTTAAAATAAGATTAAAAATTTTCATGTGTGCATTATTGTCATGCAACAAAGATCTTTGAATCAGTATTAAACTGATACTATTAATTAGTTTATTTTAATCCATAATGATGATTTTGAAGCTGTTCAGAATTTTTCAAAGCAATTGAAATTGACATGTATATTATATATACCGATCTTGTTGTATGCGGTGAATGCGGAGGTACACCAAAATATTTAATCATTTCGGGTTTCCAGAAATCAGAGATCGTCTCATGCTGCTGTTTATCATTTGAAATGTCATTTTTTGGATCAAGTAAGAACATTTGTATTTCACTGGATAATAATACAACAGATCTTTGTTTCAAAATTTTCCTAATATTTTTTACTTTTCCACGGACAACTAGACTGAAAAAAGGTCACTTAATCCAGAGCTGAATTTTCCCGAGTCAGGCAAAGTATTTGCACACCCATGGTCCTTGAGTAGCACTTGGCAGCCAAAGGGTTAATACATGTATTTCAAAGCTCTCCATATTCATAAAGGAATGATACTTGATGGAAAACATTTTTTTTTTTCCAACAGTATGGTAAACATTGTCCAAAGCAAAAGCTCCTTTTCCTGCAATGTTTTCAAAAAGATGTAAACTTCAAGGGCATTAAAGTCATCCTTGTATACTTATGGGTCTACAATTTAACAGACAATACAATTTTAGACTTTTTGCACATGAAAGCATTTTTCAGACAACAAAATGAGTATTACTCAAAAATCAAAATTTGTTTTAGGAAGGGTAGAAAACACTGAGGGAAAAAGGAGAAAATGCTGGTTACAAGCATTTTCTCCCTGAATCACAATGTTTTCAAAAGCCGTTTCCCTCTGAGTCACAAAAACTCTGGACTGTATAGTAAAGGGTTATTAATATTCTCTAAAAAACCTGGGGCTGAAATGATGCGACTTGCCTTTGAAAGAGTTGAAAACATTGTGGGAAAAGGAGAAAATGCTGGTTACCAGCATTTTCTCCTTTTCCCATATTGTTTTTAAATGTCTATTTTTTCAGGGTCAGTGGAAATCAGATTTGTTAAATAAAGGGTTAACCGAACTTACTGTACAATCCCGAGTTTTAACGACCTTGAAAAGAGGCCTTTTGAAAACATTGTGGGGAAAAAGAGAAAATGCTGGTAACCAGCATTTTCTCCTTTTCCCACAATGTTTTCTGTCCTTTTACAGACATGTCTCACCATATAAGCCATATCTACTTTGTCGTCTGCAAATTATTTCAATTTGGACAAGTGTAAAATTTTGTCGTTTGGTAAAGGGTTAAACAAATACAAAACACTCTTTAACTCTTTACCAAACAACAAAGTTTTAGCCTCCTCCAATTTGAAAGCATTTGCAGACGACAAAATAAATGTTACTCAAAAATTGAAATCTGTTTTAGGAAGGGTAGAAAACATTGTGGGAAAAGGAGAAAATGCTGGTTACCAGCATTTTATCCTTTTCCCACAATGTTTTCAAAAAGGCTTCCTTCCCAGGGTCGTTAAAACTTGGGATCGTGTGGTAACGGGTTAACTAATCATGTGATATCATGTCAACAGAAAGCTCAACTGTGAACCCTGAACTCTTTACCAAACAACACAATTACTATGTAGAGACGTGTCCAAATTCAAAGCATTTGCAGACGACAAATAACATGTGGCTCAAATAATGGAATCTGCCTTTGAATGGCAAGTAAACTTTCTGATTGACAGACACACAACAAAGTTTTAGGCTGCTCCAAATTCAAAACATTTTCTATTAACTCTTTACCACACAATCCCGAGTTTTAACGACCCCGCAGAGGAAACCTTTCGAAAATATTGTGGAAAAAGGAGAAAATGCTGGTAACCAGCATTTTCTCCTTTTCCCACAGTGTTTTCTACCCTATCACAGACAGAAATCATCATTTGAGCTGCATTTATTTTGTTGTCTGTAAATGCTTTCAATTTGGTAAGTCCAAAATTTTGTCGTTTGGTAAAGAGTTAAAAAATAAACTGCTTTTCAAGATATGAACTTTGTCTTTCAATGAAAAAAAAAAATTGTTTGAAAAGGAGAAATTGCTGGATAGTCGCATTTTCTCCTTTTCCGATAATGTTATTAAAAGTATTTTTCCTCAGGGCCGTTACAACTCTGGATTGTATGGTAAAGGGTTTACCTACTTAATGAAACTCCGTGAACTTTTAGAGGATGACGTAGATCAAGATCAGCACAAGTTGTGTGATCTGATTTTGAATCTATGATGTCCATTGCGTAAAATTCATCCAGTGCAAAGATTGATTGATTGATTGATTGATTGTATGGTGTTTAAAAGCTGTTTTCAACCTTATTTCAGTTATATCGCAGTGGCCAGTGTACCTATCCATGCTTTCGTGTAGTTTCTCTTACATTAATTTTATATACTTGTCCGAATTTAAAGCACACTATTCTTTTCCAAGCCACTGGCTGCTTTCCCACATAATCATTGTCAAAACAATGGTGAGCTGTGAGAGAGGAATGAATCCTGTCGCAACAACTATCATCAATCCTTGGAAAGAAATTGGCTGAGCGGGGGACTGAACCAGCAATCCCCTGTTCTCAAGTCCTGTGCACTATCGACTGAGCCACCAGGGCTCAGCCCAATGAAAAGAACTGAGAATTCACAATACATGTAATTTCTACCCATTCAAAGATAAATCTGGCCATAAGCCTCATTTAGCTTGACATCTCCAGATACAGTCAACTTGGACAAGTCTAAAACATAGTCATCTAGAAAAAAATTAACCCTTTCCCAAACAAGCCCTGCTTTTCACGTGTCTGCAGTAGAAGTCTTTTGAAAACACTGTGGGAAAAGGAGAAATTGCTCGTTACGAGCAATTTCTCCTTTTCCCACAGTGTTTTCTACCCTTTTTGATAACTTTCTGCCATTTTCATCAAATTTAAAATTGTCGTCTGCAAACTCTTGAAATTTGGACCAGTCCAAAATTTGTCGTTTGGGAAAGGGTTAAGAGAAAAAGCAGAAAAAAACATATAAAAATCACATACACATTTCTTCCACTTCTTATCTCACACATATCCAATACATGTAATCTATATCATGTACCTTGACTTAGTTACTCTCCTCTCTCATCAGACTGTAACACTTCACTTTCCCATGTAATCAGTGCTCACGATTGGTGGAATATCTAAGTACTTTATTAATAAGTTCTTAAAAATCTTTCATAAATTCTAAAGCCTGTAATTGGCACTCATTCATGAGAATCCTGTCATCAAAATAACTCTTATAATGCTTCAGTTCACCAAAACATTGTTTTAACATCTACCAGAAGGCAAAATTTTAGATTTGCCAAAATTGAAAGTATTTGCAGCCGAAAAAAATAATGTGACTCAAAAATTGAATTTTGCTTTTGGAAGAAAACATTGTGGGAAAAGGAGAAAATGCTGGTTACCTGCACTTTCTCCTTTTCCCACGATGTTTTCAAAAGCCATCTTTCTCATGATCGTTAAAAGTTGGGATTGTGTGGTAAAGGGTTAAAGAAGAGCACAATTTTGAAATCTGATAACACTGACTTGTACAATCCTATATCCAGTCACTGTCACATGGTTACCAGTAATATTAAATGAGCACTTATAAAAAAAAACACTCTTTCTTATTTGTTCTGACAACGTGAACAAAGTTCCCCCCCCCCAAAAAAAACCCTTCTCCAGGAATGACACAAGAAGAGTATATTAAGTACTTGTGTAAT
The DNA here is from genome assembly GCA_945859785.2 of Tridacna gigas. NCBI lineage: Eukaryota > Metazoa > Mollusca > Bivalvia > Cardiida > Cardiidae > Tridacna > Tridacna gigas. Next base: position 7,310,636 of record OX244035.2, read on the forward strand.
AAGTAAGTATGATATACAAACAACAGGAAATGACAGCCAAGGATAAAATAAGTTTATCTGTATAGAATGATCTTTTTACCCTTTGCAAGATAAACTTGGGCAATGGGGTGCTTGAACAAGAGGGCCATTGGCTCTAAAGTGCTCATCTCAGTAAAGTCATTTAGGAATGTGGCTGTGATGATGTCGAAAAAATGAGTGTCTTGCCCAATAATCCCGAGTATCATACTGAAAATGTGGTCTCTAGAAAACAAACAGGTTTTTTCTACAATTTATTGCAGTGACCTATTTTTTGACCCTACATACTGTAACCAAATATCAAATTTGAAATTTGTTAAAGATATCATTCAGACAAACTTTCTGATCAATTTTCATGAGTATCCAACCAAAAGTGAGGCCTCTCTAGGGCACTAAAGTTTTTTCTACAATTTATCCCAGTGACCTACTTTTTTATTCAATGTGACCCAGTTTTACTACTGTCCAAGATACTGACAATTCTGACCAACTTCATGAGTACAAGACTGAAAATATGGCCTGTAGAATGTACAAGAAGTTTCTCTAAGATCTGACCCAGTCACCCACTTTTTGACCCAAAGTGACCTAATTTCAGACCTAATGTGATAATATTAAGAAAAGCATTCTGATCAACTTTCACAACTATCAGACTGAAAATGTGGCCACTATCCAAGGTTTTTCTAAGATATGTCCCAATAACCTATTTTTTGACCCAACCTTATCAACTGTTTCTTTCCCAAATGACAACTTTTGGACCGTTCCAAATTGAAAGCAGTCTGTGACAACATAGGATTGCTTAGTAAGGGATTGAAAAGTGTAAGGGAGGGAGAAGGATGGCCCACATTAAAATTCAAACTGTCGCAAAGCAGACAAACACCCCCCCTCCACCAGCTCCTTGTCACTAAAGCAGCACACAAACAGAAATGATTTTCAAAACAAAGATCACTAGTGACCTTGACCTTTGACCCATGTGACCCCAAAACAATAAAGCACTTCCCTGGGTCATGAGCAACACTTCTATACAGTTTCATGGTCCTAGGTCAAACGTCTGTTGTGAGAGAGCATGGAAACGAAAAAGTCTACAGATAGACGGATTGACTGACAGACAGATGGGTGGACAGACAGAAATGGTGAAAGCAGTATACCCCCCTCTACTTTGTTGGTGGGGTATGATAATTCGGTGATACATACTACATGACCAGCTCTTGTTTCATAGCCTAAGATAGATAACAGTAGTATTACAAACTAAAAGAAATAACTTAACCAGTTACAGTTACCACACCACAAAATTTTAGACTAGACCAAACTGAAGGCTGTTACAGTCAACAAATTATTAAATGTAGCTAAAAAGATGTTGTTGATAGGGTAGAAAACACTGTGGAAAAAGGAGAAAATGCTGGTTACCAGCACTTTCTCCTTATTCCACGTTTTCAAATGCCTTCTTGCTAAGGTATTTAAAACTCCAGATTGTGCGGCAAAGGATTAATAATGTTCTTGACCAGAACTAGAGTAGCAAGTACTTGTATCAACTGCCTCAGTGGCATCCAGAACTTAAAGACTTACAAGTGCACTGGTCATGAAGAAATGACTTGAAAAATGTTGCCATTGATTTAAACACCAAAGCAATACAAGAGGTCCCTACTAAAAGGCCCTGAAGTGCTCACCTGAGATAACTTACTTTCAAAATGTTATTCACATATTGCTGTATCTGAGAAAGTGAAAGACCAAGACTAACAAATGTATACCTGTAGATGCATATAGATAGAGCAGTATCTTAAATTCAATACAGTGACCTTTTTTTTTTTTGTCCAGTATATCATCAAATACACAAACTGTCAAGATTCCATCTAGATCAGGGAAAAAAAAAAAAGCCATTCTATTGAAAACACAACTTCTTACAGTTGGCCCATTGACTTAGCTTAGTACTCTCCAGGTGTTATTGGCACAAAAATGATTTTCAGACTAGGTTAAAAAGTTGCCAAGTCGCTCTATCTTTTGTTTACATTTTACCCGGTTTGAAAATTTATTTTTCTTTCAGTGGCTAACAGTTGGAACAACTGTACAATAACAGACTGCCCTATTCAACAATATTTTGCATACTTTTAAATGTTATGATTTAAATTCGAATGCTTTTGAAAGCACACATTTTTCACTTTTGGCCACAACTGGGCCTTTAAGGTCTGAAAATTTAATGTTTCTTTTTTTAAGCATCTTAGCTCTTAACCAGAAAAACAAAATTGTAGACTTGCTGGTAAACAGCATTTCCTCCTTTTCCAAAACTGTTTTCAACCCTATTGAAGACAAATCCTTTACTTTGAGCCACATTTTATATGTTGTCTGCAAATGCCTTTAATTTGGACAAGTCTAAAATTTCGTCATCTGGTAAAGAATTAACTCTCTACCAAATGACAAAATTTTACACCAGTGGAAATTGAAAGCATTACCAGACGACAAAATAAATATTACTCGAAAACAGAAATTTGTTTCAGGAAGAGTAGAAAACATTGTTGGAAAAAGAGAAAATGCTGTTTACCAGCATTTTCTCCTTTTCCCACAATGTTTTCAAAAGCCCTTTTCATCAGGGTCGTTAAAAGTTGGAATTGTGTGGTAAAGGGTTAAAGAATGCAGAATGGATGGCAATAAGTTGAATGATCTCATTGCCTCAGGGCTGAAACCGATTCAACCCTTTGCCAAATGATAAAAAAATTAACTTGTCCATAATCAAAGCATTTGCAGATGACAAATTATTATGTGGTTCAAATGATTTAATTTGTCTCTAAAATGGTTAAAAAAACATTGTCGGAATAGGAGAAAATGATTTCCTCCTTTTACAACAATGTTTTCTAGAGCCTTCTTCATTAGGGTAGTTTATACTCTGTGACAAACGACAATTTTTGTACTCGACCAAATTGAAAGCATTTGCAGACAACAAAAACAAATGTAGTTCAAATGATGATTTCTCTCTTTGATAGGGTAGAAAACATTGTGAAAAATGGAGAAAATGCTGGTTACCAGCATTTTCTCCTTTTTCCAAAATGTTTTCAAAAGGGCTTCTTCCTAAGGGTCGTTCTTTAAACTTGGGATTGTGTGGTAAAGGGTTAACACAGGCTATGAATTATGAAGCAGAGCATACAATATGTGGCAATGTTAAAACTAAAATTGCATGATCCGAATATCAACATGGCGTTTGCTCCTACTTACCTTGACAGATTTCTACTTTGATCTTAATCTATTAATAAAGTCAAATCAAAAGTACACTTTGTGCTAGGATTTAAAGATGCTTAACTTTTTACCACACAATCCCGAGTTTTAACGACCCAGGAAAAGAAGCCTTTAGAAAACATTGTGGGAAAAGGAGAAAATGCTGGTAACCAGCATTTTCTCCTTTTCCAACAATGTTTTCTACTCTTTCAAAAACAAATTTCAATTTCTGATTCACATCTCTTTTGTCGTCTTCAAAAGCTTTCAATTTGGACTGGTCTGAAATTTTGTCGTTTGGTAAAGCGTTTACTCTTTACCACACAATCCCGAGTTTAATGACCCAGGAAAGGAAGCCTTTAGAAAATATTGTGGGAAAAGGAGAAAATGCTGATAACCAGCATTTTCGCCTTTTCTCACAATGTTTTCTACCCTATCAAGGACAAACTTAGTCATTTGCGCCACCTTTGATCTGTCGTCTACAAATGCTTTCAATTTTGACCAGTCTACGATTTTGTCATGTGGTAAAGGTTTAAAACTTCAATAAATAACAATTCTATTTTTAACCTTTCTTCCCTTCCTTCAAATACATGTGAGCCATGCTCTGTGAAAAGGAGGCTTAATGCATCTGCGAAAAGCACCAAACTAGGTCTGCTTCTGCAGTCCACGCAGGCTGACCTGGGACGAAACTTTTCGCTATTGATCAAATTTCTGTAAGTCCAAGGACCAGTTTACCTCATGATTAAGTCTGTTGCTGCTTTTATGGGTCCATAATTTTGTCATGACTTGACTGGTATCATGTATCAGAGAGATGCATTGAACCCCCTCTTGCAAGAGCATGGTTCGTGCATTTGTAACCCTCCCCTTTTAAGCCTTTACCCAACAATCCCGACTTTTAATGCCCCTAGGAAAGAAGCCTTTTAAAAACATTGTTGGGAAAAGGAGAAAATGCTGGTAGCCAGCATTTTCTCCTTTTCCCACAATGTCTTCTATCAAAGAAGAATTGCACCATTTGAGCCACATTGAAATTGTCGTCTGCAAATGCTTTCAGTTTGGACAAGGCTAAAATTTTGTCGTCTGGTAAAGGGTTAATTGTAAGTTGTCTGTTCAAGGGAGAGTCTTGGACATGTCTGCCACAATGAATAGAAATAAGCATGCATGCTCTGGCAAACCAGGGTTTAATGCATCTCTGTGATGCTTGATACTTAACCCTTTCCCAAATGACAAATTTTGGACTGGTCCAAATTGAAAGAGTTTGCAGATGACAATTTTAAATTTGATGAAAATGGCAGAAAGGTCTCAAAAAGGGAAGAAAACACTGTGGAAAAAGGAGAAATTGCTCGTTACAAGCAATTTCTCCTTTTCCCACAGTGTTTTCAAAAGACTTGTACTGCAGACACATGAAAACCAGGGCTTGTTTGGGAAAGGGTTAAAGCAAGTCATCACAAAATTTTGAATCCATTAAATTTCCTTCTTGTGTAACAACCTACTGAACCATGAGGTACACTGGTCCTTTGACAAACAGAAAAATGATCAATAGTAAAAAGTTTGGACCCAGGTCAGCCTGCAAAGTCTGCGCAGGCTGACCTGGGTAGATAATTTTTAGATGCATTAAGCCCCACTTTCACAAAGTATGACTCAAATATACATGTCTCGTTAGAATACACACTCATCCTGATACACAATGGTGGGACTTTGTCCCTTTTGGATTTATTTGACAATATCAACTTAAGTGCATTGTCTCACTAATTTTAGGAGAGTCCCGTATTTCTGTAAGTTTATCGGATAAATTGTCTCCTCTTTAAGTGATCCTTGCCAGATCATTGTAGAAATGAGACAGGTTGTCCTACTGGACAAGCAAGTTCCAAAAGGTTCTTTATTAATTGTACGTTCAGGTGGTTGGGCCCTTGGAAACTTGTTCACAGCTGTAGCAAATTATGTCGCTCTGAGCCAAAAGCGAGGTGGCAACATGATTTGCCACAGCCATGAACAAGTTTCCAAGTCCCCTGCTACTTGACCGTAAAACAAATTTATTATACTGCAAAGTTTTACCATTCCAATGTGTATTCAGCAAAATTTCCGTCTTTAATGGTCTCACAATTCGAGTACATTTACGAGGTTGAATTTTTATTCTGAATGCCCAAAACACACTGAAAAATGATGTCACTGAAACCAAGGTAAAACACGCAGTTTGAAGCATGAAGTCACTGCAATAGACATTCAGCATATTTTTATCTAAACATGGATTAAACAACTCTAAGGTAAGTAACTATTCATTTTATGATTTGATGGCAAAAGTAAATGACCATTAGTTGTTTCTGCTGACCATTAGTTTATCATTACTTTTTCAACATTACAACGCATGTAACGCAGTAACATGTACTGCACGGTTTGTTTTCATGACGACCTGACGCTGCTATCTTCGGTTTTGCTGTGCTGCACCCAGGGTGCTGCAAGTGTACAGCACTATATATTTGGAGCGTATTATCCAATTAGACCACGAGAAATTTCTTAGCAGTATAATAAGGTCTGCTGTGATGCACACTCTTCCCATCACTGTCATCAAATTCATGACAACTAATAACTGAAAACTTCAATGAACCAAATACCGGTACCTGCTTTTAAACATATTTCCCAGCCAAAAATATTTGAGCCATGCTCTGGCAAAAGGGAACTTAATGCATGTCCTTGAAGCAACCAAGCAAGTCATCACATGATCATGGATCCATAGCCTATTTTCATCTAACTGGTCAATGATGTAGACTGGTCCTTTGGCATGCAGAAAATTGAACAATAGCGAAAAGTATCGGGCCAGTTCAGCCTGTGCGGACTGCGCAGGCTGACCTGGGCCGATACTTTTCGCAGAAACATTATGGCCCCTTTCCACAGAACATGGCTTATTTGTAAGACATGCCCCCCATTTCTAATGTAAGTTGTTGGATACTTCTTTCCATAAAAATCATACCAGATGTTATTCTGTGAATAATGTAAATTTTCTGAATATCTGCTTTTAATTTTGAGTGATTGAATAACTCTCTAACTATGAAAATTAGTACAATTACATTTTTCAGCTCTAAAATTTTTGTTTCAATAAAAACACTAATGTTGAAACACACTACAATTTAGCACTAAATCTTGTCCTGCCAGACAAACATTTCAGATAGCTTACTAGCTTAATCCTTAGAGCACCGAAAAAAAAACAGACTGACACTCTTCGTCCAAAAATAAGACCAAAACAAATGTAATTTCAAGGCAGCTTTTGTCTGTAATGTCTCAGAAAAGCCGCCAGTGTAGATCAAAGATCAGACTGCACGTTTTCTGCAGTCTGATCTTGATCTTCACAGTCAGCAATGACAACTACAGTTGTGAAAGGCGCTTTAAGGGTTAAAAGATTTGCTACAACTTTAACCTTTTATCAAACAATCATATTTACATGTATGTTTTGATGCAAAATACTATTAAGCTACAATACATCATAACTCTTTACCAAACGACAATTTTTCAGACTTGACTAAACTGAAAGCGTTTGCAGACGACAAAATAAATGTGACTCAAAAATTGAAAACTTTTGTTAAAAGGGCAGAAAACATTGTGGGAAAAGGAGAAAATGCTGGTTACCAGCATTTCCTCCTTTTCCCTGAATGTTTTCAAAAGCCCTCTAACTCAGGGTCGTGAAAAGTTGGGATTGTGTGGTAAAGGGTTAAGCAGCAGATAACTCTTATAAAAATTACAGAAACAGGCTTTATTTCAAACCAAAAGAAGGTTCTTAACCCTTTCCCAAACGACAAATTTTGGATTGGTCCAAATTGAAAGAGTTTGCAGATGACAATTTTAAATTTGATGAAAATGGCAGAAAGTTATCAAAAAGAGTAGAAAACACTGTGGGAAAAGAAGAAATTGCTTGTTACCAGCAATTTCTCCTTTTCCCACAATGTTTTCAAAAGACTTGTACTGCAGACACGTGAAAACCAGGGCGTGTTTGGGAAAGGGTTAAAGTAAAAAATACTCCTCAAAGAAATAATTATTCTTAGAAATGTGATACTTGCCAATAGTAAAAAGGATTAATCAAAAGAATTAAGGCACTAGACAGATCACAGTAGCAATCAGAAATGTTCTTTTGCATCAACAGACTTATTTTCTCATCAATTTTCTGCTATAAAAAAATTTCAGTGGATGGATATTTTGAAAAATTTTGCACAAAAATAGTGCTTTCTAATACATTGTAAATTTTTCTTTTTTTAAATAGTACATCAAGCAGAGCATTTGCGAGGGATACAGTGCATTTTTAAAAGTTATTGACATAATGAATTACCTCCTTTATTATAATATAAGCATCTATTTTGGCATGATTCGGCATCCCAGTCATTGACAAATCTCCCATTTTTCTTCCATGTCTGTGATTTCCAGATATTTAAACGGAAATCGACATATCATAAACAAAAATATACTATTCCTCTGTCATATTAATCCAATGGAATTATAATACAGTTTACAAAAAAAGAAACATGTGCAAACTGCTGAGCAGGGTAAACTGCGGCATATGTCCTTAAAGGAGAAAATGCTGGCAAGTGGTAACCAACATGACAATGTTTTCTACCCTTTCAAAGAAAAATCCCATGATTTGCGAGGCAAATTAAATCATTTGAGACATATGTAATTCACCATTTTAAAATGGTTTCAATTCACACTTGCCTAAAATTTTCTCACCTGGTAAAGAGCTAAGAAGACAAGGGGAATGTTTGTACCCTGTGCTGTGCAGTGTTTTCTCAAGATGTAAAATTTTGCTGGTCATTTTGATCCCCTATCCAGAAATTTGGGGGTCAAAAGTCAAAATTGGGTGTCAAATTTCTTGCGTCATTTTCAAATAAATGATGAATAACTAAGCAAGTTTTCGATATTCTTTTGTTTGTGTTTCATTGATGTCACCAAGTATCAATATGTTCAGCCATACAATGAACCTTGTAACTTACTGTGGAAAATGACAGGCTTCACTAAAAACGCCATCAAAAGTCACCGATTGTTTGATGGGGAAGACATTTTATGCCATGTAAATGTAAAAAATAAGTACTTGGGAATCTTGAGATGATACAATTTTATTTAGATTTATTATTGAGATCACTTCGTTTGCTTTTTGTGGATAATAAGGCTGTCAAAAGTTGCTTTTTCTTTGTTGCTGACGACATTTTACGCCAAGGAATAATCAAGGTTTCTTCGACGCTTGAAATGAGACTCAGTCGGTTCCCAGCTTATCCGCTCTGGTACAGTGATTTGCTTTCTGAATCGGATACCAATACAGCTGGTTCTCCACCTATAAAGTGGAGCGTAATGGAGATTACATTCGGAAACCAGAGAAACTTGTCATCCGGATTCGTCATCTATATTTTTCATTTATATACTTGGAAAATGGATTTCGATTTAAGCGTGTCAAAAAAGACACAACTATAAAATTTCTGAGGGACAAGTGAGTAAAAAATATGTCAAAGACGCAAAAAATGCACTCTGGAGAAATCATTGCCTGTGTTGATGTTGCATTTCATAAAAAAAACAGCAGCGCGACTTTTTTTTAATATAATCCGAGCAATGACCAACACAAATCAGTGATGTGATTCAGTGCTAAAGTCTCATAAAAATTTCAATCTTTTAGTGGACGGACGTCGATTACAGGTGAGCCCCCCCAATAACAAATCAGTTGACAATGTTTCCATGGATCACAATATAAACAACAGGAACTTTGAAAAATTTAAAGATTTGTGTGTAATTCAAATAGAAATCAGACATGAGCATATAATGGAAAGAAACAAAAAACATTGTAGCTTACCTATATGGTCACATGGTATAAGATTCATAAGGTTTATTTTAGTGCATCAATGTAGGGTCGAACCTTGATGGGTCCGAATAAATCTGCTCAAGAAGTCATTTACAGGTGGTCAGTCATTCAAAATTTGACAATTAAAAAAAGAAATCAAGCCAATATGACTTGTATAAGTATAGACGTAAATCTTACCGTATTAACAGACATTTTTAACCCAATATTGCCTTGAAGCAACGATTAATCAACCAGTTTGACAGAGAAAACATCAATAGTGCGAAGTTCACTTTGATCCCAGTAGTCAAATTTGACGACTTCCGCTTCAAAAGGAAAAAAAATAACCCAACTGGGGGAGGTTTGGGAACAAAGAAGATCAAAGCGCTGAAGGCGCTAGAGGCCTGGGCATCAAAACGGGGGGAAAAAGTAGGTAGAAGAGGCCCAGAAGCCCAACGTTTCTATCACATTAAAATTTGGTATAGGCTTAAAAACTGCTATCACATTTGTACAGAGTAATAAAAAAAATATCTACATGTCTCACACTGACAGTCTGTAGAAATGACACCAGAATGGAATAACATAAACTTGTAAATTCCAATATAATGAGTATTTTTGTATAGCCTTGGTCTCATGGTCTTTATGGACTGAGAGGAGACAATTTTCAAAGGATTTTCTGCTTCCTATTTTCTTCCTTTACGATGCTGTGGCAACAAATCAAAATGGTAACAAACCAAAATGAGTAGCGTGCAAAAAATTGCTGTTAAAGGACAAGTCTAGAGAATATTTCTGGAAAGTGCAAAAAATCCACAATGGCCAAACAATGAATCATATTTTTTCTTTCATTTTACCATACTCAGTCTACAAGTTGAAATAGTAACCATGTCCTTTGAGCAATGACAAGGAAATAGATACACAAAGTCTTTCAAGGCAAATATCACAGAGCATGATTTGGTGTCTGAGAAGGAAATTTTTGGGTATTTCTTTTTATTTTTGCATTTTGGCTTCTACGAGGGACACTTTTTAAGTTCGTAGAGTAGGGCGGTCTTTTTAAAACCGCTTGAAATATCAACATTTTATTTATGTAAGACCTTCGAAATATGCCCCGTCTGCCTCCACACACATTTTACACCGATCTACCCATTTCCTTAACGCCGCCCGGTAGTCCTCCTTAGGTATATGTTGCAGACACTGGTAGACCGCACTGCCTATACCACAACGGGATTCAAAACGGTGCCCTGCCAGCATTTCCTTTAGTCTTGGGAACAACCAAAAGTCACAGGGGGACAGGTCAGGGCTGTATGGGGGATGATCTAAGACATCGAGCCCAGATTCTTTCAGATATTCCTGTACCGTAGCGGATTTATGGGCCGGTGCGTTATCATGGAGTAATTTGATGCCGCGGACACCGGTGCGCGGTCTGCGTTTCTGATAGAAATCAACAAGTTGAGTAAGAACACTTTCTCTGTAAAACTTTCCAGTGACAGAACTACCTTTCAGGACTGGAATTTGAAGGACTGGACCTTTCGAATCAAAGAATATCGCATACAACATGCGATTTGATGTTTTGCAACGGCGCGCAATGACAGGTCTGTCGCCCTCAGATGAAACCCAAACCTTATTTTTAGCCTTAGAATCGGGTTGAAAATGATAGATCCAGGTTTCATCACCTGTAACTATCTCTTCCAAACGACGTAGGTCACATTTATCATATTTTTCTATAACTTGCGATGCAAGTCTAACCCGACTTTGTTTCTGCTCGTCAGTGAGCAAATGGGGCACCCAGCGCGCGCAGATCTTACGTAGCCCAAGTCGTTCACGTAAGATCTTCAAAACACTTGACGAATGAATGCCACTTAATTCTTCTATCTCTTGCACGGTATAACGTGCGTCTTCCTCAATTAACGTTTTCACAGTAGCAACGTTCTTTTCCGTCAAAACGGAAACCGGCCTACCCACCCGAGGGTCATTTTAAATTGACTCCCGACCATCATTAAAACGACGTACCCACTTGCAAACTGTAGCATATTTTAAAGCACCATTCCCATAAACTTTTTGCAAATCAGCATGAATTTCTGTTGGCGGAAACCCGAGCTGTGCTCGAATCTTACAATATACCCTCTGTTCAGAGATTTTTCCATCCATATTGAACGCTATATTTTACTATAGTGTATGAAACCACGTGTTGAAAATACCCAGCGCAGCGCGCACGTGGACCTCGTGCGCCGCATACCGTGACACCGTTCGAGAGAGGAATGATTACTCAAGTTCTGTGTAAAAAATCGTGCAACTTCATAATTGCGTTAAAAAGTTATAGGCTTACTCTACGAACTTAAAAAGTGTCCCTCGTATGGCAACAAATGAAAGGTCCACTCGTCACAACTCGGCCGATTCCGTACCTACATCTAACCTCGTCTGTACAAAGGAGGCTTCCATTTTGAACTACCAATCACATGATCTTAAACATGGCGGCGCCCCTGTAGATCGCTTAGCAACGACATGAACAACCACGGTGAAGTTATTCACTTCTGTCGATGAAAACTCCCGACGGAATTGATTAAATTGAAGGTACAAACTGTTTGCCGACTGAAATATTCTTAGAAAGATAACGACAGAAAATTTACTCATGTTTTCTTTTTTAAGAGGAGCCTTACAATTTCAATAACGGTAAAGGGGCGTGCTTCCGGAGTTGTGCGAAATGTACCGTGTAGGTGCCACTCGTCACAACTCGGCCGATTCCGTACCTACATCTAACCTCGGCTGTATTAGGGAGGCTTCCATTTTGAAAGTTCCAATCACATGATCTTAAACATGGCGGCGCCCCCGTAGATCGCTTAGCAACGACATGAACAACCACTGTGAAGTTATTCACTTCTATCGATCTGTCGATGAAAGCTCCTAACGGAATTGATAAACCACGCTAAAACTTGAATGTACAAACTGATTCCCGACTCAAATACTTTTAGAAAGATAACGATAGAAAATTTACTCATGCGTTCTTTCTACAGAGGAGCCTTACAATTTCAATAACGGTAAAGCGGTGTGCTTCCGGAGATGTGCGAAATGTACCGTGTAGGTGCATATCAAGCTACGTGATACAGCCGAGGGATTTGATCACCAGATCACCCAAGGTATGCCGAATGATGAAAGGACGTCCGCATTCCGGCGCCAATGCTCGGCAACGGACCACCATATGCAGGTACCAACACTCGATTTTCAGTGAAAACACAAAGTTGTAAAAAGGGGCATAACCTGGTGGTTATTTACCCTTATTATTTATGTTTCCCTTTTGATAGTTAACAACTTTTCAAAGTTTGAAGTAAACATCTTCAGTAATAACAAAGGTATTGTAAAATGTCAAAGATTTTGCACGACGACAATGACACATAGGCTTTGACAATAGCATGACGTTTTCTTCGTAAACGGATGAGCTAAAGACTACCAGTTGAATAAAATCATATGGATGATACAAGACTACTCAAGGAACATTTCTATAAAAGTTTTGTCAAACTATCTGCTGTAAATGCCACTTTTCAGTTTTCCCCATTGAAAGTTTATGGAATCTCCAAGTTGCGATGATAAACTAAGTTGGAATGCCGATTTTTCATAAACAAGAGGACCGTTGAACCTAAAGCCCTCATCTGAGTAAACTCATCTAGGATTGATAAATTTGAAGAGCTCCTGGTTGTGATTATGGAAAACACAAATGAGCCATGCTCTGGCAAAAGGGGTTTAATACATCTCTATGATCCATCATTCCAAACGAGCCGAGCAGAAAAGTTGCCAAAAGCAAAAAAAAAAAGTTGCGACCCAGGTCAGCCTAAATACCTATGGAGATCAAGATCAGATTGCATTGAATGTCAAGTCTGATCTTCGATATAAAACGTCTACCATTTACTCAACTCTTTACCACACAATCCCGAGTTTTAAGGACTCTAAGGATATAGCCTCATGATAACATTTTGGAAAAAGAAGAAAATGCTCTCTTTTTTTCCTACAAGGTTTTCTGCACTTTCACAGCCAATAACCAACATTTAAGCTAAATCTAACTTGCCGTCCGCAAAAGTTTTCAATTTAGACAAGTATAAAATTTCATCGTTTTTATAAAAATTAACTGGCTTTCAGTGGCTCGTGTTACAAACTTTAATAAACATTTGATATTTTGTTTGCACCGAGTTTGCTATGGGTCGAAATTGCTTATGGGCCGAGGTGTCGTATCTGGACAACTCTGACAGGAAGGAATAAGGCATATATACCTATCAAATACAAAGTTATAACTTCAGACACGAGGTGCACAGTAATTTTACGAAAATTAAAATCTTACCGAGGTTTTGAGACACCGTTTTCAGAGAAAAAAGCACACCGTCTGCGTAAAATACGCTATCATTATATGTCGTTTACATGGTGTCTAGAAAAAGGATAAACGAACGATGCTGATTAGTGCTCGGCAACAGCACTCGTCACAACTCGGTCGATTGCGTACCTACATCAAAACATTTGATCAACCATCACCCAAAGTTTGCCAATTGTTTCTTTCACTGTTAAGCGCACGAATTTGCAGTTATGAATAAGCTCATCAATGCCTAAAATTCTCAGTCAACACTTTCTAACGATAAGCATCGCACATCCATCAAAGTTGGTTGTGAAATCAAACCTTACTATGATGTGCAAATCGAAATATTTTTATTATTTTAAGGGGTCGTTTCTTTCAGCGTATTGGATTGCAGGCGGTACTTTTCACTTTTACTCGGGTTTTTCCGTAAATGCTTAGATGGGGTTGAATTTTGGTATACGTTTCCTATGGCCTTCGGCTTGGCAAGCCCAAGGCCAAAAACGAAACACGTTTGCACTGAGCAAAACAGAATGTTTTGAATAATACTTCTATTCGTCAGACCTCCAGATAAGAGGGGGTGATAGTATTCTAAGTCCATTATTTCAATTCCAAACCCTATGTTGTGGGTACTCATTCTAATCGTGTCGATGAGACTATTCTAATGAGTACCTATAACGTAGGGTATAGTAGAGAGTGACTGATATTTTCAATTTAGAAATAAAAATCACTCCCTCTATCTGGAGCTTTGATTCGTCACGGTTGCAAACACCGATTAGACATTGGGTCAAATGGCTAATTCACTTACTTTCTAGGCCTGGGAATGGGAGTTTGAGGACGAAGACTATCCGTCCGAGAGATAACTCCCTATATTTGGGTGTCGCATAAAAATATCGAGGGGAGGGCGGGGGAGGAGGGACTAAGACAAAGAAAAAATCTCATCAAAGATTTTTTAATAAGAGCTATAGACAAATCAAACCCCACCCCCACTTTCCCGGAAGCCTTGATAGACCTTCGTCCCCAAGCTCCACCTTGAATGGAACCCCCCCCCCCCCCACTTCCCAGTTAAAACCACTTGTCGTACCACAAGGAGATCAGACTAAATCTACCTTTTTTTTTTTCGGCGTAGCTGAATGCTCTGGCTTTTGACCTACTTCTTGGTACTGATTAAGAATGAATAGATGGTAATTTGCGATTGGTAAAAAAAGTGCACTTGTTTATTCGGCGGGGGCACCTGCTAGCATATTTGCTCACACACGTATGAAACCACTATTATCAAGCGTTGCTACTACTAATCGATACCCGGGGCCTTGATTCACATCATAGCAAGGTAATGTAGTAGAGAATCATTCTTTTCTTGTGCTATATGGAATTTAATATTTTCATTAACGTTACCCAATAACCCTATACGACTTTTCAACCAAATGAAAAACAGTGAGAAAATAAAGTAAAGTGCTAGTGAGGTTACTTTTCATTATTTTCCTTCATATTGAGCCACAAAGAGTTTCAATATTCATATTCAAGTAGATCTATCTTTTTCGCCGTCCATCGTTTTTAGAGATATTTCTTGTTTTAAACAGGGATCGTATATACCAGTAATTTACGATCCCTGTTATAAATAATACATGTGTATGAAAACATAATGTATGAAAATAGGGTCCCGCAGAAGCCTTGGAACCCCGCTTACTAATCCTTCAACGACTAGATCTACCTTCGGTAGGCCAATGGCGAAGAAGCAATTGGTTGGGGTTGTGCGTATTAAGATCATACTTCACAGAACGTGCGGTCTATTGATTTTTTTTTTTAAACCATACCTTCTGTGTCGCACTACGACCAACCAGCGATTTTACTAGCAGCGGAACTGAGTTTTCAGCTGTCGGAAAAAAAAAAAGCTTTAACAAGTTTAAAAAAAAAAAATCGGTCACTAAGGTTCCAGCAGAGATCGTAAATTAGAAGTATAAATCTGTGTGCGATTCCAGTCACGTAGATGTAGTTGTATGTATATATAGTGCTTACAATTCGGTGATGTTCAAATTTATGTGAATAAGGGATACTTGAATGGGTAGCACGTTACACTAATTCCAAGGATTCCAAATTGAACGTAAATGTATGATATTTTGAAAATCGCGGTATCTTGGAAAGTAGATCCAGTATCTTCAGTTGGGTGGTATTTTTCAAATACAACCCCATCTGATTTGGGCATTCTGGGTACGGTACCGGTTTACTTTTCAAGACAGCAATCAATGTAACGAATTTCAAAATAAAATTATACTTTATACAAACTCTTTTCGTCGAAAATGATTTTAGAAATATTCCCACCGAAAGGAGTGACTAGCGTTTGCTTTCTAAGTGGACTGTTACGATTTCAGACCAGTAAAGCGGTGTATTTCCGACGAAGAAATGTACCATGTAGGTCATATCAAGCTACATGTACGTGATACTACCGAGGGACCTGGGTCCGTATTCACCAACCATTCTTAAGAACGTTCTCAGACTTATTCTTCAAGTTTGAAAGTAACACAACTTCTGATTGGCTAAACCAAATGGTTTAGCCAATCAGAAGGTGTGTTACTTTCAAATTTGGAAAATTTTGGAGAACAAGACCAAGAATATTCTTAAGAATGGTTGGTGAATACGGACCCTGATCAACGGATCACCCGAGGTTTTGCCGAATGTAACAATGATGTGAACGGGTCTTAATTACTCGAAACAGGAAAAAACAATTGCGTGCTCCAGACGTATTTCCTTTCATGCAAAAGGTTTTAAAAAAGGATGACTATGGACTTATGTTTCCTGTTTGAAATAATCCTAGCATTTTTTTTTTACGAAACCACGCGATTTTAGACCTTGATATTGAAAGCAATTGCAGATGACATATAAAGGGCAATTGTGGAATTATGTTCCCGTTATTAAACAATTCGACTCTTTACCAAACGACAAAATTTAACTCTTTAGACTGCTAGGCGCGACTAAATGGCCTCTTGCGGACAGTGTAGATCAAGATCAGACTGCACAGAACGTGCACTCTGATCTTGTATCTACACTGTCCGATAAAGAGATTTTTTTTTTTCAAAAATACCTTTAAAATAGCAAAATTTGGGTTTATACTATCGGCTTGAACATTTCATTTAACTTGTTTAAATAGAAGCTTAACCCTTCACTCCACAATCCCGACTTTTAACGACCCTGAGAAAGAAATCTTTTGAAAACATTGTAAGAAAAGGAGAAAATTCTGGTAGTAAACTCCTTTTTCCACAATGTTTTCTATCCTTTCCAAAACAAATTCCAATTTTTCAGTCTCATTTATTTTTGTCGTCTGCAAATGCCTTGAATTTTGACGAGTCTAAAATTTGCGGTTTGGTTAAGGGTTAAGACCTGTTTCTTTTTGAAAGCATTTGCAGACGACATGTCAGGTGTGTAGCCAGGAATGTAAAGATGAAGCCAAACGGTTTTTTTTTTTTTAATTTCCTTTCTTTTTTTATTTTCGGCGTAGCCAAATGTGCTGGCTTTTGTCCTAATTTTTGGTACTGATAAAGAATGAATAGATGGTAATTCGCGATTGGTAAAAAATATGAACATGTTTCGGCGGGCCCCTGCTGGCATATTTGCTCGCACATTTATGAAACCACCATTTACAAGCGTTACTATCCCTAATCAATATCTCGTGGCCTTGATTCATACCACAGCAAATGAATGTAGTAGAGAATGGTCCCTTTTTTTTTTTTTTTTTTGTTCTATATGGAAATTTAAATTTTCATAAGCATTTCCAGTAACCCAGTAAGTATTCCTTTTCAACAAAATGAAAAACGTTGAGGAAAAAGAGGCAATTTCTCGCGAAATTAATTTTCATTATTCTACTTCATATTGAGCCACAAAAGAGTTTCAATATTCAAATTCCAGTATCTCTTACGCCGTCTGTCATTTTTTGGAGGATATTTCCTGTTTATTTTTCTTTCGTCGTTTTTCTTCTTGCAAAATAGATTTTAGCACCTTAAAGAGCCAAGCACAACTTTTTAATTTTTTTAGACAATGTAAATCAAGATCAGGCTGCAGTTTGTGAACAAGTAAATCAAGACCTGATTGCACAAAACGTGCAGTCTTTATTTGGACTCTTTCCCTGAGTGAAACGCGCATTTCATTTATTTGGTGCTTTGATGGTTAATGATGAAGCCCGGGCTTCCGGGCTTTCGCCTAGCCAGGCGCCTGGATAATTATGTTGCCAGAGAGTTGTTGCTCGACTGAAATTGTTTTTCTTTGAAAAGGCCGGAAAACATTGTGATGCGGTTGAAAAGTGTGTTTAGGTTTTTTTTTTTTCAAACGTCTTCTACCTCAGGGTCGTAAAACTACGGAATCCTGTTTCCGCCATCCACTTTTCGACCTACGAGGAACTCGAAAAGTAGAAATTAGGCACACTAACTTCCACTTTTCTAGCAAAAAAGTTACCTCGAAAAGTCGAAAAGTTGAAGTTTTTGACCTGACAATTGTCAAAAACTTTCGACTTTTCGACTTTTCATCTTTTCGACTTTTCTAGGTCGAAAAGTGGAAGTTTTATTGACAATTGTCATGTGAAAAACTCCCACTTTTCTACTTTTCGACCTAGCAGTTTAACGCGAAAAGTTTAAGTTAGTACTTCCCAATTTCTACTTTTCTAGACAAACGTGAGGTCGAAAAGTCGAAAGTTTTTTGACAATTGTCGGGTCAAAAACTTCAACTTTTCGACTTTTCGAGGTAACTTTTTTGCTAGAAAAGTGGAAGTTAGTGTGCCTAATTTCTACTTTTCGAGTTCCTCGTAGGTCGAAAAGTGGATGGCGGAAACAGGATTCCGTATAAAACACAAGATTATTTGATGAAAGGCACTTTCGTTAAAAGAGAATCTTCACTAAAAGCGGAACTTAAACGACGAAACTGTGTGACTTGCCGAAAAATTCAACGCATTAAATTACCACGTGACGACCTTTTTAGGTTTGGTCAAGATCACTTTTTGATAGCCACATAGTGGCAGAAGTAGAAAATCGTTTGTGACGATCAAGTTCTCCTTTAACGTTTTTCACTGCCATGTGCAATTTTAGTAGTTCTTGCGGACGGTTTAGATCAAGATAAGACTGCACAAAACGTGCAGTCTGATCTTTGATCTACATCTTCCATTACTTCGTTCTTCACGACGGTCTAAAATGGCTCTCTATTGCAAATGGAATAATGCTTTTACTGTATTCACAGTTGTCGATATGGGAAATCAGCCAGTGGCTTGGAATGAATAATGTGCGAAGCACTGGTAGGCGGAACACCTGGGAAGCATGGATAGGTGCACTGGCCACCGCGATATAACTGAAATAATGTTGAAAACTGTGTTACACACAAAACAAAGAAATAACAAACACATCCTTAATAATAATAATAATAATAATAATGAGCCGAGCTCTGACAAAAGGGGGTTTAACCCTTTACCAGACGACAAAATTTTAGCCTTCTCCAAATTGAAAGCATTTGACGACAATTTCAGTGTGGCTAAAATGGCGCATTTTTTCTTTGATAGGGTAGAAAACATTGTGGGAAAAGGAGAAAATGCTGGTTACCAGCATTTTCTCCTTTTCCCACAATGTTTTCAAAACGCTTCTTTCCCAGGGGCGTCAAAAGGCGTCATTGTGCAGTAAAGGGTTAATGCATTATATCGTTATTATGGACCCATAAAATCCCTTCTGTCTAACAACCGGCTGGGTCTTGGGGTAGAATGGTCCATGGACATGCAGAAAATTGACCAAAAGCAAAAAGTTTCGACCCAGGTCAGCCTGCGCGGACTGCGCAGGCTGACCTGGGTTGATACTTTTTGCAGATGCATTAAGCACCCTTTTCACGGAGCATTGCTCTTATATTTATATTAGTATTTCATATATCTGGTTGCGAAATGGCTATTTAGAGACATTATTCCTATTAAGCCTTTGATTGTGTTGACTTTAGTTCTTAGCTGCTTGAAGGCTTCTCCTTGAAATTGTGTCTTTACCCTTACCGACCAAAAAACTGAAATAAAATTTTCAAGCCGATAGTAAAGACCGGAATAATGTTATTTCAAACTCATTTTTTGGAGAAAAAATATCTCCTTATCGGACATTGAAGATCAAAGATCAGACTGCACGTTATGCGCAGTCTGATCTTAACCTGCACTGTTCGCAAAAGGTCAGTGAGTCGCGCTTTGCAGCTCGAGGGTTAAAAGATCAGAGAGAGATTTGTTCGTGTGTGTGCTCGATTGGTGAATTCCGCCGTTTTTAACACTATTTTAATCATTTTCCGGGCACCAGTGCACCTATCCATGCTGTTCTGAGTTTCTTCTACCAGTACTTTGCACAGCATTCACCCATAAAGCCAGTGGTTGCTTGAACACACTAACATCGCCGAGACACCGTTAGATGTAGACCTGTACGGAATCGGCCGAGTTGTGACGAGTGACCGTTCAGCAGTGCGGAAGGAATGAATCCTGTCATCAGTCTTCGAATAGAACTCGACCGAGCTGGAGAATCGAATAAGCGATCCGTTGGTTACAAGTCCTCTACGTTACCGACAGAGCTATGGGCTTGACTCAGACAGAGATAAACAGACAGGCAGGTAGGCAGACAGGCACACAGAAAGCGGAAGGTCTATACCATGTCCTGGGGAAGCAACTCAAACTTAATTCCATAGACTGTAATTGATACGTTTTATCTCCCTTAGAGAGGTTATAAGCTGAAATGAACCGACCAGCAGTTGACAAATTCTGTGTCAACAGGGTTGGCCTAGAAGTTCTGTTCCCATACGATCTATTTCCTAACCAAACAAAAACGATGGTGTATCTATCAAACTGTCGTCGTGGTCGGTTAGCGCCTTACCCTTAGAGCGCCGAGTAAACCTTATGGACTTTTTCAGTCTTCAAATAAGACCCAAACACTACGGTTCAATATCAAGGTTGCTCTCTTTTTAAAAGATGTCAAAACAAAGCGGACAGTGTAGATCAAAGATCAGGCTGCACGTTCTGTGTAGTCTGATCTTGATCTACACTGGCCGCAAAGGCAACTATAGAGTTGTGAAAGGTGTTTAAAGGTTAAAACTCAAAACGACAGTCTCTGTTTATCTCGGCTGCAAGCCAGCTCTGAAACAACACATTTATAAACCCTAGACACTTTAGAACGTTTCATTGGAATTAAATTCACTTTTCTGGAGGGGAAAAAAGAATCAATTTACAAGGCAATTTTGCCAGAGTTATTTAACAAAATAGCAGACAGTGAAGATTCAAAACGACTCTATCTTGATTTATGTATACAGGGTCCGCAAACTTGGTATAGTATGTGATCCATTTTCCAAGGGAGACAACTCACCAAGTATTTCGAGCTATATAGTCAATACTTGTTGCTACATGGTTGCTTCCCTTAGATCTACACACACAGTTGAGGATGTGATGCTGGAATAAATTGAAACTTAAAATATACCTCCAAATCTTGGCTCAGCAAAAGTGTCTGATGAATGTAACTCCGACATTATTGCCTCTCTCTCTCTCTCTCTCTCTCTCTCCGTTTGTCTCTCTCTCTCTTTGGTTTGCTCTGTCTGTCTCTCCGGATCGCAGTCTCTCTGGGTCTATCTGTCTGGGTCAGTCCATCCTTCCGTCCGGAAGGCCGGACAGAGAAATTACTTTAAAACTTGTGTAAAAGTTGCCAGGCCGCTCTATCGTTTATTTACTTTTTACCTGATTTTGAAATTCATTTTCCTGCCTGCGACTAACACTTGACCTACCACACAATAACATTCTCATCTTCACAATATTTTTCATTTTTTAAAGGCATGATTTGAAATTAAATGCAATTTAACACCTGCATTAGCTTTTTGGCCGCTATTGGGCCTTTAAGCGACAAGGCCAGCAAATGCAACTAGAACAGGGAAATGCATTCTAATTGCTAATTCTTTACCGAACAACAGAATTTAGACCTGTCCGAAATGAAAGCAGTCCCAGACGATAAATCTAGACTAAGTTTTATTCAAATGATGTGATTTGCTTTTGTAAGGGTTGAAAACATTGTGGAAAAAGGAGAAAATACTGGTAAACAGCATTTTCTCCTTTTCCCACAATGTTTCCACAAACTTTCCTTCCAAATGTCGTTAAATCTCGGGATTGTTTGGTAAAGAGTAAATTAATTGATTATATGCATGCCTTTAATCATCTACAATTAACCTAATTCTGCAATACTAGGCCACCGGCCTATTATGCAGCTTAATTACTCATAAACACTAGCATACATAACACTTAAAGACATATGAGCCATGCTCTGTGAAAAAGGGCCTTTATGCATCTGCGAAAAGTATCGACCCAGGTCAGCCTGCGCAGTACGCGCAGGCTGACCTGGGTCGAAACTTTTCGCTGGTGGTCAGTTGTCTGTATGTCCAAGAACCAGCCTACCTCTTAATTAAGTTGGTTGTTAAAAAAGAAAAAAAAAATATGGATCCGTAATTATGCGATGATAGGTATCATGCACTGCGGAGATGCATTAAGCCCCTTTTGTCAGAGGATGGCTCATATCAACTATTACCACATTCCGTCAGCAAAAAATCCAAATCAATCATTTGTTGTAAATTAAGGTCACCGGCCCATAATATGCATACACAATAATTATGAGTAAAAATGAAAGTTGTGTATTGTCATTTAAAAGGAAACCTGGAAGAATAATCATTATCACCATAGTTATTCCCACGGTTGCGTTGATCATCATCATCATCATCATCGTCGTCGTCATCATCATCATCAACAACAACAACAGCAACAGCAACAGAAACATTATCGTTATCATCATCAAAGACCTACATACAGCATTCTCAAGATTCTTTATCAGAATATGAAACAAAAAAAAAAATGAACAGCGAAGTCCCAAAAAAACGCAGCTCGTTCTGAATACTCTTATCTGAATATACAGTGCCAATACTCGCCATTCTAGACTGCGCTTTCAATCTAGTTCTAAATTTAGAACGTAGCACACTTTCTGATTGGCTAATTTGACTGGTTCAGCCAATCAGATATTGTATCACTTTAATGTGAAATTTAGACTGTTCTTGTGCATCGGACTAAGAATGCGATATATAATGATTGGTAAATACGGGCCCTGGATTCGTGTTTACCAACCATTCTTAGAACATTCCCAGTCATATTCTCCAGAAATTTCTGAATTTTAAAAAAAAGTAACACAACTTCTGATAGGCTAAACCAAATGTTTTAGCCCATCAGAAGTTGTGTTACGTTCTAAATCTATACTAAGACTACGAATTTTCTTAAGAATTATTGGTGAATACGAACTCTGAACAGACTAGACGACAAATTTTAGACTGTCTGTATTGAAAGCATTTGCAGACGACAAAACAAAAATGTGGGTCAAAATGACGGACATTGTTTTTAATGAATACGTGCTCAGAGGTAGCTGTGTATACGCAAAAACACAGTTCCGTACACTTTGAAATCAAAGCGGTAAAAGCACTGGTGTGGTATTTGTCAAGGGAGCCATTGTGTGGAATGAATAATTTGAAAAATACCCAAACAATAGTGTAGGACGAACAAGCCCAGACGAACAAGCCAAGAGACGAACAAGCCCAGGGACGAACACGGTCAGGAGACAAAGGTTGTGAGAGTAGTAAAGGGGGCTAGACTAGGGACAGTGTCCCTAGTCTAGCCACCCTGAGGGAGATTTTGTCCCCAGAGTGCCATCCAGGATGGCACTCTGGGGACAAAATCCCAGAAAAAAGCCGCATCACCGCAGTTTTGGCGGTAATTCGGCTTCCGCGACGTAGGAATACAATAAAAAATAGTCCCTACTTGAATAAAAGTAGTTCCGGCAGGAGATTTGTCCCCAGAGTACCTACCCTCATAGACCTTGGACAAAAGTAGTTCCGGCAGTTGGTTCAGGAGATTTGTCCCCAGGCTACTTACCCTGAGGGAAATTTCTGGCCCGGAGTGCCATCCTGGGTAGGTACTCCGGGCCAGATTCCGGTCAATTTGGAAAATTTTGGGTCGATTTGGGGCAAAAGACCGGTCAAAAATGTCAAACCGGAAGTAGATGTCCGCCATCTTTGACGCGGCTCGGGGTCCCTTTTAACCATGATCTGTGAAAAGGGGTCTTAATGCATCTGCGCGCACGCGCTCACAGGTCGTACGGTAGTTGGTTCAGGCGGATAAAAGTAGTTCCGGCAGTTGGTTCAGGAGGATTTCTGGCCCAGAGTACCTACCCGGGGTAGGTACTCTGGGCCAGATTCCGGTCAATTTCAATGGATTAGAAGTCGTTGACAAATTTGAAAGATAGATCTTTCATGGTAGATGGTTAGCCCTGAAAAGGGCTGTTTTAAAATTAAAGAGAATGTATCCTTCCTAGTCTAGCTATCCTGAGGGAGATTTGTCCCCAGAGTACCTACCCTCAGGGTAGGTACTCTGGGGACAATTCCGGTTGATTTCAATGGATCAGAAGACATTGACAATTTTGAAAGATAGATCTTTCATGGTAGATGGTTAGCCCTGAAAAGGAGGATTTGACCCAGAGTACCTACCCTCGGGTAGGTACTCTGGGTAAAAATCCGGTCAATTTCAATGGATCAGAAGTCGTTGACAATTTGAAAGATAGATCTTTCATGGTAGATGGTTAGCCCTGAAAAGGGCTGTTTTGTTTGGAGTCTGTGTTTTTCTCTCTATTGGGGTAAAGGTTGGCGGTTGGACTTAGTCTTTTTCCATGATATGGGTTATTTTCCGTCTTTGTTCGGCTTAGGCTTTCTCTGCTTTCGTCGGACTTAGTCTTTTTTTCCCATGATATGGATTATATTCCTTCTCAGCTTGGTTCAGCCGAAGACCACTGTCGGACTTAGTCTTTTCTCCACGATATGGGTTATATGAGTTATATACCGTATTATGATTGCATTAGTCAGACAAGATTTGCCTCCCTTTGTGCACTACGTGACTTTCCCCGAAATCAAACATGACGTCATTTTCCGAAAATGTAACGGTATGTAACGGAATCATGTTTACTGGGTTTTTCCCACCATTTCCCAGGAATTGGATCATCTAGACTTATCCGATCTTAGTCTTACCCGATCTTAGGCTTATTCATCCCTAGTTTTATTCGACCCTAGTTTTTAATCTGTAAAATTTTTAAATTGTAAAAATTTTTATCCGAAATTTTTCTATCAATAAATTTTTAATCGTAAAAATTTTTCTATCACTAAAAAAGTTTTTTCTTTGCATTTTTTCTCTCTCTGTAAGAGTACAACTCTTAGAATACATCTGCGAAATTGACAATTTGAGTAAGATAGACTTTTCTAGGTCTTGGTTAGTCCTGAAAAGGACTGTTTCGATTTTTTGGTTTCTGTGGTTTTTTCTCCTCTATTGAGAGTCTGCTTTTATCATCAGCTTTCCTTTGATTCTTTCTTGCTGTGGTCTTTCTTCTCCTCGTCTAATGATAGGATCCAAAATTCACCTGACAGATAGGACACTCCACTACTCTTCTTCGATCTGCTATCAACTTTCTTATTTTGTTTATTTTATGTATAGGCAAAGTGGAGTCATGCATCATGGCCAGTAGAAAGGTTGTTAGATACCATTTTGTCATCGAGAGAAGTAGAAATTGTACACGATAGTCCATCACCATTTCTTTTAACTGTCATCTATTCGGGAGTCGAATAATTAATGTACTGGAAATAGCATCGTCTTTTATACGTTTTGGAGTCGGGTTGTCTTACTTATTCACAAATGTTGAAGATATATTTTCTAGGGTTTTGATTAGTCCTGAAAAGGACTGTTTCGATTTTTTGGTATCGCTCTTTCAAAGATTTCTTCTCTATTGAGAGTCTTCCGCTATTGAGATCTTTCCTCTATCGTGAACTTTCTTCTGACGATAGCTTTTCTTCTGATGCCAACTTTTCTCCTTGTTCTTTCGAGATCATCGGAAAGTTGAATTCCTTGAAGTTGTCAATGTTTTTTCCATATTTTCCCAAGCCTGTTTTTGTTTCTACTCGTGGTGGTATTACAGAGTAGGGATCGAATCGTTGTTTTTGTGAAGTTGGTTATCGTCTTTCTCTATTGTCTCTGATTTTCGTTTTCTTCCTCTTCTTTTTGGTTTGGGTTCTTCTGTCTGAGTTGACTGATGAGTTGCCTGGTAAGTTGTCTGGGGAGTTGACTGGTGAGTTGTCTGACGGTCTACAGGTGTGACGGTAGAAGCTGTTAACTTTTGAAAACTGGTTTTATCAAAGTTAATCTGGGTTGAAATCGTTATAGCTGAATCTTGTCTTGCAGACGAATCTTGTTGACTCTGGTAGTTCTGTCGATTTTGTTGATTTTGTTGGCATAATGTCTCAATGTTTCTATTCAACATCTTCACTTCGTCTAAAATCTGGGTTATTACAGAATTTTGGTTTGAAATCGTTTGAGTTATTTCTTCTTCGATTTTGTTAGCTGGTGGTATCATCGGGTCGATGAATGTTGAATTCATAGCTATCGATAGAATATCTCGGTTGTTTTCAGGTTGTGGTGAGAAAATGTCTAGGTCGGGTTTTTCTTGCGATAAGGAGTCGTCGTCTAAGTTGGATTCCATGGGATCCATTCTTCCGTGATTTGTCTGGTCTAAGTTGGAGGCCATTCTTCCGGGATCCATTTGGTCTAAGTTGGAGTCCATTTTCTGTTAACAGTTTGTTTTATTCGCACTAGTTAACAAAAACTTTTTAATTGTAAAAAGTTTTTTTATTCGTACTATTCGAGAATCGAAAGTCGAATGATTCTAGTGAGAAAGTTCGCCAGCCTTTTATAGTTTTTGATCGAAGGGATTTGTCTTGCTATATAGACTTTTTCTGTAGGTCTTGTAGATAGAACATTACATTCTATATGAGTCCTGTAGACAATGTAGATAGAATGTAATGTTCTATCTACATTTTTCCCATCTCTGTTCTTTTCCAAGTTTTTGGGAAGGAATCAAAAACAGACGACCTTTTTAAAATCATTTCTTTATTCAAAGTTTTTTAACTTCGTCCAAAGCTGTGCTTTTCTTTATTCAAGTTTTTGGGAAGGAATCAAAAACAGACGACCTTTTTAAACAGTTTTAACAATCGTTAAAAAACACTATAACATTTTTTAACATTTGTTAAAACATTCAAACTTTTTAACAGTTTATTCAAACTTTTCCCTTTCCAAGTCTGAACTTTTTGGGAATATTTTTATATACAAAGCATTGACAATGCAGTTTATTAACTTTATTCAACTTACAATTGTTTTTAAACAATACAGTTTTAACAATCGTTAAAAAAAGCACTATAACATTTTTTAACATTTGTTAAAACATTCTAACATTTTTTACAAGACAATTTCTTACAAGGCAGTTTTAACAATCGTTTAAAAAAACACTATAACATTTTTTTAACATTTGTTAAAACATTCTCTGCAAGATATATTCTTTATTCAAACTTTTCCCAAGTCTGAACTTTTTGGGAACATTTTTATATACAAAGTTTTTTAATCTACAACAATGACAATGTTTTTTACAATATAGTTTTTAACAATATTATTGTTAAAGTTTTTACAATCGTTAAAAAAGCACTATAACATTTTTTTAACAATCGTTAAAGCATTCTAACATTTTTACAATGCGAATTCGCAGATGCCTCGATTTTTCCACTTGTCTTCATGTTCCACAATAACTTTGTGCAATTGTTCATTACCTAAAGACAATGGAAATTTGCTATCCATATCGCTATATTCACGGACTCCGCTAAATGGAAAAACATGTTTTAAAACATGTTTTGAAAGATCTTTTGTCGAAAGAGCTGAATATACGGTTTCTTCTGTGACATCTCTATCGAATAGAATATAGCCTTCCATGGTTTCCACTGTTTCCTCACTGTCTTGAATGGAACCTTTTTTGTAACGTAAGTAAAAGTCAAACAGAACGGATTTCATTTTCAGGACGTTCAGAAAACTTTCTTCTGTTTTTCCTACGATAATGAATACCCACCGACTTGTGGTTCGCATTTGTTTAGCAATATAGTTATCTTTCAACAGACAAATTGCTAAATAAGCTTGGAGAGGCAGATCGAAATTTGTATCATCACACATCATCACAATAAAGCTGTGCATTCTATACAATTTGCAGGATGTTTCTCCTTTTGCAACTCCCTTATGCAATTTGTTTATCCAAAGTTTCACACAGGCGAATTTAATATCAAACTGTAGTTGTTCATCGAGCGTGTGCTGATGGCTGAATTCTCTATCATCTTTTTCACGTAGTTCTAAAGATAGCATTTCACTTGACATGATTTCTCACTTTTGATTTTTTCACTGTTTTTAAAAACTGTTTTTAAAACTGCTTTTAGGACTCTATCGTAGCTGTTGTGAAGAAAGAAAAACAGCCAAAACAAAATCAACCAAGAAGAACAACAAAACGAAAATCAGAGGAAAACGATAGCCATCTCCACAAGCGACATGTTGACCAAAAGAGATCTTCACCGATACTGAATTCTGTTAATTCTATATCAAAGTAGGTCAGTCCTCCTGTCGGGGTATAAAAACCGCTCGATTTCTCTCATTCCCACGATGAGGTTGTCCGAGCGCTGTCCTCCATGGTGAGTCTTTTTTCTCCCATGTTGAGTTTCTTTGGAGGTACTTAGTAAACCTTGTACTAAGTTATACTGTTAATACCAAGCTGTTGTGGGTTATTTGATGGAAGTTCGGAAGGGGAGTGAGGGAAGTTATAGGCTTTTCAGACCTAGTCATTCAGACCTACCCAAGACCCAAAAAAGTCTGCTTCTTCAAATTGTCCTTTTCAGAAGATTATGAATCGTCTAACCAAGACCCAGAAAGTTCTATGAAAGTCTGCTTCTTCAAATTGTCAAAAAACAAACAAAGTCAAGTCCTATATGTTTTTCATATCTTTTATTTAAAACTTTGAACTGTCAGAAACAATGAATGAATTGTTGTAAATATATTAGAATGTTTTAACAAATGTTAAAAAATGTTATAGTGCTTTTTTTAACGATTGTTAAAACTGTATTGTTTAAAAACAATTGTAAGTTGAATAAAGTTAAAACATTCTGTACAATAATTATTACAATGAAACTTTTATTTATGTACAATAATCATTATTCGGGTCAGTCTATGACTTACATCCAGTCATGTTTAAAAGTTACAGACATAAAACAACGTATTCGAATAGTACCTTATTCGGATAGTACGCTTCTAAAACCATGTCTAAGAGAGCATTGTATGAATTGCAGTCATCTTTAAAAGCTACACCCTAAAACAAGGTCTAAAAGTCTAGTACCCTAGTTAGTAGCCTAGTTAGTCCTGTATTCGGATAGTGCAAGTGACGATGAGGCAATGCATTCTTTAAAAAAATTTGTTTTTAAAATAGTTTTTATCAGTTCTTTCTTTTTTCTGTTAAAAATTACAGACACAATTTTCTTTTTTTCTTCGGAATGTCAGGTTCACAATCACTCTTACGTTTCTTTTCATTATTTTTCACAACATCGGATTTCCATTTACGTCTCAATTCGATATCTGAACAGGTCTTCTTTCCTTCTCGTCGAATTTTCTTTTCTGAAGAAATCTTGTTGATTTTCTTTTCTTCAACTTTTGAAGAAATCTTATTGATTTGATTGTTTCCAATCACTGAAGATTTATCGCTGATTTTCTTTTCTTCAGACCCTGAAGAAAATTTCTGCGAGCTCTGTTCGTTGTTTTGGGCTTCTCCAGATTTCTTTTCTGAAGAAAGTTTCTTGTCTTTCCCCTCTCCAGATGCTGAAGAAGCTTTCTGGGAGCTCTGTTCTCTGATTTTCTTTTCTGAAGAAAGTTTTCCTGAAGAGGTTTTCTTCTTCACAGGGTAATCTATCTGAATTCTACAGATTTCTGTATCGCTGATTTCTGTGTTATCAAGCACCATATTTTCAATCTCCCTCTCGATCTGCTTTTCGGTCTGATTTTCAGTCGATGGTTCGTTGGTTTTATCGTTGATTTGATCCTCTTCAATCTCTGAAGAGATTTTCGCTGAAGATTTCTGAATCCTCTGTTTGTTGTTTTGGGGTTTTTGTTGTGAACTCTGTCCCTTTCCACTCGATAAAGTTGCAGTCTGTGACGGTTTTGTCTTTCGTTTATTCTCGTCTACTTTATAGGATAATAGAGACCCAACGTATTTCATATGTTGAGAGTCCCAATCCATTTCCTTTATTGGGTGAATTTCAACATCGTGGGTGTGGGTGTTCACGAAGACAAAAACGAATCTCCACATCTGATTTTCTTTCTCTGGACATTGGCTGGCCCAATGTCCTGATCTGTCGTATGTAAAGCAAATATTCGTTGTCGTATCATCCCCTCTATGGCGTCTGTCGAATGTCGCTTGATCCAGGACTCTGGTGATACGATAGACGCCTTTTTCTGCAAAATGTTGGTGGGATAGAAATGATCCCACGTAGTTCCCAGTATGGTAGACTTGATATCGTGGTGGTAAATTGCTGATCTCATAATCGTGAGTGTATGGGTTAACATACAGATACACTCTCTTTGGTGTCGTACTTTTTAGCTTGAACTCGCTCATTTTCTATCAACTGCTCTGTTTGAACTCTTTCCGGAGAATGATGGAAATGTCGATTGTAACATCTTTTTATATCCATTCGATCTGAAAAAAGATATAAAAAAAGCCAGGTTTCTTGAGTTTTGGCTCATTGCTTGAATTGCAGGCATGTTTAAAAGTTACAAGCATAAAACAACGTCTAAAAGGCTAGGGGTAGGGAGATTCGGGCAAATTGGGTCGAAAAATCGTCATTTACCCTTAACTTTCCCTTAACCCTTCTAAAGTCCTTTTGTTTTGTTCTAAAACCCTTATACTTTCTTCTAATGGACAAATTTCTTCTAAAACCCTTAACCCTTAACGATTCCACTGTTGGACTTAGTCTTTTTCCATGATATGGGTTATTTTCCTCTTCTCAACTTGGTTATAGCATAACCTTACCATACAAACATCATCGTTGAACTTAGACTTTTCCCATGATATGGATTATATTCCTTCTCAGCTTGGTTCAGCCGAAGGCCACTGTTTGACTTAGTCTTTTCTCAACCGTCTTTGTTCGGATTGAACGATCATCGTTCATCTCTGTAGGATTTAGTTTTTTTGGAGAGGTGTTCTCTCTCTCTAATGGGGCAAAAGGTTGGGAGAATGTAATGTTCTATCTACATTTTTTCCCATCTCTGTTCTTTTCCAAGTTTTTTGGGAAGGAATCAAAAACAGACGACTTTTTTAAAAATCATTTCTTTATTCCAAGTTTTTAACTTCGTCCAAAGCTGTGCTTTTCTTTATTCAAGTTTTTTGGGAAGGAATCAAAAACAGACGTTCTTTTCTTTTCCAAGTCTTTTGGGAAGGAATCAAAAACAAACGATCTTTTAAAATCATTTGTTTATTCCAAGTTTTTTAACTTCGTCCAAAGCTGTGCTTTTCTTTACCCAAGTTTTTTGGGAAGGAATCAAAAAACAGACGACTTTTTTAAAATCATTTCTTTATTCCAAGTTTTTTCTCTTCGACCAAAGCTGTGCTTTTCTTTATTCAAGTTTTTTGGGAAGGAATCAAAAACAGACGATCTTTTAAAATCGTTTGTTTATTCAAAGTTTTTTTCTCTTTACCCAAGTTTTTTGGGAGGAATCAAAAACAAACGATCTTTTAAAATCATTTGTTTTTTCCAAGTTTTTTCTCTTCGGCCAAGTTTTTCTGGGAAGAAATCAAAACAGACGACCTTTTTAATTTATTTCTTTATTCAAACGTTTTTAAAAGTAAACATTCTAACACTATAATTAAACTTTATTCAGCTTCTTAAAACATGATAACATTATCATGAATAAAACAGGAACGTTTAAACCATTCTAACCTATTTACAAAGACAATGTTAGAAAGTTTTAACAACCGTTAAAAACGCTATAACATTTTTTAACACTTGTTAAATCATTCTAACATTTTTACAAGACAATTTCTTACAAGTCAGTTTTAACAAGACATTTTCTTTATTCAAACTTTGCTCAAAGCTGAGCTTTTTCTTTTTGGAAGGAATCAAAAACAAACGATCTTTTAAAATCGTTTGTTTATTCAAACTCTTTCCCTTTCCAAGTCTGAACTTTTTGGGAACATTTTATATACAAAGCATTGACAATGCAGTTTATTAACTTTATTCAACTTACAATTGTTTTTAAACAATACAGTTTTAACAATCGTTAAAAAACACTATAACATTTTTAAACATTTGTTAAAACATTCTAACATTTTTACAAGACAATTTCTTACAAGGCAGTTTTAACAATCGTTTAAAAAAACACTATAACATTTTTTTAACATTTGTTAAAACATTCTCTGCAAGATATATTCTTTATTCAAACTTTTCCCAAGTCTGAACTTTTTGGGAACATTTTTATATACAAAGTTTTTTAATCTACAACAATGACAATGTTTTTTACAATATAGTTTTTAACAATATTATTGTTAAAGTTTTTACAATCGTTAAAAAAGCACTATAACATTTTTTTAACAATCGTTAAAGCATTCTAACATTTTTACAATGCGAATTCGCAGATGCCTCGATTTTTCCACTTGTCTTCATGTTCCACAATAACTTTGTGCAATTGTTCATTACCTAAAGACAATGGATATACACTGTCCAAACCACTATATTCACACGTTCCTCTAATTTCGAAGACGTTTTTGAATACTGCTTTTGACGAAAGAGTTGAAAGTACGATTTCTACTGTGACATCTCTACCAAATAGGAGATACCCTTCCATGATATCCACTCCTTCTACATTATCTCTTGATTTTGTATACCGTAAGTAAAAGTTAAACAGGACTGATTTCATTTTCAGTAGATTCAGATAACTTTCTTCTGGTCTTCCTATGATAATGAATCGCCATCGACTTGTGGCTTGCAATTTCTTAGCGAAATAGTCACTTTTCCACAAACAAGCTGTCAAATAGCCTTTGATAGTGGTATCGAAATCTGACTCAGTCACCAACATTGTAATAAAGTCGTGCATGCTATACATTTTACAGGATGTCTCTCCTTTTGCAACTCCCTTATGCAATTTATCTATCCAAAATTGCACACATCTGAATTTAAGGTTAAACTGTGTTCCTTCATCGAGCGTGTGTTGTCGAACAAATTCTCCATAAACTTTTTCACGTAGCTCAATGGGTAACGGTAACATAGTTACCATTTTTCACCAAACGCCTAATATTTTTCCGTCTTACTTTATCTGTTTACCACAAAACAATGCGCTATAGAAATTTATTTTCTCAGACTTTTATAACCATAGGGCACAGTGTCAGTAGCATTTACAATAACTCTTTTGGTATAGACAGAGCGAAACGTTTTTGTCTGCGCTTCGCTGGTCACTGTTCTATCTCTATGTCTTTTAATTTTACAATCATACTGAATTTTGATTTCTATCGTACGATCCAAAGCACATTTTGAATAGGTATCGAAATTCACCACCTGCTTGGTATTGTAATCCAAAGTAATTCCCTTCACTTTACATTTACTTATCTCTTTTCCATCTTTTGTTTTCATCTTATAAGCATAATTTTTAGGCCCAAGTCCTCTGAATTGGGTAATTTTACAGTCAGGCTCTTCATCAGTCCATTTTCCTAACCTACTGTTAATAATGGGTGGGTTCCATAATTCAGGATTATGAATGTACATACAACTATCAGTATCGAAATACAGAACTCTATCTTTTAACTTTTCAAGAACGGCGTACAATTCCAACCTCGCATAAGCTGTTACGTAAGACCCTACTACCACGTTGGCTGTAGCGTGGGTATCAATATGTTCCAATTTTGATTCATAGTTAACCAAGATGAATGGACAGTCCTCGTCAAAGATTTCTACATGCTTTACAATGAAATTGGGATTGGTGACTAATTCGAAATATTTAGACGGATCACTGATGTATTCCGTCTGAGTCAATTTTTCACGCTGGGCTAATTTTCCCCAAAGACAGTTCAACATAATCTTAGCAAACGATCTTCTCCCAGGGTTTTTTTGAATACAACTTGGATCAAGACGAACCCCTTCTGCCTTCTCATATTCACAAACGAATTGATCTTTTTCCGAGTCTGATTGACACCAATTTGGGTAACCACTGGCTTCTTGCTTAATTTTCAAGAAATTATCCACATAGCCTTTAAAGAATTGGTCCGAAACAGAATTGAAATGCCAGATTTCATACACTTGTATTAGCCGATAGCCACAGTCAAGAGCTTTGAATAATTCAAAGCTAACCCAAGTTCCGACCAAAGCCCTCTCTTCTCTGTCATGATTACAAAATTTTGAACTTTCTTGTGCACATTTCATACAGAGTGGAAACATCATTTTATTGTTACAGTGAACTGGAAGAACGGGGTGAAACAAATCAGTTGGAGGTAAAACTTTGCATTTGATTAAGCCTTCATACTGACGAATATTCTTCATCTCAATATTCTCACTAGTCAAAATTTCTGGCTGGCCCACAGGATAGGATTTATGTTTACAAACATAAGGGTACAGAGAACAGATATCAATGTACTTGATTTCCTTCTTGCTTTTTTCATCAACATCGTAGCTAATTTTTATGGCATTACATCTTCCCCCAGACAACCCCTCCCTCGGATCGATGGGGTCCGAATGTGGATATAACTTTTCAATGAGTTTTTTGTACTCTTTATCCTTCATCTTAGCATCGAATTCGTGCTCCCAAATGGTCACTACATTATACCCCATTTCTTGGATATACGCTATACGTTTAAAAGTATGTTCGTACAATTCAGACATGGGTCTCCCATTGATGGGGTTGATCTGTTTTCGATCTGTATAACATACAGGACAACCATGATACAAATCCCCAAGGAACTCATAGACAGTGTTTGATTGACGGTGAAAACCATCTACAGTATATCTTCCGATTTGAACTTCCCCGCCATTTTTTGCATGGCGAATATGAATACCTTTTTCCTGAGCTACGCTTTGAATCCAGCGTATCGCTTTCATAGAAAAACGACGTCTGGACGAATCTTTACTTGAAATGATAGCAATTTGATTTTCTGGCAAATATTTGCTTCGCCAGACTTTGTTACAGGCATCGGCGATGGTAATTGCCTCTAAAAATGGACAAATACCACCCTGTTCGATAAACAGCTTTCTGAATTCAGCACATCCCCGTCTTAGGATATCGACATCTGACCTACAGTATGATTCCATCTCTTTTTGAAAATTGAATTCCTCACCCTTTTGAACTTTGTCATTATACCAGACTATGAATTTCGACCTACCCTCTTCAGACATTGAGTCGGGCTTGTAATAAGACATATCCAAGTATGGTCCAATATAACTCCAAAATTCATCTGTATTTGCCCAGTGAGGAAAGTAACCTTTTTTCATTTCTTGAAGACCAAATGTGGCTGGAAATTTCGCCAGCCCAAAGTTCATGAAATTAAAGGAGTCGATCAGACGCACACCATTCAATTCTAACTTCATAATATTGTTTCCATTCATGATCAATTTTGGAAGTTTTAACCCAACTTTAACAATATAGTTAAGAATGAACTGCCCGTCATACCCTTTGAGATTATGAGCCATAGCTGTGACTCCTTTGTGATGTTTTGAAAAGAGCCACTTGCAAAATTGACTCAAAGTTTCTTCTCCTTGAAAAATAACTTCCCTACCCTCTTCAAATTCACTGCATGTAGAACAATGAAAATCAAGTGGTTTATCGATACAACCATCACAGGCTCTATGTGCTATACAATAATTTGGGATGTGCAACCCTGTATCTTGTTTGCATTCAAAATCAAAGAAAATGAACTGTGGTTTTTTGACTAGAGAAGAACTCGTCTCATCATCGCTGTCGTGTTTCATCTTACTCTGGTAAGGTTGAATAAAACAGCGATGAGAAAAGTCAACTATCTTCTTACAGAGATGACACTTTTTCTTTCCCTTGCAGATATGATTTCTCTTTCTGGTAAGATACTGTGCACCACATTTTGAACAGAGTTTCACTAATTCACAAATTGATTTCTTTTCTTTACCTTGAACATTTCTGTGATTTTTCAAGCATGCTGCACTGAAAAATCGCCTATGACACTTGGAACAGACATACTCTTTGGATTCTGATGGACATTTTCCAGCACGATAACAACCTTTGCAGATTTTTGAGCAAGCATGATTTTCCCGATCGTTATAACCCACATCACAGAACTCACAATAATATGAACAACAAAAAAAACCTTTGATGGATTTGATATAGTCATAATGGTTTTGATGAAAGTATAAATGTATGATTTTACTATTGTCTTTCACTTCTGGATGTTCAAATATTTTCCTCGTTTTGGAATGCTGGTCGTGAACTTTAATGACATAGTCTTTTTCATACAAAAACAATTGAATTTTTTTGAATTCATCAATTCCTACAGACTGTGTTGGTAAAACTCCAGCTTCATTCATCAATTTCTCGGCTTCAGTCTTTTGAAGGGATCTGTTTGATCTTTTGATGAGATCCCATTTTCGGTTCCATACTTCGTTGTTTTCACGCTCATGGTAGCAAATTCCCACAACAACGGCTCTTGCAAAACATAGATGGTCACTATTGTTAATTTGAATAAGCGATTGTTTCTTCTTGGCAAAAACCTTTGAATCCAATTCCGACGAATTATATTTCACTTTTCCGTTACCACATGGAGGTATTGTATGTGTAATGTCAAATGTCATGAATCCGTCGTTCAAGACAAAATCTGTATTTGACTGTAAAACTCGTTCAATTTCATTCAATATAGTTTCACCTTGCAACTGTTCTGTAGCTAAAAAGGGGATATGAATCCCCATCTCCAATGAAGGATGATCGATGCTAATTCTAATCATATCTGTCGGGTTTGCATCTAACTTTCGTATGATTTCATGGGTAACATCGTCAAATAATCCAAGCAGTCTCTGGGGTGATAATTCTTCAAATTTCTTAAAACTCACTGATAATACATGTGATTCTGTTCTAAATTTTCTTGACTTCTTTTTTCCCCTTTCTATTAAGTCATACAGACTTTTCATATCCAAAGTAGAGCTGCTGTTTTCTTCTTTCAAAGATTTTTCATCGCTTTCACTGTCACTTTCTTCTTTCAACGGTAAAGTTTTTTTCTTTTTTGGTGGAAATGACTCATCGTCACTATCACTTTCTTCTTTCAACGGTAAAGATTTTTTCTTTTTTGGTGGAAATGACTCATCGTCACTTTCACTGTCTGAATAATCTAGTATTCTTTTTCTTTTAGCCATCGTTTCAGCTCTGGCTGAGAAGACAAAATGAGGAAACCGAGAAAAACCTAACAATTTATAGACTCTTTCCTTGCAGTGGTGTATAAATAGAGACGTCGACTGTGAAAATCTCATTATTTCTCTGACCAACCTCAGACAATACAGTCGATAGAAAAAATGAGCGAGTTCAAGCTGCAAAATACATCACCACTTAGAAAGAGGATGGCATTGTATGTTAACCCATACACCCACGATTATGAGATCAGCAATATTCCGTCAAAGTATCAAGTTAAACATGACGGCGTCTACGTGGGATCATTTTTATCCCACCAACATTCTGCAGAAAAAGATGTTTACCGCATGACCAGCTACAGAGTTTTGGATCAAACAACGATCGACAAACGATATGGGATGAATGGTGTGAGAACAAATATTTGTTTTACGTGCAACAAAACAGGGCATTGGGCCAAACAATGTCCAGAAAAAGAAAAGCAGACAGGAGAAAATGTTTTTGTCTATGTGGATCCGCTCAGCCATGACATCAAAATTTCACCAACAGCTGTCAAGCTCCAACATATGAAATACGTTGGGGTAGTAAATTCATTCTGCAAATCATTCAGCAATGAAAATACATGGAAAAAAAGCTCACCACAGGATACATCATCCGTTGAAACTCAGAGCATAGACATGCAGACTGACAACACGGGTATTAAGGATTCAGAGATCTGCAAAATAGCAGATAAATTAGAGACTTTACGGAAAAATCTGGACAAACAAAATCTCATAGATTCCACAAAAAACGAATTTTCTGCAGAGTCGAATTGTTCAAACGGAAAGGAAGAACTAAAAGATTTAGCGTTGATAGAAAAAAGACCAGAGGAAAAACGTCAAAATAACGAAAAGAAGAAAAAACGACAAAGCAACAAAAACAACTGTTTCTTTTGCAAATCGATAAAACATGGGAATGAAATGTGTCCAGATATGGTATTAAAAAACAATGAAAGGGGAGAAAAAACGTAAGAGTAAATGTGAATCTGACATTCCGAAGAAAAAAAGAAAAACAGCCTAAGTGAAAAAAAAGTTTTTTCATTCATTCTGTCTTTTTACAGTTCAAAGTTCTATGACATTCCGAAGAAAAAAGTTTTTTCATTCATTTTGTTTTTACAGTTCAAAGTTTCATTGTAATGAATATTGTACAAAATGTTCTAAAATAAAAAGTTATAAAATAAAAAGTTTTAAATAAAGATATGAAAACATAAAGGACTTGACTTTTTTTGTTTTTGACAATTCGAAAAAAGTTCTTTCTTGGGTCTTGGCTAGGTCTGAAAAAGACTGTACCTTCTTTTCACCGTAGAGGATTCTAAACCTCCTCATCATCACCTCATAGCCCAGTGGATAGCGCAGACTTCCCGTACTCAATTCGGTAACAAATGTGCGATACCAAAGCTTCAACCCGTTATAGTTGTACATTTAACACTATGGATTTACATCCCACCAAACCCGATAATAAAATGTACTCCCACTACAATTTTAAACGTCGATATAAAATTTCAATCATGGTACCGATAGTAACGCGAAATACTGCAGTAGCGATAATATTATTAGAAATTCGCACTCTATATATACACACTCGACGAGTCTATTGTAACCATCGGTTAAACTGTTGTACAATATCTCATTTGATTTCATTGCACTATACAGACAAATACTACCTGTTCACCCGTCACACATGGACTCGCCTGCAAGATAAACATTTCTACAGCTAATCACTTCGGTTTAAACCTTCAGAGAGAGTAGACGTATTTTACTATCGCTCTGCTGTTCATATTGGAAAATACACTCCAGTCTCGGTGAGATAAAAACGCTCTGGTAGTATTATTTAATCTCAGGCTAAAACATGCAGACGAAAAAAGCTATGTATATAACGATGCGTGTCACTCTCACCACACGCTGCTTATTCTTTTATCATTCTATGATTTTAAATAATAAGGACGGGTTGAAAAAACAAAGGAAGACAATTTTGATAACGCCGGAGCCTGCTCCAAATAGATCGCTTTAAAAACATCGTCCCACCACTAACTACATGAATGTAAGACTACTTTTTAAGTACTTTATACAAGATCGTCAGCTACAAGTCATGTTACAACCTTATTCTCTCCTTCATCTACACAGAAGGTTTTAAGACTACTCTTTCAAGTAAAATCAAACTTTGAGCCAGTCTTTGGCTGAACCAAGCTGAGAAGGAATATAATCCATATCGTGGAGAAAAGACTAAGTCCGACAGGCTGCTTTGGTTGAACCAGCGTGAGGAGGGGAATATAACCCCTATTGTGGAGAAAAGACTAAGTCCAACCGCCAACCTTTACCCCAATAGAGAGAAAGAACACCTCTCCAAAAAACTAAGTCCTACAGAGATGAACGATGATCGTTCAAGCCGAACAAAGACGGATGAGAAAAGACTAAGTCAAACAGTGGCCTTCGACTGAACCAAGCTGAGAAGGAATATAATCCATATCGTGGAGAAAAGACT
The DNA here is from genome assembly GCA_945859785.2 of Tridacna gigas. Lineage (NCBI taxonomy): Eukaryota > Metazoa > Mollusca > Bivalvia > Cardiida > Cardiidae > Tridacna > Tridacna gigas. Next base: position 7,349,783 of record OX244035.2, read on the forward strand.
AAGTCCAACGAAAGCAGAGAAAGCCTAAGCCAAACAAAGACGGAAAATAACCCATATCATGGAAAAAAGACTAAGTCCAAACAAAACAGCCCTTTTCAGGGCTAACCATCTACCATGAAAGATTTATCTTTCAAATTGTCACCCGAAAATTTTCCAAATAACCGGATTAGTCCCCAGATCACTTACCCGGGAAAGCACTCTGGGGACTCAGGGTAAGCAGACTGGGGACGGAGGGGGGGAAGCAAAAATGCCAGAAAATGCCATTTTTTACCCAAATCGACCAAAAATTTTCCAAATTGACCGGAATCTGGCCCGGAGTACCTACCCAGGATGGCACTCCGGGCCAGAAATTTCCCTCAGGGTAAGTAGCCTGGGGACAAATCTCCTGAACCAACTGCCGGAACTACTTTTGTCTCGGATCTTGAAAGAACTGGAAACATTCAACAAACATTTGGAGGAGATTAAAACTTTAAACACAAACACCGAACGGTTATGGAAAAACATTGAGACACTACGCTATCAAAGACAGAGCATTTCAGCAGTTCCAGTAAAGATTCCTGTGGAGTTTGACTTCGATAAGACAAATCTTCACAAGTTAGTGGACTCTATCGTAACTGTTGTGAAGAAAGAAAAACAACCAAAACAAAATCAACCGAGAAGAACAACAAAACGAAAATCAGAGGAAGACGTTAGCCATCTCCACAAGCGATATGTTGACCAAAAGAGATCTTCACCGACACTGACAGGCCAGGGCAAATACGGGAAAAACATACCGACACTGGCAGGACAGGGCAAATACGGGAAAAACATTGATAATTTCAATGACTTCAAAATCCCGAAAATCCCAAGAAGAACAAAGAAAAGCTGTCAGTAGAGAGAAAAAACACAGTCTCCAAACAAAACAGCCCTTTTCAGGGCTAACCATCTACCATGAAAGATCTATCTTTCAAATTGTCACCCGAAAATTTTCCAAATAACCGGATTAGTCCCCAGATCACTTACCCGGGGAAGCACTCTGGGGACTCAGGGTAAGCAGACTGGGGACGGAGGGGGGGAAGCAAAAATGCCAGAAAATGCCATTTTTTACCCAAATCGACCAAAAATTTTCCAAATTGACCGGAATAGTCCCCAGAGAGCTTACCCGGGGAAGCACTCTGGGGACTAATTTTCCCTCAGGGTAACTAGACTAGGGACCAGTCCCCAGTCTAGTTCCCTTTACTACTTGTGAGTATCATTGCGCCAATAGAAGGCCATAACGGATATATTCAATAATAAAAAGAAGTATTCCAATGATCGATGGCCTAACCAAGTTTATCTAAATACGCCGTTGATACCTGAGTGCTATCGAAACACTTATTTGTCTTAGAAAAATTGAGGTTAGTTGGGTTTACTTCCTTCGGTTTTGCACAAACTATGATGCATGATTTTCAATATACCGTATTGAACTCATTGTGGCATTGTCTTTGACAAATGCCAAAAAAAAATACAGACAAATTTGCCAAAAAAATCTTCGTAAGAGGCCACCAAATAGCGTCTACAATTCAAAAGCTTTCTGGGGGAGACCCTTCGCCTCTCTCGGCACTTCGCGCCTCGGGTAATACTTTCGATGTAATACGTGCTCAGAGGTCTCAAATAAACATGTGAAAGGCATAAACTGTTTATCAGACGACAAAATTTTAGACTGGTCCATATTCAAAGCATTTGCAGACGGCAAATCAGATGTAGCTCAAATGACGGAAGTTTTTTTTTTTTGGCGTAGCTGAATGTCCTGGCTTTTTAACTACTTTTTGGTACTGATAACAAATGAATAAATAGAAATTTGTGATTGGTTAAATATGTAGGCATGTTTATTTAAAGGGTCCCGGCCTATTTGCTGTCAAATTTATGCCGTCTATCTTTTATAATTCTATTTCTTGTTTTTCTTTTAAGAGTGAAGGGCATTGCGGGGTGAGGAGAAAATGCCCCTATTCCCACATTCTTTTGAAAAGCTTTCTTCCTCGGGTTCGTTAAAACGCCTGACTGTCTGATCTTTACCAAACGACAAAGTTTTGGAATGGACCAAACTGAAAGCATTTGCAGACGACAAACTAAATGTGGCTAAAATAATGATTTTCCTTTTTGATAGAGAAGAACACATTGTGGGAAAAGGAGAAAATGCTGGTTACCAGCATTTTCTCCTTTTCCCACATTGTTTTCAAAGGCCTTTTCTTTCAGGTTCGTTAAAAGTCAGGACTGTTTGGTAAAGGGTTAAACGGCTAAATATCATGGTAAATTTGTATGTATAGAAGGTTATATTTCAGGCGAATCTAACTATATCATTAATCCTTAACCACACAGTCTCGAGTTTTCTGCACGACGCGGGAAGACGGCTCATGAAAATATTGTGGGTAAAGGAGAAAATGCTGGTAACCAGCATTTTCTCCTTTTCCCACAATATTTTCTACCTTTTAAAGAAAAAATCCCATCATTTGAGCCACCTTTGATTTGTCGTCAGCAAATGCTTTGGTTTTGGACAAGTCCAAAATTCTGTCAGTGAGTAAAGGATTTAATCGCCTCATAATTTGAAGTTCAAATGTGACTGTGTGCAAAACATAATGAGACATGCTCTGTGAAAAAGGGGACTGAAAATGCATCTGCGAAAAGTATCGACAAGGCCAGCCTGCGCCTGCGCAGTCTGCGCAGGCTGACCTGGGTCGAAACTTTTTGCTTTTGGTCAATTTTCTGTATGCCAGGACCAGTCTACCTTGTGATATAGTTGGTTGTTAGACAAAATCTTTTTTTTTTTTCAATGGATCCATAATTATGTGATGACTTGCTTAGTATCATGCATCACGGAGATGCAATAACCCCACTTTTGCCAGAGCATGGCTCAATTATTAGGAATGAATCATACTTAGACTTCACAACATGTCGCCGTCAACACCAGCGTCTCAGTCGGTAACGTACAAGGCTTGAAACCATAGGTCGCTGCCTTCGAACCCCAAGCTCGGCCGGTTTCTTTCCCAGGGTGATGGTAGTCATTGCGACAGGATTCATGATTACTGGGTGTCGCTTTGGCTAGAAATGGGCTTTGTTGTGTCCAAGAATGTCGCCGTTGGGAAGATATGATTGCTGGGTCTCGCTTTGGCTAGAACTGGGCTTTGCAGTGCTGTGGTAGAAAATACCCCCTTGGGCACGTTACCGGCCCCCACCAGCTTGGATCGGACAAAAAACTTCAAGAATAAAAACCTGACACATTAAGTGAACATGTTACATGTCATGATGTTTTTGTCTATAGTCAACTGTTTTGATTTCTCAGTCATACGCGCTTAAATTGTATGACTGTATGGTGTTTAACGCCGTTTTCAACCTTATTTCAGTTATATCGGGGCGGCAAATGCACATATCAATACTTTCAGCTTCGCACAATATCATTTGCAAGCCACTGGCAGCTTTCTCACATAAACACAATCGAAACAATTTTCAGCGGTGAGAGAGAGAAATGAATCCTGTCGTAATGACAATCATCAATCCTCGGAGAAAGATTAGCCGAGCTGGGGATTCGAACCTGTTCTAAAGTCCTGTACGTTACCGAATGTGCTACCGAGGCTCGGTCTAACAGGCTTAAAAGATGCCAGATTTCATGGCTAACTAACTTCTGGATGTTAATGAATTTTTTTTACCCCAACGTTTTGCCAGAAACAGTAGATTTAACGTCACTGACCTCAATCTCGTGGGGAGAGATAGAGAGAGAGAGAGTGAGAGAGACAGACAGACAAACAGAGAGAGAGAGAGAGAGAGAGAGAGAGTGAGAGAGAAAGACAGACAGACAGACAAACAGAGAGAGAGAGAGAGAGAGAGAGAGATTATTTCAAAATTGTTCAAAACAAACGAGATATGCATGACGGTGTAAATAAGTAATTGAGCCATGCTCTGGCAAAAGGGGGCTCAATGCATCACTGTGATAGATTAATTATACCCTGCAAGTCATAGCTCAATCATGGATCCATAAAATCCACTTTGTCTAACAACCGACTGAATCAGTAAGTTGGCTGGTCCTTTGACATACAGAAAACTGACCAATAGCGAAAAGTATCGACCCAGGTCAGCCTGCGCGGACTGCGCAGGCTGACCTTGGTCGATACTTTTTGCAGATGCATTAGGCCTCCTTTTCACAGAGCACGGCTCAATGTAGGCCACAAGCCAATAAAACAAAACGATTCTGATTCATGCTTTAAGATTTCACGATTTTTTTTCAAAAACCACAAGTTATGACATTCACCGTGAATTGACGCATTTTACCATGCAAACGCGTCATACAAACACGCTTGTTCACCCTTTACAGCACAATTCCGTGTGTTAACGATCCAGAAAAAGAAGCCTTTAGAAAACTCTAAGGGAAAAGGAGTAACCAGCATTTTCTCCTTTTTTTACAACATTTTTTACCCCGTCAAAGATCAATTTTATCATCCGAGCATTTTTTAATTTGTCGTCTACCAAGAACTGCTAATTTGGACTAGTCTAAAATTCTGCTGTTTTTGAAAGAGTCAAAGTCCCTGTAATATGAGAATGTTTTCTGCGAAAGCATTGTGAGACAAAAACCGGGCCATTATCAATCACTTCCAAACCTTGTTTTCCACAGTCATGACGCTGTAAACAAGAAATCTTTTAAAAAGAGAAAGATAGATGGCGTAAGGGGTACCGGAATATTGAACTCCCTCTATTGTCAGGAGAGTAGCTGTGTATACGCAAAAACACAGTTCCGTACACTTTGAAATCAAAGCGTTAAAAGCACTGGTGTGGCATTTGTCAAGGGAGCCATTGTGTGGAATGAATAATTTAAAAAATATCCAAAAAATAGTGTAGGACGAACAAGCCCAGACGAACAAGCCAAGAGACGAACAAGCCCAGGGACGAACACGGTCAGGATACAAAGGTTGAGAGTACCATTGCGCCAATAGAAGGCCATAACGGATATATTCAATAATAAAAAGAAGTATTCCAATGATCGATGGCCTAACCAAGTTTATCTAAATACGCCGTTGATACCTGAGTGCTATCGAAACACTTATTTGTCTTAGAAAAATTGAGGTTAGTTGGGTTTACTTCCTTCGGTTTTGCACAAACTATGATGCATGATTTTCAAAATACCTTATTGAACTCATTGTGGCATTGTCTTTGACAAATGCCAAAAAAAAATACAGACAAATTTGCCAAAAAATAAAAACGTCGTCAGAGGCCACCAAATAGCGTCTACAATTCAAAAGCTTTCTGGGGGAGACCCTGTAGACCCTCCTGGGAAATCCCCCTCTCCTCTCTCGGCACTTCGCGCCTCGGGTAATACTTTCGATGTTACTTTTGCAAACACTGTATTTTGGGCTAGCCATGTCTCTAGTTGTGGTTTAATGTGAAGAGATATTTATAATGAAACGCAACCACACCAGCAACTGCCTCTTTTTCCTTTCTGTTTTGCATATTGTTGAAAAGTCAAATTTTAGATAAAAATATTTTTCAAGATTGAACGATAATACAAAATATCGTTGAAGCAGAAGCAGAGGCTGCCAAAAATTGAATTTTCCAAGAACAGATGTAGACATACAGTAAAGGGTTAAAGGGTAACGCTGAAAAAATATGAACCATCCTCTGTGAGAAAGGGGCTTAATGCATCTGCGAACAGTATCGGCCCAAGTCAGTCTGCGCAGGCTGACCTGGGCCGAAACTTTTCGCCATCGGTCAATTTTCTGTATGCCCAAGGACCAGTCTACCACGTGATTCGGTAGGTTGTTATGCAAAATGGATTCCATGTATCCATAATTATATGTTTGTGATGACGTGCATGGTACAATGCATCACGTGGATACATTAAGCCCCCTCTTGCCAGAGCATGGCTCATATTAAATTACCAGTTAATACAAGAAAAGGATTATCCCCACTATATTTGCTATCGTGTGAATAAGCGCTCTGGGGTATAAATAAGCGGTACCGACGCTGGTATCTTAAATGTGCCCGCAAATAAGCCTACAATGTGCCCGCTGAATAAACACTAATAGGGTAAGAATACCAATTAGTGTTGGAAAAGAATTATCCCCTATCATTTTCGTTTGCCGAGATGTGATTAAGCGTTTTTATATTAGTGCCATACTACGCCCACAAAAATAGGCCTGCAAGGGGCTGCCCAACAAACATGTCCACATTTTTCAGCCAATCAAAAATTACTATTTATTCACTAGAGTATGTCAGTACCAAAAAGTATATTAAAAAAAAAACATCGTATACAGCTAGGCCGAAAAAAAAGAGAAACGGATTGCCTTTCATACAAATATTTCTCACTTCACCAAAGTTTACAAAACGGCAAAATTTTAGACTGGTCTAAATTGAAAACACCTGCAGACGACATATCAAATTTAGCTGAAATGATGGTAATTGTCTGTGAAAGCGTAGAAAACCTTGTGGAGAAAGAAGAAAATGCTTGTTACCATCATTTTCTCCTTTTCCCTCAAGGTTTTCAGAAGGCTGTTTTCTCGAGGGCGTTCCATCTCGGGATTGTGTGGTAAAGAGTTATTCGCAATGACTTTGGGTAATTGTATCCTGTTTATGTACAGGATCTGGGTCATGATCATGAATACCAATTTCTTTTGAAATGAAAATCTTAACCCTTTACCAAACAAGCCCTGGTTTTCACGTGTCTGCAGTACAAGTCTTTTGAAAACACTGTGGGAAAAGGAGAAATTGCTCGTAACGAGCAATTTCTCCTTTTCCCACAGTGTTTTCTACCCGCTTAGAGACCTTTCTGCCATTTTCATCAAATTTAAAATTGTCGTCTGCAAACTCTTTCAATTTGGACTAGTCCAAAATTTGTCGTTTGGGAAAGGGTTAAAGATACATCCTTATAGCCATAGATAAAAAAAAAGAAACGCTGTTAAAACTTGAAAGCGTGTTGAAAGGCCCAGAATTTATTCAGCTGTGTAAACATGGATAAATTACCAATTTAAATGGTGTAAGGGATAGAAAACTCATTCGGTTTGTCCTCATTTAAAACCGGAAACGATAAACAGTGATTTCTTTGAAGGCTGCCAAAGGTTGTAGTGCATTTTCTATCCGTCGCAATCTTTGCAACCTTGCAGCCGTCAGGGGCAACATTTGGCGTGAAGATACAATACTGATTAAACAGTTTCACAAAATAAAGATAAAATGGCTTAAAAACTGGCAGAAAAATGAATCTTTAATTCGATTTAGATTGTATTAAAGCTCAAATAGCTGCCAAAAGTAAATTTGGTGTTAAAATGCATTTGAATTTATACGATACCATCTAAAAGTATGGACATTGTTGTGAAGAAGACAATCTTTTAAGTGTTAGTCGGAAGCAGAAAAGTAATGTTAAAACTAGCTAAAAAATTGCCAAGTGGCTCTATCTTTTGTTTACTTTTCAGCTGGTTTTAGAAGTTCATTTTTTCTGGCAGCGACGAACACATGGACCGGCCGTACAGTAACAGATTGTCATCTTCACAATAATTTTCATACTTATAAATGGTAGGGTTTAAATCTAAATGCATTTTAACAACCGCATTCGTTTATTTTTGGCCGCTTCTCGACGTTTAAATTATTCGAAATGAACTTTGGTTCGTAAAACCAGGGTCCGTACTCACCAACCATTCTCAAAAACGTTCTTGGACTTACTTTTCAAAATTTTCCAAATTTGAAAGTAACACACCTTCTGATTGGATAAACCATATGGTTTAGCCAATCAGAAGTTGTGTTACTTTCAAATTGGGAATTGTTGGTGCATACGGACCCAGAGTTTGATAAAGGTTCTAGGTCATGATAGTAAATACCAAATTATTTATGAAAGGAAAAGTCTACAGTGGTGATACATTTTTGATGTACATGTAGCTAAATGCACTGGCCTTTGACCTACTTCTTAGTATTGCTATATCCGAATGAATAAATAAAATTTTGCGATTGGTTAAAGATGTCTGGACACGTTCATTTGGCGGATCACTGCTGGCCTATTTGGGTCCATTTATCACACCACCATTTTTGCAGCAGCTGCTCTTTTTTCAACGCTGATTTGGATTAACATCTGAACTAGAAAAAAATTATTAATAAAAATGTTTATAACTGAAAATATCACTTTCCAACAATATGCAAAATAATGAGGAAAAGGAGGCAATTAAATGGCGAGATTATTTTTCGTTGTTTTCTATTCAAGTCACAAAGGAGTTTTAATATTCATATCCCAGTGCCTCTTACGCCATCTGTCTTTTTTTAAAAAGATATTTCCTATTTCCTATTTTTTTTTTTTCGGCATCACTCGTGGCACAAACTGGGACTAAATCTATTTGGCTACGTATATGCAAAAAAAAAACATCAGCCCCTTAACCAGTCGACATAATATTGGACTCGTCCATAGTCAAAGAATGAGCAGACGACAAATCACATATGGATTATATGATGAGATGAAGGGTAGAAAACATAGTGGGAAAAGGAGAAAATGCAGGTTAGTAGCATTTTCTCCTTTTACCACGATGTTTTCAGAAGCATTCTTTACTCTTCGTCATGAAAACACGTGATTGTTTAAGAAAAAGTTTAAAGCGACACTTATCTGATTACACCCGCCGTTTGTCAGTGTAGTACTATGTTTCAAGGTCAGGTAGATCAGGCGTCTTTTTTCGTATTTGGCGAGTTGCCAGATAACCTAAATATTGCGATAATAAGCATAGATTTTGAATTATGTGTAATAACAATAGGATTGGCAGAGGACGAAACTAGAGCATTAATAATCTTACCTTTTGTACTTTTTTTTTTTAAATCTCACATTTGTCCGGACAAGATTCACGGTTTGTTATTGCTATCATGTAACAAATTATCCTTGAATTGAAATCATACCATTTAAATGTAAGGAAGTTATTGTGAAGATGACAATTTGTTATTGTACAGTCGGTCCAAGTATAAGTCGCTAGTAGAGAAATTAATTTAAAAACAAGGTTAAAAGTTGCCAGATCACTATATTTTTTGTTTACTTTTTGCCTGATTTTAAAACTTATTTTTCTGCCAGTGACTAACACTATGACCAACCACACAATAACAGATTGTCATCTTCGCGATATTTCCATACTTTTAAATGGTATGATTTAAAGTTAAATGCGGATTAACACCTGCATTGATTTTTTTTTTCTTTTGACCGCTATTGGTTACTGTATTTAAGATTAAAATATTTAGTCTTTTGCTGCTAAGCTGGTCGTCAATCTTGATGGCTCAGTTGATAATGTACACAGCTTGAAACCAGGGGATTGCATGTTCGAATCCCCACCTCGGCCAATTTCTTTCTGGGAATTAATCGTCGTCGTTACAGGATTCACTCCTCTCTTACCATTGATCACTGTTTCGACAGTGGCCTGGGAAGAACATTACAGTACTAGTAAAAGGAACTCCAGGAGAGCACGAAGAGTTGTACTGGACTCTGCGATATAACCAAAGTAAGGTTGAAAACGACGTTAAACACCATTACCTACAAACAAAATCAACAAAGGGCAAATTAGGTCAAAGAGGTATTAGGTTTGACCGAATAAAGAGGACACGAGAGAGGACTTTACCCTTAGGCTGCTACATGCGACTCACTGACCTTTTGTGGACACTGTAGATTAAGATCAGACTGCACAGAATGTGCAGTCTGATCTTGAATATACATTGTCCGATAAAGAGTTATCTGTTTCCCCCCCCCCCCCAAAAAAAAAAAACCTTTGAAATAGCAAAATCTGGGTTTTTACCATCGGCTTGAAAAAATCATTTCACTTATATAGCAGGATAAGGGTTAAAGTGTAAAGGGTGAACAGGTTAGCTTAAATCCCGATGGTAACCCTTGAAACGCCGTTCACAACTTAAGTTGCCTTGGTCGTCAGAGTGGATTAGAGATCAGACTTCATGTGATTCAGCCTAATCTTTGATCTGCACTGTCCGCTTTTCCAGGACATACTGGACAATTATTGATTTATAGCAACCTTGAAATTTTCTTATACAGGGTCATTTTTTTCCTCCAAGAATGGATATTCATAATGTGTGTGGGATATTTCCGTCGCTTTAACACTCTACCAGTGGACAAAATTTCAGACTTTTTCCACAGTATTTGCAGAAGGCTTCTTAATCGTGGCTCAAAGTAGAAAACAGGGGGGAAACATGCCGGTACCAGTATACTTTCCTTATCCTACAATGCTTTGCAAAAAACCCCTTTTTCCTCAGGGTCGTTAAAACTCGGGTTTGTTTGGTATAGGGTTAAGGGTGAAACTGAAGTCTGAAATGTAGGTAAGGTCAAAATATATAATGTAGTCCTGTCCCTTTCCTCCAGCAAATAGGCAGGGGCCCTTAAAATAAACATGTCTACATTTTTTACCAATCACAAATTTCTATTTATTCATTTGTTACCAGAACCAAAAACTTTGAGGAGGTCAAAAGCCAGCATATTTAGCTACACCGGAAAAAATGTTCGAGAACAAAGATTTTCCTGGAAAAGTACACAGGCGTTTGATTTTTATTCTTTTACGAACCTTACCCTTTATACCGCGATATGAAATATTGGGTTATAGAGAACAAAATGTTCAAAAAGAAATCCATTTGGAGATTAGCAAGGCCATACTTAGTGTAAAGTATCTTTAATTAAACATGTTTGAGAACCGAGATTTTCCAGGAAAGTACACAGGCACTTAGTGTTATTGTTTTTAACCCTTTACCAGACGACAAAATTTTAGCCTTGTTTAAACTGAAAGCATTTGCAGACGACAATTTCAATGTGGCTCAAATGGTGCAACTTTTCTTTGATAGAGCAGAAAACATTGTGGAAAAAAGAGAAAATGCTGGTTACCAGCATTTTCTCCTTTTCTCAGAATGTTTTCAAAAGGCTTCTTTCCCAGGATCGTTAAAAGCGGCATTGTACGGTAAAGGGTTAACAAACTTCGCTCTTTATAGTACCATGGTATAGAATTAAGGTATTTGGAACAATAGAGGACGAAATTTTCAAAATAACAAATGCCTTATTGCGAAATTAGTAGTGCCTTATGAAGTTCCGCGAAAACGCGCGTGGCAGTGATTCAAAGTTCGCGAGTTTAAATAAGCGGCTTGGCCAAGGTATTTTTCACGCAATGCACCAGGCTGCATTGCCTCCTCTTACCACATGAAAATGCTTTTAAACTATTTTAGTGCCATAGGCGAAAAAAGAGAGGCTATTGCTGAGCGCATAGATGAAGATCAGACAGCACAGAATCTTGGATCTGGATTTATCAATCCTTATCCTGCTAAATAAGTGAAATGAAACTTTCAAGCCTTTAGTAAAAACAAAAAAAAAGCTATTTCAAAGGTTTTTTTTTTTGGGGGGGGGGGATATCTCCTTTTCGGAAAGTGTAGGTCCAAGATCAGACTGCACCTTCTGTGCAGTCTGATCTTGATCTACACTGTCCCCAAAAGGTCCTTGAGTCGCGCTTAGCAAACTTAGGGTAAATATCGCCCGCTTGTTCAGTTAAGCCATTAAAGATATATCCTTACAGCCAAAGAGGAGAAACGCTGTTAGAACTTCAAAGTGTGTAGAATGGCTCATAATTTAGTCAGCTGTGTAAACATACGTTACCGATATTTCATTGGAATCAGGGATAGAGAAAACTCAACGGATTTGTCCTCATTTAAAACCAGAAATGACAACAGTGATTTTTTTTTAAGGTTGCCAAAAAAAAAAATGAAATGCATTTTCTGTCCGTCGTAATCTGTGCAACCATGCAGCCGTCAGGGTAAAATTCGGCATGACATACAATAATGGTTATAGTTTCATAACATAGAGATGAAATAGATTTTTAAAAAAAGGGGGCCTAAAATCAGTATTGATGTATTTTTAAGCTAAAAGTCTCTCTAAATTTTAGTGGATTTCAGTGGATTATATTTCTAGCTGTCGGGAGAGGTCGGGTTTTAGCCTATTATTATATTTAGCGCAGAAGGAGATGTGTTATTACGGTCTGAAAATGTAGAGCAGCATGGTGTAATGATTATTGATTTGTTGGATTGGTCGTAATTGGAGAGGTCATCAGACCGCTCCAACAGTGGTGAGTTTAAAAGGCAGACTGCCTCAGAAATTGCTGCCGAACTCCATGCTTTTCTGCGAAATAGTTCTGATACACAGTCTGTTTCGTCATGGTTTTATAAATAAACCGAAATCAAAAAACTGAAATTGGAAATAGACGTGTTTTGTTTTTACATGACGAATTTCAAAAAGGATTTGTTATATTGATTTGATTGCAAATGACCTTTCCAGTGGTTGTAATTTTTCATTAAACAAATAAAGCTACACACACAAAAAAAGAATTTCGTTAAAAAAAAGAGAACACCGCGGGAAAAGATCACGCGACTTGAAAACGTGGAAAAAAAGTCACGTGTGTGTCATGTAATGAATAAGAGGTTTCTCCTTTTTACACAGCGGCAATCATATAATGCCTTACTTATTTTATATGTACCAAAATATATTGAAATTAAAAGCAGTAAGCTATTTGAAAACAATGATGCTGACCTCTCCTGGCTTCTTTTTTAAAGAAGCCAACTTGTAATATAAAGCTCTTTTCCCCGATGTATGTCCCACTGAACGTCCTCGCAGTAGCAATTATGCGGAAAAAAAATTGAAATTTGATCGATTTGTTTAGAGGGCTTTCTAAACTTTCTTACAGAGCCTTAGCAACCCAAAAGTGTTGTTTCTTACAGAAAGTTCCATTTGCGTAAACAGGCATTTTCTCTTAACCTTTTAACCCTTTACCAAAAGACAAAATTTTAGACTGGTCCAAACTGAAAGCGTTTGCAGACGACAAAATGAATGTGATTGAAAAAATAAAATTTGTTTTGGGAAAGGTAGAAAACATTGTGGGAAAAGGAGAAAATGCTGGTTACCAGCATTTTCTCCTTTTTCCACAATGTTTTCAAAAGGCTTCTTTCTCCGGGCCGTTAAAAGTCGGGATTGTGTGGTAAAGGGTTAAAACACTTTCAGGCCGACAGTAATGATCCATTTTATTTTTCTGTTTCTCAAATTTTCTTTTGAGGAAAAGTATGTCCTTATCGGACAGTGTAGAGCCAAGATCAGGCTGACATCACATTTTAGACACAAACTTCATTAGTTGAGCCACATTTAATTTGTCATCTGCAACAGCTTTCAATTTGGACCCATCCAAATGATTTTGTCGTTCAGTAAAGAGTTGAATGACATTTTCGTAAATGTCTCGGGCACGCAATAAGTTAATTCAATCATATTTTATTTAACAATGATCTATATACAGAATAAGCAATACAATCAATTTACAACGACAAGTTGGCTTCTTTAAAAAAGAAGCCAGGAGAGGTCGGCATCACTGTTTTCAAATAGTTTATTAGCTTTTGATTTCAATATATTTTGTTAGATGTAAACAGACAAGTTAGGAATTAATTGAATGAGAAAAAAAATTTTTTTTTTCAATTTTGCTGGCGTAAAGGCACAAAACAGTACATGTTCCACATTGTTATAATATTCTAGGAATTGTAGGCCATATGCTATTAACATGCTCAGATATGCATTTTTTTTTTTTTTTCAAAATTCAAGCACACAAAACTTCAGATGATGACCCATTTTGGCTCTTTTTCAAAGGGAACAAACCTCTAATGAATGTTTGTAATGTGTGCTCAGATAAGCCAAAATATTTTTGGAAAGGAGAAATCGTTCAATTAAAATTTGATACGATATGCTAATTCCACTGAATAGGCAAGAATCTTACCTAATGACCATAAATAAAGGTGGCCTATACATAATACTAGTACCAGACATGTTAAAAATAAAAGTAACATTTTTTAATCCTTTAACAAACAGCCATTTTTGGACTGTCCCAAACAGAAAAGGCATGCAGACGACAATTCAAACTTTGATAATTAATGTGGAAGATGGTGCTTTGATGCGATGGAAACCATTGTGACAAAGGAAGAAACTGTAGTGACTAGCAGCTTCTCCACTTCCCACAAAAGTTGTCTGCTGCAGACATGTAAAATGAAGAGGTTGTTTGTCTAAACGTTAAAAATTTAAGAAAGTAGATAAATGAGCCATGCTCTGAGAAAAGGGCGCTTAATGCATCTGCAAAAAGTATCGACCCATGTCAGCCTGCGCAATCCGCCAAAAACCAAAGGACCACGGACTCTTTTGAGGTGTGCGGTACGTTGGGCGAAGAGGCAGGACTTTTTTTCCGCTCATAAGTTGATTTTTACGGGATTCTCGAAATCCCGCATAATAGAGGCAACTCTGTGTGTTATTTCATCAAATCTATATCATTATAAATCCATAGAATTTTTGTATAAAACTGAGAAAAATGCAAGAGTCTTGTCAGTTTTGAAAAATAGAACTTGAAAAGATACTGATCAACCTATTTATATTTATTTGTGGGGTACGAGTTCTCCAGAGAACTCGTGCTTTCGAGATTAGGGTACGAGTTCTCCAGGGTACGAATTCTCCAGATAGTATCAAGTCACGTGATCTTTTCCCGCGGTGTTGTTTCTCTTTCTTTTTTTAACGAAATTTGTTTCTCTTTGCTCAGATTTATTTGTTTAATGAAAAATTGCATTTATTGGAGAGATCATTTACAATCAATATAGTATAATAAATCTTTTTGGAAATCCGTCATATAAAAAAAAAAAAAACCGTTTATTTCCTGTTTCAGTTTTTTGATTTCGGTTTGTTTATAAAATCATGACGAAATAGACTGTGTATCAGAACAATTTCGCAACAACAAATGGATTTAGACAGTGATTTCTGTGGCAGTCTGCCTTTTAAACTCACCACTGTTGGAAAGGTCTAATGACCTCTCCAATAATACTTAAATAGGTTTGGATCAAAGGCCCGGGTAGCTCAGTAAGTAAGCGTATCTGACTCGTGACCTGGTGGCAGCGAGTTCGATTCCCGGCTGAGGCAAACTTTCTTTCCGGCGATTTTTCACCTCTCACATGTGATGTGAGTGAGAAAAGTAGTCAGTGGCTTGCAAAGAAAGTTGTGTCAGAAGGTCAGGAAGCACATGCGTAGGTACGCTGACCGCCGGGATATGACCTAAACTGCTAAAAACGGCGTTAAACTCAAAATACAAAACAATCATTTTCCATAATCTAATATACTACATAAGACGAGGTGTCCAACACATGGCATGCCGCACATGACCCATTATAATTCAGCCGTACTTTTCACTCAATATTAAACTGGAAAGGTAAAGGTCGTTAATTTTATCGTGATTTACGGTAAGTTCGATCAACTTCATCGAATGGAACAAACGTACAATATTTAAGCGTGTAATTTACGTGGAAGCTTTGGAGTTAGTCAGAATGTTCTCTTCCCACCGTGAGATGGCATATTAGACGAACCTGATAGTTCAACTATTGATAGCATCACGTCAATAATTCGAAGCTAATATTCAAACGTCACTGACCAATCAGATTCGTTCAATATATTCACTGCGGTTTTAAACTTTCCATCTCTTGGTGGGAAGATAAACTTGTCCGCTCCCAACGTTTCGACTGGTATTACACCCTTGATATTCGTCCGTTTGTTCCGTTTTATGTATCAGGGTCTACATTCACCAACCATTCTTAAGAAACTTCTTTGTGCTATTCTCCAGAATTTTCTACGTGTGAAAGCAACACAACTCCTGATTGGCTAAACCGTGTTGTTTAGTCAATCAGAAGTTGTGTTACTTTCACGTTTAGTAAATCTTGGAGAATAAGACAAAGAATGTTCTTAAGAATGGTTGGTGAATACGAAGCCAGATTGAAGATGAACCATTGTAGAAAACGATAAAGTAACGACTGTTCTCATTCGAGTTTATATGCCAAAAATACTGACAGTTGACTCTGGGTGGGAACCGTATTTCATATACTAAGTTTTAAATAGAAGGTGAAGGTTGTCAAAAACCAAGCGCCTGTGGTCTGGATCTCGACATATTTCTCATTTTTCCGTCTAACATGAGGTCTAGATAATCCAACGGGGATATCTTTGACAAGGTCAAGTTCTAACCATGTCAGAAACATAACTCGAAGTGGATAAATTCCCTTCGTAAAAGATTAGAGAGACACAGTTGTAGAGCCATGTCGTGAGGGGAAAATGGGTTCGGTCACCTGAACTGTCGTCTGTTAAATGGGACAACGAAATAAGTTTACACGGTCAACCAGATAGCAAACAATCCCGTATATTATAACTCTAACGTGATAAACCTTTCATTAACAGTTTATATTACTGTATTGTTTGTTTGCGAGAATACATGTTTAAAACCACGAACAGTGAGGAGATAATATAAATATTATGGAGTTGGGTTTATAAATTATCTCCTCACGGTATAGCTCTCACTCGATAAACCTTTCATTATCAGCTTATATTATTGTTTATGTTTAGGATAACAGTTTTAAAATCATGTACCCTGATGAGATAATTTATAAACCAAACTCGATAATTTTTACATTATCTCATCACGCTTCGTGGTTTGATACATGTATTCCCAAAAAACAAACGATGATATAAACTGTTAATGAAAGGTTTATCGAGTTAGAGTTATACGTAATTTTAATCCTGTTATCCCAAACATAAACAATAGTATAAACTGATAATGGAAGGTTTATCGAGTGAGAGATATAACCCTTAGGCTGCTAAGCGCGACTCAAGGACCTTTTGGTGACAGTTTACATCAATATCAGACTGCACAGAACGTACAGTCTAATCTAGGACCTACACTGTCCGATAAGGATGTATCTTTCCCCAAAACAATAACTTTGAAGTAGCAAAATCTTGATTTTTACTATCGGATTGAAAGTTTCATTTCACTTATTTAGCAGGATAACGGTTAACAACCATCAGGAAATAGCTAAATAGAAAATATTGTAGCTAAATATTGATTTCACTTCTTTAGCGGGATATTGCATAACGACCAACAGGGTCCGTATTCACCAACCATTCTTAAGAATATTCTTAGTCTTATTCTCCAAGATTTTCTACATTTGAAAGTAACACACCTTCTGATTGGCTAAACCATTTGGTTTAGCCAATCAGAAGTTGTGTTACTTTCAAACTTGGAAAATCTTGAAGAATAAGTCTAA
This sequence comes from Tridacna gigas, assembly GCA_945859785.2. Lineage (NCBI taxonomy): Eukaryota > Metazoa > Mollusca > Bivalvia > Cardiida > Cardiidae > Tridacna > Tridacna gigas. Next base: position 7,366,871 of record OX244035.2, read on the forward strand.
GAACGTTCTTAAGAATGGTTGGTGAATACGGACCCAGGAAATAGCTAAATAGAAAATATTGTACCTAAATATTGATTTCACTTATTTAGCAGGATAACGGTTAACAACCATCATGAAATAGCTAAATAGAAAATATTGTACCTAAATATTGATTTCACTTCTTTAGCGGGATATTGCTTAACGACCATCAGGAAATAGCTAAATAGAAAATAAATTAAATAAATAATTGTGGGAAAAGGAGAAAATGCTGCTTACCAGTATTTTCACCTTTTCCCATAATGTTTTCCACCCTTTGACAGAACATTATCGTCATTTGAGATTCATTAAGCCCTTTGCCACACAATCCCTACTTTTAACGACTCTAAGAAAGAAGGCATTTGAAAACATAGTAGGAAAAGGAGAAAATGCTGGTGACCAGCATTTTCTCCTTTTCCCACAATGTTTTCTACCCTTTCAATGATAAATCTAATCCTTTGATCCATAATTATTTTTGTCATCTGTAAATGCTTGAAAAAATAAGCCTAAAATTCTTTCATGTGGTAAATGCTTAATGTATCGTCCGCCAATAGTCTCAATTTGGAGAAGTTTGAACTTTTGTGGCCCGGTTAAGAGTCAGATTAATCACGTGTTCGCTTTGAAGTAGATCTTAGTTCTTGGAAATATCACACAAAAAATTAGAAGTCAACGCAAACCAGACAAAAAAACCAATTTTCCACAAAATGTTATCTGAACATAACAGTACATAGTTTGTGTGAACCAGTCGAACCATCTAACGTTTTCACATCATGTAAAACACAGATCTATATTAAAGGCTCAATAACGGCCAAAAGTAAACAATGAGCGTGGTAAAATGCGTTTAAATTTAAAATCATACCGTTTAAAAGTATGGAAATTATTGCAGCGGTACCAATCTGTTTATTGTAAAGTTGGTCAAAGCGTTAGTCGCTGACAGAAAAATGAATTTTAAAACTAGGTCAAAAGCTGCCAGGTCGCTCTATCTTTTGTTTACTTTTTATCTGGTTTTGGAGGCTAAAAGCCTTCTTCTGGGCCGTTAAAACCCGGGATTGTTGGTAAATGGTGACCGGGTTTTATTCCTTCTCTCCTTTTTCCACAGTGTTTCCAAAAGCTGTTTTCCGCAAGGGTCCTTAGAAGTCAGCATTTGGAGTTAACCCTTATCCTGCTAAATAACTGAAATAAAAACTTTCAAACAATAATAAAAACCCGAATAATGATATTCCAGACTTACTTTTTTGGAGATCAATATCTCCTTATCGGACAGTGCAGATCTAAGATCAGACTGCACGTTCTGTGCAGTCTGATCTTGATCTACACTGTCCGCAAAAAGTCAGTGAGTCGCGCTTAGAAGCTTTAGGGTTAAGGTTATACATGTATATACTAAGCTTATCGCATCACGAGTGAACAAAACCAATGACCCTTTCATTTATCTCAAGACCCAATAATAACGTATGCCGAGTTCAAGTCCTCTACGTGCTTGTAATATTTATACATACTAGCCATAACAAAATCAAAGCGCTGACGCACTGAAGGCAGCGGGTTTGTGCCAGCTACAGATCTTATTACTTTCTTTGCACAGGTTTCCTTTATACTTGACTTGAAGTAAAAAGGTGCCTTAATCGATCTGCAAACAGTATAGACTTAGGTCAGCCTGTGCAGGCAGTCAGTCTGTGCAGTCTTCACAGGCTGACCTGGGCTGAAACTTTTCGCCATTGGTCCATTTTCTGTACATCGAAGGGTCGGTCTATGGATCAATAATTATTTATGTCTTGCTTGGTATAATCCATCACGAGGATGCAAGAAGCCCCCTTTTGCCAAAGCACAGCTCATTTGTTTGTGGCTAAAATAAAGATAAAATCTAGTACATGAGCACAGGCAGAAAACAAGACTTGAATAAATGATATTAATCCTTTCCAAAACAATCCCAAGTTTTTATGACCCTGTGGAAGAGGCCTTTAAAGACATTTGTGGAAATGGAGAAAGTGCTTCTAACCAATGTTTTCTATTATATCAATCCGTAACATTTATGATATTCTTGAAAGGTATCTTAAAGTACTGAAAACCAGTCTTAGTATAATTTTGAGGTTTTACACCTCAAAATCCTTGTAGGCCAAATAATGTGCTTTATAAAAGTTTTGCCGATCCCTTTTAAGGAGTTTGTAGCTCAAAGACTTGAAGTTGGTACCGCTGGTTTAAATTTCCAGCATGGTCTTCTTTCTGATCCACTTATCATTTATGCCATGTTGTTATTCAGTGCATGACCTTAAGGAAATAGCCAAGAAACGCATGCATAGGTACACTGACAGCTGTTATGACCCAAGCTGTTTAAATTTCATTAACTGCTAATAAATTATACTGAAAGAAGCCATTTGCAGACAAAAATTGAAACATGGCTCAAAAACAGTGTACATCTTTGATAGGGTAGAAAACATTGTTGGAAAAGGAGAAAATGCTGCTTACCAGCATTTTCTCCCATTCCTACAATGTTTGTAAAAAGTTATGTTCTAAGGGTCGTTAAAACTTGAGATTGTGTTGTACAAGTAAATGCATAATATTATTTGCAGTTATAACTACTTTTAACTCTTTACCACTCAATGCCGACTTCTAACAACCTTGAGAAAAAAGCCTTGTGAAAACAGTCTGGGAAAGGAGAAAATGCTGGGAACCAGCATTTTCTCTATTATCCACAATGTTTTCTATCCTATAAAATAAAACTTGTACCATTTGAGCCACAATGAAATTGTCGTCTGCAAATGCTTTCAGTTTGAACACAGCTGAAATTTTGCCGTCTGCCAAAGGCTTAATGGGTGACTTTTCGTGTAACATCGCCTGTCATAGCCGAATCCGTACGACTTTGGCGATAAAAGGCGATGTTACACGAATCCCATTACGATGCCCTATGCTCAAAATTCATCATGCAAACAAACACCGACAAGACAAAGTCGATGCAAAGAATCAAAGTCGCCGCAAATTTTTTTATTTAATGCTTCAAGAAAGCCAGGGCAAATAAGTAAATGTCAGTTTTCATCAGCAGATTTTTTAACACATTATGAAATTGATGTGACTGTGAATCTATATCAAAAGTTGTCTTCTGTTACAGTATCTAATACCCTCGCATAGCGCTCTCTGAACTCTTTTCCAAACGAAAAATATCAGACTCTTCCAAATTCAAAGAGTTGACAGACGACAATTTAAAAAGCTGCAAAAATGGTAGAAAATTCGCTAGTAGTGGGGGGAAAAGTATTTGTTAAAGGAGAAATTGCTTATAACGAGTAATTTCTCCTTATCCAACATGTTTTTCCAAAAGAATTTGACAGCGCACGTGATAACCCGCGTTTGTTTGGGAAAGTGTTGAAAACAGGGCCAAGTTACTAAAATGTTGCTGTCCTAGGATAGTATGATTCAAGAGAACGTAAGTTTGCAAGGCATGCTTTCAATTTAAACAAGTCTAAAACTATACTGTTTGGTGAACGCTGTTAATAAAGAATATTGGTTTTGCATTGCGATTTATGAACAACACAGCGAAAAACTGGCCTCTCTCCAGATTTTTTCCAACAAAGTACATGTAAATTTATCTAGAACTTGGTGAGAAATAAACAAAAGGGTTCTAAACAATCTTTGTTTTAAAAACTAAACTTAGGAAGAAGTAACCAATAATGGTTAGATACAATCATAACCACCATACTCGTTCTTCGGCGGAATTTAACACAATTTCAGCAATGTACAATTTTAGCGGTGGTCATTCAACAAAAAACACAAATAGTAGGAAAAACTAGGTACTAAATAATCAAAATGATAATTAAACCTGTGTACGAAATGACGAACTGGATACGAAATGACCAAAATAGAAAGTATAGGTAGGTACGAAATGACCAAAATCGTATCTACGAAATGACCTAGGTACGAAATTAACTAGGTACGAAATGACTGGAAACCTGTACAGCCTTGACCAATGGAAACAAGGCATTTATTTGGATGAGTCCATTTCTCGCGAATAGCGAAAATAAAAGTAATACTTGGGCGGATTTTTTGATGTTGTAAGTATTAACAGAGCAAAAATAGTATCGTATTGTATATACTTCGTAGTTTAAGAATGAATTAAAAAGCCAGTTTAAGGCGAAGTAGAAAGATTCCTTGTTAACCTTAACACCCCTATAAAAAAGAAATTCCCATTGTCCATGTCCTAACTCGAAAAACTATTAAAAATATAGTCGCGCGCTTCTGCGCGGCGACTAATAAAAACTTTTGCTCTGAAAATATTTTCTTTTGCACTTTTTCGGTCTATGTAGATACCGACGCCCTCTTTCCGTTTCTATTCTACAGTAACATTACGGATGAACTCGTAAGGTGTAAGGCAGTTTTGAAAGGGTGTCGTCTGCGCGAGTAGCGCGTATTTATACATGATCGTTTGTGTATTCATGGAGGAACTATTTAGTCAAGTGTAGGAATCAAGTTTTGTTTACCTCGCGTATCCAGGAAAAAGCTGCCGGATGCAAGAATTCTCGACCTAGATAAATATCGTAAGCGTTGAAAATCAGTAACTCATACCTGGGGACTATGACAGCGGGTTTCACCCGCTGCCAAAAAACCCTTTTGGTCCTCCTTTATAACCCGCACGGCATTATCTCTCGCTAGATGGCATTCTACAAATACATATCTATCTAATTTGGGCATCCTGGGTACAGAAGCGGAGTAATTTTTCAGAACAACAACCGTGACTTTGAATTTCAAATAAAATAATCGTTTACTCAATAAAACGCTACCTGGTGCCATTCATTCAGCTATGATCGGCTAACATGTAAACTATGCACCGACCATTTATTAAAACAGCCCCTACATGCTTTGGTAATAGGCTAATAGCTTCAATATAAGCCCTACTTTTCCCAGGTATACGGGGGATGGGTGATGCGTCATAGCAGACAGGTCGAATCTTCGAAGAATATGACATTCGCAGACAACGACCCGCACGGCACCCAGCACAACTTTCGTTGCTTTGGTGGAGTAGAGAAGAACATTGTAGATACAGGTCAGACTCCGGACAAAACACTGTATTCTGATTTCACGTTGTCTACGTGCGTTGTTACTAGCCGTAATCAAATTCTGTATCCTCCTTCTTAACCCCTACGGAGCTCAGCACATTCAACTTTCATTGCCTAGGAACACAGTGTAGGACCGGAAGTGTACAGTGTTTGAAATTGTATGTCACTTGGGAGTCTGTACAGTGGCGAAATGTCACTTGATTCTTGAAAATTGAGTTTACACGGTAAGTGAAGTTAATGTTTTTTTCGTTTATTTTTGTAATTAATTGAAATCTTTCCATCCACTTGTACTTTTGATATATATCAAACATACCAGGCACCTGATCGTGCGATGCGCAACCTCCTTATAGCAATAAGAATGTCTTGATCAGCTTGACGTGAGAAAATTGAAATGATTTTCGACTACAAAAAATACCAGAATTTTCGCTTTAGCGCACACGAGAGAGTTCTTTCTACGATATAAAGGTCTGTCCGTGTTTATGCTTCTTCTCTTCATCAACAAGTTCCAAGTTGTGACCTTAAAAGCGATGAAAATGACGAAATTCCTGTATGTTTACTAACACAATTTTGTACAGTCACTTGAAAACCAATATTTTAGGTTTGTACTGTCACTTGATACGACTTTGTACGGTCACTTGAATCCGTTCTCAAAATTATTTTGTTCTTACATAAGGAATTTTGACACTTTACAACAAAATCTTGTTTGCTTTGATCCCGTATTTTGACCTACATGATGGAAACTGAGAAATGAAATCGACATATAAAGTATTATTGCTCTTGTGTTGTGTCCTCTGGCTGAAAATGGATTATATTTCAATTGTGGCTTCATACGCTTTAAACACAGAAAAAGATTAGCCAGCGTAGAATACAAATTGAAGATACTACTAATGTGTACCAATTTTTAAAGTGGATAGAGATTATGATGACGCATTTCGTGTCACAAACAATCAACTATGCCAACTGTTGACTGGCATCATAGGTTTGGTTTCTTGATTTTGTGGTGATATTAGGAGCTAATTTATAGCACCATGATGTAGTAGAAAAATAAATACTTCCCTTGCAAGAGCTTAAACAATCTAAAAAAATCCATATTAAATCTGATTTTTGGCTCTATGTCATTACCCCACCGATTCCAAAATGATAATGGCACTTTTATTTGATTTAATTATTTTGGGGGTTTATTTTTTTCTTTCTCATTTGGTGCTGCATTAAATAGATAAGTTTTAATAAGGCTATGTCGTCTGCTCATGGTAGAATTTGACAAAGTGTTGCATAGTAAGCAGCGACTGGTGGGGACAAGATACATGACTGCCATAACATGTTCAGGAATGAGCTTAAAATTTTTTATTCTTTTTCCCCCGCTCGTGACAATGGTAACTTTCAAGATACTATCAAAATGAACACCGACACAGTGGTCAATAATTTCGTTGAAGTTAACTTTTTTAACGTTTTCGCAGTAACAGCACTTAAAGTATTCAATACGTTCCATCGTTGTGTGTCTGAAAAATAAAGAAAATAGATTCTGTAAACAAAATTCATCAAGAAAGACATACAGATATTGTAACGAGAGCTGTCAATAGACAGCACAGCTCGCTTGGACGTTAAGAGTAATGTTTTCAAAAGGCTTCATTTTCAGGCCCGTAAAAACCAGGGATTGTTTGGTAAAGGGTTAAAGGTGGGTATTCAGATTTTTCACATCTCGCCAATTAAAAAATATAAAATATAAATATCACTGAAAATTATATGAAAAAACAATACAAATCATCAATAATTAAGAATCATAAAATTACAAAAACGAAATTGTGTTACCTTAAAAGGCTACGTAGCCTCTTCAGGTATTTTAGATTTCGCGCCAGAAATCAAAGAAGCATTGTGGGAATGTCTGGTGACTGGCACGTGACTAATGACGCTTTAATTCCACAACATAACAAACATGTAATTATTTTCCATAATGTCTTCCTGGAACGCTATGATTGAAGCTTCGTCTGTGTATTTCTGGTATGTCAATGAGCGAGTTGCTCATGTAAAAATAGACCGTGTTTCCCGTCGGTGTAGACCTGTAATTCTCTAATTTCTCATGTTGTCGGATGGTTTTTGGATACTGGGGTTTTATGAACGAAAATTAAAAGGCTTTCGGAGTATAAGAATGATTTTTTTTGTATATTGTAAAATTTTCGTCGCAAAATCTGAAGGGCCACCTTTAAACCAGTCAAATTCTATTCTCGTTTAGGTGTTCTCGCTGAGCCCCGGTAGTTCAGTAGGTAGCGTGCAGGAGTTGAAAACAGGGGGTCGTAGTCTCGATCCGGGGCTCGGCCAATTCCTTTCTGAGGATTGAAGATAGTCATTGTGACAGGATTCATTCCTCTCCCACCGTTGACCATTGTTTTGATGATGGTTTTATGAGAAAGCAGCCAGTGGCTTGGAAAGAATATTGTGCGAGTACTGATAAAAGAGAAACCAGGAAATCATGGACAGGTGCACTGGCTGCCGCGTTTTCATTTCTCCGCGATATAACTGAAATGATGTGGAAAACGGTGCTAAATAATCAATCAATTAGGTGTTCTCATGCATAAACAAAGCTTTGCGATCTATATCAAAGCGCGCTTTTATGCAGCAGGGTACAAGACGGTATTAGTCAGTTACAGAACTTGAAACTTGCTCCTATTTCCTTGGTACATTCATTATCTTACTGGGATTTTCAGTGTCTAATAAAGTAATCGAATATTATAGCAAGTACAACCAACATTTCAGGGAGCATCTCTCAAATCAATCTACTTTAAAGTAGGTCAAACAAGTCAGCGTCTCATATCACTTCAAATAAACAACTTTCTGTCGTATTTCCCTTTTCATTCTTTGTAATAAAAGACATGCTCTTATAGTCACTGTACAAAATAAAATATTGCAGATCTCAAGCGACTGTACAACAGCTTATCAAGTGACTGTACAAATTCCTTTTGTCGACATGCCATTTTAAACGAACGATTATGAGGATTGTAGTCGATTTTGTCACCAAACCTTTACATGTTTTCAAAAAAAAGTGAATAAAGAAAATATCTATACATTTTCCCTTCAGTAAAAAAGCTTTTAAGGATGGTTAATCAAACAAAATACCTCGTTGTTTTGAGGCAAAATCATCTGTATTTTAGTATGGTTACATGACCAAGGCATCCCCATTCCTCCAAGAAAGATTTACAGAGCACATGGGTGTTCCTGATACGGTCTATAATTAACAAACAAAAAACTGGATATGAAGGTTTTATAATATCTATCAAAATAAATGAAAAATCCCCAACTTGACTTACCGTGTCTTAGCAGTTTACAACGACCAAGTGACATTTCGCCACTGTACAGACTCCCAAGTGACATACAATCTCAAACACTGTACACTTCCGGTCCTACATTGTGAGGAAGAGCAGTAAAGAACAGTGTAGATACTGCAGGTCAGACTCCGGACACAATGCCATATAGTGACATACTGATTTCAAGTTGTCTGCGTTCTTTTAATAGTTGCTAGCCGTAATGGAAGGTCTTCATCCTACTCCTTAACCCCCATGGCGCTCAGCACATTCTCCCTGTGTTGCTTTGGTGGATCAGTAAAGGACAGTGTAGATTTAGGTCAGACTCCGGACACAATACCGTTTCGTGGCAGTATACTGATCTCGAGTTGTCTACGTGCTTGTAATATTTACAAGCCGTAATTAAAGGTCTTAACCCTTTACCACACAACTAAATGTTAGACTGGCTCAAATTCAAAGCAGTTGCAGACGACAATTTTGATGTGGCTCAAATTGAGAAAATTATCTTAGAAAGAGTAGAAAACATTGAGGGAAAAGGAGAAAATGTTGGTTACCAGCATTTTCTCCTTTTCCCACAATGTTTTCAAAAGGCCTTCTTCTTCAGGGTCGTTAAAACTCGGGATTGTGTGGTAAAGAGTTAATCCTGCTCTTTAACCCTCGCGGCGCTCAGCACATTCAATGTTGAATGTTGTATTCTGTGATTTACGGCCAGCGGACATGCCAGTAAATTTGTTCGTGCACTTGAATGCACACATTTATGAGGTTTCCACAAAAAAATAAGTCGACCAGCAGATCTTTAGCAAATCAAATTAACTCTGTCTCCTAAAATAAGCAGTCGTTTTAATGACCCTGAGGCAAAAAGCTTTTGAAAACATTGTGGGGGAAAATGTTTGAAACCAGCATTTTCTTCTTTTCCGACAATGTTTTCGAACCATTCCCAGATAAACTCGGCCAATTTCGTTTCAAGGGTTGATGATATTCTTTGCCACAGGATTCATACTTCTCTGATCACTGTTATGTGAGAAAGCAGACAGTGGTGTGGGACATAATAGTGTGCGAAGTACTGGTCAAAGAAACTACAGGAAAACATGGCTAGGTCCACTGTCCGCCGAAATACAGCTGAAATAATGTTGAAAACGGTGTTGAACACCATTTCTGTATGTCAACGGTGAGAGAGATATGAATTCTGTCGCAAAGACTATCATCAATTCTTGGAAAGAAACTGGCCGAGATGGGTATTCGAACCAGCGATCCCGGCCTGGTTTCAATCCGGCGTGAAAAGTTAACCCATAGAGCGAAGAGGTGATTTAAGTTGTTTTTTGCGGGCAGTGTAGATCAAGATCAGACTGCACAGAACGTGCAGTCTGATCTTAGATCTACGCTGTCCGCTACTTCGTTACATATTCTTGTCAAAACAACCATGAAATGACACTATTTCGGATATTTGTCTACATTGAAAAAGTTCATTTCATGAATCAGCGCTCCAAGGGTTAAGGGTGTAGGAAAACGAAAGCGTCCACAAGCATTTCACGCATTAGTAAACAAAATTCATCCTCGTTAACCCAGTTCCGATGTATTCCGTAAATTTTCTCGTTCTCATGAATTATTCATGAGGCATTTTGATTGGTAATCTCAGTTTTTCAGTGAGAAAATTTAATCTATTTTTATCAACCACATGCCATCATTTCTATTTTTATCTCGTCTACAACCAATCAAATCGATGAATGTAGTTTACGGAGTACATCGGAACTGGGTCCACGAGGATGACGTCACCCCTGCTACATACCCCTAAGGACTGCAGCAGCACGCTGTATTTCTGAATATTTGCCTTTATATACAAGGATTTATAATGTTTGCCCTGGATTGTCGTAGGGCAAATGCCACAGAAGGAAGGCCCACCGGCGGCCGCTATATTCGTTGATAATGATGTGGGTTTTACCCGGTTTATTAATATTAACCGAAGAAATGTGATTATTCTCCACTACAAGAGGGTATCATTATGTTACCGACAAATTCGATTGGCTATCAGGTGTAATTCGCAATCTTATGAATATTCATAGAAACGACGGTTTCGCAACTGATTGTCCCAGGGGTGATGAATGGTAATACTTCACACCTGGGTTAACGAGGGTGACAAAATTCAACTTGTCCTTACGGTTATCGGCTATAATAATAGCGTTCGGAGACAATCGATTATGCACCGAGGGCACGTCCAACCTTGTCACATTATAATACCTATTTCGGGATTATTATTGTACCACCTCTTAACCTCCTTTCACGTCCGCACGTCAGACTGTGGACTAAAATAGCCGTCCTTCGGCAAACCTTGGGTTAAAAAATTTATGTAAGCGGCCGAATTGTAACGAGTGAACCTGTGAGATGAAGGCCGTTGCCTGCGTATGTCATATTCTTCGAAGATTGACCTGTCTGCTATGACTTATCACTATCCTGCATATGATATTATTACGCGGTGCGTAAAACAATTGAAACTCTGCCGCTAAAAAGTAGCGATCGGGAAAATAGCTATAAACAACGCTTCTGTGGAAAAATCTAGCCTTTTTTTCGCTCCAAATTTCTTAAATGAAAACAATTTTAAAAACTACCATTGTTTACTGAAAATCTTTGTAAACAGCTTCTATATATAGATATAAGGAAAACCAGGATTTTTGCAGATTTTTTTCCTACAGACTATCAACAAAAAAAACGTCTCCACCATGCTGGGCTTATACTGGGGCTATTTTCCTATGCCTATAGGGGCTGTTTTTATAAATGACTGGTGCATAGGTTACATGCTAGCTAACCAAGGCTGGATGAATCGTACTACGAGGTAGCATTGTTTTGAATAAATGTATATTTTATTTTGAGATTTGCTGCACCGATTGCCATTTTAAAAATAGTAGTCCGGTTTTGGACCCCAGAGTGCCCCAAATCAGATAGGTTTGTCTTTGAATCAAAGGACTCAGAGCCCTGGAAAGCGGATTTGTGGAGTAGCATAAAGCTGTAATATGTTGTAATAAAAAAATAACATCACATGCAACACATGTGTTATCATTTTTAAATGGAGTTAGCAAGGGCAGGGAAAGTCAAAATTGTTCTGCCGAGCAGGCCGTGCAGTAATTGTTATTCTATTACTGTTTAAGGCGTGGTAATCTGAGCCGTCAATCTGACGCAGTTTTTTACTGGAATAAGATTTCGGAATAAATATCTATACACGTGTAGGACAGTATATACGGTAGTGACAAGAGAGGTCGAGGTGTATTAGCTAAAACTGAAAGTAGAATGGGCGTGAATGACGGTATATGTGAGCGTGCATGCGTCGTTTCGCATGATGTATTTGGTTCCGGTCAGAACGATCAGAGTAAGCGGATTTGCACAAATCCGCTAAAAATGCCACCCAGCGGAAGATAATGTGGTTAAGGCCAATGATACCCTCTCAGCGCCACAGGCTATAACAGGGGCTTTTATCAAACAGCATAGATCAAGATCACACTGCACAGAACGTGCAGTCTTGATCTTTGACCTATACCGTCCGCTTGTTCAGTCAGTCAAACATTATCATTCAGCAAACCTCGGGTGATCCGTTCATTAAGTCCCTCGGCTGTATCACGTAACTTGATATGCACCTACACGGTACTTTTATTCGCCGGAAATACACCGCGTTACCCTTCTTAAAATCGTAATACTCCACATAGAAAAAGAAAACACTAGTCACAATTTTCTGTGGGAATTTTTCTAAATACACTTACGTTGAAAAACAGTTTGTACACTTATTTTCTAACTTTGTCTATCAATTCTGTTGGCATTTTTTCAGCAATACTTTGCTTATCACCGTGGCTTGCTGTTGCCGTTGCTAATCGATGTACAAGGGCGCCGCCATTTTAAAGACCATGTGACTGGCAGTATTTCAATATTGGAATCCCCTTTGATACGGAAGAGATTAGATGTAGTTACGGAATAGGCCGAGTTGTGACGAGTGCATATATTGTATATATCGGATTGTACTTTCAGCCGTAGAGTAAGTCGAGTTCAAATAGTGCGCTGTGACAGAGTTGACCCTTTCCGAAAACGACATATTTCAGACTCTTCAAAATAAAAAAAAAATGCAGACGACAAATTGTAAATTGCAACAAATGGGCTTTAATTCTGTAACAGAGAAGAAAACATTGTGGGAAAAGGGAAAAATGCTGATGACCAGCATTTTCTCCTTTTCCCACACTGTTTTCAAAAGTTCTCTTCCTTACGGTCGATAAAACTCGGGATTATTTGGTAAAGGGTAAAACAGATTCTCAGACAATGACTTTGAAACTACCCGTGTTCAATTTCGATTATCAGTGATCAAAATTCCATACATAAATACCAATGTACATTTTTCAGCGTAGCTGAATGTGCTGGCTTTTGACCTACTTTTTGGTACTGGTAAAAAATGAATAAATAGAAATTTGTGATTGGTCAAAAATGTAGACATGTTTATTTTAAGGGCCCCTGCCTATTTGAGGGCAAATTTACGCCGTCTATTTTTCTTTTTGTAATATTTCTTAATGAAAATCGAGCGACCGCTGCCACAAAGCTTTTAGTATTTTCTTCCCAAAAACTGGTCTACTCTAAAGACTAAAGACAATGCCTTATTTTGTAGGTGAGACTTTTAAAATTTTGATTTATGTGCACGGAGGGAAAATTTATTGTTGATAACCCTCTCGCTATCAACTGAATTGAATTCGTTTTTTTCCCAGACCTAAAAGCTAACTGCAATTACAGCAGAGTACACTTTTATCATGGTTTAGCATCTGGGAGCGGACGGTGCATATACGAGATCGAACTGCGCCTTCTGTGCAGTCTGATCTTGATCTGCGCCGTCCGCGAAAGAGATATTAAAGTCACCATTGACAGTGAAAGAGTTCATAATCATACCAGTCATGCTTTGTGAAAACGGGGCTTAATGCATCTGCAAAAAGTATCGACTCAGGTCAGCCTGCACAGTCCACGCAGGCTGACCTGGGTCCGAATATTTTTGCTTTTGGTTAATGTTTCCACATGACCAAGGACCAATCTACCTCCAGATTTAGTCGGCTTTAGGACATAATGGATTATATGGACCCAGCATTATGTGATGACTTGCTTGGCATAATGGATTACGGAGATGCATTAGTTTATTTTAAACATATTTATTTTATATCGATTGAGAAACAAGTTCTTGCAACTTATACTGATCTCTCTCGCTTCTGTTTCCTGGAAACTGCACCAGTACTCGTAGCGAATGTGTGGGCCAATGAACAGCCCCAAAGTTGACACCCGCTCCCGGGAATCCAACTCACGACCATATGGTTACGAGGCCGATGCTCTACCTCACAACCAAGGACACTACACACAAGATGCATTAAACACCCTTTTGACAGAGCATGGCTCATATAAATGAGCCATGCTATGGCAAAAGGGGACTTAATGCATTTCCGTAATGCATAATACCAAGCAAGTCATCATATCATTAGGGATCCATAAAATCCATTTTGTCTTAAAACCGACTGAATCATGACTTAGAATGGTCATTGGACATTAAAAAAAAATATATATATATATATATATCAAAAGCAGAAAGTTTCGGCCCAGGTCAGCCTGCGCGGACTGCGCAGGCTGACCTGGGTCGATACTTTTTGCAGATGCATTAAGCTCCCTTTTCACAGAGGGCATTGCTCATATATATCTATAATGCAGACTGTGGTTGTCATAAAGATGCTTATTTTAGCAAGTAAAGCTTAGCATCGCCCCCTGCGCGTCCAAAAGAATGCGGATATACGACGCGGAAATCATGCGTGTCGGTCTCTAGTCTAGACCTGTGAACAGGAACCTTGCATAAAATTGACCCATTTCCACGCGGACTAATTTCGCTGGCCTTTTTGGACAGTCTTTCTTAAGTTAGATTTAGTACCATGAGAGTTGTATCTTTGATATATGATTTCAAAGTTCTGTTCGCTGATTGGTCAAATCGTACACGTGTAGTCTAATTTCGATTTTATTTGTAAGCTCCAAGTGCCCAACAACGAAAATTATGCGGTAATTGTGCAACAAATTATTAACCGTAGAACAAGATTAAAATACCCTTTCTAAGAGTTACGGTGCACATATGGGCAAAAAGAAGAGAACCAATCGGTCTGGGAAAGACATGTTTTTTTTCGGCTTACCTGAATGCCACTCGTCACAACTCGGCCGATTCCGTACCTACATCTAACCTCGTCTGTACAAGGGAGGCTTCCATTTTGAACTACCAATCACGTGATCTTAAACATGGCGGCGCCCATGTAGATCGCTTAACAACGACATAAACAACCACTGTGAAGTTATTCACTTCTATCGATCTGTCGATGAAAGCTCCTAACGGAATTGATAAACCACGCTAAAAATTGAATGTACAAACTGTTTGCCGACTGAAATACTCTTAGAAAGATAACGATAGAAAATTTACTCATACGTTCTTTCTAAAGAGGAGCCTTACAATTTCAATAACGGTAAAGCGGTGTGCTTCCGGAGATGTGCGAAATGTACCGTGTAGGTGCATATCAAGCTACGTGATACAGCCGAGGGATTTGATCACCGGATCACCCGAGGTATGCCGAATGACCTGAATGCGCTGGCTTTCGACCTACTTCTTGGTATGAACATACTCGAACGAAAAAATAGTAATTTGCAATTGGTTAAAAATTGTCAGGTTTATTCGGCGGGACCCTATTAGCCTATCTGCGGGCACGTTTATGACACCGATATAGGGCAAGGCGTTGCAACTGCTAATTTATACCCCCGGGCGCTTATTCACACCATAATAAATGAGCCATGCTCTGTGAAAAGGGGGCTTAATGCATCTGCGAAAAGTATCGACCCAGGCCAGCCTGCGCAGTCCGCGCAGGCTGACCTGGGCCGAAACTTTTCGCTACTGGTCAATTTTCTGTATGTCAAGGGACCAATGCACCTCATGATTTAGACATTTGTTCGACAAAATAGATTTTACGGATCCATGGTAAATTGATGACTTACTTGGAATCATCCATCACGGAGATGCATTAAGCCCCCTTTTCCCAGAGCGTGGCTCAAATGAATGTGATAGGGAATAATTCTTTTCTTGTACATATTGGTATCTTAACCCTTATCCTGCTAAATAAGTTAAATAAAAGTTTCAAGCCGGTAGTAAAAACCCAAATGTTACTTTTTCAAATTTATATTTTGAGGAAAGTATCTCCTTATCGGACAGTGTAGAACCAAGATCAGACTGCACGTTCTGTGCAGTCTGATCTTGATCTGCACTGTCCGCAAAGGGTCAGTGAGTCACGCTTAGCAGCTTAAGGGTTAATATCAATCAAAAAAGGGAATAGGAATAAACTCTATCAGTAACACAACAATTCAATTATGTGGTTTTTGTTATCATTTTGTTATCATTTGTTATCATTTTGTTATCATTTGTTATCATTTTGTTCAGTTTAACACATATCTCGTTGTAAGGCTTGAGGTAAGCAATTTCAAATTGGCATGCACTTTGATCTATTAATAAGATTCAACAAATATTTTAATTTTCCAGTGAACATGAAAATTTTCGTGTCATTTTCATGTGCAGGCAGAGGCAACGCTAAATGAAATATATTTAACTTGCACAGGCCTAGACAAAGAAAGAGGTTGTTCAAAATTTAGATGGGTGAAACCCCAGAATCAGACAACCCCGCCAATAAGACCAAGTTTCAAATGTACCACTGGTAGTCTCAAATGGGGGTGGGGGTGGGGGGGGTTACAGTAATAAAGACTCATCTATACTTGTTTTCAGCCAGTTTTAACCCATTTCATCTTTATTTCATCGAACAACAATCACTCTTGTATCTTCATGCCAAATGTTGCCCCTGGCGGTTGCAAGGTTGCATAGATTACGACCGATAGAAAATACATTTCATTTTCTGGAGGCCATACAAAAAATCACTAGTATGACGTTTCAGGTTTTAAATCGAAGATTTCCGATGTATGTATTTATCCTTAAGCATAATATCGGTGAATTATCTATGTTTACACAGTTGACTAAACTCTGAACCAATTTACATTCAATCAGATTTCCTTTTCTGGAGACCATCAAAGAAATAAATGTTGTCATTTCCGGCTTTAAATCGAAGATTTCCGATAAACATGTATGTCCGTAATATCCTCAGGATCACTCGTCACCACTCGGCCGAATCCGTAACTACATCTAACCTCGTCCGTATCAAGGATGTTTTGAAACATGGCGGCGCCCATGAAAATCGATTAGCAACGGCACAAACAACCACGGTGAAGTTATTCACAACTATTTATCTGTCAATGAAAACTTTCAATTGAACTGACATAACAATTGAATGCACAAACTGTTTGTCAACGGAAATATGTTTAGAAAGATTTCGCTTGAAAATTGAGACTCTTGTTCTCTTTTTTTCTTCAGAAGATCCTTACAATTTGAATAAAAGTAAAATGGTTTTGTTTATCGCGGGATCCTTGTTGCCGCTGCGATTAAAGATAAGTCATCTTCGTTAGTCAAGGCTTACGTTTACTACGTTGTTCAATTCACACGTGGATAGAGCAACGTAGTGATAGTCACCCTTGGCTAGGGAAGATGACGATGACGATGAGCAAGCAAGAGGAGGCCACAGAGAAAGGTATGTTTGGGTGAAACCCTGGCTTCAGAGGAGAATATTTCTTGGCTACTCGTATTACAACATAATCGGAATCACGAGGACATCAAGTTAAGCTTTTTTTTTCGCCTGCACCGGAATGTTTCGTGGGATTCTCGTCAGGGTGGCTCCTGGCATTATTTAGCGTAGGGTAAGACAAGTGACCTGCAAGACGAAAGCAATGGTCTGTAGGTTACACTTCAGACGTGAACTTGTATTTTGTATTGAGGTAATGCTTATTATCGCCAGTCAGATAGAGTAATCTCTCATTAAGCACTCCTGTGCATACTACGTAAGAAAACGAACAAATCTCGAGAGACAGCGCGACATTATCGGGACCTGCACGGTGCCCATAATCTAGTCAAATCGTTAACTTATCCATAAGGGGAAAAGAAAACGAGAAATGAAAGCAATAATATTCATTAGACACTGCATTGCAATAAAACGTGCCTTCGTTAGTACAGATGGCTGCGTTTGATTGTACATTACATAATTTAGATGCCATTGATTTCTGTTTACACATGGTCTTGGTGATTGGACAAAATGCGCCTTTAACTTGAAGAGCTCCACAAATGCATTGGCGTAGCTAGGACCAAAATATTTATACGCACAGTGAGGCACGAAATGCCGATGGTGGAGGGAGCGGGAGGGTGGCATTCATTGTAAAGCATAGGGAAATTCCCTAGTCATCAGTGGATCAAATTTAACCCATCCATTTAGTCTAAAAAGGCGCGCAGATCGAGAGAAAAACCAAAACATATACATGTATATGATTATAGTGATTTACAGCTTTGGTCGCGACTATTTTTATGCGCACGTGCGTATTTTGCGTAACGGGTGCTACGCCCTTGTAATGAAAATAAGAAACAATCATTCTTGCTGTCCTGCCTGGATCATACTGGTATATTTTTCTCGCGTTAAATGTTATTGTGAGCTAATTATAATCACGAGAGACACGGAAGAAGTAACCCAGTAATGTGACAAACATTGTTTGACAACGATAAACAACCATAGTAATGACGTGCACGAGAACCTTGTACTTGGCCAAAGTTCACTCCAATCTTGTCGCCATCAGTTTTCAACGCAGCTTGAATCCGCCTCGTAACTTTTCAATCCCGTCACAGTTTTACAACCCAGACACATTTTTTTTTTTTGCGGGGGGAGGGGGAAGAAGATTGGATGCTTGGTCAGAACAGAACAGAATGAAATGTATCGGGCACATGACACATGATACATGTACATACTCGCGTCATTACATAACACAGTCACAATTTCTGGACACGAATGTGTGTACCCTCTACCAAACAATTCCTGGTTGTAACGACACCGGTGAAAAAGCCTTTGAAAACATTGTGGGAAAAGGAGAAAATGCTGGTTAGCAGTATTTTCTCCTTTTCCCACATTGTTTTGAATCCTTTCAAAGACAATCCCCTTGATTTGAGCAACATAAAATATAAGCCTAATAATATTACAGCATTTGTGTTGACAACTCCTTTTCCCACAATGTTTTCTACCGAAACAAAGACAAATCCCATCATTTGAGCCACATCTGATTTGTCTTCCGCCAATGCTTTGAATTTGGACGAGTCTTAATGGCGTCGTTTGGTAAAGAGTTAAGCTTTTACCACACAATTTCCGAGTTTAACGACCCCGTCAAAGAATGTTTTCGAAGATATTGTGGGAAAAAGAGAAAATGCTGGTAACCAGCATTTCCTCCTTTTCCCACAATGTTTTCTACCCAATCAGAGATAGAAATCATCAATCCTTTGAACAACATGTCTTTTGCAAAAAGCTTTTAATTTGGTTGAGTACAAAATTTTGTCGTCTGGTTAAAGATATATCACTACAAGACCACGTGAGACGGTTTAAACCTTAGTCTGCTGAGCGCTTTTGGGTCAGTGTAGATCAAGATCATGCTACACAAAACGTGCAGTCTGATCTTTGATCTATACTGTCCATTACGGTATTTTCTTTCCAGTGAAATCAACTTTGAAATCGCAATGGTTTGGGTTTTACTATTGAGTGGAAATTTTTGTTTCATTTATTCAGCAGAGAGGGTTTAGCGCTTTACCGAACGACAAAATTATAGGCTTGTCCAAATTAAAAGTATTTGCAAACGACAAATTAAATGTGGTGCAAATGATGAAATTTTTCTAGGAAAGGGTAGAAAACGTTGCGGCAAAAATGAGAAAATGCTGGTTAACAGCATTTTCTTTTTTTCCCATATTGTTTTCAAAAGCTTTCTTTCTCGGGGTCGCTAACACTCGTCACAACTCGGCCGATTCCGTATCTACATCAACGGATCACCCGAGGTATGCCGAATGGGTCGTTAAAAGTCGGATCTTGTGGGATAGGGTCAAGTAAAAGTAAAAATGAAGGACCGCATTTTCAATCTACATGTATTGTTGCAGCAGTAGGCTACAATATTAACCCTGTACCAGACGACCTATATTTCGATCTGTGCCATTCGGAAGCATTTTGCAGAGGTCAAACTTTAATTAAATATGGCTTAAAAGCCAGAACCTGTCTTCCAAAGGACAAAAAAAAAATGTGACTAGGGGAAATTGCTGGTTACCAGCATTTTCTCCTTTTCCAAAAAATGTTTTATAAAGCCTTCTTCCCGAAGATCGTTAAAAACTCGGGAATGAATGGTAATTAGGTGATGATAGAAAATAAACGCCACAACATCAGTTTGGTTGGCCTTATGCCATTACTTCTGCAGATAAACACGGATTTCAAAGTAATTTGACATGACTGTCATCTATGAGTAGATGACTCGTATGAACTGTTTGTTCATATCAGTTGAAGGTCAAGGTCACAGTTGACGATCAAAGAAGAAAACAACTAGTACAGGTAGAGCTTAAAGATACATCTATACTCCTTTTCAGTCTATTTTTAACCTATTTCATCTATATTTTATCGAACTACAATCATTCTTGTATCTTCATGCCAAATGTTGTCCCTGGCGATTGCAAGGTTGCATAGATTACGACGGACAGAAAATGCAGTTCATTTCCTGGAGGCCTCCAAAGAAAGAAGTTGTGACGATTTCGATTTTAAAATGGAAGACTTCCGATATATTTATCTATCCTTTACACTATAATACATGGGTATTTTTTATGTATTTTCCATGTTTACACAGTTGACTAATTCTGAACCTCTCTACAGTCTATCAAATTTTAACAGTATTTTTTTCTCTCAGGCTGTAAGGGTGTGTATCTTTAACTCTTTACCAAACGGTTAAGACAGGTCCAAATTGGAAGCATTTGCAGGCAAGAAAATAAATGTGAATAAAAAACTAAAATTTGTTTGGGAAAGGGTAGAAAACATTGTGGGAAAAGGAGAAAATGCTGATTACCAGCATTTTCTCCTTTTCCCACAATGTTCTCAGGAAGCTTCTTTCACAGGGTCCTTAAAAGTCGGGATCGTGTGGTAATGGGTAAACTACATTGCACTGAGTTCACGATATTCTAGCACATTGAAAGGAAGGGTTAGGAGAAAAAAAAACAATGGTTGAAGTAGGTTCATGGACAGGATTACTCTTGAAAGGTCAAATGATAAAATTGCCATATTAAATTTTGATATTTTACGTGCCGTTTTGAGCACTTGCTGGTCGCTTCCCAATAAAGTTTTTGTAAGCAAACGGTCATGGAGTGATACGATCTTACATGGAGAAATTCGAAAATGTCAACTGATTGAATAAGATTGTCTTAGATCTTTTTGATCTTTCAAAGGCCATTACTACCACTTGTTTTTCCCTATTCAACAATTTTTTTCAAAAGCAAAGGGTTTTGGAATGAGATGATCGTCCCATGAGATATATCTATATTTGTTTTACAAACAATCTCGATCAGTTTTAAAGATACATCTATACTCGTTTTCAGCTAGTTTTTAACCCATCTTATCTTTATTTTATCAAAATATATTTAGGATCCATGAATCCATAATTGTCAAACAACCAATTGAATCATCAGGTAGTGCTATAGCATGCAGAAAATCGACAAAGAGACAACAACTTTCGACCAAGGTCAGGGTTAAGGTTAACGAAATGGGTCGATACTTTTTTGCAGATGCATAAAACCTCCTTTTCACAGAGCATTGTTCATTACACGTGAACCATGCTCTGTGAAAAGGGGGCATATGCGAAAAGCATCGACCCAGGTCAGCCTGCGCAGTCTGCGCAGTCTGACCTGGGCCGAAACTTTTCGCTACTGTCAATTTTCTGCATGCAAAAGGACTAGTGATGGCTTACTTGGTGAAATGGTTTACAGAAATGCATTAAACCCCCTTTTTGCCAGAGCACGGCTTATATTTAGGATCTACAAAATCCATTTTGTCAAACAACTAATTGAATAATGAGGTAGAATGGTCCTTGAATATGTTTGCAGAAAACTGACGAAAAGAAAAAAATAAACCTTTCAACCTAGATCAGGATTAGGGTTAACGAAATAGATCGATATTTAATGCAGATGAATTAAACCTCCCTTTTTCACAGACCATGGCTCACTGTATTTGGTACCGATAGAGTTGAAATTAGTCTAGTCTGAAAAAGTCCGCATAACTTGACCAGAGACGTAACTCATTTGTCTGACAACAGGCTCCGCTAGGTTCATCTTATCCTATTCTAAATACAGTTAATACATGTCCCAGTTACGTCAACCTAGCTGATTTATCAGATGTCTCTTTATTAAAGTACATGTGTATAGTTCAACGCCCTTGCTTCCTATATCAGGTCGCGTTTTACCCTTATCGCGCCCTTTTCTCGACATTTGAACCATGCTCTGAGAAAAGGGGGCTTAATGCATCTGCAAAAAGTTTCGCCCCAGGTCAGCCTGCGCAGTCCGCGCAGGCTGACCTGGGCCGAAACTTTTTGCCATGCGTAAATTTTCTGAATGTCAAAGGACCAGTGAACTCATGATTCCGTCAGTTGATGATACAAAATGGACTTTATGGATCCATGATTCTGTGACGACTTGCTTGGTATCATGGATCGCGGAGATGCATTAAGACCCCTTTTTCCCAGAGCGTGGCTCATTTAGTGTAAACGTCGACTTTTGAGGCAAGTGTAAATCAGAATTAAACTGCACAAAACGTTACACGTCATAAAAGTACGCGTCTGATTCATGTCCTTGAGTGCTATTTCAAGACGTGAAAAACCTTTGGATTGTTTTGTTTTTACCCTTATCGCGCCAATTCACAGCATTTATTGTAAACGTTGATTTTTGCGACCAGTGTAAATCAAAATCAGTCACAAAGTTTCACAAGACATTAATTCTGCACATTTCACATGTCACGTTATAAAAGTAGTGCACTGTCTAATTCAACGTCCTTGGTTGCTATTTCAAGACGTGAAAGACTTTTGGATTGTTTTGTTTTTACCCTTAGCGCGCAATTTCACAACATTTATTGTAAACGATTATTTTTGCAGACAGTGTAAATTAAATTCAATCCGCATAAAACATTAATTCACCCCATTTCACATTATAAAAGCAGTACAATATCAGATAGAACGTCCTTGCTTGCTATTTCAGTTCGTAAATGACCTTTGGATTATTTTGTTTTTACCGGTGTCACGCCCTTTCACAACATAATTATATTTATGGACGTTGATTTTTGCGACCAGTGTAAATCAAAGTCAAGTCTGCACAAAACATTAATTCTCCACATTTCACATTATGAGTAGTACATTGTCTAATTCAACGTCCTTTCTTCCTATTTCAAGCCGTGACGTGAAAAATCTGATTTTTGACTAGCGAAGCAAGTCTATGGGCATCATGATTGACCTAGAGTCAATGTAAACAAAAAAACCCACAGTTGCCAAACACTGCCTCACAGAAAATACTTCTTTCTGTTAGAAATCTTAATTCTGTTATATAAGACAATTTTGACAAAAACCACTAAATCTCTACCATTCCAATTTGAACATGACGTCTTACAACATAATAAACTGAACAAGATGTCATTTATAAGGTGCAAAATCTTTGCTTATATGTAAATTAAGTGACCTATGCAAAGCAGAGATTCACTTATTCCTACGCCACTGTAACATTATAAATGAATCTATTACTAGATACAACTAGGTAATAACTTGTTGCAAATCCCAGCCATAGTAACCCTCACTGGACAGGGAACCCTTCTCATTCCTTCAGTCATTCATTATTTAGGTCATTGTGTACTGTTAAACTGTTGTGCTACACTGTTATTTTACATCTTGAATATTAACCCCTTACCAAAAAATCCCAAGGTTTAACGACAATGCGGAAGAATTCTTTTGAAAACGTTGTGGAAAAGGGAGAAACTGCTGCTAACCATCTTTTTGTCCTCTTCCCATATTGTTTTATTTTTTGTTTTTCGGAATCAGGTTTCATCAGTTCAGCTGCATTTAATTTATGGTCTGCAACAGCTTTGAATTTGGACATATGTAATTTTTTTCGCTTTGTAAAGAGAGTTAAATAGTTATATGCAACTACATCTTGTGCTACTGGACATTGACTAATTGATTGCATGGTGTTTAACGCCGTTTTCAACATTCTTTCAGTGATATTGCGGCGGTCAGAGCACCTATCCATGCTTTCCCGGAGTTTCTTTTACCAGAACGATCGCGACTCAGTGACCTTTTGCGGACAGTATGGACTAAGATCAGACTGATCTTGGATCTACACTGTCCGATAAGAGGATATATTTTCTCCAAAATGTAACTTTGAAATAGCAATATTCAGGTGTTTACCATTGGCTTGAAAGTTTCATTTAACATTTTTAGCAGGTTAATGGTTAAACTTATACTGAATTATAGTTAACCAATAGCACGCATAGCCCCGGTAGCTCAGTCGGTAGCGTACAGGACCTAAGAACAGGAGATCGCTGGTTCGATCCCGACTCGACAAATTTCTCTCCGAGGATTGATGATAGTCATTGCGACAGGATACATTTCTCTCTTACGTTTCGACAATGGTTATGTGGGAAAGCAGCCAGTAGCTTGGAAAGAATATTGTGCGGAGTACTGGTAAAAGATATCCCAGGAAAGCACGGGTATGTGTACTGGCCACCGCTACATAACTGAAATAATGTTGAAAACAGGGTTAAACACCATACACACAATCAATCAAATTCGCTAGTCTGTCAGTACTTTCAGTACTTTGATTACCCCTAGCACGCCTTCAATGACACTTAGCCTACTGTCGTTGCTTTTGCGGCCGGTTTAAATCAAGATTAGACTTCATGAACTGCGTAGTCTGATCGTGGATCTACACTGTCCGCTATGCTGGGACATTTTGGCTAGGTCTACAAAGAGGCTTGAAATTGTGGCTTATTCTTTTTTTTTTTGAAGGAGGGGTATCCTTTTTTCCCAAACTCCAAAAGTTTATTTGGTTTAACCCTTAAACTGCTAAATAAAGGAAACAAAAATTTCCACTCAATACTAAAAACTCACGTATTGCGATTTGAAAGATGATTTCAACGGAAAATAATGCTGTAACGGACAGTGTAGATCAGCATTTTCTTCTTTTCCCACGATGTTTTCAAAAGCTTTCTTCCTCAGGATTGTTACTAAGAATCGCGATTGTGTGGTATAGACTAAGGAATAAAGAAGGGTAAAGAAAATCATGGTCAATTGTGATTGTATTGCGTTCAGGGTGACCTTGTGAGTAGATGAATTCATTCCGTGGAGTGCTTGGGAAGCATGTCAGTCTAGTGAACACGGTTTTCTTGCCAATATTAGATGTAGTTCTGTTTGTTTGTGTGGTTGTATGATGCCAAGTTCAAGGCTGCTTGTCTACCTGGAATTTCTAGACAGCACTGTATGCACGTGTGGTGTATACTGTTCACATAGCATCTATACAGCATGGTTTAGTAGGTATGTTGGCTAAAATTGAAACTAGAATGTTTAGAGCGCATACTCATATGATAATATTTAGTTCCGGTCAGAATGATGACCGAAAATAGTATACAGCTCAGCTATCATAATCAGAGATTGGCTTTTTATATAATTTATAAGTTTTTTTGTTTTTAACATTATTTCAATTATATCACGATCGCAAGTGCATCTATCCATGCTTTCCAAGAGGTTCTTTTTTTTTTATAACCAGTACTCCGCATAATTCTCTTCCCAAGCCACTTGCTGTTTCCCGATATAACCATCATCCAAACAAGTACTAGCGGTGAGAAGTGGAATGAATACTGTCGCAAAGGCTATCATCAGAGGTTCAACTCCTGTAGGCCCTACGTTAGCGATTGAGCTATTGAACCCGGCGAATGATCAGAGTCCATTTTTAATGTGCAGCCTCATCTTTATCTACGCTGTCCGCAAAAGTTCGGGTTACTGCTCTGACGGATTTAAGCGTTAATCCTTTACAAATTAATTGTAAGCGTAGGTCGCTCTATCTTTAAGACTGTTTCCGTTAAAAATAACTTTGCATCCGAAAATCTTAAATTTAACCCTTTACCGAACGAAAAAAAAAAAAAAAAAAATAGATTTGCCCAAATTCAAAGCATTCGAAGACTTCAAAATAATTGTAAATCAAAACTGGAAATTTGTTTTTGTATAGGAGCAAACATTGTGTGAAAAGGAGAAAATGCTGGTTACCAGCATTTTCTCCTTTTTCCTCAATGTTTTCAAAGGTCTTTTTTAAGGTCGTTAAGGCATGGGGGTTGTGTGGTAAGGGTCAATTTTGTACAATGCTGAACCTTTAGGATGATTGATTGAATTTGCGTTTATTTACCGTCGACACCGGTTGCCCATATGGGCAACGCCCACTGAAGACCGTTAATTTGTTACAGGGGATAGTGCAGGATACAGGACGAAACCCATCCTAAGTTACGCCTGATTCTTTATCATAGCACCGTCACACGGGACCTCGGTTTAAAGTCTCATCCGAAAAGACTATCAATAATTTGAGATGGCCAACCGTTGGGCTCGAAACCACACCCTCTTGTGACCCAAGACCTAATGTTTACAAGTCCTGCGCTCTACCATCTGAGCTATGCGGGCTGCCTTTAGGTTGACGCGCGAGTCCATTGACAAGATGAGCAACACGGATTATACATACAGATTAGGACTGATTAATTAAATGGTGTTTTACGCGGCTTTCAACAATATTTCAGTCATCTCACGGTGACAGCTCACATATTTGTGTATTCCATGGGTTCCACCAGTACTAGGCTAGGGCTCTGAAGTGTCTTTCACAAGGAGACCCCTACGAATAACACAGTGGATCCAGTGAGGCTGGAACCCATGGCCTCCAGGTCACGTGTCCTACACCTTACCACTGAGCCACGCTGGACGCCTTACAGATTAGGAAACAAAAAAAAAAAAGTCAAAATCCAAATTCCTCTGCTTGAACCCTTTACCACAAAATTCCGAGTTTTAACGATCCAGAAAAAGAAAGATTTTGAAAACATTGCGGAAAAAGGAGAAAATGCTGGTAACTAGCATTTTCCCCTTTTCCCACAATGTTTTATACCCAACCATTAACGAAATTTCAATTTTTGAGTCTCGTTTATTATGTTGTCTGCTTGTGCTTGAAATCAATTTTGATGACCCAAAAAATTCTCTTGCTTAGTAAAGCGTTAAGATCGTTGGAAAATGTCAACATTTAGACTGCTGGATAAAATTTATTGATTGAAAAGTGTTTTAGGTCGATTTTACATCGTTTTTCGCTGTCTCACATTAATCTAATTGGCCGCACGGGCAAAGTCCTAGGTTTTTAGAACTAACTTTAAGAAATTATATGATTATAAAAAGCAAAACAGAATTATTAGCAGGTTGAAATGAGCCTATTGTGTACTCTCGATGCAACGTTGGGAACCGAAAAGCGACAGCTTTTGTCGTTTCCGGACCAAGCGATAACGAGCACAACGCACAACTGATTCTGCGATTATTTTCATTCCTTTATCACGTGCGGTGTAGCAGACAACAGTCCCTACAAGTGCGCCCGGCAACCATTTCATCAGACGCTTAACATGAAAATTACATTCATATTCAGCGCCCATACATGATGGGCTGTTGTCAGATTTCACTACAGTTATATGTATCTGTTTGTAGTACCTAACGGGAACAGGGAAAACCGTCCGCTTACATACCGATGTATAACGTTTACATAGTTCGCGGGTTTTTTTTTTACCTATTTCTGTGTATACACAGTGCACTTACAAATCTGAAGGTCATGGGCTTGTACGCTCAAGAAATATGTCCTTTCGGGTTTTTGTGGTATTTGTCGAAGACAATGCCACCATGAGTTCAATACGGCATTTTGAAAACAAGTTGGCTTCTTTCAAAAAGAAGCCAGGAGAGGTCAGCGTCAGTGTTTTCAAATAGTTTATTGGCCTTTAATTTCAACCTCTTTTGCTTTACATGACGGTCATTTGATCTTCTTTCCGCCTTCTCAAGTCGCATGATCTTGTCCAGCGGTCTTCTTTCTCTTTTTTGACAAAATTCTTCATACTTTTTCTTCTGCTTAGATTTATTTGCTTAATGAAGAATTAAAGTTATTTGAGAGGTCATTTGTAATCATGGCAAATTAATGTAACAAATCTTTTCTGAAATTCGTCATATCTAACAGTGGGTGCAGGACAACTAGCCCCAAAGATAACTCGCCCCAAGGCAACTCGCCCCAAAAAAATCTCGCCACAAGGCAACTCGACTCACCTTCAGAAGACAACTAGCCCCAAGTTATGAGACAACTCGCCCCACATATAAGACAACTCGCCCCGCTCTTATTACTATCACCTGAACGTATTTATAAAACTACACGACGATTTTTTTGTGGGGCGAGTTGTCTTTTGAGCGAGTTGTCTTTGGGGCGAGTTGTCTGTCATTCCTAAAAATAGTACCACGTCTATTTCTTATTTCGGTTTTTTGATTTCGCTTTATTTACAAAATCATGACGAAACAGACTGTGTACCATACTAATTTCGCAATAAAAATGGATTTAGACAGCGAATTCTGTGGCAGTCTGCGTTTTAAACTCACCACTGTTGGAGAGGTCTTATGACCTCTCCAATCATGTATCGTATTTTGTGCGAAACCGAAGGAAGTACGCCCTATTAAACTCAGTTTTTCCAAGACAAATACATGTAAGTGTTTCGATTGCACTCAGATACGAAAATGGCATATTAAAATAAATTGAATTAGGCCATCGATCATGGAAATACTTCTTTCTTTTTTTTACCAGAAATAGCTTGATCCGTTATGGTCTTCTATTGGTGTAATGATGCACACAATCTCTGTTTCCTGACCCCCCCCCCCCCCCCACCCCCCCATTCCGTCCCAAACCAGTTCGTAAACTGGTACCCCTTGTATCTCCCGTAGCCGTCCGATAGACCGTTGATACGAAGATCGATAACAGGCTGCCAGTTTAACCAGTTCGTTCCTGGGTTTATTCGTCCCTGGACTTGTTCGCCAGGATTTGCTGGTCCCACAAGATTGCACGCTACTCTGTTGGATTGTGCATGGCTATACAGTAGGTTGACGTTCAAGCGAATATTTTGAAACTAGATCTATTTCTGTGGTTTGTTTTTCCTATTATTTCCACACAATGGCTTCTTTGACAAATGCCACACCAGTGCTTTCAACGCTTTGATTTCTTTGCGTACTGTAGCTGTATAAGCTGGCTTTTAAGCCGGCTTGTAATCTTCTTTCGGTACTGGGCTGGAATGAATAACTAGTAACTTGCGATTGGTAAAAAAGGAAATCTGGACATGCTTTTTCTGCGGGCTCTGCCTAATTGCATGGTATTATGCTCCATGGTTCATATATATATATTTGAAATGATTTGGCAAATGGAGAAATTGCTCGCTATGGAGAAATTGCCGGTCAAAAGCAATTTCTTCTAATGCTATTATGTTTTAAATTCAGGTTTCATCAAAAGCTCCAGAAGATATCATCGGCACCATCGGCACGTATTCAATAGAATTAATCATGCAGTTTTCAAGGCAGTCAGTTATACAGGGAATTTTATGTTGTCGTCCAAAGGCCTGCAAAGTTCTCTCACTGGGCCCTTCGTCCGTAAATGTTTTTAATGTGAACAAATCTAAAGTTTTATCGTGTGACAATAATTACAATACAATACAATATCTTTAATTAAATATTTAGGCCTCTGGCCTATATACAATTACATATCATACGATTTATTTACAAAGAGTGACGCTATATAACCAGCTGTACAATCTATGTTAAATTTAACAAATATTTCTTGAGCTAGTTCTGTAATAATTAAATGATTATCATACAAACACACTAACAAATAGCAATATTTACTTCTTTATCCATTACAATACTAGTGCCACGTCTCACTCTTATGTAGTGTAAAACTTTAGAAAATATTGTGCCATAAGATAGCACTTCATTCAAATATAGAGCAGAAGAAAATCAAATGATTGGGTTTATCTACCAACCCATCAGTGTTAGAAAACGATATTTTATGTCATGTAAAACACGTGAAAAACATTGTGACGACAAATAGCATTGCTTCTGCAATTTAAAAACCTTTGAAATCAGTATTACCAAACAGTCCTATATTTTAACAATCCTAAGGGGATGCTTTTGAAAACATTGTGGGAAAAGGTAAAAAAGCTGCTAACCAGCATGTTTTCCTTTTCCCACAATGGCTTCTGCTCATCTATTTGGACTGAAGTAATAAAACAATGTTAATCCTAGATAAACTCATGTAGGTAACATATTTTGACAAAAGGTTAAGATAAAACCTGCACAGTCATTATTCTTAAATTTTCTTTCCTTGTGCCAGATGTTCTGTCAGGAAATCATAACATTCTTCCGTATTCACCAACCATTCTCAAGAATAGTCTTAGTCTAATTTTAGATTTAAAAGTAACACAACTTCTGATTGGCTAAACCATTTGGTTTAGCCAATCAAAAGTTGTGTTACATGTACTTTCAAATTTGAGACTGAAGTACGGTTGGTGAATACTGACCCAGATTTCATTGGCATTATCGTTTTGAAACCTCGACTCAATTATAATTGAGCACAAGTTCGCTTTTCAGGGTCCGTATTCACCAACCATTCTTAAGAATATTCTTTGTCTCATTCTCAAGACATTTCTAGATTTGAAAGTAACACAACTTCTTATTGGCTAAACCACCTGGTTTAGTCAATCAGAAGTTGTGTTACTTTCAAATTTAGAAAATTCTGGAGAATAAGACTAAGAATGTTCTTAAGAATGGTTGGTGAATACGGACCCTGACTTTAAGTCGTTTGAATTTTTTCTGGACCCTGCTTCTTCTGAAGGTAATTATTAGATCAGGGTCTGTATTCACCAACCATTCTCAAGAACATTCTTAGTCTAATTCTAGATTTAAAAGTACCGCAACTTCTGATTGGCTAGACCATTTGGCTTAGCAAATTAGAAGTTGTGTTACTTTCAAATTTAGAAAATTCTTGAGAAGAAGACTAAGAATGTTCTTATGAACGGTGTGTGACTACGGACCCATGCTTCACTGACAACATAGTTGCGAAAAACTGAGTCAATTATACTTAAGGAAAAAATTTGCTTTTCAGGACTTTAAGCCCTTTGATTTTTTTTCTCTATTCTTTTAGGTAATAACTACAGGGGGATTCGTATTTACCAACCATTCTTAATTTTATTTTTAGTCTAATTCTAGATTTACAAAAAAGCACAACTTTTGATTGGCTGAATCATTTTGTTTAGCCAATCAGAATGTTAATATCAAATTTAGAAAATTCTTGAGAATAAGGCTTAGAATGTTCTTAAGAATGGTTGGTGATTACGGACCCAGATTTCATCGACTCAATGATAAATAAGCACAGAATACCTTTCCAGCACTTTTAGCCCTTTAATTTTATTTTCATGGCCCTGCTTGATATGTTAGATAATTACTACACGGATTTCATTCATATTATCATTGCAAAACCTCGACCCAATCATAATTTATTCATTATTCTATGTTTCCCCCCCCCCCCCCCCCCCTTGCTCCAGCTTGTTCTGTTTGGTAGGCTAATTACTACAAGGCCCAGTTTCATTGACATTGCGAAACCCAATCATGATTTAGCACAAATTCTCTCCCTTTACCAAAATGTCCCGAGTTTCAACCCTTAAGCTGCTGATCGCGACCCACTGACCTTTTGCGGACAGTGTAGATCAAGATCAGACTGCACAGAACGTGCAGTCTGATCTTTGATCTACACTGTCCGATACGATATTTTCTTTCCGGTGAAATCAACTTTGAAACCGCAATGGTTGGGCGTTTAGTATTGAGTAGAAATTTGTGTGCCATTTATTCAGCAGCTTAAGTGTTAACCTCTATCCTGCTAAATGAGTTAAGGTGTTACCATCCTAACGTTTCTAGTGCAACATGGAATAACATTTCTTATTAGTTGACCAATAAGGATTTATACTGATATAATATTTTTGAACATTTCTAACCGACCAGAAATTCATTTGTTGTCTATCTTGAAATTATTTGATGATATTTTTGCTAGTTTTCTGAAAAGGGAGGTAATTTTTATCTCTCTCTGTATTGAGAATAGAGTGGCTTTACATTTATAAATGATAATTCTAAGAAGGAAAAAATGGAAAACGGGGCTCGGTCAAAGTATTACAATAATACTCACTTTTAATCATAGCACATTTTTTAGGATAATATTATTATGGAAATAGCTGTTTTTCATTAGAATGGTATACTACCTTAAACGAAACTTTCAAGCCGATAGAAAAAATCCGAATAAGGCTATTTCAAACTTATTTCTTGGAGAAAGATATCTCCTTATCGGGCAGTGTAGATCCAAGATCAGACTGCACGTTCTGTGCAGTCTGATCTAGATCTACACTGTCCGCAAAAAGGTAAGTGAGTCCCGCTGAGCAGCTTAAGGGTTTGCGACCCTGAGGGGAAAAAAGGATATATGAAAATATTGTGAGAAAAAGTGGAAACTGTTGGACGGTTGCAAGGATTTCCTCCCGTTCCTACAAAATTGCTACTTTTTCAAAGAGAAATCCTGTCATTTCAGCCATATTTGATTTTTAATCTGCAAAATGCTTTCAAATTGAGTATGACAACAATTCTATCGTCTGGCGACATGCCAAAATAAAACCTGCACAGTCATTACTCTAGATCTACATGTACCTATGTCTTGTCCCTGCTAGTTCTACCGGATAATTTACTGAGATTTTATATATAAATGGTTGCTAAAACCCTATTGCTAAATCATCATCCTGCACTAATTCTCTTTTCAGGACTTAAAGTCCTTTGATTTCCATCCTTGTTTCTCACATTTCAACCAATGGAATGCTAAGTAAACGGATATGACGTGATTTTATGTCTAATCTATGAGCCATGTTCAATGAAAAAGGGCGGGGGCTTAACCCTTAAGCTGCTAATCGCGACCCACTGACCTTTTGCGGACCGTGTAGATCAAGATCAGACTGCACAGAACGTGCAGTCTGATCTTTGATCAACACTATCCGATGCGGTATGTTTCTTTCCTATGAAATCAAGTTTGAAACCGCAATGTTTGGGCTTTTAGTATTGAGTAAAAGTTTGCGTTTCATTTATTCCGCAGCTTCAGTGTTAATGCATCTGCAAAATGTATCGACTCAGATCAGCCTGCGCAGTCCGCGAAGGCTGACCTCGTTCAAAACTTTTGGCTATTGGTCAATTTTCTGCATGTCAAAGGACCATTCTACCTCAGGATTTAGCCGTTTGTTTGACAAAATGGATTTTATGGATCCATAATTATGACTTGCTTGATTTTTATGCCTTACGGGGATACATTAAGCCCCCATTTTGGCCTAGCCAATCAGAAGTTGTGTTATTTTCAAGAATTAGACTTAAAATAAGATTAACAATTGTTGATGTATTCATATGAGGCCAACTTACTTTAAATTGTCTTGCAGCACAACCCATTGTTGAAATATTCATGTTGACAAAAGGTGAAAGTGCTTGGTATAAAAAAAAAAAAAAAAATATCAATTGTTTATGTATTCATGAGGCCAACTTACTTTAAATTGTCTTGCAGCACAACCCATTGTTGAAATATTCATATTGACAAAAGGTGAAAGTGCTTGGTATAAAAATTATCAATTGTTTATGTATTCATATGAGGCCAACTTACTTTAAATTGTCTTGCAGCACAACCCATTGTTGAAATATTCATATTGACAAAAGGTGAAAGTGCTTGGTATAAAAATTATCAATTGTTTATGTATTCATATGAGGCCAACTTACTTTAAATTGTCTTGCAGCACAACCCATTGTTGAAATATTCATATTGACAAAAGGTGAAAGTGCTTGGTATAAAAAAAAAAAATCAATTGTTTATATATTCATATGAGGCCAACTTACTTTAAATTGTCTTGCAGCACAACCCATTGTTGAAATATTCATATTGACAAAAGGTGAAAGTGCTTCGTAACGGGCAATGTGTTCTTTTGGCACGAACATTTTTACAGGTATTTCTGAGGGCCTTTATTTATTTTGACCATCCCTGATCTATGAAGGCGTGTTAAATGTCGTGGCAAATGACCATCGGTATTTTATCACTTGTATATAAGCGCAAAAAAAAATCAAAACAACACAGGTACCATGAATTACGGAAGTAATGTATATGAACCGCACGCTCTCTGAAAAGGTAATGCAAATTGAATTATATTTGTTAACCGATTGCACTGTATTGTTTATGTATATTGTACTTTTGTAGAATAAAATATGTTTAAATTAATGCATCTGCAAAACGTATCCACCCATGTCAGCCTGCGCAGTCCGCGCAGGCTGACATGGGTCGAAACTTTTTGCTGTTGGTCAATTTTCTGCATGTCAAAGGACCACTCTTCCTCCCATTCAGTCAGTCGATAGACTCAATGGATTTTGTGGTCCCTATATTACGTGATGACTTTAGTAATAATAATAATAATATCTTTATTTTGTGAATGTTAAAACTTTAAGACATACTTCAAGTCTTTTTTACAATGTTGCCTTCAAAATGAGTGGAATAATAGTAGTAATAATATCAAAAATAAATGGTGATATTGATGACTGATACTTATGATTATGGTGTTTGAAAATGAAGCAGATGAATTAATGGCAAAATAATGATGGAATCTGAAATAAATAATAATAATAATAAAATGATTTTATTTTTCACAATAAAATGTACTTTCTTGGTACAATGCATCACGGTGTTGCACCAAGCCCCCTTTTGCCAGGGCACTGTTCACTATGTATATTCCTGATTGTAAATCATTGTTTCTACGATTTATTGATACTGAGTAATCAATTTGGTTTAATCCTTTACCAAACAATCCCGTGTTTAAACGACCCTGGGAAAGAGTGCTTTTGAAAGCATTGTGGGAAAAGGAGAAAATGCTGGTACCCAGCATTTTCTCCTTTTCCCACAATGTTTTCTACCCTACCGACAACAAATTTCATCATTTGAGTCACATTTGATTTATCGTCTGCAAATGCTTTGAATTTGAATTGATTTAAAAAAAACTGTTGTTAGGTACAGGGTTTAGTCTTACCGAGTGACATATTATCACCGTTACGCCATAGATCTGGCGTTAATGATTGTACTCTTTACCAAACGACCAATTTTACACTGATCCAAATTCAAAGCATTTGCAGACGACAAAGTTCACGCCGCTCAAAATCTGGAACTTGTGTTTGGAAGGGTAGAAAATATTGTGGGAAATGCTGGTTACCAGCATTTTCCCATTTCCCGCAATGTTTCAAAAGTCTTCTTCCTCAAGGTCGTTTAACTCTTTACCAAACGACAAAATTTTAGACTAGTCCAGATTGAAAGCATTTGCAGACGACGAAAAAAATGTGACTGAAAAATCAAAATTTGTTTTGGGACCGGTAGAAAACATTGTGGCAAAAGGAGAAAATGCTGGTTACCAGCATTTTCTTCTTTTCCCACAATATTTTCAAAAGGCTTCTTACTACGTGGGAAAGAAATAAAACCCTCTTTGCCACCCCCCTTTAAGCGACGCTTAGGGAGAAAGCTTTTGAAAGTATTGTAGGAAAAGTAAAAAGTGCCGGTAATAGCTTTTTCTTCTTTTCCAACAACGTTTTCAATCCGTTAGAGTACAAATTCCGGAACTTGAGCCATATATGTTTAAGTTATCGTCTGCATATTATACACTCCTCGACGAGTCTATAAATTTGATGTCTGTAGCACAGACTTCAACCCTTTACCACACAATCCCTACTTTTAACGACTTTGAGAAAAATGACTTGAAAACGTTGATGGAAAAGGAGAAAATGCTGGTCACCAGCATTTTCTCCTTCTCCCACGATGTTTTCCACACTTTCAAAAACAACTTCCATATTCAAGCCATATTTGATTTGGCGTCAGCAAATGCTTTGTGTTTGGACAGGTCCAAAATTTTGTTGTTTGGTAAAGGGTTAAAGACGAAACTCATCTCATGATTTGAGCCATGTTAATTGATCGTCTGCAAATTCCTTCACTACAGTCGAGTCTTAACTTTTTACATGTTTTGTAAATCTACTTGACTCTAGTCTACCTGTAAAGAAAACATAAACATAGATTCGATTTACTGGATCTCCCGTTGAATTACAAGTAGATCTATTTACCAAACGACATAATCGTACTTAGACTTGTCCAAATTCAAAGATTTTCCGACGACAAACCAAATATGGCTACAATAATGGAACGTGCCCTCGAAACGGTGGAAAACGCTGTCTGGAAAAAACGGGAAAAATGCAGCTTTTTTGTTCAGATCAGCCAGCATTTTCTCTTTTTTTTTTTTTGCTGAAATGTTTTTAAATAGCATTTTCTTCAGGATCGTTATTTCACACACATGTTTGTTTGGTGAAGGGTTTAAAAGAAGGTAGATCTAGATCTATATATAGATTTTACATGAAAACTTTTAATCATTTGCTTTTCGTGATAGATCTAGATCTAAAATTGTTTGTACTTGAATTACCAGGGGTTTTCTCATTCAGACGAAAACTTTGTTCGCCCCGACGGGAAAACGGTTAATCCGCATTCTTGACTTTTGAATCGGGCTTTTACTGTGTCAAAACCTTCATTATTGACCCCGCTATAGAGTGCAACGCACTTTAGTTACCACAGTAACGAGCTATTTTTAACTGTACAGCAGACGATAGCGGCACGCTTGATTCAGTACACACGTATTCATTCAATTGTATATGTATTGCGAAAATCTCGGTCAACCCGCTCCTATCGGGAAAACCTCGAAGGTCAACCAACGCGCTTACCTTCCGTCGACGGCATGAAATGTGAATTCACTCATTGCGTCGTGTGTATGTGGAACAGTCAGTACAAGCTACACAGATAAAGTGATATTCGGTTCGTTTGTCTCGAAATCGGGACTGTGTAAATAGAGTGAGTTTGTAATACTTGTATGCGAAATGATAGTGACACATGATTAAGTCTATCGCCGGATGTGT
Source organism: Tridacna gigas (assembly GCA_945859785.2). Classification (NCBI taxonomy): domain Eukaryota; kingdom Metazoa; phylum Mollusca; class Bivalvia; order Cardiida; family Cardiidae; genus Tridacna; species Tridacna gigas. The sequence goes on from OX244035.2 coordinate 7,403,292, forward strand.
ATTTCTTTCTTAGCAGACGAATTGTGTTTTTTTCATTGCTGTTTACTTCAACGTGATATTCTCTAAAGGTATGTCCTATATTGATCTAGATCTATAAATTCTCTTCTTAGGGCTGTGTACACCATTGACATGTTTGGATCTTCTTGGTGTCGCGTGCTCCTTAAATCCCATATTTTTTTTTCAGTTAGATCTGTCAGGTTAATGCATTTTTATGGCTTTACAGAGTACTTTTTTTTTTTTGGAATTGTTAAAGAGAACGCTAATCCGAGTTGTTATTTTTTTTCGGTCCATTTTTGAAGCACTGTCCAACCGGATGTGCTTGGCGGATCACCTTCGACGAAATCTTCTGTCGCACTGAAAAATAGTTCCACAATCATTTCTCCCTTTAGATTTGGAACTAGATACTTCTGAGTAACCTTTAACTCTTTACCAAACGACAGAATTTTAGCCTTGTCCAATTTGAAAGCGTTTGCAGACGACAATTTTATATGGAACTCAAAACATGCAAATTGTTTGTCATATAGCAGAAAACATAGTGTTTTCAAAAGGCTTCTTCCTCAGAGTCATTAAATTTAAAAGTCGGGATTGTGTGGTAAAGAGTTAATAGATCTAGATCAAGCTATTTTCGACAATCTGAATAATATTATCTCCCAGACTGTAGCAGACACATAATTTTAGGCTGGTCCATTCTGAAGGAAGATCTATCTACATGTAATGGTAGACTTCAACTTTATTGTGGCTCTAATGATGAAATTTGGCTTTGAAAAAGTTCAAAACATGGTGGAAAAAAGAGATAATGCTGGTTACCACTTTCCTGCATCTTATACTTTTCCTATGATGTTTTCTAAAGTCTTTAACCCTTTCCCAAACGATAAATTTTGGAGTGGTCCAAATTGAAAGAGTTTGCAGACGACAATTTTAAATTTGATGAAAATGGCAGAAAGTTATCAAACAGGGTAGAAAACACTGTGGGAAAAGGAGAAATTGCTCGTTATGAGCAATTTCTCCTTTTCCCACAGTGTTTTCAAAAGACTTGTACTGCAGACACGTGAAAACCATGGCTTGTTTGGGAAAGGGTTAAGTTTGATCTAGAGTCAATGTCAAGATTGTTAAAAACTGGATTATTTGATAAGGGTACCGGTTAATCATGACATGCCAAGGATAGTTCTTTGTAAGCATTGTTAGGGAGTTATAACCAGAGTATATCATAGATTATTTGTGAAAACATGTTCTTGCTTTTGGTTGACAAGATTTAACACTTTACCACACAATCCCAGTTTTTATCAGTCTGGAGGAAGAGGACTTTTGAAAACATTGTTAGAAAAGACGAAAATGCTGGTTACCAGCATTTTCTTCTTTTTCCCAGTGTTTCAGCAAAGCTGACAGTGTAGATCAAAGATCAGACAGCATGTTTTGTGCAGCCTGATCCTTATCTACACCAGCTGCAAAGGCAACTATAGTCATGAGAGGTAGGGTTTATACATACAATAAACATGTATTATTTTCTTCACTTTCTAGAGGATGTCATCTAGTACAGAATTCAATGGTCACATTTTTATGAGACAGCTAATCAGCTCAGAATAGAATTGAAAAAGAGAGTTTGGTGAGTTCAAGATTTTATAGATCTCTATAAATCATAATTATACATGGGCTACCACAAGATATTTGAATCTGTAAATGAACATCAGTGTACCAACAACATGGGCTGGGATGAAAATTAATCCTAAAAGGACTGGATAAAGTTTAACTCTTTACCAAACAACAAAATTTTAGACTGAACCAAATTGAAAACATTTGCAGACGACAAATTAAGTGTTGTTAAACTGATGATTTCTCTTTTTGATAGGGTAGAAAACATTGTGGGAAAAGGAGAAAATGCTGGTTACCAGCATTTTCTCCTTTTCCCACAATGTTTTCAAAAGCCTTTTCTTTCAGGGTCGTTGAAAGTAGGGGTTATACTCATTCAAGATAAAGTCACAGATGATTGCCAATTTATGTCTTGCTTTTGTATTTAGTGTTTTAGTAAAGCGGAGAGTGTAGATCAAAGATCAGACTGCATGTTTTGTGCAGTCTGATCTTGATCTACATTGGCCTTAATGGCAACTTGATCAGTGAAAGGCACTTTAACCCTTTACCTGATGATCCCCAGTTTCAATGATCCTGGGAGGGATTTCTTTTGAAAACATTGTGGGAAAAGGAGAAAATGCTGGTATGCACTTTAATGCTTGCACTATACAGTGAGTCCTCAATAATGCAGAGGTTTGCCGATATACAATAATTAACCCTTAACTCTTTACCACACATTCCTGACTTTTCACGACCCTGTAAAAGAAGCCGTTTAAAAACACTGTGGGAAAAGGAGAAAATGTTGGTAACCAGCATTTTCTCCTTTACCTACATTGTTTTCTATAATTGCAAAGACAAATTTTGTTTTCTATAATTGCAAAGATAAATTTTTGTCAATTATTATTTACTTTGTCATCTGCAAACGTTTTCAATCTGGGCAAGTCTTTAAGTTTTTTTGTTTGGTAAAGAGTTACCCCTTTATCAGACGACAAAATTTTAGATTTGTCCGAATTCAAACCATTTGCAGGCAACAAACTAATTGTAATTGAAAAATTCAAATTTGTTTTGGAAAAAAGTAGAAAACAATGTGGGAAAAGGAGAAAATGCCGGTTACCAACATTTTCTCCTTTTCTCACAGTGTTTTCAAACGGCTTCTTTTACAGGATCATGAAAAGTCGGGATTGTGTGGGATAGAATTGAGGGTTAATCATTGTATTTTGGGAAAACCATTGAAGACTCTTTGTATCGCACAAGTATAGCGCATACATCATTGAATGTGTCATGCTCTGTGAAAAGGTAGTTTAGTGCATCTGCAAATAGCGTCATTTACACATGCGGGCCTGCATAATCCGCACAGGCAAACCTTCGAACATTGAAATTTCTGCTATTGGCTAATTTTCTGCATGTCATAAGACAATTCTAATTCTACCTCCTGATTAACCCTTTACCACACAATCCGGACTTTTAAGGACTCTGAGGAAGGAGGCTTTTGAAAACATTGTGGGAAAAGGAGAAAATGCTGGTAACCAGCATTTTCTCATTTTCCCACAATGTTTTCTACCCTTCCTAAAACAAATTTCCTTTTTTCAATCACATTTATTTTGTCATCTGCAAATGCTTTCAATTTGGTTCAGTCTAAAATTTTGTCATTTGGTAAAGAGTTAAAAGACAGCTATGGCACATACCAGTAATATACTGTAGACTCTATGCTACCAAATGGCAGACTTTTAGACTGATCCAAATTGAAAGCATTTGCAGAAGGCAGCTTGAAATGAAGGTAATTCTCTGTGAAAGTGGTGAAATCTTGTGGGAAAAGTGGAAAGTGCTGATTAACTCTTTACCAAATGACAAAATTTTAGACTTGTCCAAAATCAAAGCATTTACAGACGACAAAATAGATGAGACTCAAAAATTGAACTTTTTGTTTGGAAAGATAGAATACCTTGTGGGAAAAGGAGAAAATGCTGGTTACCAGCATTTTCTCCTTTTCCCACAATGTTTTCAAAAGGCTTCTTTCTCAGGGTCGTCAAACCTCGGGATTGTGTGGTAAAGAGTTAAAGGGCTATTTCTTCTTTTCCCACAAGGTTTTTAAAAGGTTATTTCCCAAGGGTGGTTAAAATTTGAGACTGGTTAAATGATTTAAAGTAATCATGTGACATTCCCACAAGTCTTTGCATTACTCTGGCTCAAAACCTAAAACTAGCTTGAGAGGTTAAGTAGCCCATTAAGGAAATACCATTGAAAAAAAATTTTTTTTTCTTGCTTTTGTCATTCTTTTTTCCCAATGGTTTGCCAGCAGTTGCCTTGCTGAGTTGTTTTTGAAATTTGGTGAGATTATAAAAAACTGAGATTATAAAAATCTGAATAACTCCCTTCAACGTTTGTTGCAGTCTGATCTTGATCTTCACTGGCTGCAAAGGCAACTATAGTTGTGAAAGGTGCTGGAAGGGTTAAATAACCAGGAAAGTTGTATGACAACATTTACTTGAGCCATGCCCTTTGAAAATGGGGTTGAATGCATTTGCAACAAGTATTTACACAGATCAGCCTGTGCTGTCCGCACAACTTTGGTCGCGGATTCATATGTGTATTTTGCTTAACCCTTTCCCAAACGACAAATTTTGGACTGGTCCAAATTGAAAGAGTTTGCAGACGACAATTTTAAATCTGATGAAAATGGCAGAAAGTTATCAAAAAGGGTAGAAAACACTGTGGGAAAAGGAGAAATTGCTCGTTACGAGCAATTTCTCCTTTTCCCACAGTGTTTTCAAAAGACTTGTACTGCAGACACGTGAAAACCAGGGCTTGTTTGGGAAAGGGTTAATGGGGGCTATGGCCTTGGATAATACTTGCTTAATACGTTAAAAAATTTAGAACATAATGTGAAAAGGAGAAAATGTTGTTAATCTCCTTTTTCCCACCATGTTTTCAAAAGCTTTATAAATAACCTCATCAGGATCATTAACCTCTTACCAGACGACAAAATTTTAGACCCGTCCAAATTGAAAGCAGTTGCAGACGACAATTTCAGTGTGGCTTAAACGGTACAATTTTTCTTTGATAGGGTAGAAAACATTGTGGTTACCAGCATTTTCTTCTTTTCCCACAATGTTTTCAAAAGGCTTCTTTCCCAGGGCGTTAAAAGGCGTCATTGTGCGGTAAACTGATAAAACAGGGTTGTGTGGTAAATGCTCAATGAAAGCCAAGTGGGAGTGCATGGAGTGGGAGTGGATGAGTGGTGCAGAAAAGGAAACACTAATGTGCACATATTTATAAATATATCCTGTTTGCCCTTTACCAAACAACAAAAAATTAGACATGTTGGAGGCAAAAGTTCAAAGAAACATGGGCATCCAAAGAAAACCGGATGCTTTTCTCCTTTTCTCAAGATGTTTTATATTCTTTGAAAAAGAGATCCAACTTTTCTGCTACAGTTTTTGTCTGAAAATGTTTTTAATTTGGACCTGTCAAAAACATTTTCTCCTGGAAACGAGTTCAAGATTAGCCCATATTCAAAAGCATTTGCATGTATGACAAAATGTGGATCAAATGATGGGATTTGTCTTTAAAAGGGTGAGAAAAATATTTTGGAAAAAGGAGAATATACTGGATACTAGCATGTTCTCCCTTTTCCTACAATGTTTTTCAAAATGGGTAACTAAAAACGTGGGATTATTTGCTACTTGTAATTTTAAGGCTTTGGCCTCATTACTCACTGTGCTATTTTCAGACAAAAAAAACCTTATTATGAATCACACAAAGGACAAACAGTTGGAATTTGGAAGAAAAAGGAATAATATGCGTAGGAATATAATGTCGGAAAAGCAGCAGCTACTTGTTACAAGCAATTGCCCCTTTTCCAAAAACATTTTTTGTTAACCACACAATCCTGAGTTTTAACGACCATGGGGAAGAGGGCCTTTTAAAAACACTGTGGGAAAAGGAGAAAATGCTGGTATCTCCTACAGTGTTATCTACCCTTCCACAGACAAATCCCATTGTTTTGAGCTACTTTTACTTTGTTGTCTGCATATGCTTGTTATCTGCATATGCTATCAATTCAGAGTTGCATATTAAATTTTGTCATTTGGTTAACTCTTTCCCAAATGACAACATTTTGGACGTTTCCAAATTGAAAGCATTTGCAGACAACAAAATAAATGTGACTCAAAAACTGAAATTGTTTTGGGAAAGGTAGAAAACATTGTGTGAAAAGGAGAAAATGCTGGTTAGCAGCATTTTCTCCTTTTCCCACAATGTTTTCAAAAGGCTTCCTACCCAGGGTCGTTAAAAGTCAGGATTATGTGGTAGAGTTAAGAGTTTAAAGGGAGATTTGAACAACATTGGGTCATGTTGTGGTGTGACGTGAAGTGTGAGTCAATGTTTGCATGTGTGGGAAATGTTTTATTAAGGATGGTCTTTTTGTACATAGTGTAAATCTTCACTCTTCACAAGATGACAAAATGTTAGTTTTGTCCAAATTGAAAGCATTTTGCAGACGACCAATTAATTATTACACAAATTACAAACAAGACTGAAATGGTGGAAAATTTGTCTTTCCAATGGTTTGATAATGTTGTTGGAAAAGTAGAAAATGCTAGTAACCAGCATTTTGAAAAATTTTTCTAGCAGTGCTATATACCCTTTTCCGAGAACAAATTATGTCACTTGGGCAAACAGTTTACTGTTTTACCTATGACTGCTGTCAATTTGAACAATGCTCAAAATTTGACAAAGGTTAAAAGTGGGTCAAGCTTTGTGTTTATAGGCTTTGTTTTGTTTTACACAGGACTTTACCAAAGTAATAACAACCCTGAGAAAGAAGAAAACATTGTAGGAAAAGGAGAAAATGCTGGTAACCAGCATTTTCTGCTTTTCCCACAATCCTTTCTATCCTTTTAGATCTATAGCCAAATTCCACGATTTTAACTGCGTTTTATTTGCCATCTTAAAGGGCTTTCGGTTTTGGTTATTCTAAATTTTTGTTGTTTGGTAAACAGATGGATCTTTTCTCTTCACTGCATCGGAAAATTTTAGACTTAACCCTATACAGCACAATGCCGCCTTTTAACGCCTCTTAGAAAGAAGCCTTTTGAAAACATTGTGGGAAAAGGAGAAAATGCTGGTAACCAGCATTTTCTCCTTTTCCCACAATGTTTTCTACCCTATCAAAGAAAAATTGTGCCATTTGAGTTACACTGAAATTGTTGTCTGCAAATGCTTTCAATTTGGACAAGCTAAAATTTTGTCGTCTGGTAAAGGGTTAAACCCAAATCCACACCATTTGCTGACAACAAATTACTCCAGGCTCAGATGATAGAAATTGTTTGTGAAAAGGTAGAAGACATTTTGGGAATAGGGCAAAAATGCTGGTTGGTATTTTGTCATTTTCTGACAATGTTTTCATTAGCCACCTTCTGTAGGGTTGTAGAAATATGGGATTGGTCATTAAGTGTGTACGCATGTCATGATGTCACATTATGAACATATTTCACATTTGTGAAATATGGAAGTTTAAGATGCCAGGCTCCAAGGTCAAGGCCACAACAAGGGGGAGGGAAAAGGAAATCAAAAGCCACATGCTTTTGAATCGTGTCCGCTCCATTATCTCTTGAACCTATGGTCTGATTTCTTTTAACCCTTTACCACATAATCCTGACTTTTAATGACCCTGAGAAAGAAGCCTTTTGAAAACATTTTGGGAAAGGAGAAAATGCTGGTAATCAGCATTTTCTCCTTTTCCCACAATGTTTTGTACCCAATTTAAGAAAGATTGTGCAGTTTGAGCCACATTGAAATTCTTTGATTCGGACGAGGCTAAAATTTTGTCGTCTGGTAAACTTAAAGGGTTAAATAGTGAATACATGCAATTTGATAAGGCAACATGGTAACCAGAGATTTTAGATGCCAGGTTTGAAGGTCAGGGTCAAGGTCAAGGCAAAGCTCTTCTTTTTTTGTACTTTTGTATTTTGATTTGAATGGTAACCAGCATTTTCTCCCTTTCCCAATATGTAAGACAGTTACATACATCTTCTGAGTTTGTTTACCATGACATAGTAGATTCAGATCAAAGGGATATAAAAAGAAAAGTAAGCCAGACCTCCAGATGAAAGGGAGTGATAGTATTCCAAATCCATTATTTCTTTTCCAAACCCTGTGTTATGGGTACTCATTAGAATTGTCTCAAGACATAGGGTTTTGTGGAGAGTGATTAATATTTTCAATTTTGAAATCAAAATCACCCCCCTCTATCTGGAGCTGTGGTAAGCTGAGCAAAAGTAAAATTTAACTGTTTAATATCAACAGCTACGGTTTCTACAGGACAGTACGATAAAAAGAAATTGGCAACATTTGAAAGGTTGAAACTAGATCATGTGTTTAGGGCAAAAAAAGATATTTTGAAAAAATAAAATAATTTTCCTACCTTAACCTACCCAAATTCTCAAAAGTGTATAATAAGAACCACATACACTATATAGTTTGTATTTGCCTCAAGTAAATCAAAGAACTGAAAGTACTGAGAGACTAGCGAATGTGGAAAAAGTGGCCTCAGAAAAGATTAAACTTGATTGGTCCACACAAGATTCAAGAAACTTGGTCCTTTCAGGTTATTAGGTCCAATCTGATTCGATCTGGTCCAATTTGAGTATTAAGTATGATCTGGTTTGGTCTTGTCTAATACCCTTATTAACCCTTTACCAAACGACAATATTTTAGACTGGTCCAAATTGAAAGCACTTGCAGACGACAAAGTGCTTCAAAAATTGAAATTTGTCTTGTGATGGGTAGAAAACATTGTGGGAAAAGGAGAAAATGCTGGTTACCAGCATTTTCTGCTTTTCCCACAATGTTTTCAAAAGGGTTTTTCTTCAGGGTTGTTGTTCCATCTGGTTTACCCACTACTCATAGCCAATTACTTATCACTATGAAAAATTCTGTTTGGTGATCTTTAACTGAAAAAAGCAAATGAAGATTTGATGATTTGGTGCTTGATACTTTGTACAGTTCACTTTTTGATGAACTTTCTATGCATTTTCACTTTCTTGTTGGTTGGACAAACTCATAGCTAGACGAGACATACAACACCTACGAAAAACACTAGAATGAAAAAGATTGCGATGGGACAAGTGAAGATGTGGCTAACTTGTATAGGTTTAGTTTAGCTTAAACATATTTATTTTACATCAATTGAGAAACAAGTTCTTACAACTTATACTAATCTCTCTCAATTCTGCTTCCTGGAAACTAAACAGTACTCGCGCTGAATGTGTGGGCCAATCAACAGTCCCAAAGTTGACATCCACTCCTGGGTGTCAAACTCAGGCCCTTTTGATTACGAGACGGACGCTCTTCCTCACAACCATGGACACCACAGTAACCTTGCATAGGTCACTGACTTAAATTACGCATAAGCAAACATCTTGTACCTTGTCGAAAGAATGAATGAATGTTGTTTTAAGGCACATCAACAGCTTTGGTCATTTATCGCACATATCTGTATTTATGTACCGTATCGATGACATTTTGTTTAGTCTATGGCTATGTAAGTAGACATCTTTCAGATTTGAGTGGTACCTAGAGAATTTGTATTTTATGTTAACTGATTGTCTTACTTAAACAGTTACAATTTCTCACAGAAAGAATGTGAGTTTTTCATTGCTTTGCTGGAGCTTTCCTCTACCAGTACTTCGCAAAATATTCTTCCCAATCCACCAGCTGCTTTCCCATATAACCATGGTCAAAACAATGATCAACAGTGTTAGGGTTAGGAATGAATCCTGTAGCAAATACTTTTATCAAACCTTGGAAAGAAATTTGCCGAGCTGCGGATTCAAATCAAAGCCCCCCCCCCCCCCCCCCCCCAGCTGCGGATTCAAGCCAAAGCCCCATTTCACAGAGCATTGCTCAATTATATTGGCCCCCTTTATAATGTTTTCATGTGTCATGAAAAAAATCAATGTGGGATTAATACCACTTAACCCTTTACCACATGACAAAATTATAGCCTTGTTCAAATTGAAAGCATTTGCAGACGACAATTTCAATGTGGATCAAATAGTACAAGTTTTCGTTGATAGGGTAGAAAACATTGTGGGAAAAGGAGAAAATGTTGGTTACCAGCATTTTCTCCTTTTCCCACAGTGTTTTCAAAAGGCTTCTTTCCTAGGGGCGTCAAAAGGCGTCGTTGTGCAGTAAAGGGTTAATACTTGGTAAAGAGTTAATTTGTTACCAAAAGAAAACAATTCAGTTTTGTCCGAAAACATTTGCAGATGACAAAATAGATTTGACTCAAAAAAATTAAAGTGGGTTTGGAAAGGGTAGAAAACATTGTGGGAAGTGGATAAAATGCTGGTTACCAGCATTTTCTCCTTTTTCAGCAACATTTTCGAAAGTCCTCTTTGTTTAGGGTCATTTAATCTCAGGGATTTTTTAGTTCAGGGTTAGTGTATATATCGGTTTAGTTGGTCAGTGGCTTAGTAATTGTCTGCCTAGTGTTCCAGATATTAGCATGCTCTCAACACATGATCATGTTTTGTAAACAATAATCTTGTGACCTTGAAAACAATTGTCCTATTTTTACCTCACTTGTATACCTAGTATGTACACAAAACAGACTAAAATACATGTACATATTACCCCATTCCCAAGTTTTGAAGACTCTGAGGAATAGAGATTTTGAAAATATTTGTGGGAAGAGAAGAAAATGCTGGTAACCAGCAATTTTCCCACAATGTTTTCAACCCACTCATGAACGAATTCCATTACTTGTAGTAGGTTTGATTTGCTTTCAAATTGGACAAATCTAAAAAGTTGGTGGTTTGATAAAGAAATGAATGATGTTTTATGCTGCTTTCAACAGTACAACGTACTGCAGTCAAATTATGGTGACAGGTCACATATTCATATATGTCCTAGGGTTCACCATTGCTAGGCTAGGGTTTAGAAGTGTCTTACCTAAGGACACTCCCATGAAAAACCCAGTGCTGCTAGTGAGGATTGAACCCGGGGCCCTTCAGCTTATGAGCCCTACACTTTACCGCTCAGAGCCACGCAGGACCGTGTTTGGCATAAGACACTTTACCACTCGGAGCCACACAGGACCCTATTAGGCATAAGAAGCAATTTCAAAGATAATTGGTCCAACTCAGTTCATATACTGTAACAGTTTCACATTGTATATCTAAAATTATGGTATGTTTGAAAGTTGTTATTACAGAACTCTCTCTCGTGTAGGAATTGAGAAATGCTTTCAATGTGGAAGAATCTGATATTGCCATCTGCTAAGGATTGGTTGATTGATTGGTTGTATGGTGTTTAATGATGTTTTCAACATTATTTCAGTTATATCATGGCGGCCAGTGCACCTAACCATGCTTTCCTGGAGTTTCTTTTGTACTCCGCACAATATTCTTTCCAAGCCTCTTTATAGCTGCTTTCCCGCATAGCCATCGTCAAGTCAATGGTCAGCAGTGAGAGAGGAATGAATCCTTTCGCAATGACTATCATCAATCCCCAGAAAGAAATTGGCCAAGCTGGTGATAAGACCAGCGACCTCCTGTTCTCAAGTCCTGTACCCTATCATCTGCTAAGGAGGGTAAATGTCCTAGGTTTGTTTGTTTGTATGGTGTTTAACACTGTTTTCAACATTATTTCAGTTATATCATGCTGGCCAGTGTACCTATCTGTGCTTTGGCAAGATACTTCAGAGCCTTGACCTAGCACTGGTGAAACCCATAGGTCAGTCCATTCTATCTACCATTATCAACAAAATGTTTGGTGAAATAGAGAAACAGTTCATTCCAGGGGTCTCTTTTAACCCTTTCCCAAACAAACCTTGGTTTTCACGTGTCTGCAGTACACGTCTTTTGAAAACACTGTCGGAAAAGGAGAAATGAGCAATTTCTCCTTTTCCCACAGTGTTTTCTACCCTTTTTGAGACCTTTCTGCCATTTTCATCAAATTTGAAATTGTCGTCTGCAAACTCTTTCAATTTGGACCAGTCCAAAATTTGTCGTTTGGGAAAGGTTAACTGTTTACAACACAATCCCAAATTTTAACAACCCTGATTTAGAAGGCTTATGAATACATTGTGGGAAAAGGAGAAAATGCTGGTAATCAGCATAATTCTCCTTTTTCCACAATGTTTTCTACCCTTTCACAAACAAATTTCAATTTCTTAGTCATGCTTATTTTGTCGTCTGCACTTATTTTTCAATTTGGACAGGTCCAAAATTTTTGTCGTTTGGTAAAGAGTTAAAAAAACACATCAATTGTGGAGGGTCAGTTAAAAGTCACAGTTTAAAGAGCAAGGTTATAGACCTAATACATAATGGTTCACCTATTTTCAGGAGAGAAACCTATTGTGTCATTTTACTCTACTTTAACCCTTAGAGCGCTGAATTTATGAAATAAACCTTTTCATTGAAGAAAAACATCCAAAATATTGTCATTTCAATGTTGTTTTAGCCAGAAGGTGTATTGAAGTAGCTGACGTTCTGTGCAGTCTGATCTTGATCTACACTGTCAGCAAAAACAAGTTAGGTTGGTTTCAGCGCTTTAAGGGTTCGAGCTTAACTATTTACCACATCAACCTGACTTTTAATGGCATGGGTGGGGGGGGGGGGGGGGGAAAGACACTTTTGACTTTTGAAAACATTGTGGAAAAAGGAGAAAATGCTGTTTACCAGCATTTTCTCCTTTTCCCACAGTGTTTTCTACCCTACCCAAAACAAATTTTAATTTTTGAGTTGTATTATTTTGTGGTCTGCAAATGCTTTCAATTTGGACAAGTCATTTGGAAAAGAGTTTACGCTTTACCAAATGATAAAATACATGCATTAGACTTGTCAATTTAAAAGCATTTGCAGTGACAAATCAAATTTGGGCTAAATATTTTGATTTGTTTAGAAAGTGTAGAAAATTTTGTACTTCTTCCCAGCATTTTCGCCCTTATTTCATTATGTTGTTTTTCTATAGGGTTGTAACTTGAAATATTGTTTGGCAACTGGTTAACTCTGTTTTGGCTAGCCAAGCCCTGGTAGCTCAGTCAGTAGCATACAGGACTTGAGAACAGGAGGTCACTGGTTCGATCTCGGCCAATTTCTTTCCGTGGATTGATGATAGTCATTGTGACTGGATTCATTACTCTCTTCCTTCTGACCATTATTTCAACGATGGTTAAGTGGGAAAGCAGCCAGTGGCATGGAAAGAATATTGTGCGGAGTACTGGTAAAAGAAACTCCAGGAAAGCATGGATAGGTGCACTGGCTGCCGTGATATAATTGAAATAATGTTGAAAATGGCGTTAAACACTATACAATCGATCGATCAGTCTGTTTTGGCTAAAATCAGTATCATGAAGATTGTGTTGCATGATTGATCATTATAGGACATAAAAGGCATTGTTACTTAGCATTTGATAAAAAATGCATCTAAAACGAGATACAATTATTGCCTGGCAAGTTTCAAACAATAGTCGAAGAAACGGTTGTTGGGGGTTTGCAATTAATAACCCTTTACCAAACAATCCCAAGTTTTTAAATGACCCTGAGAAAGAAACCTTTTGAAAACATTATGGGAAAAGGAGAAAATGCTGGTTACCAGCATTTTCTCCTTTTCCCACAGTGTTTTTCTATCCTATTAAAGGTTTTTCCATCATTTGAGCCACATTAAAATTATCATCTGCAAGTGCTCTCAATTTTGACAAGTCTATGTTTTTGACGTCTGGTAAAGAGTTGACTCTATACATGTACCACATAATTCAGAGTTTTAACGACCCACACAAAAAGGACTTCTGGTAACCAGCATTTTCTCCTTTTTTCTACAATATTTTCTTCCCTATCAAAGACAAATTTCATAATTTGTGCAACTTTTGATTTGTCGTCTGCAAATGCTTTCAATTTGGACCAGTCTAAAATTTTGTCGTTTGGTAAAGAGTTAACCCTTTCCCAAACAAGCCCTGGTTTTCACGTGTCTGCAGTACAAGTCTTTTGAAAACACTATGGGAAAAGGAGAAATTGCTCGTTACGAGCAATTTCTCCTTTACCCACAGTGTTTTCTACCCATTTTGAGACCTTTCTGCCATTTTCATCAAATTTAAAATTGTCGTCTGCAAACTCTATCAATTTGGACCAGTCTAAAATTTGTCGTTTGGTAAAGAGTTAAGCACTGTGTGATATATGCCCCTGATTGTGTGACTTTGCATGTTTAGTACAGTTGTATCATGTATGTGACATGCTTCACCCACTTATTTTCATGAAATTATCACAATGCCGCCTTTCATCAACCCTGGGAAAGAAGCCTTTTGAAAACATTGTGGGAAAAGGAGAAAATGCTGGTAACCAGCATTTTCTCCTTTTCCAACAGTGTTTTCTATCCTGTCAAGAGAAAATTGCACCATTTGAGCCACATGGAAATTGTCGTCTGCAAATGTTTTCAATTTTGACAAGGTTAAAATTTTGTCGTCTGGTAAAGGGTTAACACTTTTGTCAAATATTTCCATGAATAAATGACCCTTTGAGAGAAGGACTTTTATAACGTTCAGATGCTTAGCTAAGCAGAAACTTTGAAGCACTGCTTCAAAGTCAGTTTTTGCAAGTATGCCTTTTGGAATTTATTAAAAGGCAGGGTTAAAAAAAAAAGGACAATGAGAAAGACAAATATGAAAGGTCAAAGCTGACAGTGGAGGCTTGGTAGTAAGCTTCATTCATTGCTACATTCCAGGCCATGCCACTGACATTGTTGGAAAAGGAGAAAATGTATTCAGCATTTTCTCCTTATCCCACAATTTTTTCATCCTTTTCAAAGACAAACTGCATCCTCAACATGGCCCAGTGGTAAAGTGTAGGACTCATGACCTGGAGGTCCCGGGTTCGAGCCTCAATGGATCCATTGGGTCTTTCGTGGGAGTGTCCTTGGGCAAGACACTTTAGAGCCCTTAGCCCAGTAACTGGTGAAACCCAGGACTCACTTGAATATGTGAGCTGTCATCATGACATGACTGAAATAATATTGAAAGCGGCATTAGACACCATTCAATCAATCAATCAAGCATCCTCGAAGACACATTAATTGTCTGTCGTCTGCAGATGCTTTCAACAATTTGGACAAGGCTCAAATTTTGTCCTTTGGTAAAGAGTGAAAGAGTATCCACATGACAACAAAGTTTTAGGCTTGCCCAACTTGTTGAAAGCCGTTGTGGGCGCCAAAGTAAATGAGGCTCAAAGGGTGAGAGTTGCTCTTTTGTCAAGGGAATGGTACAAAGCTTTGTGGAAAAAGAGAAAATGCAGGTGTCCAGCATTTCTTCCTTTTCCCACATTGTTTAACCCTTTACTACACAATCCCGAGTTTTAACGACCCTGAGAAAGAAGCCTTTTAAAACATTGTGGGAAAAGGAGAAAATGCTGGTAACCAGCATTTTCTCCTTTTCCCACAATGTTTTCTACCCTTCCCAAAACAATTTTTTGGTAACATTTATTTTGTTGTCTGCAAATGCTTTCAATTTAGGACAGTCTAAAATGTTGCTGTTTGGTAAAGGGTTAACAAAGGCTTTTTATTCAGGATTGTTTAACTCTCTACCAGACTACAAAATTTTATGCTAGTTCTACTTGAAAGCATTTGCAGACGACAAAATAAAAGTGACTCAAACATTGAAATTTGTTTTGGGAAGGGTAGAAAACATTGTTGAAAAAGGAGGAAATGCTGGTTACCAGCATTTTCTCTTTTCCCCACAATGTTTTCAAAAGGCTTCTTCTTCAGGGGCGTTAAAAGTCAAACAAACAAAAATTAAACCTCGTATGTAACATCTGCTGCTTATCAAAAAGGTTTACTGCAGAAGTTTACGAGATAAATGAAGCGTCCTTTGGTCTGTTTATGCAGTTCACAATTCTGGTTCATTTATTTTGCACTAATTTAGTGCCGTAATTTAGCTTTTCTGTCAAAGGCCTGTAAACAATTTCAAGGCCAAAGAAATACCAGGGAAAAAAAGTTTGGACACGTCCATCTTGACGGTATGTGCAGAGGACAAATAGGATTTGGCTCAAATGATAAGATTTGTTACTGAAAAGGTAGAGAATGTTGTGGGCAAAGGAGAGTAGACAATCCTTACAGAAAAGGCTTTTGAAAACATAGTGGAAAAAGGAGGAAATGCTGGTAACCAGCATTTTACCCTTTCCGTCAATGTTTTCTACGCTATTACAGACAGAAATCATCATTTGAGCTTCATTTAGTTTGTCGTTTGCAAATGCTGTCAACCCAGCCGGGCAGACACTTTGGTTAGGCGTATATGACTCTTTACGTGGTGGTTGCTGCTTCGATACCCGGTTGAGACAAACTTTCTTTCCATAGATTATTTCCCTCTTACCTCTGATGCAAGTGAGGAAAGCAGTCAGTGGCTTGGAAAGAAAGTTGTTTCAGTACTGGTGTGAGAAAGCCAGGAAACACATGCATAGGTGCACTGTTAGTTTGAGTACTAGAGTATTTTGCTTTTGAAAAAATCTCGAAAGGGGTAAAACCTTCATTCAATCAGCCTTTCCTGTGAATGATTGCCCTTTTGTGGTATATAGGTTATAGGATCTGACATAATGCTGGCATTTGAGATAAAATTTTTATTAAAGTGCCAGTAGTTACCAAATGTAAACAAGGAGGGGGAGGGGGGTAAAGGGTAAAATGTCTTTTATTTTATATTATACCTTTTAAAAGTATGAAAAATTATTGTGAACATGATAATCTGTTATTGTACGGTCAACCTGTTTGTTACTCGCTAGCAGGAAAATTTATAACTATGTGAAAAGTAAACAAAAGATAGAGCCATCTGGCAACCTTTGACCTAGTTAGCTCCACTGGCCGAAGGCCAGCGGGCTTATGTCATTGCCCGGTGTCCGTCGTGCGTCCGTGCTTCCGTCCGTCTGTGCGTCCGTCCGTCCGTGCGTTAACTTTTATTTCAAACATATTCTTCTCTGAAACTACCCATCCAATTTTCATGAAACTTCACAGAAATGATCCTGCCATGGTCCTCTTCATAATTTCTTGAAAGAATTTGATTCCTTCAAAAACTCTGGTTGCCATGGCAACAAAACTGAAAAATATTGGAAATCTTTAAAAATCTTCTTGTCTGAAACCATAAGGCATAGGGCTACCAAATTTGGCATGTAGCTTTATGTAGTAGACCTCTATCAAGTTTCTTCAAATTATAGCTCTGGGGTCAAAATTGGCTCTGTGCCAGGGGTCACAAGTTTTACATAGGCTTATATAGAGAAAACTTTAAAAAATCTTCCTGTACCTAGCCATAAGGCCTAGAGCTACCAAATTTTGCATGTTGCTATATCTAGTGGGCCTCTACCAAGCGGGCCAAAATTTTAGCCCTGGGGTCAAAATTGGCCCCACTGCAGGGGTCACAAGTTTTACATGGGCTTACATAGTGACAACTTAAGAAATCTTCCTGTTTTGATTTTTTTTTTTTTAAATTAGCCTTGCATCAGGGGTCTTATTGTTTTACAGAGGCTTCATATGGACAAAACTTGAAAATCACCTTATTTATAACCATACAGCATAGACTTGTATTATTTTGGCATGTGGCTTTATCTTGTGGACCTCTACCAGGGTTCAAGTAATTATAGCTCTGGGATCAAAAATGGCTTTGCCTTGCAGGTCTCAACTTTCACATGGGCTTTTACAGAGAAAACTTTGTAAGTCTTCATTTTGAAACCATTTGGCTCAGAATTGAAATGTTTAGTATTTATGGTTTATATTTATAAGCCAGTGGAGCGATACAGGGCCATCATGGCCCTCTTGTTTTTGAAATTCATTTTCCTGCCAGTAACTAACACTTGGACTGATCGTACAATAACAGATTGTCATCTTCACAATAATTTTCATACTGTTAATTTAAATGTTATCATTTAAAGTTAAATGTATTTATTACCGCATTTGTTTATATTTAGCAGCTATTGGGCCTTTAACTTTATCATTACTGACTCAAGAAATTCCACTTTTTTACGAAGTCTAAAAGAAGATTCCCACTGCTATTGAATATGAATTGTGTCATAGTCTATCATCAGGTAGCGGATGGTGTAGATCAAAGATCAGACTGCAGGTTCTGTGCAGTCTGATCTTGATCTACGCTGTCCGCAAAATCCATTTATGTCGTCATTAGTAGAGAAAGAGTTAAAGGTAGAGGGTAAATTATGACTTCTACTACAGTAAATGCTGTCCATATGGAAGAGTAAAAAATATGTAGCTTGTTAACCCTTTCCCAAACGACAAATTTTGGACTGGTCCAAATTGAAAGAGTTTGCAGACGACAATTTTAAATTTGATGAAAATGGCAGAAAGGTCTCAAAAAGGGTAGAAAACACTGTGGGAAAAGGAGAAATTGCTCGTTACGAGCAATTTCTCCTTTTCCCACAGTGTTTTCAAAAGACTTGTAATGCAGACATGTGAAAACCAGGGCTTGTTTGGGAAAGGGTTAACTCTGTACCAAATGACAAGGCCTGCCTGGGTAGCTCAGTGGTTAGCGTATCTGACTCATGACCTGGTGGTTGCGAGTTCAATACATGGTTGAGGCGAACTTCCTTTCTGGCGATTTTTCACCTCTCACCTCTGATGCATACTTGTGAGAAAAGTAGTCAGTGGCTTTGGAAAAAAAGTTGTGCCAGTAGTGGTGAGAGAAAGCCAGGAAACACATGGATGTGTCACTGACTGCCATGATATGACTTGAGCTGTTGAAATGGCGTCAACCCCTTACCACACAATCCTGACTTTTGACGAATCTTAAAAAGAAGCCTTTTGAAAACATTGTGGGAAAAGAAGAAAATGTTGGTAACCAGCATTTTCTCCTTTTCCCACAATGTTTTCTACCCATCCCGAAACAAATTTCAACTTTTGAGTCACATTTATTTTGTCGTCTGTAAATGCTTTCAATTTGGATCAGTCTAAAATTTTGTCGTTTGGTAAAGAGTTAAACTAAACCAAACTAAAACCAAACTACAAAATTTTCGATTTCTGCAGATTCAATACTTTTGCAGGTGACAAACTGAATGTGGCTCAGTTGATGAAATTTGTCTCTTAACTCTTTACCACACAATCCCAAGTTTTCACGACCCTTGAGAAATAGCCTTTTGAAAACCTTGGGGGGGGAAAGCAGAAAATGCTGGTAACCAGAATTTTCTCCTTTTCCAGCAAGGTTTTCTACATTTTCAGAAACAATAGCCATTTTTAGCTCACCTGAGCATGAAGTGCTCATGGTGAGCTATTGTGATCGTGCTGTGTCCATCATCCGTCGTGCGACGTGCGACGTCCGTTGTCCGTCGTCAACTTTTTACCTTGTGTACGCTCTAGAGGCCACATTTTCAGTCTGATCTTCATGAAACTTGGTCAGAATGTTTATCTTGATAAAATCTCGGACGAGTTCGAAATTGGGTCATGTGGGATCAAAAACTAGGTCACTAGGTCAAATCTTAGAAAAACCTTGTGTACACTCTAGAGGCCACATTTTCAGTCCGATCTTCATGAAACTTGGTCAGAATGTTTGTCTTGATAAAATCTCAGACGAGTTTGAAATTGGGTCACATGGGGGCAAAAACTAGGTCACTAGGTCAAATCTTAGAAAAACCTTGTGTACACTCTAGAGGTCACATTTTCAGCCAGATACTTGTGAAATTTGGTCAGAATGTTTGTCTTGATAAAATCTCGGACAGGTTCGAAATTGGGTCACTTGGGGTCAAAAACTAGGTCACTAGGTCAAATCTTAGAAAAACCTTGTGTACGCTCTAGAGGCCACATTTTCAGTCCGATATTCATGAAACTTGGTCAGAATGTTTGTCTTGATAAAATCTCGGACAAGTTCGAAATTGGGTCATGTGGGGTCAAAAACTAGGTCACTAGGTCAGATCTTAGAAAAACCTTGTGTACGCCCTAGAGACCACATTTTCAGTCCAATCTTCATGAAACTTGGTCAGAATGTTTGTCTTGATAAAATCTCAGACAAGTTCAAAATTGGGTCACTTGGGGTCAAAAACTAGGTCACTAGGTCAAATCTTAGAAAAACCTTGTGTACGCTCTAGAGGCAACATTTTCAGCCAGATACTTGTGAAATTTGGGAAGAATGTTTGTCTTGATTAAATCTCGGACGAGTTCGAAATTGGGTCATGTGGGGTCAAAAACTAGGTCACTAGGTCAAATCTTAGAAAAACCTTGTGTACGCTCTAGAGGCCACATTTTCAGTCCGATCTTCATGAAACTTGGTCAGAATGTTTGTCTTGATAAAATCTCGGACGAGTTCGAAATTGGGTCATGTGGGGTCAAAAACTAGGTTAGTAGGTCAAATCTTAGAAAAACCTTGTGCACGCTCTAGAGACCACTTTTTTAGTCCGATCTTCATGAAACTTGGTCAGAATGTTTTTCTTGATAAAATCTCGGGACGCGTTCAAAATTGGGTCACTTGGGGTCAAAAACTAGGTCACTAGGTCAAATCTTAGAAAAACCTTGTGTATGCGCTAGAGGCCACATTTTCAGCCAGATACTTGTGAAATTTGGTCAGAATGTTTGTCTTGATAAATTCTCGGACGAGTTTGAAATTGGGTCATGTGGGGTCAAAAACTAGGTCACTAGATCAAATCTTAGAAAATCCTTGTGTACGCTCTAAAGGCCACATTTTCAGTCCAATCGTCATGAAACTTGGTCAGAATGTTTGTCTTGATAAAATCTTGGACGTGTTTGAAATTGGGTCATGTGGGGTCAAAAACTAGGTCAGTAGGTCAAATCGTAAAAAAACCTTGCGTATGCTCTAGAGGCCACATTTTCAGCCAGATGCTTGTGAAATTTGGTCAAAATGTTTGTCTTGATAAAGTCTCAGACAAGTTTGAAATTGGGACATGTGGGGTCAAAAACTATGTCACTAGGTTAAATCTGAGCAAAACCTTGTGTACGCTCTAGAGGCCACATTTTTAGTCCAATCCTCATGAAACTTGGTGAGAATGTTTGTCTTGATAAGATCTCGGACACGCACAAAATTGGGTCATGTGGGGTCAGAAGCTAGGTCACAAGGTCAAATCTTAGAAAAACCTTTAGTACGCTGTAGAGGCCACATTTTCAGTCTGATCCTCATGAAACTTGTTCAGAATGTTTGTCTTGATAAAATCTACGCTCTAGAGGCCATATTTTTAGTCCGATCCTCATGAAACTTGGTTAGAATGTTTGTCTTGATAAAATCTCGTACAAGCACAAAATTGGGTCATGTGGGGTCAAAAACTAGGTCACTAGGTCAAATCTTAAAAAAACCTTGTGTACGCTCTAGAGGCCACATTTTCAGTCAGGTACTTGTGAAATTTGGTCAAAATGTTTGTCTTGATAAAATCTCAGATGATTTCGAAATTGGGTCATGTGGGGTCAAAAATTAGGTCACTAGGTCAAATCTTAGGAAAACCTTGTGTGTGCTCTAGACGCCACATTTTCAGTCAGATACTTGTGAAAGTTGGTCAGAATGTTTGTCTTGACAAAATCTAGGATTAGTTTGAAATTGGGTCATGTTGGGTCAAAAACTAGGTCACTAGGTCAAATCTTAGAAAAACCTTTTGTGTGCTCTAGAGGCCACATTTTCAGTCAGATACTTGTGAAACATGGTCAGAATGTCTGTCTTGATAAAATCTTGCACAAGTTAAAAAATAGGTAATGTGGGGTCAAAAACTAGGTTAGTAGGTCAAATCATAGAAAAACCTTGTGTGAGCTCCAGGGGCCTCATTTTCAATCAGATACTTGTGAAACTTGGTCAGAATGTTTGTCTTGATAAAATTTGGACAAGTTTGAAATTGGATCATGTGGGGTCAAGAACTAGGTCACTAGGTCAGATTTAAGAAATGCCTTGTGGGTACTCTAGAGGCCACATTTGTCGCTCAATTGACTTGAAAATTGGTCAGGATGTTTTTCTTAATTAAATCTAAGAAAACTTGAGTCATAAGTAGGTCACTAGGTCAAATTAAAGAAATACCTTGTGGACACTCTAGAAGCCACATTTTTCACTCAATTGACTTGAAAATTGGTCAAAACATTTGTCTTAATTAAATCTTAGATGAGTTTGAAATTTGGTCACTTGGGGTCATTTTGCCTATTGGCTCAGGTGAGCGATCCAGGGCCATCATGGCCCTCTTGTTTCAGCTGAATTTAATGTCATCTGCCTTGAATATGGACCAGTCTGATATTTTGTCGTTTGGTAAAGAGTTAAAGGGTAGAAAACATTGTGGGAAAAGGAAAAAAATGCTGGTTAACCCATTACCACATGACAAAGTTTTAGCCTTGCCCAAATTGAAAGCACTTGCAGACAACAATTTCAGTGTGCCTCAAATGGCGCAATTTTTCTTTGATAGGAAAGAAAACAATGTGGGAAAAGGAGAAAATTCTGGTTACCAGCATTTTCTCCTTTTCCCACAATGTTTTCAAAAGGCTTCTTTCACAGGGGCGTTAAAAGGCGTCATTGTGTGGTAAAGGGTTAAGTGGTTCCCACAGCATGCTCTTTTTTCCCCACATTATTTACATTAAAGTCTTAAGTCTTTTCTCAAGGTCATGAAAAGACAGATTTGTGTGGTAAGATATCAAAGAATTAAAATATCGATAAATCATATCAAGGAATGTCTGTCCTTGGAGAAGAGAGAAATATTTAAAGATTTTATAATAGTCACCTTGACCTTGCAAGTGGTGGAAAGACCTCTTGAAGAAGTGGGTGAACCCTTTACCATATGACTTTTATCAACCCTGAGAAAGATGAAAAGATTATGGAAAAAGGAAAAAAAAATGCCGGTAACCCTTTCCAAAACGAATTCCAATTTTTTAGTTACATTTGATTTGTCGTCTGCAAATGCTTTGAATTTAGACTAGTCTAAAATTTCTTTGTTTGATGACGAGTAACTTTACCAAACGACAAAATTTTGGACTCGTCTAAATCCAAAACATTTGCAGACGACTGCTTAACCCTTTACTACTCAATACTGACTGTTAATTAACGACCTTGAGAAAGAAAACTTTTGAGAACAGTGTGGGAAAATGAGAAAGTGCTGGTAACCAGCATTATCTCCTTTTTCCACAATGTTTTCTACACTTTTTAAAATAAAGCTCAATTTTTGAGTTGCATTTATTTTGTTGTCTGCAAATGCTTTTATTTTGGACTATTCTAAAATTTTGTTGTTTGGTAAAGATTTAAATGGGGCTCAAGTTATTTTAAGGGTTACTTAGAAAACGTGGGAAAAGGAGAAAATGCTGCTTACCAGCATTATCTCCTTTTCCCACAGATTTTTCCAAAACCTACTTCAGGGTGTCATTAAAACTCGGGATTGTGTGGTAAATGGTAAAAGGAGAGAAAACTGTAAGAAAAAAACAAACTTTTCATGGTACTGGTATTTCTTCAATGGGTTATGTAGCCCATAACCCTTTACCAAACAACAAATTTTGGACTGGTCCAAATTGAAAGCGTTTGCAGACAACAATTTTAAATTTGATGAAAATGGCAGAAAGGTCTCAAAAAGAGTAGAAAACACTGTGGAAAAAGGAGAAATTGCTCGTTACGAGCAATTTCTCCTTTTCCAACAGTGTTTTCAAAAGACTTGTACTGCAGACACGTGAAAACCAGGGCTTGTTTGGGAAAGGGTTAAGATATTTTTAGATTACCAGCCAGAATTTGGCGATTGCTTGTAGAAATGCCATGTGATCAATAACATGCGTCAATTTCAGATCATATTTAAATCAGAACGATGACGTCATATTTGACCTCATGAACATGGACAGGGTTACAGATTGCACCTGTCCATGCTTTCTTGGAGTTTCTTTTACTAGTACTACAAACAAAATTCTTTCCAAGCCGCGGGCTGCTTTCCCACAAAACCATCATCAAGTCAATGGTCAGCAGTGGGAGGGGAATGAATTCTGGCACAATGACTATTATCAACTCTAGGAAAGCATGGATAGTTGCACTGGCCACCACGATATAACTTGAAATAATGTTGAAAACAATGTTAAACAATATACAGTTGATCATTCAATCAATCCAGGGGTTGTTAAAACTTTGTATTGTGTTGTACAGGTTAACAGCATTTTCTCCTTTTTCCTCTATGTTTTCAAAAGCTTCCTACCTCAGATCGATCTGAAACTCAAGGTTGTATGGCAGAGACTTTAATATCATTGAGCCATGCTCTGACAAAAAGGGGCTTAATGCATCTCTGTGATGTGTGATACCAAGCGAGTCATCGCATGATTACAAATGCATAAAGCCCATTTTGTCTAACAACAGACAGAATCCTGAGGTAGACTGGTCCTTGGGCTTGCAGAAAATAGACCGATAACAAAAGGTTTCAGCACAGGTCAGCCTGCGCGGAGTGCGCAGGCTGACTTGGGTCGATATTATTTGCAGATGCATGAAGCCCCTTTTTCATAGAGCATGGTCCAATTATATAATAACCCTAAAAGGTATTTAAATATAGTGCCTTAATAATAGTCCCTTTCATGACTACAGTTGCCTTTGCTGTCAGTGTAGATTAAGATCAGGCTGCACAAAATATGCAGCCTGATCTTTTATCTCCTGGGTAACTGTCGGCTTTGCAGAAACACTGTAGATGAAAGCAATCACGAAAGTGCAGTTATTTGGCTTGTGTTTCTAGGAATAAAATGTCTAATAGGTTAGTTTAGCGCTCTAAGGGTTATTCTATAAATAGCTGTATATAGATATAGTGCAGAAAGTTGAAATAGGCTAAGAATGTTGTGTAACAACAAACACTTCCTAACCCTTAACCCTTAAAGCGCTGGAACCAACTTAACTTGTTTTTGCTGACAGTGTAGATCAAGATCAGACTGCATAGAACATGCAGTCTGATCTTTGATCTACACTGTCAGCTACTTCAATACACCTTCTGGCTAAAACAACCTTGAAATGACAATATTTCGGATGTTTTTCTTCACTAAAGGTTTATTTCATAAATTCAGCACTCTAAGGGTTAAAGCGCCGAATAAACCCAGTGGTCATTTTCATTCTAGAATAAAACCAATATAATTGCAAATGCATGGCTACCTTTTGCCTGTAGTGTTTTAACATAGCGGACAGTGTAGATCAAAGATCAGGCTGCATGTTTTGTGCAGCCTGATCTTGATCTACACTGGCCGCTAATGCAACTATAATAGTGAAAGGTGCTTTAAGGGCTATTCTTTACCAGACAACAAAAATTTAGACTTTTCAAAAATGAAGACATAATTTGCAGACGACAGATTTAATTCGACTAAAAGTAGTAGAGTTTTCTTTGAATGAGTAGATAACATTGATAGAAAAAAGAAGAAAATGCTGGTTACCAGCATTTTCTTCTTTTCCCACAATGTTTTTTAAAAGCGTCTCTTCCTCAGGCTTGTTAAGATTCGGGATTGTTTGGTAAAATGTTAACTCTTACCAGAGAGGACAGAAATGTCGACTGGTCCATTTCGAAAGCATTTACGGATGACATTTAACCCTTTACCTCATAATCCTGACTTTTAACGACCCTGAGGAAGGAGGCCTTGTGAAAACATTGTGGGAAAAGGAGAAAATGCTGGTAACCAGCATTTTCTCCTTTTCCCACAATATTTTCTTCCCAACCTAAAACAAATTTCAATTTTTAGCTCCACTGGCCAAAGGCCAGCGGGCTTATGTCATGGCCCGGTGTCCGTCGTGCGTCCGTCCGTCAGTCCGTGCGTGCGTGCGTCCGTCCGTCTGTCCGTGCGTTAACTTTTATTTCAAACACCTTCTTCTCTGAAACTACCCATCCGATTTTCACGAAACTTCACAGAAATGATCCTGCCATGGTCCTCTTCAGAATTTCTTGAAAGAATTTGATTCCTTCAAAAACTCTGGTTGCCATGGCAACAAAACTGAAAAATATTGGAAATCTTTAAAAATCTTGTCTGAAACCATAAGGCATAGGGCTACCAAATTTGGCATGTAGCTTTATGTAGTAGACCTCTATCAAGTTTCTTCAAATTATAGCCCTGGGGTCAAAATTGGCTCTGCGCCAGGGGTCACAAGTTTTACATAGGCTTATATAGAGTAAACTTTAAAAATCTTCCTGTACCTAGCTATAAGACCTAGAGCTACCAAATTTTGCATGTAGCTATATCTAGTGGGCCTCCACCAAGTGGGCCAGAATTTTAGCCCTGGGGTCAAAATTGGCCCCACCGCAGGGGTCACAAGTTTTACATGGGCTTACATAGTGACAACTTAAGAAATCTTCCTGTTTTGATTTTTTTTTTTGAAATTAGCCTTGCATCAGGGGTCTTATGTTTTACAGAGGCTTCATATGGACAAAAATTGAAAATCACCTTATTTATAACCATACACCATAGACTTGTATTATTTTGGCATGTGGCTTTATCTTGTGGACCTCTACCAGGGTTCAAGTAATTATAGCTCTGGGATCAAAAATGGCTTTGCCTTGCGGGTCTCAACTTTCACATGGGCTTTTACAGAGAAAACTTTGTAAGTCTTCATTTTGAAACCATTTGGCTCAGAATTGAAATGTTTAGTATTTATGGTTTATATTTATAAGCCAGTGGAGCGATACAGGGCCATCATGGCCCTCTTGTTTAGTCAAATCTAATTTGTCATCTGCAAATGCTTTCAATTTGGACAAGTCTAAAATTTTGTCGTTTGGTAAAGAGTTAATGCATGTGCCAAAAATGATGGGATTGGCCTAATTATGCTGGTTACCAGCATTCTCACCTTTTCTCCTTTTACCCCCCAAAAAGTGGCTTTAAAAGTTAATATATCTCTTGTTGCTTAACCTTTTACCACACAATCCAAAGTTTTAATGACCCTATGAGAAAATGCTGGTTGTTAGCATTTTCTCCCTTTCCCACAATATTTTCAAAAGGCTTCTTTCTCAGGGTCGTAGAAAGTCGGGATTCTGTAAAAGGTTAACCCTTTACCACACAATCCTGACTTTTAATGACCTTTTCAAAACAATGTGGGAAAAGGAGAAAATGCTGTTAAGCAGCACAATGTTTTCTACCCTTCTCAAAAGATAAATTTCACTTTTTAAGTAAAATTTTGTTGTTGTCTGCATCATGCTTTCAA
The DNA here is from genome assembly GCA_945859785.2 of Tridacna gigas. Lineage (NCBI taxonomy): Eukaryota > Metazoa > Mollusca > Bivalvia > Cardiida > Cardiidae > Tridacna > Tridacna gigas. The sequence goes on from OX244035.2 coordinate 7,429,933, forward strand.
TTTGGACAGATGTAAAATTTTGTCGTAAAGAGTTAAGAGACAGTATTGTTTTGTAAAGGGTTACTGTAACTCATTTGCATCTATGACCTGACTCTTTACCAGACAACAAAATCTTAGACTAGTCCAAATTGAAAGCATTTGCAGACGACAAAATAAATGTGACTGAAAAACTACAATTTGTTCTAGGAAGGTTAGAAAACATTGTGGGAAAAGGAGAAAATGCTGGCACTTTTGCATTTTTGACGCGCAAAATGAAAGCCTGATGCAACAAAATTGATACATCACGTCTTCCTTGACGCAAGATAAACCAGAGCTAAAAAATAATGTAGAAGATTGATTTAATAAATATATCTTACAAAATCATCAGGATTATAACTGCAGAATCATATCGAAACGGCTTTCTAACACTGGATTGTTTGTTTCCAGTTTAATGAATTGGTCTAAAAAGTGACATTATTCTGTGACACCGCTGTCATCTGGCATATGTTACTGTATGGAATCCGTACTTAAACTTTTTGTCCGCATTTTAGACCATACTCTATGATGGTCACCGACTTGCTAGGAGTAATCAGGATGACAGACGACAATTTCTATGAGGTCATTGTTTTCAACTTTTACCTTTAATACCATACTGCCATTTAAACTTTTTAGTATAATGCGACATCTACAAACTGGCAGAGGCAAACAACACGCGGAACAAAAAGTTAAAGACCATGAAACGTAAAGTTTCTGAATGACCCCCAAAATTCCAAACAGCCAGTCACAGATGACCCCCAAAATTTATGAGCTAGGAGAAACACTGGGCGACATTAAAAAACGCAAGTTGCATTGAGTCTGATGGTGAAGAATAAGATCAGAGGGCACAGAAAGAGCAGTTTGATACTGGGTCTACATTGTATTTGTATTTCCTGAGTAAGTCAATGAATTATGAAGCAATCTTGAAATTATTTGATGGTCTCTCTTTTTTTTGTGGGCTGAAAATATCTAATTTCATTTTATTTGGCAGACTGGAATCACAAAGGGGGAAAGGGACCTGTGAGCCACACACCATGATGAAAAAATATTTATTAGTCAAGGGTGATAATAAATTTGTTTTTATCCCTTAGAGGCAGAATAAATCCTGATGACATTTTTAATCTGGAAATAAGACCAAGATAATTGTAATTTTAAAGATACATATATACTCGTTTTCAGCCAGTTTTTAACCCATTTCATCTTTATTTATAAACTATAATAATTCTTGTATCTTCATGCCAAGTGATGCCCCTGATGGTTGCAAGATTGCATAGATTATGGCTGATAAAGAATGCATTTCATTTTCTGAAGGCCATCAAAGATTAAATCACAGTTGTGACTTAAATTGAATATTTCAGATATAATGTATTCATCCCTTACACCCTTATATCGTTAATCTATGTTTCTAAGCTGACTAAATTCAGAACCATTCTACAGTCTGTCAAATTTTAACAGCGTTTTGTCTCTCTTGTTGTAAAAATGTATCTTTAAGAATGCTGTTTTCCAGAATGTCACAGCAGAGTGGGCAGTGTTGATCAGATATCAGACTGCATGTTTTATGCAGCTTGATCTTGATCTACATTGACCACCAAGGCAATTATAATCATGAAAGGGGCTTTAGGGTTAACCCTTTACCATGCCACAGAGTTTTTAACTTGAAAAATTGAAAGCACTTGCAGTCGACAAATTACACATAGGTCAAAATTAAGGATGGAACTTCTGTTGAAAAGATATGAAAACATTGCAGGAAAAGGAGAGCAGCACTTTCTCCTTTTCCTGTGATGTTTTCCAAAGCCTAAACTGTCTCAGGGTTGTTTAACCGCTTAGTACCACACAAGCCTGATTTTGACGACCAGTAGGAAGATGGCTTTTGAAAACATTGTGGGATTAAAAGGAGAAAATACTGGTAAACAGATTTTTGTCCTTTTCCCACAATGTTTTATACTCTTTTAAAGCCAAGCTCCATCATTAATGAGCCATGCCTAATTTGACACCTGCATAATTAATATACTTTTACTGTGGGCAAGTCTAAAATTGTGTTTTCTGGTAAAGGGTTCACCCATTACCACGCAATGCCGAGTTTTAATGCCACTGGGAAATTAGACTTTTGAAAAAATTTTCGGAAAAGAAGAAAATGCTGGTAACCAGCATTTTCTCCTTTTCCTATAATGTTTTCTGACCTTTCAGAAGCAAATCCAATCATTTGAGCCACATTTAATGTGTCGTGTGCCAATGCTTTGAATTATAGACCAGTCAAAAATATTGTAATCTGGTAAAGAGTTAACCGTTTACCACACAGTGCCGACTTTTAATGACCCTGAGGAAGAAAGCTTTTGAAAACACTGTGGGAAAAGGAGAAAATGCTGGTAACCAGCATTTTCTCCTTTTCCCATAATGTTTTCTACCATATCAAAACAAAAATCACATCATTTGAGCCACATTAAAATTGTCGTCCGCAAGTGCTTTAATTTTGGACAGGTATAAATTTTTGCTGTGTGGTAAAGAGTTAAAAGGTTTTGATTGTTTGGTAAATGGAAAAGACTAAGACTTCTTCAAACAAAATGCAGACAACAGAAAAATGAATTGGGCTCTGAGTTAACCCCTTTCCCAAACAACAAATTTTGGACTGGTCCAAATTGAAAGAGTTTGCAGACGACACTTTTAAATTTGATGAAAATGGCAGAAAGTTCTCAAAAAGTGCAGAAAACACTGTGGGAAAAGGAGAAATTGCTCGTTATGAGCAATTTCTCCTTTTCCCACAGTGTTTTCAAAAGACTTGTAATGCAGACACGTGAAAACCAGGGCTTGTTTGGAAAAGGGTTAAAGAAAGATTTGTCTTTGAAAGGGTATTTAAACCCCTCGGTAGCGCTAAACGTTACTGGGGCGCTTTTGTGGGCAATGTAGATTTTAATCAGACTGCAGAGAACGTGCAGTCTGATCTTTGATCTTAATAACACTGTCCGTGATGGCATTTTTTTCCTTGTTTAAATCAACTTTGAAATGGCTATATCTTGGTTTTTCCGATCGAATGGAACGTTTTGTTTCTTTTATTTAGCAGCTGAACTGTTAAACTTTGTCTAAAAAGCAAGAAATGGTTTTCTCCTTTTGTCATAATGTTTTCAGAAGCCATCTCCCTCAAAGTGTTTAAAAAGACTGGATTGTTTTGTTAAGGTTTACGACACAATCTGGAGTTTCAGCGACCTTGAGAAAAGAAGGCTTTTAAAAATGTTGTTGGAAAAAGAGAAATGCTGGTAACTAGCATTTTCTCCGTTTTCAACAATGTTTCCCACCCACTCAAAGAAGAAATTCCATCATTTGACCCACATTTATTAGCTCACCTTAGCAAAACGTGCTAAAGGTGAGCTATTGTGATTGCCCTATGTCCGGCGTCCGTCGTCCGTCAACAATTTCTTTAAACATCTTCTTCTCATAAACCATTTGGCCAATCTTGATGAAATTTGGCAGGGATGTTCCTTGGGTGAAGCTCTACCAAAACTGTTCAAAGAATTGAATTCCACCCACAACTCTGGTTGCCATGGCAACAAAAAGGAAAAAAAAAGCAAAATCTTTGAAAATCTTCTCCTCTGAAACTAGAAGGCGCAGAGCTTTGATATTTGGTATGTAGCATCTCCTAGTGGACCTCTACCAAGTTTGTTCATTTGATGCCCCTGGGGTCAAAAAGGCCCCGCCCCGGGGGTCACAAGTTTGAGCATAGTAACAAAGAAGGAAAACTTTAAAAATCTTCTTCTCTGAAACTTGATGGCGTAGAGCTTTGATATTTGGCATGTAGCATCTCCTAGTGGACCTCTACCAAGTTTGTTCATATGATGCCCCTGGGGTCAAAATTGGCCCCGCCCCGGGGGTCACAATTTCCAACATAGCAACAAAGAAGGAAAACTTTAAAAAATCTTCTTCTCTAAAACTAGAAGGCATAGAGCTTTGATATTTGGCATGAAGCATCTCCTAGTAGAACTCTACCAAGTTTGTTCATATGATGCCCTTGGGGTCAAAACTTGCCCTGCCCTGGGGGTCACAAATTCGAACATAGGAACAAAGAGGGGAAAATTTAAAAATCATCTTCTCTGAAAATGGAAGGCGTAGAGCTTTCATATTTGGTATGTAGCATTGCGTAGTGGACCTCTACCAAGTTTGTTTATATGATGCCCCTGGGGTCAAAACTGGCCCCGCCCCGGGGGTCACAAGTTTGAGCATAGTAACAAAGAAGGAAAACTTTAAAAATCTTCTTCTCTGAAACTTGAAGGCATAGAGCTTTGATATTTGGCATGTAGCATCTCCTAGTGGACCTCTACCAAGTTTGTTCATATGATGCCCCTGGGGTCAAAACTGGCCCCGCCCCGGGGGTCACAATTTCCAAGATAGCAACAAAGAAGGAAAACTTTAAAAATCTTCTTCTCTAAAACTAGAAGGCATAGAGCTTTGATATTTGGCATGAAGCATCTCCTAGTAGAACTCTACCAAGTTTGTTCATATGATGCCCTTGGGGTCAAAACTGGCCCTGCCCCGGGGGTCACAAGTTCGAACATAGGAACAAAGAGGGGAAACTTTAAAAATCATCTTCTCTGAAAATGGAAGGCGTAGAGCTTTCATATTTGGTATGTAGCATTGCCTAGTGGACCTCTACCAAGTATGTTCATATGATGCCCCTGGGGTCAAAACTGGCCCCGCCCTGGGGGTCACAAGTTTGAGCTTAATAACAAAGAAGGAAAACTTTAAAAATCTTCTTCTCTGAAACAGGAAGGCATGGAGCTTTGATATGTGGTATGTACCATCTTCTAGTGGATCTCTACCAAGTTTGTTCATATGATGCCCTTGGGGCAAAAGTTGGCCCTGCCCCGGGGGTCACAAGTTCGAACATAGGAACAGAGAAGGAAAACTTTAAGAATCATCTTCTCTGAAACTGGAAGGTGTAGAGCTTTGATATTTTGTATATAGCATCACCTAGTAGACCTCTACTAAGTTTGTTCATATGATGCCCTTGGGATCAAAACTGGCCCTGCCCCGGGGGTCACAAGTTCAAACATAGGAACAAAGAAGGAAAACTTTAATTTTTTTTTCTCTTAAATGGGAAGGCACAGAGCTTTGATATTTGGTATGTAGCATCTCCTAGTGGACTTCTACAAAGTTTGTTCCAAGGATGCTGCTTGGGTCAGAACTGGCCCAGCCCCTGGGGTCACAAGTTTTGAACATAGGAACAAAGAAGGAAAACTTTAAAATTCTTCTTTTCTGAAACGGAAAGGTGTGGAGCTTTGATATTTGGTATGTTGCATCTCAGAGTGGACCTCTACCAAGTTTGTTCATATGATGCCCCTGGGTCAAAACTGGCCCCGCCCCAGGGGTCACAAGTTCGAACATAGGAACAAAGAAGGAAAAGTTTAAATTTCTTTTTCTCTTAACCCTTTCCCAAACAAGCCCTGGTTTTCACGTGTCTGCAGTACAAGTCTTTTAAAAACACTGTGGAAAAAGGAGAAATTGCTCGTAACAAGCAATTTCTCCTTTTCCCACAGTGTTTTCTACCCTTTTTGAGACCTTTCTGCCATTTTCATCAAATTTAAAATTGTCGTCTGCAAACTCTTTCAATTTGGACCAGTCCAAAATTTGTCGTTTGGGAAAGGGTTAAAAGGGAAGGTGTAGAGCTTTGATATTTGGTATGTAGCATCTCCTAGTGGACCTCTACTAAGTTTGTTCCAAGGATGCTGCTTCGGTCAAAACTGGCCCAACCCCGGGTGTCACAAGTTCGAACATAGGAACAAAGAAGGAAAACCTTAAAATTCTTCTTTAAAACTGGAAGGCGTAGAGCTTTGATATTTGGTATGTAGTGATTCTCTTCTAAGTTTGTTTGCCCATCTAAGCACAACAAGTTCATTGAGTTCAAAATTGGGTCATCTTGGGTCATAAACTAGGTCACTAGGTCACTAGGTTAATTTAGAGAAATACCTTGTTGGCACTCTCAAGGCCACATTATTTGCTCAATTGCCTCGAAAATTAGTCAGAAAGTTTGTCTGTATAAAGTCTCACATAAGATAATTTGGGTCAACTTGGGTCATAAACTAGTTCACTGGGTCAATTTAAAGAAATACCTTGTTTGCACTCTGGAGGCCACATTTATTGCTCAAATGACCTGAAATTTGGCCAGAATGTTTGCCTTGATGAAATACCAGATGAGTTTGGATTTGGGTCACCTGGAACCATAAACTAGGTCACTAGGTCAAATTAAAGAAATACCTTGTGGGCACTCTAGAGGCCACATTATTTGCTTAATTGCCTTGAAAATTGGTCAGAATGTTTGTCTTTATAAAATCTCACATGAGTTTGAATTTGGGTCAACTGGGGTCATAAACTAGGTCACTTGGTCAAATTAAAGAAATAGCTAGTGGGCACTCTAGAGGCCACATTTATTATTCAGTTGATCTGAAAATTGGTTAAAATGTTTCTTTTGATATAGTCCAAGACCAGTTCAAATTTGGGTCACCTGGGGTCATAATCTAGGTCACTAGGTCAAATTAAAAAAATACCTTTAGGACACTCGAGACCACATTTTGTGCTCAATTGACTTGAAAATTGGTCAGAATGTTTGTCTTCATGAATTCTGAGTTTGAAATTGGGTCACCTGCGGTCAAAAACTAGGTCACATGGTCAAATTAAAGAAATACCTTTAAGGCACTCTACTAAGGTGAGCGACCCAGGGCCATCATGGCCCTCTTGTTTTATCGTCTGCAATTTCTTTCAATTTGGAAAAGCCTAAATTTTTGTGTTCCAGGTAAACAGTTAACCTTTAGCAAACAATTCCATGCTTTAACGACCTTGAAGTAAGAGGCTTTTGAAACATTGTGGGAAATGGAGACAGTGCTGGTAACCTGCATTTTCCCCATTTCCCACAATGTTTTCTGCTCGTCCAAAAACAAATTTCAAATTTTTAGTCACATTAATTTTGTCGTCTGCAAATGCTTTCAATTTGAACAAATGTAAAATTTTGCCACTTTAATGGGTTAATAGGACTGGATTGTTTTTGTAAAGGTTTACGACATGATCTGGAGTTTTAATGACCTTGAGAAAAGAAGGCCTAAAAACATTGTAGGAAATGGAGAAATTGCTAGTAACTTGCATTTTCTCTATGTTCAACAATGTTTCCTATCCATTCAAAGACAAATTCCGTCATTTGAGCCACATTTATTTTATCGTCTGCAATTTCTTTCACTTTAGACGAACTTAAATTTTTGTGTTTCAGGTAAACATTTAATCCCCTTTACCAAATGATCCTGTGTTTTAGCGACCCTGAAGTAAAAGGCTTTTGAAACATTGTGGGAAATGGAGAAAATGCTGATAATGCTTTGAATTTGGAGAAATCTAAAACTGTGTTGTTTGGTAAAGAATTAACCCTTTATGTTTTTATTCGCTCTAATTCAAATTCTATCATTTGTGCAACGTTTAATTTGTTGTCTGCAAATGCTTTCAGTTTGGACCTGTCAAGGATAATTGTCATTTGGTAAACAGTTAACCCATTACCAAACATTAATATTCTAGACCAGTCCAAATTGAAAGCATATGCAGACGACAAAATAAATGTTGCTCAAAAACAGAAATTTGTTTTGGGAAGTGTAGAAAACATTGTGGGAAAAGAAGAAAGTGCTGGTTACCAGCATTTTCTCCTCTTCCCACAATTTTTTCAAAAGGCTTCTTTCTTAGGGTCGTAAAAAGTCAGGATTGTGTGGTAAAGGGTTAAATGATCAAGGGGAGTGAATGATATAAAAAAGAGATAGATAAAATAAAGTTTTTACATTGTTATTTATTGTTTTTCAAAACAGTAATTGGCCTTCAGAACTTGTTTTTGTTCGGTAATAAATGGTTTTAACCCCTTACCACACAATCCCGAGTTTTAACGACCCTGAGGAAAAAGCCTTTGAAAACCTTGTGGGAAATGGAGAAAATGCTGGTAACCAGCATTTTCTCCTTTTCCCACAATGTTTTCTACCCTATTAAAGACAAGTTACATCATTTAAGTCACATTTAAATTGTCGTCTGAAAATGCTTTCAATTTGGGCCAGTCTACATTTTTATCGTTCGGTGAAGAGAAAAGAAATATAATGGATGTAAAATTGGATTTGACATTTAATGCTTAACCATACAAGAAAACCATAGACTTTCATTTTACTCAGAGGATGAACTAATTGAGATTGAATGTAATCGTTTCTTTAACACGGATATGCGCGCTTAATGACCAAAGCTGTCAATGCGCCATAAAACAACACTCATTCATTCACCGCATTCATTGAGATTGAAAGATTAAAGTTTTCTTTATTAGAGTAAAAAAACATTGTTGTAAAAGGGGGAAAGTGTTGGTAATCAGCATTTTTTCTTTTTCGCTCAGTATTTTCTATACTTTTAGGTATAAGTTCGAGCCATGTTTTATTTGTTGCCTGGAATTGAGTTCATTAACTCTCTACCACACAGTAATATTTTTGACTGGTCCAAATTGAAAGCAATTGCAGACGACAAAATAAACAGGACTCAAAAATTGAAATTTGTTTTGGGAAGGGTAGAAAACATTGTGGGAAAAGGAGAAAATGCTGGTTTCCAGCATTTTCTCCTTTTCCCAAAATGTTTTCAAAAGGCTTTTTCTTCAAGGTCGTTAAAACTCGGGATTGTGTGGTAAAGGGTTAATTCTTTACCAAACAACACAGTTTTAGATTTCTCCAAATTCAAAGCATTTGCAGACGACAATATAAATACAGGTCAAATAATGCTAAGTAATTTGTATTTTTTTTTTTAAATAGTAGAAAACATTGTGGAAACAAGGAGAAAATGATGGTCACCAGCATTTCCTTCTATTCCCACAATGCTTTCCAAAGTAATGAAATGGTGAAATCTGGTAGCTTTCTGGAGCATTGGAAGAGCCCAGGTTGCTCTGTCAGTTACTTGCTGAGCTTAAAACCCAGGGGCTGAACCCAGTAGCATGCACAATCGGCAGCATACAGGACTTGAGAACAGGGGGGTTGCTGGTTCGATCTCCAGCTCGGCCAATTTCTTTCCCAGGATTGATGATAGTCATTGCAACAGGATTTATTGCTCTCACAGCGCTGACCCCTGTTTTGACGATGAATATGTTACTAAGGAAAGCAGCTTGTGGCTTGGAAAGAATATTGTGTGGAGTACTGGTAACTGAGAAACTCCAGGAACGGATGGATAGGTGCACTGGCCACAGCAATATAACTGAAATAATGTTGAAAACGGTGTTAATTTATGCCATACAATCAGTAAAACCCAGGGCTAAACAGTTTACCACACGATCCTGAGCTGTACAACCTTGAAAGAGAGGCTGTTGAAAATGTTGAAAACAACAGAAATCATCATTTTAGTTACATTAAATTCTTCATCTGAAATTACTTTGAATTTAGTCCAGTCTAAAGTTGTGCCATTGGTAAAGGGTTCATTCTTTTACCACAGAACATAAAATTAATGTAGACTTGAAGAAATTGAACGTTTTGGCAGACAACAATTTAACCCTTTCCCAAACGACAAATTTTGGACTTGTCCAAATTGAAAGAGTTTGCAGACGACAATTTTAAATTTGATGAAAATGGCAGACAGGTCTCAAAACGGGTAGAAAACACTGTGGGAAAAGGAGAAATTGCTCGTTACGAGCAATTTCTCCTTTTCCCACAGTGTTTCAAAAGACTTGTACTGCAGACATGTGAAAACCAGAGCTTGTTTGGGAAAGAGTTAAATGTGACTCGAATGATGGAATTTGTCTTTGATAGGGTAGAAAACATTTTGCAAAAGGAGAAAATGCTGGATACCAGCATTTTCTCCTTTTCTCCACAATGTTTTCACAAGGCTTCTTTCTCAAATGTTGTTTAAGCTTGGAATTGTATGGTAAAGACTTAAATTTGCATACGCACTTTAGGCATGCAAGTATCAAGTCTGAAATCAAGTTTCAGACCACTGAACTCCATATTAAGTTGAGTAAATATTTATACTTTAGGCATGCTCATGAATACCTTTGGGTAAAGCTAGTACATGTGAATATACAGACTAAAAAATTTTGCGTAAATCCACCCACTTTAGTGAAAGATACCCCAGGGCTTAAAACTTATAGTCATTAGATATAGCTAAAATGATTGGAATTGCCTCGGAAATGGTAGAAAATGTCGATACATGACATGTGGAAAGGGTGTTTCGTGGAAATCTATGTATGTTTTAAAAATACCAATTGCTAAATTCCTAGAATTATTTTATGAAAAACTCTGTCTGGGTGGAAGATTTCAGTCACAACTTGTCTGGGTTAGGTTAACTCTTTCCCAAACGACAAATTTTGGACTGGTCCAAATTGAAAGAGTTTGCAAACGACAATTTTAAATTTGATGAAAATGGCAGAAAGTTCTCACAAAAGGGTAGAAAACACTGTGGGAAAAGGAGAAATTGCTCGTTATGAGCAATTTCTCCTTTTCCCACAGTGTTTTCAAAAGACTTGTACTGCAGACACGTGGAAACCAGGGCTTGTTTGGGAAAGGGTTAAGGATCAGGGTTAGGGGTCCTTTTCGATGAACGTGGTTTTCGACGAATTATTGCGGATCTAGAAAACATTATGGGAGTAGAAAACTTGCAAAATGAAAGTAGCAATCGGAGGTTTTTCTGAAGGAAAAGTTGTTGTACTGAGCAAGTTCTGTATTCACCAGGTAAAATGTAGAAAGAAGGGTTCTGTTGCGAGAGGGAATGAGTCAATTCATGAAAAGAATGAGTTAGTTCGTGAACACTAAAAGTGCAGCTTAATTCTTTACCACGCAGCAAAATTTTAGACAGTTCAAAATTGATAGCATTTACAGACACCATGTTAACTCTTTCACTCCTAACTCCAGGAATTACATGTTTTTTCCGAGCTCAAAAAATAGATTTCCAACGACATTCATCATAGTTTAAAAATAGAGCAGCGGACAGCATAGATCAAGATCAGACTGCACGTTCTGTGCAGTCTGATCTTGATCTACACTATCCGCAAAAGGTTGTCGTCATTAGTAGTGAAAGAGTTAAATGTCACTCAAAACTTACAATTTATCTTTCAAAGGGTAGAAAACATTTGGGGAAAGGAAGAAAATGCTGGTTACCAGCATTTTCTTCTTTTCCCACAGTGTTTCTTAAAAGGCCTCTTCAACAGGGTTGTTAAAAGTTGGGATTGTGTAGTAAGTAAAGAGTTAACTCTATACCACGCAATCCGAGTTTTTACAACCCTGAGAAAACCGCTTTTGAAAACATTGTAGGAAAAGGAGAAAGTGCAGGTAATCAGCATTTTCTCCTTTTCCAACAATGTTTTCTACCCTATGAAAGACAGAAATTGTCAGTTTAGCAACATTTGTCGTCTGCAAAAGCTTTCAATTTGGTCAAGTCCTAAATTTTGTCGTTTGGTAAAGGGTTAACCCTTTACCACAAAATCCTATAGTTAAAGGACTATGAGCAAGAAGGCTTTTGAAAACATTGGTAAACAGCAATTTTTTTCCTTTTCCAACAATGTTTTGTACTTTTTCAACCAAACGCCATCATTTTAGCTGGAAATACTAGATTGACTGCAAACGCTTCAATGTAGACAAGTGGGTAATTTCATTGTGATTGTAAATGGGTTAGAAACACGAACACATACATTTATGTTAACTCTTAACTCTTTACCACACAATCCCGACTTTTAACGACCCTGAGAAAGTTGGTTGGTTGGTTGGTTGTATTGGGGTTTAACGCCACTTTAACAGCTAAGGTCATATCATGGCGGTCGGTGACGCACATGTGTTTCCTGGCTTTCTCACACCAGTACTAACACAACTTTCTTTCCAAAGCCACCGACTACTTTTCTCACATGCTTCAGCAGAGGTGAGAGGCGAAAATACGCCAAAAAGAAAGTTCGCCTCAACTGGGTGTCGAACTCACAACCACCAGGTCATGAGTCCGACACGCTCACCACTGAGCCACCCAGGCGGGCCCCTGAGAAAGAAAGCTTTTGAAAACATTGTGGGAAAAGGAGAAAATGCTGGAAACCAGCATTTTCTCCTTTTCCCACAATGTTTTCAACCCTTCCCAAAACAAATTTCAATTTTTGAGTCATATTTATTTCGTCATCTGCAAATGCTTTCAATAGTTAAATAAATAACAAAATTTTGGACTTGTCTAAATTGAAAGCACATGTAGACTACGAATAAAATGTGGCTCAATAAATGATTGATGTTGGTTTTCTTTGCAAGGATCGAAAACATTTTGGAAAAAGTGAGAAAATGCTGGTGACCGTCCCACTATGTTTCCATAAGCCCTTCTTCCTCAGAGTCGTTAAAACTCTTGATTGTGTGGTAAAGGGTTTACTCTCTACCAGATGAAGGACAATTTAGACTTGTGCACATTCAAAGCACTTGCAGACGGACATTATGAACCCTTTATCAGACGACAAAATTTTAGCCTTGTCCAAACTGAAAGCATTTGCAGATGATAATTTCAATGTGGATCAAATGGTGCAATTTCTTTTTTTGATAGAGTAGAAAACATTGTGGGAAAAGTAGAAAATGCTGGTTGCCAGCATTTTTTCCTTTTCCCACAATGTTTTCAACAGGCTTCTTTCCCAGGGTAGTTAAAAGGCGGCATTGTTTGGTAAGGGGTTAATATTTGATGAGGCTTTAATGAAGAGATTTGTCTGTGATAAGGTAGAAAAAATTGTGAGAAAAAAAACAAAATGCTGGTTGCCAGCATTTTCTCCTTTTCCCACAATGTTTTCAAAAGCCTTCTACTTCAGGGTCATCAAAACTTGGGAGCGTTTGGTAAAGGGTAATGGGGAAATGAGGTCCGAAATGAAGGGGCAGAAAATGTCGGTGATTATTCTTAAATTGAGATTTTTGAATTGAGATTTTCTGTGTCCAGTCTGATCTTGATTTACACGTATGATCAGCATTTTCTCCTTTTCCTTCAATGTTTCCTACCCTTCCCCAAAAAAATTTCAATTTTTGACTCTCATTTGTTGTCTGCTCATGCTTTCAATTTGGACTTGTCTAAAATTTTGTCATTTGGTTAGTGGTTACAAGAGTTAACCCTTTACCACACAATCCCAAGTTTTAACGACCCTGAAGAAGAAGGCTTTTGAAAACATTGTGGGAAAAGGAGAAAATGCTGGTATCTAGCATTTTCTCCTTTTCTCACAATGTTTTCTACCCTATCAAAAACTGACATCACTATTTGAGCTATATTAAATTTGTCGTCTGCAAATACCTTCAATTTGGACCAGTCTAAAATTTTGTCATTTGGTAAAGAGTTAAATGCTGTCTGCATCTAGGTCATAGAAATATTGCGATGTGTTGTAAAGGACAAAAGTCTTACGCAAATGCAAAAACTAAATCCATATGACCTTCGCATTCGTTCAAAAATATACCATTTGTAATAGATCTATATCTGTTTATTCATGCAATGTATTTTGCATGTGATGTAACCTTTATCACACAATTCAGAGTTTTTACGACCCTTAACACATTTCCCACACAGTCCCGACTTATAACAAGAACACTTTTGAAGACATCATGGGAAACGGAGACAATGCTGGTAACCAGCATTTATTCCTTTTCCAATAATGTTTTTTTCCCTTCCATAGACAATTCTCGTCATTTGAGCAACATTTGTTGTCTGCAAATGCTTTCAATTTGGACAAGTCTTTAAATTTGTCGTTAGGTAAAGAGAAAAAAATAAAGACTTTTAACATATTGTGGGAAAAAGAGAAAATGGTAACCAGCATTTCTCCTTTTGCCACTATGGTGTATTCCCTTTCTAAAGCCATTTCCTTTTTGTGAGTCACATGTATTTTGCCATCTGCAGATGCTTTGAATTTCAAATAGACTAAAATTTGCCTTTTAGAAAAGAGTTAAACTGATTAGATGGATATTCTAAGATTAATTTTGTCATGCCCTGTGGAAAAAAATGGATATACCGTAATTGCAGGTAAATAGCTCACCATTTTACCCACTTTCTGACAGTAAACAATTTTGAAATTACAAAATTAAAGGGTCAGCTTGCAGATACACCTGTAGTCCCTTTGCAAAACAACCGAATTTCAGACTTTTCCAAATCGAAAGGGTTTGCAGACGACAAAGTTTAATTTGCCTCAAAATTTGAAGCTGTTTTTTACAAGGGCAAAAAATATTGTGGGGAAAAAGAGAAAATCCTGGCGACCAACCTTGTCCCCAATTTCATGTTTTTCTGAAGTCTTCTATTGTAGATTTGTTGAAATGTGGGATTTTGTGGTAAAGCGTTAACATTTTTTCTGTATGTTTCTAAATAAGGTCTTACTTTTGAAGAGTTATTTCTTTCCTTACCACTTGACAGTTGACAGCAGACCTATTGTAATGTCCCATGTAATGTGACGTCCCCATCTAATCAGCTCTCCCCCAGTTTTTTTTATCCCCAGCCAAAAGCAAGGGGATAGAGTTTTTGCATTTTCAAAGACAAATTTCCAAATTTGATCCATAATTATGATAATGCTCAAAATATTTTCATAAGTGAGTGTTAAGGCTTGACTCTTTACCAGACAAAAAAACTTCAGTCTTGTCCAAATTGAAGGCAATTGTAGACAGACGACAAATGAAATGTAACTCAAAAAATGAAATTTTTCTTTCATAGAGTAGAAAACATTGGGGGAAAAGGAGAAAATGCTGGTAATCAGCATTTCCGCCTTTTCCCACAATGTTTTCAAATAGGTTTTACGAGTCTGGATTGTGTGGTAAGCTGGAAATGGGTAAACAGATCGGAGTTTATACTCAAGTTTGTACTGACAAGTGCATGTACACGTCTGCATAAAATTACAGGTACATGAAACTCTAGAGTGCATCAAGACATGGTCTACAAATTTCTTAACCCTTAGAGAGCTCAGTAGTCCCGACAGATATCATCAGTCCAGAAATAAGACCCAAATGATTCAAAAGATTCCAAGTTTAAGGGTGCTCTTGTCCAGAATGTCTCAGCAAAGCACTGATAGTGCTAATGTACGATAAAACTGCAGTCTGATCTTGATCTATGGTGTCTGCAAGCAAAGCCACCAGTAATTGTGAAAGGTGCTTTACCCTTTACCACAAAGTTAAGAGTTTTAACGACTCCAAGGAAAAGGCCCTTTGAAAACATTGCAGGAAAAGAAGGAAATGCTGGTAACGAGCATTTCCTCCTTTGCCCACAATGTTTTATACCCTTTTTATTTCATAATTTGTGCAACATTTAATTTATCATCTGCAAATGCTTTGAATTTGGACAAGTCTAAAATTTTGTCGTTTGGTAAAGAGTTAAGGTGTGAGATACAAAACCAAAATTGAACTTGAAAGGACCTTGAAGATATATTTGGCACCTAAAATTTCACCTTGTTTTGTATTCCATTTTGCTTATTTTTTGTGTAAAATCCTAAATATAGTACAATTTTTTAATCCTTCTAGTAAAATTATTTATCCTATTCAACAGGAAATTAACCCTTTCCCAGACGACAAATTTTGGACTGGTCCAAATTGAAAGAGTTTGCAGACGACAATTTTAAATTTGATGAAAATGGCAGAAAGGTCTCAAAAAGGGTAGAAAACACTGTGGGAAAAGGAGAAATTGCTCGTTACGAGCAATTTCTCCTTTTTGCACAGTGTTTTCAAAAGACTTGTACTGCAGACACGTGAAAACCAGGGCTTGTTTGGGAAAGGGTTAACAGAAACTTTACCCTTTACCCTGCAATCCCGACTTTAAACAACCCTGAGAAAGAAGCCCAAATTTGAAACCAGTTTGGTAAAAGGAGAAAATGGCGGCAACCAGCATTTTCTCCTTTTCCCACAAGGTTTTCTACCCTATCCAAAACAAATTTCAGTTTTTGAATCACATTTATGTTGTTGTCTGCAAGTGCTTTCAATTTGGGAAAAAAGTTAAATGAGACGGAACCCATTGCTATCTGTGATGTAGTGTTTTACAAGATCTCAATATCTACAATTCCTGGATCAAGTGTATGGTTTCTTCTATTATAGCTGAACCTACCAAACATTATGCAGGGGCGTAAGCAAAAATGCAGTTGCGTACACTTTGCAAAAGAAAAAAGACAGTTTTGCCAAAAAACGTCACCAGATGCCACAAAATATCTTCTGCAATTCAAAATTTTTCTGACAGACCCTCCTGGAAAATCCACCTCATGCCATGGGTAATACATTTGGTATTGCTTTCGTATATATACTTTGTTGGGGGCTAGCTACACCCCTGTTATGTGGATTCTTTTTTGCATGGAACCAGTAACGAAACACTTTGGAAAACAAAGATAGTTGCACTGGCAGTTGTGACGTAAGAGAGATACATCATGTATACTGTTACAAACAAATGGAATTAACCAACAAACAAGCAACCATTGTACAGTAAAAGCTCAGTAGTTTGTAGCGCAAAGGATTGGGACTTTTTATGCAGACTAAATGTAGTACAGACCAAAAAGTGTGGCTGTGTTCAGGTATTTTTGGTGCCGCCTATATACGGAAATAGACAATCAGATACGGAAATAGACAATCAGATTTACACAGCATGTCTTACAGTACCCTAAACTGGTACCCATTGTATATCTCCTGTTACCTTCAACCTGGTAGCTTGCTTTCATGTTATTTTTGTGATTGATTCTACGCTCAGCTATCTGAGACATAATAAAAAAATAAAAACATCGGAGCAAGCTTAGCATTGGGGGTAATCTCACTTGACTGTCATAAACTAAAAAATTTTACTTTTCATCCATCTATAAATACATGTTTATTATAATAAACACATGAAACAAATTTATCCACTGTTACTGCGTTTGTAGAATGTCGTCGGAGTGATTTCCCCTTCTAGAGATCAAATCACTATTATACGTTTATACCTTGTCAGATGTTAAAGGAATTTCGGAATTGTTGATTGACAGGTTGATTGATTAATTGACGTTACAAACTAAACAACAATTTTAATTGCGCTCATAGTTAACATCTGATTATTACTAATTGAAATCGTCAATCAACAGGTATGAAAATCAAGGTTGGTCATTGGTTTCCACACTTGGTAAGTTTGCAAGTGGATTGATTATATACCTATTAAAGGTACGAGTTTGTGCTCGAAAACTACTTTTGGGGCATGAAATATACTACGAACAACAAACTACGAACCACAGACATTCAAAGTATTCAGAGGGATTTAACAATGATAAAAAAGGATAAATATCTTGACCGGTGATAGCGTATGAACCAAGACATAGCTTCCATTACCAGCAACATGCAAACTTAAGCGTTAGAAAGTGAGAACCTTATACACTTTCGCCCCTTTGGTAAAGAGTAAAACATAAAGTGAAGGTCGATTTAAAATTTCATGGTCGATTAAATATTAAATAAAGAAATTCAGAAAACGGTGGTAAATTGAGAAATGTTTTGTTGGGTTTCTATAAATAGCAATATTTTGTTATGGAACAAAACCTGTCTGGGGCTTTGAACTCACAAGGATTATTGCAAAGCCTTTTGTTCGCTTAATGAATGGATCAAATTCTTTCTATTCAAAACATTTTCAATAGGGTACAGATATGAATCATGAAAAAGCAAGATTTTTAACCTCAGTGGACTGAAATATGTAATAGATCTTTGGGCATCTTGCCAACATAATGTATTGCCTGAACCCATTTCTGTCCATTAACAAGAAGTTGGCCTCTCAAATGCACTAAATCTGTCACCGCTTTATAAAGTTCCTTGGATACTCATTTTAAACCAGATATAGAAATGTGTGCAAATCAATAAATCAGCAATATCTATGGCCCCAAAGACAGAAAAAAAGTTTCAGATTTGCTATTGCAAATAAATCTGTTGGTCTGGAGAAAATTACGTCCGGTAAAAATTGTAAACAATGGGGGAATCATGTTTTTCTTTCTCTAGAGTCATTTGCATAGCCCCCATCTAAAATTAGAAAACTACTTGTTGTTTCAACATGGGAAATCATCCAGGTGTACTCGTCTATTTGTTGGATCATGTCTTTTCTGTTTCTTGCAGCAAAACGCTAAATGTTAATTTACACATACAAAATTTACATTTTATGCCATCTTTGAAATCATTCCACTGTACTCGTGATATAAGACTCCAACATCCTCAAGTAAATTGCTGTTTGGTTCTTGTGACATAGATTGTTGCGACAGTATGCCTGTGTAGAGTATCTTGACTCCATTTCCCAGCCACATGAATATGCAAGATGAAGGTCGTACACAGTCACATGACAAGCATCATGCAATATCCTCAATTGAACAAGTGGATAGCTGCCATTAGTCAGAAATTGCATTTTCTATCCATCGTAATCTATGCAATCTTGCAACAGCTAGGTGTAATATTTGTCATGAAGCCACAAGAATGACTATAGTGTAATAAAATATCGATGAAATGTGTTATAGTGCGCTTAAAATGAGTATTGACAAAACTTTAACAATAAGTTGGCCTTTCAAATCAACTGAATCTGTTACCACTTTTGAAGGCAGCTGTACTCTAATACTTGAACTCTATATACCAAACAACAAACATTTTGGATATGTCGATTATTGAAACCTGTACAGACAACAAACGTGACTCAAATGATTGTATTTGTTTCTCAAAGGTTAGACAACATTGTTAGAAAAGGAGAAAATGCTGGTTGCAAGCATTTTTATCCTTTTCCCATAATGTTTTCAAAAGGTTTGGTGTTGTAAAAAGTTGGGATTGTGTGGTAAAGGGTTAACAGATAAAACCACAAAATTTGACACTATCCATATTGAAATGTTTGCAGACAATACATTGGATTAACCCTTTCCCAAATGACAAATTTTAGACCCTTCCAAATTGAAAACATCTGCAGACAACAAATTTGAAAGTGATAAAAATGAACTTACACTTTTTGACAGAGTAAAAAACATTGTGGGAAAAGGTCGTGAAAACCTGGGATTGTTTGGTAAAGGGCTAAAAAAATCTTCATAGAGATTTGTCTATAAAAGGATGAAAAAGCCATTTAGGGACAGGGAGAAAAAGGGGTTACCAGCATTTTCTCCTTTTCCTGCAGTGTTTTAATTAGCTGTTTTTGTAGGTCAGTGGAGTCCTGCTTGGCTCGGTGTTGAAGACATAGGATTCACAGTCTGGAGGTGTCTACTTAGATCGTGTTTGGTTAAATGGTGTTTAATGTTGCTTTCAACATATTTTCAGCCATATCGCAGCAGCTTCTCATATCATTAGTGTGTCCTGTGTTTCACCAGCAGCATCTCGTATCATTAGCGTGTCCTGGGTTTCACTAGTGATAGGCAAGGGCTCTGAACCCATTGCCTCCAGTGAGGCTCAAACACGGGGCCTCAAGGTTACAAGTCCTACACTTTACCACTGACGCCACACAGGACCCTTGCTCACCAGCGGATTTGAAAGAAATGCAGGTTACTCTCATTTTCTGCTTTTTGCACAATATTTTCAAAAGTCTTTTTCCCTAGGGTTGTTAACACAGACGATTGTTGGATGAAGAGTTATAGCATTCAAGTCATGAACTGGACCTGTCCAATTTGGGAAAACATACAACATGTTGCTACTTTATGTTTGTTTTTGCTATGATATCCGAGCCCCTGTAGCTCAGTCGGTAGCGTACAGGACTTGAGAACAGGAGGTAGCTGGTTCGATCCCCGGCTCGGCCAATTTCTTTCTGAGGATTGATGATAGTCATTGCAACAGGATTCATTCCTCTTCCACGGCTGACCATTGTTTCGACAATGGCTATGTGGGAAAGCAGCCAGTGGCTTGGAAAGAATATTGTGCGGAGTACTGGTAAAAGGAATTCCAGGAAAGCATGGATAGGTGCACTGGCCGCCACGATATAACTGAAATAATGTTGAAAACGGCATTAAACACCATACAATCAATCAATCAATCAATCAATTTTGCTATGATACGTTACAATGCATATTCTGATCTTGATAGTCCCCAAAAGAAACTTAACTCTTTACCACACAATCACTGGTTTTAAAGACCCTGAAGAAGAAGCCTTTGGAAAACATTGTGGGAAAAGGAGAAAACGCTGGTAACCAGCATTTTCTCCTTTTCCCACAATGTTTTTAGCTCACCTTAGCACAACGTGCTAAAGGTGAGCTATTGTGATCGCCCTATGTCCGGCGTACGGCGTCCGTCAACAATTTCTTTAAACATCTTCTTCTCCTAAACCACTGGGCCAATCTTGATGAAACTTGGCAGGGATGTTCCTTGGGTGAAGCTCTACCAAAATTGTTCAAAGAATTAAATTCCACCCACAACTCTGGTTGCCATGGCAACAAAAAGGAAAAAAAAAGCAAAATCTTTGAAAATCTTCTTCTCTGAAACTAGAAGGCGCAGAGCTTTGATATTTGGTATGTAGCATCTCCTAGTGGACCTCTACCAAGTTTGTTCATTTGATGCCCCTGGGGTCAAAACTGGCCCCGCCCCAGGGGTCACAAGTTTGAGCATAGTAACAAAGAAGGAAAACTTTAAAAATCTTCTTCTCTGAAACTTGAAGGCAAAGAGCTTTGATATTTGGCATGTAGCATCTCCTAGTGGACCTCTACCAAGATTGTTCATATGATGCCCCTGGGGTCAAAACTGGCCCTGCCCCAGGGGTCACAATTTCCAACATAGGAACAAAGAAGGAAAACTTTAAAAATCTTCTTCTGTAAAACTAGAAGGCATAGAGCTTTGATATTTGGCATGAAGCATCTCCTAGTGGACCTCTACCAAGTTTTTTCATATGATGCCCTTGGGGTCAAAACTGGCCCTGCCCCGGGGGTCACAAGTTCAAACATAGGAACAAAGAGGGGAAACTTCGAAAATCATCTTCTCTGAAACTGGAAGGCGTAGAGCTTTGATATTTGGTATGTAGCATTGCGTAGTGGACCTCTACCAAGTTTGTTCATATGATGCCCCTGGGGTCAAAACTGGCCCCACCCCGGGGGTCACAAGTTTGAGCATAGTAACAAAGAAGGAAAACTTTAAAAATCTTCTTCTCTGAAACTTGAAGGCGTAGAGCTTTGATATTTGCCATGTAGCATCTCCTAGTGGACCTCTACCTAAATTGTTCATATGATGCCCCTGGGATCAAAACTGGCCCCGCCCCGGGGGTCACAATTTCCAACATAGGAACAAAGAAGGAAAACTTTAAAAATCTTCTTCTGTAAAACTAGAAGGCATAGAGCTTTGATATTTGGCATGAAGCATCTCCTAGTGGACCTCTACCAAGTTTGTTCATATGATGCCCTTGGGGTCAAAACTGGCCCTGCCCAGGGGATCACAAGTTCGAACATAGGAACAAAGAAGGGAAACTTTAAAAATCATCTTCTCTGAAACTGGAAGGCGTAGAGCTTTGATATTTGGTATGTAGCATTGCGTAGTGGACCTCTACCAAGTTTGTTCATATGATGCCCCTGGGGTCAAAACTGGCCCCATCCCGGGGGTCACAAGTTTGAGCATAGTAACAAAGAAGGAAAACTTTAGAAATCTTCTTCTCTGAAACTTGAAGGTGCAGAGCTTTGATATCTGGCATGTAGCATCTCCTAGTGGACCTCTACCAAAATTATTCATATGATGCCCCTGGGGTCAAAACTGGCCCCGCCCCGGGGGTCACAATTTCCAACATAGGAACAAAGAAGGAAAACTTTAAAAATCTTCTTCTGTAAAACTAGAAGGCATAGAGCTTTGATATTTGGTATGTAGCATCGCCTAGTAGACCTCTACTAAGTTTTTTCATATGATGCCCTTGGGGTCAAAATTGGCCCTGCCCCGGGGGTCACAAGTTGAAACATAGGAACAAAGAAGGAAAACTTTAATTTTTTTTTCTCTTAAATGGGAAGGCATAGAGCTTTGATATTTGGTATGTAGCATCTCCTAGTGGACTTCTACCAAGTTTGTTCCAAGGATGCTGCTTGGGTCAAAACTGGCCCAGCCCCTGGGGTCACAAGTTCGAACATAGGAACAAAGAAGGAAAACTTTAGAAATCTTCTTCTCTGAAACTTGAAGGTGTAGAGCTTTGATATTTGACATGTAGCATCTCCTAGTGGACCTCTACCTAAATTGTTCATATGATGCTCCTGGGGTCAAAACTGGCCCCGCCCTGGGGGTCACAATTTCCAACATAGGAACAAAGAAGGAAAACTTTAAAAATCTTCTTCTGTAAAACTAGAAGGCATAGAGCTTTGATATTTGGTATGTAGCGTCGCCTAGTAGACCTCTACTAAGTTTTTTCATATGATGCCCTTGGGGTCAAAATTGGCCCTGCCCAGGGGGTCACAAGTTCAAACATAGGAACAAAGAAGGAAAACTTTAAATTTTTTTTTCTCTTAAATGGGAAGGCATAGAGCTTTGATATTTGGTATGTAGCATCTCCTAGTGGACTTCTACCAAGTTTGTTCTGAGGATGCTGCATGGGTCAAAACTGGCCCAGCCCCTGGGGTCACAAGTTCGAACAGGAACAAAGAAGGAAAACTTTAAAATTCTTCTTTTCTGAAACTGAAAGGTGTGGTGCTTTGATATTTGGTATGTTGCATCTCAGAGTTGACCTCTACCAAGTTTGTTCATATGATGCCCCTGGGGTCAAAACTGGCCCCGCCCCGGGGGTCACAAGTTCGAAGATAGGAGCAAAGAAGGAAAACTTTAAATTTCTTTTTCTCTTAAACGGGAAGGTGTAGAGCTTTGATATTTGGTATGTAGCATTTCCTAGTGGACCTCTACCAAGTTTGTTCACATGATGCCCCTGGGTCAAAACCGGGGGTCACAAGTTCGAACATAGGAACAAAGAAGGAAAACTTTAAAATTCTTCTTTAAAACTGGAAGGCGTAGAGCTTTGATATTTGGTATGTACTATGTAGTGATTCTCTTCTAAGTTTGTTTGCCCATCTAAGCGCAACAAGTTCATTGAGTTCAAAATTGGGTCATCTTGGGTCATAAACTAGGTCACTAGGTCAAATTAAAGAAATACCTTGTTGGCACTCTCGAGGCCACATTATTTGCTCAATTGCCTTGAAAATTAATTAGAAAGTTTGTCTTTATAAAGTCTCACATAAGATTAATTTGGGTCAACTTGGGTCATAAACTAGTTCACTGGGTCAAATTAAAGAAATACCTTGTTTGCACTCTGGAGGCCACATTTATTGCTCAAATGACCTGAAATTTGGCCAGAATGTTTGTCTTGATGAAATACCAGATGAGTTTGGATTTGGGTCACCTGGAACCATAAACTTGGTCACTAGGTCAAAATAAAGAAATGCCTTGTGGGCACTCTAGAGGCCACATTCTTTGCTTAATTGCCTTGAAAATTGGTCAGAATGTTTGTCTTTGTAAAATCTCACATGAGTCTGAATTTGGGTCAACTGGTGTCATAAACTAGGTCACTTGGTCAAATTAAAGAAATAGCTAGTGGGCACTCTAAGAGGCCACATTTATTATTCATATGATTTGAAAATTGGTTAAAATGTTTCTTTTGATATAGTCAAAGACCAGTTCAAATTTGGGTCACCTGGGGTCATAATCTAGGTCACTAGGTCAAATTAAAGAAATATCTTTAGGGCACTTGAGGCCACATTTTTTGCTCAGTTGACTTGAAAATTGGTCAGAATGTTTGTCTTCATGAAATATGAGTTTGAAATTGGGTCACCTGCGGTCAAAAACTAGGTCACATGGTCAAATTAAAGAAAAACCTTAAAGGCACTCTACTAAGGTGAGCGACCCAGGGCCATCATGGCCCTCTTGTTTCTAAATTCCCAAAACAAATTTCAATTTTTGAGTCGCATTTATTTTGTCGTCTGCAAATGCTTTCAATTTTGACAAGTCTAAAATTTTGTTGATTGATAAAGGGTTAACTCTTTACCAAAGGACAGCATTTGAAAGCATGATAATGCAGACAACAGTCTGAATTTGGTTTGAATGTTTGGATTTATCTGTTTCATTGACTCTTTACCAAACAACAAAATTTTAGACTAGTCCAAATTGAAAGCATTTGTAGACAACAAATGAAAAGTGGCCCAAATGATCATGAAATTTGTCATCGATAGGTCAGAAACATTGTGGGAAAAGGAGAAAATGCTGGTTACCAGCATTTTCTCCTTTTCCCATAATGTTTTGAAAAGGCCTCTCTCTCAGGGTTGTGAAAAAGCGGGATTGTTTGGTAAAGGGTTAAAACCCAGGACTCATTGATTCTTTGGCAAAGGGTTAATCAGGATTCAGCTCTAATGAGGGGGTTAGATTTTTACCTAACGACACAATTTTAGTTTCGACCAAACTGAAAGCATTTTCCAGACGACAAATTGTGTAGCTGAAATGTTAATTTCTGTCTTTGATAGGGTAGTTTTAAACATTGTGGGTAAAGGAGAAAATGCTTGTTACAAGTATTTTCTCCTTTTCCCACAATGTTTTCGAAAATCTTACTCTTTAGGGTTTTTAGCTCCACTGGCCAAAGGCCAGCGGGCTTATGTCATGGCCAGGTGTCCGTCGTGCGTCCGTGCCTCCGTCCGTGCGTCCGTGCCTTCGTCCATGCGTCCGTCTATCAGTCCGTGCGTTAACTTTTATTTCAAACATTTTCTTCTCTGAAACTACCCATCCAACTTTCATGAAACTTCACAGAAATGATCCTGCCATGGTCCTCTTCAGAATTTCTTGAAAGAATTTGATTCCTTGAAAAACTCTGGTTGCCATGGCAACAAAACTGAAAAATATTGGAAATCTTTAAAAATCTTCTTGTCTGAAACCATAAGGCATAGGGCTACCAAATTTGGCATGTAGCTTTATGTAGTAGACCTCTATCAGGTTTCTTCAAATTATTGCCCAGGGGTCAAAATTGGCTCTGCCCCAGGGGTCACAAGTTTTACATAGACTTATATAGAGAAAACTTTAAAAATCTTCCGGTACCTAGCCATAAGGCTTAGAGCTACCAAATTTTGCATGTAGCTATATCTAGTGGGCCTCTACCAAGCGGGCCAAAATTTTAGCCCTGGGGTCAAAATTGGCCCCACCGCAGGGGTCACAAGTTTTACATGGGCTTACATAGTGACAACTTAAGAAATCTTCCTGTTTTGATTTTTTTTTTTTTGAAATTAGCCTTGCATCAGGGGTCTTATGTTTTACAGAGGCTTCATATGGACAAAACTTGAAAATCACCTTATTTATAACCATACACCATAGACTTGTATTATTTTGACATGTGGCTTTATCTTGTGGACCTCTACCAGGGTTCAAGTAATTATAGCTCTTGGATCAAAAATGGCTTTGCCCTGCGGGTCTTAACTTTCACATGGGCTTTTACAGAGAAAACTTTGTAAGTCTTCATTTTGAAACCATTTGGCTCAGAATTGAAATGTTTAGTATTTATGGGTTATATTTATAAGCCAGTGGAGCGATACAGGGCCATCATGGCCCTCTTGTTTAAACATCAGGATAACGTGGTAAAGGCTTTATGTTTTTATCTGACAACAAAATTTTTGACTTGTCAAAATTGAAATCTTTAAGCAGACGACAAATTTAATATAACAAAAATAATGGAAATTGTAATAGATAGGGTAAAACACATAGTGGGAAAAGGAAAAAATGCTGGTTACCAGCATTTTCTCCTTTTCCCACAATATTTTCAAAAGTGCTCTTCTTTAGGGTTGTTAAAACTCAGGATAATGTTTGGTATTAAGGCTTAACTTTTTACCAGACGACAAAATTCTAGCCTTGTCAAAATTGAAATTGTAAGCAGATGCACAAATTTGATGTAACCAAAAAAAAATGGAAGTGGTATATGTTAGAAAGGGTAGAAAACAATTTAGTGGGAAGAAGAAAATGCTTGTTACCAGCATTTTCTATTTTTCCCACAAATGTTTTCAGCAGCCTTCTTCATTGGGGATTTTTTAAAGTCTGGATTTGTGATAAAGGGTTAAGGCACTTCAGACCAAATGTCTCTTCAAGACAGTTAGCGAGTTCAAAAAAATTGGGTAAATCATGTCGAAAACAAATTTTGCACAAGAAAGAGATGAAAAAAAAGTTTTCTTCCTAGTTTTCCATTTTGTAATTTAGCAAGATTTCATTTCTTTCCCCCTCAAAAATACTGTAATTATCCCTTCACCACACAGTCCTGACTTTTAACGACCCTAAGAAAGAAAGCTTTTAAAAAGATTGTGGGAAAAGGAGAAAATACTTGAAACCAGCATTTTCTCCCATTTCCACAATGTTTTCTACCCTTCCTAATTCAAAATTCACTTTTTGAACCTCATTTATTCTGTCATCTGCAAATGCTTCGAATTTGGACAAGTCCAAAAAATATTGTCGTTTGGTAAAGAGTTGAGGCTACACTTCATTTACCCTTTTCCAAATGACAAATTTTAGACCTGTCAAAATTCAAAGTATCTGTAGATTATAAATTCTACATTAGTAAAAATGGGCCAAATTTCTCTGATAGGATTAAAAACAATTTGGGAAAAGGAGAAACTGCTTCTAATAAGCAGAGGGGTCCTGCATGGCTCAGTGGTAAAGTGTAGGACCCCTGACTTGGTGAGGCCCAGAGTTCAAGCCTGGATTTTTAGTGGAAGTGTCCTTGGCAAGACACTTCAGAGCACTAGGCTAGTACAGGTGGAACCCTGGCAATACAAGAGTGTGAGCAGTCGCCATGATATGACTGAAATAATGTTGAAAGCAGTGTAAAACACCATTCAATCATTAAAGAACCAGAGGAAAAGAGCAATTAACCCTTTACTGCACAATGACACCATTTGACGCCCCTGGAAAAGAAGCCTTTTGAAAACATTGTGGGAAAAGGAGAAAATGCTGGTAACCAGCATTTTCTCCTTTCCCCGCAATGTTTTCTACCCTATCAAAGGAAAGTTGCACCATTTGAGCCACATAGAAATTATCGTCTGCAAACGCTTTCAATTTGGACAAGGCTAAAATGTTGTCGTCTGGTAAAGGGTTAAAGAAAACACCATGCTGAATCCGCAACATTTTGTCCAAATCTAGTGACATTCGTCGAAAACGATCCCTAATCCTGGCCCTTACCTAACCAACACGAATTGTGGCTCAAATATTCCTCCAGACAGAAATGTTTATAAGATTAATCTTGGAATTTAGCAATCGGTATTTTAAAACGTCCATGGATTTTGATGAAACGCCCTTTCGATGAAATGTCGTGCACCATGTGGCCACATAGAGAAGGTTAGTCCGAAAAGTTCTCAGTTTGTCACACTTTCCACAAGCTGTGTACTTCAATTTTTGTCAACATTGTCGCAAAAGTGAACTGCAAAGAGCATGCAGTCCGATCTTAAATCTATGCTATTGGATATCTTGTGAGGTAGATAATCCTGGTTTCCAGTCTGATAATTTTTGCCTTTTTATACCCCTGCAAAACGAATGTTTTCAGGGGTATACTGGAATCAGCCTGTCTGTCCGTCTGTCTGTGTGTCCGTGTGTTTAAAATACTAGCAATTTTGTGTCGCGAACTCCTCCCAGAGTTTTCCTTCAATTGCATTGAAACTTTGCACATATATTGATCATATATTGAAGATTTGCAAGACGTAATTTTCAAGTGTCAATTCCCCCTGGTTGCGGAATTATCTCCCCTTGAACTTGACTTTTTTTTTTTGTCAAAGCG
The DNA here is from genome assembly GCA_945859785.2 of Tridacna gigas. Lineage (NCBI taxonomy): Eukaryota > Metazoa > Mollusca > Bivalvia > Cardiida > Cardiidae > Tridacna > Tridacna gigas. The sequence goes on from OX244035.2 coordinate 7,457,560, forward strand.
CTGGCGGGGGTATTAAGTCACATTCACTGACAGCTCTAGTTTATATTTGGACTTTACTTTGTCAAAAGTGTCATTTTTGACAATGTACAAAAGTCCGCACATAAAAAGATGAAAAAATGATCCGACTCCAGGAACCCAGGCTAGAGGTAGATAGATAAACAGTACTATATTTAGGTCAAAATGACATCGAAAAGCAATATCTCAGTCATAGTTTCTTTGCTCCAGGGGTTATTTTCATAAATTTGTATTAACCCTTTAACAAAAGACAAAATTTTGGACTGGACATTAAACTGAAAGCATTTGCAGATGACCAATGTAGCTCAAGCCATTATTTCTAGATATGATAGAAAACATGGGAAAAGGAGAAAATACTAGTTACCAGCATTTTCTCCTTTTCCCACAGTGTTTTCATAAGGCCTTTTCTACAGGGTTGTTAACCCTTTACCACACAATCCCGACTTTTAACGACCCTGAGAAAGAAGCCTTTTGAAAACATTGTGTGAAAAGGAGAAAATGCTGGTGACCAGCATTTTCTCCTTTTCCCGCAAAGTTTTCTACCCTTTCCAAAACAAATTTCATTTTTTGATCCACATTTATTTTGTTGTCTGCAAATGCTTTCAATTTGGGCCAGTCTGAAATTTTGTCGTTTGGTAAAGGGTTAAAGGCGGCATTGTGCTGTAAAGGGTTAAAAGGGCAAATAAGTGGTATGAAATAGGTTTAACCCTTTCCCAAACAAGCCCTGGTTTTCACGTGTCTGCAGTACAAGTCTTTTGAAAACACTGTGGGAAAAGGAGAAATTGCTCGTAATGAGCAATTTCTCCTTTTCCCACAGTGTTTTCTACCCTTTTTGATAACTTTCTGCCATTTTCATCAAATTTAAAATTGTCGTCTGCAAACTTTTTCAATTTGGACCAGTCCAAAATTTGTCGTTTGGGAAAGGGTTAACTCTTTACCAAACAAGCCCGGGCTTTAACATCCCTGAGGAAAAAGCCTTTTGAAAACCTTTTGGGAAAAGGAGAAAATGCTGTAAACCAGCATTTTCTCCTTTTCCTACAAGGTTTTCTACACTTTCACATACAGTTACCATTTTAAGTTAATTTTATATGTCGTCTGCAAATGCTTTCAATTTGGTAAAATTCAAAATTTTGTTGTTTAGTGAAGTGTTAATGCTTCAGGAAATGATCCAAACTTTTATTAGATTTTGAAAATATTGAGGAAAAACGAGAAAATGCTTGTAACCAGCACTTTCTTTTTTTCCCAACAATATTTTTTCTACCTATTCAGAGACGAGCTCCAACATTTGAGCAACTTTTTATTTGTCACCTACGAAATTAATGCTTTCCATAATTATGGGCCAGTCTAAAATTTGGTCATCTGGTGAAAAGTTAGGGGTCTTTCAGTTTATTTCATGATCTGATGGGTAAATAGTCGGCATTAGGATAGATCAAAAGCAGCGAGGCTTTATAATGGTAAAGTATTGAAAGGCATACTGTGAGACTTCATATGGTAGAGTATTGAAAAGCGTAGACACACACATCTTATGACACTCTTGTTTATCTGGTAAAATAGGCCAATGACATTTCAGCGTGATGTCAAGTTGAAGGTCATGTTCTGTACTGTGTACCCAATAATCAATAGTATTATAAATAGCCTATGGTGCGATGAACTGTAAAATGTTTTTTTCCCTCTCTTACAATAGGGAAGAGCTTTTAATCCTTTGCAAATTTTACGAAATAACCCTGGGTTTTCACAACCACTGGAAAAGAAGGCTTTTAACCCTTTTCCGTACAATGCCGCCTTTTGACGCCCCTGGGAAAGAAGCCTTTTGAAAACATTGTGGAAAAAGGAGAAAATGCTGGTTACCAGCATTTTCTCCTTTTCCCACAATGTTTTCTACCCTATCAAAGAAAAATTGCACCATTTGAGCCACATTGAAATTGTCGTCAGCAAATGCTTTCAATTTGGACAAGGCTAAAATTTTGTCATCTGGTAAAGGGTTAAAACATTGTGGTAAAAGGAGAAAATGCTGGTAATCAGCATTTTCTTATTTTCCCACAAAGTTTTCTGTCCTTTTACTCACAAGTTTCATCATTTCAGCAATAGTTAATTTGTTGTCGGCAAATGGACAAATGCAAAATTTTTGGGTTTGGTAAAGGGTCAATTTACAGTTCGTATTGTGTAAAACCTTGCAAGTGTGTCACATTTTGTAGCGGATATATTATCGACATTGTGTGCCATTCCTAGTGTAATAATGTAGCTTTGTTCCACTGATTACTAAGCCGTTTGCATCACCCTTTACCAAACAGTCCCTTGGTTCACAGATTCTTTTGTGGGAAAGCAGCCAGTGGTTTGGGAAGAATACTCTGTGAAGCACTGGTCAAAGAAACTCCTGGAGAGCATGGATATAATTGCTTTAGCCGCTGTGATACAAGTGAAATAATGTTGAAAACAGCTTTAAGCCTTTCCCAAACAAGTTTTCAGACCCTTGCAAATTCAATAATCTGCAGACGACAAATTCAAAATTGGTACAAATGATAAGTTTTATGATAGGGTAGAAAACATTGTGAGAAAAGGAGCAACTACTGATTACCAGCATTTTCTCCTTCTACCACTGATGTTTTCAAAAGCCTTTCTGCTCAGGGTTGTTAGAACTCTGATTGTGTGGGAAAGGGTTAGACACCATGCAATCAACATGATGCTGATTTTTTAGAAGAAAGCTTTTGAAAACATTTTGGGAAAAAGGATTGATTGTATGGTGTTTAACGCCATTTGCAACATTATTTCAGTTATATCGAAGCGGCCAGTGCACCTATCCATGCTTTCCTGGAGTTTCTTTTAGAGGTACTACTTACAAAATTCTTTCCATGCCACTGGCTGCTTTCCCACATAACCAACGTGGTAACAGTGGTCAATGATGAGCGAGGGATGAATCCTGTAGCCATGACTATCATCAATCCTCCGAAAGAAATTGACCAAGCCGGGGATCAAACAAGCGACCTCATGTTCTCAAGTCCAGTGTACGCTACTGGCTGAGCTACCAGGAAAAAGGATAAAGTGCTGGTAACCAGCATTTTCTCCTTTTTCCCCAAAATGTTTTCTACCTGCCATCTTTTGCAGTGTCAATGAAGTTTGTCCCCATTACTGTTGTAATCACAAGGTGTGTTAATTTGATGGTATGATACAGTGAGAAACAGTAACTGTTGTTAATCCATGAAACAATGCCATGTTGTAATGACCCTGAGGAAGAAAGCTGCTGTGGCATTGTGGGAAATGGAGAAAGTGCTGGGAACTGGGGTTTTCTAAGGAATTAGTTTGTATTATAAGTGTTTAATACCATTTCAATATTTCAGTAATGTAGCGGTGGCCAGGACACCTACTCTGCTTTCCTTGAGTTTCTTTTACCAGTAGTTCACACAATATTCCTTCCAAGCCACTGGCTGCTTTCCTACTTAACCCTTTACCACACAGTCCCGACTTTTAACGAACCAGAGAAAGGAGCCTTTTGAAAACATTGTGGAAAAAGGAGAAAATGCTGGTAACCAGCATTTTCTCCTTTTCCCACAATGTTTTCTACCATTCCCAAAACAAATTTCAAATTTTCAGTCACATTTATTTTGTCATCTGCAAATGCTTTCAATTTGGACTAATCTAAAATTTGTCATTTGGGAAAGAAATAAGAGGTTGTTTTGCAAAAGGGTTTACACGTTCAGGCAAAATCAGTCATATGCAAAAGCTTTTGAACGATGGAACGCTGACATTTCAGACAACAAACAATGCCTGAAGGTGTGCGAGCACAGTTTAGTGTTTGTTTTATGGGAAGGAGGGAATATAGTATACGGAAAGAAAGCAGTTTAACCCTTTGCCAGACAATCTCAAGTTTAAACAGCCCGAAAAGAAGAAAGCCTTTGAAAAAAATCTGGGAAAAGAAAATGCTGGTAACCAGCATTTTCTCCTTTTCCCACAACATTTTCTACCCTATCAAAGATAAATCCCACAATTTCAACCACGCCTAATTTGTTGTCTGCAATTTCTTTCAGTTTGGACGAGTCTGAAATTTTGTCGTTTGGTAAAGGGTTCAGTCTGTTGAATATTGATTTAATATTGTGAGCCAATGGGAATGGCTGGTTCTATTAGCGTATACATGCTTGCGCTAAAAGGGTTCTTTTGAAAAGAAATGAGATTCTGCAAGAAGTTGTTTTAGCCCTAGGGTGCACTCGTTTTGTGAGGCTTCAGTGTGTAAAGTGACTCATGGAATAGTGTGAAGTATGTTTGAAATACTCTGTGAATTATGCAGTTACATGAACTTTAAGGATTTTCTGCTGTTGCATCTGAATGAAAGAAAAAAAATAAGTAAGAACCAAAATTGTCTCGAAAATATTTTGATAGAGAAATTTCTCCTTTTCAGGAATTTGTGTATACTGTATGTATCAAAATGTTTTCAGATTTCATTTGCAGCAGGTACCTCCTATGAGTCTGCACAAATTTCAGAAAATATTCAGCATCTAATTTTGCGCTCGAAATCTGATCTTAACCAGTGGAAGGTTAATAATGTATTATACATCATGAACTATTATTGTCACTGTTTAACCCTTTACCTCACAATCTTGACTTTTAACGACCCTGAAAAAGAAGACTTTTGAAAACCTTGTGTGAAAAGGAGAAAATGCTGGTAATCAGCATTTTCTCCTTTTCCAACAAGGTTTTCCACCCGATCAATGACAGAAATCATCATCTAAGCTACATGTAATTTGTCGTCTGCAAATGCTTTCAATTTGGTCATTTGGTAAAGAGTTTCTCATTCTTGTCACCATTTTTTGCCATTTTCAGAATATTTTTTTGACAGAATTGAGATGTTTTGTGGCTTCTGCAATACCTTACAATCTGCTTTTGCAAGTCCATTTGATAATTTGCCTGACTTGTGTTCTTATTTAGAACAAAATATTACTTACTCTACTATTGACTTACCAATGTACCTAGTCATAATGTGTCATTAAAATGCTACATTGAAATTGATTTTGGTATCTGATAGCAAAATTGAATTTCTCTGAGATGTTGGCTTGTTAAATGTTTTATCTCGGATTCCTGATGTTCATATTACCTTCTTTTTTCCATGAATACTCTTCCAGAGCACCAGACAGAGGGAGTGATTTTGATTTCAAAATTGAAAATATTGATTATTATCCACTAAACCCCATGTTATGGGTGCTCATTAGAATCGTCTCATTGAGACAATTCTAATGAGTACCCACAACATAGGGTTTGGAAGAGAAATAACGGATTTAGAATACCATCACCCCCCCCCTCTTATCTTGAGCTCTGCCTTAAAGTTAAAGGCACAATTAGACTTACTTTCGGGACCACAAGTAAACAAAAATCAATGGCATTACATAACAGGCACATTTCATTGTGACTTAGTCACAGTCTAATAAGCATATTTAGGCTTTAATTTCTCATTTTCTCTTCCCGCTTTGGATAACATAAATTTCTGCTATTGTTCTGGCACTGTTTATGTTCCGATATTAATATTGCGCTGTCTTGCGAGACATGTTTATTTTCTTACCTCATATGCACAAGAGTGCTTAAAGAGAGATAACTCCATTGTACTGGTGACAGTAAGTATTAGTTGACGTTTCTATACCCTCCAGCTACGTAGAAGAGGGGCTATACTGTTTTCACCATATCTGTCTATCTGTATGTTCATCCTGTGATCCGTACGTCAATCCGTCCATCTTTGCGTTTCCATACTCTAACTCTGAAGCCGTTTGACCTAGGACCCTGAAACATCATGCAAGTGTTCATCATGACCTAAGGAGGTGCCTTATTGTTTTTGGGTCACATGGCCGACAGGTCAAGGTCACAGGTGAACTTTGTTTTCTCTGATTGTGCTGCTTCATTGACGAGGTGCTGATGGTGGGTATTTGCAGAGCTCCAGATAGAGGGAGTGATTTTGATTTCAAAATTGAAAATATTATAGTTATTCTCCACTAAACCCTATGTTATGGGTACTCATTAGAATCGTCTCGATGAGACGATTCTAATGAGTACCCATAACGTAGGGTTCATAGAAACATAGAGCTCTGCAAATACCCCCCACCAGCACCTCGTCTCACTGAGACGATTCTAATGAGTACCCACAACATAGGGTTTGGAAGAGAAATAATGGATTTAGAATACCATCACTCCGTCCTATCCGGAGCTTTGTATTTGTCCTCTTTGCAACAGTTCTATTTTTTTCTGACTTTGCATCATGCATGTAGCGTGGTAACTGCAATACCATAATTTACTTTTTATTAGTTGATCCTAGTTCATATCCGCATTGTGAAACTAGCAATCTTATTTGCTTGAAAGAGGAAGTCATGTGTAGATAAATTCTAGCTTTAACTCCTTGCCACACAATCCCAACCTTTAATGACCCTGAAGATGATGGCCTTTGAAAACATTGTGGGAAAAGAAGAAAATACTGGTAACCAGCATTTTCTCCTTTTTCCACAATGTTTTCTATCCGATCAGACACACAAATCGTGATTTAAGCTACGTTCATATTGTCGTCTGCACATGCCTTCAGTTTAGTTAGGTCTAAAATTTTACCATTTGGTAAAAATTAAGTCATTTTTTCTTTACAAACTTCTAAAGATTTAACCCTTTATCACACAATTCCGACTCTTAACGACTCTGAGAAAGAAGCCTTTTTGAAAACATAGTGGGAAAAGGAGAAAATGCTGGTAACCAGCATTTTCTCCTTTTCCCACAATGTTTTCTACCTTTCCCAAAACAAATTTCAATTTTTGAGTCACATTTAAATTGTCGTCTGTAATTGCTTTGAATTTGGACCAGTCTAAAATTTTGTTGTTTGGTAAAGAGCTAAGTAATGAATTGATCTAAAAAACTCTGCTTACCGTAAACACCTACATTCAGTTTGAATTACCACTTGCAGTTATTTTGTGCGATAAATGTTGTGCTCTGCCATTTCATAGGATATAAAATTGGAATTTGATAAGAATTTAATTCTTTAAAAAATTTCGGCCAGACATATTTTATATCTTGTTGTATTTAATTTTAGGATTATTTTTTCATTTAATGTCTACCAGCCTATTTTTGTTTCCTGACTTGTACACTTAAAACCAGGACCCCAGTGACTTGGGTTTCCTTTTGAGGAATCGTTCAGCACTCTGCCACCTTTGCAGAGAGAGGACAAAATAAGTAAGGAAGCTGCCAATGTGAATCTTTGATATATGAATGGGCTTGACTTCTGAAGCTAAAGAATTTTTGTTTTAGTAACTGTGTGGGATATACGAGAGTTAAAATGTTTTCTAGAAGCAGTTGAAAATTGCTCCAAGTATGATTTCTGTTTTTGATTGGGTTAAAAAATTGTGGGGAAAGAAGAAAATGCTGGTTACAAACATGTAGCCGCATTTTCTCCCCATTTTCTCTTTTTCCCAACAATGTTTTCAAAAGCCTTCTTCATTAGAGTCATTAAAACACAGAATTGCGTGGTAAAGGTGAGAAAGAGATTTTTCTGTCCTAAAAATATTTGAACCATGCTCTGTGAAAAGGGGATTGAATGCATCTGAATTTAGTACAAGACTATTGTTTTGTCATTTGGTAAAGAATTAACTCTGTCATTCTTTACCAAACGACACAATTTTAGACTTTTCTATAGCTGTCATACTTGTTCTTGGAGCTTTGAAATAGCAATATTAGGGGCCTATTTTACAGATTAATAATCTCCATTTTATTTATTGAATGCCCCAGGGGTTAAAGGCCCGATGGCGGTAAAAAAATGCAGGTGTTTAAGTGCATTCAAATTTAAATCATACCTTTTAAAAGTAATGGAAATTATTGTGAAGATGAAAATCTTTTATTGTATTAGGGGTCCATTAATGTAAATCCGTGGCAGAGAAATTAATTTCAAAACTAGGTTAAAAGTTGCCAGGCTACTCTATCTTTTGTTTACTTTCTTGCGTGATTTTAAAATTTCATTTTTCTGCCAGGGACTATCACTTGGACTGACCACACAGATTATCATGTTCACAATATTTTCCATCGTTTTATAATTTTATGGTATGATTTGATACTGTTAACTTTTGGCTGCTATTGGGCCTTTAACCCTTTACCAAACAATCCTGGGTTTTCACGACCCTGAGAAAGAAGCCTTTTGAAAACATTGTGGAAAAAGGAGAAAATGCTGGTAATCAGCATTTTCTCCTTTTCCCACAATGTTTTCTTCCCTTCCCAAAATAAATTTTAATTCTTGAGTCACATTAATTTAGTCCTCTGCAAATGCTTTCAATTTGGATGAGTCTGAAATTTTGTCATTTGGTAAAGAGTTAAGAATATTTTGAAGTCAGAATTGTAAGTATTTCTTATCATTTAATTTCAGACTGAGTTGTGACCCACAATAATTGGAGGAATGGGCCAGGTAAATTCCAGTCAAGGGCCAGAGGGGAATCATGGGACAGAGCTTTTTCGAAGACAGGTACCGGAGGGGAGAGATAAAGGCCTTGTTTCTATTCCAGACCTGCAGGATGAAAACAAAAGACAAGATCGAAAAACTGTTCACTGTGTTAAGAATCGCATTGACATGCTGATTGAAGACTGCTTGAATATAAAAGAAGCTGCTGTTGTTAAAACGCCTAATCCACAGGAAGAAAATATAGATGGTAAAGAACGTGAAATTAAAAGTGAAAAAGAGGAAAAACCTAAAGAAGAGTTAGTAAAGGAAGAGCAAAAGGAGTCAGATACAGACAGAACTGAGACACAAAATGACAGTAAGAACTCTGAAACTTCAACTACCAAAGAAAAAGACTGCACAAAACTTGAAAGTGATAAGGATGATCAATCTTCCAATAAAATGATTCTGGACAATCTGAAGGAAAGCAATAATAAAATGGTTGTAACTTTGTCAGAAGAATCATCAGAAGAAAAGCAGAGTTTGATAAAGAAAAAAACTATTACAACCTTTCAGAAGTTTATTGATGAAGTATTTGACAATTCCCTGCATAATATGAAGGAGGAAGAAGTGAAAACTGCCTCTAACTTTTTAAAACTGTGCTCCGATTCACTAAAATCTGATAGTGAAAAGCAGTCAATGCCAGCTCAAAGTAATGAACCAGAGAAATTGAAAGAAGACTCTCAGCCCAAAATTGAAATGCCAAATACTAAAAAAATTACTTTGAAAGATCACATAGAAAGATTCCTAGAGGCTAGTTTTAAAGAGGAAATGGAAGATAAGACACAAGGATCAAATCCTGCCCCAAAGAATTTAAATATACACATGCTTGTTAATGATATGATAACAAATGGACTTAAATTAACAAGCCCTCCAACACACCAAAGTAAAGATATTCAAAGAAAAGCTCAAGCTGAACAAGAAATGGACAAATATCAGCAGGTAAGAGGAAGTCCAAAGAGATTTAGCTCACATACAGAAGATCTCAAGGGTAAAGTTGTGGTAATAGATTGTGATATCGATAATGACACAGCTTCAAAGGAGAGATTTGTGGAGAAAAGACAGGATAAGATTCAGCCTAGCAATTCTCTATCTCCAAATTCTGTGTATTTCAGGACACAAGTACAAAGTGGCCAGAGATTATATCCTAGAGAAAACTACAAAAATAATGATGCATCACCAAAAGTAGATAATGGTCCCTTGAGACATGACCCATTTGATCCTAGATTTGCAGATCCAAAATTCCAAGATAACAGGATTGATTTTGTTCCTCATGAAGTGAATGCGCTTTCAAAGAGAGAAGTACAGTTCAACAAACGATGCATTCCAAGGGGAGATGCAAATGTTGCATATGGGTCTTCCCATGCCGTGTACCAGAGAAGTCTCCACCCACAGGGTCCAGCATCTCCATATGTCATAAACAGTAGCGCTCCTTCCTCTTACCACCCAAGTGATCATTATAACACAGCTGCTCGGCCTACTGTTTACCCTGGTCATCATGTTGATTGCAAATGTCCCTCCTGTTTTCCTCACTCATCACAGTCTGTTCAAAGAGATCAGTATGTTGAAAACCAGCGCCATCAACGGTCTCCAAACCGTGTAACTCAGCATTTCAGTCCCTCAGATCCACTTGGATCTTCGCCACGTGGAAGTTCTAATCTTTTTCCAAATGAGCAATCATCATACATGGTTAGACAATCACATTCCCACGCTGTATCAATAGGACAAACAACATATCCCCAGTCTTCACCTAAATTAGTACCACAGCGCCCTCCAATTCCAGCACCCAGTGAACATCACAGATCTCTGTCAAATTTGGATAATGTTAGTGGAGGTAATTCACATGCACGTCATCAAGGCAGCTATTCAGAATACCAAAGCCAAGGTCAAGGCCAAAGTCAGTATTTGAGCAGTAGACATGGAGATAACCCATCATTGTTTACTTCTGAGAAGTATTCTAGATCTGTTCAAGAGCATTTGACTCATAAAACTAAAATAGAGTTCAGAAACAACCATTCACTCAGACCTGGAGCTTTTCCTCAAAAGGAGAATTTCTCTACAGCTTATTCACAGGGAATAAGGCATCATCCAGAACAAGACATTTCTAGAACAATTAAACATGTGGAGAACTTGGATACAGATGCAGCACCACTGGATTTGTCTGTTAAAAAGCCTGCTGTTGACTTCGACCAGTTTAGTCAGACAGGTTTCAACGGTAGTCAACAATCATTTCAGTCTAGTCAGACAAAGCTTAGTCCTTCATTAACTTTTATCAAACATTTGGAAAACAGTGTTGATAAATACTGCCAAGAGCTCATGTCACCATCTAGCCCTACCACATTTTCAAGACATATGAAACCCCATCTTGGTAGTAGGTCCGTCTCTCCTACAGACAGGAGAAGCCCTATGGTCAGATACTCACCATTACCAAGCCCTCATGGACTTTCTCCTCAAGGCTTGTACCCTCCCATGCTTCAAGGCCGTTCCCTTCCATCCCCGCATTATTCTGGGGGCATTACAATGGGTCAACCACTTGTGGATAAATCTCAGAATCCTCAACAAAGCCAAGCAGAGATGTATGGTGTTGGTGTTAACCAAAACATGGCTACTGTTCCTGCACAACAAGTTCCAAATTCTCAGCCCATCGTACAAGGACTAGGCGGATTTATGGCTCCAACACTTACACAGATAAACTTCGATGCTGCAGGAAAAAGAAATTCAAATAATGTTTCTAAACATGAACCAATACAAAATATAATAGGAAACCATGACTCAAATGACATTCTGTATTTGTACTGTAAAGTGTGCAACAGTACTTATGGTAGTCTGTATGGTTTCAGAAAACATTTCAGAAATCAGCATGGATTTGAACCAAGAGCAGAGCATACAATAGTTCACACAATATCAGGAACAAAGTCAGCACTGCATATTCCAGCATCTATCCCAAATGAAATGGTGCGGCAAGGGGAAAGACAGATAATGGCAAATATGTTAAGAAATAAAACAGATGACGGACTCAGTAATATGAAAGGCCACGTTTTGTCTAATTCTGATGAATCAAAAAGGTCAAATGTCTCACCACATTTATTTTCAGTGACAAACAGATCCTCAAATAAGGTAGATGTTGCAGTTAAACAAAAGAATAATGAACAAGATGAAAAGAGCAAAACTGAGCAAGAAACTAAATATCTTGAATGCCCTGAATGTGGTAAAACCTTCCAGTTAAATGACTTTGGATCCTACAAGAGACATTGTCGACAACATAGCCATATCAAACCTTTTGGATGTACTGACTGTCACCTGTCCTTCGCTGACCAGAGAAGTCTCAAGGAACATTTCAAAGTACATGTTAAAGAATCTCATTCTCTTGATGGAAATAAAAGTGATAGTTCTAATTCAACTGACATGGCAAAACATAACTGTAGTAAGTGTGATAAGACCTTTTTAACTGTTGCTCAATTAGATACTCACACAGAGTCTGCTCATTACAATAAAGTACAGAACTCAGTTAAAAGTGAGAAAGATTCAGGTGAGAGTAGAAGTAAACCTGACCCTGTAATTGCTCAAACAAAAGATAGATATGATAACAATGCCATACCAGAGATGACACAAAGGATTCTAACAACTCAGAGTATTGTAAAACAAGCTGCAGAGTCAATGACAGCACAGGCATGTCCGGACAGTAGCTGGGACAAGGCAGATCCCAAGATCAGAAAAAATAGTGAGATCTCGTTAGACAATTGTGACTCTGGATATTCATCAAGTGTTGGAAGTAACTTATCCCAACTTTGCTCAGAGGATAGTTCTAGCACTTCAGATAAAAAGACGGGCGAAAAAGACTCCGAGATTGAAGGAGGAGTGAAACTAGAATCAAATAAAAGTGAATCTAGTGGAGAGAATTATGAGTTTTTTTACAAGCACAAAAAGTTTTATCATCAGAGAAAAAGAGAAAGAAGTATTTCATCTAATTCTGGTGATCCCATTCCCAACAAAGTTATGAAATGTTCAGAAGTTTTACCATCTTCAGTGGGTAGCATACCAGTGTCAAGTACAACAGTCAATGTAAATAATGATTCATGTGATTCTCAGTGTATGGATAATAAAGGTTTTGATGTTTCGAAGATAGATAAAGCAGAAGTTGATGAAAAAATAGATAAGAACGTACAGGATTCAGATTTAATAAACAGGGTTGCAATGAAGTCAGAGGCCAGGCATAATCTCCCGTTTGTATGGGATAGAACAACAAGAAGTCGAAAAACAAAATAGACATTTTGAATTCCAATCTCCAATCATTGTATTAGAAAAGTGTTCAGACATTAACCCTCAACCCTTTACCAAACGATAAAATATTAGACTGACCCAAATTGAAAGCATTTGCAGACGACAATTTTAATGTGGCTCAGATGGAAGAAAATGTCTTAGAAATGAGTAGAAAACATTGTGGGAAAAGGAGAAAATGCTGGTTACCAGCATTTTCTCCTTTTCCCACAATCTTTTCAAACAGGATTCTTCTTCAGGGTCGTTTAAACTCAGGATTGTGTGGTAAAGAGCTAAACTGCTAAATAAATGATACGAAAATTTCCACGCAGTTGTAAAAAAACAAATGCTGCTATTTCAAATTCAATTTCACCTGAAAGAAAGCACCGTATCAGACAGCAGTGTAGATCAAAGATCAGACTGCACGTTCTTTGCTTACTGATCTTGATATACACTGTCTGCAAAAGGTCAGTGAGTCCTGTTTAGCAGCTTAACCCTTTCCCAAACGACAAATTTTGGACTGGTCCAAATTGAAAGAGTTTGCAGACGACAATTTTGAATTTGATGAAAATGGCAGAGAGGTCTCAAAAAGGGTAGAAAACACTGTGGGAAAAGGAGAAATTGCTCGTTACGAGCAATTTCTCCTTTTCCCCAAGTGTTTTCAAAAGACTTGTACTGCAGACACGTGAAAACCAGGGCTTGTTTGGGAAAGGGTTAAGGATTAAAACCCCTTTTTATACCATTTACCACACGACCCCAAGTTTTAACAACTATCAAGAAGACAGTTTTTGAAAGCATTGTGAGAAAAGGAGAAAATACTGGTAACCAGCATTTACTCCTTTTCCCAAAGTGTTTTCTACCCTATCAAAGAGGGAAATCGATTTTTGTCGTCTGCTAATGCTTTCAAATTGGACAAGTCTAAAATGTTGTTCTTTTTGTCCCGATTGAGGCAAACTTTAACCAGCATTTTTAGCTTGGCTGTTTTCAAAGAAGACGTTGTCATATTGCAACAGCTCTGGGGTTGTCATCGTCGGCGTTGTCATGCGAAAACTTTGACATTTTATAATATCTCTGTTGTTACTTAAGATATTAACTTTGCTTCAAACTTGGACAAAGTCTTAATTATCGAAATGGGATCTTATACAAGAAGGGCAGATAATCATTTTTGTCACAGTTATGCTGCCTTTTCCACTTAAAATTTCTGCTGAAAATCAAGCAACCGCTACTGAGCATTATCACCAGCATGCAGTGCTCTTGTTTTCTTTTTCCACAATGTTGCCAAAAGGCGTCTTTTCTCGGGGTTGTTAAAACTCGGGATTGTGTTTTATAGACAATGTTACAGTTTTGTTTTGTCTGTATTTAGGGAAAAGTTATACATGACAACATCATACCAGGAGAAATTTTGTGTACAACCAATTCTGCTTTTCCCTGTAATGTCTTGTAAGCTATCAGAGAACTTGGTCTTAATTTTACCAATTTTGATGTTGGTGTCTGTAGATGCTGCTGAATTAAGTGTGAAATTTGATGTTTATGAAAATTTCCTTTCAACACTTCTTCTCTTTGTACTTGAATATTCAAATTTGTTTTGGGAAGGGTAGAAAACATCGTGGGAAAAGGAGAAAATGCTGGTTACCAGCATTTTCTCCTTTTCCTACAATGTTTTCAAAAGGCTTCTTTCTCAGGGTTGTGAAAACCCGGGATTGTTTGGCATTACCAAACAACAATACTTCAGACTGATCCAAATTGAAAGCGTTTGCAGACGACAATATAAATATGACTGAAAATTTGAAATTTGTTTTGTTACAGGTAGAAAACATTGTGGAAAAAGGAGAAAATGCTGATTACCAGCATTTTCTCCCTTTCCCACTAGGTTTTCAAAAGACTTTTCTCAGGATTGTTAAAAGTTGGGGTTGTTTGGTAAAGAGGTAATGGCCCATATTGAATCCTATACCAAATAACAAAATTTTGGACTCAACCAAATTGAAGGCAATTGCAGACGACAAATCAAATGTAACTTAAATGATAATTTCTGTCTTTGATAGGGTAGAAAACATTGTGGGAAAAGGAAAAAAATGCTGGTTACCAGCATTTTCTCCTTTTCCCTCAATGTTTTCAAAAGCCTTCTTCTGTACAGGTGGCCAAAATTTGGGATTGGGTAGTAAAGGGTTAAAGGTAGTGCAATGGGATTTCGTCTGGTCAATAAAACAAAGTTTCAAAAATCTCTGTCCTTTGATAATATTATGAATATTAGGATGTCATTTGTGAGAGCTGTCTGTTTTTACCTATTTTTTTTTTTCTGAAAAAATATGTTGGTCTTTTGTAGCTTCTTTGATGATATATATGAGCCATACTCTGTGAATAGGGGGTTTAATTCATCTGCGAAAAGTATCGACCAAGGTCAACTTGAACTGTGCAGGCTGACTTGAGTTTAAACCTTATGCTATGGGTCAATTCTCTGTGTGTCAAAGGACCCGAGTCCATCTAAGTGGGTTGGTAGACAAAATAAATTTTATGGATCCATGATATGTGATGACTTGCTTGGTACCATGCATCACAGAGATGCATCACAGAGATGCATCATAGATGCATCAAAACCCCTTCTCCCAGAGTCATGGCAGCCAGTGCATGTATTGGTGCACTCATGTTTCTTTTACCCTTTACGAAAAATTCTGAATTTTAACAAGCCTTTGAAAACTCTTAAAAACATTGTGGAAAAGGGAGAAATGCAGGTTATCAATATTTCTTCCTTCCCTACGATGCTTTCTACCCCTTCAAAGACAAATTCCATCATTTAGACAATATTTATCATCTGCAAATACTTTCAGTTTAAACAAGTTTAAAATTTTGTCATTTGGTAAAAGAGATGACTAAATTGTAGACTTGCCAACAATGAGATGACTAATTAACCTTTTACAGAACAATTCTGAATTTTACTGATCCTTAGGAAAGTGCCTTATGAAAATATTGTGGGAAAAGGAGAAAATGCTGATAACCAGCATTTTTCACCCTTCCAAACACAAAATTCAATTTTTGAGTTTCAATTATTTTGTCGTCTGCAAATGCTTTCAATTTGGATTGGCCTAAATTTTTGTCATTTGGTAAAGAGTTGCTCATGCAAATAAGTTGATTTGCCTGTAGAAGAGTAGAAAAAATTGTAAAAAGGGAGAAAATACTGGTTTCCATTTCTTATTGTTTTGTTACAGTTCACCCCTAGAATGCCTTTCATAACAAAAGCTGCCATTGGAGCCAGTGTCGATCAAGATCAGACGGCACAGAATGTGCATGCAGGGCCAGTATTCACCAACCATTCATAAGAACGTTTTTAGTTTTATTCTCCAGATTTTTCTAGATTTGAAAGTAACACAACTTCTGATTGGCTAAACCAAATGGCTAATTTGGTTTAGCCAATCAGAAGTTGTGTTTCTTTCAACTTTAGAAAATCTTCGAGAACAAGGCTAAGAATGTTCTTAAGAATGGTTGGTGCATATGGACTGTGGTAATCTGTGCTGTCCGCTTTGCTGAGACATTCTGGAGAATAACAACCTTGGCAGTGCTATCATAAGGCTTTTATCTGGAGAGTGAAAGAATTCATTGGGTTTATTCCGTGCTGTAAGGGTTAATACAATCGTTATGTTCATGAAATACACTTTTGAATGAGCCATTCGTTGTAAAAGGAGGCTTAATGCATCTGCAAAAAGTATCGACCCAGGTCAGCCTGCGTAGTCGCACAGGCTGACCTGGGCCGAAACTTTTTGCTATTGGTCAATTTTCTATATGTCCAAGGACAGTCTACATCATGATTAAGTCGGTTATTAAAAAAAGTGGCTATAATGGATCCATAATTATGTGATGTGTAAATGATTGGTATCATGGATCACGGAGATGCATTAAGCCCCCTTTTGTGAGAGCAAAGCTCAAAGATTTGTTGTTAGTGATGTTGTATACATGTATAATTGATTTAAAAGTCTATGATATTGTTATTGGATAGAATATTGTCATATTCATTGTTCTTTGTATGAAATACAAAAAAATGTGCTTGAGTAGTGCAAATGGAGCCCCATTTAAATAGCTTACCTGAACATAAAGTGCTCAAGGTGAGCTTTTAAGATCGTGCTGTGTCTTATGTGCGTCATCTGTCATGCGATCACCAATAATTACCCTGTGTGCACTCTAGAGGCCGCATTTTCTATTGAATACTCATGAAAATTAGTTGGAATGTTTGCTTTGATAATACCTGAGACAACTGAGAAAGTGGGTCACCTCAGGTCAAAAAAAGTAGGTCACCGAGACAAATCTTGGAAAAAGCCTGTGTGCACTTTAGAATTCACATTTTCAGTTTGATACTCATAAAAGTTGATTTTTACATCATCACAAGAAGGGTCTGTTCACCAACTCTTCTTAAAAACTTTTGTAGTCTTATTCTCCAAGATTTTCTGAATATGAAAGTAACACAACTCTGATTGGCTAAATTAGCTAAACCTTTTGGTTTAGCAAATCAGGAGTTGTGTTACTTTCAAATTTAGACAGTTTTGGAAGATAAGACTTGGATTGTTCTCAAGAATGAATGGTGAATACGGAATCAGGATCTCTTTGACTTAATCACTTTTTGATGACTTTTACTCTGGTGAGCGCTTTAGGGCCAAGGGCCCTCTTGTTATATTAACTCTGTATTAAACAGCACAATTTTATAGACTTGTTCATACTGAATGTATTTGCAGACACCAATTTCAGTATGCATCAAGAGATGGAGTTTTTTATACAGGATGGAAAACATTGTTGGAAAAGAATAAAAGGCTGGTTATTACCAACATTTTCTTTTTTCCTACAATATTTTCCAGACCCTTTTTTTTAAGGGCGTTAAAGTAAGATATGGCATTAATTTTTAAAGGCCCTGTGGCAGAGGGCTTCTGAAAACATTGTGAAAAAAGGACAAAATTCTGACAATCAGCATTTCTCCTTTTGCCACAGCATCATTAATGTGTCTAATTTGTCGTCTGCAAATTTTTCAGTTTAAACCAGTCCAAGAATTTGTCAGTAAGACCTTTTTTTCCTTTTTGAAATATGTCTAACTACTGTTATCTCAAAAAAAATTATTAGAATGAATTTTATAACTGTTTTACTATTTTTGAGAAATGAATTTTATTTCTTTTGACACGTAAATAGGTCAGTTAAGATTACAGAACTCTATATTAGAGGGAGTGATATTCAAGATCCATTATTTCTCTTCCAAATCCCATGTTGTGGGTACTCATTAGAATCGTCTCAATGAGACGATTCTAATGAATACTTATATCATAGGGTTTAGTGGAAAATAATATTTTTAATTTTGAAATGAAAATTACTCCCTCAGTCTGGAGCTCTATTTATAGTCTTGGACGGGAATAAGTGTCTGTTATATTATGATTTCTATCTGTTAAAAATTGCCCCCCCTTTAAAAAAAAAAAAAAAAAAATCCCCCCAAATCCCCCTGATTTTCAGTTTCTAGAAAAATAGACACTGCATGTAGGAGTGTCCTTTGGCAATGCACTTCAGAGTGGTGACCTTTGTATAGACAAAATACGGGACAATCATGAAAATCGAATTGTCATTGTAAAATGATTGATACTCTGTTAACTCTTTACCACACAATCCCGACTTTTGATGACCCTGAGAAAGACGCCTTTTGAAAACATGCTGGGAAAAGGAGAAAATGCTGGAAAACCAGCATTTTCTCCTTTTCCCACAATGTTTTCTACCCATCCTAAAATAAATTTCAATTTTTCAGTCACATTTATTTTGTCGTCTGCAAATGCTTTCAGTTTGGAGTAGTCTTAAATTTTGTCATTTGGTAAAGAGTTAAAAAGAAAGTTTAACATCATGCAGACAAATTATTGCACATATTTTATTTTCCACTGTAAGGGTCAAGGTCACTGTGAATAAAATATATAAATTGATGTGGAAGATTTAACCCCTATGCTCTGCTAAATAAATGAAACCAAAATTTCCACTGGATTGTAAAAAACCCAAATATTGCGCTTTCAAAGTGTGATTTCACCGGAAAGAAAATACCATGTTGGACAGTGTAGATCAATGATCCGATTGCACATTTCGTGCAGTCTGATCTTGATCTATGCTGTCTGCAAAAGTGCACCGAGTTGTGCTTAGCAGCCTAAGGGGTAACTCTTTACCAAAAGACAATATCTTAACCCTTTCCTAAACAATGAATTTTAGACTAGTCCAAATTGAAAGAGTTTGCAGATGACAATTTTAAATTTGATGAAAATGACAGAAAGTTCTCCAAAAGGGTAGAAAACACTGTGGGAAAAGGAGAAATTGCTCGTTATGAGCAATTTCTCCTTTTCTCACAGTGTTTTCAAAAGACTTGTACTGCAGACACATGAAAACCAGGGCTTGTTTGGGAAAGGGTTTAACTAGTCCAACTTGAAAGCATTTACAGACGACAATTTAAATGTGGCTCAAATACGGAATTTGTCTTTGACAGGGTAGAAAACATTGCAGGAAAAAGAGAAATGCTGGTTACCAGCATCTTCTTTTCCCACAGTGTTTTCAAAAGGCCTCTTCCTTATGATTGTTAAAAACAAGGATTGTGTGGTGGAGGGCTACAAAATTTTTAGACTTTCCCAAACTGAAAGCATTTGCAGACAAAAAATGGAATGTGGCTCAAACAATGGGACCTGTGTCCTGTATCAAACAATCACGTTTTAAGGACCTTGAGAAATAAGGCTTTAAACCAGTGTAGTAAAAGGAGAAAATGCTTGTAACCAGCATTTTTCCCCTTTCCCATTAAGTTTACAGCCTTATCTAAGACAATTCATGTAAGCTACGTTTGTTGTCTGCACATGCTTTCATTATGGACTTGTCTAAAATTTTGTTGTTTGGTAAAGGTGAATGAAACTGACATTACCCTTCACCACACAATCACGAGTTTTAGCGACCTGGTAGCCAGCATTTTCTCCTTTCCCCACAATGTTTTCTACCCAATCAAAGACATATTTTATCATTTGAGCAACATTTAAACTGTCATCTGCAAATTCCTTCAATTTGAACATGTCTAAAATGTTATCGTTTGGTAAAAGAGTTAACTGACTGGAGGAATTATACAATGTTTGATGGAGTTAAAACTTTATGAAACAACACAGCGTTTTCATGACCCTAGAGATAAAATACTTAAAAAAAAAAACATTGTGGGAAAAGGAGAAAATGAAGGTTACCGGCATTTTCTCCTTTTCCCAAGATTTTTTTTTTTTCCATTGTTTCAGATACAAATCCCATCATTTCAACTACATAAAATTATGTCTTCTGCAAAAGCATTCAATTTGCTGAATCTTATTTTCCTTTTGGTTTGGTAAAGGGTTAACTCTTTACCACAGAATCCTGACTTTTAACGACCCTGTGAAAGAAAGCTATTGAAAACATTATGGGAAAAGGAGAAAATGCTGGTAAGCAGCATTTTCTCCTTTTTCCACAATGTTTTCTACCCTTGCTAAAACAAATATCAATTTTTGAGTAACATTTATTTTCTGGTCTGCAAATGCTTTCAGTTTTAACTAGTTTTTGTTTGGTAAAGAGTTAAAGGGCAACTATGTATCAAGTTTAACCCTTAACTCATTACCACACAAAAAAAAATTAGACTGGTCCAGATTGAAAGCATTTGCAGATGACAATTTAAATGTGACTCAATTCATGGAATTTGTCTTAGATAGGGTAGAAAACATTGTGGGAAAAGGAGAAAATGCTGGTTACCGGCATTTTCTCCTTTTCCCGCAATGTTTTCAAAAGGCTTCTTCGTCAGGGTCGTTAAAAGTCGGGATTGTGTGGTAAAGAGTTAAAGCGCAAAATAAACCTGTCAGACATTTTCAACCAAGACCCAAATAACTGCAATGTTGTGGTTGCTTTGGTTTACAGTGTTTCAGCAAAGTGTACAGTGTAGATAGAAGATCAGGCTGCACATTTTTTACAGCCTGATCTTGATCTACACTGGCTGCAAAGGCAACTGAAGTCATGAAAGGCACTTTAACCCTTTACCACAAAATCCAGACTTTTAACGACCCTGAGAAAGGAGCCTTTTGAAAACACTGAGGGAAAAGGAGAAAATGCTGGTAACAAGCATTTTCTCCTTTTCCCACAATGTTTTCTACTCTCAGGTTTTGAATTGCATTTAATTTGTCGTCTGCAAATGCTTTCAATTTGGACCAGTCTAACAATTTGTCGTTTAGTAAAGAGTTAAGGGTTATGGTTCAAGTATTTTTTTTTATTAAGGAAAAATGGGGTCAAAATGACTTTTACAAATATGGCTGTGTAATTATGGATTATAGACGACTGAGGTATAGGGATTGGTCGATAAACAAAATACCTATAAAATGTTTAATATTGTTGATTTTGTGTTTGTTGTTTGTTTGCTGACCCCTTTATAACAGTTAGCCGGTTCTAGCTACCTTGGCTCTTTTCGAAGAAAAGCCATGGTATAATGTCATAGTCCTGTCAACGTCCAGGACTTGTTTGTCTGCATCATCTGTGTTGTCACCTTCGATGGTACGCAAGAACTTCGACAGTTTCTAATATCTCTCTCAGTACTCGAGATATAATATATTATTCCTCCAACCTAGGCTTTATGTTACCTATTCAACAAGGGCAGCAACCCTGAAATATTTTTAACACAGTTATGCCACTTTTACAGCTGAGAAGAAGGCTTTTGAAAACATTGTGGGAAAAGAAGAAAATGCTGGTAACCAGCATTTTTTCAATCTTCTCACAATGTTTTCTACCTTATCAAAGAAAGAAATTACCATTTTGGAAATGTTTAATTTGTCGTCTGAAAATGCTTTTTAATTTGGTCCAGTCCAAATCTTGTTGTTTGTAAATTAGAGTAAAGCATCATTTCATTTTCAAAGTTGCCTGCTACAAGTTTGTCCCAGAGGGTAAATGAGGTATGGAGAGCCTGAACTGTCATGTCTTCCTGAAAAAGGTGGACAGTTCCAATGCTTGCCATGTATTGCTTGGATCTTAAAGCAGCCAAACATAAACAGTGCGGGTGTTAAAAGGCATTTGAATGTAAATGTTACCATTTAAAGGTATGGAAATTATTGTGAAGGTGACAATCTGTTATTGTTCAGTTGGTCCAAGTGTTAGTCTCAGGCAGAACAATGAATTTTAAAAGTAGGTCAAAAGTTGCTAGGTCGCTCTGTCTTTTGCTGATGTTTTACCTGAATTCAAAATTCATTCTTCCGTCAGCAACTATCACTTGAGCCGACCATACAACAATAGATTGTTGCCTTCACAAAAATTTCCATGCTTTTAAAAAGTATGGTTTAAATTCAAATGCATTTTTTAACATCCGCATTGTTTACTCTAGGCCATCAGTGTGCCTTTAAAAGAGAAGCTTAAAATATATTTCAGCTCCACTGGCCTAACACGGTTTTTAACCCTTTACCACACAATCCCGACTTTTAACGACCCTGAGAGAGAAGCCTTTTGAAAACATTGTGGGAAAAGGAGAAAATGCTGGTAACCAGCATCTTCTCCCTCCTTTTCCCACAATGTTTTCTACCCTTCCCAAAACAAATTTCAAATTTTCAGTCACATCTATTTTGTTGTCTGCAACTGCTTTCAATTTGGACCCGTCTAAAATTTTGTCGTTTGGTATAGAGTTAAATATTGTTTCAATTATATCGGAGCAGCCTGTGCACCTGTCTTTTACAAGTAATTCACACAATATTCTTCCCAAGCCGCTGTTTGCTTCCTCACATGCTCATTTGCGAAACAATAATCAGTTGTGAGAGAGGAATAAATCCTGCCACGCTAGCTATCATCAATTCTCGGAATGAAATTCCAAAAGCTGAGGATTTGAACCGGCGACCCCTTGTTCTCAAATCCTGTTCGCTACCAACTGTGCTACCGGGGCTTGGCATTTAACTCTATACAAACCAATCTTGTGTTTTAACAGCCTTGAGGAAGATTTTTTGAAAATATTGTGGACTGACAAGGGTCATTGATTTGAATTTTGGACTAAATTCATACTTCACTGAACAATGAATAGCCGTCAGAGCTGAAATTCGATATACCTTTGCATGTTTTCTTCTTATCTAGGGGATGATTTCTGTGATTATGAATTAATTTTACAGGAATGGTTCTTCTGTTGATTAATTGATTGATTGATTATATGGTTTTTAATGCCGTTTTCAACATTATTTCACTTATATCGCGGTGGCCACTGCACCTATCCATGCTCTCGTGGAGTTTCTTATATCAGCACTATACACAATATTTTTCCCATGCCGCTGGCTGCTTTCCCACATAACCATCGTCGAAACAATGGTCAACGATGAGAGAAGAAGGAATCCTGTTGCAACGACAATCATCAATCCTCAGAAAGAAATTGGCCGATCTGGGGATCAAACCAGCGACCTCCTGTTCTCAGGTCCTGTACACTACCGACTGAGCTACCGGGGCTTGGCTAGTCCTTTTGTGCTCTAACTAGTACGTTCAACAGAACAACAGGAATGCACCTTACTGTGCCTAATATTTAATTTGTACAATATTGATCAGTTGAGCGATATAGGGCCGCTATGACCCTCTTGCAATCTGCATGTATAAAGTATTCCACAGAAATCCTACTCAATAATCCATCTCTGTTAAACATGTGTATAACTACATAGGATCCATATTTCTAATGATAAAGTGTGAGTGCACTTACAATTTGAGCCATGCTCTGTGACAAGGGGGCATAATGCATCTGCGAAAAGTATCGACCCAGGTCAGCCTGCGCAGTCCGCGCAGGCTGACCTGAGCCGAAACTTTTCGCTACTGGTCAGTTTTCCATAATTATGTCAAAGGACTAGTCTACCTCATGACACAGTCAGTTGTTAGACAAAATGGATTTTATGTATCAATATATTTACTTGCTTGGTATTACGGATCACGGAGAAGCATTAAGCCCCATTTTTCAAGGAGCATGGCTCATTTAGATGTGTTCTGTATTTCTAGGGATCGTGTTTACATTTTATTATCCCTGGTATTTCGTCATGGTTATTATAACTTGTTCGCTCCCTACCAACAATCGCAGAAACTGATAATGAAGGAATTATCGTACGCAAACTATACTTGTTGTGTCCCAGAAAAGTTTTCTCGAATGAGGTTATCACGTACTTTATCACACACGAAAAGCTGTTTGTCTTTTCCTAGAAAAGTAATCATCTCTTATTTCCATCTAAATATAGAGTTCACCCTTTACCACACGATCCCGAGCTTTAACGACCCCGAGATGTTTTTTGAACCTGTTTGTATTGAAGTTTACGCCCTGTTAACAGCTTAGGCCATTTTACGGCGGTCAGTACGCCAACTCATGTGTTTCCTGGCTTTTTTTTTCTTCACACCAGTACTGGCACAACTTTCTTTCCAAGCCACTGACTACTTTTCCCACGTGCATTAGAGGTGAGGCAAAAACTCGCCGGAAAGAAACTTTGCCTCAACCAGTTATCGAACCCGCAAACACCAGGTTATGAGTCGGATACGCTAACAGGTGAAATACCGGGCGGTCGAGCCTTTTGAAAACTTTGTGGGGGAAAAAGAAAAAAAATGTTGGATACCAACATTTCCCCTTTTTCCACAATGTTTTTCTAACATGTGACAAATTCCATCATTTGAGTCACATTTAGATTGTCGTCTGCAGATTCATGCTTTCAATTTGGACTAGATCTAGTACATATTTTTGTCTTATGATAAAGAGTTAACCCTTAAGGGCGGTCAGGATAAATTTGGGTGCTTTTTTGGGACAGTGTAGATCAACATTGGACCGCGTGTAATGTGCAGCTGAACAGGAATCGGCAAGTTGCGATATTTTGTTGAGATATTTTGGACAAAATAAGCCCGAAACAGCAATGATCAGCATTTTCTATTGGCTGAAAAACTGACCCTTTCATTTCAATGATAAATTTCGCACACTGCGTGCTTCGACTCTTTACCAGACGACAAAATTTATCGGCGTAGCTGAATGCGCTAGCTTTTGACCTACTTTTTGGTATTGATACCTCAAATGAATAGATAGAACGTTGCGATTGGTCAAAATTGTTGACATGTATATTCTACGGGTCCTTGCAAATACACGCCGTCTATCTTTTCTTTTTAGAGATATTATTCATTATATACGCCTTCATATTGACAGCACTTGCAAACGAAAAATCAAATCAGATTTATATGATGGAATTTGGTTTTGGAATGATAGACAATCGTATGGGTAAAAGGGGAAATAAGTCGCCCCACCCCACGATATTTTGTAACCCTCAACCTGCTACATACGGCTAACTTTCAAAACTCTAGTAAAAACCAAAAGATTGCAATTTTTCTTTTTTTTGGGGGGGGGGGCGGGGAGGAGGAAGAATATCTCCTGTTCGGACAGTATAGATGCAAGATCAGACTGCACAGTCTGATCTTGATCTACACTGTCCTCAAAAAGTCCTCGAGTTGCTCTTAGCAGCGTAAGGGTCAACCTATCTGGTCTTCAAAATATTGGGTCGTTCAGTATAGGAAAGATAGAGCCACTCGGGAGGTTGAACGCGGATGTTTACGATTAGACACGTGATGTCTTGTTGCACGTGACAATGTCATTTTTCTTCTCCAATGTCGGGAAAACACTCAATGATCCTTCAGCCTTGGACCTCTAATTTACTGCATTATACATGTATTAGATCTGCTTTGATTGAGAGAAATAATTAACCTTCCATTGAACATACAATGATCTAGTGTTTTAACGACCCTGATGAGAACAGATTTAGAAAACAGTGTGGGGGAAAAAGGAGAAAATGCTGGTTTTCTACCTTTCAAAAATCGGTGCCATCATTTGAACCACATCTAATGTGTCCGCAAATGGGTTCAATAAGAACCAGCCTAAGATTTTATCGTGTGGTAAAAAGTTAATAGTCTACGTTCTATCAATTAACTTTTTCTTATCTTGTAAATGTCATCTTTTTTTTAACCTTTTCACACAAGATACCGCTTTTTACGTCTCTTAAAGTCCCAATAGTGTCCAAAAGTGAACAACGCGGTTTATAAAATACATTTAGATTTAAATCATACTATTTAAAAGCATGGCAATTATTGTGAAGATGACAATCTGTTATTGTTAGGTCGTTCCAAGTGTTCGTCGCCAGGTCGCTATATTGCGTTTTAGACTACCTAGTTTCCAAATTCCGTTTTATGCCAGCGACTTACACTTGGACCGACTGTACAATGACATACTGTAACATTCACAATAACTGACTACCATCCTTTCTTTAGTCTTAAATCTACAACTCTCCTCTCAAAAACAGTTTGGCAAAAGGAGATGATTGAAAAAGATCTAGTTTCTTCCTTTTCCTTCAATGTTTTTTACGTGTATTCATGCACCAGGCCCTAATCCTGTAAATGGAGCCCCTTCGACCCTCGGTGGTGGAGTTACAGTTAGATCTAGTGGCCAAAAATATTTCATAAAAGTCCGAATCCCCATTGACTTCCATGTATTTACAACTGTACCCCTAAATTTGTTGTTGGTTCATAACTGAACCTATAGTATTGAAACTTGTATGAAATCAAAGCAAAATTAATTTGACACTGAAATATATATGTTCATACTCCATACTATGTCGTATTATATAAATGAGCCATGCTCTTTGAAAAGGAGGATTAATGCATCTGCAAAAAAATATCGACTCAGGTCAGTTTGCGCAGTCCGCGCAGACTGACCTGGACCGAAATTGTTTGCTTTTGGTAATTTTTCTGCATGTCAAAGAACTATAGTGCACTTCAAGATTCAGTAGGTTGTTAGACAAAATAGATTTTATGGATCCATATTTATGTGATGACTTGCATGGTATCACGGATCACGGAAATGCATTACGCCCCCTTTTTCCAGAGCATGGCTTAAATACAGCAGTTTAAAAAGGAATCGATATTTTTTCAAAAACTTTTTTTTATTACATTGACGTCAAGAGCAACGTCATCAAAATTTAGCAGAAAAATAACACCACCATGTTTTAGAGAGCTACAACTTTGATGTCAGGCGACGATCACAAATGGCATATTAATGTAAATGGCTCCAGTAACATGGCTTCCTACCACTGTACTTTTTGTTATGGTCGAATGATCAGAAGCAGCATTAATTTATTATCTTGTGCACTGAAGAATACATGTAAATCAACGGGAATTCGATGTATAGGATTCGAAACCAGGGTTCGTATTCACCAACCATTCTTAGGAATATTCTTAGTCTTGTTATCCAAAATTGTCTACATTTGAAAGTAATACAACTTCTGACTGGCTAAACCAGAATATTCTTAAGAATGGTTGGTGAATACGGACCCGGGGTCAATATAAAAATCAACCAACCATTCCTAGGAACATTCTCAGTCTTATGCTCCAGGATTTTCTACAGTTGAAAGTTGCACAACTTCTGATTGGTTAAACCAAATGGTTTAGCCAATGAGAAGTCGTGTTACCTTCAAATCTGGAAAATGGTTGGTGAATACGGACCCTGGAGTCCCCGGGTAACTTATATCCTCATTTGAAACCAAAGTTTTTGTGAAAATGTCCTTCATCAAGATATTTCAGAGCCCAAGCCTAGAATTGCTGAAGCCCAGGACACACATGAAGGGAGCTGTCGCCATGCTATGACTGAAGCAATGTCGAAAGCGGACCGCCATGTTCAGTTGTAAGAGAGATAACACTTTGAAAATTAATTAATTGTACAACAATAAACCCCCCCCCTTTTAAAGATACACATGTACATATATCTATACTCGTTTTCAGCCAGTTTTAAACCCATTTTATTATTTTTTTTAATGAAAATACTGCCATTCTTTTATCTTTATGCAACAAAATGCCCCTGACGGTTGCAAGGTTGTAAAGATTACGGCCATAATAGAAAATGCATTTCATTTTCTGGAGGCCTTCAAAGAAATGCGGCGACGAGTAGGAAGGCGCCACGGTGAGCATAGAAGCTCTGGACGTGAGTCCGAGTGGAGCCGCCGTGGGTGCAGATCTTGGTGGTAGAAAATATGTCTAAATAATTATGTACATATTTCATACCAAATAAACTTTATGTTATGTTATATTATGTTTATGTCGTGTCGTGTCGTGTCATGTCATGTCATGTTATGTTATGTACCAACCATTACATATCACATTCAAAGTCCACTTCTCAAGAACAGTCAAAATTTGGAAGAATCATCATCATCATCATCATAGTTATTTACACGATTACGTCGATCATCATAAACACCATCATCACCGTCGTCGTCATCATCAACAACAAAATCAACAACGTCATCATCAAAGACCTAGATACAGCAATTTTAAGCCCCAAAATAAGGCAGCTCGTTCTGAATACTCTTATGTCGATGTACAGGGCCAATACTAGACTGGTATCAGTCCGTTTGATAGAGGATTTTCGTAAAATAAAACACAGAATAAGACTGCAAAGCAAATACACTCATATAATGTTCTCATGGTCTGATTTAACGCCTGTATTTTAGATAAAGAGCAAGTAACAACACATATTCTTGAGGATTTACAATAGTTATGTACCTTGTTTATTAGAATGACTCAAATGCAGGGCCTGAATGCCAGGCTAGGCCAATACTCACCAGCCATTCTACACTTCACTTTAAATCTAGTTGTAAATTTATGCAGGACGTCGCTCACTTCCTTACTGGCTAATTTGACTGGTTCAGCCAATCAGGAACATGTATTTTATCACTTTAATTTGAAACTGTTTGTTGTAGATGATGACGACGGCGATGACGTCACGACGTCGGCAACGATGATGATGATGATGATGGACGCAATCGTGTGAATTATAATGATGATAATGATGATGCTTCCAGGTTTCCTCCCTTTACCGCACAATGACGCCTTTTGACGCCCCTGGGAAAGAAGCCTTTTGGAAACATTGTAGGAAAAGGAGAAAATGCTGGTAACCAGCATTTTCTCCTTTTCCCACAATGTTTTCTACCCTATCAAAGAAAAATTGCACCATTTGAGCCACATTGAAATTGTCGTCTGCAAATGCTTTGAGTTTGGACAAGGCTAAAATTTTGTCGTCTGGTAAAGGGTCAAATGACAACACCGTGCACAACTGTCACGCTTATCCATAACTATTGTGTGTGCGTATTTTTGGCCGGTGGCCTTTATTTACAATGAATAATTAATTTGGTTTTGTTGCTGACGAAATGTGTGAAGTATATTGATATGAGCAATGCTCTGACAAAAGGGGACTTAATGCATCTCCGTGATGCATGATATCTATCATCACATAATTATGGATCCATAATTTAACCACTTTTTCAACAACCAACTGAAGAGGTAAACTGGTTCTTGGACATACAGGAAACTGACCAATAGCGAAAAGTTTCGGCCCAGGTCAGCCTGCGCGTACTGCGCAGGCTGACCTGGGTCGATACTTTTCGCAGATGCATTAAGCCCCTTTTTTACAGAGCATGGCTCATATGTTTTTTTAAGTGTAATGTATGCTAGTGTTTTATGAGTAATTAAGCTGTATAATAGGCCGGTGGCCTAGTATTGCAGAATTAGGTTAATTGTATATGATTAAACACTTGCATTATGAATTAACCTTTTTCCGAGATCTAACGACTTCTGGAAAGAAAGCTTTTGAAAACAGTGTAGGAAAAGGAGAAAATGCTGTTCACCGGCATTTTATCCTTTTCCCCACAATGTTTTCAACCCTTACAAAGGCAAAACATATCTTTTGAATTAAACTCCCGAGGCCCGGTAACTCAGTCGGTAGCGCACTGGACTTGAGAACAGGAGGTCGCTGGTTCGATCCCCGGCTCGGCCAATTTCTCTCCGAGAATTGACGATAGTTATTGCGATAGGATTCATTCCTCTTTCACCGTTGACCACTTTTTCGACGATGGTTATGTGGGAAAGCAGCCAGTGGCTTGGAAAAAATATAGTGCGAAGTACTGGTAAAAGAAACTCCAGAAAAGCATGGATAGGTGCACTGGCCGCCGCGATATAACTGAAATTATGTTGAAAACGGCGTTAAACACCATACAATTAATCAATTGAATTAAACTAAATTTGTCGTCTGCAAATGCTTTCATTTTGGACAGGTCTAAAATTTTGTTGTGCAATAAAGAATTAACAATTAGAATGCATTTTACAGTTCTGGTGGCTTTTGTGGCTTTTGCTGGCATGCTCTCTTAACCCTTTCCCAAACAAGCCCTGGTTTTCACGTGTCTGCAGTACAAGTCTTTGGAAAACACTGTGGGAAAAGGAGAAATTGCTCGTAACGAGCAATTTCTCCTTTTCCCACAGTGTTTTCTACCCTTTTGGAGAACTTTCTGGCATTTTCATCAAATTTAAAATTGTCGTCTACAAACTCTTTCAATTTGGACCAGTCTAAAATTCATCGTTTGGGAAAGGGTTAACTCTCCAAACAATCCCGTGTGATTGGAGG
Organism: Tridacna gigas; assembly: GCA_945859785.2. NCBI lineage: Eukaryota > Metazoa > Mollusca > Bivalvia > Cardiida > Cardiidae > Tridacna > Tridacna gigas. The sequence goes on from OX244035.2 coordinate 7,487,715, forward strand.
CGGGCTTTGATGTGAAGTAGGATCGGCAGATAAACAGATAAACACAGCATTGTGGGTGCAAACCTAAGTGAGTCACGTTCTGGCAAAACGGGGTTTAATGCATCTCCGTGGTTCATTGTACCAAGAAAGTCATCATAAATGTAGTCGAGTCGGGTTTTTAATCGAAGACAAATCCCTTGAGTTTCTTTATCCCTTTTTACTATATATATTGGTAATTTATCTATGTTGACACAACTGACTAAATTCTGAAGCATTCTACACACTATCAAGTTTTAACAGCGTTTTTTTTTTTTCAGTCTGGCTGTGAGGATGTATCTTTAAATAAGTTGTCGTCCTCTTTTGTACTTCATATAATTTGGTCTCGAGCCTTCTTTTGTTATGGTATTCATCAAAAATCGAATCAACGACTCCCTGTTCTCAAGTCTGGTACGTTACCGACTGCGCATCTTCGCAAGCCAAGGTGACGATCTCTACGTGGATCTTACTTCTTGGCTGACCAAGTCGAAATTTGCTAGCTTCGCTATACGTGTAATCATTGGTTGCAGTCAGGACTGAAAGCACCAATCAAATAGCGCGTTGCATTTGTTATCCAACATCAGCAAAATGTAAATAGAAATGGCGACCACAGGAGAAATTTTTCGGATATGCTGGAAATTATCACTCCAAAAATACAGACGAACAATATTTTCTTAAACATTCACCGTCACAGATCAATTAAATGAAGTTTTAAGATACATCCCAACTCCAGATGATGGACTGTCAAAGAACATGCGTGGCTTTTGCTTCGCGAAACTTAACAAGCTTTTGAAAATAGACTTTTGTTTAAATCGTCTGTCAAATTTGCGATCTGAAAAGCAGCCAATTGTTGGCGAATTACGGAGAAAGCATCCTTAACAAACTATCATTGATCAAAACCTTAGTGGCCAATTGTCAAGGACCCCCGTTAAAACAGCACCGAAGCGCTTAACCCTTTCCCAAACAAGCCATGGTTTTCACGTGTCTGCAGTACAAGTCTTTTGAAAACACTGTGGGAAAAGGAGAAATTGCTCATAATGAGCAATTTCTCCTTTTCCCACAGTGTTTTCTACCTGTTTTGAGACCTTTCTGCCATTTTCATCAAATTTAAAATTGTCGTCTGCAAACTCTTTCAGTTTGGACTAGTCCAAAATTTGTCGTTTGGGAAAGGGTTAATAGATCATAGCCCAACACAATCAAAATCAAGTAGGTGGCGCGTCGCCGTGCTAACAAATTTCGACTTGATCAGCCAAGGGGTAAGATCCACGTAGTGATCGTCACCTTGGCTCGCGAAGATGCCGACTGCGCTACCAGGGCATGGCTCATGTTACCGTAATGATGATGGTAATAAAAGTGATGAAACATGTGATGAGGACGATACTGATGTTGCTGCTGCTGCCACTGATGATGATGCTGATGATGATTATGGTGTGGACAACAGATCATGACGTTGTTGTTGTTAATTATGGTTTTGGTGATGATGATAATGATGATGACTGCCGCTGCCGCTGCTGCTTCTGATGACGATGACGATTGCTGATGATGCTTACAACGGATCATGTTGCTGCTAATTGTGGTTGCGGTGGTGGTGGTGATGATTTATGGTGTTGACGACAGGCCATCTTGTTTTCTTTGATGATGATGATGATGATGATGGCGAAGACGATTATATTATTATTGGAATAGGTTTTGGGACCTCTGACGTGAGAGGGCCACCCCTACAATGACTACTTTTTCCACTTTTTTTTAGCACAGGCCAACCTTGGTACGAACGAACAAGCAAGTAGACTGACTGACGGACGGACCAACGGACTGACAAACAGACGCAAAGACACATAGACAGACGAAATGCTGTTACCCAGATTGTTCTCCTTTACCCACTTTTTAGCTATTTCAAAGGTAATTCTGGGAGGAAAAATACCTTCTTGTCGGACAGTGTAGGATCAGGATCAGACTGCACGTTCTGTGTAGTCTGATCTTGAGAACATGCAGTCTGATCTTGATCTACACTGTCTGCTATAGGTGTTTGAGTCGCGCTTAGCAGTCCAAGAGTTAATACATCGATATTTGTACTCGAAATGAAAACGAGAAATTATTCATTTAAGACTCGTCCAAAATTTAAAACTTTTGCTAATAACAAATTTTGATATGGCTCCAATGATGGAATTTATCGATGGATTGGGAGAAAAACATTGTGGGAAAGGGAGAAAATCCTGGCTTCTACACGGTCACTGATAGTATTCGTATTTTGATGAATGGAAAACACTGCGGGAGGGAAAGGATGAAATCTTGATAAGCAGCAGTTTCTCTATTTTCCACATTGTTTTCAAAAACCATTTTTGCCATGGACGTCGTATGGATTGGTTTAGTGAAAAGCCAGTAGATGAAACTGTCACTCCATTGGTTGGGAAAAACGGAAAACTTTTCAAAATTAACACTTACGCTGGTAAGCACCGCTCGAGGCGCTTTGCGGACGGTGTAGATCAAGATCAGACTGCACAAAACGTGCAGTCTGATCTTGGATCTACACTGTCCGAGACGGCATTTTTCCTGGTGAAATAAACTTTGAAATCTCAATATTTGGGTTTTTACTGTTGAGTGGCACAGTCATCTTGTTTTGTACACTGTACAAGGGAGACAACTGGTAGATTGGCCGTCAACTTTTACACAGCAGTTATTGTTCTTGTCTGAACTCTTGACCGAATAACGAAATTTTGTACTCCACCAAATTGAAAGCATTTGCAGTCGACAACTTGAGTGTAGCTCAAATGATGATTTCTGTCTTTGATTGAGTAAAAAACACCGTGGAAAAAGGACAAAATGCTTGTTATTTATTAACCCATTATCAAGATTATTTCAGTTATATCATGACGGTCAGTGCACCTATTCATAATCTCCTTCTTTGTTTTACCTGTACTTTGAACATTATTCCTCCAAAACCATTGGCTGCTTTCCCACACAACCACTGTCGAAGTAATTATCAGCGTTGAGAGGAAAACGAATCTTGTCGCGACGGCTATAATCAATACTCTAGGAAAAAGCAGCCGGGCGGGAGGATTCGAACCAGTGGCCTCTGTGAGTTCTTGACTTAGCCACGAGACTGATCTACAGCTGCAGGTACATCTGCCATTTATTCCAGTAGAGGAAAACCGTTCAAATAGTTGAAACATGCTCTGGCAAAAGGGTTTGAATGCATCTCCGTAATGCATTATACCAAGCAAGCCATGGCATAAATATGGATCCTTAAAAACCAATTTTGTCTAACGTGTGACAAAATCACGAGGTAGACTGGTCTTTGGACATGCAGAAAATTGACCGATAGCAAAAGCTTTTGACCCAGGTTAGCCTGCGCGGACTGCTCTGTATCAAAGGGGGTTTCTGACATCTGCAAAAGGTATCGACCAATGTCAGGATGGACTGTCCGCGCAGCCTGAAACGGGTCGAAATGTTTTGCAATCGGTCACTTGTCTGCATATCCAAGGACCACCTGGGTCCGTATTCACCAACCATTATTAAGAACGTTCTTAGACTTATTCTTCAAGATTTTCCAAGTTTGAAAGTAACACAACTTCTGATTGGCTAAACCAAATGGTTTAGCCAATCAGAAGGTGTGTTACTTTCAAATTTGGAAAATTTTGGAGAACAAGACCAAGAATATTCTTAAGAATGATTGGTGAATACGGACTCAGGACTCAATCGGTTGTAAAACAAAATTAATTGTATGGATCCATAATTACTAGTATGTGATGACTTGCTTGATATAATGTATCATGGAAATACAATAAATCCCCTCTTGCCAGAGCATGGATCATGATGAGCTATGCTCTGTGAAAAGGGGGCTTAATGCATTCGCAAAAAGCATCGACCCTTTTCCAAAACTTTTTGCTTTTGGTAAAATTTCTGCATGCCCAAGGACCAGTCTCTGACTCTCTTCGACTCTTTCTCACTCTCTGTCTCTGTCTCGTCTCTCTGTCTCTGTCTCACTCTCTCTTCTTCCTCTTCTTCTTGTTCTTCTTCTCACACAATTTGTAATCATATGTTTTGTTTTTATGTTTGTGAACTTGCGTGCTCGCATATATTCAGAAGAATTTTTAACCGTAAAATACGTATTGGAAAATACTAAACAAACAAAATATATTAAGTATATTTATGGGTTGAATGGGCTTTCACAACGACCACTGTGGTCAATTGGTTACGATTACGGCCTTGTGCCTTGACTTCCCGGTTTCGAATCCATGGTGGGTCAACGTAAAAAAATGAGATTTGAGTTGATCGATAGATACAACGGGCTTTACTGACTGAAAACAACTGGGACCGCTACTGTCCACTGGCGACTACTATCGAAGTTTGCAGACGACAATTTTAAATTTGATGAAAATGGCAGAAAGTTCTCACAAAGGGTAGAAAATACCGTGGGAAAAGGAGAAATTGCTCGTTACGAGCAATTTCTCCTTTTCCCACAGTGTTTTCAAAAGACTTGTACCGCAGACACGTGAAAACCAGGGCTTGTTTGGGAAAGGGTGAAGCTGCTAGGCGCGACTCAAGGACTATTTTAGGACATGTTATATCAAAATCAGACCGTGCTGAACGTGCAGTCTTATCTTAGATCTACACTGTCCGGTAAGGAGATTCCACCCCCCCCCCCCCACCACCACACACAAATAACTCTAAAATAGCAATATTCGGGTTTTTACCACCGGCATGAAAGTTTCATCACAGTTATTCAGCAGGTGAACCTTTCAACTGTTTCACTCTCATTAAACTCTTAACCAAACGACAAAATCTTCGACTGGTCCAAATTCAAAGAGTTTGCAGACGACAACTCTAAAATTGATGAAAATGGCAGGACGTTGTCAAAAAGGGTAGAAAACACCGTGGGAAAAGGAGAAATTGCTCGTTACGAGCAATTTCTCCTTTTCCCACAGTGTTTTCAAAAGACTTGTACTGCAGACACGTGAAAACCAGGGCTTGTTTGGGAAAGGGTTAAACTCTAACCAAACGACAAAATTTTCGACTGGTTTAAATTGAAAGCATTGGCAGACAACAAAATAATTATTGCATAAATTAGTTTTTTTTTTTTTTTTTTTTCGAAAAGGCAGAAAACATTGTGGGAAAAGGAGAAAATGCTGGTTACCAGCATTTTCTCCTTTTCCCACAATGTTTTCAAAAGTCCTTTTTTTTAGATCGTTCAAATTCGGGATTGTGTGGTAAAGGGTCAAGTGGGTTCCACTTTTCTGGAGGTCTTTAACTCTTTACCAAACGACAAAAAAAGACTTGTCCAAATTCAAAGCATTTGCAAGCAACAAAATCAAAGGTGGCTCAAATGGTTAAATTTGCCTTAAATTGACTCTCTCCCTCTGTCAGAGTGACGCCAAGCCCCCGTAGCTCAGTCGGTAGTGTAGAGGACTTGAGAACAGGAGGTCGCTGGTTCGATCCCCGGTTTGGCCAATATCTTTCCGAGGATTGATGATAGTCATCACGACAGGATTCATTCCTCTCTCACCGCTGACCATTGTTTCGACGATGGTTATGTGGGAAGGCAGCTAGTGAATATTGTGTAGAGTACTGGTAAAAGAAACTCCAGGAGAGCATGGATTGGTGCACTGGCCGCCGTGATATAAATGAAATAATGTTGAAAACGGCGTTAAACACCATACAAGCAAACAACAAACTGTCAGAGTGACAGAGTGAATCCTGTTACAATGACTATCATCAGTCCTCGGAAAGAAATTGGCCGAGCTGACGATTCAAACCAGCGACCCGTGTTCTCAAGTCCTGTACGCTACCGTCTGCACTACCGAGCCTCGGTAAATAAATAAATTTGAAAGCCAACATTACAAAATTAATCATAACAAAAATAAACAATATTAATGATAACAATATTTTATTCATTTGTTATTAAACAGCTACAAAAGTTTATAAACTTATGAAACATAAATATTATAATTTTTATATCAACAATAAATAACTGGAAATATATTATACAACAAACACTAACTATTCTATATGATAGAAAAAACGCACGCACAGTCTTTTTTCCTAAATCTTGTATGTATACTTAACCCTTTACCAGACGACAAAATTATAGCCTTGTCCAAATCGAAAGCATTTGCAGACGACAATTTCAATGTGGCTCAAATGATGCAACTTTTCTTTGATAGGGTAGAAAACATTGTGGGAAAAGGAGAAAATGCTGGTTACCAGCATTTTCTCCTTTTCCCACAATGTTTTCAAAAGGCTTCTTTCCCAGGGGCGTCAAAAGGTGTCATTGTGCAGTAAAGGGTTAACCCGTCCGCACACGCCGTACTTTAACCTTACATGGTATGGCCCACAACATGCGAAATGAGACCTTCGGACATTTGCGTGAAGTGTCATTTCGGATTAGACTGCGCGGACTGCGCAGGCTAATCCGAGACGGCACTTTACGACTACATAAGATTTTTTCATATAGTAGACTTTCGTAAAACAGAAAATCGCACAAAAACGGGAAGTGTCGTCTCGGATTAGTCACAAACTGCACAAGCTCATCTGGCACGACACACTTTTACGCATATGTCCACATTTTCGTTGTATAAAAATACTACTCGCGACTGTAATTTAAATAGTTTTTCCTTTTGCTAGAGTACACTACAAAATGCCACACAGTGTAGAGCCAAGGGTCTAAAATGATTTTCAGAAGATCATGACCAAATTTGTAAAATCTCAAGCAAGTAAAGAAAACAATGTGGCAAATAAAGAATTTTTTCATACTGAACAATACAGTTTTTTTTTACCAGAATGCTTTCTACAGAATTTAGAATATTTAGCATAACTACGCTTACAGAATTTGTCACAGAATATTATCTAATAAGAAGACATATGGAATAATGATGTCAAACTAGTCTAGAAAACATCGTAAAAAATAAGAAAATTGCCAATTTGAGCAATTTCCTTTTTTCTGCAGTTTTTTTTTTTTATATAACAATTTTCGTTGAAAAAGCCTTGGTGGGATAACAAGCATGCAAAGAATTGAAAATATTTAAATCAAATACAGCAGTAAATAAGAATTAGATCTCAAATCAGTGAAAAAAAAAAAAAACACTGTGTGGAATATAGAGATATTGCCAGTCTAGGGCACTTTCTTTATTCGTTCTTTACATATTTCAGTCTTTGTAACCCTCTACAAGACGTCAAAATTTTAGACTTGTCCAATTTGGAAGCATTTTACAGTCCACATATTCAGTGTGGCTAAAATGACTGGATTCATTTCTGAAAGGGTAAAAACATTGTTGAAAAAGGAGAAAATGCTGGTTACCAGCATTTTCTCCTTTTTCAACAATGTTTTCAAAAGCTTTATCTCTCGAGCCTTGTTAAAACTCCGTATTTTTTGGTAAAGTGTTAAACATTGCGCTAATAGCTAACAACTTCTTCGGCCTAATTTCACCAATAGTTCTGTTTGTTGTTCAAAATCTTAATGCTAAGAGTAACTACATGATTGGAAGAGACGTTTTGTCTCGTCCAATCAAATTGCTAATCATGCAACTAAGGTAACAAAAATGAATTTAGAAAGTGAATGGTGAGGACGGTCTCAGATGCCAAATTTCCGTTACTATAATATCAAAAAAAAAAAAACTTCGGCACTTTACTTGCTGAAATCCTTTGCCACAAAATCCTGACTTTTAAAGACCTTTAGAAAGAAGACTTTAGAAAACATTGTGGGAAAAGGAGAAAATGCTGGTAACCAGCATTTTCTCCTTTTCCCACAATGTTTTCTACCCTTCAAGAAACAAAGTTTTATTTGTGAGCCACATTTATTTTGTTGACTGTAAATGCTTTCAATTTGAATAAATCTAGAATTTTTTGTATGGTAAAAAGTTAAACTATATTGCATTTTTAGAAAGGTTAAGTAACGAAATTATATACAAATATACTAAAATAAGGAAAATTACAGAAGAAGAACAAGAAGAACAAGAACAAGAAACATTCTATGGAAGAAGAAAATAAACAACAAAACAGGTTGAATATGAGCAGAAAGCTTAAAAGAAAAATGGCTACTTGCTTTAAATGAAACAAAATGAGGCCATTGGAAATTTGAAAATTTGAAGCAAGAAAAATAAAAACACACAAGTCTTCCCATTAAAATGAGAAAAAAAAAATGTCATTGGAAACCTAGCAACAAAATCAACCGTTGATGAAAAAAAAAACTAACATACAAGTCCTTTAGAAATGACCAAGATGTGAAGGTACTTTTGGATATCCGTGGTCATAGCCGTGGTCGAACTTTGGCTGGGAGATACGAGCTGACGGCGCCGAGAAGCTAGTCTGGGACACGCTGATTCTCTGAGGCCGCTGTCTTCTCAGGATGCCACCACGTCTACCAATTCGTCGACCAAAACCACCGTCGTCGTTGTTGTTGAAACCATCGTCAAAACCATTGTTGTTGTTACCGGAGTAAAGTGCCCCGGATACACCGGACACTCCGGCCTGGATATTTACGGTATCAGCATCTTCGATCTGGGCGTTCAATCCGAAGTCAAGACCGGAACCAGCGATGGCTCGAGCAGATCCGGCAGATCCGCCGCCGCCTCCTATTGGATATGGTACAGGAACAGCTCTCTCGATGTAGTGTGGGATTCGAACCTCTCTGCGGATGTAGACTGGTTCCCGGATGGTCTTCACGATCGGGATATGTTTAATGATCGGCTTAGGCAGAGGTATTGGTATCAGCGGTCCGGGTACGAAGGGACCCGGTAGGAGGAACGCCTGGGAGGCGGCCACAGCGCAGAGAAATAGAAGTCCTGTAGCAATCATGGTAGGAAGCAGTCGTGTGTTACAAACTGGACAGTGGTCAGTGAACGAATGATGGTCAGTCTGAGATTTCAAGCCTTTATATAGCAAAAGATCAGACGATTTAACCCCTTACCAGACGATTTTTTTTCCTGTTATTTGGATCCGTCTATATTGAGAGCATTTGAAGACGACCGATTAAAAGTTGGTCGAATGACGGGATTTTGTATACGACAGGATCGAAAACATTGTGGGAAAAGGAGAAAATGCTGGTTACCAGCATTTTCTCCTTTTCCCACGATGTTTTCAGAAGGCCTTCTGAAAACATGGGATGGTTTGGTGAAGGGTAAATACTGACAGTTAAGTAGATACAACTTTTTTGATAGGCACATATTCTCAGGCAATCTGTTGATGTTAAGTAGGAAATTGACACCCTGTCAAATGTACCATCGTAAACCTTTCTGAATAATTAAACAGCTTTTGACACTCGACTTTTGCTCTTCTCGCATTGATTCAGAGAGAATAAAGTACAGAGAGAGAGAGAGAGTGAGAGAGAGAGTAAGAAGAGTGCGTGAGAGAGAGACAGACAAAGAGAGATGGAGAGAGACAGGAACAGACAGAAGAGAGAGAGAGAGACGGACGAACGGGGGGACGGACGGACGGGCAGACAGACAGGGACAGACAGAGACACAGATAGACAGACATACACACAGAAAGACAGGAAGGAAGGAAAACGATTGACTGATTGAATACAGTTTTACGCCGATTTCAACATTATTTCAGTCATATCAAGGCGGTAGCTCACATATTCATGTATTTCCTGGGTTTCACCAGTACGAGGCTCGGGCTCTGAAATGGGAAGGAGAGAGAGAGAGAGAGAGAGAGAGAGAGAGAAAACAGCTTTGACATCCGACTTCGGCTTTAATCGCATTAACTCTACAGGAAAGGAGGGTTCGCTGTTAGTCCCTGGCAGAAATCAAAGCGTTGAAAACGCTGGTGTGGCATTTGTCAAGGGAGCCATTGTGTGGAATTAATAATTTGAAAAATAAACAACTGAAACAGTTTCAAAATATTCGCTTGAAAGTCAATCAACTATATAGTCATGCAAAATCCGATAGAGAAGGGTGCAATCTTGTGGGACGAACAAGTCAGGGCGCACAATCCAGGGACGAATAAGTCCAGGAACGAACTGGTTTTGGGACGAACAAGCACGGTATGTGTGTGTCATTACGCCACTATAGAAGGCCATAGCGGATCAAGCTATTTTCGATAAAAAGGACGTATTTCCACGATCGTCAGCCAAATCCAATTTATTGTAATACGCCATTTTCAATTTCATATCTGAGTGCAATCGAAATATTTATTTTTCTCCGAAAAATTGATTTTGATTGGGTTTACTTCCTTCGGTTTTGCACAAAATACGATACATGATTTTCAAAATGTCGTATTGAACTCATAGTGGCATTGTCTTCGACAAATGCCACAAAAATGAGGTTTAAAACCAGGTAAAAAGTTACCAAAAAAAAAATAAAGCGACTTGACAACTTTTTACCTAGCTTTGACAACTTTTTACGTCGCTTTCAAATTCATTTTTTGCCAGCGACTACAACTTGGACCGGTTGCACTGTTACTGCAGATTGTCATCTTCACAATAACTTTCATGGTGTGATTGTGTACTTTTAATCACCACTGGGCCTTTAATGCATCTGCATCAAGTATTGACCCGGGTCAGTCTACGCATTCCACGCAGGCTTACTTGGGTCGAAACTTGTTGCTATCGGTAAAATTTCGGCAAGTTAGAAGACCATTCTAACTCATAACTCAGCCGACTTGCAGACAATGGATTCATGTTTATCATTGCTATTGTATATGACGAGATACATGTACTTGTATAAGTCAATAAAATCTACCTATCATATCGTGAGGGGAGTTGTTGCGTATGACTTGGGTCGAAACTTGTTGCTATCCGTAAATTTTCGGCAAGTTAGAAGACTATTCTAACTCATAACTCAGCCGACTTGCAGACAATGGATTCATATCGTGAGGGGAGTTGTTTCGTATGATGCACGAAGCAGATACATCAAACCGCCTTTTCCAAGAGAGTTAGTTAAATTTGAACAATGCTCTGTGAAAAAAGGGGGCTTAATGCATCTGCGAAAAGTATCGACCCAGGTCAGCCTGCCCAGTCCGCGCAGGCTGACCTGAGCCGAAACTTTTCGCTATTGGTCAATTTTCTATACGTGCAAGGACCAGTCTACCTCATGATTCAGTCGGTTGTTTAAAAAAGTGGCTATTATGGATCCACATTTATGTGATGGCTTGATTGGTACAATGCATCTCGGAGATGCATTAAGTCCCCATTTGTCAGAGCATGGCCCATTCACTATTTATCTACAGATTTATTCAAACGACGGTTTAGTAATTCATGGGGCTGTGAATTCGAGTTTCGACTTTGCCAAAATTTCTGGGTTTTTTTTTTGGATTGTCAGAATGCTTTGTGATATGATTTCTTTCCCCAACAGCTAAGATTAAATGTAAGCGAACGGAATCAGTGCGAACGGGAAATAGAGCGAATGGAAGTAAGGGCGAACGCTTTGGACCGACAGGTCGTTGAAACACGAGATTGTTTGTTAACGCTCACGCTGCTAAGCGCGACTCATTGACCTTTTGCGGACAGTGTAGATCAAGATCAGACTGCACAGAAAATAAGTTTGAAATAGCGGGTTGTTAATATCGGCTTGAAAATTTTATTTAACTTATTAAGCAGGATAAGGGCGAAAGGGTCTAACATAATATGCACGGGTGACGGGGTTGAATTTAACCCTTTCAGCGCCATTGGCGAAAACAGGGACTTTTGCGGACGGCATAGATCAAGATCAGACTGCACAGAACATGCAGTCTGATCTTTGATCTATGCCCTCCGCTTGTTTTGTCAAGCCTATATGATAAAAATCTTCCGGAGACTCAGTAGATTGTATTTACAGCCATCAAAAGAGGCCGATATTAGTTTATTTGGCGTTGAAAGAGTTAAAACAGACCGCGGTAAAGTATAGACAACAAACACAAATTCAGCTCAGATATCATTATACAAATACATGTGAAAACATTCTTGCAAAAGGATAAAATTTGCTCGTAGAAGGGAATTTCTCTTTTTGCCACAATGTTTTCGGCTGTGGCCTCCTGCAAGACCAAAAAATGTCGTGTATTAACACTTAGATCCCCGAATAAACCTATTAGACATTTTCGTCTTAGAAATACGACCGAAATAATTACATAATTACAACTTCATGGTTGTTTTCGTCTACAGTGTTTCAGCAAAGCGGACAGTGTAGATCAAAGATCATGCTGCACGTTTCGTGCAGCCTGATCTTGATCTATGGTGGCCTCAAAGGCAGCTATAATCGTGAAAGGCGTTCCAAGGGTTAAGAGCGGCGATTTTCCACATTAAAGGCGACAAATTTGACATTTTAGTTGTCTATCACTTGTTTACGTAACGACGTCTGGGAAATCAACAAGCTGTCAATTTATTGTCAAGTCTCGAAGTTGAAAAGTACGACAAAGTATGTAAATTTCATATCACAGTCTGTCTGAGCGCGTTTTCATATTGCAGACTGTTTTATTACATAATAACTTATATTAGTTAATTACGACAATCGCGTCCTTTTCACCATTTTTTGTCTGTCTGGCTATATGAAGTTGAAGGTCTGGCATGATAGCTCGATATCAGAAAACAAAACTTTGAATAAAATTCCCATATTAAACCATTCGCAGGCGACAAGTTAGATATTGCTTAAATGATGGTAACGATTTTGGAAAGAGTAGAAAACATTGAGAGAAAAAGAGAAAATGACGGTTAACGATAATTTCCCCTCCTACCACAAGCTTTTCAGAGGCCTAACCCCTCAAGGTCACGAAGTTTACCGAACAATCCCGAGTTTTACCGACCCTGGGGAATAAGGCGTTTGAAAATGTTGCGGGAAAAGGAGAGCATGCCGGTAACCAGCATTTTCTCCTTTTTATATAACATTTTCTACCCTTGTAAAGACAAATCCTATCAATTGGACCACTTGTTGTTTGTCGTCTGCAAATGCTTTCAATTTGGACTACTCTGAAAATTTGTCGTTTGGTGAAAGAGTATCGAAACCAGATTACGTTTCCACCTGTTTTAAAAAAATCTTCACAAAGACTGATTCGTTATATTTACGCACAACTCATTATAAAACTTGACCCATGCTCTGTGAAAAGGGGGCTTAATGAATCTGCAAAAAGTATCGACCCATGTCAGCCCGTGCAGTCTGCACAGGCTGACCTGGGCGGAAAATCTTTTTGCTTTCGGCAATTTTTCATCTGGTCAAAGAACCAGTTTACTTCATGATTCAGTCGGTTGTTATACAAAATGGATTTTATGGATCCATAGTTGTATGATGACTTGCCTGGTGTCGTGGATCTCGGAGATGCATTAAGCCCCTGTTTACCAGAGCATGGCTTAATTATTGGCAGTGACTTATAGTTGAGACCACAACTGGTTGTCTTAAAATACCTCTCATATTTTCCCCTTAACTCTTTACCAGACGACGAAATTTTAGACTTATCGAATTTGGAAGCGTTTTCAATTACAAAATTAAAGGTGGATTAAATGATAGAGCTTATCTTTGATGGACTAGAAAACATTGTGGAAAAAGGAGAAAATGCTGGTAATCAGCATTTTCTCCTTTCCCCACAATGTTTTCAAAACTTTCTTCATCAGGGTCGTTTAACTCTTTACCACACGAAAAAATTTGCAGACTGGTCCAAATTGAAAGCATTTGCAAACGACAAATTCAGTTCGGCTCAAATGCTAAAAGTGTCCGTGACAGAGTAGAAAACATTGTGGGAAAAGGAGAAAATGCTGGTTACCAGCATTTTCTCCTTTTCCCACAATGTTTTCAAAAGGCTTTTTCTTTAGGGTCGTTAAAAGTCGGGATTGTGTGGTAAAGGGTTAAACTCGCGACTGTGTAGTTAAGGGTTAAATATGAAATATCTCACCCGGTTAATAACGGGGTACCATCTTTCGCCTTACAAGTTCTAAAACATTTTAGTAACATAAGGAGATGGCTCAATTGGTGCAGCAGCCCTACGCAACAGTTTTACTCAATCACTTCATGAAAAATTTTCACTCTCCAAAAATTTTAACAGCAAAACCCATCATCATCATCATCACCATCATCATCATCATCATCGTCGTCCTCGTCGTCGTCGTCATCATCATCATCATTATCATTATCATGATGTCCGCCTTTTTGAAAGATTTTCAAGCCGAATTATTATTGAAATCGGTATTGCTCGGTCCGTATTAATTTACTGAAAAATGCCGAATTTTTTCATAGGATTTTTGTAATAAGGCCCCCTTCAAGTTTAACGTTTCATAAGCTGCCAAGTGGGAGTCAGTGCGCTGTTGAAGACAGCATAGATTAAGATCAGCGTGCCGGCTGATCTTTGATATTCACTGTCCGATACGGTGACCATTTTTTTTTTTTTTTTTTGCGAAAAAACAAAAAAAATCTTTAAAATCGTTGTGATTGGGTATATTGTTAGATGCAGTTTTAAAATCATGTCATTTCGCAGTTTAAAGGGGCTTACTTAGATATTTGTTGACTCGATTCAAAATTTCCTGTAAAACACAGATATAAAAAGAAATGTTTAGCCATGCCTTGTGAAAAGGGGGCTTAACGCACCTCCTTGCTACATGACGCGAAGCAAGCAATCACATAATTATGGATCCATAATAACCGGTTTTTTTTAACAAGCAGCTGAATTATGAGATAGAATGTTGGCACGTGGAAAATTGACCAATGGCGAAACGTTTCGGCCCAGGTCAGCCTGCGCGGAGCGCGCAGGCTGAAGTGGGTCGATACGTTTCGCAAATGCATTAGGCCCCCGTTTCACAGAGCATGGCTCACATGTAAAGAAACTGGACTATTGCATTTCGTGAAGAGATCCAGCTTTTAACGGTTGCACAACGGGGATGATGGTTTTGCAAGATATGACGTAAGTCGATATTGGAAAACCGACCATTTTCAAGGGGGATAATTTCATTGATAAGCCAGAGAAATGGGCCCAATTGTTGTACATGTATTTAAATACCGTCCGGCATAACCGCCGGGACTTGTCACAACTCGGCCTATTCCGTAAGTGCATCTAGCTTCGTCCGTATTAAGGGTGTTTCCATTTGAGATAATTTCAGTCACGTGATAAGGAAACATGACGGCGCCCATGAAAATCGAGAATCAACGGCAACAACAACTAAAGTGAGGTTACATCTATCAATCTGTCGGTGAAAACTGCCAATTAAATGAAAAAAATCGGCTAGAAATGAATTATTCTAATATGAAACATAAATTCTGCTCTATAAACATAGTGCAACGGAAGCGTGGTAAAATCGTCGTCATTCTATATTCTATGTAAAGTAAGAAGTAATCAGCATTTGTATACTTTTGTATACTAAGTATAAATTTGTTTTCCTTTCATCAAGAGTTGGTCTTGTTAGAATCAAAATAATCTTCTTTCTATCGTGGTTTATCTTTCAATAAACCACGGTTGTGAGTTGTGAGGCACAATGAATAAACCACTCGGGCTATCGCCCTCGTGAATTATTTATTGTTCCTCATTGCTTACAACCGTGGTTTATTCGGAACGATAAACCACGATAGAAACATGATTATTTCTTAAATAAACTGTTTGGCAATGGGAATGTACGAATTATTTTGGATGGTTGAATTTCGATTGAAAATTGTGACCTTAGTTTTCACTTTTTAGTGTAGTCTTATTATTTTACGAGCAGTAAAGCGGTCTACTTCCGGCGAGGAAATGTGAGGCGTATATGGATATCAACCATTGTTATACAACCGAGGGATTTGATCAACGGATCAACCAAGATTTGCCGAATGAACTGGTAACACGCGACGTCTGATCAAGTGACAGTCCAAGAAATTCTTTGCGAATTCCTGGCACGAAATCTAAAAGGTAGGTTAAAGGGCTACGTATCACTCTAAGGAAATACCATTGAAAATTTTGTTTCCTCACATCCCTCGTTTTATTCAAAGATTGATTGCAAACTACTGTCTCACTGAATAATTAAGAGAAAAAAAAAAACATTTTTGAAGTTTGACTTGATTATCAAAATCCGAATTCCCCCTCAACCCTTTAACAAACTATGCCGTGTTTTCACGACCCTGATAAAATGGCATTTGAAAACATTATAGGTAAAGAAGAAAATGCTGGTAACCGGCATTTTCTTCTTTTCCTATAATGTTTTCTTTTCATTCAAAGATTATTTGCAAACTATTGTCTCTCTTAATTAAGCGATAAAACATTTTTTGAAGTTCGACGTGAGTATCAAAATCTGAATTCCCCCCTCAACCCTTTAACAAACTATCCCGTGTTTTCACGACCCTGATAAAATGGCTTTTGAAAACATTATAGGAAAAGAAGAAAATGCTGGTAACCAGCATTTTCTTCTCTTCCTATAATGTTTCCTTTTTATTCAAAGATTATTTGCAAACTATTGTCTCTCTTAATTAAGCGATAAAACATTTTTTGAATTTCGACGTGAGTATCAAAATCTGAATTTCCCCCTTAACGCTTTAACAAAATATCCCGTGTTTTCACAACCCTAATAAAAATGGCGTTTGAAAAACATTATAGGAAAAGAAGAAAATGCTGGTAACCAGCATTTTCTTCTTTTCCAATAATGTGTTCTGTTATCAAAGACAAATACCATTATTTGAGCTACAATATATTTGTTGTCTGCTTTGAGTTTGAACGAGTCTAAAATGTTGGTTTTACTTGTAAAGCTGAACAGTAACCAAATTCAACTTGCTTTCTTGTTCCGGGTAAGTGAATTCGCCGACACCTCGAATACGTTTATTTCAATCATGAATCAGTTAAATGGCTGAGCGGGTCAGTTATGAATAAGAACGATGTAATTATAATCACATTTTTTGTTGTTATATTTACACGAATAAAATATAAAAAAGAACAAAAATTGACCTTAACAGGAAAGTATGTCTAGGTATCTAAGTCAAGTTACAGCGTAAAACTTGTATCAAGTCACAGGTAAGCTTTCTTTCTTTCTTTCTTTCTTTCTTTCCTTCTTTCTTTCTTTCTTTCTTTCTTTCTTTCTTTCTTTCTTTCCTTCCCCCGTCTCTGTCTCTGCGCAGGCTGACATGGGTCGAAACCTTTTGCTTTCGGTCACTTTTCTGCGTGTCCAAGGACCTTTCTACTTTATGGCTCAAGAATTATATGATGTCTTGCTTGGTATAATGCCTCACGGAGATGCATTTAACTCTCTTTTCTCAGAGTGCCGCTCAAATTTTAGGGAACATTTTTGAAAGCTTGGGGTCCAAAATCAAAGAAAATGGGAACGAAGATATCCCTGCTGTGGCATAATTATTACTTTCGAGGATCAAATAAAGAATTGGATTTTTCCTTTTTTCAACAAAGTTTTCTACCCTTTCAAATAAGAATGAACCATGCCCTGTGAAAATGCAGCTTAATGTATCTGCGAAAAGTATCGATCCAGGTCAGCCTGCACAGTTCGCGCAGGCTGACATGAGCCGAAAATTTTCGCTACTGGCCAATTTTCTGTATGTCCAGAGACCAGTGTACCTCATGATTAATGCGGCTATAAAAAAAAAAGTTGCTATAACAGATCCATAATTATGTGATGGCTTGAACGGTATCATGCATCACAAAGATGCATTAAGCCTCCTTTTGCCAGCGCATGACTCAAATTTAATCTCTTAATTCTTTATGAACGCCAAAAAAAGAATTTGAGTTGTCCAAACTGAAAGCATTTGCAGACGACAATTGAGATGTGGCTGAAGTTATGCTTTTTGGATGCGAAAGGGTAGAAGAAATTGTGGTAAAAGAACAAAACCCTTGTTACTAGCATTCTTTTTTCTTTTTCCACGATATTTTCAAAGGCATTCTATGTCCTTATCGTTTTGCCAGTAGTAAAGGGGGCTAGACTAGGGACAGTGTCCCTAGTCTAGCCACCCTGAGGGAGATTTTGTCCCCAGAGTGCCATCCAGGATGGCACTCTGGGGACAAAATCCCAGAAAAAAGCCGCATCACCGCAGTTTTGGCGGTAATTCGGCTTCCGCGACGTAGGAATACAATAAAAAATAGTCCCTACTTGAATAAAAGTAGTTCCGGCAGGAGATTTGTCCCCAGAGTACCTACCCTCATAGACCTTGGACAAAAGTAGTTCCGGCAGTTGGTTCAGGAGATTTGTCCCTAGTCTAGCTACCCTGAGGGAAATTTGTCCCCAGAGTACCTACCCCGGGTAGGTACTCTGGGGACAAATCCGGTCAATTTGGAAAATTTTGGGTCGATTTGGGTAAAAAATGGCATTTTTTGGCATTTTTGCTTCCCCCCCTCCGTCCCCAGTCTAGCTATCCTGAGGGAGGATTTGTCCCCAGGGTACCTACCCGGGGTAGGTACTCTGGGGACAACATCTTGGATTTGTCCCTAGTTCCCTCTCCCAGGAGCCCCCAGGCAAAGATCGTCGTTGAACTTAGGCTTTTTTCCGTCTTCATTCGTCTGAGAGCTGTTGTTTCTTTCTCTACAGTCGTTGGACTTAGTCTTTTTTCGTCTTTGTAGGCCTCGGGTCTTTCTCTACCATCGTTGGACTTAGTCTTTTTCTCAGCGATATGGGGCTATATGTCGAAAGAGGAGGCAAAGAGGAGTTAAAGAGGAGTGAAGAGGAGTTAAGGAGGAGTGAAGAGGAGTGAAGAGGAGTTAAAGAGGAGTGAAGAGGAGGTAAAGAGGAGTGAAGAGGAGTTAAGGAGGAGTGAAGAGGAGTGAAGAGGAGTTAAAGAGGAGTGAAGAGGAGGTAAAGAGGAGTGAAGAGGAGGCAAAGAGGAGTGAAGAGGAGTCACCTTTCTCGGTATATTGACAAGGTTATCGCCATACTGTGGCTGTACCAAGGTCTCAGACTGGTGGACTTAGTCTTTTTTTCGTCTTCAGTCGTCTGAGAGCTGTTCTTTCTCTCTATTAGGATAAAGTTGGACTTAGTCTTTTTCCCACGATATGGTGCTATATGTCGAAAGAGGAGGCTAACGGGGTAAAGAGGATTCAGGTTTTTAGGTGATGATTAGCTTCGAGGAGTCGGATTACAGATCGCAAGAATGGGTGTGTAAAAAAGAAAAAACAGATGTGTGTTATAGATATTATTTTATTACGATCTAAATTGAAACATCAAAAGACTCGAATAGAATGTCATTGGTTTA
This sequence comes from Tridacna gigas, assembly GCA_945859785.2. NCBI lineage: Eukaryota > Metazoa > Mollusca > Bivalvia > Cardiida > Cardiidae > Tridacna > Tridacna gigas. Next base: position 7,506,767 of record OX244035.2, read on the forward strand.
ACTCTTTAAAATAGGAGTTAAATTCTGGTATGGCCACTTTATCACTGTTTCCTGGTTATTGTCAATTGTTTCCACAGGCGGTGGCCCAAAATCATCGAGGATGGAATCCAAGAAATATTTGCGTTTGCTTATGGTATATTTCCAAGCTTCGTCTCTAGTGAAATTTTCCGTATTCATCAGATCACTAACTTTTTTGTTCATACTCTTGTATACAGGATCCTTCCTCATTGCATTAAACCATACCATTCTGCTCTGTAGGACGTTAATCAGTGCTTTCCGATAAGATGACCGTAAATCTTCGTATGCTTTGTGTCTTGCAGCCTTTATTCCTAAGCTGTTGTGTCGGGTAAGTTTAGAAACCGCCTCTTCAAAAGCCTCCCGACATTGCTCAGTTGCTTCTTGTATGAGAATATCCCAGGGGTTGTATTTTGTCGCTTGCTCGTCACTCTCTGATTCGTCACTCTCTGATTCGTCAGTGCCTTCGTAAGACTGCTGCTCGTCACTCTCTGATTCGTTACACTCTGATTTGTCAGTGTTTTCGTAAGTCTGTTGCTCCATATCCTCGGAATATTCCATATCAGAATCTTGGTCCTGATGGTGAATATTTCTTTTGTGACGCTTCATATTATCCCTCCGTTTAAACTGTTTAGCGCATATATTGCATGTGTTCATGTCGACGGTCTGTGTGACACTGATGAGGAGTCGGAGAAGTCACCTCTAAAAATTCCTTTTGAGACGAACTGATTTTGGGAAAACGATTGTGAGTAAAACAGGGCTTTACTATTCACATAAGCTTCGTTTTTAACTATTTGTGAGATTTAAGTCAACAAAGCGACTGAAAGAGAATCTATACTGAAAGCAGGAATACAAGAAGAAATTTTTAAAATCGGTTTACTTTGGCAGCACAAAACATCATTGAAAATCAAATTACCAAAAACAAAGAACCACGTACATGACAAAATATAGATCAGATATCGAACATTTAACAGACCCGTCCATTCGTTATAGTTGTACATTTAACACTGTAGGTTTACATCCTACCAAAACCGATAATAAAATATACTCCCAGTACAATTTTAAACGTCGATATAAAATTTCAATCGTGGTACCGGTACTACACGCGAAATACTGCAGCAGCGATAATATTATTAGAAATTCGCACCCTATATATACTCACTAGACGAGCCTATTGTAACCATCGGTTAAACTGTTGTACAATATCTCATTTGGTTTCATTGCACTATACAGACAAATACTACCTGTTCACCCGTCACACATGGACTCGCCTGCAAGATAAACAATGCTACACCTAATCAGTTCGCTTTAAACCTTCAGAGAGAGTAGATGTATTTTACTATCGCTCTCCGCCACGTATTGGAAAATAGTAGCCGATATTTGTTACTGAAATACACTCCAATCTCAGCGATATAAAACGCTCTGGTAGTAATCAGTTCGGTTTAAACCTTCAGAGAGAGTAGACGTCTTTTACTATCGCTCCGCTGTTCATCGATTCAGTCTTTAACTTTTGAACAATTTGTCGGATAACATCGTCAAATAAGGCATTCAATTGGTGTGGTTGTAACCCTTCAAATTTCTAAAAGACACCTTCAGCAGATGGGATTCTGTATTGAATTTTCTTGACTTCTTTTTCCCACTTCTTTTAAGGCGTATAGACTTTTCATATCCATTTTAGACCTTGTTTTAGGGTTGATGATAAGTCAACCTTTTAGACATGGTTTTAGAAGCATACTGTCCGAATACGGGACTAATCTTTTAGAACCACTTGTACTGTTCGACATTGTTTTATGCCTGTAATCTTTAAACATGCCTGTAAGTCATATACTGACCCATAGACTGCTTATTGTACATAAAGTTTAAATAAAAAGTTTTTAAATGTTTTAAATAAAAATATCATTGTAATGATTATTGTATATATTTTCTGTACTTCAAAGTTTCATTGTAATGATCATCTGACAATAAATAAAAAAAGTTTTAAACATATAGGACTTGACTTTGTTTGTTTTTGACAATTTGAAGAAAGAACTTTCTGGGTCTTGGTTAGTCGATTCATAATCTTCTGAAAAGGACAATTTGAAGAAATGTAAAAACTAAATGACTAGGTCTGAAAAGGACAATTTGAAGAAAAGTAAAAACTGAATGACTAGGTCTGAAAAGACTATAGCGTCCTTCAAGTTTCCTTCACTTCGCTTCCGAACCTCCATCAGATAACCCACATCAACTTGATATTAGCAGTATTTGGTATTAGCAGTATAACTTAGTACAAGCATTACTAAGTACTTTCCAATTAGAAATTCAACATGGGAGAAAAAAGACTCACCATGGAGAACAGCGCTCGGACAACTTCATCGTGGGAATGAGAGAAATCGGCCGGCTTTTATAGCCTGACAGGAGGATTGACCTACTTTGATACAGAATTAACAGAATTCCAAAGAGCACGACCATGGGTGAAAGCATGTAGGTAGAATATAACGTACATTATACTCTATCTACAATATCTATTAGAGAAAAAGACTAAGTCTATGATACTCTATCTACGATATCCATATGAATGCAGAAAAATGCAACGAGATCAACGATTGGCTAACGTTAATTCCATTAAAAGAGCACGAACGTGAGCGGAAGCATGTAGATAGAACACCACGTTCATATAGAATATGATATTCTATCTATAATATCTATTATAGAAAAAAGACTAAGTCTATGATCTACAACATCTAATCGAAGATAGAGAAAAAAGACTAAGTCCAACGATGGTATTTGCCTGAACCAGTGTGAGGTGGGAATATAGCCCATATCGTGGGAAAAAGACTAAGTCCAACTTTATCCTAATAGAGAGAAAGAACAGCTCTCAGACGACTGAAGACGAAAAAAAGACTAAGTCCACCAATCTGAGACCCTGGGACAACCACAGCATGGGGACAAACTTGTCAATATGCCGAGAAAGGTGACTCCTCTTCACTCCTCTTTGCCTCCTCTTCACTCCTCTTTACCTCCTCCTTAACTCCTCTTCACTCCTCTTTACCTCCTCCTTACCTCCTCTTCACTCCTCCTTACCTCCTCTTCACGCCTCTTTCGACATATACCCTATATCGTGGAGAAAAAAGACTAAGTCCAACATGCCGTTTGTATGGTATGGATTTGTGCTATAAACCGTCTCTGGCCAACTCATAATCGAAGATAGAGAAAAAAGACTAAGTCCAACGATGGTATTTGCCTGAACCAGTGTGAGGTGGGAATATAGCCCATATCGTGGGAAAAAGACTAAGTTAAACGATGATAGAGAAAGACCAAGCCCTACAGAGGTGAATAAAAGACGGAAAAAAGACTAAGTCCACCAGTCTGAGACCTTGGTACAGCCACAGTATGGCGATAACCTTGTCAATATACCGAGAAAGGTGACTCCTCTTCACTCCTCTTTGCCTCCTCTTCACTCCTCTTTACCTCCTCTTCACTCCTCTTTAACTCCTCTTCACTCCTCTTCACTCCTCCTTAACTCCTCTTCACTCCTCTTTACCTCCTCTTCACTCCTCTTTAACTCCTCTTCACTCCTCTTCACTCCTCCTTAACTCCTCTTCACTCCTCTTTAACTCCTCTTTGCCTCCTCTTTCGACATATAGCGCCATATCGCTGAGAAAAAGACTAAGTCCAACGATGGTAGAGAAAGACCCGAGGCCTACAAAGACGAAAAAAGACTAAGTCCACCAATCTGAGACCCTGGGACAACCACAGCATGGCGATAACCTTGTCAATATGCCGAGAAAGGTGACTCCTCTTCACTCCTCTTTGCCTCCTCTTCACTCCTCTTTACCTCCTCCTTAACTCCTCTTCACTCCTCTTTACCTCCTCCTTACCTCCTCTTCACTCCTCCTTACCTCCTCTTCACGCCTCTTTCGACATATACCCTATATCGTGGAGAAAAAAGACTAAGTCCAACATGCCGTTTGTATGGTATGGATTTGTGCTATAAACCGTCTCTGGCCAACTCATAATCGAAGATAGAGAAAAAAGACTAAGTCCAACGATGGTATTTGCCTGAACCAGTGTGAGGTGGGAATATAGCCCATATCGTGGGAAAAAGACTAAGTTAAACGATGATAGAGAAAGACCAAGCCCTACAGAGGTGAATAAAAGACGGAAAAAAGACTAAGTCCACCAGTCTGAGACCTTGGTACAGCCACAGTATGGCGATAACCTTGTCAATATACCGAGAAAGGTGACTCCTCTTCACTCCTCTTTGCCTCCTCTTCACTCCTCTTTACCTCCTCTTCACTCCTCTTTAACTCCTCTTCACTCCTCTTCACTCCTCCTTAACTCCTCTTCACTCCTCTTTACCTCCTCTTCACTCCTCTTTAACTCCTCTTCACTCCTCTTCACTCCTCCTTAACTCCTCTTCACTCCTCTTTAACTCCTCTTTGCCTCCTCTTTCGACATATAGCGCCATATCGCTGAGAAAAAGACTAAGTCCAACGATGGTAGAGAAAGACCCGAGGCCTACAAAGACGAAAAAAGACTAAGTCCAACGACTGTAGAGAAAGAAACAACAGCTCTCAGACGAATGAAGACGGAAAAAAGCCTAAGTTCAACGACGATCTTTGCCTGGGGGCTCCTGGGAGAGGGAACTAGGGACAAATCCAAGATGTTGTCCCCAGAGTACCTACCCCGGGTAGGTACCCTGGGGACAAATCCTCCCTCAGGATAGCTAGACTGGGGACGGAGGGGGGGGGGAAGCAAAAATGCCAAAAAATGCCATTTTTTACCCAAATCGACCCAAAATTTTCCAAATTGACCGGATTTGTCCCCAGAGTACCTACCCGGGGTAGGTACTCTGGGGACAAATTTCCCTCAGGGTAGCTAGACTAGGGACAAATCTCCTGAACCAACTGCCGGAACTACTTTTGTCCAAGGTCTATGAGGGTAGGTACTCTGGGGACAAATCTCCTGCCGGAACTACTTTTATTCAAGTAGGGACTATTTTTTATTGTATTCCTACGTCGCGGAAGCCGAATTACCGCCAAAACTGCGGTGATGCGGCTTTTTTCTGGGATTTTGTCCCCAGAGTGCCATCCTGGATGGCACTCTGGGGACAAAATCTCCCTCAGGGTGGCTAGACTAGGGACACTGTCCCTAGTCTAGCCCCCTTTACTACTTTTGCCACGGTAAAAGGATTCAGCCAGAGCATTAATTTTTTTTTTGTACAAAGGGGTATTGTATTTCATTGCACGTGTGTTACTGTTTCAAGAAATGCGTTAACCCTTTCGCAAACAAAGCCCCGGTTTTCATGTGTCTGTAGTACAAGTCTTTTGAAAACACTGTGGGAAAAGGAGAAATTGCTCGTAACGAGCAATTTCTCCTTTTCCCCACAGTGTTTTCTACCCTTTTTGAGAACTTTCTGCCATTTTCATCAAATTTAAAATTGTTGTCTGCAAACTCTTTCAGTTTGGACCAGTCCAAAATTTGTTGTTTGGGAAAGGGTTAAAGTGAAGGCCGAATTTTATTATAAGTGATACATCACTCAAGGGTAATTTACGAAAAGACTGGTGCAAATGCAAATCTGAAACGGGTACCAAAGTGCTGGAAACTAGTTCACTTAAAAGTTAACTATTTACTACACACTAAAACTGTAGCCTTGTCCAAATTGAAAGCGTTTGCAGACGACAGTTTAAATTTGGCTCAGCCGATGGAATTTGTCTATAATATGGTAGAAAACATTGTGGGAAAAGGTGAAAATGCTGGTTACCAGCATTTTCTCCTTTTTCCCTCAATGTTTTCAAAAGGTTTCTTTATAGCAGTCGCCGGATCTTTTCTCATTATCTGTCTCTCTCCTGTTCCAAACCGAGCCCAGGAAGTGCTGTCGGCAGCGTACAGACTTGAGAACAGGGGGTCGCTGGTTCGAATACCCAGCTCGGCCAATTTCCGAGGATTGATGATAGTCATTGCGACAGGATCATTCATCTCTCACCGCTGATCATTGTGTCGACAATGTTTATGCAGGGAAGCAGCCAGTTGGCTTGAAAAGAATATTGGCCTCCGAGATTTAACTGAAATACCGTTGAAAACGGCGTTAAACACTATAAAATTAATCATACCTCTCTCTCTCTCTCGCTCATTCTCTCTCTGGCGTTAAACACCATAAAATTATTCATAATTAATCATACCTTCTCTCTCTCTCTCTCTCTCCCTCTTTCTCTTTCTCCTCTCTCTCTCCAAATTGCATTTTATATTTTACCCTACAATTTTGTCAGTCTTGCCGACATGCTCGCCTAAGATCTAGTAATGCCAACTCCTTTCCGAGGATTGATTATAGTCATCGCGACAGGATTCATTCCTCTCTCACCGCTGACCATGGTTATGTGGGAAAGCAGCCAGTGACTTGGAGCACTGGTAAATGAAACTCTAGGAAAACATGGATAGGTGCACTGGCCGCCATGATATAACTGAAATAATGTTGAAAACGGCATTAAACACCATACAATCAATCAATCAAGATCTAGTAAGTTTCATGTTTATTTTTTTTTTACTATGTACAACCGTGTTCTTGTCGTGAAAAAAAAATGTTCTCTTCTGTTCCTTTATGTGTCCAGCGAAAACAATGAGAATCACATTTACTGCCACAAATGTAATGTGCAATCGGATCTTGAATTTACACCGATCTATATTTCTATACTTCGTTAACTCTTCACCAACAGACCAAATTTTTGACTGGACCAAATTGAAAGCAATTGCAGACGACAAATCAAATGTAGCTCAAACAATGATTTCCGTCTTTGATATGGTAGAAAACGTTGTGGGAAAAGGAGAAAATGCTGGTTACCAGCATTTTCTCCTTTTCCCACAATGTTTTCAGAAGCCTTCTTTTTCGGGTATATTAACCCAAAGGGACTTTGAATAACAACTACAATGTATATGGTTTTTTTTTTAACAGACTTAGAGTGTCAATTTCATTATGTCATTTTCAGACATTTTGACGTAACCTTTTCTATGCCAAATAATTTGGCCTTTTTTCGAAGGCTGTCAAAAATCTATACTGAAACTCAGAAATATTTTGTATCTAAAAAGGCTTAACTAAGTAAGCGGGTGATATAGATCCAAGATCAGACCGCATGTTGCGCAAAATCTCCCTCTGTTTTCGCCCTTGACGCTAAACGGGTTACAAGGTTAACCCCTAGCCTGCTAAGCGCGACTCACTGACCTTTTGCGGACAGTGTAGATTAAGATCAGACTGCACAGAACGTGCAGTCTGATCTTGGATCTACACTGTCCGAATAGGAAACATTTTTCTCCAAAACATCGGTTTGAAATAGCAATATTCGAATTTTTACTATCGGCTTGAAGATTTCATTTAACTTATTTTGCAGAATGAGGGTTTTACTTATATACGCTTAACTCTGCTCTACATTTTCCCATTTGTTCACTTCATTTGGTTTGTAGGGTGTTTAACCCTTTCCCAAACAAGCCCTGGTTTTCATGTGTCTGCAGTACAAGTCTTTTGAAAACACTGTGGGAAAAGGAGAAATTGCTCGTAACGAGCAATTTCTCCTTTTCCCACAGTGTTTTCTACCCTTTTTGATAACTTTCTGCCATTTTCATCAAATTTAAAATTGTCGCCTGCAAACTCTTTCAATTTGGACCAGTCCAAAATTTGCCGTTTGGGAAAGGGTTAAATGCCGTTTTCAACATTATTTCTGGTTATATCGTGGCGGCCAGTGCACCTAACCATGTTTCCGTGCGGTTTCTTTTACTGATACATTGCACAATATTCTTCCCGGGCCGCTGGCTGTTTTCCCACATAACCGATTTCGGGATGTTGATCAGCGTTGGGAGAGGAATTAATCCTGTCGCAATGACTATCATCAGTCGTCGGAAAGAAATTGGCCGAGCTGGTGATTCGAACCAGCGACCGCCTATTCTCAAGTCCCGTCTAGTCCGGGTCAATGGCTGCTTTCCCACATAACCAATGTCGGGACATAGATCAGCGTTGGAAGAGGGATCATTTCTGTCGCAATGACTATCGTCAATCCGTGGTAAGAAACTGATCGCGCGCTGGGTATTCAAACTAGCGATACTCTGTTTCGAAGTCTTGTGCGTTACCGACTGAGCTACCGGACTCAGCTCGTTGAATTAAATATGTGTCATTAGCTCCCTCAAAGACAACTAAATATAGAACTAGCAATATTGAAGCGTTACTTCACACCTACAATGAAACAACCAATGAAATCGCTTTAATACTACCACGTGAGCGCAAAAAAAATATAACTGAATCCATATTGGACTCCAAAGAGGCTCAAATAGAGATATTTCAGGACCAGACGAGAGTCCCGAATACCGATGTGTGCATGGGAGAGTTGAAACCGTTGTTACAAATCAACATTCTTTGAGCCATGCTCTGGCAAAAGGGGGTTTTAATGCCACACCGTGATGCATCATAACAATCAAGTAATCATATGGCGTGCACCGCACAAAAAGGGGCCTTCGGACATATGCGTAAAAGTGTGTCGTCCCAGATCAGCCTGTGCAGTCTGTGACTATTCCAAGACGACACTTCCCGTTTTTCGTGCGATTTTCTGTTTCACGAAAGTCTACTGTATGAAAAAATCTTACGTAGTCGTAAAGTGCCGTATCGGATTAGCCTGCGCGGACTGCGCAGGCTAATCCGGGACGACACTTTACGCAAATGTCAGAAGGTCTCATTTCGCATGCTGAGGGCCAATTATAAAAATCGATCTATTAGATTCATTTAGACTAACAATTTACTGGATCTGGAAATAGAATGGTCCTTTGACATGCAGAAAATATACAATAGCCAAAGGTTTCGATGCATGTCAGCCTGCGCGGACTGCGTAGGCCGGCATGGGTTGATGCTGATACTTTTTGAATATGCATTAAGCCCCCTTATCACATAGCATAGCTCATTAGTTTATTGCACGTTAATATTTGGTTTTTAGATGTTAATCGAAATAAAATACCACACATATTTGTTTCGGTTACAAAAGTCAGTTCGTTGGTGTGAAAAAAAGAGATTGTTTAACATGCTTGGGATACGATACGAAATTCAGTCGGATTTGTACACTGCAGAACCGTCTATCGCCTCGTCTAAAATATAGACTAAGTATTTCTGTACTGAACTCATCCGAAAGAATTACGTTCTGTATCCAAGCATGTTAAGAAATATCATATATCTTGATTTTCCCCCTCAAAACCTACAGAGTCCCAATTTACTGTTTAATCCATCGTCTCATTTTCAGATTAAAATGATGCTCTGTCACATGTTGTTTGTTATCCTGTCGGTACTTGTCGGTACATTGAACGCTGCCGGACACTGTCACATAACTGATGACGCATGCGAGTTTTACCTGACTGTAGGCGGGCGGAAGCCAATGTGGAGAGGGTTCGCAGAACGACTGTCGATCAATAATACTGACTGCAAGGCCTATATCACTGGAACAAACATTACAGTTGATCCGGAACACGCAATTTTAGCCGACGGTATTGAAGGTAGTCGCGTGTTAACGGTGGTCAATGGTAGCATGCCAGGTCCAACCCTTACTATGTATGTTGGTCAAGAGATCACAGTCCATGTGACAAACAATCTGATAAGTTCAATTGCAGCTATTCACTGGCACGGCCTGACCATGAAGGGTACTCCGTGGATGGACGGAGCAGCTTATATAACGCAGTGTCCAATTTTACCCGGTCAGAAATTCACATACAAGTTTACCGCTGAGCGTGCCGGTACTCACTTTTATCATTCGCACGCCGGGGGACAGTTAAGTGCTGGCTTCTTTGGACCGATGATTGTTAAACCTAAAACACCTGACGTGTACGAGGAACATATAATGACAATACAGGATTATCACAATCAAAACAGTAATGAAGAAAGGGCTTTTGAAGCTGAAATGGGCATCGTCTCACCTGATGGGGAAATTTTCCAAGGGCATCGAACGTTTGACGGTGAACAATCTACGATAGTTGACGTGACATCATTCCTGATCAATGGTTTAGGACGGTACTATGACCGTGACGGTACACTGGTGACCTGCACACCGTTGTCAGTGTTTGAAGTTGAACAAGGAAAATCTTACAAGTTTCGAGTCATTAATGCGGCCTATGCGTATCAGAGTACTCTGTCAATCGATGGACATTCGCTGTCCGTGATTGCGCTGGACGGACACGATATCGAACCTGTGACCGTGGACAAAATATTTTCTCATTCTGGGGAAAGAACAGATTTCATCCTTACAGCTAATCAGTCTGTCGGAAACTACTGGATTAGACTGGAAAGTCTGTCTACAGGAAAGTTTTCTAACTACGCCATTCTCAGATACAAAAATGCTTCTATAGAAGACCCGAAAACGATGGCCCAGGAATGTACAGACCAGAGTCCTTGCACGTGGCTTAACTGTCCTTTTGAAAGCAAATCTACCTTTGAATGTATAAATATAGATCAACTGAAGTCAGCAGATATATCATCTAGGGCGCCGACAGCTTCGGCAGGGAGATTTCGAGAGATATTCCTGAACATGGGATTTACCTTGATTAACGGAGCGGTGACTGCTCACGCCAACGGAGTTTCCTTCGAGTTACCAACAGTGTCAGCCTTGACACAGCCAGATCAAGTCAGAAACAGATGCACAGAAGAACATGGGTGTGGAATTGAGAAAGCTTGTCGGTGTGTAAACTCGTTGGACATTCAGCTAGGAGATGTTATACAACTGAACTTGTTAAATCTAGGTTTCTTGTCTGTCGTGCACCACCCCATTCATACACACGGGTACAACTTTCATGTTTTGAAACTGGGATATCGCCCCACCAACGATAGCTTTGCTCATTTCGGACCGACACAAGATGTGACATGTAACACTGATAACCCTGTCGTTGTTTGTAACAATGCCTCTTGGACGGATCCCAGCTGGTATGGGGGTAATATTCCAGGTATCGAACTTGACAGGGCTCCCCAAAAGGACGTGATTACGATACCGGCCGGTGGGTATGCGGTGATATGGTTTGTGGCCGATAATCCAGGCCTCTGGTTCCTCCATTGTCACCAAGTTTGGCATGTCAACTTGTTCGGTAGGTTTCTGATCACTTTGTACTTTCTTTAGCTTATGCACCTTTCCCAAACAGTCTCAAGCTTCATCGGCTTTGAGGAAGAAAGCTTTTGAAAACGAGGGTTAACTTTTCGTTGGACTGATAAGCGCGACTCAATATGATTTTGCGGACAATGTAGATCAAAATGAAACAGCACATAACGTACAGCCTGATCTTTGATCAACCCTGTCATATATGGCGAGGGGTTCCTGCGGGGAAAAATCGAAGTCGTTGTGATATTTGTAGAAGACAATGCCACTATGAGTTCAATACGGTATTTTGAAAATCATGTATCGTAATTTATCCAAAACCGAAGGAAGTAAACCCAATTAAAATCAGTTTTTTTTTTCTGAGACAAATAAGTGTTTCGATTGCGCTCAGATATGAAAATGAAAATGGCGTATTACAATAAATTAGATTAGGCCATTGATCGTGGAAATACTTTTTTTTTTTATCGAAAATAGCTTGATCCGCTATGGCCTTCTTTAATGGCGTAATGATACACACATACCGTGCTTGTTCGTTCCTGGGCTTATTCGTGCCAGGGCCTGTTCGCCCACAAAATTGCACCCTTCTCTATCGGATTTTGCATCACTATATAGAAGGTTGATTTTCAAGCGAATATTATGAAACTATTTCTGTTGTTTAGTATTCAAATGATTAATTCCACACAATGGCTCCCTTGACAAATGCCACACCAGTGTTTTCAACGCTTTGATTACTACTGGATGGAAATTTTCGTTTGGTTTATACGCCAGGTAGAGCAACCTGGTAACTTTTAACCTAGTTTTAAAATTCACTTTTCTGCTTGCGACTATCCTTTGGACCGACCATACGATTACAGACTGCCATCTTCACAATAATTTACATACTTTTAAATGGTATTAGTTAAATTGAAATGCATTTTAACGCCGGCTTGTCTCAATTTGGTCTCTACTGGGCCTTTAATTGTCAAACTCAGAAAACTTTGCCGGTCAAATTGTCCTAGGCCGAATCGATCTGGCCAAATCATCCGCTGGCTGCGCACCGTTATCGAATGAATTCAACAAACCTCGAGTGATCCGTTGATCAGTTCGGCTCAATTACGGAATCAGCCGAGATGTGAAGGGGTATGTGTTGTCGGATGGTATAAAATGATAGCCTTTGTTGTGCTTTGTCATGTTGTGATGTGTCACGTGATGTCTCGCGAAAACACGTGTGGAGTTGACACGTGGCCTTTTGGCAAGTCTTTAAAAAGAAAATCGTAACGAAATCTTGTAATATGATATCCGCCAGGAAAGGTGCCAGTGAAACTAACACGAGTGGCGTAACACTTTATTTGAGCCATGCTCTGTGAAAAGGGGGCTAAATGCATCTGCGAAAAGTATCGACTGAGGTCAGCCTGCGCAGTTCGCGCAGGCTGACCTGGACCGAAACTTTTCACTGTTGATCAATTTTCTGTATGTCAGTGGACCAGTTTACCTCATGATTCAGTCAGTTGTTAGACAAAATGGACTTATGGATCCAAGATCATGTGATGACTTGCTTGGTTTCATGCATCACGGAGATGCACTGAGCCCTCTTTTGCCAGAGCATGGCTCATTTTAATTTTTTTACCCTGTTAACCCTTAACCAAATCATCCCGTTTTTTAGCTCACCTTAGCACAACGTGTTAAAGGTGAGCTATTGTGATCGCCCTATGTCCGTCGTCCGTCGTCCGTCAACAATTTCTTTAAACATCTTCTTCTCCTAAACCACTGGGCCAATCTTGATGAAACTTGGCAGTGATGTTCCTTGAGTGAAGCTCTACCAAAATTGTTCAAAGAATTGAATTCCACCCACAACTCTGGTTGCCATGGCAACAAAAAGGGGAAAAAAAAGCAAAATCTTTGAAAATCTTCTCTGAAACTAGAAGGCGCAGAGCTTTTATATTTGGTATGTAGCATCTCCTAGTGGACCTCTACCAAGTTTGTTCATTTGATGCCCCTGGGGTCAAAACTGGCCCCGCCCCGGGGGTCACAAGTTTGAGCATAGTCATAAAGAAGGAAAACTTTAAAAATCTTCTTCTCTGAAACTTGAAGGCGTAGAGCTTTGATATTTGGCATGTAGCATCTCCTAGTGGACCTCTACCAAGTTTGTTCATATGATGCCCCTGGGGTCAAAACTGGCCCCGCCCCGGGGGTCACAATGAACATAGGAACAAAGAGGGGAAACTTTAAAAATCTTCTTCTCTAAAACTAGAAGGCATAGAGCTTTGATTTTTGGCATGGAGCATCTCCTAGTGGACCTTTACCAAGTTTGTTCATATGATGCCCTTGGGGTCAAAACTGGCCCTGCCCCGGGGGTCACAAGGAACATAGGAACAAAGAGGGGAAATTTTAAAAATCATCTTCTCTGAAACTGGTAGGCGTAGAGCCTTGATATTTGGTATGTAGCATTGCCTAGTGGACCTCTACCAAGTTTGTTCATATGATGCCCCTGGGGTCAAAACTGGCCCCGCCCGTGGGGGGGGGGTCACGAGTTTGAGCATAGTAACAAAGAAGGAAAAATTTAAAAATCTTCTTCTCTGAAACTTGAAGGCGTAGAGCTTTGATATTTTGCATGTAGCATCTCCTAGTGGACCTCTACCAAGCTTGTTCATATGATGCCCCTGGGGTCAAAACTGGCCCCGCCCATGGGTCACAATTTCCAACATAGGAACAAAGAAGGAAAACTTTAAGAATCATCTTCTCTAAAACTAGAAGGCATAGAGCTTTGATATTTGGCATGGAGCATCTCCTAGTGGACCTCTACAAAATTTGTTCATATGATGCCCTTGGGGTCAAAACTGGCCCTGCCCCGGGGGTCACAAGGAACATAGGAACAAAGAGGGGAAACTTTAAAAATCATCTTCTCTGAAACTGGAAGGCGTAGAGCTTTGATATTTGGTATGTAACATCGCCTAGTGGACCTCTACCAGGTTTGTTCATATGATGCCCCCCGGGGGGGTCACAATTTCCAACATAGGAACAAAGAAGGAAAACTTTAAAAATCTTCTTCTCTGAAACAGGAAGGCATGGAGCTTTGATATTTGGTATGTAGCATCTTCTAGTGGATCTCTACTAAGATTGTGCATTTGATGCCCTTGGGGCAAAAGTTGGCCCTGCCCCGGAGGTCACAAGTTCGAACATAGGAACAGAGAAGAACAATTTTAAGAATCATCTTCTCTGAAACTGGAAGGCGTAGAGCTTTGATATTTGGTATGTAGCATCGCCTAGTAGACCTCTACTAAGATTGTTCATATGATGCCCTTGGGGTCAAAATTGGCCCTGCCCCGGGGGTCACAATTTCAAACATAGGAACAAAGAAGGAAAACTTTAATTTTTTTTCTCATAAATGGGAAGGCATAGAGCTTTGATATTTGGTATGTAGCACCTCCTAGTGGACTTCTACCAAGTTTGTTCCAAGGATGCTGCTTGTGTCAAAACTGGCCCAGGCCCTGGGGTCACAATTTCGAACATAGGAACAAAGAAGGAAAACTTTAAAATTCTTCTTTTCTGAAACCGAAAGGTGTGGAGCTTTGATATTTTGGTATGTTGCATCTCAGAGTGGACCTCTACCAAGTTTGTTCATATGATGCCCCTGGGTCAAAACTGGCCCCGCCCCGGGGGTCACAAGTTCGAAGATAGGAACAAAGAAGGAAAACTTTAAATTTCTTTTTCTCTTAAACGGGAGGGTGTAGAGCTTTGATATTTGGTATGTAGCATTTCCTAGTGGACCTCTACCAAGTTTGTTCATATGATGCCCCTTTATCAAAACTGGCCCAGCCCCGGGGGTCACAAGTTCGAACATAGGAACAAAGAAGGAAAACTTTAAAATTCTTCTTTAAAACTGGAAGGCGTAGAGCTTTGATATTTGGTATGTAGTGATTCTCATCTAAGTTTGTTTGCCCATCTAAGCACAACAAGTTCACTGAGTTCAAAATTGGGTCATCTTGGGTCATAAACTAGGTCACTAGGTCAAATTAAAGAAATACCTTGTTGGCACTCTCGAGGCCACATTATTTGCTCAATTGCCTTGAAAATTAGTTAGAAAGTTTGTCTTTATAAAGTCTCACATAAGATTAATTTGGGTCAACTTGGGTCATAAACTAGTTCACTGGGTCAAATTAAAGAAATACCTTGTTTGCACTCTGGAGGCCACATTTATTGCTCAAATGACCTGAAATTTGGCCAGAATGTTTGTCTTGATGAAATACCAGATGAGTTTGGATTTGGGTCACCTTGAACCATAAACTAGGTCACTAGGTCAAAATAAAGAAATACCTTGTGGGCACTCTAGAGGCCACATTATTTGCTTAATTGCCTTGAAAATTGGTCAGAATATTTGTCTTTGTAAAATCTCACATGAGTCTGAATTTGGGTCAACTGGAGTCATAAACTAGTTCACTTGGTCAAATTAAAGAAGTAGCTAGTGGGCACTCTAGAGGCCACATTTATTATTCATTTGATTTGAAAATTGGTTAAAATGTTTCTTTTGATATAGTCAAAGACCAGTTCAAATTTGGGTCACCTGGGGTCATAATCTAGGTCGCTAGGTCAAATTAAAGAAATATCTTTAGGGCACTCGAGGCCACATGTTTTGCTCAATTGACTTGAAAATTGGTCAGAATGTTTGTCTTCATGAAATATGAGTTTGAAATTGGGTCACCTGCGGTCAAAAACTAGGTCACATGGTCAAATTAAAGAAAAACCTTTCAGGCACTCTACTAAGGTGAGCGACCCAGGGCCATCATGGCCCTCTTGTTTTTTTTCCCACGACCCTGATAAAAGAGACATTAAACCTGATTTCCTAAAAAATAATTCAAAAAAATCCTAACAAAGACTGCCAGTTTTAATTCGCGTGCAAAAAATATCTTTTAGATTAAAACATAAATAGAAATGAGCCATGCTCTGGCAAATGGGGCTTAATGCTTAAAGCAAGTCATTACATAATTATGGATCCATAAAATCCATTTTGTAGAACGACTGGCTGAATCAGGTACACTGCTCCTTTGACATGTAGAAAATTGACCAACAGCAAAAAGTTTCGGCCCATGTCAGCCCGCGCGGACTGCGCGGGCTGACATGGGTCGATACTTTTTGCAGATGTATTAAGCCTCCTTTTTACAGAGCATGGCTCAAATACATGTACATATAGAAAACATCAGAAATTACCGACGTTTTTTATTTCGTATTTTTATTGGAAAAAATCATTTTCTATTAGCAACGGTAGAGCCGGTAACAACATTATTTCAGTTATATCGCGGCGGCCAGGGCACCTATCCATGCTTTCTTGGATTTTCTTTTACCAGTACTACACAACATTCTTCACAAGCCACTGGCTGCTTTCCCACATAACCATCATAGAAACAATGATCAGCTGTAAGAGGTGAGTGAATCCCGTTGCAATGACCATCATCAATCCTCGGAAAGAAATTCACAGAGCTGGGGATTCGAATCACCAACCTACCGGTCTCAAGTCCTGCACGCCACCGACTGCGCTAGCGGGCTCGGCCTTATTTTGGAACTCGATGTACACACAGTACATGGCCTTAAATATTTCATCAAAGTCGGAGTCCCCATTGACTTACACGTAATTCCGGCTTACCTGTTGAATTTAATGTGGCTGGAAAAATGAGGCAATTGTCATGAAACTAAAGCAAAATAAATTTGATATTTGAAATAATATTGTCATGAAAATAAAGCAAAATAAATTTGACATTCAAATACATGTATTTATTTTCAGACTCGTAACAAAAACTATGTCAATAGCGACGTCGCCAAATTTATCGGAAAAATAGCACCACTGGGTTTTGGAGAGCTGCAACTTTGATGTCAGGCGTCGAAAACTACTATAGCTCTTACTCGATAAACGTTTATATTATTGTTTATGTTTGGGATAACAGGTTTAAAATCACGTACCGTGACGAGATAATTTATAAACCCAACTCGATAATGTTCATATTATTTCATCATGGTTCGTGGTTTCAAACATGTATTCCCAAAAAACAAATAATAATATTAACTGTTAATGAAAGGTTTATCGAGTTGGAGTCAGAGTATATTAATGTAAATAAATACATGTAGCTCTAGTAACCACGCTTTCTACCAGTATGTCATTTTTTATGATCACGTGATCAGAGGCAGCGTAATTAACTTTCTTGCACACTGAAAAATGCTTGGAAGTCATTGGAAATTCGGAGTTACATGAAAAACTTTATAGTCACCAACTGAATGTTTTCACAGTACAGGATGTTTTGCTACAAACAGTTGGCCGGTAGGACATGTTTTACTGTACATCAATATCTCCCTGGAAAATTGTCAAAATATTAAATGAGCCATGCTCTTGCAAAAGGGGGCTTAATGCATTTCCGTGATACATGATACCAAGCAAGTCATCACATAATTAGGGACCCGTAAAATCAGTTATGTCTAACAACCGACTGTGTCGTATGGTAAATCAGTCCTTTGACATACAGAAAATTGACCAATAGCGAAAAGCTTCGGCCCAGGTCAGCCTGCGCGGACTGCGCAGGCTGACCTGAATCGAGACTTGTCGCAGATGCATTAAGCCTCCTTCTCACAGAACATGGCTAATTGTGAGGCGCTTTCATTTACTGAAACTCATTACTGCATGCACATTTTTATCGACTTTAAAATGTTTAAAAACCAAGTTGGCATAAATTTAGACTGGTCCATACAGAAAGCGTGATTTATACAGTCGTCAATAGTAAAAGACTCATCAAATGAATTGATTTTTCTTGTGAAAGGTAGAAAACATTGTTGGAAAAGAAGAAAATGCTGATCAACAGCATTTTCTCATTTTCCCACAATGTTTTCAAAGGCATTCTCCCTCGGGCGGGGGTGTTAAAATACAGGACTTTTTGATAAAAGTTTTAACTGATATTGACCCATCTTCTTTTAGGTATGGGCTTACTCCTAAATGATTCGTTTGACATGGTCCCGCCCCCACCGAGGGGCTTTCCAACATGCAGTGAGTTCCCTTACATGCCAGAGGAGCCGGGTCCGAGCACCAGCACGATCCTAACAACGACCACGACTTCTGTCACATCGACAGATGACCAAGCAACTGAAGCACCTTGTCCGATGACCTCTGACTGTGATGAAGGTAATCCTATTCCGCCTCTTGTTAGCCTGGATGTTTTCAAAGAAAACGTTGAGGTATCGTCATAGCCCTGGCGTCGTCTGCCTCGCCGTACAAAACCTTTGATATTTTATAACATCTCTGTCATTACTGGAGATATTTACTTCAAACTCTGACTTATTGTAATCTATCAAAAGGGGAACCAATACAACAGGGGCAGGTGACCATCAAAATATTTTTGATACAGTCATGCTTCTTTTTCGACTTACAGAAGATATTTACTTCAAACACGTGACTTTTTTTTTTATCTATCAAAAGGGGAACCAATACAACAGGGGCAGGTGACCATCAAAATATTTTTGATACAGTCATGCTTCTGTTTCGACTTACAGAAGATATTTACTTCAAACACGTGACTTGTTTTTATCTATCAAAAGGGGAACCCATACAACAGGGGCAGGTGACCATCAAAATATTTTTGACACAGTTATACCCCTTTTTCGACTTACTGAAGATATGTACTTCAAACTGTGACTTGTTGTAATCTATTAAAAGGGGAACTCATACAACAGGGGCAGGTAATAATCGAAATATTTTGACACAGTTATGCCTCTTTTTCGGTTTAGAATTTTTTACTAAAAGCAACTGCAGCCGAGCATTGGCACCCGCATGTGGTGCTTTTGTTTAACCCTTTACCACACAATCCCGAGTTTTAACGACCCTGAGGAAAAGTACTTTTGAAAACTTTGTGGGAAAAGGAGAAAATGCTGGTAACCAGCATTTTCTCCTTTTACGCAAAGCTTTCTATCCTATCAGGGGCAAATTTCGTCATTTGAGCCACATTTCATTTATCGTCTGCAAATGTCTTCAATTTGGACCAGTCTAAAATTATGTCGTGTGGTAAAGACCTAATTCACGGATTTTTGCCAGGGTAATCGCAAGAAAAGCTCCAAACTTCGAATTATCAGTGTGTTCGTAATATCGAATATATCTCAAACCCGTGCTTGCACTAAAAACGATACTGGTAGCTTAAACTGCCTAAACAGGATTAGCCTGGGTTCCAGCCCGATCATTTTTCCTTTAACCCTTTCGCAAACAATGATTTAGGGCCGAGTCCAGATAGCTCAGTCGGTAGCATACAGGACTTGAGAACAGGAGTTCGCTGGTTCGATTCCCGACTCGGCCAATTTCTTTCCATAGACAATGGCGACAGGATTCATTCCTCTCCCACTGGTGACCATTGTTTCGACGATGGTTATGTGGGAAAGCAGCCAGTGGCATGGAATAAATATTGTGCGGAGTACTGGTAAAAGAAACTCCAGGAAAGCATGGTTAGGTGCACTGGCCGCCGCGATATAACTGAAATAATGTTGAAAACGGCGTTAAACACAATACAATCAATAAATCAAGAAATTCAGGACTCTTCAAAATATAAAGCATCTACAGAAAACAAAATTGAAAGTGGTAAAAATAAGCTGAAGTTTTCTAAAAAGGTAGAAAACATTGTGAGGAAAGTAGAAAATGCTAGTGACCAGCATTTTCTACTTTTCTTACAATGTTTTCCAAAAGGCTGCTACCTCAGGGCCGTTTAAACTGGGGACTGTGTGGTAAAGTGTTTATATATTCGAACGTTACTTTGTCAAAAATAATAGTAATGATTACGGAACAGATTGACAGTTTTGCCACAGGTCTGTAAAACAGTGAAAGGGGATCGCGATAAGGAGTGATTAATAAAAAATATCACCGCCTGGTCCCAGGCTACAACAGAATGTGCCGAGCCAGGTACCTAAGTCGGTAAAGGTACAGAGCATAAAATCAGGAATTCGGTGGTTCGGGTCCCAAACTTGGCCAAAATTCTTTCCTAGGATTGATGATAGTCATTGTGACAGGATTGATTCTTCTATCATCGCTAATCATTGTTCCGACGATGGTTGTATTGAAAAGCAGCCAGTGACTAGGAAAAAAATACTGTGCGAAGTACTGGTACCAAAAACTCCAGGAAAGCATGGATAGGTACACTGGTCGCCGCGATATACCAGAATTAATGTTGAAAACGGAGTTAAACAACATAATACCAACAACAACCATGGAATCAACCGAGTTGTGACAAGTGGTGTCAAAGTACTGGTACCAGAAACTCCAGGAAAGTACGAAGAGGTGTAAGGGCCACCGTGATATACCTGAAATAATGCTGAAAACGGCGTGAAACACCAGACACATAAACAAGTAAACAGGATGTCTACATTCGCTATCACACTTATCTGTGTACCCGAAATAGACGTAAATTATCATCTCTTTGTCGTTGAAAAAAAGCATTTTACTCTTTGGCAAACTACAAAATTTTAGGCTGTTCCGAATTGAGAGTATTGGCAGACGAAAAATTAAATGTGTCTCAAATGATTAGAAAGAAATATTTGAAAAGGTAGAAAACGTTGTGGGAAAAGAAGAAAATGCTGGTTACCAGCATTTTCTCCCATTCCCATAATGTTTTCAAAAACCGTCTCCCAAAGGGTCGTTAGTCGGGATTGTGTGGTATAAAGTTAACTTGTTCAAGATACGCTCCTCATTCATTCGTTCATTCATTCTTCTTCTTCTTCTTCCCCTCCTCCTCTGCATTACATTACTGTCTTATTTTTCTGTTTATAAGTGTAATATTTTCAATTTCATTTATGGTATTTACTCATTGACATTCTTTGTTTGGTTTTCAAATTACAGATAAGTTGTTCACGCGTGCAGAATTTTGGGGTACTCTCGGGGGCTTAGTGTTCGTGATACTACTACAGTTTATCATCACAGTAGCCTGTTTGTCCAGGAGAAGTAATGAGTATAAAATGTAATGTTATCAAATCACTTACACAGACAGACAGACAAACAGACCGACAAACAGACAAACAGACAGACAGACTGACAGAGACAGACAGACAGACAGAGAGGGGAGATCTACTATCCGTTTGTTAACTAGAATTGTCTATTTTTTCCACTATGTTTTCAAAATCCCTCTGCTCTCAGGGGGTTCATTTAAACACGGAATTTCTCGGTAAGGATTCGACAGGGTGACACCCCCTCCTCACCCCCCCCCCCCCCCAAAAAAAAAAAAAAAAAAACCCTCAAATTTCATAAAATCTGACAAAGGTCCAACAAGAAATCGGACCGTTTCATTCAGTAAAGTGGTAAAATTTCGACTTTTAAAGATATATCCTTACAAAAAAAAAAAATGAAATGCATTTTCTATCCGTCGTAATCTGTGCAACCTTGCAACCATCAGGGGCAACATTTGGCATGAAGATACAAGGATGAGTATAGTTTCACAAAATAAAGATGAAATAGGTTAATCAAAGCGGCGAAAGCGCTGCTGAGGTTGGGTGCGTTTAATCCTGTTCAAATTGAAATCTAACTGTGAAAAGCAAGCAGACATTTAAAGAGCTGAGAGGTATTTCTCCTATAAATCACAGAGCAAACTAACAAATTTCTCTTTTTGTGTGTGTGAAGGAAGGTGGGGTCCAATAGAATGTCAAAATGAAACGACGTGAGAAGTATTATTAAGCAATATCTAGACAAATAAAGCAATCCTATTCAAACAAATTATCACAAGAGTTCTCATGATGCTTCAAAGCTTTGCATGGCATTTGTTGACGCTTCATGACGCTATTAGGTGGAACTGATACATAAATGCGTATACCTACGCATGCCTCATGGTAGCCTGTTCTAACACTCTTTTTTTTAAAAACTGTGTTATGATAATGGTGTATTTGTTTACATATTTATCGTCGAAGTCGTGTAAGTTCCCCCATTGTTAACGTTTCAGTCATGCATTGATGCTAAAGTGAATATGCTTTCTTAATAGAACTATTTTTCCAGGTAATGATTTTGCGATGTTAGGTACCCCAGAATCAGATTTTTTAGGTTCAATTTCCCACATGGTCAATCTGAGTTGGGATGCTGCGCACCCACCTCAAAAAACTGGCTCAAAACGAGTAAATAATGGATACTAGCTTTGTAACCAGAAACTCCGCCATTTTTAGCAGATCAGATCCCACATAATCGACGCGTGTAATTGACAGGGTGACATAAGCCATTGTGAAATCATGATTCGAAATCTATAAATACCTGGTGAGGCTACGTATCACTTTAAAGAATTATCAGTTTTTTTTTTTCGACTACTTTCATTTTTTTTAAGCATTGGTGGTTTGCAACCTATTGGCAGACTAAATTCAGTGGTAAAATTTTTTTGAGACTTGGTATGTTAATTAAAGAGCCCCCCCCCCCCCCCGCTTTAACCCTTTACTACACAACCCCTAGTTTTAACGATCCTGAAGAAAAAAGCTTTTTAAAACATTGTGGGAAAAGGAGAAAATGCTAGTAATCAGCATTTTCTCCTTTTCCCACAGTGTTTTCTACCCCATCACAGACAGAAGTCATCATCTGAGCAACATTTAAATTGTCGTTTTCACATGCTTTCAATTTGGTAGAGTCCAATATTTTGTCGTTTAGTAAAGAGTTTAACGGCAGATACCTCAGTCTATGTATTGCAGTTTTTGCTATCGTCGTATTTTGCCACTTAAATTTCTTGTGCTAAGAATTGACCGGAGATTATTTTATACAGTTCAACTTATACAGTTCTTGTGCCATAGGACTATCTAATTTTTTGTATGTGTGTATTGTATATTTACGAATGAGCCATGCTCTTTGAAAAGGGATTTAATGAAAAGGGATTTCATGCATCCCCGTGATGCATTGCGCCAAGCAAGTCATCACGTAATTATGCAATGATAGAATCCATTTGCCTAACAACCAACTGAATAATGAGGTACTCGTAGAATGGTACTTTGACATGCAGAATATTGACCAAAAACAAAAAGTTTCGACACAGGTCAGCCTGCGCGGACTGTGCAAGCTGATCTGAGTCCATACTATTTGCAGATGTACTTAAAATCCTTTACCATACAATCTTGACTCTTAACGACCTTGATAGAAAAGGCTTTTGAAAACATTGAGGGAAAAGGAGAACATGCTGGTAACCACAATGTCTTCTGCCTTATCAGGTACAGAAATGATCAATTTAGCAACATTAAAATTGTCGTCTTCAAATGCTTTCAAATTGTTTGAGTCCAAAATTTTGTTGTTTGGTAAAGAGTTAAACCCCCTTTTCATAGGGCATGTCTAAAATATTTAATAATGTAATAAAACCTATTATTTTCTCATTTGTGATTGTTTTATACTTTCTTGTGTTGTCAATGATTTGTTATTTATTATTGTGTGAATCATAAACTGTTCTAATGTTCTGCTAAGGTGTCAATTGTCTGGGCCGGTTAACTTGGTCCATGCTTAGCAACTCCGGGTTAATTTTCAGTTTGAACATAGATTGCGAAAAAGGGCCGGTTTAACAAAAAACTCACGATCTGATTGGATAAGATGCTCCGAACATATATTGAAGTATACTGGCAAAATCTACGGAAAATCAGTTTCTCTCTCGGAAGCCCACTACAGTTTGAACGCAAAATCCAAGATGGCACAGGTTAGTGACGTCAGTTTTCAGTCATTTTGTTTGAGTGTGTTGGGGCACTCAGACAGGAAATTCGATTTCGTTAGCATACTCGATTCGTGAGACCATGTAATAGAGAACTTTCACTGAATACACGTTGGAATGGTAAAACTTTGCAATATAATGAATTCGTTGTCCGGTCAAGATTCGTCATAGCCGTGAACAAGTTTCCAAGTGCCCTGACCGTACAACTAATAAAGTCTCTTATTTTGCTAAAATCCGCGAAGGACTTATTTTCCGACTTGAGTTCTTTATTTGATACATGTTTCACTAACATTAACAGGCTAAAAGATACGTCCTTACAGCCAGAGAGAAAAAACACTGTAAAAAAAATTGACAGACTGCAGAAAGGCTCAAAATTTAGTACTTAAGAAGTGTAAACATAGATAAATTACCGATATATATTGTGTAAAGTATAAATACATGTATCAGAAATATACTATTTAAAACCGGAAACATCACAACAGTTATTTCTTTGATGGCCCCAAGAAAATGAAAGGTATTTGCTATCGGTTGTAATCTACACAACCTTGCTACCGTCAGGGCAACATTTGGTATAAAGACATAGTTCGCTAAAAATTAAAGATTAAATGGGTTAAAATCTGACTGAAAACGAGGATAGTTGTATCTTTAAGTAACATTTTCAAACTCTGAGCTGACAGCAAAAACCAATAACCCAAAGCTGTCTGTATATCCTTTCTTTTTTCCCAAACGATGTTTGTAAATACCTTCTTTAATGCCTTAATGTAATTGGTCGTAAAATGGTTGATTGTATGGTGTTTAACGCCGTGTTCAACCAGTGCATCAATCCATGCTTTCCTAACCTTTCTGGTACCAGTGCCTCGCATAGTTATCTCTCAACACCACTGGCTGCTTTCCCACATAACCATTTCAGGGTCGTCGAAACACGGGATTATGAGGTACAGGCTTTACAAAATATCATTTTCGATGCAGACGCCGATAGTTCCGCTCCGTTGACAAATACAAGCAGGTATCATTTTGTTGAAATTGTATAGTAAAAAGATACATCCTTACAGCCAGAGAGAAAAACGCTGTAAAATTTGATAGACTATAGAAATGTTAAAAATTTAGTCAGCTGTGTAAAAAGATAAATTACCGATATATATTGCGAAATGGATGAATAAATATATCGGAAATCTTCTATTTAAAAAAAAAACGGAAAAATTACAACAGTTATTTCTTTGATGGTCCCCAAGAAAATAAAATGCATTTCTTATCGGTCGTATTCTACGCAACCTTGCCAACTTTA
The DNA here is from genome assembly GCA_945859785.2 of Tridacna gigas. Taxonomy (NCBI): domain Eukaryota; kingdom Metazoa; phylum Mollusca; class Bivalvia; order Cardiida; family Cardiidae; genus Tridacna; species Tridacna gigas. The sequence goes on from OX244035.2 coordinate 7,531,789, forward strand.
GGGGCAACATTTTGCATGAAGATACTTGAAAAATTGTTGAGTGTATGGTGTTTAACGCCGTGTTCAGCTTCATTTCAGTTTTATCAAGGCGACCAGTGCACTTATCCATGCTTTCCTGGCCTTTCTGGTACCAGTGCTTTGCACAATATTCTTCCCAAGCCACAGGCTGCTTTCCCACATAACCCTTTAAAGATACATCCTTATAACCAGAGAGAAAAACGCTGTTAAAACTTAAAAGTGTGTAGAATCGCTCAGCTGTGTAAACATAGATAAATTAACAATATATATGGTGTAAGCGATAAAGAAACTGAAGGGATTTGTCCTCATTAAAAACCGGAAACGACAACATCGATTGCTTGGAAGGCCTCCAAAACATGAAATCCATTTTCTATCCGTCGTAATCCGTGCAATCATGCAGCCATCAGGGGCAACATTTGGCATGAAGATACAAGAATGATTATAGTATAATAAAATAAAGATGAAATGGGTTAAAAAAAAAAAAAAAAATGAGTACAGATGTATCTTTAACTGAAATCGTTGTTCAGTATGATATTTACCTTTACCTCTTTAGCAGACGACAGAATTGTAGATTCGTCCAAATTGAAAGTATTTGCAAGACAATTTATTCAACGTGGCATAACTCTTTCCCAAACGACAAATTTTAGACTGGTCCAAATTGAAAGAGTTTGCAGACGACAATTTTAAATTTGATGAAAATGGCAGAAAGTTCTCAAAAAGGGTAGAAAACACTCGTAACGAGCAATTTCTCTTTTACCCACAGTGTTTTCAAAAGACTTGTACTGCAGACACGTGAAAACCAGGGCTTGTTTGGGAAAGGGTTAAATCAAGAGACTTGTCTCTGTACAAGAAAGAGAACATTTTGGGAAAAGGAGAAAATGCTGGTTACCAGCATTTTCTCCATTTCCCATAATGTTTTATATTATAACCAGCATAAATTTTGCTCATATTCCCACAATGTTTATAAAGCTCTTTCCAAATGGTCGTTAAAAACATGAGAAGAAGGCATTTGAAAGAGGACTTATTCAATGTGGTTCAAAGCAAAGGATTCTCCTTTGTATAGGGAGGTGAACTGCGTGGCTAAGTGGTAAACTGAAGGACTCGTGACCTGGGGGCCCCAGGTTCGAACCTCACTGGGTCCATTGGGGTTTTCGTAGGAGTGTCCTAGGGTAAGACACTTCAGAGCCCAAGCTTAGTACTGGTGAAATCCGAGAAATACATGAATATGTGAGCTGTCGCCGTGATAAAACTGAAGAGTGCTGAAAGCGGTGTAAATCAATCTATCAATCAATCAATCAATGTTTGTATAGGGGAGAAAACAAGTGATAAAAGGTGAAAATGCTGGTCAGCCACTTTAATTTGTGTTTTTGAAACACTGGACTTTTGGGGGGATAAAATGTTAAAACTGCACATTTTCCTGCTCAATGATCTCGTTTAGGGTGGTAACACAAAGAAAGTACAATACTTAATACTTCTTTTTATTTCACACCTACAACACAACGTCCAATGAAATCGATTTAATACTACCACGTGAGTACGAAATATCTGAATCCATATTGGACTATGTAGAGTCCAATATGGATTTTTCTAAACGAGGCCAGAGTCCAATATGGATTTTTCAGAACGAGACTAGCGTCCCGGATATCGATATTTGGACGGAAGAGTAGTTTCCCTTGTAAGAAGGTTATCGCCTGCAATTTCATTCGATTTGTTGTCCGATAAAGAAGTTTTGGATTCCCTACGCTAAAAACCGCCAAAAAGCATCATTAACAAGACGGAGGGCGGCATAGAAAGATTTAAAGTTTTAAAGTCAAAACGTGTGAAATAAAGAGGTCATTTAACATGCTTGGGTACAATACTGAATTCAATTGGATTCGTACACTGCAGAACCAGTCTATATTTTGGACTCGGCTGTCGCCTCGTCCAAAATACAGACTGGTTCTGCTGTGTACTCATCCGACAGATTTCAGTATTGTACCCAAGCATGTTAAATAACCTCATATTATCGCTTTTCAGCAGTCTTTGGCCATTGCTTTTTTTTAAAACAGTAATTAATAATTTTATTGTAAATAAAGAATACCAAGTCATAGAGCACATATATGAGCCATGCTTCGAGACTGATTGATTGTATGGTGTTTAACGAGGTTTTCAACATTATTTCATTTATATCGCGGCGGCCAGTGCAAGTAGTGTATATAATACCGGTCTCAGCTCATTTTGACCATTATCAACCACGTATAATTTTTTTTATCCTACCACAAAAAATACCCACAAACCCTTATATCAATTCAACCACCTTATGCAATCCCTCCACCCTTAACCAACAAACCAACGCTTAAGCATATGGCTAGCCCTTATATGATAAAACAATATAGCAATAAACAACAATATAACAATTTTATGTAACATTAAGCATGCTCATAAAATTGAAAACAAAATGGGGTTAACAAGTCAATCTGATTAAGGTCAGCAAACAAAATAGCATAACCTTTTTTAACAACATTTTTTACTTAAATCAATTTTTAAAAAATTAAAAAATTTTTTGAAATATTAAGCTAACCAGCTCATCAGCTAACCAATGCTTAACCCCCAACAATCACTTACATCAAAAAATTGCTTAACCTTTTTCCCAACCCATCAACCAACGCATGACGCAACAGCTAACCGGCTTATGAGTTAGTGGGTGGCTTAAGATTTTGTAGAAAATTTGTAAAAAAAATAAAAAAATAAAAAAAAAATTTAAAAAATTAAAAAAAAATTTAAAAAAAAATTTGAAAATTTTCTTTTTAAATTTACACAATAGTATAGTAAAATGAGTGTGTTAAATAAACTTACAAGAGACTTTAAATTAAAGTTAAAAGAAACCATAAAAGAAAAACAAGATTTTTATTTAAATTCAAACGATTTAATGTATAAGAAAAAGTTAAGATTATATAATGATTTTTCTTTAACTAGGTTAGATTCAAAATTATATTATATATTTAGTAAAGCAAAAAAAGAGTTTAGTGAAAGACAAATGGAATGGCTTAAGTTAAGTGTATTTATTGATTGGTTTTATGAAGGTTTTTATATAACATCTATGAAATCATTTTGTTTTAATGATGATAATATTTTGAATAAATATATTAGCTATGTTGAGAATTTAGCTGAATATGGATATTGTTTTAATGAAGAAGATAAAAACCGTAAAATACGTTTTATGATTTATGAACAAATAACATATGGTGAAGATGAAGAAGAAGATGAAGAAGAAAGTGAAGATGAAGAAGAACAACCAAGAGTGTTAAATGAATATGAACAAGATGAAGATGAAGATGAAGATGAACAAGATGAAGAAGATGAAGAAGATGAAGAAGATAGAAACTTATCAAGAGTAATCAATTATCGTTTCGCTGACCAAAATGTATATGATTTTACTAGTGATATTTTTGAAAGGTTTTGGGAAGAAAACAACATTTTTTTTGAAACGGGAAGATATCAAACAACATATTCTATTTATGGTATTGAAAGAATTGAAAGGATAGGGGAGGTAAATGAAGAACAAGATGAACAAGATGCAGCACGTTTAAGACAAAAGACTAGTAAAAAAACTTTTTATGAAGAAAAATGTGTTATTTGTCTTGAAGAAAAACCAGATATACTTTTTTGCAATTGTGGTCATATACCTATATGTGCAAATTGTGATGAATTAAACGAAAATTCAAACAAATGTCCAGTTTGCAAAACCGTCAGTGATATCAAACGTGAAATTTAACAGGAATATCAGGGGACGTATTTATCCAAGGATAAATTCTGTGAACCCCAAACACAGAGAGACTTAAACTTTGATATTCCTTCCTTAGCTAATGTTGAAAAGCGTTAAACTATCTTAAGAATTACCTTTAACTCTGTTTTCTATACCTTAACATAAGAAAAAGTATAGATAAAGTAAGGCAAGTCATGACACTACCATGATATAAACCATTTTTTCATGCCTCCTCACCGAAAACGAAAGAGGAAGTTATTTAATGCACAACCCTTTAACTTTTGCTTAACACACCAAAACTGAAAATGGTAGAACATTATAATATTAACAAACATTTTTACCCTGTTTTTTTAAAAAATGTTTAACTTGTACAATAATTGTATAAAATACTTATTATTGTTTTTTAAACAGCAGCCTTACAACATTGTGTTTTTAACGTGTAAGAAATGTATTGATATGGTATTAACTTACGGGTTGTTAGACCGCGCCAGAGGTTACCATGTTGTTAGTGTTTGCTAACTTACTGGTTGTTAGACCGCACCAGAGGTCAGCATTTTTTTTGGTATTAACTTACGGGTTGTTAGACCGTGCCAGAGGTTACCATTTTTTTTGGTATTAACTTACGGGTTGTTAGACCGCGCCAGAGGTTACCTTGTTGTTAGTAATAACATTCTTACAAAATCAAAGATACAACAAAGAAGTAAGACTGCTTTATTATCATAAATAAATTATATTTTATACAATTACCATATACAGTTCATTTTTTGGAAAAAACAAAAGCAAAAAAATTATTAATATCATAACATACTACCATCTCCCTCAAAAGTCCAGTCTAAAGTGATATTATATGCGTAATACACATTTCAAAATATTGGAAAAAGTTGTGAAATACTATACCACGTGATATTGGAGTGTGTATTGATAAACCCTTTTTTTAAATATTTAACCCTTTACTGGGTTAAATATTTTTTTTTTACAAGTCCAACTCTATCAGTATCGACACATGTGCGTGTTTTGCGTTGGAGTTGTTGGACCTTGTTATAAAGTTTATAGTGTCGCATTGTTTTACTTCTAAAGGCTGAGGAAAAACTATACAACTACAACCTTTTCCCTCCTTTTTTACTATGGAGTAGTCAGCCTTTTCAACTCCGTTTAAGGCTATGTTAATTTTTGCCTCTTCTTTTAGGTTACCACCAACTGTAACAACCTTTAAAGACCCCCTTATAATTCTGCCCGAGGCTGCCATGCAATAACCTCCTAATTCATGATGTATTCCCGTGCTTCCATTACCGAAAGAAAACTCATAATTACCATTTTTTAATCCTCCTTGTTGCTCAGCATGAACGCTTATAATGGGTTTAAAGCCTATTTTTCCATCCACGTAGGATTTTGTCACTAAATCTCTCTCTTCTACCGGAGTTGCTGCATTTTTTAGAGAAAAACCTTGAAGATTTACGTTAGCTACTGCTGAGAAACTCCCATTTGGATTTTTTATGATAGCTCCACCATTATCAACGTAATTTTTATTGGCAGCGGCACCACGGTCAATGGGATTTGGTAATCCGATAATTGAGTGACCCTTCATGTTTATTTCACCAGCCATTGAAAAAGAACCGTCTTGGTTTTTTGTTAAAGCTTTTTCACCTGCAGTAGCAGCCTTAATGGCGTTATCTACGTAAAACTTATTAGCGGCTTCGTACTCTTCTAAAGGTGCATCAACGTTGTAAATTCTCCGCCCACCCATAGAAACGTCACCACCTGCTATATACCGCCTTCCAGGACCATAAACAAAGGCTCGATTGGTAACATCTACATAATTTTTAGTTGCTGCATCCTGTGGTTCTGCAGGTTCTATAAGATTTGTTATAGTATATCCTTTCATATTTATATCTGCAACAGCAGAAAAAGTACCATCTTGTTGTTGAACTATTGCTCTACCACTGTTATCTACATATTTTTTAGTAGCAGCTTCACTCGGTTCCTCAGGGTCAGCTATATTTTTTATTTTATTAAAACCCATGTTTAAATACCCTACCATATGATATCCTCCATTTTCATCTAACAGCCCTGAGTTTGCATCAACATAACTCTTTGTGGCGACATCCTGAGGATTTACTGGATTACTAACCCGTATTAATGTATTACCAGCCATATTTATAGAACCGGTAACGGGGGTTGTTCCATCTTTACGTAAAAAATTATTACCTATGTAAGCGAGTGACACACCATCACCACTTGTTTTAACATCATCTATTCTTCCAAATTTATCAACAGGCATAGTTTTTAATATTACTAAAAAAGTTTATTTAAAACATTTTGAAATTTATTACCTGAACCCAACTCTTTAAGAATGAACAAACATAAATGACCACAAAATACTTCCCCTGCATGTTGTAATTGGTCAGTATTGTAGTGTATAGGATGTTTTAAATAATCTATAATTTCAATAGGTCGTTGAATACCATAACTATCAAAATAAATTTTAGTTTTATCATCTTTAAACCAAGCAACCCAATGAGTACCAGGTCCACCAGTGTCATCAAGGTTTAATATACCACATTCCTTTTTTTTTATTATTTTTTGGTAGGGTATCTCTTAAAAATATTCCTCTAAAATTTTTTATTTTTAATTTTTTTGCGGCATCCTCAAGTTCAAAATTACTTAAAGGTTTATTTGGTAAAGTTATATTATCAATTAAAATATCATGCATTTTTTATATATTTAAATATTTACAATAGCACTATTATCAACCCATGAATGAAACTCATCAGAATAACCTTTCCACTTTACAAAAGATTTCTTTTTTCCCTTTTTAATAACCTTTTCTATCCTATACAACTCTTGACTTGTTTTTTGTAGTTCAGGTTCATAAAAGGTACCTTTTATTTCTTCTCCATTTAAATCTTCAATTTTATATGTTACAGGTGATGTATGTTTTACTTCTAAAACTGTAAAAACCTCTTCAGTCCATCTTGTGGTATAACCTTTTTCAAAAGTCTTTTTCTTTTTACTTATCCTTACTTTGTCTCCAACAGAAAACTTTGGTTTGATATCCTCCCTTACTTGATTATAATCAGGATACAGTGTTCTCCAAACTTTATTTTCATTCTTCTTTTTACTTGCTTCAATTGGTGTCATCTTAATAGAAGAATGCCTCGTGTTGTTATATTCTTTAACAAGATTTGGTAACACGTTAATATAAACATTTGTTGAGTGAGCAGAGAAATACTTCCACATTTTTTCTTTCATTGTTCTAATCCATCCCTCAACAACACTTGATTTTTCCTCGTTTTCAGTGGAATATAATTCAATCAAATCTTTAACTTCTTTGTTATAAAACTCTTTACCTTTATCCACCCACATTTTTTCAGGTTTTCTTTCCTTAAAAATACTCTTCAGTGCAACAGAAACAGATTTTCCTGTTTTATCTTTTAATGGTATCAGCCATCCATATTTTGAAAAGATGTCAGTGACAGCAAAAAGATATTTTACACCACGATTAAGTTTAGAAAATGCTTGCATATCTACTAAATCTGCAGCCCATATCCTATCGATACCCCCTACTCTTACTCTCCTTTTCTTAAATTTTCTTTTTATTGGGTTATGTAATTCTTCTGCTAGCGTTATATTTTCTGAATTTTTTTTTTTTAATTCCCATTCCAAATCTTTTCTTGGTTCCTATCAATGAGGAAACCAATCCTCTTTCCATTCTTTCCTTAATAGTAGGATTATAAATACCTTTTAACTCTTTAAGCATATTAGCATCACAAACAGAATTTCTTGTTGCTGTGTCACCATGTTTAAGATAACATATATCATGATGATATGCTGCTTTATCAACACGATTTACAGCTTTTGACCATTTTTTAGGTGTTAAATCAGGATTTAATCTTTTCTTTAACTTGGTGCCTGGACCAGTAAAATTATGACCTGGTAAGTGCATTTCAACAGGTAAGTTATTGATAACCTTGTTTAACAACGACCCACCCTCTATTTTTTTAGTAAATTGTGTTTTTGTTGTTCCACATTCAACACACTTACCCCGTTTCATATTTCTACCATTTTTACTTACCACACATTCAAAATCGGTTGTTTCAGTTTGTTTTTTACACTTAACACAATACATTTTTTATATTAAAATAAATTTTTTAATATAAAATGGATATTGTTAATTTATCATGGAATGAAGCGTTAGCAAGAAGATTTAACCACCCCCTTTTACCAAAAAGTATCAGAGGTTTAATAGTAGGTAAATCAGGATGTGGTAAAACTACACTTTTACTTAACCTTTTGTTAAGACCTGATTGGTTAGATTATAACAACTTATGCGTTTTTGGTAAAAGTTTGTTTCAACCAGAATATCGCATACTTAAAAAAGCTTTTGAAGAAAAAATACCAAAAGAATACATATTAAGGTTGTTTTCACTTAAGAATGAAGTTCAAAACCATGATATTTCACCTACAGCATTAGTTGAAGAATGGGCAAAAACAATTAAGGAAAAATCTGATATTAACTGTGAATTTTTTGAAAATGCAAGTGATGTGCCAGATCCCAGAGATTTAAATGGACAAAACAAAAATTTAATGATTTTTGATGATTTACTTTTAGAAAGGCAAAACAAATGTGAAAGTTACTATGTAAGAGGGAGACATAGTAATGCTGACTGTTTTTATCTATCACAAAATTATTTTAGATTACTTCGTCAAACTATAAGAGAGAATGCAAATTTTATATGCTTGTTTAGACAAGACTTAAAAAATCTTATTCATATTTATAGCGACCATGTAGGATACTGATATGACAAAAACCGAGTTTGTTAATTTTTGTAAAAATTGTTGGGAAAGACCTCATGGTTTTGTTATCATTGATTTAACCAACAACAAAAACAACGGTAAATATAGAAATGGATTTGATAACTTTTACATACCACAAAATTATAGAGATTACTATTAAAAATTGAAAAAAAAACTTAAGAAGATTTTAAGTATAATTGTAAAATGGCAAAATCACTAAAAGCAGCTCTTGATAAGAAGATTAAGGAAGAAAATTTAAATGGTTATAGTATAAATGAGATTGAAGATATGATGAAAATTATATTAGAAGAATTTTTACCGAGACAATTTAAAGAAAATTATACAGTAAGATATTTTAAAAAAATGTTTATTGTGTTAGGTCTAAGGAAAGAGTTTCTTTCTTATGCTAAAAGTTTTATAGGCATTGATGAAAAAAATGTATGTATTTTTTTTATTCAAAACCATGTTTCTGAATTATTATCTAATATAATTCACTTAGCAAAGATTTTTAAAAAAGAAGAGGAAGATAGAACTAATGTAAAACATATCAGACAAAGAAGAAAAATAATGTCATATGTGGATAAATTAAGAGAAATATACTTTATAACTTATTACAGCTTTAATAAATCTAATGATGAGCATACTTGTACTTATAATGAAAGATCATTATGATTTACTAGAGATGCAACAATTTGATTTAAAAATATATCTTAAGCAAAAAGATATATATTTTACAATATACCAACCTTTTTTTATTAATATAAAATGGAAGAATTACTTGAAAAAATAGTAAAAAACACTGACCATAAAACATCATTTCAAATTATTGTAAGTGATAACAAATCAAATTTTAAAACAAGATTTACTCCACCACTTCAACTTGAAGCTGATAAAAAATATGAAGTAGCTTTAGTCAATCTTGAAACTTACTATTCATTTCCTAATATTACTGATAGCAACAACATTTTTATTTATTCACAAGATAGTGGCAGAACATGGGAAAAGATGAAGATACCAACAGGTAGCTATGATTTAGTTGATATCAATGATTATATACAACAAGAAATGAAGAAAAAAGGACATTATGACCAATTTAATGAAGAATATTATATTTGTTTATCAGCAAACACTAATACATTAAAATCAGTTTTAATTCTTGAAAATGGATATCAGGTAGATTTTAATCATGAAAACAGTATTGGAAAGGTATTAGGATTTAGCAGAGCAAAATATGTTCGAGGGTTTCATGAAAGCGAAAATTTAGTTAATATCTTAAGTATTAATAGCATACTTGTTAATATTGATTTAATCTCAGGTAGTTATGTTAATGGTTCTCAAAGAAACACAATTTACAGCTTTTTTCCAAATGTTGCTCCAGGTTATAAAATAATAGAAAATCCAGTTAATCTGGTATACCTACCTTTAACGTTGAATGAAATACATGATTTAAACATTACGATAACTGACCAAGATGGAAACATATTAAATTTAAGAGGAGAAACATTAACGATTAGATTTCATATAAGAGAATCACGTTAAATATAAAAAATGTCAAACTATATTAACGCTAAAATAAATATATCAGAAGGGCAAAAGGAAAAAAATTTACATTCTTTTAAAAACAAAAGCCCAGCAAGTATTCGTTTAAAACATGAAGATTTGCATGGTAATGATGTAATAGCATTAACCAAATCACAAGTAAATAAACTTACAAAAGCTTATAAAGGTGGAAAGGGAACCACGTTTAGAATGTCAACTAAACAACTTAAACATAATATGAAAGTAGAAGGAGGATTTTTACCTTTGATAGCTGGATTGGCATCAGCTGCTTTACCTGTATTAGCAAAAACAGTATTACCTGCTTTAGGTGTGGGTGCCCTAACTGGTTTAGCATCAACAGGAGTTCAAAAAGCAATGGGTAACGGATTGTATCTTAAGAAAGGTGGTAGTATTTGTCAAGTTGAAACTGATGGTGAAGGTTTATATCTTAAACCATACAAAGGTAAAGGGTTAAAAAATAAAGGTGAAGGATTGTATTTAAAACAAGGTGGAAAAATTTATGATGGAAAAGGTCTTCTTTTAGGACCAAATAGTCCATTTGCTAATATTCCTATATTAGGCGCAATTTTGTAAATTAAAAAGAATGAATGTGTATAAATTTGGAAATAAACCTAAAATGGTTCAACCAAAAACTATTTTTTGGAACCCTGTAGAAGCTAAATATCCAGCTAAAAAAGTTAATCCTATTACTTGGGATGTTTTTACTCAACAACCCCTAATATTAAAAGGTGGTGAAACTAAAACTATTGCTTTAAGTTTTGGTTTTATGATGAGTAGAGGAGCTGTTTTAATTTCTCTATCATTCAACTTAAAAATTAGACAATTAAGTATAACAAATGAGGTAGTGTTGGAGGAAACCCCAGATGTGATTACCACAATTACAAACAACTCTAGAGACCTAATAAAAATTAATGAAGGTGAATTTTTGTGTCGTATTTACTATTCTATTTAAAAAATAGTTTTAATTAATAAAATGGAACTAAAAGAAAAGATTTATCCAGTATTACCAGAAACACGAAATATACCAAATGCACCATCATTTCAACCAATACTATCAGCAGAAGACAATGGACAAAGCTTCAGGCTGCAAAAAAATATCAGAAATTCAAACATTTCTTGAAAATGAAGTTAAGGTTAGAGAGCAGTTAAGTAAAAAATATTTAAAGATTAGCAAGAGTGTAGATAACGTTGAAACAGGACTAACCACCTTAGCACTAGGTGCCGGAGCAGGTGGTATCGCTTTACTATCAACTGTAGTAGCAATTCCAGCAACGATAGCTTTAGAAGGTTGTGCCTTAGCTGTTGGACTTTCAGCATTGATAGGAAAGTTTGTTGTTAGAAGAACCAGGACTAAATCAGAAAAACACCTTCAAATTAAAATATTAGCTGATGCAAAGTTAAATACACTATTTACACATATATCTAAAGCTATCAGTGACAACAAAGTAGAACATTCAGAATTTACTTTAATTATGGATGAATTGGAAAAATACAAGGTGATGAAGGAAGAGATACGAGTTAAGTCAAGGAAAAAAAGCAAGTTAGAGGAACAGGAGAGCTTAATCGAGAAGGGGAAACAGGAAGCACGGGAGGAATTCCGCAGACTAGTAGAAAGAAACAATGGTACCTATTAAAGCTAAAACTAAAACCACCTAAGTTTAAATGTTCTTGTGCTTGTGAGATAGGTAATGCCGATTAAAAAATAAGATAAAAATTTTTTTTTACTTAAAAAAATATGTCGTTTTTAAAGATAACTGACCCTGTGAAAAGAGACCAAATGGTAAAAGAATATCTTGCAACAAAGAAAAGAATTCGTGATAGTTAGCTTGCAGAGAGAACAGGTGAAATTGAATTACAAACAGACCTTTCAAAGTTTTTTAAACCTATTACAAAAACACAAAAAGCTGCAACAAAGGAGATTACAGAAGGGCTTAAACCTATTAAAGAGGGGATTGAACAATTACCTAAAGAGTTTCCTCAACAACAATTAATTCCTAAAGAGGAAGAGGAACGAACAGGATATTCATTATTAGATGAAAACTATAGTGAATTAAAAGAAGAATATGAAGAAAATATTGATAAAACATTTGGTATTAAAAAGAAAGGTATTAATTATTATAAAGGTAATAAAATTTTTGATTATGGTGGTGAATATATTTGGGTTGGTGCAGAAAAATATAAACCAACAAATGGATTATGGGAACTTATTACAGCAAAAAATCCAAGTAAAAAACATAACTTTTCTAATGAAGATCTTATTAATTATGAAAAAATATTAAAAAATTCCAATGTTGTTTTTCATGATAATGACCCCAACCGCCGCCCTAGAAGCAGTGGTGGAATCAAATACAATACTTTTATTAAACCTATTTATGAAGACATCAAAGCAAAAAGAAAAGCAGAAGAAACAACTGGAAAAGGAATTACCATTATCCCATCTAACCCTAACTCACTATTAGAAAGATTAGACCTTTTAATGGCAAGTAAAGAAGCTGGTAATACAGGTGTAAGAAATGAGCTTGTAAGTATTTGTGATGAATTAAAAAGACAACATGTATTATATTCAAATAGTTATAAAAAATTAATGTCTATACTATAAAATGATTACATCACAAAAGAGAGGATTTAAAAGAAATTATGCTTATGGAGGAGCAGGGATATTTGATAGCTTTGTTAATTTTCTTACAAAACTCTTTACAAGCAGCGCAGCTAAACAAATTGCATCTTCAGCAGTTGATGTTGGTAAGAGTGTAGCTAAGGAAGGAGCAAAGAAAGCGTTAGAGGTTGGAAAGAGTGCCGCGGTTGATGCAGGTAAAAAGTTAGTTGAAAAGGCTTTAACACCAAAATCTAAAAAGATTTTAGAAAAATATACACAAAAGCCTACTACAACAGCACAACCTGCAACGCAAAATATTAACACATTAATAGATGGTAGTGCCATTGCTATACAAGATTTAGTTAAAAAATTAAATAGTAGGGGTTCCGGAGTTAAAGTATTATGAAAAAAATAAATTTAAGTTAAGCAAATTATTACATTAAATAAAAAAGAATGTCAAATCTTAAATTTAAAGTAACAGAATATGAAAAATACAATACAAAAAGGGTTGATATCCTTTTTGCTAACTTTAAGATAAATGAAGATTGTGAAATTCTTGAAGTTACCAATACAAGTTATGATTATAAAAAGGTTGTTTTAAAATTGTCACCTGAAAAAGCTGATATCATTAAGGAATTTGAAGAAGATGTAAATCAATATTTAGAAGAAAATGATATACCTAAGATAACCATTCTTTACGGAAATAGAATTTATCCTAAAATGAGAAAAAAGCTTTCTGCAGAAAAACTTAAAAATATTAAACTTAAGGGTGTTTTTGTTAATGATGAAAACAAATCATTCCCTCAACTATGGTTTGAACACTAAAAACAAAACTCAATTATAATTTTAACTTAAAAATTATAATTGCATATAATAAAATGGATATTTTAAATATTAAAGCACCAATTTTAAAAGATGATAGTATTGATGAATATGAATATTATGAATATCTACCTATTACAGGAACTAATTTAAACAACTCTGGAGGAAATATTAGAATTGATATTGAAACTCAAGATATTTATTATCATCCTTCAGAATCATACATACTATTTGAAGGAAGATTGTTAAAAGAATCTCTTGTTGTTGCTAATCCTTCTTACGCACAAGGTGAATTGGTTACCTTAACAAACAATGGTTTGTTATATCTGTTTAAAAATATCAGATATCAACTTAGTGGAAATTAAACCAACTATGGTACAAGGATACCAGAGTTGATGCACACGCCGACAATGTTGGTTTTACTGTAAGAGGAAATTATATCTTTAGTTCAAATCCACCCGGAACATTTAGTTTTAGGATACCCTTAAAGCATATATTTGGTTTTTGTGAAGATTATAACAAAGTTATATATGGTATGAAGCAAACTCTTACATTAACAAGAAATAATGATAATGATGCAATTTTTAGAAATAATGGAGTGGAAGCTGGTAGGGTTATATTAAGTAAAGTATCTTGGTTTATGCCTCATGTAACACCGGAAGATGGTAACAAGTTGGAACTTTATAAATTTATAGAAAAGAAAGAAAAATTCCCAGTTGGTTATAGAATGATTCAATGTGACTCTATTGCTGTTCCACAGGCAACAGGTTTTACTTGGAGGCTATCAGCTAAATCATCTCCTGAGGTACCACGTTTCTTAATTGTTGGTTTTCAAACTGGTAAAAGCGGTGACCAAGAACAAAACCCCGCTATATTTGACAACTTAAATGTTAAAAATATTTATGTAATGTTAGGTTCAAAAAAATATCCTAACTATGAACATGATATAAATTTTACAACTAACCAAATTGCAAGAATATATAGTGAAGCTGCTTTGTTTAGAAAAAAGTTTTTTAACATGGATGAATTGGTATCAAACCCTAATATTACTCCTTCAGATTATAAAAATCTTTTTCCTTTGTTTGTGTTTGATGTATCAAAGCAAAGTGAAAGGTTAAAGTATTCTGTAACTGATATTCATATTAAAACAACATTTACTAATAACCCCCCTGCAAATACTGAAGCATTTGCGGTTTTACTTAGTGATAGGATGATTAACTTTCAGAGTGATGGGAATAAGATGAGTGTAGTGTATTAAGTAAATTTTTGTTTAATATAAAAATATGCTAAAGATTGCTGATTTTAAAAAGATATTAACAGATAACAATATTAAGTGGTATACCTATTGGAACAAGAAAAAATACATTGATGTTTTAAAAGAGCATGGATTGTATCCTAAAGAAGCTATACCACTTAAGAAAACACCTAATTATGATAGACTAAAGGATATTGGTAAAAATCCTAAAACGGTAATATTAAAGGATGTTGAAACTGAAGAAGAAACAACATTTCCATCGATTTACAAGGCAAGTAAGTTTATTGATAGATGTCCTCAAACGATTGAAAATTGGAATGGAAGAGTATGGAATGGTAAATATAGAATTGATATTCAATAATTTTATTATTTTTTAAAAATAATAAATTAAAAAAATTTGAGTTAAGGAAAATTTAATTGTATAAAAAAAATATAGCGATGAGTAGATTTTTTAATAGAATATCTGATCTTACATATGATGCTTATAGGGGAGCCAGAAGAGCAATTAGTGCAGCAATGCCAGCCATTAGAAGAAAAATAGGTGAATTTACTAATTGGATAACTGGTAATGTTCCACCACAACAAATACCACAGGTAATAGATGAAGTTGAAAGAAATATAGAGGAAAGAATAGAAAGAATACCAAGACCAAACTTTGAATTAAGAGAAGAACAATCTGCATTTCAAAATTTTGTAATACAATATGTTATTGATGGGGTGGAAGGATGGGGACCAGATAATTTTTTAGAAGCAGCTAGACAAAATATAACATCATTTTTAAGAAGAAATAGAAACAGAAAAGTAAAGTTAAGTCTTTTTGGTAGATTAAAAGAGGAAACCAACCATTTGATTACAGTAGAAAGACCATTTAGGTCATATACTGAAGAAAATGAGTATAATGAAATTAATTTAAGAGAAACTAATGTAAATGAATTATATAATACTATGGTTGAACGCGTTATAGAAAATTTAGAAAGTTTTATGGCAATGGGTAGTGGATGGGTATTTGATGCTGTTTTATCTTTAACTTTATATGTTGGAGAATATAGGCCATTACAAGCAAGTTCATGGATGCCTTTACCAGTGGGATTAAGAAATAAAAAATTAATAAACATTCAAAACAGAGATGATAGTAATTGCTTTCAATATTGTGTAAAAAGAGTGCAATATCCAAAAGAAAAAGACCTACAAAGAGTTGATAAAAAATTAAAAGAACAAATCCAAGAATTAAATATGAAGGGAATAGAAAGTCCAGTTAAGCTAAATGATATTAATAAATTTGAAAATCAAAATCCAAAGTTTTCTATTGTTGTTATAGGTTATGATGAAAAAGATGGTTTATATCCTCTTAGAAGACAAAGAAAAGAAACTTTTAACAGAGAATATCTAGTTGTTCTTTTGTTGTTAACAAATGAAAAAGGAAATAGCCACTATGTTTTAGTAAAAAATCCTTCTGCTTTAATAGCATCAGAATTATCAAAAGATGGACATCAAATGTTTTTCTGTTGGAGCTGTTTTGGTCATTTTACAAGTGAAGAAGTTTTAAGAAAACATAAAGAATGTTGTTATACTCATGATATTGTAAAAACAGTAATGCCGAAAGAAAACAAACCAATTTATTTTGAACATTATATAAGAACACAATGGGTTCCTTTTGTAATATATCCAGACTTTGAATCATATTTAAAGCCATTACATACATGTCAACCCGATCCAAGTAAAAGTTATACTAAAAAATATCAAAAACATGAACCATCTTGGTTTTGTTTTTATGTAAAAAGTTTTAATGAAGAAGTTTTTAAATCGGATTTAGTAAAGTATACCGAAGAAAATGTTGCAGAAAAATTTGTAGAAGAAATAGAAAAAACAGCAAAAAGAATTTATAATATTCCTGAAGTAGAAATAATACTTACCCCAAATGATAAAAAATTTTTAAATGAAGCAACGGTGTGTTATATTTGCAAAGAAGAATTTACAGAAGAATTTAAATATAAAAAAGTAGCAGATCATTGTCATTATACAGGAAAATTTAGGGGAGCCGCACATAGCTTATGTAATTTAAAACATCGTAAGCCTAACATTATCCCTGTCATTTTTCATAATTTAGTTAATTATGATTGTCATTTATTTATTAAAAGTCTTGGTTTTACTGAGGGTGATATTAACTGTATTCCTAACAATGAAGAAAAATATATTAGCTTTACTAAAAAGTGTGTTGTTGGTCAATACTATCATAAAAAAACAAAAACAATTAAAGATCGAACCATTGATATAAGGTTTATAGATAGTTTTAAGTTTATGGATTCTAGTTTATCAGATTTAGCAAGCTATTTAAAGGATCATCAATTTGAAAACTTAAGAAATTTTTATCAAGGAAAAGAATTTAGTCTTTTACGTAAAAAAGGAATTTACCCTTATGATTATGTTGATTCACCAAAAAGACTTAAAGAAACAAAATTACCACCAAAAGAAGCATTTTACTCTAAACTTAATGATGAAGAAATTAATGATGAAGATTATGAACATGCAGAAGAGGTATGGGAAACTTTTAAAATAAAAAATTTAGGTGAATATCATGATTTATATCTAAAAACAGATGTTTTACTTATAGTAGATGTTTTCGAAAACTTTAGAAAGCTTTGTTATAAAATTTATGGTTTAGACCCTGCGTGGTATTATACAGCACCTGGTTTAGCTTGGGATGCAATGCTTAAGCATACCAAAGCAGTATTAAATTTAATAACAGATAAAGAAATGTTTTTATTTATTGAAAGAGGAATTAGAGGAGGTATCTCATTAATTCCAAAAAGATATGCAAAGGCTAATAACAAATATATGGATGATTATAATCCTAATGAAGAAAGTGTGTGTATAATAGATTTAGATGCAAATAATTTATATGGAGCAGCTATGTCAATGGATTTACCCACTGGTGATTTTGAGTGCATGGCAAAAAATGAATTAAAAGACTGGAGAAATCACTCATGTATGTTAGAAGTTGATTTACATGTTCCTGAAAAATTACATGATTATTTTAATGATTACCCCCTCGCACCTGAAAGTAAAAAGGTTGGTAATGTTTATAAACTTATATCGGATTTTGATGAAAAAAGAAATTATATAATTCATTATAAAAACTTAAAACAATATTTATCTTTAGGAATGGAATTAATCCAAATACACAATGGAATTAAATTTAAAGAAAGTAAATGGTTAAAACCATATGTCGACTTATATACAGAAAAAAGAATACAAGCAGCAAAGGATAAAAATGCTTTTGAAGAAATTTTTTTTAAATTAATGGTTAATGCTGTTTTTGGGAAGACAATGGAAAACTTAAGAAATCGTGTTGATATTAAACTTCTAACAAACAAAAAATCATTAAAAAGATATATTTGTAAACCAAACTTTAAGCATTTTAATATTTTTCAAGAAAATTTAGTATCTATTCATATGGGAAAAACGCAAGTAACATTAAATAAACCAATTTATGTTGGTATGTCTATTTTAGATATAAGTAAATGTATAATGTATGATTTTCATTATTTTTATATTAAGCCAAAGTATGGAGATAAAGTTAAACTTTGTAAAACAGATACAGATAGTTTAATGTATGAAATTAAAACGGAGGATTTTTATAAAGATATATCTAAAGATGTAAAAGATAAATTTGATACTAGTAAATATCCAAAAGACCACCCCTCTGGTATAGAAAGTGGATTAAATGGAAAAGTAGTGGGTAAGTTTAAAGATGAGTTTAATGGAAAAAATATATTTGAGATCGTTGGATTAAGACCAAAAATGTATAGTATTAAAACAGATATAAAAGATGATAAAGAAGAAAAAGATGTAGAAATTAAAAGATGTAAAGGAATAAAAAAATCAGTAGTTAAAAAAAGTATTACGCATGATGATTATTTAGATTGCTTAAAAACAGGAAAAGAACAATTAAGAAAAATGAATAATATAAGAAGTTATGACCATGAACTTTTTACAGAAGAGATAAATAAAATTGCTTTAAGTGCTAATGATGATAAAAGATATATTTTACCTGATGGTAATCATACTTTAGCTCCAGGTCACTATAGAATAAAATTACTTGAGGAGGAAAGAAAAAAATATGAGCAACAAGGAGCAAGACCAAAAAATACATATTAAAAAAATTTAAATTTTCTATCATTTTCAGTTTTACATATTGGACATTTACTTGAATTTCTGTTTAAATTATCACAACTATCACATATACAGAGATGTGCACAATCTACAAAAATTATATTTGGTTTTTCATCAAGACATACAACACACTTATCTTCTGTGAAAGAAGGTTTAGGAAGTAAAGATGAAATTGTTTCTTCTTCCTCATCTTCACTTTCATCTTCTATTATACCAGAATAATATTCAGTTAGACCTCCTAAAACAGAAGTAAATGTTCTTCTCAATCTAGGGAAAAAAATCATATCGTTCTGCATTGTTTTCAAAATGAATAAAAAAGCGCCCCAGTTTTCCTAAGCCTTCTATTTCATGGGATAAAAAAAGATAAAGTGAAATTAAATCATTTTTGAGTAAATCTAAAAAATTTATTTCATTTCTGGAAAAATTAAATCTAAAAATAAATAAACTAAAAGTAGAAAAATCTTCATGGGTACATTCAGTAAAATTCTGACATAAATGCATATACCATACTTCTCCTGGATGTTCCTGTTTCATACGACTATATTCATAATATAGTGGTGCATTAGAATAAGAATAATAATATGGTGGTTTATCATCATCATAATATTCAGGGAAATGAACTTGTCTTTTTTCATGTTGAAAAAAACTATAATATTTATTTTGTCTTCTTGTTACACATAAGTCTATTTTTCTTATAGTATCATGCCTAGTTGAATAATCATCTCCATATATCATAAATAATGGTTCATCACCGGTAAGTTTATTTAAAAAAATCATCTTACTACATGCATATACATAGAAAAAATTATTTTAAATTTAATTTTTTATTTTTTGTTGCATGCTTATAGGGAAAAAAAATTAAAAAAAAAAAATAAAATAAAATAAAAAAAATTTTTTTTACCAAAATCTTAAGCCACCCACTAACTCATAAGCCGGTTAGCTGTTGCGTCATGCGTTGGTTGATGGGTTGGGAAAAAGGTTAAGCAATTTTTTGATGTAAGTGATTGTTGGGGGTTAAGCATTGGTTAGCTGATGAGCTGGTTAGCTTAATATTTCAAATTTTTTTTTAATTTTTTAAAAATTGATTTAAGTAAAAAATGTTGTTAAAAAAGGTTATGCTATTTTGTTTGCTGACCTTAATCAGATTGACTTGTTAACCCCATTTTGTTTTTAATTTTATGAGCATGCTTAATGTTACATAAAATTGTTATATTGTTGTTTATTGTTATATTGTTTTATCATATAAGGGCTAGCCATATGCTTAAGCGTTGGTTTGTTGGTTAAGGGTGGAGGGATTGCATAAGGTGGTTGAATTTATATAAGGGTTTGTGGGTATTTTTTGTGGTAGGATAAAAAAAATTATACGTGGTTGATAATGGTCAAAATGAGCTGAGACCGGTATTATATACACTACTAGTGCACCTATCCATGCTTTCCTGGAGTTTCTTCTACTAGTACTATGCACAATATTCTTTCCAAGCCACTGGCTTTTTTCCCATATAACCATCGTCGAAACAATGGTCAGCGGTGAGAGAGGAATGAATCCTGTCGCAATGACTATCATGAATCTTAAGAAAGAAATTGGCCAAGCCGGGGATCGAATCAGCGACCCGCTGTCATCAAGTCCTGTGCGCTACCGACTGAGCTACCGGGGCTCAGCCATGCTCTGAGATAGGGGGTTTCAACTGCTTCCCCTTGATGCATGATACGAAGCAAGTCGTCACATAATTATGGATCCATAAAATCCATTATGTGTAACAAACGACTGAATTACACTGGTCCTTTGACATGCAGATAAATTAACCGATAGCAAAAAAATTTGGATTTGGCCCAGGTCAGCCTGCACTGACTGCATAGGCTGACCCGAGTCGATACTGTTTCAAAGATGGATCAAACCCCCTTTTTACAGAGCATGGCTAATATGATTATGAAATACAAGTCTTAGAGTTGTGTGATACATTGAATCATCATTATCATTTTTTTTCTCATTACTGTTCGATCATCATCATCATAATCATCATCATCATCATCGGAAGAAGAAGTATTAAAGGAAATGGACAAATCTTTATAGTGATAATCCTTAACTCTTTACCACACAACCCCGACTTTTAACGACCCTGAGGAAAAAGCCTTTTGAAAACACTGTGGGAAAAGGAGAAAATGCTGAAAATGCATTTTCTCCTTTTCCCGCAATGTTTTCTACCCTATCAAAGCTAAATTCCTTCATTTGAGCAACATTTAAATTGTCGTCTGCAAATGATTTCAATTTGGACAAGTCTACAGTTTTGTCATTTGGTAAAAAGTTCAGTTTTCACTGACTATAAAGTAACAACACGGACATCTGGTTTTTTTTTTTTGTTTAAGTCGTGGGATGTAATCTTTGAAAAAAATTTCAACAAAAAGTTAACCTACTGCTGTACAAAATCGTCTTTTTTATGTTCTGTGCAGTATGACCTTGATGTACGGCGTTCGCAAAAGCTATTCAAAACCTATTTCAAGTCGCTACCTAAACTGAAAGAGTTCAACAACCGTATTAAAATTAAGAAGTGAACGGATGCGTTGTCTTTCCCCCCACCCCCACCCCCACCCACAGACCACATACTTCTCCCCGGGAAAATTATTTTCAAGGGACATAACTCGTACTTAACTGGAAGAGGTTTATTCAACACCTATTT
Source organism: Tridacna gigas (assembly GCA_945859785.2). Classification (NCBI taxonomy): domain Eukaryota; kingdom Metazoa; phylum Mollusca; class Bivalvia; order Cardiida; family Cardiidae; genus Tridacna; species Tridacna gigas. Next base: position 7,553,427 of record OX244035.2, read on the forward strand.
CCTCGAAGAAGGCGACATTAAAAACCATGGACTATCAACAAAACATGACGTAAGAAAACGTTCTGGCGAAAGAACAATTTAAAGAATAAAAGCAGACAAAATAAATAAGTAAGTAAATATATAAATAAATAAGTAAGTAAATAAATAAATTACATGTATATCAACAATTTAAGTTTTGTTTAATCTTTTTTTACCCAACAATTCCTGTTTTAATGACTGTGAGTAAGAGGGCTTCTGGAAAAAGCTAGGAAAAGGAGAAAATGTTTACTATCAGCATTTTCTCTTTTTCCAACAATGACTTCTGCCTTTACAAAGACATGTCAAGTCACTAGAAGCATTTTTATGTAGTTTCCTGAAAATGCTTTTAATTTGGACCAATCTGGAATTTATCGTCTGGTAGAGCGTTAACCCTTAGGCTGCTAAGCGCGACTCACTGACCTTTTGCGGACAGCGTAGATCCAAGAACAGACTGCACAGAACGTGCAGTCTGATTTGGATCTACACTGTCCGATAAGGAGATGTTTCCTCAACGCCCGTAACTTTGAAATACCAACATTCTGTTGTTTTTTTTACCATCGGCTTGAAAGTTTCATTTAGCAGGATAAGTATTAAGAAATATAGGATCTGACATGAGTTGGCATTTGAGATAAAATTTAGTAAATGAGCATAGGAAAGAAATGTTATTAGGCGAGCCTTTGGCGAACTTAATAACATTTTATTAGACGAGTTTAATAAAAATTTACCTCAAAAGCCTATGAATGTGATATTATTTTTGTCACGTAACTGTATATCTAGAATTACAGTTCATGGTGTGTTAAAACATAGGTCCACGTGTACATCTGTACTGAAATTTACATGAAGCTTATTCACTTCTCTGATAGATACATTACAGACGAAAAATAGTTCCAAAAGAAACATGCATATGATGATTTTGTTTCGAATCTAAAGACGATAACATTTGCAGAGTTGTCACGATCACCAGTTTTGACATTTAATTTCGCAAAGAAACCTGGGTCAGCTATGTCTTGGAAATGAGGCGTATGACTACAGAGTATTGGCCAAATACGGCACTATTTGCCCGTCTCAAACGTGTCTAGGATAAGAAAATTCTTAATGGCTGTATTGCATTGAAAAGAAGAGTAGTTAGTTATGTGATAAAAAAAAATCGATAATCAGTTGGTAAGTATCTGTCCATCCCCTTATCTTTGGAAATATCCTCAGTAACCGCTGTCATTGATATTATTTTTCTTCGTGACGGCTTTTGTTGCACTGTTCCAGCTTGCTTTAGCTCGGTCGGAGTTTCTGTTAAAAAAACAGTAGATAAGTAAAATGTTAATATGAGCTGTGCCCTGGCAAAAAGGGTTTAGGGCATCTCCTTGATACGTTATACCGAACATGATATCATGTACTTATAGGCTGAGCAGGCTGACCTGAGTCGATAGTTTTTGCAGATGCATTAAGCCCCCTTTTCACAAAACGTGGCTGATTTTTTTGTTACTGCTACAAATTCAACGCCTTTACACTGGCTCAAGAAGGATCCCTCTGTGTTGTAACGTTATGCGTGAAAACTCAGTTATCGACAACTCTATGGCTCTCCAGATAGGCGTGTGTTTTGAGAGTCTAGTTTTTAGCCTGGGCTTGGCTTGCCAAACCCAAGGCTATAGTAATCGTATACCAAAAATTTCAACCCCATCCACATGATCCGAGCAGTTACGGAAAAGCCCGAGTAAAAGTGAAAAGTACCGCTTGCAATGCATCTCACTACACTGAAAGAAACGACCCCCAAAAATCATAAAAATATTTGGGTTTGAGCATCATAGTTAGAATTAAGTTCACAAAGAACTGTGAGAGATGCGCGATGTTAATCTAACGAAAGTATTTTTTTAAAATTTTGGTTATCAATGCCTTATGAATATTGATAATGATAGTAGGAGTGTTTTGACTCCCTATAAATGTGGTGTGAGATGCGCGATCGGGGGAGAGATTGGTACCATCAGGTTGCGTGATAAGATCTGGGAGGACGTACTAAGGAAAATACAAGAAAATGTTTTAAATAAATGTTGTTTGTGAAAACCTTTGACTTTGTTGTTCAAAGGAAAAATCCACTATACGATCTAGACAGAAGCATAACGTTACAGTGTGGATGATTATTATAAAGATGATGGCAATTGAATACTTTAAATTATTATACTTTATGGTTGATATACATACCCGGAAACATACGGTGGCGGTTTCGATCTGGGAGTCGAACTTCTGTAGAGGAAAACAAAAAACACGAAACTAAAATATGTGCAATCTGAAGGGTTTCTTTTGCCAGAATAGCAAAGCAATTCGACGATAAAGATAAATGCACGCCGTGTTATTTGACATGGACACAGACAAATTTTATTCGACGTAAGCTTGTACAGCTTCTAGTCCTACAAAATAATTACAATACATATGAGCAAAAGGGGGCTTAATGCATTTGCGTGATTCATCATATCAATCAAGCCATCACATAATTATGGATCCATGATAGCCACTTTTTTTTTTTTTTTTTTAACAACCGACTGTATCATGAGGTAGACTTATTCTTTGACATACAGAAAATTAACCTAAGCGCGGACTGCGCAGGCTGACCTGGGTCAATACTTTTCGCAGATGCATTAAGCCCCATTTTCACAAAGCACGGGCCCGCTCGGGTAGCTCAGTGGTTAGCGTGTCTGACTCGTGACCTGGTGGTTGTGAGTTCGATACTCGGTTGAGGCAAACTTTCTTTCCGGCGATTTTTAGCCCCTCACCTCTGATGCATGTGAGAAAAGTAGTCAGTGGCTTTGGAAAGAAAGTTGTGTCAGTACTGGTGTGAGAAAGTCAGGAAACACATAGGTGCGTCGCTGACCGCCATGATATGACCTAAGCTGTTAAAATGGCGTTAAACTCCAATACAAACAAACAAACACAAAGCACGGCTCATATATTGAAAAACATGACAATGTAGTAATTTACAACTGAATTCGTAAAATGTTACTTTAGATCTATATGAATAATGACGCCATACAAAACCCGTTAATGTTTGCCAGATAGATACATGTATATACGAGGGCTGATTGATAAGTTGTGGGCCTCTTATGTAAAAGTTTGACTTGTGGCGGAAATACTGAATTATCTTTTAACGTAACCCCCTTCAGTATCGATACACTTTTGCCAGCAATGTTTAAAGGCCTCAATGCCCTTTTTATTGACTGTTCAGGAGGCCCTCCACTGTATGTATGACGTCATCATCTGACAGAAAGTGGGCACCGGGAATGGCCTTTTCCAATTTTAATAAATAGATGAAAGTCCGATGGGGCAAGATTAGGCGAATAAGACGGATGCTAAGTTAATTCAAAGTTACAGTCATTAATGGTACCCATGATAATTGAAGTCTTGTAAACAAGGGGGCATTGTCTTGTGGAACAAAAGTCGCTTGTCTTGTTTACATTAGAGAGCTATCTCTTTGACATAAACTGACAAAATGACACAGTCGGGTACTCAGTCTTACATTGTAATGGAATAGTAGGGCTGAAAAAGGGCATTCCTGCTTAACCCTTTACTACACAATCCCGACTTTTAACGACCTGGGGAAAAGGCCTTTTGAAAACATTGTGGGAAAAGGAGAAAATGCTGGTAACCAGCATTTTCTCCTTTTCCCACAATGTTTTTAACCTTTCCCAAAACAAATTTCAGTTTTTGAGTCACATTTCTTTTGTCCTCTGCAAATGCTTTGAACTAGGAAACGTCCAAAATGTTGTCGTTAGGTAAAGAGTTAACTCCAATACAAGGCTTATGACTCATGACTTATCAGTCAGCCCTCGTAATGTCCCCAGATTCATACAGTATAGCTAGCATAAGATAGCGTAGTGCTTGTTGCAAGCCACGCCTCTAACTCCAGAGTATAAATACACAGCTTTGAATATACTATAGAGATCAACAATTTTAACAGGTTACAATACTTAATGTAGCGACTGGGTTACCCCTTATCCTGCTAAGAAAGGTAAATGGAATTTTAAAACCGGTAGTAAAAACCCGAATACTGCTATTTCAAACTTATTTTGGGGGAAAAATATCTTCCTATCGGACAGTGTAGATCCAAGATCAGACTGCACAGAATGTGCAGTCTGATCTTGATCTACGCTGTCCGCAAAAGGTCAATGATTCGCGCTAAGCAGCCTAAATGTTAGCATATACCTAACGACCAAATTTTAGCCTTGTGCGATCTGAAAGCGTTTGCAGACGACAAGTGAAAAGTGACTTAAATAGTAACATACGTCTTTGATAAGTTAAACAACATTTTTCTCTTTTTCCCATTATGTTTTCAAAAGCCTTTTTCTCTGAAGCTTTCAAAAAAAAAAAAAAAAAAAAAAAAAAAAAAAAAAAAAATCGCATAAAATATATACCTACATGTCAGAAACTTTATTTTTGGAGTTTTTGACCACCAAACATGCCAACACAATGGCTATGATCTGAAAGAAAAAAGCATATCAAATACATGTATATGTGTTTAAATGCATAGTTGAGCCATGCTCTTGTCATAGGGTGGATGTTCGTTGAAATAAAATGTACTTTGAAATGATAGCGACTTCGTTTTTAATTTGCCAATTATTCTGGTCTGTCTTGTCCACCGTAGTTAGTTTAGTTTTTGCTTATGGTCTAGGATAGGTAATTCTAACACTACTTAACCTTGTTGAATAACCTGGCCTGACTACTCTATCAGCACGCCCAGTCTCCATTGCTTCAAAAGCAAACCTATGCGAATTACATGCAGTCAGTGTTTTGCGGTCTGCAACAATAGGTCCCATAACTCCAACAAGTCATAGGAAAAATGCACTTGATGCGACTACTTGTCAACCTTACAAAACAGTCCAATTGGGAGTATTGATCTTTCAGACACAGACTTAAACACTGAACAAAAAGATAAGGTTGCTGATCTCTTTCGGAAATGGTCACACATCTTTTCAAGAGGTCCCACAGATCTTGGATTTACAGATCTGGTGGAGCATGAAATTTATCTGAATGATGATAAACCATTTAAAGATCCTCCAAGACATATAGCGCCTGGTTTATTTCAAGAGATCAAGGACCATCTGCAAGAAATGATTGACCGTGGTGCTATAAGACCATCTTCAAGTCCATTCTCATCGAATGTTGTCATCGTTCGCAAGAAAGATGGCACTATTCGATTGTGTATAGATTTTAGAAAATTGAGCAAGCGTACGATAAGGGATGCATATGTCATTCCTAAGATTGAAATCACACTGCATTTACTTGCAGGCTTCAAGTACTTCTCGATTCTTGATTTGAAGGCGGGATATTGGTAGGTAGGTATGAAGGAGTCAGATAAATGTAAGACAGCTTTCAGCGTTGGCCCATTAGGTTTCTTTGAATGCAACTGCATGCCTTTTGGCCTGACCAGTGCCCCGGCCACTTTTCAGCGACTGATGGAAAGATGAATGGGAGAAATAAACCTCCAGGAGTGTCTCATATACCTTGATGACATTATCATATTTTCTCCCACCTTTGAAGAACACTTGAAACGACTAGAACATGTGTTTAGTCGCTTGTCCGAGCACAGTTTGAAGCTTAAAGCAAGCAAGTGTTCGTTCTTCCAGAAACAGGTCAAATACCTCGGCCACATCGTTTCTGAAAACGGAGTGCATGCGGACCCTGACAAGATTGAAGGAGTCAGATCATGGGCAGAACCAAAATCTACATGAACAGTTAAACTAACGAAATACAGACGAACAAATATCACAATTCAACAAATAAACATTTAACAATCATTTGGTAGACTAATGGGGATGTTACCTGAATATATATAATATATATTTGGAGATGTATCTTCAATATTTTGAAAACATGTATGAGACATAAAAGTGAAGTCGCAGTGCGCGTAGGAAGAGTAGTCAGGCCAGGTTATTCAACAAGGTTAATTAGTGTTAGAATTACCTACCCTAGACCATAAGCAAAAACTAAACTAACTACGGACCAGAATAATTGGTAAACAAAGTCGCTATCATTTCAAAGTACATTTTATTTCAACGAACTTCTACCCTATGACACTCTGGCAAAAGGGGGTTTAACCCTTAGGCTGCTAAGCGTGAGTCAAGCACCTTTTGCTGACGGTGGATCAAGATCAGGCAGCACAGAACGTGCAGACTGACCTTGGATCTATCTCCGATAAGATTTCCCCAAAAAATACCTTTGAAATAGTAAAATTTGAGTTTTTACTCTAGGTTTGAAAGTTTCATTTCACTCATTTAGCAGGATAAGGGTTACTATCTCCGTGACGCATGAAACCAACTTCACGCAAGTCTTCACATAATTTTGGATCCATGCAATCAATTTCATCGAAATATCGACTAAATCTGGGAGTATACTGGTCCATTGACATGCAGATTTTTTTTTAAAAATGGCAAAAGAAATCGACTCATAGCTGACATGGGTCGATACTTTTTTGCAGATGCATTACGCCCCGTTTTCACAGAACATGGCTCATATGTATTGTTTTATGACAGATTGACAGAGATTGTAATTTATCATGGATGCAGGATGAAAGATTTAAATAAACAATAAAATGTCTCAAATGACAATTTTGTTTTGATAATTTTGATTTAAAAAAAAAGGAATTGTAGGAATGTTAATCAAGATGGGTTAGAGGACGTAATAATAATCTCCTAATATAGGTTTAATTCGCGTTTTTGAGGTCGTAAACATTAGCAGAGGCCCGAAAAATGGTTTGATGCCCGAGTGCGAAGCACGAGGGCGTTCAGCCATTTTGAGGGCCTCTGCGAATGTACACGACCGAAAAAAACGTAAATTAAAGCTATTATTGCACAATATAAATGTATTTTAGCAATAATTTGCAACGAAAGCAAAAAATATTTCCATAGAAATGCAAAGAAACGGGCTTTAAATGTACCGGATTTATACCGGTCAAAACCGGTATTCGATGATGAAATTTTTGTTACGCGTAGTGAAGGGCCATATAGTCCTATGCCACTGTTTCGATCTCTCGCTGTAATTCATTTCTAATGATAATTAGTGCTTAGGGGACTTTTGTAGGATTAACTTGCACACTTTTGGATCGCTTACAACTAGTATAAATGAGTTGATATGAAATTTCTGTAAACTGAAAGACGTCAAAGGGATATATCAAGCGAAGGAATTGCCGACCACATTAAGAAAGTGGGTGGGATGTAGAATGAATCACAATTGATGTCTTGCTCAGATCTCGGTAATACGGAGATACTGTGTAAGATGTCGTTTGTGGTGTACTAAAATCAACAAAGACAAGCCATAATAAGAATCTAATATGGTACACGTTCCTACAGCTTTGTTGGTTGGGGGCTGGGATGTATGACAAGAATAAACGTTCAGCGCACATTGTTGACAAGGTAGGCTAGGATCGAGGATATTCAAAGAACGAAACCGCTCGTTAACGGCGCGTGATTTTACTGATTAATACACGTTTTCTCCTGTTAACGCCCGGTTTTCCCCGTCAATACATGCTTATAACAGCCCGGAAACGAACATTTTATGCAATAATCTCCTTTTAATGCCAGTCCATACATGTTACCACGCGGCCACCTGAAGACAACTCTTTTTTGTCTTGTTACAGTGTTTTTATAATGTATTCATTAACCCTTTACCACACAATCCCGAATTTTACCAACCCTAAGAAAGAATGCATTTGAAAACATTGTGGGAAAAGGAGAAAATGCTGGTAGCCAGCATTTTCTTTTTTTTTTTCCACAATGTTTTCTACCCATTTAAGGACAAATAATATGATTTGAAAATCATTTGAATTGTCGTCTGTAAATTTCTTCAATACGGACGAGTCTAAAATTTTGCCTTGTGGTAAAAGGTTAAACCTTTATTCACGTTGATAGTCTGTATCTAGTAAGCATTTTTTCGAAGTCCTCAGCTTGCCATTTTTTTTAATCAGGATACAATGTATTTTGGGCCAGAGGCCTATAATATCAATTAAAATGTTGAGTTGAGCGGAGTTGATAAAAGTACACATATACCTGCAGAAAGAAGGCTATCCCTGTAGTGACGAAGGCAATCAGACTGAAGACCCAGATCGTCTCCACAACCCTGTCGTAGCAACCCTGTGTAAAATTACAGCCATAAAAAACAACAAAATAAAAACTGCTGTTCCTAGTAGAGACTAGCCACCAAGTATCCTCTATTTGCTTTATGATGACTTTTTAACTGTTAGACTGTTTCATATGGTCCTGTCTTTAAACTCTTTACCAAACGACAAAAATGTGGACTGGTCCAAATTGAAAGCATTTGCAGATGACAAATTAAATGTGACTTAAAAATTGAAATTTGTTATGGAACGGGTAGAAAACATTCTGGGAACAGGAGAAAAAGCTGGTTACCAGCATTTTCTCCTTTTCCCACAATGTTTTCAAAAGGCTTCTTCTTTAGGGTCGTTAAAAGCCGGGATTGTGCGGTAATGAGTTAAAATGTTTAGTTCAACCGAGTTAAGGCTGTACTCTTTACAAAATGACAAAGTCTTAGACTCGTCTGTATTGATAGTATTTGCAGACGTCAGACTAAATGTTGCTAAAAAGGTGGAAATTGTTATATACAAGGACTAGAAACCACAGTCTGAAAAGCATTTTCTCCCTTTCTCCTAACGCATTCAAAAGCTATCTTCAGCAGGGCTCGTTTAACTCTTTACCACACAATCCCGACTTTTAACAACCCTGAGGAAGAAGCCTTTTGAAAACATTGTGGGAAAAGGAGAAAATGCTGGTAACCAGCATTTTCTCCTTTTCCCACAATGTTTTCTACCCTATCAAGGACAAGTTTCGTCGTTTGAGCCATCTTTAATTTGTCCTCTGCAAATTATTTCAATTTTGACTAGTCTAAATTGTTGTTGTTTGGTAAAGGGTTAAAATACGTGATCGTTTTATAAAGGGTTAAACCTTATATTTATGAATGCTTTAGATGGCAATACGGGGAGTTACGGATTTTGTTATTATAATTATTGATTTTGGTTCTAAATTTAGACAAGGAAATCCCTTTGTAGAAGCAATTTCTAAGGTATCGATTAATTGGTCAAAAGTTCCGTAAAATGTTTTAACGGGACCTATGAAATGCTTCAATGATACTTGATAAGAATGAGATTTTATTGGTCCAATGTATCCCATACAGCATATATGAGAATGAAGTGTAAAGTATACAAAGTCTTGTTAGTAACTTACGGTATTTTTGCCTGTTTGAATGCTTTGTTTATAAGGTGTTTGTCGCCGTTTTTAACTGTTTTCTTCTTTTTTTTTTTTTTTTTTTCATATATATCGCAGTGGCCAGTACACCTATTAATGCTTTCCTAGGGTTCTATTTACCATCTTGGAACAATATTTTTTCCCAGCCCCTTGCTGCTGTTCCACATAAACGAACCAGAGACCCTTGGGTTTCTGGCCAAGTGTGTTACCGACTGAGCTACCGGGCTCGGCAAGTTTACCTGTGTATAAAAGTTTTTGGGTGTTGTTGTACAGTCCGCGGAGTTGATATAAGTTGATATAGTGCTGCTTGTCACCCCTTGACAGCATGTGGCAGGCACCATGTCAGTTCTAAATATAAGACATACAAATGTAAGAAAAAACATTAGTTGTGGTCGAATTCACCTTTTGCAGCAATGTATTCATATCTATTGATGTATTATCCAATCAATCTCATGTTTTAACAACCCTGGAGAAAGATTTTTTTGAAAACATTTTGGAAAAAGAAGAAAATGCTGATGACCAGCATTTTCTACTTTTTGCAAAATGTTTTCCAACCCTTTCAAGAAAGATTCCATTACAGACCTACATCCAACGCACCGCCTACAAATGCTTTCAATTTTGGACAACTAATTGGTCAATTAATCTCTTAGGTCAGGTGACCAAACATTTTTCTTTTTTTTCATATTAAATTGGTATATTTACTCACAGAAAAATGAAAGTCGGCATTCGGTTGGGGTGATTTTTTTTTATATTTGTATAGAAACAAATTATAAAGAAATTTATCAAAGTGTTATAAAATATGCTAGCAATATAACGTTAACAGAATTTATTTGGTTACACGACTGGTAACAAATCTGCTTTATATCTTTTTTCCCTACCGACGAAGTGCACACTTTATTTTTTCGTGTGAGTATAATTACATTATTAAGTTGAAGTTTACAAAGTCAGACGAACCTACCCACTCGTCCATGTTGTAGGAAGTTCTGTAAAATCGCTGTTCGTACCTCCATCTTTAAACTGGTCGTTTACGCCACAACACCGCCCCTGCGTGGGAGAGAAAATAATGTTAGCTCGCCTTCTTATTAAGGAGTTTATCTCAAAAGCCACGAACGTCATATCCTTTTTATCACATACCGATATTTTACGAATCATCAGAATATGCAAAACCATACATGTACACGTGGTAATTTCCATATTTAAGCCTGATTAGTTAACTTCTCTGACAGAAATGTCAAATGACGTCACAAATGACAACACATAACGCCTATGTCAAACGTGTGTAAGACAGGAAAATTAGTAATGGGTATATTAAATTGGGGGAAAAAGCGAAGCTTTGTGATAAAATTACCTTCATAAATAATTTATTCCACCCTTTTGAGTACACGTCGTTCTCTTCGGGGCCAGCATAGGACTTGAGTGAATTCAGCATCTTTCCTCTTAACCACTGGTCTGTCTGTATAATATATTTCAACACCAATTAACCAATCACAGTGCCGGCTATTCATTCTATCCCATGCTTAACTCTTTTCCAAACGACAAATTTTGGACTGGTCCAAATGGAAAGAGTTTGCAGACGACAATTTCAAATTTGATGAAAATGGCAGAAAGGTCTCAGAAAGGGTAGAAAACACTGTGGGAAAAGGAGAAATTGCTCGTTACGAGCAATTTCTCTTTTTCCCACAGTGTTTTCAAAAGACTTGTACTGCAGACACGTGAAAACCAGGGCTTGTTTGGGAAAGGGTTAAACGACTCTTTGGAATCGTTGTGGGAAAATGATAACATGCTGTCAACCATTTTTTTCTCCTTTTCCCACAATACTAGATACCTTATTAAAGGGATATCCCAATTTCGTTCATCGTCTGCATTACGATGAAAGGAGAAAATGCTGGTTTAGGCAATTTGTAATATTTGGTATTTTATGCTTTAACCGCTTGATGTAGGAAGTAACCAGAAACAATTGATAAAAATTTGTTGTATGACGTAATGATGAAAAAACATCATGCATGTACAGGTTGGTGGATCGGCCATACTCATATTACTGAAATATTGTTGAAAACGACGTACACAAACCAAACATTTTCCCACCTATAATCGTGCAAGTCCCTACAAGTGTATATGAACTCAGTAGATCTATTGACTGTAACAAATAAGCTGGACATGATTTTGATGACATTCTTGTGAAATAGAAATGACTTAATGGTTTTTTACATGAATACGTCTGTAAATACTGTTGCAATGGGAGAAACTGCTCGTTATAGAAGCGGTCTCAAAGTGGGAAAAAGGCGCTTAAAGAAGGTTATATTTAAAGCATGACAGACTAAGACTTACCCTCAATCTGTAAAACACCCAGAGGCCGACAACCAGTAGCTGTATTAGCATCACAAGGACAAGGAAACCGGAAAACTGAAATGATGTGCAAATCAGCAAACTTCAATTGTTATTTACTACCAAAGAAACAACTACTGGATCAGTTTTAAAGCCACAGTTTGTAAATTGATAATAATAATACATTTCTGAAAACATGGTGCCTTCTGTGAACGATGAGTTTGTCAAGTATCCTTCTTTGCAAGTAGCTCATGTGGGAGTATCATCAGCTACTTGTTCTTTACTACATTGCTAAGTTGGGAAATTGTAACACGACAAAGACGAAGGCAATAGTCAGCAAATCTTTCAAAGTAAAGAACAGGCTCTTATCATACACACTGCAATAGTAGAACAGTGTCATAAAACTGAATATTCTCAGAGAACAAAGATATTCATACCGTTATCAAAAAACATTGTTTTTTCTTATAACTCCTTCAAGCTCCCAAGATGGAAGAGACGCTGTTGTCAAAGTACGTTTTCATTGCCTGAAATCTCCACAGGCCTCATTTATAGATAGGAAGATAACTATTCCTCCATATACTATCATCACGTACGCCAGATCTCACCGCTACACCAATTTGCGCTCCTTTTATTTTATTTTTTATTTAGCACGAATTTTGCTGTTCGAAAGATTCATTCCTTTGATTTTGGTTTCTTATGACAGAAAGATCAGGATCACTCCAAAAAATGTCATCATGTGGGCCAGACTCCCACCTAAAGGACCAAGTCGAAGCCTTTGGTTTATATATATATATATATATATTCCGACAAAAAGTAGTTCCTTCGGACTTTCAGTCCTTTGATTTCTTTTTACCTATACAAGTTACAAAAAAAAGGCAATGGGATGGATATGAACACTCTTACCGAACAAATTTGAGCCATACTCTGTGAAAAGGGGATTTAATGCATCTGCAAAAAGTATCGACCAGGTCAGCCTGCGCAGTCCACCCAGGTTGACCTGAACCGAAACTTCTTGCTATTGGCTGCTTTTCTGCATATCAAAGGACTCGTCTACCTTCAGATTCAGTTGGTTGTTAGATTAAATGGACTTTTTCGATCTATAATTTAATGATTACTTGATTACTATAATGCATCACGGAGATGCAATGAGCCCCCTTTTGCCAGAGCACGAGGCATTTGTTTTTCCTGAAAGCCTCGCAGGCCCGGATTATGGACAAGGAAACCAGTATACTTATCCCTCTAAACACCATCATCAGGTAAGCCTGAACCTCACCTACTTGTCCAAGCTGTACCACTTTCATCCTCGTTGACCCAGTTCCGATGTACTCCGTAAACTACATTCATCGCCTCTTGGTTATCTGGCGTATGTTTTCTCGTTCTCATGAATTATTCATGAAGCATTTTGATTGGTAATCTCAGTTTTTCAGTGAGAAAATTTAATCTATTTTTATCAACCATATGCCATCATTTCTATTTTTACATGGTCTACAACCAATCAAATCCCTTATTTCAAATCAAGCTTGGCGATACTTAAAATATGGCTGAAACCGTGAACACCATTGACAAAAGTTTTCAAAAAATTCGGCGTCACCCCGAAAGAGTTCCAGCTTGAGGCCGTTGTATACAAAGATTTGTAATGTCTCCCATGGATTGTAGTAAGACAAATGCCACAGCAGGAAGGCCCACCGGCGGCCGCCATATTCGTTGATAAGGATGTGGGTTTTACCCGGTTTATTCACAGTAACGGAAGAAATGTGATTATCCTCCACTTCAAGAGAGTATCGTTTTGTTATCGACAATTCGATTGGCTATTGGGTGTAATGCGCAATCTTATGAATATTCATAGAAACGACGGTTTCGCAACTGAATGTCCCAGGCGTGGTAAATACTTCACACCTGGGTTAACGAGGGTGTATCACCTTTATACTTTACTTTTACACACAATCTAGCAAAAATTCACTCCGCAGGACCTACAGTCCTTTGTGGTTTGTTGTTGTTGTTTTCGTACACATTGCATTAGCGGCAAGTGGCACAGAATAGAACACTCCTATAGAACAAAAAAGATACTCACTGTTATAAGACAACATTTGCTTTTCCTGAAAGCCCCACATGCCCCAATTATGGACAGAAAGATCAGAATCCCTCCAAACACCATCATGAGGTATGCCAGACCCTCACCCACAAGCCCAAGTTGTACCCCTTCATATTTTATCTTGTTAAACAGCGTGATGACGTCACTCTCCAGCAATCCACTGGTGAACTTGAACAATGCTCCGGCAATAGCAAATACCCCACCCACCACCTAGAAAGGAAAAGAAAAACAACTTGACATTTAAACATATTTTAATTATATACATGTTTACATGAACGATACATACAACAAAAATTCGAGTACATAGAATGATATATGTACATTGGCAAAGAGGTCTGGCCACAAACTCTCACAACTTAGGTTCGGCCACTCCCCTGCTCCAACAGGTGTTACACTGCAACTAAATATAAATACATGTAATACCATTCAAACGTATAGAAAATATTGTGAAGATAAGTAGTATAGGAGGGTAGACCTCAGACCCTGAGTGCCATTTTGTCCGAGGTCTACCCTCCCTGAGTGCCATTTTGTCCGAGGTCTACCCTCCCTGGGAGGCAAAAGACCGGTCAAAATGTCAAACCGGAAGTAGATGTCCGCCATCTTTGACGCGGCTGGGGGTCCTTTTTATCCATGGTCTGTGAAAAGGGGTCTTAATGCATCTGCGCGCACGCGCGCACGGATTGTAATGATATGGTTCGGCAGAGACTATCGTTGGACTTAGTCTTTTTTCTTCATCGGAGATAGATGTTCACCATCTTTGACGCGGCAGGGATCCTTTTTTTTTAACCATGGTCTGTGAAAAGGGGTCTTAATGCATCTGCGCGCACGCGCACGGTTCGTAATGATATGGTTCGGCAGAGACTATCGTTGGACTTACTCTCAAAAGACCGGTCAAATTGTCAAAACGGCGGTAGATGTTCACCATTTTTGACGCGGCTGGGATCCTTTTTTAACCATGGTCTGTGAAAAGGGGACTTAATGCATCTACACACACGTGCGCACGGGTCGTAATGACATGGTTCAGGCAGACACTATCGTTTGACTTAGGCTTTTTCTCTGTCATCGTTGGACTAGTCTTTTTTTCCCGTCTTCGTTCGCCTCAATCTTTCTCTATCACCGTTGAACTTAGTCTTTTTTCCACGATATGGACTATATTCCCTACTTACGCTGGGTCAGACAGAGAGTATCGTTGGACTTAGTCTTTTTTCCGTCTTTTGTTCGCCTCAGGCTTTCTCTATCACTGTTGAACTTAGTCTTTTTTCCACGATATGGACTATATTCCCTACTTACGCTGGGTCAGGCAGAGAGTATCGTTGGACTTAGTCTTTTTTCCGTCTTTATTCGCCTCAATCTTTCTCTATCACCGTTGGACTTAGTCTTTTTTCCACGATATGGGTTATTTTCCCCTCCTCATGCTGATTCAGACAGAGATCATCATTGGACTTAGTCTTTTTTCTCCGTCTTTGTTCGTCTTAACCTTTCTCTATCACCGTTGGACTTAGTCCTTTTTTTTCCACGGTATGGGCTATATTCCCTCCTCACGCTGGTTCAGGCAGAGAGCATCGTTGAACTTAGTCTTTTTTCCGACTTTGTTCGTCTTAACTTTTCTCTATCACCGTTGGACTTAGTCTTTTTTTCCACGATATGGGTTATTTTCCCCTCCTCATGCTGGTTCAGGCAGAGATCATCGTTGGACTTAGTCTTTTTTCCGTCTTTGTTCGTCTATCTTTCTCTACCACCGTTGGACTTAGTCTTTTCTTTGGCTCCTAGCAGTATGATCTTTAGATATTTGTCTGACGAACTCAGTCTTTTTTTTTAAAAAACCAGCTTTAGGGGATAAAGATCGTATTGCTTTGTAACTTGTCTATAAGATCTGAGAGCTGAGGTGATGTATAGCACTATTTGTCGATTTGATTGAATTAGTCAGACAAGATTTGACACCTTTATGCTATACGCTATCTTCTGAGTTGGTCAGAGATGGCTTATAGCATAAATCCTTACCATACAAGCATCGTGTTGGGCTTAACCTTTTTTTGAGTTAATTCGAATTGGAGTATATCGTTTGGAATGTAACTCTTGGAATGTAACTCTTGGGATGGTACTCGGTCGTAAAATTGACAAGTCTCGAAGATAGGACTTTCTGGGATGAATGTTAGCTCTGAAAAGAGCTGTTTTTTTACCATTCTCTGAATTGGAATTAAATTAATCATCCGAGCAAGTTAATTCCAAAATCAGAGAAAGATAGAGGGTTCTAAACCTCCTCATCATCACCTCATTGGTTGGTTGATATCACAGACTCCCCAAAGATTGGATCATCAGTTGGCATAACCCAAAGATCGGGGTAGAAATTAGCTGTTCGGTTCTGGGTATAGGGGTTATGCCCTTGTCTTGCAGAGAACTCGGCCAACGTCTTTGTCTTTTGACGTTTTCTCTTCTCCTCGTTCCTTCGGCTTTTACCAAATAGTCCACAGCAGAATCTGAACAAACCCATCGTGGAAATGAAATGGTATATAGAGAAATTTGCTGGTTTTATAGCTTGGTGGAGGGATTGACCTACTTTTGTCTTGGAATTAAGAGTACGAACGTGGGCGAGACCATGTAGATAGAACATAACGTACTGTAAAAATTCATTCACATAGAATGTTATGATCTATCTACATTTTTTCCAAGACTGATATTTTGTGGAGAAATTATCTTTGTGGAAAAAAAGAATGAAAAACACCATTTAAACAGTATAACTTTTATTTGAACAGAACTGAACAATGAACTGAGCAATGAACATATTTACAACAAACACATAGATAAAAAGAACTATTATACATTTATATACTATTTGTGGGGAAAAAGTCTCTGAGCTTTATCGAATAGAATTCCATACTGCTGATTGAACCATTACACTACATCTCGATCGTTTCGTCGATGTTCCGTTGAGAGGAATTTCTGTTGAAGATATTTCTGTATGTTGTATCCTCTGGCAGCAGCATCCAATATGAAGATACAGTAAAATCCGCAAACTTTTCCCTGTGGACTCTGAAGAGTTTGTCGATTGTATCTCCACGAATAAGAATGATTGTCTAAAAAGTTAATGATTTCTGGCTCAAGTGGTGGTAGTCCGTAGGGATCAAAGTATATTACATCACCATTATTGTTCAATATCACGGCTACCCAATGTTCTCCTGGACCGGTTGATTTCTCTGTGTTCACAATGTAGGCTTTCACATGATCGGGTTTTTGTCGAGGTAACTGATCTTTTGCACAGACTTTTGCCTGTAGATTTTTTATCCATGTTCCGTGATCCAGTATGTATTGAATTTCAGAAGTATACATTTTTTCTAATCACTTTCTTCCCAGGATTGTTTTACTTTGTCACACCAGTATTGTAACCACGACTCCGTGAATTCAGATAAAATGTTTTGTTTTATATTTCGCCATAATCTGTAGGCTTCCACATAGTCACTTTCATCGAGTTTCATTTCTATGAGTTCAGGATACCATTTTTCCATGATTTCGTATGGATTTAATTCCATCATGGCTTTTTCTATGAACATATCTGTATGTTCTTGTCTATCCTTGAATAAACACAGTTCATGCTGTGTTTGACTGGGATGATCCACTTGACATCCGTAACACTGGTTCGTAACTTCACTGACAATAAGATTTTTTAATTTTTCAGTCATATGTTTTTCGAAGCTGTTGTGAATGTCATTTTTCCGAGTAGAGATGCACTTCGATACTGAATATTTCACTTTTTCTGCTTCTTCTCTAAGTGTTATAGCAAATCTGAGTCCCAACATTGTTTTTTTTAGTTCTTTAGTCCTGTAGATAGTCCTGAAAAGGACTGTTTTTCAATAGTTCTGAAAAGAACTGTCGTTTTCGATATTATATTCCTTAGTCCTGAAAAGGACTGTTTTTTGTGAAAGCTATCTTTTGATCAGAGAGTTTCTGTTGATTTTTTCCAGGATTAATAATCTGTGATAACTTCTCTCAAACTATTGATTTCAATCTGATTGTCAAATTCAGCAAAGACAATAACGTTGATAGCTGCTGCCAGAGCTTGAGCAAACTGAAGTTCAATTCGAAGATTTCCAGTTTTTATAGGATGAAGTTGTCCTTCTTCACTGCCTTGATCCGCTGTCAAATCGTACCCCCACAAACAGTATCCACCAACATAGTCTTCTTTACTAATATTAAATGATTTATTGAGTGCTAAAGATGAGTTAGCCTGATACAATGATAGAAAGGATTTCAAATACAATCCTGCTTCAAAGTTAGGTTCAAAGGGTCTGTTATGAATACTGTGACCATTACATGATACATCAATTTTTGACAGATTAAAATGATGAAAGAAAAATGGATTTCTACCATAATCCCCATTATAATCAGTATTTGCTACCATTGCAATGAAAATGCGTTTTGGAAGTTGTCCTTAAACAAATGATCTTCAACTTTAGACTGAAGGCCTGTAGAAATGGTAAAAGTTTTTACTTCAACCCTACGAATAGGGATTTTCATGTTTTGCTGAGCAATAACATGATTTAGATCATTTGCAACAACAGGTAACAATTCGACATTTCGCACATGAAGACTGACTGTTTCCTGTACAATTTTTGAAGCTGGTGCACCACCGCCTCCTGTGAGACAAAAGTTTAGCGAAGATCTGTTTAATCTAAGTCTGATTTCAATACCATTAGGTAAATATTTTTCTTGTTGAAACAGATCAAGATGCAAGCGTCCAAAAAGTTCGGCAGTTCTACTTTGTGCAATTTCACCCATTCTATCTTTTAACCCTTCATTATCTCCATCATGGTTGAGTGAATTGAAATGAGTAGAGGTGTCTTCAATCCAAAGATCACCAGCTTTCAAATGCGTAGTCTTGCTGTCAGAATTATATGACATAAGATTTTCGATATATGCTCTATATGGATAGGTGTCTGAATTGCTGGTGATTAGTTTATTATTTAGATACAAATCGACACTGCTAAACAAGCTGTGCAGAAAGTTATTTACAGGGGCCACATTTGCATTGGCAAGTAAATTGGTACCGTCAGCTTGAACGACTTTGTATTTGACATACAAATACGATTGTGACAAATCTGTCCAATGTTCGGTTTGAGGTGGTATGATGAATTCTATTGGTGCATTGTTTGCCAAAGACAATATTGGAAAATGTTCAATCCATTGACTTTCTTGCATCGTTGTCATTGTAGGTGGTACAGAAAGAACATCGAGTTCTGACTTACTGCATTCACAGGACCCGCTTTGCATCATTTTTATATAATTCAAGTAGATGAATTCAATATATGAATCAATTATATTAATCAAATATATCAAGAGGCCGTCTGTCTCTTTGTCTTATGATCTTACCACTGTGAAGGCGGTAGGGGAAATGACGTGGTTTTCGCGATTTTCTTTTATTTATCCCTGGTATTAGCTTTTCTGCTAGATCATGAATGGCTTGTTTTCCCCGTGAAATTACAACTTTTTTGGGGTTTTCGCCACGTAAAAGGATATCTTCTACTACGCCTATTCCTTGTTTGATTCCTTCTTTTTTCACGGCATTAAAACCAGATTTAATCAACGGTTTAAGCAATGGAGTCACTACTTTAATTGCCGATTTAAATAGCGAACCTAACCCATAGCCATACTGATGTTTTACACCACGATAAACTGGTAGCATTTTTAAATGATTTTCAATGATTGTCAGTTGAACGTTGTCTGAAATGTAATTTCACTATTGTCTTACCAGTAATGAAATGAACCGGTATACCTAAATCCCCTGTTATTTGAATGTGAATATGATCGAAATCGGATTTCGAAACGGAAATATAATGCGGTATTGTAATTTCATGATTGACATGTTGAGAACCACAACCATTTTCAATCAAATCGGATGTTTTGAAAGGTAGAACACGAAGTATGGGAGCAAGTGTATCACCCACTATAGTGTGTTCAGCAATATCTGAATAAATATACAGATAATTGTAGCCAGCATCAATGTTTGGATTGTATTTAAAGTATTTGAAAATATTTTTACCCTGAAAAATTGTATCATGTTTGAATTCTGGTGATCCACCCAGTTTTAAAAACAGGGATGGATGTAATTTGAGCCCTGATTTTATAATATTATCAAATGTAATTTTCGGACGTTTGGTTGAAGGTGAATAAGTGATGTGCAGACCCGACGAATTCTTACGAAGAGCAGGACCTATAGCGTTTTGAATCACATCATTGATCGTCTCTATAAGATGAGCAGGTGAAGTGTAATTCCCGGATGGAAAGTCAAATCGAATTCCCCATTTTATTATATCACCTCCACTATTTTGTCTTAATATATTTATTTTCATATTATCTCCTCTTTTGTCTATCTGTGATATTAATTTGACTAAGTCCTTATCCGTTGTTATAAGATCGAACTGTGCTTCTTCTTCACTTATGTTTAAGAACTGAGAGGGAGTAATAAGTTGAACTAATGCGACTTCCCAAGTTTCCTTGTCAATATGAACTGTCTTTGGTAAATGTACCTTAAAACAACATTGGGTGTTGTTCGGATAAAGGTCCATGGAACTATCGCTGGGTAGAGTGAGATAAAACGAATTCATTTTTTACTATCAAGCCATCCTGACTGCTTTTGTTCTGATCTGCTGAATTTTAACCCTGGTGATGGAAGAATATATCCAAGTGAGCTGCTTAACAGGATCAGCCACAATTCACGATCTTGACTTTGAATACTTAAATGTACTATTGAGGTTGCAATAATTGCATAAATGACTAAAATCTGTGAAATATAGGTAAACTGATTCTTTGGGACACGATTTCCACAGCAACTGTAGTTCTTACTGATACTACTACTACTACTGCTATCGAAGTTTTCTATTCCGAACTTTTCTTCTATTCCAGACTTTTCTGTTCCACACTCGATGTTTGACTGTGGATTCATTATGAATGTACTGACTTTTTATAACTTTTTCTTAAGTTATAAGATTTCTTTTATAAGAAAAGATGTTTTTTCAAAACACTAAAATAGGATTACACCAAATAGGATTACACCAAATAGGATTCTGGTATCCAACTTTGAAATTTTTTTGGATAGCCTTTCCAATTGACTTTTATTTCTTTGATTAATTTTTTACCCTTACGTCTTGTGCGTCTATCAAGAACTGAGTCAATCTCATAAATATCATCATCTTTTATTAATTGAAGTTCATATTCATAATAAGTTCCTAAAATCTGTTCTCCCAGTAGATCTTTTACTTTATAGGTAATAGGTGAAAATGTTTTGTTGACATGGCTGATTTCAAATATTTCTTGCGTCCAATTCGGTAAATACCCCTTATCAAATGTACGTTTTGTTTTATTGATTCGAACATGATCTCCAATTTTGAATTTCGGCTTTTTTGTCATTACATTTGTAATTGAGGATACAGATTTCTTGAAATCTCTGTCATTACATTTGTAATTGAGGATACAGATTTCTTGAAATCTCTGCTTCATTGGATTTTGTTACCATTACAGGAGATGTTTTTATACTTCTGTGAAAAGTATGGTTGTAATTCTTAACTAAAGAATTCAACACGTCAATGTAACGCCTTGTTTTCTTGTACGTAAAGTATTTCCACATTCTTGTTTTCAAAGTTCGTTGAAAACTTTCAATAATACTTGCTTTTGTCTCTGGGTTTTCAGTGGTGAAAAAATGAATCTGATTCTTTTTCAAGTAGTCTTGAAACGATTTGTTTTTAAATTCCGAACCTTTGTCTGTTTGAAGCGCTAAAGGTTTTCGTTTTGATTTCTGAACGATAGATTGAAATGCTTTGATCAAAGTTTTACCCGTTTTGTCTGGAATAGGGATAACCCATGAAAATCTCGAAAACACATCAATCACACAAAGTAAATATTTCTTGTTATCATTTCGTTTTGCTAAATGTTGCATGTTAGCCAAATCAGCCTGCCATTGATAATCTATACCACCTACAATAGTTTTTCGTCTTTTGAAACGACGACGAATCGGTTTGTGTAAGGTGTAGGTGGATTCACCCTGTAACCATTCTTGAACATCTTTGTATCTTATTCCTTTCAAAACAGATTTCGCAGCGTGATACAATTGCTTTACTCCACTAAATGCGACAGTACTTTTAGGATCATAAAACAACTTTCTTAATACGTAATCAAGTTTTGACTTTACCATGCCTCCCATGACTGAAGTGTTTTACGGATCGGAGTCTTTTTTATAGACTTTGGGGGAGTTAGCAGTTCTTTAACATAGAATTGCTTCAATCGTTCTCTTTCTTCAGGTTTCATGTATGGAGATTTTTCTTTTATTCTTTTCATGCTTCTTTTTGTAGCAGTTAACTTAGTACTTTTTCGTACGCTTTTTGGTGTGTGAAATAAGTAATCGGAATCTCCATAGGATTCTGCATGGGAATCTTCATCTTCGCTCAGTGATTTACTCGGTGATTTATCATGGACTTTTTGTATCCATTTCCATCTGTTCAAATTACCAATAACTTCTTGAGGTATATTACTTTCATGTAATGCCTTTGAAAATGTTTTCCATCCTCTGGGCTCGATGCCTTTTCTTTGACGTATCGCATCATTGACAAGATCAATGATATTGGAACCATGAATGCGTGTACCTTTATATGACACCACCCCTTGTTCGTCCCAAGTTAAATTATCGTTGTCTTTTATCATACTCAAAAGTAACTCAGCTTTTCTTTTCATGGTTTTTGGCACACTTTGCAAAGTTCGATCATACAAGGCAACAGATTGCAGTCCAACAGATACTGATTCCTGCACACCATCATCGGTTTTTGGGAGAAAATTGATCGAAGTTGGTTTTGTTTTCTGAAGCGAATTTTGTAACTTAATCAAAGTTTCACCATATCTTTGAGCCTTTTCTGTTTCTGACAGATCGGTACTTTGTAAAATTTGACTCATATCTTGTCGAAGATGTGATGCATCTGCAACTTGTGGATTAGGTGGTAAACGAGGTTTTTGAGCTTGTTCGGCTTTCCATCGTTTCATATTTTCTAAGACCTGGTAAGGTACGATAACCATTTTTCTAACAGACATGATTTTTATCTATAAGATTTCTTATCTACAAGATTTTTTATCTATAAGATTTTTTCATTGAAAATTTTTTATCTACAAGATTTTTTTATCTACAAGGCATTAAGAGCTCCTCCTATTCCTCCGATAACGGCTTTTCCTAACAAAGGTAATAATGCAGGTGCAAGCAATGAAAGAAATCCACCTTTTTGATTTAAAATTTGTTTTTTATCTTTTACAGAGACCGATTTTGAAGCTAAACGTCTGAGATGTTGTCGGCTTGAATACAACTTCTTCTTCTGATCTGGTGATAAATGTACATTGCCTTTTAAAACATTATGACAGCATTCCGATATACACCTTATTGCTTCTGAGGGTGAATCTTTGACAAGCTTTTTACGTATTTTTGGTGTAGCCTGTATCATGGCCATAACCATTGAGCCGTGTTTTTTTATCAGAGGTGTTTTCTTCATGTTGACTTTATCACTATTTCACATCAAATGAAAATAAAAGTTCTATGGCACTATCATTTATACCTGATGTTTTTATCATACTGTCTTTTTTTTACAAAAGAAAACTTTTTAACATACTGTCTTTTACAGTCAGAATTACTTTTTAAGAAAACTGTGAATAGAGAGCATCAACCAATGTATTAGCGCTAGCCATGGGCGAATCCACGGGAACGGATCTTCCTTTCCCAAGGTCAAGCATCTGATTTTTTTCGTCAAGTTTATATCTTCCTGTGCCGAGGTTATATCGCAGCATATCTTCTATCATCCGTCTATATTTTCTTAATCCTTTTTTATGTTTAGCCAATGTATTTGGAGACCAAGCGACGGATGGAATTCTTTGAAACGCTATTTTTTTGCCTGGTAATATAAATCTTGAATACTTTCTTTGGTAATTCCGCATTCTTTTACCAAGTATTTCCTCTCTAGATTTTGGATAGCGTTGATGTTCTGAAATGCTACTTCCTACAGGCCTTCGTTTTCGGGTAGTAACAAATCTTTCATCAATCATTGGTGGTGGGGTGATAGTTCTTTCATCAATCATAGGTGGTGGGGTGGTAGTTCTTTCATCAATTATAGGTGATGAGGTGGTAGTTCTTGCATCAATTATAGGTGGCGAGGTGATAGTTCCTGCATGCGTTTTCGGGGGATTTCTCTTCTTTGGAGATTTTTTCTTCTTTGGAGATTTTTTCTTCCTTGGAGACTTTTTCTTCTTTGGAGATTTCCTCTTTCGCGGAGCACGTTGTCGAGGTTGTCTTTCATTCCCAAATTTCCTAACGGTTTTTGTTCCATCCCATCTCAGTAAACTTCAGATAATAACACCACCTAGAAATCCACCACCTCCAGGTTTTAAAATAATTCTACGTTTAATTTCCTCATCAATATTCGGATCTGCTAAATGTTCGATATCTGCTCTATGTTTTGTCATATACGTGGTGGTTTGTTTTGGTAATTTGATTTTATCTTCAAGGATGTTTTGTGCTGCCAACGTAAACCATTTTAAAATTTCTTTTAACCCTGCTTTTAACACAGATTCTCTTTCATGTCTATTGGTTTGTTGACTTAAATTTCGCAAAGCAGCTAAAATTGAAGTTGACGTGGCTGGTAAAGCCATGTTTACTCACTGTCGTCTATTGATAGAATGACAATATAAATTAAAATGAAGTCATTTTTATTTTTAAAAAACATTATAACGATTAAGCAGGGGAATAAACGGTTGGGCCTCTTTCGTCTTCTTCATAACGATGAAATATATCTGTTCGCAGTCTTAATTCTTTATTTGTTCGTGAATGGAAATCGATGATAAGATATCCATGATCCACCGATGTAGCATCTTCATAAGCAGGTAACAAATGTGGGGCTTGCATTTGGTGAGCTAGTGTTCTAATCTGATTCTTATCTCGTTCATTTCGAAATAAAATCATATATCTGGAATTAAGACTAATGGTTCGACTCGATTTCGATTGCTGAAACATATTTTGCGTGATGTAAATCACACTTGCATTACGGTGATGTCCTTTTCTTGTAAACCAAAGTTTAATTTTTTCCTCATCTTTTTCACCCAACATATCATCAAAGACGATTAAATGCGGAATAGATACATCGCTGACAAGCTCGTTTTCATCTTCAGGAATTCCTCCACGAATTTTATTAATTCAAACTGCAAATTGAATTTCTCCTGCATAAGATTGTAAGCATACTGCCATTCTTTATAACACCAGACAACTCTTTCAGGAACGATATTGAACAAATCTTCGCGATAGTCAATTAATTTATGAACAAAGACTGTCTTTCCACAACCACTCGGACCTGTGATGAAAATATTACAAGGATGTTGAAATAAAATAGCTTGTACATCCACCTCCATGATTTCTTTACTTTTCTCTTTAAGGATTAATAATAAAATGACAACATAAATAACGATGAAAGCATTTTTATTCAATCATTTCTTAAAAAAGATCAGTCTTGGAAATTGTAGATAGATCATAACATTCTATGTGAATGAATTTTTAAAGTACGTTATGTTCTATCTACATGCTCACCTACCGTTCGTACTCTTAATTCAAAGACAAAAGCAGGTCAATTCCTCCACTAAGCTATAAAAATCCAGTGAACTTTTCCTATAATCATTCATCTCTCGTTTCTCGAGTAGTGCAAATAAATTATAAAGTATACCAAGACGAGAAAAATCAAATATGGTGCAGCTAATTTTTCAATTTTAAAAAAATCTTGCAGAGAGAAAAAACTTTTTTGGCGATAGAAAAATTTTTTATCGATAGAAAAAATTTTTACGATTAAAAAAATCTTGCAGAGAGAAAAACTTTTTTAGCAATAGAAAAAACTTTATGCTTAAAAATTTTTTATCATAGAAAAAATTTCGGATAAAAATTTTTTACATTTTAAAAAAAGTTTTGCAGATTAAAAAACTAGGGACGAATAAAACTAGGAACGAATAAATCTAAGATCGGGTAAGTCTAGACGAACTGATTTCCGGGAAATGTCGGAAAAAAACCCACACTCAGATCATATAGTCAGGCAATGTCTAAAGATCATACTGCTAGGAGCCAAAGAAAAGACTAAGTCCAACGACGGTAGAGAAAGATTGAGACGAACAAAAGACGGAAAAAAGACTAAGTCCAACGATACTCTCTGTCTGACCCAGCGTAAGTAGGGAATATAGTCCATATCGTGGAAAAAAAGACTAAGTTCAACGGTGATAGAGAAAGCCTGAGGCGAACAAAAGACGGAAAAAAGACTAAGTCCAACGATACTCTCTGCCTGACCCAGCGTAAGTAGGGAATATGGTCCATATCGTGGAAAAAAGACTAAGTCCAACGATGACAGAGAAAAAGCCTAAGTCAAACGATAGTGTCTGCCTGAACCATGTCATTACGACCCGTGCGCACGTGTGTGTGTAGATGCATTAAGTCCCCTTTTCACAGACCATGGATAAAAAGGACCCCCAGCCGCGTCAAAGATGGCGGACATCTACTTCCGGTTTGACATTTTGACCGGTCTTTTGCCTCCCAGGGAGGGTAGACCTCGGACAAAATGGCACTCAGGGAGGGTAGACCTCGGACAAAATGGCACTCAGGGAGGGTAGACCTCGGACACTGTCCGAGGTCTACCCTCCTATACTACTAAGATAACAATCTGTACTTGGGTGGTCGGTCATACAGTTAGTTGCTAGCACAAAAATAAATTTTAAAATCGGGCAAAATGTAAATGTAAGATAGAGCGACCTGGCAACTTTTAACCTAGTTTTGAAATTACTTTCTCTGCCAGCGACTAACTATTTGGCCGACCATACAATAACAGATTGTCATCTTCACAATATATTCCATACCTTTAACTGGTATGATTTAGATTCAAATGCATTTTGATACCGGCATTTTTGCACAACTAAACTTGGCAGTTCCGGGCGAATATAACCAGTATTTTCAAACTACGGACTATCTGTTCATTTACGACAATTCAGCGGGTCCTGCGAGGCTCAGCCGCTGAAATGGTTTGTGTATAAGTCAGACGGTCTAGGTTTGGGGCTCGATCCTAATACGCAGCATAGTATTTCATGAAAATTTCTGTGAGCAAGACACCGCAGAACCAAAGTCCTTGTCCTTGAGGAACCTAGGGAAAAACACATGAGCAATGCTCTGTGAAAAGGGGGGCTTAATGCATCTGCGAAAAGAATCGGCTCAGGTCAGCCTGCGCAGTCCGCGCAGGCTGACCTGAGCCGACACTTTTCGCTATTGGTCAATTTTCTATATGTCAAAAGACCAGTCTACCTCATGATTAAGTCGATTGTTTTAAAAAAGTGGCTATTTTAGATTCATAATTACGTGATGGCTTGGTTGGTATCATGCAATCACGGAGATGCATTAAGCCCCTTTTTCACGAAGCATGGCTCATATGTAAGTGAGATATTGCCGTAATATCACGTAAATGCTCGAACTGTTGGACACGACGAGAAGCACGTTTAATTTCATCCTTTCAAGACATCCAATCGTTCGAACCACAATAAATTTGTCGTCTGCAAATCCTTTTCAAATTGATTGATTGAACGGTGATTTACGCCGCTTTCAACATTGTTTCAGTCATATCACGGCGACAGCTCACATATTCATGTCTTTTCCTGGGTTTCAGGAGTACTAGGCTAGGGCTCTGAAGTGTGTTGCCCATGGACACGAAAAACCCAGTGGATCGAGTTAGGCTCGAACCCGGGGCCTTCAGGACACTTTGCCACTGAGCCACGCAGGGCCCCCCCCCCCTTTTTCAAACTGAACAAAAGTAGTATAAAATGTTGTCACTTGGTAAAGATGTGACTCAAAAATTGAAATTTGATTTGGGAAGGGTAGAAAACATTGTGGGAAAAGGAGAAAATGCTGGTTACCAGCATTTTCTTCTTTTCCCACAATGTTTCCAAAAGGCCTCTTTTTTAGGGTCGTTAAAATTGGGGATTGTGTGGTAAATGGTTAAAGACTGAAAACATAACTTACGAATATTGAAATATTCAGAAATCCCAGAGTATATTTATAACAGTTCACACTGACCATCTTTTATGAATTGTGGCCAAAGCTCTATGGCCCTTCCTTTGTGTAGGTTCTCAATATCTGTGAACGAGAAGAAAACATGAGCAGCGCTCTGGCAAGAGGGGGTTTCATGCATCATTGTGATGTATTATATCAAGAAAATCTTCACATAATTATGGATCCCGACAATTTACTGAACCCTGAACTAGACTGGTCCTTTGACATGCAGAAAACCGACCAATGGCAAAAGGTATCGACACATGTCAGCCTGCGCGGACTGCGCAGGCTGACATGTGTCGATACATTTTGCAGATGCATTAAGTCCCCTTTTCACAGACCATGGCAAATATGTATTTTGGTTATCTTTTTTTTTATGTAACCCGTAGTATTTTACTAGGGGGAAAAAAAGAGGAGAAAATTTCGATTTTTTATTTCATATGCATTACGAACGATAAACATTCAGATTAAGAGAAAAATATTGTTTTTCAATCGCATGTAAACAGTGGGGGAAAAGAGAGCGGTTCCTTGTCACAATGAATAACTCCTTTTTTCAACAACTTTTCAAGACTACCAACGGCGGTAGCATTTAAAGTATGTACCCTCAGGGCCACAGAGACGATTGTCCCACAAAGTGAATAAAATCAATTCGCACAAAAACGCTCAAAATTTTCATATGTATCACTGAACAAATATGACCCTTTATGCTTTTGCGGTTGATAGGTCTCGAAAAGATGTTGGAAAAGGAGTTATTGATTGTGACAAGCGACTGCTTTCTCTCCCCCGCCCCCCCCCCCCCCCACAATGTTTCCATATTGCTGAATAAAAAAAAAAAACTCTTTTTTTTTTTTCATATACTTTTAATGTTTTTTTTTTCATATACTTTTAATGTTTTTTTTTTTTCCTTCGTTTAATTTCGTTTTCAGTACTTTTCGGTTGGTTTCACTTTGTCTGAAATAGCAGTAAAATTGTACATCACGCGGGTTATTGATCAAATAAGTCATATTGTTCAAATTAAAACTTTTCCTTTGTCGAAAATTTTACTGCGTATGAATACGAAAAAAAAAAAAAAACCAGAGAAGAGATATAATTTTAATTATTATTTTAATCCCTCAGCGCCAAATATAAAATGGGCCACGCTCTGGCAAAAGGGGGCTTAATGTACATCCGTGATGCATGATAACTAACAAGTCATCATATAATTAGGGATCCATAACATCCAGTGTGATAAAATAACCCACTGATTCGTGAGGTAAACTGGTCCTTTGACATGCAGAAAATCGACAGATGGTGAAAAGTTTCGGCCCAGGTCAGCCTGCGCGGACTGCGCAGGCTGACCTGGGTCGATACTTTTCGCAGATGCATTAAGCCCCCTCTTTTTACAGAGCATGGCACGTATAAAGGGGACCTCTTTCGACGGTTGAAAAAAAAATCGACTGAAACTAGAAATCTCTTTGATCTTGTAGGCTTAACCAACCTAACGGACGGTATATATCCAAGATCAGACTGCACGTTCTGTGCAATCTGATCTTGGATCTACACCGTCCACAAAAGGCCCCAGTTTTCGCATATATCACTGAAAGGGTAAATTTATATGAATTTATATAAACCATGCCCTGTGAAAAGGGGGTTTAATGCATCTGTGAAAGTATCGACTCAGGTCCGCGCAGGCTGACCTGGGCCGAAACTTTTCGCTATCAATCGATTTTCTGTGTATCAAAGGACCAGTGGGTTGTTAGGCGATATGGATTTTATAGATCCATAGCTATGTAATATGCTATATCGTGGATCACGGAGAGGCATTAAGCCCGCTTTTGCCAGAGCATGGGTCATATTAATAAGCAAACTTGGACTGAAAGGTTGGCTTTGAATATAGAATTGAATAGATGACAGGTTGAGAATACGATATGCTTTTGAAATGAAAAAAAAAAAAAGCTTTTCAAACTGTATCTTTGAACAACCTATATACCTTTTGTACAAATCTCTTGGGCATAATGAATTGCCAATATACAGCCCCGTTTTCAAGTCATCAAATACTGATTTAACCTTTACCGCACAATGCCGCGTTTTGACGCCCCTGGGAAAGAAGCCTTTTGAAAACATTGTGGGAAAAGGAGAAAATGCTGGTAACCAGCATTTTCTCCTTTTCCCACAATGTTTTCTACCCTATCAAAGAAAAATTGCACCATTTGAGCCACACTGAAATTGTCGTCTGCAAATGCTTTCAATTTGGACAAGGCTAAAATTTTGTCGTCTGGTAAAGGGTTAAAACCTTACTGTAACCCTTTACCCAACTTGAGACCAGGGTTGATTGATAGAATTGACTGATTTTTATGGTGTTAAACGCCATTTTCAAAATTATTTCAGTATATCGCTGCAGCCAGTGTACCCATCCATGCTTTCCTAGAGTTTCCTTTACATGTACTTGGTACAATATTCTTCCCAAGCTACTGGCTGCTTTCCCCACATAACCATCCTCGAAAGAATGATCAGCGGTAAGAGAAGATTTAATCCTGTATCAATGACTTTCATCAATACCCGGAAAGAAATTGACTGAGCTTGGGATTCGAACCAGCGACCCCCCTATTCTCAAGTCCTGTACGCTACCGACTGCGCCACCGGAGACTCGGCTTGAGACCAGGAGGGGTCGCTGGTTCGCTGGTTCCCTGGCATATTTCTTTCCGAGGACTGACGATAGCCATTGCGACAGGATTCATTCCTCTGACACTGCTGATCATTGTTTTGACGATTGTCATGTAGGGGAACAGCCAGTGGCCTGGGCAGAATGTTTTGAGAAGAAATGGTAAAAGAATCCCCAGGAAAGCATGGATAGGTGTACTTGTCGCCGCGGTATATATGAAGTAATATTAAAAACGGCTTTAAACACCATAGCAACAAAAAACCCTTTAAAACATTTCCGTGTTTTAACGAGCCTGAAGAAGAAAGTTTTATTATTTTTTTTTTAAAGGAAAGGGGGACTCTTTTCCCGCAAAGTATGTAAACCTATCAGAGAAGTACAGCTCATTTGTACCAATTTCATTTGGGCCGCGCTCTGGCAAAAGGGGGCTTAATACATCTCCGTGATCCATGATACCAAGCAAGTCATCTCATAATTATGGATCCATAAAAAGCCATTTTGTTTAACATCCGACTGAATCATAAGGCAGTCTGGTCCTTTGACATATAGAAAATTGACCAAAAGCAAAAAGTTTCGGCCCAGGTCAGCCTGCGCGGACTGCGCAGGCTGACCTGAATCGATACTTTTTTGCAGATTCATTAAGCCCCCTTTTCACAGAGCATGGCTCATTATTCAACTGTGGACGCTTTCAATGTCGAAGATTCAAAAATATGTTGTTTGGTTTAGAGGTGAAGTCTATACTGACCGCTTACATCATCTTCGGTATTTCTGAAGGTGTCTGTAAAAAAACATTGAGACAAAAGGAGAAATAAAGACCGGGAAACTACTTTTGAAAACATTGCGTCGAAAGAATCAATTGTTCGTAAAGAGTATAATTTCTTCTATTACGACAATTTTATCACAATCATTTAAAATCATGCTCCGTGAAAAGGGGGGGGGTTTAATGCATCTGCAAAAAGCATCAACTCAGGTCAGCCTGCGCAGTCCGCGCAGGCTGACCTGGGTTGAAACTTTTTGCTATTGGTCAATATTCTCCATGTCAAAGGACCAGTCTACCTCATGATTCAGTCGTTTGTTAAACAAAACGACTTTTATGGATCCACGATTATAATAATACAAGTACATGTATATCTCGTCATATAAGTAGTATAGGAGGGTAGACCTCGGACAAAATCCGTTTTGTCCGAGGTCTACCCTCCCTGAGTGCCATTTTGTCCGAGGTCTACCCTCCCTGAGTGCCATTTTGTCCGAGGTCTACCCTCCCGGGGAGACAAAAGACCGGTCAAAATATCAAACCGGAAGTAGATGTCCGCTTTTTCTGCCCCCCCATGCCACGGTCAGAGCCCCTTTTTAACTATCTCTGTGAAAAGGGGTCTTAATGCATCTGCGCGCACGCGCGCACGGATCGTAATGATATGGTTCGGCAGAGACTATCGTTGGACTTAGTCTTTTTTCTTCATCGGAGATAGATGTTCACCATCTTTGACGCGGCAGGGATCCTTTTTTTAAACCGTGGTCTGTGAAAAGGGGTCTTAATGCATCTGCGCGCACGTGCACGGATCGTAATGATATGGTACGGCAGAGACTATCGTTGGACTTAGTCTTTTTTCTTCATCGGAGATAGATGTTCACCATCTTTGACGCGGCAGGGATCCTTTTTTTTAAACCGTGGTCTGTGAAAAGGGGTCTTAATGCATCTGCGCGCACGTGCACGGATCGTAATGATATGGTTCAGGCAGACACTATCGTTTGACTTAGGCTTTTCTCTGTCATCGTTGGACTTAGTCTTTTTTCTCCGTCTTCGTTCGCCTCAATCTTTCTCTATTACCGTTGGACTTAGTCTTTTTTCCCACGATATGGGTTATTTCCCCCTCTTCAGCTTGGCTCAGGCAAATACCATCGTCGGACTTAGTCTTTTTTCCCGTCTTTTGTTCGCCTCAGCCTTTCTCTATCACCGTTGAACTTAGTCTTTTTTCCACGATATGGGTTATTTTCCCCTCCTCATGCTGGTTCAGGCAGAGATCATCGTTGGACTTAGTCTTTTTTCCGTCTTTATTCACCTCATTCTTCTATCACCGTTGAACTTAGTCTTTTTTCCACGATATGGACTATATCCCTACTTACGCTGGGTCAGGCAGAGAGGATCGTTGGACTTAGTCTTTTTTCTCAGTCTTCGTTCGCCTCAGGCTTTCTCTATCACCGTTGAACTTAGTCTTTTTTCCACGATATGGACTATATTCCCTACTTACGCTGGGTCAGACAGAGAGTATCGTTGGACTTAGTCTTTTTCCGTCTTTTGTTCGCCTCAGCCTTTCTCTATCACCGTTGAACTTAGTCTTTTTTCCACGATATGGACTATATTCCCTACTTACGCTGGGTCAGACAGAGAGTATCGTTGAGCTTAGTCTTTTTCCGTCTTTATTTGCCTTAATCTTTTTTCTATCACCGTTGGACTTAGTCTTTTCTTCCGTCTTTTGTTCGTCTCAACCTTTTCTCTATTACCGTTGGGCTTAGTCTTTTCTTTGGCTCCTAGCAGTATGATCTTTAGACATTGCCTGATTATATGATCTGAGTGTGGGTTTTTTTCCGGCATTTCCCGGAAATCAGTTCGTCTAGACTTACCCGATCTTAGATTTATTCCTCCCTAGTTTTATTCGACCCTAGTTTTTAATCTGCAAAACTTTTTTTTAAATTGTAAAAAATTTTTATCCGAAAATTTTTATCCGAAATTTTTAAGCGTAAAAAATTTTCTCTATCGAAAAAATTTGACTGTAAGATTTTTTATTTGAAAAAATTTTTCTCTGTAAGATTTTTTGAAAAAAATTTTCTATCGATAAAAATGTTTTTTCTCTCTGCAAGATTTTTTTAATCGTAAAAATTTTTTCTATCGCCCAAAAAAGATTTTTCTCTCTCTGCAAGATTTTTTAAAAATTGAAAAATTACCTGCTCCATATTTGATTTTTTTCTCGTCTTGGTATACTTTATAATTTATTTGCACTACTCGAGAAACGAGAGATGAATGAATATAGGAAAAGTTCACTGGATTTTTATAGCTTAGTGGAGGGATTGACCTGCTTTGTCTTTGAATTAAGAGTACGAACGGTAGGTGAGCATGTAGATAGAACATAACGTACTGTAAAAATTCATTCACATAGAATGTTATGATCTATCTACAATTTCCAAGACTGATCTTTTTTTGGAAGAAATGTTTGAATAAAAATGCTTTCATCGTTATTTATGTTGTCATTTTATTATTAATCCTTAAAGAGAAAAGTAAAGAAATCATGGAGGTGGATGTACAAGCTATTTTATTTCAACATCCTTGTAATATTTTCATCACAGGTCCGAGTGGTTGTGGAAAGACAGTCTTTGTTCATAAATTAATTGACTATCGAGAAGATTTGTTCAATATCGTTCCTGAAAGAGTTGTCTGGTGTTACAAAGAATGGCAGTATGCTTACAATCTTATGCATGAGAAATTCAATTTGCAGTTTGAATTAATAAAATTCGTGGAAGGAATTCCTGACGATGAAAACGAGCTTGTCAGCGATGTATCTATACCGCATTTAATCGTCTTTGATGATATGCTGGGTAAAAAAAGATGAGGAAAAAATTAAACTTTGGTTTACAAGAAAAGGACATCATCGTAATGCAACCGTGATTTATATCACACAAAATATGTTTCAACAATCGAAATCGAGTCGAACCATCAGTCTTAATTCAAGATACATGATTTTATTTCGAAATGAGCGAGATAAAAATCAGATTAAAACACTAGCTCACCAAATGCAAGCTCCACATTTACTGTCTGCTTATGATGACGCTACATCGATGGATCATGGATATCTTATCATCGATTTCCATTCACGAACAAATAAAGAATTAAGACTGCGAACAGATATATTTCATCGTTATGAAGAAGACGAAAGAGGTCCAACCGTTTATTCCCCTGCTTAATCGTTATAATGTTTTTTTTAAAAATAAAAATGACTTCATTTTAATTTATATTGTCATTCTATCAATAGACGACAGTGAGTAAACATGGCTTTACCAACCACACCAACTTCAATTTTAGCTGCTTTGCGAAATTTAAGTCAACAAACCAATAGATATGAAAGAGAATCTGTGTTGAAAGCAGGATTAAAAGAAATTTTAAAATGGTTTACGTTGGCAGCACAAAACATCCTTGAAGATAAAATCAAATTACCAAAACAAACCACCACGTATATGACAAAACATAGAGCAGATATCGAGCAGTTAGCAGATCCGAATATTGATGAGGAAATTAAACGTAGAATTATTTTAAAACCTGGAGGTGGTGGATTTCTAGGTGGTGTTATTATCAGAAGTTTACTGAGATGGGATGGAACTAAAACCGTTAGGAAATTTGGGGGTGAAAGGCAACCTCGAAAACATGCTCCGCGAAAAAGGAAATCTCCAAAGAAGAAAAAATCTCCAAGGAAGAAAAAGTCTCCAAAGAAGAAAAAATCTCCAAAGAAGAGAAAGACCCCGAAAACGCATGCAAGAACTATCACCTCACCACCTATGATTGATGAAAGAGCCATCACCTCACCACCTATAATTGATGCAAGAACTACCACCCCGCCGCCTATGATTGATGAAAGATTTGTTACTATGCGAAGGCCTGTAGGAAGCACCATTTCAGAACATCAACGCTATCCGAAATCCAGAAAGGAACTATTAAGTGAAAGAATGCAAAAACTCAGAACAAAGTATTCACAATTTATAGAACCAGGGAAAAAATTGAAGTTTCAATCCATTCCATCCACCTCATGGTCTCCAAATACATTAGCTAAATATAAAAAAGGTAGAAAGGCAGAAGATCGACTGTTTGGGGATATAATCCAATATAACCTTGATACAGGAAAATATCGTGTTGACTATGACAAGCGTCTGATTCATCTTGGTGGTGGAAGAACCATTCCTCTGCCCGACAGAGGGTCAGATGTAGAAGAAAGCGAGGATGAAGAACTCACTGATTCCGATTCGTAGTTTTCTTTTGTAAAAAAAAGACAGTATGATAAAACATTAGGTATAAATGATAGTGACATGGAACTTTTATTTTCATTTGATGTGAAATAGTGATAAAGTCAACATGAAGAAAAGACCTCTGATAAAAAAACACGGCTCAATGGTTATGGCCATGATACAGGCTACACCAAAAATACGTAAAAAGCTTGTCAAAGATTCACCCTCAGAAGCGATAAGGTGTATATCGGAATGCTGTCATAATGTTTTAAAAGGCAATGTACATTTATCACCAGATCAGAAGAAGAAGTTGTATTCAAGCCGACAACATCTCAGACGTTTAGCTTCAAAATCAGTCTCTGTAAAAGATAAAAAACAAATTTTAAATCAAAAAGGTGGATTTCTTTCATTGCTTGCACCTGCATTATTACCTTTGTTAGGAAAAGCCGTTATCGGAGGAATAGGAGGAGCTCTAAAAGCCTTGTAGATAAAAAAATCTTGTAGATGAAAACATTTTCAATGAAAAAAATCTTATAGATAAAAATCTTGTAGATAAAAAACCTTATAAATAAAAAATCATGTCTGTTAGAAAAATGGTTATCGTACCTTACCAGGTCTTAGAAAACATGAAACGATGGAAAGCCGAACAAGCTCAAAAACCTCGTTTACCACCTAATCCACAAGTTGCAGATGCATCACATCTTCGACAAGATATGAGTCAGATTTTACAAAGTACCGATCTGTCAGAAACAGAAAAGGCTCAAAGATATGGCGAAACTTTGATTAAGTTACAAAATTCGCTTCAGAAAACAAAACCAACTTCGATCAATTTTCTTCCAAAAACCGATGATAGTGCACAGGAATCAGCATCTGTTGGCCTGCAATCTGTTGCCTTGTATGATCGAATTTTGCAAAGTGTACCAAAAACCATGAAAAGAAAAGCTGAGTTACTTTTGAGTATGATAAAAGACAACGATAATTTAACTTGGGACGAACATGGGGTGGTATCATATAAAGGTACACGCATCCATGGCTCCAATATTATTGATCTTGTCAATGATGCGATACGTCAAAGAAAAGGCATTGAGCCCAGAGGATGGAAAACATTTTCAAAGGCATTACATGAAAGTAATATACCTCAAGAAGTTATTGGTAATTTGAACAGATGGAAATGGATACAAAAAGTCCATGATAAATCACTGAGTAAATCATTGAGCGAAGATGAAGATTCCCATGCAGAATCCTATGGAGATTCCGATTACTTATTTCACACACCAAAAAGTGTACGAAAAAGTACTAAGTTAACTCCTATAAAAAGAAGTATGAAAAGAATAAAAGAAAAATCTCCATACATGAAACCTGAAGAAAGAGAACGATTGAAGCAATTCTATGTTAAAGAACTGCTAACTCCACCAAAGTCTATAAAAAAGACTCCGAGTCGTAAAACACTTCAGTCATGAGAGGCATGGTAAAGTCAAAACTTGATTACGTGTTAAGAAAGTTGTTTTATGATCCTAAAAGTACTGTAGCATTTAGTGGAGTAAAGCAATTGTATCACGCTGCGAAATCTGTTTTGAAAGGAATAAGATACAAAGATGTTCAAGAATGGTTACAGGGTGAATCCACCTACACCTTACACAAACCGATTCGTCGTCGTTTCAAAAGACGAAAAACTATTGTAGGTGGTATAGATTATCAATGGCAGGCTGATTTGGCTAACATGCAACATTTAGCAAAACAAAATAATAACAAGAAATATTTACTTTGTGTGATTGATGTGTTTTCGAGATTTTCATGGGTTATCCCTATTCCAGACAAAACGGGTAAAACTTTAATCAAAGCATTTCAATCTATCGTTCAGAAATCAAAACGAAAACCTTTAGCGCTTCAAACAGACAAAGGTTCGGAATTCAAAAACAAATCGTTTCAAGACTACTTGAAAAAGAATCAGATTCATTTTTTCACCACTGAAAACCCAGAGACAAAAGCAAGCATTGTTGAAAGATTTCAACGAACTTTGAAAACGAGAATGTGGAAATACTTTACGTACAAGAAAACAAGACGTTACATTGACGTATTGAATTCTTTAGTTAAGAATTACAACCATACTTTTCACAGAAGTATAAAAACATCTCCTGTAATGGTAACAAAATCCAATGAGGCAGAGATTTCAAGAAATCTGTATTCTCAATTACCGACAAATGTAATGATGAAAAAGCCGAAATTCAAAATTGGAGATCATGTTCGAATCAATAAAACAAAACGTACATTTGATAAGGGCTATTTACCGAATTGGACGCAAGAAATATTTGAAATCAGCCATGTCAACAAAACATTTTCACCTATTACCTATAAAGTAAAAGATCTACTGGGAGAACAGATTTTAGGAACTTATTATGAATATGAACTTCAATTAATAAAAGATGATGATATTTATGAGATTGACTCAGTTCTTGATAGACGTACAAGACGTAAGGGTAAAAAATTAATCAAAGAAATAAAAGTCAACTGGAAAGGTTATCCAAAAAAATTTCAAAGTTGGATACCAGAATCCTATTTGGTGTAATCCTATTTTAGTGTTTTGAAAACATCTTTTCTTATAAAAATCTTATAACTTAAGAAAAAAGTTATAAAAAGTCAGTACATTCATAATGAATCCACAGTCAAACATCGAGTGTGGAACAGAAAAGTCTGGAATAGAAGAAAAGTTCGGAATAGAAAACTTCGATAGCAGTAGTAGCAGTAGTATCAGTAAGAACTACAATTGCTGTGGAAATCGTGTCCCAAAGAATCAGTTTACCTATATTTCACAGATTTTAGTCATTTATGCAATTATTGCAACCTCAATAGTACATTTAAGTATTCAAAGTCAAGATCGTGAATTGTGGCTGATCCTGTTAAGCAGCTCACTTGGATATATTCTTCCATCACCAGGATTAAAATTCAG
The DNA here is from genome assembly GCA_945859785.2 of Tridacna gigas. NCBI lineage: Eukaryota > Metazoa > Mollusca > Bivalvia > Cardiida > Cardiidae > Tridacna > Tridacna gigas. Next base: position 7,591,755 of record OX244035.2, read on the forward strand.
CAGATCAGATCAAAAGCAGTCAGGGTGGATTGATAGTAAAAAATGAGTTCGTTTTATCTCACTCTACCCAGCGATAGTTCCATGGATCTTTATCCGAACAACACCCAATGTTGTTTTAAGGTTCATTTACCAAAGACAGTTCATATTGACAAGGAAACTTGGGAAGTCGCATTAGTTCAACTTATTACTCCCTCTCAGTTCTTAAACATAAGTGAAGAAGAAGCACAGTTCGATCTTATAACAACGGATAAGGACTTAGTCAAATTAATATCACAGATAGACAAAAGAGGAGATAATATGAAAATAAATATATTAAGACAAAATAGTGGAGGTGATATAATAAAATGGGGAATTCGATTTAACATTCCATCCGGGAATTACACTTCACCTGCTCATCTTATAGACACGATCAATGATGTGATTCAAACCGCTATAGGTCCTGCTCTTCGTAAGAATTCGTCGGGTCTGCACATCACTTATTCACCTTTAACCAAACGTCCGAAAATTACATTTGATAATATTATAAAATCAGGACTCAAATTACATCCATCCCTGTTTTTAAAACTAGGTGGATCACCAGAATTCAAACATGATACAATTTTTCAGGGTAAAAATATTTTCAAATACTTTAAATACAATCCAAACATTGATGCTGGCTATAATCATCTGTATATTTATTCAGATATTGCTGAACACACTATAGTGGGTGATACACTTGCTCCCATACTTCGTGTTCTGCCTTTCAAAACATCCGATTTGGTTGAAAATGGTTGTGGTTCACAACATACCAATCATGAAATTACAATACCGCATTATATTCCCGTTTCGAAATCCGATTTCGATCATATTCACATTCAAATAACAGGGGATTTAGGTATACCGGTTCATTTCATTACTGGTAAGACAATAGTGAAGCTACATTTCAGACAACGTTCAACTGACAATCATTGAAAATCATTGAAAATCATTTTTAAAAAATGCTACCAGTTTATCGTGGTGTAAAACATCAGTATGGTTATGGGTTAGGTTCGCTATTTAAATCGGCAATTAAAGTAGTGACTCCATTGCTTAAACCGTTGATTAAATCTGGTTTTAATGCCGTGAAAAAAGAAGGACTCAAACAAGGAATAGGCGTAGTAGAAGATATCCTTTTACGTGGTGAAAACCCCAAAAAAGTTGTAATTTCACGGGGAAAACAAGCCATTCATGATCTAGCAGAAAAGCTAATACCAGGGATAAATAAAAGAAAATCACGAAAACCACGTCATTCCCCCTACCGCCTTCACAGTGGTAAGATCATAAGACAAAGAGACAGACGACCTCTTGATATATTTGATTAATATAATTGATTCATATATTGAATTCATCTACTTAAATTATATAAAAATGATGCAAAGTGGGTCCTGTGAATGCAGTAAGTCAGAACTCGATGTTCTTTCTGTACCACCTACAATGACAACGATGCAAGAAAGTCAATGGATTGAACATTTCCCAATATCGTCTTTGGCAAACAATGCACCAATAGAATTCATCATACCACCTCAAACCGAACATTGGACAGATTTGTCACAATCGTATTTGTATGTCAAATACAAAGTCGTTCAAGCTGACGGTGGCAATTTACTTGCCAATGCAAATGTGGCCCCTGTAAACAACTTCCTACACAGTTTGTTTAGCAGTGTCGATTTGTATCTAAATAATAAACTAATCACCAGCAATTCAGACACCTATCCATACAGAGCATATATTGAAAATCTTATGTCATATAATTCTGACAGCAAGACTACGCATTTGAAAGCTGGTGATCTTTGGACTGAAGACACCACTGGTCATTTCAATTCACTCAACCATGATGGAGATAATGCAGGGTTAAAAGAAAGAATGGGTGAAATTGCACAAAGTAGAACTGCCGAACTTTTTGGACGCTTGCATCTTGATCTATTTCAACAAGAAAAATATTTACCTAATGGTATTGAAATCAGACTTAGATTAAACAGATCTTCGGTAAACTTTTGTCTCACAGGAGGTGGTGGTGCACCAGCTTCAAAAATTGTATTGGAAACAGTCAGTCTTCATGTGCGAAATGTCGAATTGTTGCCTGTTGTTGCAAATGATCTAAATCATGTTATTGCTCAGCAAAACATGAAAATCCCTATTCGTAGGGTTGAAGTAAAAACTTTTACCATTTCTACAGGCCTTCAATCTAAAGTTGAAGATCATTTGTTTCAAGGACAACTTCCAAAACGCATTTTCATTGCAATGGTAGCAAATACTGATTATAATGGGGATTATGGTAGAAATCCATTTTTCTTTCATCATTTTAATCTATCAAAAATTGATGTATCATGTAATGGTCACAGTATTCATAACAGACCCTTTGAACCTAACTTTGAAGCAGGATTGTATTTGAAATCATTTCTATCATTGTATCAGGCTAACTCATCTTTAGCACTTAATAAATCATTTAATATTGGTAAAGAAGACTATGCTGGTGGATACTGTTTGTGGGGATACGATTTGACAGCGGATCAAGGTAGTGAAGAAGGACAACTTCATCCTATAAAAACTGGAAATCTTCGAATTGAACTTCAGTTTGCTCAAGCTCTGGCAGCAGCTATCAACGTTATTGTTTTTGCTGAATTTGACAATCAGATTGAAATCAACAGTTTGAGAGAAGTTATCACAGATTATTAATCCTGGAAAAATCAACAGAAACTCTCTGATCAAAAGATAGCTTTCACAAAAACAGTCCTTTTCAGGACTAAGGAATATAATATCGAAAACGATAGTTCTTTTCAGAACTATTGAAAAAACAGTCCTTTTCAGGACTATCTACAGGACTAAAGAACCAAAAACAATGTTGGGACTCAGATTTGCTATAACACTTAGAGAAGAAGCAGAAAAAGTGAAATATTCCGTGTCGAAGTGCATCTCTACTCGGAAAAATGACATTCATAATAGCTTCGAAAAACATATGACTGAAAAATTAAAAAATCTTATTGTCAGTGAAGTTACCAACCAGTGTTACGGATGTCAAGTGGATCATCCCAGTCAAACACAGCATGAACTGTGTTTATTCAAGGATAGACAAGAACATACAGATATGTTCATAGAAAAAGCCATGATGGAATTAAATCCATATGAAATCATGGAAAAATGGTATCCTGAACTCATAGAAATGAAACTCGATGAAAGTGACTATGTGGAAGCCTACAGATTATGGCGAAATATAAAACAAAACATTTTATCTGAATTCACGGAGTCGTGGTTACAATACTGGTGTGACAAAGTAAAACAATCCTGGGAAGAAAGTGATTAGAAAAAAATGTATACTTCTGAAATTCAATACATATTGGATCACGGGACATGGATAAAAAATCTACAGGCAAAAGTCTGTGCAAAAGATCAGTTACCTCGACAAAAACCCGATCATGTGAAAGCCTACATTGTGAACACAGAGAAATCAACCGGTCCAGGAGAACACTGGGTAGCCGTGATATTCAACAATAATGGCAATGTACTATACTTTGATCCCTACGGACTACCACCACTTGAGCCAGAAATCATTAACTTTTTAGACAATCATTCTTATTCGTGGAGATACAATCGACAAACTCTTCAGAGTCCACAGGGGAAAGTTTGCGGATTTTACTGTATCTTCGTATTGGATGCTGCTGCCAGAGGATACAACATACAGAAATATCTTCAACAGAAATTCTTCTCAACAGACCATCGACGAAACGATCGAGATGTAGTGTTATGGTTCAATCAGCAGTATGGAATTCTATTCAATAAAGCTCAGAGACTTTTTCCCCACAAATGGTATATAAATGTATAATAGTTCTTTTATCTATGTGTTTGTTGTAAATATGTTCATTGCTCAGTTCATTGTTCAGTTCTGTTCAAATAAAAGTTATACTGTTTAAATGGTGTTTTTTTCATTCTTTTTTCCACAAAGATAATCCCTCCACAAAATATCAGTCTTGGAAAAAAATGTAGATAGATCATAACATTCTATGTGAATGAATTTTTACAGTACGTTATGTTCTATCTACATGGTCTCGCCCACGTTCGTACTCTTAATTCCAAGACGAAAAGTAGGTCAATCCCTCCACCAAGCTATAAAACCACCAAATTTCTCTATATACCATTTCATTTCCACGATGGGTTTGTTCAGATTCTGCTGTGGACTATTTGGTAAAAGTCAAAGGAACGAGGAGAAGAGAAAACGTCAAAAGACAAAGACATCGGCTGAGTTCTCTGTAAGACAAGGGGGTAACCCCTATACCCAGAACCCAGCACCTAATTTCTACCCCGATCTTTGGGTTATACCAATTGATGATCCAATCTTTGGGGAGTCTGTGATATCAGCCAACCAATGAGTTGATGATGAGAAGGTTTAGAATCCTCTATCTTTCTCTGATTTTTGGAATTAACTTGCTCGGATGATTAATTTAATTCCAATCCAGAGAATGGTAAAAAACAGCTCTTTTCAGAGCTAACATTCATTCCAGAAAGTCCTATCTTCGAGACTTGTCAATTTTACGACTGACTACCATTCCAAGAGTTAGATTCCAAACGATATACTTCAATTCAAATTAACTCAAAAAAGGTTAAGCCCAACACGATGTTTGTATGGTAAGATTATGCTATAACCAAGCTGAGGAGGGGAAATAACCCATATCGTGGAAAAAAGACTAAGTCCAACGTTGATAGAGAAAGGTTAAGACGAACAAAAACGGAGAAAAAAGACTAAGTCCAACGATGACAGAGAAAAAGCCTAAATCCAACACGGTGATAGAGAAAGATTGAGGCGAATAAAGACGGAAAAAAGACTAAGTCCAACGATACTCTCTGCCTGACCCAACGTAAGTAGAGAATATAGTCCATATCGTGGAAAAAAGACTAAGTTCAACACTGGTAGAGAAAGCCTGAGGCGAACGAAGACGGAGAAAAAAAGACTAAGTCCAACGAGGGTCTCTGCCTGAACCACTATGAGAAGGGAGTATAACCCATATCGTGGAAAAAAGCCTAAGTCCAACTGTGATAGAGAAAGATTGAGGCGAACAAAGACGGGAAAAAAGACTAAGTCCAACGATGACAGAGAAAAGCCTAAGTCAAACGATAGTGTCTGCCTGAACCATGTCATTACGACCCGTGCGCACGTGTGTGTAGATGCATTAAGTCCCCTTTTCACAGACCATGGTTAAAAAAAGGATCCCTGCCGCGTCAAAGATGGTGAACATCTATCTCCGATGAAGAAAAAAAGACTAAGTCCAACGATAATCTCTGCCGAACCATATCATTACGATCCGTGCGCGCAGATGCATTAAGGCCCCTTTTCACAGACCATGGATAAAAAGGACCCCAGCCGCGTCAAAGATGGCGGACATCTACTTCTGGTTTGACATTTCGACCGGTCTTTTCTTGAGAGCCATGTCGTGGAAAAAAAGACTAAGTCCAACACGGTGATAGAGAAAGATTGAGGCGAATAAAGACGGAGAAAAAAGACTAAGTCCAACGATACTCTCTACCTGACCCAGCGTAAGTAGGGGAAAATAACCCATATCGTGGAAAAAAGACTAAGTCCAACATTGATAGAGAAAGGTTAAGACGAACAAAGACGGAGAAAAAAGACTAAGTCCAACGGTGTTAGAGAAAGATAGACGAACAAAAGACGGGGAAAAAAGACTAAGCCCAACACGATGTTTGTATGGTAAGGTTATGCTATAACCAAGCTGAGGAAGGGGAAATAACCCATATCGTGGAAAAAAGACTAAGTCCAACGTTGATAGAGAAAGGTTAAGACGAACAAAAGACGGGAAAAAAGACTAAGTCCGACGGTGATAGAGAAAGTTCGAAACGAACAAAAAGACGAAAAAAGACTAAGTCCAACACGGTGATAGAGAAAGACCAAAGCGAGTGAAGATGGTGGCACACCTTCTTTTTCCCCGAGTCAGTCTGTGGTGTCATACGTTTTCAATTCAAATTTTTGGCTGGAAAACGTCTCGACCAATCAAAACGCAGGATCAACCCGAACAAAACATGGTGACACACCATTCTTTGCTAGGAATTCCACTTCCGGTTTCCTCTTTTTGTTTTTACATTTTTGCAGTGGTGTGAGGAGGGGGGGGCAGAAAAAGCGGACATCTACTTCCGGTTTGATATTTTGACCGGTCTTTTGTCTCCCCGGGAGGGTAGACCTCGGACAAAATGGCACTCAGGGAGGGTAGACCTCGGACAAAATGGCACTCAGGGAGGGTAGACCTCGGACAAAACGGATTTTGTCCGAGGTCTACCCTCCTATACTACTCATATACAATAGCAATGATAAACGTAATCATATGAGCCATGCTGTGGAAAAAGGGGGCTTAATGCATCTCCGTGATGCATCATTCCAAGCAAGGCATCACATGATTATGGATCCATAAAATCCATTTTGTCGAACTAACGTCTAAATCGTGAGATAGGCAGGTCTTTTGACACAAAGAAAATTGGTAAACAGCGAAAAGCTTCGGTCCAGGTCAGCCTGCGCGGACTGCGCAGGCTGACCCGGGTCGATAACTTTTCGCAAATACATTAAGCCCCCTTTTCACGGAGCATGGTTCATACGATGACTTGCCTGGCCTAAAGCATCTTTAACTCTCTTTTCCAAGAGTGCCGCTCATTTATGTATCAGACTTTAAAAGCCCAATAACGGCCAAAAGTAAACAATGAAGGTGTTAAAATGAATTTGAGCCATGCCCTGTGAAAAGGGGGCTTAATGCATCTGCGAAAAGTATCGATCCAGGTCAGCCTGCGCAGTCCGCGCAGGCTGACCTGGGCCGAAACTTTTCCCTGTTGGCCACTTTTCTGTATGTCAAAGGACCAGTCGACCTTATGATAAAGTCGGTTGTTAGACAAACGGATTTTATTGATCTGTATTCATAATGATAGATTTTATTGACTTATACAAAGTACATGCTTATCATGACTTGCTGGGCATAATGAATCGTGGAGATGCATTAAACACTGTTTTCCCAGAGTGCCGCCTATTTATGTATCAGACCTTGAAAGGCCCAATAGTGGCCAAAAGAAAATAATGCGGGTGATAAAAATGCTTCCGAATTTAAATTATTTACCTTGGGAAAGTATGAAAATTATTGTGAAGATGACAGTCTGTGACTGTACGATTGGTTTAAATGTTGATCGCAGGCAGAAAAATGGACTCTAAAACCAGGTATAAAGTGAACAAAAGATATGACCAAGTTTTAAAATTCATTTTTTCTGACAGTGAAATTGTTAGTACTAAAAAACTACCGCTTTTGCCACAATAGTTTCTCATATTGAAGTGTAGAATAGCATAACTTAAGCTGATCATCCGGGATGTACGGTGACATTTTTTTCTAAAATTGTCTGTTGTAATATTTCTGAATGTTTTGAGATGATGCTGATGATGATGATGATGATGATGATGACGACGACGACGACGACGATGATGATTATGATGATGATGATAATGATAATAATAATAATAATGATGATGATGATGATGACGACGACGATGATTATGATGATAATAATAATAATAATGATGATGATGATGATGGTGATAAATACCCTCTGCAGTTGTCAAAAAATGCACTAGAATCCAGCACATGAAAATGAAAATCCAAGTTTTGAATGAATATCGTTTCTAACACATCGATTTTTTTTTTTCTTAATGCAGAGAGAAACGTGCCTTTCAAAAACGTCAAAATGTTGACGTAAATATATTAACATTAATATAAAAGTCCCGTTCACCCTTAATGCGCCTCTCACACCTATAGTTGCTTTACGGCCAGTGTAGATCAAGATCAGATTGCACAAAATGTGCAGTCTGATCTTTGATCTACACTGTCCGCTTTGCTGAAATGCTTCTAACAAAAGGAACAGTGAAATTGGCAACTGGTTTGGTTTTTATTTCTAATCTTAAAATGTCTGTTTGGTTTTCTTTTTTTGCGAGCCCTATCTGTAGGCTGAGAGAAAGTTAGCCCGAAGATCTTTTTCACCCGGCGATAAAAAGACTATGATATTGCATTTATTGAAAGTCTATTTCGGTACAGCGAAATTTGTAAAATTAGGGTTAGGATGCAGAGAACGTGCAATCTGATCTTGATTCACATGTCTGTAAATTTAACCTTAATAGGGCGTATGGATGTCGGGGTATATCCTTTTATTACTGATTAATGATGGAAAATGGCGTTCAAACCTCAACCAATACAAACAATCTCGAGTTTTATTGATCATGAGGAAGGAGACTTTTGGAAATATGGTGGAAAACGAAGAAAATACTGGTAACAAGCATTTTCTCCATTCCACACAATGTTTTCTCCCCATTCAAAAAGGAATGTAATCATAGGACTAGCATTTTATTTGTGATCTGCAAATGCTTTGAAGTTGGACGAGTCTAAAATTTTGTCGTCTAGTATAAAATTAAAAAAGTTATATCTTTTGAAATTCTTTCATTATTTGTATTTTAGTCATACTGCCAATCATCCCTTTTCTAATATATTTATTTCAAAACATACGACATACAGATAGGGGATGTTTGGTGTGCATGGTATTTAACGCTTTCCCGAACAAGCCCTGTTTTTCACGTGTCTGCAGTACAAGTCTTTTGAAAACACTGTGGGAAAAGGAGAAATTGCTCGTAACGAGTAATTTCTCCTTTTCCCACAGTGTTTTCTACCCTTTTTGAGACCTTTCTGCCATTTTCATCAAGTTTAAAATTGTCGTCTGCAAACTCTTTCAATTTGGACCTGTCCAAAATTTGTCGTTTGGGAAAGGGTTAACGCTTTCAACATAATTTCAGTTCTCTTGCGGCTGCAAGTGCACCTATCTTTGTTTTACCAGTACTTCGCATAAGGAAATTCCCAATCTATTGGCTGTTTTCCCACTGAAAGAAAAAATGTCGAAACAATGTCCAGCGGTGAGAGAGGAGTGAATCTTGTCGCAATGACTATCATCAATCCTCGGAAAGAAATTGGCCGAGTTGGAGAAACGAACCAGCGACACCGACATCCATCTCTCTCTTTCACTCTCTCTCTCTCCTTCTATCTCTCTCTCTCTCTTTCTCTCTCTCTCTTTCTCTCTCTCTCTCTTTTCTCCCCCTCCCATTTCAAGTCATGCACGATACCGACTGAGGCACTGGGCTCGGTCATACATGTAGGAGGTTTTTGCTGATGAAGATTAAAAAAATAAAAAAACAGGTATAGTTATGGTTTTCGAATTGACAGTTAGTAATTACCAACAGCCACCCATTCTCTCAACTCCCAGATTTGGATTTTTTTTTTATATATATTTTAACAACATTTTTCAAGAGGTTTCCCACAGCTAGGTCTCATTTGACTTCCTATACAATAGAGTAAATTATTACTTTTCTATTTTGTATGTTCAATCGCCGTCTTCAAAGGAAAACTAATTTAATGATATTTCGTGCACTTCCTTTGACCTGTTACGAAACGATCCAGGTTTTTTTTTTAACGTTTTTTGATTAGGGCTTTCTAAAACATCGATGGAAAACGAGAAAATGCTCGTAACCAGCATTTTACGCCTTTTCCACCATATTTTCTAACCGTTTAAAGACAAATTCTAGCGTTTAAGCCAAATTTGATTGCCTGCTGCAAATAGTCTAACTCGAAAGCAGACGGCTAAATTTAGACTCTTTCATATTTATGAGAAGCACTTGCAGACGACAAACTAAATGTTGCTAAAATAACTAGACTTGACATTGAAGGCGTAGAAAGCGTCTTGGAGAAAGGATGAAATTCTGATCGCCATTTTTCTGTTTTCCTCAAAATGTTTTCAAAGCTTTCTATCTCAGCGAAGGGTTCTTGAATTTCATCACCTGGCAAGGAAAAACTCTTGGTTTCATGTAGCCTTTTCGCCCCTTATAGAATGTTAAAGACTGTACAAATACCACAAATATTCCGCAATGTTCCAAGTTTAACTCTTTACCAAACGACAAAAATGTGGACTGGTCCAAACTGAAAGCATTTGCAGACGACAATTGAAATGTGAATAAAATGATGTAATTTGTCTTGGATAGGGTAGAAAACATCGTGGGAAAAGGAGAAAATGCTGGTTACCAGCATTTTCTCCTTTTCCCACGATGTTTTCAATAGGCCTCTTCCTTCAGGGTCGTTAAAATTGGGGATTGTGTGGTAAAGGGTTAATATGACAAATAAAGCTATTTATTTCATGCTTTTCGATAGTTTATCGATAAATAATGGTGGATTATGCTTTGATACTTTAAGGTTGCGACCAGTGAAAAATACCGATTTCGTATTTTCAACTGAAGGCGGAAACAGTAGTTCCCACGCAATAGTTGCCTAGGTAAACAGAGCGTGGCATTCAACCAGGCGGAAATATGACGTCATTATACACGTATTTACCCTATATTTCTCGCGCTTTACGTCATATTGTAATGCGTTGTAATGTGAGGGGGGATACGCCACGGGAATTACCGAAAACAACTGCACTGGATTTTGATGAAAGCACCTACCCCTTCCCCTCCCCCCCTCCCCCCCCAAAAAAAAGGGGTAGATTTTTTTTTTCTTGTAAAAGATGGAACTTTATTCCAACTTGTGAACATCATCGGTAATATTTTCACTCGTGGCTGCGATCTTTCACCGAAAAAAAAACGCCGCCAATTGAAGAGATAGAAAATATGAAATTGGTATTTTTCACTGGTCGTAACCATGAAATATCAAACCGTAATCCACCATTATTTCTCGAAATAAAGCAAAAAATAAACAAAGATAACTGCAGAAATTTGAAATAGTCTTCCTGCATTCGTTTGTTTACTCCTTACCAAACTACAAAATTTTAGACTTGTCCAAATCGAAAGCATTTGCAGACGACAAATTAAAGGTGAACAAATGACAAAACTGATTTGTCCTTAATAGGGTAGTAAACATTGTGGAAAAAGAAGAAAATGCTGGTTACCAGCATTTTCTCCTTTTTCCACAATGTTTTCAAAAAGCTCCTTTTCTAAGGTTCGTTAAAAGTCGGTATTGTGTGGTATCTGTAGCTCTAATTCTCTCAAAGGCTCATCCTATCATTTAGGCAACAAGGAATCAGTCGTTTGCAAAGGTTTTCTATTTGGCAAAGTCCAAAATTATTACATCTGGAAATAATTTAAAAGTTTAACGATACGTCTACACTCGTTTTCAGCCAATTTTTAACCCATTTCATCTTTATTTTGTCAAACTATAATCATTCTTGTATCTTTATACCAAATGTTGCCCCTGACAGTTGCAAGGTGGCATAGATTACAACGGATATGAAATGCATTTCATTTTCTTAGGACCATCAAAGAAATCACTGTTGTGACGTTTCCGGTTTTAAATCGAATATTTCCGATATATGTATATATCCCTTACACAATATATATCGGTGATTTATCCATGTTTACACAACTTACTAAATTTTGAATTATTCTACAGTCTATCAAATTTCTACAGAGTTTTATCTCTCGGGTGGTGAGGGCGTCTTCTATTTGGTGTTGTCTCCGAAATAATTGATGAAAGGAAAAAAAATAATGAAAGTGCAAGACTCTCTCTATATATAAATTAAAGTTCATCTGTAGTTCATATACGAATGAACCATGCTCTGTGAAAAAGGGGCTTAATGCATCGGCGAAAAGTATCGACCCAGGTCAGCCTGCGCAGACTGCGCAGGCTGACCCGGGCCGAAACTTTTCGCTACTGGCAAATGTTCCGTATGCCTAAGGACCATTCTACCTCATGATTCAGTCGGTTCTTGGACATAGTGATTTTTACAGATCCCGAATTATGTGATAACTCATTTTGTATCTTGCATTACGGAGATGCATTCAGCCCCCTTTTCACATAACATGGATCAAATATTTTTAATTAAAGCCTTTACTTTCTTAATAAACAACTAGATCTATATATTATCCAGATATTCTAAGATAAAAGACTTTTTCTCGATAAACAAACAATAATTAAAAGAAAACTCCCGCAGTATTTCTTTTGTTTCATTCTTAGTCGAAAAGAAAAGAATTGCGGATAAAGCCATTTCATTTTATGGCGGTCAGAACATTTCGTGAAATACAGTACAAGGCTTGACAGTTTCGAAGATCAGACTGCACGTTCTGTCTGATCTTGAGCTGTACTGTCCACTGCATAGCATTTAGAAGTGAGCCATGCTCTGTGAAAAGGGGGCTTAATGCATATGCGAAAACTGTCGACCAAGGTCAGCCTTCGCAGTCCGCACAGGTTGACCTGGGTCGAAACCTTTTGTCATTGTTAAATTTTTTGCGCGGCAAAGACCCATGCTGCCTCCAGATTCAGTCGGTTGTTAGAGAACATGGATTCTGTGGATCAATAATTATGTGATTTACTTTCTGGTATAATGCATCACGGAGATGCATCGAACCCCCTTTTGCCAGAGTATGGCTCAATTATGTGATAACTTGCTTGCTATGATACATCACGGAGATGAATTAAATCCCCTTTTGTAAGAATATGATAACTTGCTTGGTAAAATGCATCACAAGGATGCGGTAATTTAAACGTATTGTATTCCACAGAAGTACAATATACATAAACAATACAATACAATCGGTTCACAAATATAATGCTACAGTCACACACGGCCGGATTTCGAACCGGGTCCATACGGAATTAAAACCGTATCGACCCGGTTCCACCCGTATAGACCCGCATCGTAACCCGTGTCAATTCCTGATGGATTCCGGGGGCTACGATACGGCGGAGAAAAATTTTTGGTCATGTTCAAAATTTTTGCACGGATTTCAATACCATATTGATATCCGTATTGACCCGGTTCGAACCGCATTGACCCGCATCGACCCGCTTCAACCCGCAGCGTAAAACCGCATCGACCCTTGTCGTGTACCGCATTGCCTTCATGCAACGGATTTTGACAAGGTTTACAATCGGGTCGATACTGGTCGAAGAGGGTCGACACGGTTCGATAGGGGTTGAAAAGGTTTTAGTTGAAGTAAATTACCCTCCATTCCGGGACTAATCCGGCTCATTTTCACCCGGATCAAGTCCGGTTCGTGACCCGGCCGTATGTGACTGTAGCATCATTCTGCAGAAATGGATTGGAACGAAACCAGAGCTTATAAAGTTCCTCTCCAATTTCCGGTTATTGCATGTATAAAGTACAATATAAGGGATGCGTTAAAACCCCTTTTGCTAGAGCTGGCTCGATAATATGATAACTTGCTTGGTAAAATGCATCGCGGAGATGCATTTTACCCTTTTTGCCAGAGTATAGCCCAATAATGCGTAAGCTTGCTTCGTAGAATGCAGCATGGAAATTTATTAACCCCCCTTTCCCAGAGCATCGTTGAGCTAAACTGTCCTTGGACATACAGAAAACTGGCTAATAGCGAAAAGTTTCGGCCCAGGTCAGCCTGCGCGGACTGCGCAGGCTGACCTGGGTCGATACTTTTCGCAGGTGCATTAAGCCCCCTTTTCACAGAGCATGGCTCATATAAATGGTGCTTCCATGAATTTAAATTTTCCTTTTAACAAATGGATGTTCATCAGAATTTTCTTTCATCTATGTAATTACCTCCCTTTAAATCTTATGTACAAGAAACTGAGGATTAAAGAAAAATACGGACAATATAAGAGAATCTGCGGAATAACGCTCGTCTATCCAAACAAACTGATAAAAGTTTAACGTTTAACAATGACCTTTTCAGGCTACTAGCTTTCGTTTCGATCCTTTTCAAGTAGTTAGATGCTATAAATATGAGCTATGCTGTGTTAAAGGGGGGCTTAATGCATCTGTGGAAAGTATCGACCAAGATCAGCCTGCGCAGTCCGCGGAAGCTGACCTCGGCCAAGACTTCTTGCTATAAGTCATTTTTCTTTATGTCCAAGGACCAGTTTACCTCAAGATTCAGTCGATTTTTAGACAAAATAGATTTCATGGATCCATTATCATGTAATGACTTGCTTGGTATAATGCATATAATCACGCAGTGGCATCAAGCCCCCTTTTGCAAGAGTATGGCTCAAATATGTATGTTATCAATATATGTTAAAATATGTTTATATCAAAGTTTAAAGTGCTGTGAGCTTCAAGAAATACGAGGTTATCAATATAGTCTGCACAAAAAGTTTTTTTTTTTTTCATCATTTTTCTATAAAGCAGTTTTTTTTTAATTTAGATATGCAAATTTATTTTTTATCATTGTAATATAGAGTAGTTTATTTTCTATTTAGATATGAACGGCCCCCTGGCAAAAGCGGGGGGGGGGGGGGGAGGATTTAATGCATCTCCGTGATGCATTATTCCAAACAAGTCATCACATGATTATGAATCTATAAATTTCATTTCGTCTGACAACCAACTGAATTACGAGGTAAACTGATCCTTTGACATGCAGAAAATTGACCAATAGCAAACTGTGTAGACTCAGATCAGCCTGCGCAGGCTGATCTGAACCGATACTTTTTGCAAATGCATTAAAACTCCTTTTCAACAGAGCATGACTCAATACACCATATAAGGCACCAAAGACTTGAAGAAATACAGAAATATGACTATCATTCGTTATTAAGCTAGAAAAAAAATGCATTCTTTGTAAGGTGAGCGACATGGGGCTGCGGGGACCCATTTGGCAAAAGACATCAATTTGCTATATAAGGCACCAAGCATTAGGAGACAAACAGAAGCAAACCAATTGCAAATATGGTCTCTTGCTTCTTTATGGCGGTATTTCTTGGACTAAATGGAGTACGGGGCCAGATCACCTTCAACAATACTGAAATGTATGGAAAAATGGAGCTGGCATTGCGGACTTTGTGTCCAAACGTGGATATATGTAGGCCTAACGACAGCGCATCGGAACCGACTGCTTTCCCAAAGAGCGATCTCGACGGGCAAGGTTCGATTTTCTGCTGTCAAGGTATGTTTTACGAACAGTGATTCGACAGAATACCAACTTGCATTAGCATATAATAATTCGTGTTTACACCATTATTGTAGAAGCTATTTCCGGAGATTTTTTCACCAAACACCCACGTGTTTTAACGACTGTTTGGAAAAAGGCTTTGGAAAACATGGTGAGAAAAGGAGAAAATGCTGGAGACCAGCATTTTCTCCTTTTCCCACAATGTTTTCTACCCTTACAAAACTAAATTCAAGCAGTGGTGTCACGGTCGTTTTGTCGTCTGCCATTGCTTTCAATTTGGACAAATCTAAAATGTTGTTGTATTTAATTGCTAACACGTTCTCTCCTGCTTTCTCGCAACAGACAACTTTCGAAAACATTGCGGCAAAAAAAAAAAATTAAAAAATAATGAATTTAGTAATGAAGGCCACCGTCCCTATATACATATCGCATAATATTACAAAATATATTTTTTTTTTTTACAATTTAGCAATCTATCATTTTGTCGCAATATTTTCACATATATTCATGTATTCTGATTCATATTAACGCTCCGTATTTTTACGGGTGTTGCGTACGCCTTCTGAAGCAATTTTTTTTTTTATAATATATATCAAGGTAGTACTTAAACAACACTCTAGCTCTCACTCGATAAACCTTTCATTAACAGTTTATATTTTTGTTTGATTTTGGGAATACATGTTTAAAACCACGAACCGTGACGTTATCGAGTTAGGTTTATAAATTATCTGGTCACGGTACGTGATTTTAATCCTGTTATCCCAAACATAAACAATACTACTAACTGATAATGAAAGGTTTATCGAGTGAGAGCTATAACTTCGGTTAGGTATTTACGTAGAGTGGCGAAACATGTATAGCAAGAAGAAAATTATCCTCGGCTTTTAGCACTCTTTACGGTACACTCAAATTTTGTACTGGTCCAAACTGAAAGCATTTGCAGACAACAAATGCAATGTACTTTTTTTTTAAATGATGGGATTTGTCTTTGAAAGGGTAGAAAGCATTGCGGGAAAAGGTGAAAATACAAGCATTTCCTCCTTTTCCCACAATGTGTTAAAAAGACTCCTTCCCCAGGTTCGTTATAACATGGACTTATTTGGTAAAAGTTTAATGACAGAAAAAGAATTATTGGAACAAAGTACTGAAAGTACTGACAGACTAGCGAATATGATTGATTGACTGATTGTATGGTGTTTAACCCTATTTTCAACATTATTTTAGTTATATAGCGGCGGCCAGTACACATATCCATGCTTTCCTGGAGTATCTTTTACCAGTACTCCGTACAATATTCTTTCCAAGCCACTGGCTGCTTTCCCACATAACCACCGTCGAAACTTGAGAGAGGAATGAATCCTGTTGCAATGACTATCATCAATCCTCGGAAAGAAATTGGCCAAGCCGGGGATCGAACCAGTGACCTCCTGTTCTCATGTCCTGTATGCTACAGACTGAGCTACCGGGGCTATGCATGCTATTGGTTGACTATAATCCAGGTTAAGTTTAACCATTAACCTGCTAGAAAAATTAAATGAAACTTTCAAGCCAATGGTAAACACCTGAATATTGCTATTTCGAAGTTACATTTTGGAGAAAATATATCCTCTTTTCGGACAGTGTTGATCCAAGAAAAGACTGCACGTTCTGTGCAGTTTGATCTTAATCCACACTGTCCACAAAAGATCACTGAGTCGCGGTGGTACTGGTAAAAGAAACTCCATGAAAGCGTCGATAGGTGCACTGGCCTTCATGATATCACCGAAATAGTGTTGAAAACGGCATTAAACAGCATACAATCAATAAGTCAATATCCAATAGCGCAAGATGTAGTAAACTATTTAACTCTTTACGAAACGAAATTCAAAGCTGTTACAGACCACAAATTAAATGTGGCTAAATTGATGAAACCTGATTCCAAAAGGGCAGAAAACAATGTGGGAAAATGAGAAAATGTTGGTTACCAGGGATTCTTCCCCACTGTCACTAAAATTCCGGATTGTGTGGTAAAGGGTTAATATTCGAGACTAAAATAACAGTTTAACGTAACAATTTAACTGTACACAATGATCTAAATAATGAATGACTGAAGGAATGATAAGGGTTCCCTGTCCAGAGAGAGTTAATGCAACTGGGATTTGCTACAAGTTACCTAGGTGTATCTATTTTTAGTTCATTCATAATGTTACAGTGGTGTAGGAATAATTGATAATAGCCTGCTTTGCATAGGTCACTTAATTTACATATAAGCAAAGATCTTGTACCTTATAAATGACATCTTGTCCACTCTATCACTTTGTAAGAAGACATGTTCAAATTGGAGTGGTAGAAATTTAGTGGTTTTTGTCAAACTTTTCATATATAACAGAATTAGGATTTCTAACAGAAAGAAGTATTTTACTGTGAGGCAGTATTTGGCACCTGTGGGGTTTTTTGTTTACTTTGACTCTGGGTTAATCATGATGCCTATAGATTAGCTTCGCTAGTCTAAAAATCAGCAGTAAAAACTAACAAACACATCTGTCCAACTTTTTACAAACACATCTGTCCAACTTTTTATATAATTACAAGATACTGCTGCCATAATGCTGTAGATGTCCCATAAAACATTTATTCAGTCATTCCATAATGCTGATTACTATATTTTACATTACAACAGGATGTTCGTGTCAAGAAAACTGCCAAGAAAACTTAGACTGCTGTTTTCGCGACGATACAAACGACCAGTTCACCACTAAGGAGTGTCTTTACGTACAAACCCAACCACCTGACCCAAGCATTAAGGATGAAGTGCCAGCTTATCAATTCGTAACATCCGCTCCAAAAGATGGTTGTCATCCCATCATGGCATCTACTCATGCACATGACGGATTAGATCATATGTCGTGCACCGCTGACCCAGTTGCACCATGGGGTAGCCTATTTCCGGTCTATTCTAAAGAACGAGACGAGATCTACGCAAATGCACAATGCGCTCGTTGCCATGGCGTTGTTGACGCGGTATCATGGTACTCGCTGCTTGTTTGTAAAAAAGAGAACGCGGGAAATATTGTAAATAAGTTGCAAGGCATGCAGTCACTTGAACGGTTTACAATGTTTCCAAGTTGCTTTGTCGTCTTTAACTATAGAGATACATCAGTTTTGGCCAACAAGCGTTGCTACATTGACCCAATTTCAACATGTCCGCCTGAAGCCAGTTTTGAACCAATGTCGTTGCCCGATTCTACAAATATGACACACCGAGAGATCGCCAAGGCCTGCGACAGCGGTTTGAATTCTCCGACGTTCGTAGGAGATGCTGTTTACAAGAACGTTTTTTGTGCTCTTTGCAACGGAAAACGGTCAAGCGATACCCTGGCATGCGCAGATGATATAGTCTCGCCCTTTAGAACTTACTTAGCTGCTAAGATGACATTTTTATTAGATCTAAGCTTCTTTCAGAAAGGCACAGGTGGTGCACAAAGACAAACAATCCCGAAAGCCTGCATTCAAGATGGCGATCGACTGGTACGATATATTTTCTCCCGTATTTTTTTTTTTTTTTTTTTTTTAGAATTGTTAGTTCCAACAATCACTCTGGTATCTTTTACGGTATATTGAAATGAATGAAAATGACGTGAAAATCAAGATCAAGATCTCCGGCCGCCTTAGCTCTTTACCATATAATCTCGTATTTTAACGGCCCTGAAAAAAGAAGCTTTTAAAATCAGTGTTGGACAATCTCTGCCCCCCCCCCCCCCCACACACACACACACACACATGTTTCCTACTATTTCAAAAGACAGAAACAGTCTTTTGAGCTTTACTGAATTTGTCGTCTGCAAATGTTTCAGTTTGGACAAGTCTTAAAACTCTCTCGCTTGGAAAAGATTGGGTCTCTTTCCACAAGCCTTAAATCCCCCCCTCCCCCCCCAAGGCTCTTCTTTGGCCTTTGCCTCTTTACCGAACGTACAGAATTTTAGAGCTGTGCAAATTGAACGCATGTACGAACTTCAACTGAAATGAAGCAAAAATGTTGTCAAAGGGCAGACAATACTGATTACTCTCGTTTTCTCGAGATGTTTTCAAAAGCGTCTTCTTAAGGATCGTATAACTCAGATAAAGGTTTAAAAATGTCCAATTGACACCACGGGACGGTTTTGCAAATGGTATCATCACCGATTGACGTCTTTGCTATTCCACCCCTCCCACCGCCCCAGTATTACTGAATTTCGAAATTTAAACTAACACGAGGTCTATCACTAGCTGTTGGCCATGTGCCCTCGTGTGGTCACGGGCACCGAATAGATCACAATGAAATAGCAAGCTGCATTTACTTTAAAGACATGGTCAAGTAATCAGCTGAGTAATGTTTCAGAGCCGCCATTTTATCGGCTCTGATGAAACAAAGAAAGAGAAATGCTTATTTTCAGAAGTTCAGTTTCATGAACAGTCTTGTTGCGGTGGGTCACTAGACATATTTCTGTCATTTATCATAAAATCATTATCATCGTCGTCGCCATCATCATCATCATCATCATCATCATTTTTTAAAGATTAATTTAACAAGAACAGCAATTATTATCATTAATATTATTATTATTATTACTATTAGTGTAAATATTTTTATCATTTTTATCAAAAGGTACCTGGAAGCTGCAGAAGAAAGTTTTGCCCATCGGGACAAATAGTGGATTCCTCAGGGCGCTGTGTTTTCATTGCTATTAGATGGTATGAGGACAAATTCTCGGTAGCCCTGAAGCTGAGATACAAGGCTGCTTCACCAGACATCCTCAACATGCTGCAACAAGAACAAGTGACCACTGTGGACCTTGTAAAGGCCATGTATCAATACCGTTGTCTGCCAGAATATTGGCAGGTCGTGACAATTTTCCACGCTACTCACGGAAATGGTCCGCAAGAGAATCAGTTTATGCTGATACAGGTTGTAACCGACTTTAATATACCAAAGTTACTGTTTCACGATGTCAAAACAATGATTGGCAAGCCATGTCGTCTAGTTCTTAACGGAACAACATTCAGATTTGATCAGTCCTTCTTCGAGTTCCATAGATTCGTTAAAACGGGCGGCCTTTTGAGACCACGATGGACCAATTACATCAATGCCTCCAGCCTATCGCAACCAGTTGAGGAATCATGCCTCCGAGAATGGATTGACATTTCAGGGAAACAATTTAGCCATTTAAGAGGGAGGCTATTTATGTTGTCGGGATTCTTTGTGTGCGATCAAGTCGATTTACAAGAAGAAGAGTACAGTGTACTAGCCAACAATAATATTTTGGTCAGTAACTTGACAAAGCGAGTCCTTTTAGAAGATGAATTTGAGCTCTACCAGGATGAAAATGGGAAATACGCCCGCGTTTGTCTATCAGGTACACTCTTAACCTTAAACAAAGCCAAAAATGGATCTCAAAGGCTCGGAATGAAATTCTTTCTTTGCATCACTTGGTTCATTTTCTTTGTAAAGAGTTTGTTGATTTGGGATTTTCGACACGCTTAGTTTACGACAAACTAGAAAGATACGTACATATATTTAAAACAACAGATACACGGTGTATTGTGAAACCGCTTTACCTTGTCAATACTTTGTTTCCCAGTCAGCAAACCTCGAGTGATCCGTTGATCAAGGCCCTCGGCTGTATAACCCAACTTGATATGCACTTACATGGTACATTTCTTCGCTGGAAATACACCACTGCCGTTCTGAAATCGTAATACTCCACTTAGAAATAGCAACACTCTAGTCACAATTTTCTATCAGAATCTTTCTAAATGAATTTCCGTTGGCAATCAGTTTGCACATTTATTTTCTATCTTCTATCAATTCCGTAGGCATTTTTCAGCAACAGTTTGCTTATCAACGTTTCTGTTGTTGTCGTTGCTAATCGATATACATGGGCACCGCCATGTTTAAGATCAAGCGACTTGAGTATTTCAAAATGGAAACCCCCTTGATACAGACGAGGTTAGATGTAGGTACGGAATCGGCCGAGTTGTGACGAGTGCTTTGTTTCCGTGGCCATGTTCGGTTTTCCGATATTTGCCTAGTTTTAAACGCAGTTCAAATGTGCAATATGTTTGTATAATTAACTAATCTTGTCGCTGTGTCCAAGCCGTAGAGGTTAAGATAACTGGGTACATAATACCGAAGTAAACGCCCTGTAAAACCGTCAATTCATCGAAGATCTATAAATAGTTCACGTAAAAAGACGGAATATTCACTATGTGACAAAAATGTAATCTTGTATATAATATGATAAATATTGTATCACTTTTGTGGCCCAGTTTGAAAAGAAGATGAAAAGTAACCACACTAGCTTATTTTTTTGCGTATTATGGAATTTTTTGTTGTTGTTTTTTCCCCCCTCAATTAGATGTGAGCCATGCTCTGTAAAAAAAGAACTTAATACATCTGCAAAAAGTATCGACCCAGGCTGACCTTGGTCGAATTTTCTTTTTTTTTTATGGTAAATTTTCTGAATGTCCAACAAATTTTCTCTCTCAGGGTTCAGACGGTTGTTTTATACAAAAGTGGATTTTATGGTCATGACATGAATTGCTTGGTATAATGGATCACCCAGATTCCCTTTTGCGGACTGTGTGAGATAAGTGTAGAGACCCCCTTTTGCGGACTGTGTGAGATAAGTGTAGAGACCCCCTTTTGCGGACTGTGTGAGATAAGTGTAGAGACCCCCTTTTGCGGACTGTGTGAGATAAGTGTAGAGACCCCCTTTTGCCAGAGCATGGCTCATATTTTTTTTTTTTTTTTTTTTTTCAAAATCAAATGCTAATCCATCCCATTGTTGGAAAAAGAAGCGATTGCTCTAAAAGACAGTGTGTCTGGAATTTCATGTAAGCTGTACAGTAATGCGTTATTGGGTAACGCTTAAATATATTAACCCTTTGGCTGCTTATCGCGACTCACTGACCTTTTGCGGACAGCGTAGATCAAGATCAGACTGCACAGAAAGTGCAGTCTGATCTTCGATCTACACTGTCCGATGAGGAGATATCTTCCCTCCAAAAATCCTTTTGGAACAGGAAAGTTTTGGGGTTGTATTATCGGCTTGAAAGTTTCATTTCTTTTATTCAGCAGGATAAGGGTTAAGTCACTAATTAGTACAAGAAAAGGTTTATCCCCTATCATGTGGGCCATGCTCTGTGAAAAGGGGGCTTAATGCATTTGCGAACAGTATCGACCCATGTCAGCCTGTGCAGTCGCGCAAGCTGACCTGCGCCGAAACTTTTTGCTTTTGGTAAAATTTCTGCATGTCCAAGAACCAGTGTGTCTCACGATTCAGTGAGGTTGTTATACAAAACAGATTGTATGGATCTATAACACTGTGATGACTTGCTTAGTATCATGCATCACGGAGATGCATTAAGCCCCCTTTTTACAGAGCATGGCTCGTATCTATTAGCTGATGTGTGAATAGGAGACGTGTCGTATCGAACAAATAATGGTAGCAAGCCTTGTATATGGTGTCACAAATCGGTCATCAAATAGGGCGGCAGAGACCCGCACAACAAACATGTCCTCATTTTAAAGCAATCGCACTCGTCACAACTCGGCCGATTCCGTACCTACATCTAACCTCGTCTGTATAAGGGAGGCTTCCATTTTGAACTACCAATCACATGACCTTAAATATGGCGGCGCCCCTTAGATCGCTTAGCAACGACTTGAACAACCACTGTGAAGTTATTCACTTCTATCGATCTGTCGATGAAAGCTCCTAACGGAATTGATAAACCACGCTAAAAATTGAATGTACAAACTGTTTGCCGACTGAAATACTCTTAGAAAGATAACGATAGAAAATTTACTCATGCATTCTTTCTAAAGAGGAGCCTTACAATTTCAATAACGGTAAAGCGGTGTGCTTCCGGAGATGTGCGAAATGTACCGTGTAGGTGCATATCAAGCTACGTGATACAGCCGAGGGATTTGATCACGGGATCACCCGAGGTATGCCGAATGAAGCAATCGCAAATTACTACTGTTCAACCTTTTACTAACCCGATCTCGAGTATTAACAACCCAGAGGAAGCAGCCTTTTGAAAATATTGTGGGAAAAGAAGTGCATGCTGGTATCCAGCATCTTTTCTGTCCTTCCCAAGACAAACTCTATCACTTTATTTACATTTAATTTGTCGTCTGCAAATGCTTTCAAATTGAACTAGTCCAAGAATTTGTCGTTTGGAAAAGGGTAAAGTGAATTATGTACAAAAATGTATTACTCTGTACCTAACGACAGTATTTTTGTTGATTGATTGATTGATTGTATGGTGTTTAAAGCCTTTTACAGCATTTCCTTATTATATTGCGGAGGCCATGGCACATATCCATGCTTTTCTAGAGTTTCTTTTTACCAGTATTCCGCACAATATTCTTTCCATGCCACTGGCTGCTTTCCCATATAATCTTCGTCGAAGCAATGATCAGCAGTGAGAGAGGAATGAATTCTTTCGCAATGACTATCATCAATCCTCGTTAGGAAATTGGCCGAGCTTGAGATTCGAACCAGCGACTCCCTGTTCTCAAGCACTGTACGCTAGCGACTGCGCTACCGTGGCTCGGCGACAATATGTTTGACATGTTCAATTGATTGATTGAGTGGTGTTTTACGCCGCTTTCAACATTGTTTCAGTCATATCACGGCGACAGCTTACATATTCATGTTTTTCCTGGGTTTTACCAGCACTAGGCTAGGGCTCTGAAGTGTCTTGCCCAAGGACACTCCCACGAAAAACCCAGTGGATCCAGTGAGGCTCGAATCGAACCCGGGACCTCCAGGTCACGAGTCCCACACTTTACCACTGAGCCACGCAGGACCCCGGGCATGTTTAAATGCAAGTAGGTGCAGATGACAAATGAAATGTGTCTAAAATAGTGGGAAGTGTCTTTCAGACAGAAGAAAACATTGTGGGGAAAAAAGCTGGTTATCAGAAAAGAAAAAGAAATAAAGAATACAAAAATGTGTGTAACATTTATTAGAAACAGTCTTTAAACCAGTAGTAAAACATCGTGTACAGAGGAGAAATTAACTCTATACTCTTTACCAAGCGGCGAAATTTGAGCCTTGTACAAATTAAAAAGCACAGATCTGCCAACGACAAAAATAAACGTAACTCAATAATTGGAATTTGTTTTGGCTAGACTAGAAAACATCGTGGTAAAAAGGAAAAAATGCTGATTACCAGCATTTTTTCCCTATTCCCACAATGTTTTAAACAGCCTCAAGGTCGTTAAAACTCGAGATTCAGTGGTAAAGTGTTAAACAACCGCTAGTAGAGAAAAGAAATAACAATTTGAACATGTCAAATAACCCTTGACCAAATTTCACTTAATTTTACCGACCCTGGGGGAGAAGGCACGCTAAAATAATATGAAAACAATGTTCAAAAAGGAGACCATGCTGGTAACCAGCATGTTATCCTTTTCACCTGATGTTTTCTACCCTTGCAACTTTTCTAGAGACAAGTTTTTCCATTTAATCCCTCGTCTACCAATGGGTGGAAATTGCACAAATTTGAAATTTTGTAATCGGGTATAGAGATACCTGTAACAAACGTCAAACAATATAGGAAAACATAGACGGCTTTTTATGCGTTAGCACAAACTATGAAACTTTGTTTGGAAACGTTCTATCGTTTGAATTTACACGATACTGTAGTACATTATACGCTCTGGCAAAAGGGGGCAAAATGCATCTCCGTGATCCATGATACCAAGTAAGCCATCACATAACTATGGATCCATGATAGCCATTTTTTTTTTTTTTTTTTTTCAACAACTGAATTAATCAACGAGGCAGACTGGTCCTTGGACATACAGAAAACTGACCAGTAGCGAAAATTTTCGGCCAAGGTCAGCCTGCGCGGACTGCGCAGGCTGACCTTGGTCGATACTTTTCGCAAATGCATTAAACCCCTATTTCACAGGGCCATGATGGCTCATATATTTTTCAGTTACAACTAGGGATGGGACCGAATAATCGAATAATCTTTTAAACGGCCGAATTTACCAATATATAGTTCATATTCAAATATTCTGTTTTACTTTTATACCAGTGTTTTTACCATTTGTCCTGTTAAAGATTTCCAAACAGCGACACGATTCCACACTCTGACACTCAGGTGAAATGGTTACGATGCACATGTTTTATTGGATACCGTTAGATCAACGTGGGGCTAAAGGTGTACCAGTATCCGGGCATTTGAATTTCGGACGACGAAACATAGTTAAAGAATTCTAAAAACGAATATTCGAATATTTTCGAATAATAAAAACGAATATCCAAATACCCTTTTTTTTAATCTGTCCCCGTCCCAAGTAAAGGTGTTTTCAAAAACTTAGGGACAAAAAGAGAGATTAATTATGACAGGCAACCCTTCTTTTTGCCACAATGTGTGTGTGTGTGTGTTTTTTTCTTTTTAAATAATTGGGTTCCGATTTAATCATGGGAAGAAGAATGAGTAAATACACTTTTAGGATAGATATCAAAATCCGATATTTCTGTGTTATCGTATCGGCGCTTTATTATGTTATCGTGCTCTGGCGACCGACCGTGAAGATCAAAATTAAACTACGAAATGGACTTTGCCGCCTGACCTCGGATCTACACTGTCTAAAAATGGTATTTCTGTCTCGATTGACAATGAAAAAGTGAAAACGTCATTTGTTCTATTATTTGCTCACAAAAAAAGAGAAAATCTAAGTTTTTGCGTAATGGTTTAGCTTTCCTCCCCAAACAAATCGAGTAACATAGACAATAAAGCATATTCTTTTTCGTCGTCTTCATTATTTTTCTTCGAGTTCGAACTATCGCGTATAGTTTGGCCAGGTTCATTTGTGATGCTACTTTTTCTTGTATGTTTCATACCGGAATTCAAGTATGTTCCTGGCACGGACGGTACATAATCCTGGAATTTCGACGGATATTTAGGATTTTTACCACTCGACGTCGATTGGCTGTCATCAAACCAGCCAATCGAAGTCCCTGAGTTTTTCTTAAGAAGCCAACTCTCCAGAGGTTGGAAGTATTTCTTAATGGAGTCAGTGCTGATGTCATATCGTCCGGTCATTGTATACAGGGTCTCGTTCCAGGGCTTGGACTTGCCAAATGCCATCATGTTTCTGAAATAAACAGACCATTGTGGTGAACTGAATAGGTATGGTTTGGAAAGTAATCAGTGACTTTGGGAGAATGTTGTATAAAAGTATTGTAACTAGATCAAACATATTTAAGCTACGCTCTGGGCAAAGGGGTTTTTAATGCATCTCCGTGATGCATGATATCGAGCAAGTCATTACATAATTATGGATCAATAAAATTCATTATGTCTGACAACCGACTGAATCATGAGGTAGAATGGTCCTTTGATACACAGAAAATTTACAGAAAGCAAAAAGTATCGATCCAGGTCAGCCTGCGCGGACTGCGCAGGCTGACCTGGGTCGATACTTTTTGCAGGTGCATTAAACTCCCTTTTCGCAGAGCATGGCCCATTTATTTGTAAATATATTACAAAAGAATTGGGACGATAACTAAAGAAAGTTTATGGGGTTCTTCTCTAAAATACAAATGACCTAAACAATACAGGTGATAGAAGGAAAAAGAAAAGAAAGCTGCTAATTGAAACTCCAGGAAAGAGTGGATAGGTGCACTGGGACCGACCGACCGCTTGACCGACCGACCGATCATCCGACCGCCTGACCGCCTACCTGACCGACCGACAGACTGACTGCTTACTGTGACTGCTGACTGACGTTGTTTTCAAAATCATTTCAGTTATATTGTGGTGGCAGTGCACCTATCTGGTGCTTTGCTGGTGTTTCTTACATGCTGTTTCTTTTACCAGCACTTCACACAATATTCTTCCCAAGCCACTGGCTGCTCTCCCAGATAACAATCGCCGAAATAATGATCAGCGGTGAGAGAGGAATGAATCCTGTCGGCATGACTATCATCAATCTTCAAAAGAAATCTACCGAGCTTGGGATTCGTGCCAGCGACCCCCTGCTCTCAGGTCCTGTACACTACCGACTGCGTTACCAGGGCTCGGCTAGTGGCTTAAAAACATCGATGTGTGCACCAGCTGCACGATATTACTGGATTGATGTTGAAAACGGCGGAAAACACAAAACAAAGATATGAGCCATGCTCTTTTAAAAGGGAGTTTAATGTGTCTGCAAAAGCATCGACCCAAGTCAGCCAGTACGCGCAGGCTGACCTGGGTTGAAACATTTTACTATCGGTCACTTTTCTGCATGTCAAAGGACCAGTCTACCTCATGATTCGGTCGGTTGTTAGGCAAAATGGACTTTGTGGGCCCATTATAATATATGATGACTTTATTGGTATGATGCATCACGCATTAAACACCATTTTACCGGAGCGCGGCTCGTATACACTTACTTGAGAAGGGTACCAGCCTCAACAGATCTGTAGAAGTCACATGTATGTAGAGGCTCGTTGTTGTCCAACTGTCCACTGGCGTTACACATCGCTTCGTAAAACTGGAACTGTAGTATGAAACTGACGAAGTAACTGTAAGAGACAGAACAAGAGCACCACATGCAGGTGCCGACGCTCGACTGCAGTTGCTTGTAGAAATAGATTGGTTTTCAGTGAAAATTCTCTAGTCCGAAAAAGAGGCATAACTATGTCAAAAATATTTTGGGGCATAACTGTGTCAAAAATATTTGAGCTATGCTCTGGCAAAAGGGGGCTTAATGCATCTCCTTGATGCATCAAACGAAGCAAGACATCACATAATCACTAATCCGCAAAATTCACTGTGTCTAACAAGCGTAAGTATCATAAGGTAGACTGATCCTTTGCCAAACAGAAAATTGACCAACAGCGAAAAGTTTCGGTTCAGGTTAGCCTGCGCGGACTGCGGACTGAATCGATACTTTTCGCAGATGAATTGTGTCCCCTTTTCATAGAGCATGGCTCATTTTCATGGCTACCTGCTTTACTGGTATGGTTTCCCCTTTTTGATAATTAACAACTATTCTGAGTTGAAGTCTATATCTACGACAATGATAAAGATGTTTTAAGATGTCAAAGATTTCGCACGACGACGATGCAGACAACGGCGCGGTCGACGACATGGCTATGACAATACCTCGACATTTCCTTGAAAATAGTCGAGCTAAAAAGGAGAAAATACATAGAGGATATTTGTTGTTTTCGGTGAAAGATTGAAATTTATTTCATCGAGTAAACATCTTGGGTAATCTAATATTTTCACGAGTGGCTGCGCCACTCGTGAAAATAGTACCGATAATGTTCATGAGATGAAAAGAATTTTTATCTTTCATCGAAAAAAAAAGAATATATATATATTTATATTATATTTGTTTCATGCTTCTAACCCCTTTTTTTTTTAGACTTTCATTAGAATTCAGTACAGCTGTTTTCGGTATTTCCCCGTGGCGTAACCCCTCACATAACAAGCATTACAATAATACGTAAAGCGCGAGAAATGTGGGGTAAATGTGCGTAAGTTACGTCATATTTCCCTCCATTTGAATGGCACGCGCTGACTACCTAGGTAACTAGTGCGCGGGAACTACTGTTTCTGCCTTCAGTTGAAGAGTTAGAAAATGTAAAATCGGTATTTTCACTGGTCGTAACCATGAAATACTAAACCATAACCCACCATTATTTCTCGATAAACTACCGAAAAGCATGAAACAATGGTCACTTCTACCAAAGGGTCAAACTCGGGATTGTGTGGTAAAGAGTTTCAGGTTTTCAAGAAGCAATGGTCGAGAATGATTCATGTAAGTTGCAAGAACGTGTTTCAAATCGATATGAAATAAACATGTTGAATTTTCTAAAAGGCAAAAGTGTAGACTTGAGTATTTCGAGACATACCATATGAACCATGCTCTGTGACAGAGGGGCTTAATGCATCTGCAAAAAGTATCGACCCATGTCAGCCTGCGCAGTCCGCGCAGGCTGACATGGGTCGATACTTTTTGCTATTGATCAATTTTTCTGCTTGTAAAAAGACTATTCTACCTACAGATCCAGTCAACTGTTAGACAAAACGGATTTTATGGATCCAAAATTATGTGATGACTTACTTGGTATAATGCATCACGGAGATGCATTAAACCCCCTTTTGCCAGAGCCTGGCTCATTTGTAGCTGTGTGCAGTTATCTATATCGACCATCTTTTAGACTCTCTGTTGAATAATTCGAGACATACCATATATAAGGTGAGTTGGAGGGTATATGGAACTTCGCCCCGGGGTCAAAATCCTCCTCAGTCCTGTGTACAGGTGGAAAAATACCTTGATACTTTATTCTGAGAAGACAGAAGAAGACAAAAGAAAAGATGACGAATGAAAAGCAATTTTGACGTAAATCTATTTCAAACGTTATGAAAAAAAAAAAAACTCGATTCTAGTGCTCAGTAAAGTACAATTTAATCTCCGATCTTGAATGCATTGTATTTTTTTTTTTGTTGTTGTTTTCATGTACCTTTTGGAAAGTCCGAGTATCGCGATAATCCGAGGTTGTGGTTGTTCATATTCGGGCCTCGGATTATCGGATTATGTATTTGTTTAATGTTTAGCTTCTTTTCTTGCGTTATTTATTTCACCGACTTTTTCAATCAATTAACGATGCTATAGTGAGAAAAGTAGCCATTTATTTCTCCAAAATTGTAGAAATAACAGATAAAGAAAAAATAGCCCCCCATCGATAATATCCTATCAGCTGAAGAGACTGAGAAATAAGTAAAGACCTTCAGATGTTCAGCTACATCAACATATAAATGTTACATGAACATTATGTGCTGCTGTTGCAGAATATCTGAAACAGATTTAACACATTTTTGTTTTTTTACCTATTTCTGCCATTCATATTTAGCCTTTATTCTGTGGTTACAATTTGATGTACATACATATTGCACTAGCTATGTTGTATTTTGGGCCGGAGGCCTAATTGTACAAAATAAAATTTTAGTATTCAGTACTAAGTCAAACCACAGCGGCCAGTGCACCTATCCATGTATTCAGAGGTTTCTTTTACCAGTTCTTTGCAAAACACCGTGTTTAAGCTACTAACTGCTTCAGCATTCCTACATAAACTATCGCCGAAAAATTGTTTATCTGTGAGAGAGGAACGAAATTCTGCTAAAAAAACAACCATCAATCGACGGAAAGAATTCTGCCTAGCCGAGAATCGAGCCTGCAACCCAAATTCTTACCTGAGGTCCCACCAGTGCCTGTTAAAGCTAGTTATATCTACTGTCCCGTCAAATACATCCCACCTCCATTTGTCGATTAGATATCCGAACGGTAGAAATGCTATTTTCGATAGTGCTACCTTCATTAAGAAGTTGATTTGACCTGGAATACACAAAACAAAAATAATATTAATTACAGTCACATACTCGTGTTGTCCGAAGCGTTAAGGTCTGTGCTTATGAGTGTTAGAACTTGAATTTCATCGTATGGCGCTCAAACTTCCATTCTAACATAACACGTAAATTCGGCTCTATAAGCACAGTGCAACGGAAGCGTGGTAGAATCGACCTTATTCTATATTCTCTGTAAAAGTAAGGATTCATCCGCATCCACTTTTCTATATTAAGTATTAACTTAACCCTTTCCCAAACGACAAATTTTGGACTGTTCCAAATTGAAGGAGCTTGCAGACGGCAATTTTAAATTTGATGAAAATGGCAGAAAGGTCTCAAAAAGGGTAGAAAACACTGTGGGAAAAGGAGAAATTGCTCGTTACGAGCAATTTCTCCTTTTCCCACAGTGTTTTCAAAAGACTTGTACTGCAGACACGTGAAAACCAGGGCTTGTCTGGGAAAGGGTTAACTTGTTTTCCGTTTATTAAGAGTGGGTCAAGTTAGAATCGAAATAATCTTCTTTCTGTCGTGGTTTATGGTTCAATAAACCTTGCTTGTGACTTATGAGGCTCATTGAATAAACCACTCGGGCAATAAAATAAACCACTCGGGCTATCGCCCTCGCGGATTATTTATTGTGCCTCATAACTCACAACCGAGGTTTATTGAAAGATAAGCCATGATAGAAAGAAGATTATTTCTTAACCAAACAATCCCGTGTTTAACCACCCTTAGGAAGAACTTAGAATGCCGTTTAAACACTGTGGGAAAAGAAGAAAATGCTGGTCACCATATCCATATCCACTCATCTAAGCCACATATTTAAATTGACATCTGCAAATGCATTAAATAGGGAAAAGCCAACAATTTTGTTATCTGGTGAAGGGTAGATTTCATTTCAGTTGCAATGCAGCAGCCAGTACACCTACCCAACCGTTCCTCAAGTTCTTTTATGAGTAGTGAGTACTTCGCACAACATTTTTTTCCAAGCTACTGGCGGGCAGGTCGTTCATCAGATTGCACGTTCTGTGCAGTATAACCTTGATCTGCACTGTCCGTTAAGACACCTTCAATCACCCTTTGAACATAGAATGCTGACACCTATCCTCACTTAAAGGCCCAATAGCAGCAAAAAAAAAAAACAATGCGTGAGTTAAAATGGATTTAAATTTAAATCAAAACATTTTAAACTATAGAAAAATATTTATGAAGATGACAATATGTTGTTATGTTGGTCGCTGGCATCAAAATGAATTTTAAAATCAGTCAAAAAGTAAACAAAAGATAGAGTAACCTGGCAACTTTTAACCTAGTTTTGAAATTAATTTCTCTGCCAGTAACTAACACATGGACCGACCGTACAATAACAGATTGTCATCTTCACATGAATTTCCTTACTTTTAAATGGTATGATTTAAATTTAAATGGATTTTAACACCCGCTTTATTTACTTTTGGCAGCTAGTGTTACTTTAAATGAATAAATTCAAACTGTTGCCTATTTTCGAAACAACCTCTCTCTCTCTCTCTCTCTCTCTCTCTCTCTCTCTTGTCATCATTACGTTTATCATCCACGGAAAGCCCATCACTTGACTTGGTAACGGTCGGTGAAGTATTCTCTCCCAAACCAATCTCCTTCATATGTTTTTCTGTCATGACAGACAACCCGATCGTGTCCCCTATGGCTTCGTGAAACCCCGAATTAGCCCCGGTCCTGTAGACAGTGGGCTGGTCCTTGTAAGCCATGAAGTATTCAATGTGTCCCATCTCGTGATGTATAACGTCGAAATATTCTGTGTTTACTTTTGTACACATCTTTATCCTGTGAAAAAAAAAATTATATATAATTTGAGCAATGCTCTGTGAAAAGGGGGCTTAATGCATCTGCAAAAAGTACCGACCCAGGTCAGCCTGCGCAGTCCGCGCAGGCTGACCTGGGCCGAAACTTTTTGCTTTTGGTCAATTTTCTGTATGTCAAAGGACCGGTCTACCTCATGATTCAGTCATGTGTTAAAGAAAATGGATATACTGGATCCATAACTGTGTGATGACTCGCATGGTATCATGCATCACGGAGATGCATTAAGTCCCCTTTTGCCAGAGCATGGCTCATTCATGCCAGTATATACATGGAAATTTTCGTGGAAAAAAGTATATAATACCTAAAATTGTCTTATGTCAAAATTTTTAAATTATCCATA
Organism: Tridacna gigas; assembly: GCA_945859785.2. Classification (NCBI taxonomy): domain Eukaryota; kingdom Metazoa; phylum Mollusca; class Bivalvia; order Cardiida; family Cardiidae; genus Tridacna; species Tridacna gigas. The sequence goes on from OX244035.2 coordinate 7,624,286, forward strand.
ATAATGAAAGCACTTGCGGGCAAGGGAGTTCTTGGACGACTGACGACGCCGAAAATGACGCAGACGACGGTTAGACTATGATCAAAGTACAGAAATTCTAAAAGACGAACGAAAGTGGAATAAGCGGCCTTGGTAAAGATAAAACTTGGTTGGTCAATATACAAGGCTAAACTTTTGTCGTCTAGTAAAAGGTTAAAGATCAACAGTCGGCATTTTCAATGTCATTTCCTTTTCTGACAAGTAAATGGCTGTATGCGTGTGTTAAAGTTACCGGAACGACCCTGATCGAACTTACTAACCGGATTGCGCCGGGCCGAACCGATCAAAGATTATAACAGGAGTCCACCGGTTCGTACTACATAACCGGATGGACCATTTTTTTCAGTCTTGTCCAAATTGAAAGCATTTGTAGACGACAATTTCAATGTGGCTCAAATGGTGCAACTTTCCCTTGATAGGGTAGAAAAAATTGTGGGAACAGGAGAAAATACTGGTTACCAGCATTTTTTCCTTATCCCACAATGTTTTCAAAAGTCTTTCTTTCCAGGTTCGTTAAAAGGTGGCATTGTGCGGTAAAGGTTTAATTTGAATAAGCAAATAAAGAACATATCAATTTGACTATTTTACCGTTGAATACTTTCAAAGTTCACTTTTAGATGAACTTTGCATGCTTTTTTAATTTCTAATTGCTTGGGCGAACTCGTAGCTGGACGAGACCTTCAACGAAAAAGCAAGAGGATGAAAGTGGTTGCATTAGGATAAGTAAAGATGAGCCTGATTTGCATAGGTCACTGACTTAATTTACATATAAGGAAACATCTTGAACCTTTTGTTCAGTCCATGACTTGTAAATACACATCGTTTAAATGGGAGTGGTACAGATTTAGAAGTTCATGTCAACACCGACATGTATATTTAACAGAATTTCGATTTCTAACAGAAAGAATTATTTTCTGCGAGGGCAGTGTTTGGTGACAGTGGGATCTGTAGTTTACAGTTGAGTCTGGGTCACGCTCGATGGCATTAGACTAGCATTCGCTAAACCTCGAGGTTTTCTTCGAAAACATTCGAGCTAAAGATAGGAATCTTATATTCAAACCAAAACTGAATACATATGCACTAGTATCTCCCTTTCACCCTCAACCCCTTTACCAGACGAAACAATGGTAGACTTGTCCAAATTGCAGACCCAAAACAAAAAATAAATTTCGTCTTTGTAAGCATATAAAACATTGTGAAAAAATGAGAAAATGCTGGTTACCAGCATTTTCTCATTTTTACACAATGTTTTTAAATGCCGTCTTTCTCAGGGGGATGTTTGATAAGAGGTTTAAACGACAATAAACTCTGCAAACAGAAGGGAGAACTGCCACATAGTTTCACAACCAGTACCGTAACCAGACATACACTCGTAGGCAAATGCGTAACATCGAAAATCCTGTGCATGTTTCTAAATGAAATAAAAATAAAGATTCACAAAATTTCGAATCCACTTATACCAAAAATTAAAATGATGCAGTTTTTTTTTTTTTTCTGTTAAAGGATTACGATTACTTGTATGCACCCGCAAAGCTGATTTTTTTAATTTCAAGAAAGCCTATACATTATATTCGTTTTCTTTCCGGGGGCTTCGCACCCCAGACCGCCCTTTCACATTTGCCCAAGTTCAAAAGAAGGCCCAGTCACGCCCCTGACGTAAATGAAGTAAAACGGTTACCTAAAGTCATTGGCTCGATAAAAGTCCGAGGCAGAAGCATGGCAGACGACATCTCGGTCGGCCGGTCTTACTTTCATAGAATGCTTTTTGAAAATGGCGGTCATTGGAAATAGTCCAATCGACGTATAGAAGTCCTCGGCTAGCTCAAATAATCTATCCACCGAGAAGCCTTGTTCCTGCATTGCTTTGTCGTAATCCGGCTCGTCTATGTCTGGATACGGCTTTACGATGTCGTAAATATTGTTCCATTGTTGAGCCCACATATTTCCTGCAAGTCGTAAAAGCTGAATGAATGTTTTAAAGGCACTACCAGATGACGATTCTGAAGCACAGTGCAAATTGAAAGAATTCGCAGACAGCAAATGAAACGTAGCTCAAATGATTGGTTTTGTCTTTAAAATGATAAACGACACTGTGGGGTAAGGAAGAAATACTGGTCGCCACAATAATTTCGAAAGCCTTATTCCTCAGGTTCGAAAAGTACAGGATTGTTTATTTAAATGTTAAACAGTGGTTGGACGAATGAACAAAAGGTCAACTTTTGAACTCTACATGGAAAATTTGACAGGGTGAATAAAATCAAAGCAGTGAAAGCGCTGCTGAGGTGGGGTGCGTTTAATCCTGCTCGAGTTGAAATCCAGCTGTTGTACCACATAATAAGGCAAGCACCTAGTGCTGCTAGAAAGGTTTGGGTAAAAGCAAGCAGACATTTAAAGTGCTGAGAGGTAGATCTATCTCTCCGATAAATCTCAGAGCAAATTGAAAAGTTCTTCTCTTTTTTTGTGGGGAGGGTGGTTCAAAAGACTGTCAAAATAAAACGACGTGAGAAGTACTATTAAGCAATATCTGGACAAATAAAGCAATCCTATTCGAAGAAATTAGCACAAAAGTTCTCATGATGCTTCTAAGCTTTCCATGGCACTTGGGCGGAACTGATACATAAATGCGTATACTTACGCATGCCTCATGGTAGTCTGTTCTAACACTCTTTTTTTTTTAAATTGTGTTATGATAATGGTGTATTTGTTTACATATTTATCGTCCAAATCCCCTTTGTTAACGTTTTAGTCATGCCTTGATGCCAAAGTGAATGAAATGCTTTCTTAATAGTACTGTTTTTCCAGGTAATAATTTTGTAATGTTAGGTAACCCAGAATCATTTTTTTTTTAGGTTCAATCTCCTACATGGTAAATCTGAGTTGGGATGCTTCGCAACCCACCTCAAAAAGGCAGTCAAGCCATTCGTATTAAAATCTTTTCTGAGTTTCAGTGGACTGTACTTTCAGCCGTCGATAGAGGCCCAGTTTGTATATTTGGCGCGGAAAGTGTGCAATATTTACAAGGTGATCATAATTTTCTTCCGCTAGGAGGCATTTTTCAAAATACGACATGTGCATACAACGTAAGATAATGTTTTGACGGTTTTCTCTACATCTGTATTTATAAACTGTCTATAAAGATTTGCTGTAAGCTTTGGTATTTTTTCTAAAATTATTTTTCTCGTTTGAAATCATTATATATTCAGTAAATCTGGCGCGAAATACAGGCTTGATTTTTTCCACAGACGTATTATTAATTGCCATTTTCCGCTTGCTACTTTTTAGCGGCAGAGTTTTTGAGTTATGAGCACCGCGTATTAATTAGTCCTTTACCGCACAATGCCGACTTTTAACGACCCTGGGAAAAAGGTCTTTTGAAAACATTATGGGAAAAGGAGAAAATGCTGGTAAACAGCATTTTCTCCTTTTCCCTCAATGTTTTCTACCATATCAAAGAAAATTTGCACTATTTGAGCCACACCGAAATTGTCGTCTGCAAATGCTTTCAATGTGGACAAGACTAAAATTTTGTCGTCCGGTAAAGAATTAATGTATATCCTGTACAGAATAGTGATTGTCATAGCAGACTGGTCAATCTTCAAAGAATGTGACATGCGCAAACAAATAAATACTAATTTTCGGGTATGAAAAAAAAGACCAAAATATCGCGAGTTCATTTCCTGTTTTAAGCCAAAGTATAACAATACAGTTGCCAATGTAGATCCAAGATCAGACTGCATTTTCTATAGAGCCTGATCTCAGTCTACATTATCCGCAAAAGAAACTACGAATGTGTATGAGCTCTGAGGGTAAAGTGCCAGTGTAGATCCAAGATCAGACTGCATTTTTCTATGCAGTCTAATCGAGGTCTACACCATCCGCAAAAGAAACTACGAATGTGTATGAGCTCTGACGGTAAAAATGACAAGTGACACCATGAACTGTGTAACAGATGGAGAACATGAGCATAGCTGTTCCTCACTCTATATGGTGACCTAACCCTTAACCCTTTACCACACAATGCCACCTTTTTACGACCCTGGAAAAGAAGCCTTTTGAAAACATTGTGGGAAAAGGAGAAAATGCTGGTAACCAGCATTTTCTCCTTTTCCAACAATGTTTTCTGCTCTGTCAAAGAAAAATTGCACCATTTGAGCCACGTTGAATTTGCCGTCTGCAAATACTTTCAGTTTGGACAAGGCTACAATTTTGTCGTCTGGTAAAGGGTTAGACTGCTAAATAAATGAAATGAAATTTTCAAACCTACAGTGAAAACCCTAATAATGTTATTTCAAACTTACTTTTAGGAACAAAATATCTCCTTATCCGACAGTGTTGATCCAAGATTAGACTGCACGTTCTGTGATCTACACTGTCCGCAAAAGGTCAGTAAGTCGCGCTTACCAGCCTAAGAGTTAAATAGGTTTTGCTGACGGCGTAGTGCAAGACCATACTGCACAGAATCTACAGACTGATCTTGGATCTACACTGTCCGCTATCTAATACTAAATTTGACCAAACTTTTCTTTGGTTGCAATGATGATCTACTTATACCTGGGCCATGCTCTGTAAAAAGGGGATTTATCGCATCTGCAAGAAGTATCGACCCAGGTCAGCCTGCACAGTTCGCGTAGACTAACAGGTGTCCAAACCTTTTTTTTTTTACTATTTGGAGAATTTTATGCATGGCAAAGGACAATTCTACCTCCAGATTCCGTCGCTTGTTAGACTCTGAGAGGACTTTATGGATCCATAATTATGTGATAACTTGCTTGGTATACAGCATGACGCAGATGCATTAAACCCCCATTTGCCAAAGCATGGCTCACACTTTTACTTTCTCCTTATAATCACTGGAAATTTTGAGTTGATTCAGTATAATTGATTGATTGATTGATTGATTGATTGATCGATCGATCGATTGATTGATGGACTGATTGATTGATTGATGGACCGATTGATTGATTGATTCTGCATTTCCCTGCATTATAGATTAAACCGACGAAACAGAAAGACAGTACCGCGCTGTAGAGTTTCAACCGAGAAACTCACGACGGACTTGAGACGTTACGGTGCACAATAAACGTCCAAATATGAATAGAAGTACCGCAAACGTCTCATTACTGAGACTAGGTTTTAACCCGGTTTCAATTGCAGAAAACCGATACGACTGTGGAGCAAAATGAAAAAAAAAAAACCATTTCATGCTGTTTGGTGGTTTATCTAAAAATTATGGTGGATTTCATATTTTCTTACTCTTCAGTTGAAGGCGGAAACAGTCACTAGTTACCTAGGTAAACAGCGCGTGCCATTCAACCTGGGGCAAATATGACGTAATTCACGCGCATTTACCCTATACTTCTGGCGCTTTAAGTAGTATTTTAATGCGTTGTTATGTAAGGGGGTACCCCACGGTGAATTACCGAAAAAAACTGTACTGGATTTTGATTAAAATCCCAACAAAAAAGGGGTTAGAAGCATGAAATAAATAGAATATTTGTTGTTGTTGTTGTTGTTGTTTTTGGTCAAAGATCAAAATTTATTTCGTCGAGTGAACATCATCGGTAATATTTTCGCCAGTGGCGCAGGCACTCGTGAAAATATTACCGATGATGTAAAACATAAACCAAACATCCTCTATACAGTTGCATGTCATTATAACAGGGCCTATATAGGAGAAACGACGTCGTGCCGTCCCCAGTCGGAGGTGGTCGTTGGCCGACTAGAATCTGGAACCAAATTCACAAAGCATTCTAAATTCGATTCTAATTCTAAATTCCAAGATTAGCATTTTGATTGGCTGAGAAGGTCTATCTCAGCCAATCAGAATGCTAGTCTCGGAATTTTGAATCAGAACAATATTTTGAATCGTTGTTGAATTCCGCCCCTCACGATCTGAATTCTTTTAACCTCTCTACCAAACGACAATATTTTAGACTGGTCCGAATTGAAAGCACTTGCAGACGACAAATTTAAATACATAACTGCCTAAATGGAGAGACTTGTCTTTGATAGGGTAGAAGAGATTGTGGGAAAAGAAGAAAATGCTGGTATCCAGCATTTCCTTCTTTTCCCACAATGTTTTCAGGAGGCTACTTTCTCAAGGTCGTTAAAACACGGGACTGTGTGGTAAAGAATAAGATGTCAGACTGGTTACTCCATACCTGTAAGGTGCGCGGGGATTCCACCAAGGCCATAGATGGCGCTGTACTGAGTGTATCTCTTGGCCAGTTTGTCCCTGACGTAGGCGTGCAGTTGTTTGTAGAGCGGCTCTACCTCTTGCCACAGTGTTTCTGCTACCGTTTTAATGTCAACAACATTGTCGAACTGTTCATCAAGCCAGGCCTGACCGTAGTCATGGTAACCTATGTTAAAGGGAGATAATTCGATGTTTTTGTAAAAAGTTAATTTGTTTCTATAAAACAAATTTAAGTTTTGTTAATAATTGTATTAACTCTAGGGCGTTACACACGACTACAGTAACTGTTGTTTTTGCTTTGAATATAAAATAAGCTTTGCCTGCTTTTTGCGAACTATGTCGATCAAGATCGGATGGCTGAGAACAGCAATCTGAGCTTGAATCTACACTGTCTAGCAAATACACCTTTGACACGTCAATATTAAGATTTTTTTTCCCGTTCTTAAAGTTAGATTTTTATTTAGGCCTATGTCAGCGCTGTAAAGGCTGCAGACGCGAATTTTGATAGTATGAACACAATAACCCGCGGATACATGTATCTGTATGCTGATACAAAAGCCGCGTGATAAGTATGAAAGATCTAGTGGAAAGCTGAAATAGAACATATTCTGAGAGGCGTTCATTTTTTTTGGTGATGTTTGTTTCGCGTTTTTTTTTTCCATTTTCAAAAGTATTAGCATCATGATCTGTGAAAAAGGGGCTTAATGGATCTGCAAAAAGTATCGACCCAGGTCAGCCTGCGCAGTCCGCGCAGGCTGACCTGGGCCGAAACTTTTTCCTACTGGTCAATTTTCTGCATCCCAAAGGACCAGCGTACCTCATAATCGACTCGGTTTTTATACAAAATGGATCTTATGGATCCATTATACTATAATGACTTGCTTGGTATCAGTTATTGCGGAGATGCATCAAGCCCCCTTTTGCCAGAGCATGGCTCATTTCATGAATCCCATGGCTATGGCTAACATGTCGAGCAATGTCTATTTTTGCCACAATGTTTTCAAAAGTCGTTTGCTGCGAAACACAAACAGTCGTGTGCAAAGTGGTTTGACTAATTTCATACCGTTATCTGTCGCCCCGATGTTAAGATACTCCACAAAGTATGCATATTTCTCTTTCATGAGTTTACCGGTGACGTCACGCCATCCTACCCACAATGCTTCGAGCTCGTCAGCGTCTCTAGACGTCGCCATTTTTTCTGTGATATTGGGCTCCATTGGGAGGCCATTTACGGTAGCTTTGCTGTATATATCCTGTAGTTCTGTCTGTACAGCGGTTAGTTTTCTGGGTGAAAGAATGAAAAAGATGTATTTCTGGGAAACTCGAGGTGAGTTTGTGGGCTGTTCTGATCCAAGATCGGGGTCCGTATTCACCAAGCATACTTAAGAAAATTCTTTGTCTTATTCTCCAAGATCTACTAAATTTGAAAGACACATAACTTCTGACTGGCTAAACCAAATGCTTTAGCCATTCATCAGTTGTTTTTCTTCCTGAATCTATAAAAAGACTAAAATCGTTTTAAAATGGTTGATGTACATTTTCTTCCGTTCACTTTGTAAAGCAGTGCGTTTTCTTTATGAAAGAGAGAAGTGATTGGGTTTTTTAGCATGTATAAAAACTAAGGTGTTTCTGCGTGCAGTGCAGAGTCCAAGATCAGATGGTGAAGAAAAATAAAATACTATACTTTTTGTTGTAAACATAGATTTCCGGCCCGACATACAACAGTTTGCCATGCTCTGCAAAAAGGGGATTTAAGGCATCTGCCACAAGTATCGACCCAGGTCAGCCTGCGAAAGCCTCACAGGCTGACCTGCGTCGAACCGTTTTTTTTTTTTTTTTGGTTCAATTTTCTGCATGTCCAAGGACAGTCTAACTCATAATTCTGCCGGTTGTTAGACAAAATGGATTTTATGGATCCACGACGATTATGTGATGAATTCCTTGGTGGAATGCATCACAGACATGCATCAAACCTCCTTTTGTCAAAACGCGGCTCATATATGTATAGATCTGTTTTCCAGCTCAATTCGTTATGTAAGAGAGAAAAATGTGCTTCTTGGCTTATCTAGTTGACCTTAACTTTGCACAAGAACGTAAAATTTAACAATCGTCCGTATTGAAAGCATTTGCAGACGACAAATTAACTGCGGCTCAAACGAACGAATATGTCTACGAAAGAGAAGAAAACATTGTGGGAAAAGGAGAAAATGCTGGGAACCAGCATTTTCTCCTTTTCCCACAATGTTTTCAAAAGTCTTCTACAAGGGTTGTGTGGTAAAGTGTTAACCCTTTACCACACAACTCCGACTGTTAACGACCCGAAAAAAAAGCCTTTTGAACACACTGAGGGAAAAGGAGAAAATATTAGTAACCAGTATTTCCTCCTTTTCCCAAATGCTTTCTACCCTTATCAAAACAAATTTCAGTTTTCTGACACATTTATTTTGTCGTCTGCAAATGCTTTCATTTTAGATAGGTCCAAAATTTTGTCGTGTGGTAAAGAGTTGACACATTCTTAAAGGCCCCACAGCTGACATATGTAAACAATTAGGGTTTTGAAATGCATTCAAATTTAAATCATATAACTTAAAGGTATGTAAATTATTGTGAAGATGATAATCTGCTGTTGTACGATACGTCATTGTGTTACTCGCTGGCAGAAAAATGAAATCTAAAACTGGGTTAAAAGTTGCCAGGTCGCCCTATCTTTTGTTTACTTTTTACCGGATTTGAAAATTCATTTTTCTGCCAGGGACTAACACTTGTAACGACTGTATAATAAAAGATTGTAATCTTCTCAATATTTCTCCATACTTTTAAATGGTATTATTCAAATCTAAATGCATTTTACCACCCCATTGTTTACTTTTGGCAGCAATAGGGCCTTTAAAGATCTACAATAAATTACCTACTTTTGATCTACTTCCTGTTTTGGGGTGGTACCCATGGCGATCAGTCGAAGTTGTCTTTGTGCATCAGCAGTCAAGCTGCTATACCTTGCGTCATCTTTGAAGCCACGAGCAATCTCGGAAAGCCGGAGGGAACAGCCGCTAACTTCTACAACCACTTCGTTCAGCTGGAATGGATGGATGGATGGATGTATGTCGATTTATGGTGCATCGACGGAGAAGATCATTCAGTGCAAATCACAAGTGTTAAACGTGATATTAAAAAAAGGATAAAAAGTATGATGTCACTATTTGGGAACTGAATATAAAAAGATTTTGAGAAAAGATGACAGCGAAAAAACGGTTAATGAAAAATGTAAAGAATGATAGGTAACCTTTAAGTGAAAACTTTGAAGCTAATACGTCATTAATATAGAAAAAGTTGATAAAGAGTTTAAGTGTAAGCTCAATTTATAAAATTTCGGGAAAACGGGCAACCTCCAATGGGATAAATTACTTTATTTCATGCTTTCCGGTAGTTTACAGAGAAATAATGGTGGACAATGATTTGGTATTTCATGGTTACGACCAGTGAAAAATACCGATTTTATATTTTCTTCATCTGAAGGCGAAAACAGTAGTTCGCTCGCACTAGTTACCTAGGTAAACCTGAGGGCAATATGACGTAATTTACGTGCATTTACCCTATGTTTCTCACGCTTTGCATAATATAGTAATGCGTTGTTATGTGAGGGGTATGCCATGGGAAATTATAAAAAAAAAAAAAACTTTACTGGATTTTGATGAAAGTACCAACAAAAAGGGATTAGAGGCATGGAATAAATAGAGTATTTGTTCTTTTCGCTGAAAGATCAAAATTGATTTCATCGAGTGAACGTCATCGGTTATATTTTCACGAGTGGCACAGCCACGAGTGAAAATATCACCGATGATGTTCATGAGATGAAATAAATTTCAATCTTTCAACGAAAAAAACAAATATTTTATTTATTTCATGCTTCTGTCCCCTATTTTTTTGTAACTTTCATTGAAATCCTGTACAACTGTTTCGGTAATTCCCCGTGGCGCACCACCTCACTTAACAACGCATTACTATATTACGTCAAGCGCGAGCAATGTAGCTTAAATTACGTCATATTTCCCTCCACTTGAACGGCACGCGCTGATTACCTAGGTAACTAGTGCGCGGGAACTACTGTTTCCGCCTTCAATTGAAGAGCTAGAAAATATGAAGTCGATATTTTCACTGGTCGTAACCATGAAATATCAAACCTTATTATATACCTGTAAGTTTTCCGGGTTAAATACATGCGTCGCACGCTGCTAAAATCACACACGACGGAAAAAAAATCCGTATTCCACTCCGTGGAATACGGTTCCAAATATGGTATGATGACGTCACACTGAATCCACGTGAACACGGCAGCCATTTTGATTGTTTTATATGTTAACACAATGGGCGTGGTGGAAATAATACTAAATAAAATTCATCCGCCATTCATGAAAAAAAGATGTTAACGCCTACTAAACCAATTTTTCTTATAACTATGCTTCGTTTTCGAATAAAATTGTCACTAAATGCATATATTTTGGTTTTTGGTAGTTTAGGTATATAATAAATGGAATATTTTGTTGTAGTGTGTTTCCTGGGGCTTGTATTTACTTCTCGCTGCGTGGGAAAATTTTGATATCGCGCTCGACCTTCGGTCTCGCGCGATATCAAATTTTCCCACGCAGCTCGAAGTAAATACAAGCCCCAGGAAACACACTACAACATAATATTCCGTATATATTCCACCACTATTTCTCGATAAACTACCGAAAAGCATGAAATAAAATAGCACTATCTGGACGCATCTTGATCTTGTATCTGGTATTTCTCACCTTTTGTTGTGTTTCGTTGTTTATATTAGTTTCGAAGTTCCACTCAGAGCTCGCCACATACCAGCTCCAGGCCGCTTCACAGTCGCTCCACAGATGTAAACTTTCGTTAACTATGGCTACATAGTCGGCTGTGGGTTCGATACTTGTTTTGGTCTCGAGCAATGCTTTACATGTGTCCAGCCGTGCCATGATTGTATCCATATCTGGACCCTGATCCGCTGAAAAAATATTTTAACCTTTTACTAGACAATCCTGAGTTTTAACGACCTTGAGCTGGAAGGCTTTAAAAAACATTGTGGGAAAAGGATAAAATGCTGGTAACCAGTATTTTCTTCTTTTCCCAAAATGTTTCCTTTATTATCCTAGAATTTAAATTCATTAGTACCAATGTTGGTTATGTGGTCTGCAGATCATTCGACTATGGAAAGCGTAAAATTTCTTATTTTCGAAAGGTTAAATGGATTTTTTAATCACCTCTCTCTCTCTGTTTTAAACTGAATTAGGTAGATAAAACTAATATTGTTAGTATTAGACAAAATTGTATCAAAGACAGTTCTTAACCATACATATAACATAGGTTTGTGTGAAGATAATTTGTATTTGGGATTCGCTGACAACCCAACCCATCCACCCCTCCACACACACGCACATACACATAGTTCTGCCTAGGGCCAGATTCACCAATCATGCCAAGTTGTATTCCACATCTATTTCAATTCCAACTGAAGAAAGAGACATACTGTCTGATTGGTGAAACCATTTGGTTTTGCCAATCAGATGTTGCCTTCCTTTGAAATTTAAAATACTTGAGAATTACACTATAATCCTGAGTCTATATTCACCAACCATCCTTGAAAACATTCTTAACCTTGTTCTCAAGATTTTTCCTGATTTGAAAGTAATACGATTTCCGATTGGCTTAACCAAATGGTATAGCCAATCAGAAGTTCTGTTACTTTCTAAATCTAGAAGTAGACTAAGAATTCAATTAAGAATAGTTGATGAAATACGGACCCAGAATCTGCATTTCCCAACCATTCTTAATATCAAACTTAGTATATTTCTCAAAAGTTTTCTGATTCTCAATTAATTTATAAATTTCAAAGTAACAGTATTTCTGAATGGCCAATCAGAAATTGCGTCACTTTCTAAATCTTGAATTAGACTAAGAATGCAATATTTCTTATTTCCATAAATGGAACTCTTCGAGTTAAAGGCGCGGTTAGTATATTTCTCAAAAGTTTTCTGATTCTCTATCAATTTATAAATTTCAAAGTAACGGTATTTCTGAATGGCCAATCAGAAATTGCGTCACTTTCTAAATCTTGAATTAGACCAAGAATGCAATATTTCTTATTTCCATAAATGGAACTCTTCGAGTTAAATGCGCGGTTAGTCCTATTACCGGGACTACGCGTAAACAAAAATCAGTGGCAACATACACGAAATGCAGTCAACTGCAACTATCTTTTCAAACGGAGGTACATATCAGTGTGATGCAGTGTCTAATAAGTACAGTCAGGTTTTTATATCTCATTTGGTAATCTCATTACGGGTTTTCCAATGTTTTGTCTGCTTTACGGGCATCGTATCTGACCTAATAAAATCGCGCTGTATCGCGAGACAGGTTCACTTCTTCACCAAATATGCGAAGGAGTGCTAAAAGAGAGATAACACTATTTACTGGAGACAATGAGTACATGGGTCGTGCCCTGGCAAAAGGGGGCTTAATGCATCTCCGTGATGCATAATTCCAAGCAAGTCATCACATAATTATGGATCGATAAAATTTTGTATAAGAACGGACTGATTCATGAGGTACACTGGTCCTTTGACATGCAGAAAATTGACCAATAGCGAAAAGTTTCGGCCCAGACCAGCCTGCGCAGACTGCGCAGGCTGACCTGGGTCGACACTTTTCGCAGATACATTAAGCCCCCTTTTCACACAGCGCGACTCTTATATATTGGTTGGTGAATACGGACCCTGTAAGTTTGCTTTACCTTTGCCACCCTGAGCATTCTCCACTGTTTCTATGTACTCGAGATCATTCATGATGGACTCGACCTCCTTGATATCTTGGACGGTACTCGTGGCCTCGTTACCATGGTTACAATCGTAGATAATCAGGACCGTTAACAGAGAGGCCGCCCAAAGATGACATCCTCCCATCTTTATTTACTTGCACCTGTAATATAGAGTCAAAAAAAATATATATAATTCACTTCAACGGTACTCGTAGCTTCGTTACCATGGTTACAATCGAAAACAACCAGGACCGTTAACAGAGAGGCAGACCAAAGATGACATCCTCCCATCTTTATTCACTCGCACTTGTAAGATTGAGTCAAACAAAAAATAATTATAATTCACTTCGACGGTACTCGTGGCTTCGTTATCATGGTTACAATCGAAAACAACCAGGACCGTCAACAGAGAGGCCGCCCTAAGATGACATCCTCCCATCTTTGTTCACTCGCACCTGTAATATAGAGTACAAAAAATAACTATAGGCCTAGTTGACCTCGACGGTTCGACTGTACTAGTGGCCGCAATACCATGGTTACAAATGAAGATAACCATACATATTAACAGAGAGGTAGTTTAAAAAAAGATGACATCCAATCATCTTTATTCACATTTTGTTCATTTGTAATGAAAAGTAAATCTTTACCATGAATATAATCGAACATAACATAGACATACTTTTTTTTTTTTTTCTCTCTTCTTTCTAAATTTTAAGTCGCAAAGGGGACATAACTTGTCAAAATATTTCAGGGTTACCTATTATTGAATGGGTCCCCATCTTGATATTTAACAACTAGTCCAATTTTGAAGTAAATATCCTCAGTATTAACGGAGATATATAGGATCTGACATAAGCTGGTTTTTGAGATAAATCATTTGCGAGTCTGGAAAACTGTTATGAACCCTAAAGCTGCTAGGCGCGACTCACTGACCTTTTGCGGACAGTGTAGATCAAGATCAGACTGCACAGAACGTTCAGTCTGATCTTAGATCTACACTGTCCGATATGGAGATATTTTTCTCCAAAAATAAGTTTGAAATAATATTATTCGGGTTTTTAGCCTACTGCAGGCTTGAAAGTTTCATTTAACTTATTCAGCAAGATAAGGTTAACTCTTTACCACACAATCCCGACTTTTAACGACCCTGAGGAAGAAGCCTTTTGAAAACATTGTGGGAAAAGGAGAAAATGCTGGTAACCAGCATTTTCTCCTTTTTCCACAATGTTTTCTACTCTTCCCAAAAAAAATTTCAATTTTTGAGTCACATTTATTTTGTCGTCTGCAAATGCTTTCAATTTGGACACGTCTTAAATTTTGTCGTTTGGTAAAGGGTTAAGAACGTCCTTGGCGAGCTTACGAGCTTAATAACATTTTTTTCAGACGAGTTTAATGAAATTTACCTCATTAGCCAACGATTCTTTTTAGATTTTCAGATTCTTTTTATCACATGGATATCTGTATTTCAAGAAGTACATGGATATCGTCGAGTGTCGTTATTCCGTGGGTGTCCTTGAACCGTTGATTTTTGTTTGCATCTCGTAATGCACGTAGTTTGATGGCGTCACACGGTATTTCGGCTTGTAACCCTTAACAATGTTCAAACGTTTTATTGCACCTGAATTTCAGCCAAATGCGAGACACAAACATATAAAAAACAATTAATTATCTTGGTCAATAGAAATTGACACCATTTTTCTTATTTCCAAATAGTGTTCCTCCTCGAAAAACGCAAAGACCTAATACTTTCTGCTTAAACTACAACCGAGCTACCGGAATTAGGTCACGCCATGTTTGCTTAAAAAGTCCGACAACATGTATATTTTTTTTATGCACCATACCTTCAAAACTAATAGATCTTATGTAAGTTATGATTTTTACAGTCCATGTACTATTCTATTTTGTTTCCTTATTCATAACGGAATACGGGTACTCGAGTACCCGAGGCTAATGATTTGATCCATCTACCTTTGCGAAATCAACTATGAATGGGACCTACTCACTGCTTTGACAAGGAGTAAACGTTCGTGACAAAAACATTTCTAAAGAAGCTGACACATAAGTACTTGATTTTAAATCTAGATTTAAAACAAACCTTTGTTTAAACCCCCCCTCCATTATCAGTTTTGAGAGTTTAAAAAAAATGACGTCATATAACAACCAGATGACGTCACAAAATCTACCTCGAACGTGTGTAGGATAAGAAAATTTGTAATGGAAAAAAGAGGGGTATGTAATAAATGATAAAAAGTCAGTTTTCGCACGATGGCGCCGCAGACGACGCGGACGCAGAAGACGACCGGGCTATAGCAATATCGCGTGGTTTTCTTCAAAAATTGCCGAGCCAAAATTTCAAAACCCTTGCTTTACCGAGGAAAAGTGATTTATTATTATAGCACTCAAAACAACTAGCCAAAATTTGAAGTAATCTAAATATCGTCAGTAATGACAAACGATAGATCTACTAACGCGGACGCAAACGACGACAGGGCCCTGGCAATACTTAGATCGGTTACCTCCCCTGATACAGCAAGTGTATAAGGATCGGTACAGGCTACGAAAAACGGGCAGTATTCTGCCCGTCTATTTTTAGAACATCAATATCGCGAGATTAAGGAGATTCAGGGGAGACCACTGTCGCTTAGATTTTTCGAATTTTTGACCGCTGAAATAAGTGAACTATATATACATAGTAAAATTAGTGTTGCACCCCCTGTGTTTTTAACGTGTTTAATTTTCTGGCGTGAATGATATGAAATGGGTTGGAAATTAGAATCTGGCTGCTGTATACAAGAACAAACAAGTCTGTTGTCTCTGAAATGGAATGAACTGAGGTATCCCTTAACCTCATGGCAGCAGCTACTGATCGAGCTGTTTCAACCTCTCGTGAGAGGTGTGAGACAAAGACTGCAAGCTGTTTTGCATGCCCTGGGCGGAAGTACGCAATATTGCCTGATTTTGTGTGTCCATTCTCTGCAAGTCACTTTCAACCTGTCGTAAGTTTTGTTTCCCTGTTTTAACCAAACTTAAACGCTTCTCGTTTTTCTTAAATTTGAAAGCAACATCTTGGCAAAAGATTCCCACTTACCATGAGGTCAAGGGATACCTCAGTTCAGTTCATTTTATGGGCAAAAGACGAGTCTGTTGGTGTATGCAGCAGCCGAATACTAATTTCGACCCAATTTTATCTCATTCATGTCAGAAAATCAAACCCGGTAAAAAACACAGGGGGTGCAACACTAATTTTACTATGTATACATGGCATCACATTTTGATATTGTTTTGATTACTAATTTCAGATTGTGCAAAAAAATCCGCTATGTTAGATACACTGCCAAACTCGAAATGTGTAAGAAGCTCCGATTGGCCATCCAATGATATTCACATAACCCAATGAAAACTGATATCACAATAGCCTGTACCTATTGTAGTATGTATATCTACAACGGGGACCAGTTCATGATAATACATGTATTTCGCGTTTACAGCCGAGCTACAAAGTCAAAACCCCTGACTTTACCGATGAAACATCTAGTTAAATAGCACTCAAAGTTAACTTTATAATTCCCGACGTCAGCCTGAAATTTTATTTCTCCACGAAAATGCTACCTACAAACGAAATTATAATTAAAAAAAAAAACCTCATATAACTGAATTGCACATTCACAATTATGTAAATGAAACATGATTTTTGTACACCGTGGTTCTAACTGCGACATTTAACCCTTTGCGAAACAATCACGTGTTTTAAAGACCCCTGATAAGATAGGCTTTTGAAAACATTGTGGAAAAAGGAGAAAATGCTGGTAACCAGCATTTTCTCCTTTTCCCACCATGTTTTCTATCCTTTTAAGAACAACTCTAATTATTTGTTCGACACTTAATTTGTCGTCTGCAAACACTATGAATTTGGACAAGTTTCAAATTACAGTGTATGTTGTCGGTATAGAGTTAACAAGATTTTCACAGTTTCGTGTTGGTAACTTTAGAATGAGACACGATCTCTATCTACTGAATGACCCCAAAGGCTGTCAATTAACCCTTTACTAAACAACCTCCTGTTTTTACAACCCTTTACTAAACAACCTCTTGTTTTTACAACCGGGTGAGGCTTCTGTAAACATTGAGGGAAAAAGAATAAATGCTAGTGAAAAGTTTTCATCCCTTTTTCCATCATGTTTTCTATCCTTTTTAATGTATATTCCGTCATCTGAGTTCATAAATTTTATTTTGTCGTCTGCAAGCACTCATTATTGACAATTTTGAATTTATTTGTCTTCTGTTAAAGATTTAACACGTGGACTTTGACACGTAGATAGGAAAAATGGATATAAACAAGCAGAAAATGCCTTCTCGTCGGCAAATGCTTTCAATTATTTAGACAAGTCTGAAATTTTGTCGTTTGGTATAGAGTTAAAGGACCACATACTCTCTCAAAACAAGACAGGATGTATTATTAAAATCGAACAATAGAATACAATGGAGTACAACTTTGTGACGTAAATAAATTATATTATTCTATTTATGGTCAATTCGGGTGAACATTCATTCGGTATACCTCGGGTAAATATAGATCAAGCCCCTCGGGTCTCCGAGTTTAATTACGTAGATCTGCATACAATGTATATATACGCACATGTTTACGCCTTGTATTTCTTCGCCGGAAACAGACCGCTTTACTGCTTTGATAAACTTCCACACAAAAAAGTAGGCCTATACGAGTCACGATTTTCAATAAAAAAAAATCAAAGGACTGATAGTCCTGAGAGTCGCCTTGATGGTAATGGGTGAGAAGTGTTCACCCTTTTTTGTTCAAATCCATTAAAAACATTCAAGATAGAAAATAACCTTAAGACAGTATTACATGCAAGCATATTTCTAAGTTGTCATCCTAAAATTACATACATTAATATTAAATTTACATGGAAACATGTGGTGAGAATAAAATTTAGGCACCAGGAAGAGCTTTAAAAAGTTCGAAGTCTCTTACCCCGGGTGACTTCATTTAAAAATGGTTTTCAAAAGGTACAATCAATATAAAACAAGTCATTTCGTTGAAATAACATCCATCGCCGAAAAAATCTTGTTTTGATAATTATAAGAGGTATTGTGTTTTGCATGTATATCGTCTTTTTTTGTTACTAGTGAAAATATACATTAAGCCCCATTTTTCCATGATGCGGCATTTCATTAAATAAAAACAAATACTGATTGCCTGTGGCTTATGATAAATAATGTAAATGTGAAGTGTCATAAAATGTTGTCCAGTAGATGTTGGTCCATAATGGAAGTATACATCAAGCCCCATTTTCCATGATACCGCGTTTTATTAAATAAAAACAAATACTGATCGTCTGTGGCTTATGATAAACGATATAAATATGAAGTTTCATAAAATTGTGTCCAGTAGTTAAAGAGATATTGGTCCATAATGGAAATAAACATCAAGCCCCCTTTTTCCATGACACCGCATTAAGAACAAAAACAAAATAAAACAAGCAGATCGGAAGACATCAAGCCTCCTTTTTCCATAACAAGACATTACATAAAAAAAAAAGTGTATCGGCGGGCTATCATGAGGGGCATGTATAAAGTTTCATTAACTTTCGTTAACGTTTTTAGAACATATCTTTCTGGATGGGCGGAAGATCGGACGGACAGACAACAGGAAAACTATATCCCCCCACCCACCTGAAATTCGGCAGGGCATAATAACTGTCGAAGTTCCATCAATATTTACAGTTCCTCCCCAGCTTAATAATGCCTGTAAAGAATGTGAATAAAAATTAGGCTTCTAGGTTGATAAAAGTGTTTTTCTAGCACAGAATCTGAGTGGCTGAACTTACATGTACATCTTAATTCTTACACATATTGCTAAAACAAACATTCTGAATAATTTCAGTGGAATAGGGCATACATTTTCTCTCCAGAATTAGAACAAGTTGCTTTTGTATGACACAAATTTTCTAAAACTGGACCAAGTGGTTATACATACATCGCTTAACTTAACTAATTTTCCTTTCCAAATACAGGATGCTGGATATGAAATTGGGTATAATTGCTTATACTGTTTCAGGGGCGGTGATTCTGAAATGTTACTAATCAGTTCTGAAGCTTCTGTGAACTTTATAGAAACAGAGCAGAACCACTTGAACAATTATACAAGAGGACCATTTAGGCAACATTAGTATGGAATTCATTTGAACCTTATAGGATCTAGTGACATACGTTTAGACCAAAAATGCCCTTTTGCAACTCACCCATATCGAATCTAAGCAGTCTGACAAAGTTTCATGAATATTGGATCGAACATAAATAGATTCTAAAGCACTATTACGGGTTCGTCTGATTTGACCTAGTGACAACCTTTATCTTTTAACCCCTGGAGACCTATATTCAATTTTGTCAAAAATATTATTGAGACAGTCTGGAAATTTCATGGTCATTGGACCGAAATGTAGCCTCTGCCGCAGTAATCTGCCTGTCCTTTGGAAATAATTTGTTTTTGTTGTCCGGGTTCAAGTTTTGTCCACATTGGACTCTAAGAATGTGGTTGCTACAGCTCAAGAAAAACAATATAACCAGATAGCATGATCATCAGCCTTTTAACTTTGTCTGCGTTTCATAACGTCCCAGGAATTTGCACTGCTTCCATATCAATTGAAAATTGTAGAGATCTACATGTTATATTGCTTTAGTGCAAACTAAATGTTCACGATTCGCTCTATTACCCTTTACAACAATCCTTTATGAGATAACAAACACACCAATACATGTATAGAACTTGTTTTTCGAGTGGGTTAACATTGACTTATTCTATTATACATGTATTTGAATTATAGTGGAGTAAAAAGTCAGGTTCTCAGATTACTGGTTGTTAGAACTGCGTAGTTTCGAGGCGAATTCCCGTGTGAATTCAGATTTTAGCACTTACGAAAGTACCTTGCGTTCTAACACCCGCACTAATAAATTTTTGTTTCATAAATACTAGATCTAGGTTAATCGCACATTGAAAAAAAAAAAACAGCAGACTTTGACAAATTCACTTTGACAAAAACGAAAAACAAACAATTACACATAGTAAACTTGAAAACACTCTCTGCATTCAATGGATCGTTGAAGAACTAAGTCCGTGTACGCTGAAAATAAAGGCCGATTCAGCGACTGATTCATAAATATGTAAATTCATAAAGAATTCCGTGGTGCAAATGACGTTATACGTCACGTGATTACAAGATCTATATTTGTCGCAGAGCTACATTCCAGAAAGCACCTGCTAAGCGATGACTTGGTACAGCCTAGAATGTGCGCATTACATACGCTAATGTACGATCTCTGGTGCACGTAGAATATGGGAGTGCAAAGTATTTAAAGTCTAGAATAAAAAGCTGTGAAGAAGCAAAGTGTAAGAATATGTAAGAAGGCAACGCAACCATTCCAAGTCGTCATAAATTTGTTAAAAAAAATAGCCTGCTGTTAGGAAAAATCTCCATTGAAGGCTTCCATGTTAAGTCGGTATCGCCTTTCTCTTTCCGATCATAGGTTGAGTGTTCAATTGAAATAATACTTACAATTAAGGACAGATTGTAAGATTTAGAGTGTAATTCTAATGGGTAATTATCAAACAATTTTCACCGAGAATTGTACACAATCAGAAGCGTGCCGAAGAAAAGAAGCTTGTAGTCGAATAGTCGAACAGTATCTTTCAGCGTGTCCGAAAACTTGTTTAGGTCACGAGGGCTATTTTAAGATATACACATAATGCGCTATTTTTAGAGATGATGTCTGTGTAAGCGATAGGCTATCGTGTACCCTTGCGGACGAGATGATTGTTTCAAAGGTTTGAACCGTTAAATAGCTCAGTCTCTATAGACATATTCATTATCACAGAGGCACAATTGTAAGTTATTTACAACAGAAAAATACAGGGTTGTTTACCGAATAATTAGAAAACTATGTTTTATCTCGTAAACCGGAACTTGAGACAGGAAGCAGTACAAGGCCGGAGGTATGCTTACGTCACCCCATAGATCAAGATGATAACAATGAGAGCCTGGTTGCTACGCAACCAGGCGACTCAAAAATCAGTCTAATTACATTCCCGTTGAAAATCAGTTTGTTAGTACATTTTTCCCGTTATTTATCAATTTGGATGGAAGTTTTTATTGTAAAGAACTTCACAGTCACAGTCGCCGTCGTTGTTGATGATGATGATGATGATGATGATGATTTAAATGTCCATGCTAGAAGTAATGTGACTGAAATTACTTTTTCCAATGGATTCAAACAACCATCCTTGTTTCAATTATCCATACTAAACAAGTCACTGATTCAAAAGTGATCTTGTGCAAAACTTGTTTCTTGAGGAAACGAGTTGAAATGTTGCCCAAGGCTTCACTCTTTACCACACAATCCCGAGTTTTAACAACCCTGCAAGAGCACTATTTTGAAAACATCGCGGGAAAAGTAGCCAGCATTATCTCCTTTTCACACAATGTTTTCCAACGTTTCATTTAAAAAAAATCAACTCACTTGAGCTTACATCCAAGTTGTCGTCTGCAAATGCTTTCAATTTGGAAGAGTGTAAAATTTTGTTGTTTGGTAAAGTCTGCAAACCTCTCTGTACCAGACGACAAAATTTTACACTTGTCCAAATTGAAAGCATTTGCAGACGATATGTTAGGTGTTAATCAAAGGGTAATCTGTCTTTATAGGGAAAAGGGAAAAAACATCGCGGGAAAAGGGGGAAATGCTGTTTACCAGCATTTTCGCCTTTTCCCACGATGTTTTCAAAAGCCCTTTTTTTCTAGATAGTTGAAACTCGAGATTAATTGGGAAAGGGTTAATTTTAATCCACAAATAAGATAAAATCTTGTAAATAGCGAACATTTCTTGGGGCAACACTTTCTTCCTGGTTTACAAACATTTTCTCCTTTCTCCAAAATGTTTTCAAAAGCCTTTCTTTTTTTTTTTTCTGGGTTTTTGAACAGGGTTCGCTGGTTCGATCCCCGGCTCGGCCAATTTCTTTCCGAGAATTGGTGATAGTCAATGCGATAGGATTCATTCCTCTCTCACCTCTGACCATCGTTTCGACGATGGTTATGTGAGAAAGCAGCCAGTGGCTTGGAAAGAATATTGTGCATGCACTGGTAAAAGAAAATCCAGGAAAGCATGGATAGGTGCACTGGCCGCCTCGATATAGCCGAAATAATTTTGAAAACGGCGTCAAACACAATACAGTCAATTATTCTCTGGCTTTTTGAAACACGGGATTGTTAGGCAACAGGTTAAATGAATCTACGGCATGAGATAAAATCTTTTAAAACAGCGGATGCTCTTGCGGCAACAATGTTTTACTTAATGTTGATTTGAGCTACGCTTCATTTCACTGTTTCCCGGCCTTCAAATCTTTAGAGTTGTCCATACTGAATTCAATTTCAGACGGTACAATTAAAGGCCCAGTGGCGACCAAAACTAAACAATATGGGCGTATAAATACATTAACTTGAATCACACCTTTTAAAAATATGGGAATTGTTGTGAAAATGACAATCTATTATTGTAAGGTCAGTCAAAATATCAGTCTTTGGCAGCAAAATGGATTTAAAGACCAGGTAAAAAGTAGGTTTAAACAATAGATCGAGCGACCTGGAAACTTTTTATTTAGTTTCTTTTTAAATTCATTTTACTCCCAGCGACCAACACTTGGACCGACCCTAAAATAACAAATTGTCATCTTCACAATGATTTCCTTACTTTTAATTGCTATGATTTATATTTAAATGTATTATAACACCCCGCGCTGTTTACTTTTGGCCGCTACTTTAACCCTTTACCAGACGACAAAATTTTAGCCTTGTCTGAATTGAAAGCATTTGCATTTTGCAGACGACAATTTCAATGTGGCTCAAATGGTGCAACTTTCCTTAGATAGAGTAGAAAACATTGTGGGAAAAGGAGAAAATGCTGGTTACCAGCATTTTCTCCTTTTCCCACAATGTTTTCAAAAGGCTTCTTTCACAGGGGCGTCAAAGGCGGCATTGTACGGTAAAGGGTTAACTTTCAAAACCTAACGCGTTTTTTTTAAAGGTCGGGGATCGGTAACTGACGTCATCTCACGCTTTACATCGTTACCAAATGACAACATTTCAGACTGGTCCAAATTCAAAGCAGTCAGTGTAGACCACAAACTAAATGTTGCAAAAATCAGGAAAATTTTCTTTGTAAGGGTAAAAAACATTATGGGAAAGGAAAAAAATACTGGTTACCTGCATTTTCTCCTTTTCCTACATAGTTTTCAAAAGTAGGTCGAAAGTCGCTAGGTTGCTCTGTCTTTTGTTTACGTTTTACCTGGTTTCATTTTTCTGCCAGCGACTTACAATAACAAACTGTCACATTCACGATAATTTCCATACTTTTAAATGGTATGCATTCAATTTAGATACATTTTTGCACCCAACTGTTTACTTTTGGCCGCTATTGGGGCTTTAAGTTGAAGAACTTTCATACGGGATCCCTATATGATGCTATGTATAAAAATATCGAGACACTAGTCCTTACGGCTTTCCTTACAGAAATCTACAGACCATTATAGCTATCCAGTGTTTGACCTTCCTAAAAATAGATCATAGGTCAAGCTATACCAATCATTTAACCATTTACGCATAATCCCGACCTTTAACGACGCTGAGAAAGAAAGCTTTTGAAAATATTGTGGAAAAATAAGAAAATGCTGGTAGCCAACATTTTCTTCTTTTCCCACAATGTTGTCTAATCTTCCAGGGATACATTTCAATTCTTTAGTCACATTTATTCTGTCGTCTGCAAATGCTTTCAATTTGGACAAGTAAAAAATTCTGTCTTTTGGTAAAGAGTTTCAAAGACACTTCGTATTACTCTTGATTCCAATTTAATACGCCGTGTCAATGCCACCTGACTTCCGGTTCCGGAGAAAAATGTTGTTGTTTTTTTAAATAGTTTAATAAAAACGCACGATAGCTCTTTTGATGCACTTTGTGCTCGGATGAACTAAAGCTGAGAAATCGGCCGTCTCTTCATCTGCATTAACCCTGAGAGCGCTTAATAAACTCAAAGTCATATTCAGTCTAAAAATAACACCCAAATACATGCACAATGCTCTATGAAAAGGGGGCTTTATGAATTTGCAAAAAAGTATCGACCAGGTCTGGGCCGAAACTTTTTCCTTTTCGTCAATTTTCTGCATGTCAAAGGACCATGCTACGTTCAGATCCAGTCGATTGTCAGAAAAAAATGGATTTTATGGATCCCAAATTATGTGATGAATTGGTTTGTATAAAGCATCATGGAGATGCAATAAGCCCCCTTTTGCCAAAACATGGATCGTATATAAATGCTATTTGATGGCTGCTTTTGTCTATTTAACGCCAAGCCCCGTAGCTCAGTCGGTGGCGTACAGGACTTGAGAACAGGAGGTCGCTGGTTCGATCCCCGGCTTGGTCAATTTCTTTCCGAGGATTGATGATAGTCATTGAGACAGGATTCATTCCTCTCTCACCGCTGACCATTGTTTCGACGATGGTTATGTGGGAAAGCAGCCAGTGGCTTGGAAAGAATACTGTGCGGAGTACTGGTAAAAAGAAACTCCAGGAAAGCATGGACAGGTGCACTGGCCGCCGCAATATTACTGAAATAATGTTAAAAACGGCGTTAAACACCATACAATCAATCAATTAATTGTCTATTTAACGTTTAAAGATACATCCTTACAGCCAGAGAGAAACAAAAAAAAACCAACACTAAAAACTTGCTAGTGTGTAGAATGGCTTAGAATTTAGTCAGCTGTGTAAACATAGATAAATTACCAATGTAAATGGTGTAAGGGATAGAGAAACTCAAGGGATTTGTCCTTATTTACAACCAGAAACGACAACAGTGATTTCTTTGAAGGCCTCTAGAAAATGAAATGCATTTTCTATCCGTCGTAATCTGTGCAACAAGGTAACCCTCGAGGACAACATTTGGCATGAAGATACAAGAATGATAATAGATTATACTTTCATAAAATAAAGATGACATGGGTTAAAAACTGGTTGAAAACGTGTACAGATCATGCATCTCTAAGCTAAGTGAATTGTAAAGATCAAAGATCAGTCTGCAAGTTTTGTACAGTCTGATCTAGATCTATACTTGCCGCACAAGCAACTATAGATGTGAAAGGCGCTCTAAGGGTTAATCCGAACAAATCTATACACATGTGTCATGAAATGGTATTTAACCTTGGGCTGCTGGGCGCGACTCAAGGACCTTTTGCGGACAGTGTAGATCAAGATCAGACTGCACAGAACGTGCAGTCTGATCTTGGATCTACACTGTCCGATAATGAGATATTTTTTCCTCAAAAAATGACTTTGCAACAGCAAAATTTGAGTTTTTTGCTATCGGCTTGAAAGTTTCATTTTACTTATTATCGGTTTAATCCTTTGCCACAAAATTACGACTTTAAACGACATTGAGAAATAAGCCTTTTTGAAAACATTGTGAGAAAAGGAGAAAATGCTGGTAACCAGCATTTTCTCCTCTTCCCACAATGTTTTCTACCTTTCCCAAAACAAATTTCAATTTTTCAAGTCACATTTATTTTTGTCGTCTGCAAATGCTTTCAATTTGGACTAGTTTTAAATTGTCGTTTGGTAAAGAGTTGAACCCTTTACCACATAATGCCGACTTTTAACGACCTTGAGGAAGGAGCCTTTTGAAAACATTGTGGGAAAAGGAGAAAATTCTGGTAACCAGCATTTTCTCATTTTCCCACAATGTTTTCTATCCTAACAGAGAACAAACTATTGATGAGATAAACAAACTTGGCAAGTTTCACGAAAATCCGACCACAAATGTAGACCAAAACGCATAAACAAGAAAAGGAAATTTTGAACTTCAAATGGCTACTTTTCCCATACTCATTGTCAGAATTTTTTCATGATCAATAGGGTTCAAGCTATTGATAAGATAAACAAACTGTGCAAGTTTCACGAAAATCTGACCACAACTGCAGACTTTATCGTGTAAACAAGAAAGTTAAATGTTGAATTTTAAATGGCTAGTTTTCCCACTGATTGTCAGAATTATTTCAAAATCAATAGGGTTCAAGCTATTGGTGAGATAAACAAACTGTGCAAGTTTCACGAATATCCAACCACAAATGCAGATTTTATCGTATAAACAAGAAATTGAAATTTTGAACTTTAAACGGCTACTTTTCCTACACTGATTGTCAGAATTATTTTTTAAAATCAATAGGGTTCAAACGATTGATGAGATAAACAAATTGTGCAAGTTTCACGAAAATCCGACCACAAATGCGGACTTCATGGCGTAAACAAGAAAAAGACTAACGGACGGACGGACAGACAGAAAGACGGAAAGAAGGACAGACGGACGGACGACGGAAACCACGCCATGACATAAGCTCTGCGGGCTTACAGCCAGTAGAGCTAAAATTCGCATCATTTCAGCCACACTGAAATTGTCGTCTGCAAATGATTTCAGTTTGGACTAGTATAAAGAGCTAGAGTTCATTACGTAACAGGCTGTGATCATACATGTAATTACATAAAAGGGAGATTCACAATACGATGGGGAAGATGGAATGTTGATATACTGAGATTTGTTCTATCGTAGTTGCATTCCCGCCAAACAGGCACCCTGTTATCGTAGTCACTCGTCACAACTCGGCCGATTCCGTACCTACATCTAACTTCGTCCGTATAAAGGAAGCTTCCATTTTGAACTACCAAACGACAAAATAGATGTGAATAACTTCACCGTGGTTGTTCATGTCGTTGCCAAGCGATTTACAGAGGCGCTTCCATGTTTAAGATCATGTGATTGGTAGTTCAAAATGGAAGCCTCCTTTATAAGGTCGGGGTTAGATGTAGGCACGGAATCGGTCGAGTTGTAACGAGAGAGGCTTGCAATACTGGAGTTACTGGTCGAGCTGTGTGTTGCTTTCTTAGTATGTCATATATATAGTTCCTTTGGGAGGTTTGCAAATAGTGTAGAGTATTTTTTCGGCGTAGCTTTTTGAGCTGACTTTTGACCTACTCTTTGGTACTGATAATAAATGAATAAATAGAAATTTGTGATTGGTCCAAAATGTGGGCATGTTTATTTCAAGGGTCCCTGCCACTTTGCTGGCAAATTTACGCCGTATATCTTTATTGAAGTTATTTCTTGTTAAGATTCAGTTTAAAGACACATCCTTACAGTCAGGGAGAGAAAAAAAAAAAAAAAAAAACGCGGTAAAAAATTGATAGACTGAAGAATGGTTCAAAATTTAGCCAGACGTGTAAACATGGATAAATTACCGATACATGTGGTGTAAGGGATAAATACACATATTTGGGAGTTTTTGTTTTAAACCCAGAAACGTCACAACAGTGATTTCTTTGAGGGCCCAAAGAAGATGAAATGCATTTTCTGTCGGTCGTAATCAATGCAACCTTGCAACCGTCAGGGGCAACATTTGGCATAAAGATACCAGAATGATTATAGTTTGATAAAATAAAGATGAAATGGGTTAAAAACTGGCTGAAAACAATTATGTATGGATCTTTAAAACTCACTTCCCACTTCACGAAAAGAAAGAAAAATGAAAATACCCGTAGTTCAATCTAACAGTGATCGGGAAATAGGGAATTAGCGGCCCGCCCCCTGCCCCTCCCCCCCTCCCCGCCCCTACCCCCCTAAATTTTGAGAGGGACCTAAAAACCTAGCCCCTAGGGCCCGTCCCCCCTCCCGTTTCGTCCCTCCCTCCATTGCCTAAGCGCAATATTTTTGTCAACAATCTGGACTGATTTGTCATGATCGCCATCTGTTACACAATCTATTGTCACACTGCAGCCAGTCATATACATAATTGAGCCATACTCTGGCAAAAAGGGGCTTAATGCATCTCCGTGATGCATGATACCGAACAAGTCATCACATGATCTGACATGGATCCGTAAATTTTGTCTAACAACCGACTGAATCATAGGGTAGAGTAGAGTGGACTTGAAAAAAAAAATATATCGACCAATAGCAAACAGTTTCGGCCCGGGTCAGCCTGCGCGGACTGCGCAGGCTGACCTGGGTCGATACTTTTTGCAGATGCATTAAGCCCCCTTTTTCACAGAGCGTGGCTCAGTAGTATGTATTTAGAAAAAGAAACACACAGTAAATAATGCCGCTTTCACTTTGTTTCTCTTTAACCTCTACATGTAGCTCACAACAAAATGTTTGACCATTCCAAGTGCAAAGCATGTGCAAATTACAGAAATATATGTGGCTCAAATACTGGAATTTGCTTAATTAAATGAGATTGAAAACATAGTGGGAAAAGGAGAAAATGCTGATTACCAATATTTTCTCATTTTCCCACAATGTTTTAGAAAGGCCCCAAATGGTCGTGAAAACTCGGGATTGTGTAGTGAAGGGTTAACTCCCTCCCGTACAAAAAAATAAAACTTGAAATAAATTATTGATTGATTGATTGATTGGTTGATTGATTGATGTCTAACGACATTTTCACTATTTTTATTTTACCAGTTCTACGCAAAATATTCTTCCAAAGTCAATGGCTGCTTTCCCACATGACTATCGTCGAAACAATGGTCAGCGGTGAGAGAAAAATGAATCCCGTTGCAATGACTATCATCCATCCTCGAAAAGAAATTGGCCAAGCCGAGGATCGAACAGCACCCCCCCTGTGCTCAAGTCCTGTACGCTACCGACTGAGCTACCTTAACTTGGCTTGGGCTACATTAAAACACGTACAGACTACAAATAAGGTGTGTCTCGAAAGTGGGAATTCGTCTCTGTATTGGTAAAAAACAACGTGGTAAAGTGAAGAAAATGATGGTTTCCAGCATTGTCTCCGTTTTCCACAAAGTTTTCTAAAGCTCTGTCCTTTAGGGTCCTGAAAACACTGGAATTGTTTGGGAAACAAAATTTCTACATGAACCTACTTTTTTAACTGAATCATTGCGAGTCTTACAGTTTTCTGGCAAATCCAAATTTCCTAATTTTCATTTTTTTTTTTCTCTTTTTAACTAGCTTCGGATGTCTTTAACGGTACATCCTTACAGCCGGAAAGAAAAAAAAAAACGCTGTCAAAACTTAAAGGTGTGTAGAATGGCTCAGTTTGGTCAAATGAGTAAACATAGATATATTACCAATATATATGGGTTGGAGAAACTCAAAGGCTTTGTTCTCATTTAAAACCGGAAACTACAACAGTGATTTCTTTGAAGGCCACCAAACAATGAAATGCATTTTCTATCCCTCGTAATCTGTGCAACCTTGTAGTCGTCAGGGGCAACATTTGCCATGGAGATATATGAATATTTATAGTTTCATAAAAATAACGATGAAATAAGTTAAACACTGGCTAAAAACGAGTACAGATGTATCTTTCAACCACAGTAGAATTGCAAAACAGAATGTAAAAACAGTGAGTAGTAAAACACCTTTTCATGTAATGATTTTCAAAAAAGGCTACGTATCACTTAAATGTTCCCCTATACACTACTCCCCCCCCCAAAAAAAAAAAATGAAACTATAAAACTTTCATCCAGAGAAAAACTGTGTGGTAGGTTGTGTTACCTGGACTAAATGATATTTGCAACGCTCAGTGAAAAAGGGGTTTAATGCATGTGGGGGGGAAAAGTGTCGACCCAGGTCAGCCTGCGCAGTCCGCGCAGGCTGACCTGGGCCGACACTTTTCGCTAAAGAGTCAATTTTCTGTATATCCAAGGACCTCAGTTGGTTCTTAAAAAGATAGCCATTATGGATCCATAATTATGTGATAGCCTGCTTGATACAATGTATCACGGAGATGCATTAAGCCCCTTTTGCCAAAATCATGGCTCATATATTGTTTTTAATAATTTAGTAATTACTTAAGAAAAAATACATGTTGTTATAAGAGATTTAGTAATTACTTCCAAAAATTAGTTATTACTTTTAAGTGAATACTTCATTACTTACTAATCACGTAATTACTTTAAGTAATTACTTCATTACGTAGTAATCGCTTTAAGTAATATTCACAAAAAAATAGTACATGCAATAACTGCTAGTAGTTATCCAAATATATCAGGCAGGATCTGGCAAAAGGGGGCTTAATGCATCTCCGTGATGCATGCAACCAAGCAAGTCATCACGTGATCATGGATTCATAAAGTGCATTTTGTCCACCCACCGACTAAATCAGGGGGTACAATGATCTTTGGACTTAAAAGAAAATAGACTAAGAGCAAAAAGTTTCGGCCCAGGTAAGCCTGCGCGGACTGCGCAGGCTGACCTGGGTCGATACTTATTGCAGATGCATTGAGCCCCCTTTTCACAGAGCATGGCTTATAGATTAAGTGATGAGTTCTGACCTTCAAACTGCTAGATAAATTAAATGAAACTTTCCGACCTACAGTAAAAAACTCAAATATTGCAATATCAGTTGTCTTTTTAGGGAATTTATCTCTTTTATCGGGCAGTGTAGATGCAAGATCAGACTTCACGTTCTGTGCAGTCTGATCTTGATCTACATTTGCCGAAAAAGCGCCCTCGGTCGCGCTTAGCAGCCTAAGGGTTAACTCTAGTGCTGTCCCACGCCGTTGTGAAAGTTTGAATTTTACGAAGAGTGTAGACAAATATCAGCCTAGTTATGCAGACTCTAGATCGATTTGTTTGTCTGTAATGTAGTTAACCGCCGTTTTAACAGCTTAGGTCATATCACGGCGGTCAGTGCACCTACGCATATGTTTCCTGGCCTTTTCATACCAGTACTGACAACTTTCTTTCCAAGCCACTGACTACTTTTCTCACATGCATCAGAGGTTAGAGGCGAAAAATCGCCGGAAAGAAAGTCTGCCACAAACGGGTATCGAACCCGCAACCACCCAGTCATGAATCAGATATGCTAACCACTGACTTACCCGACCGGACAGTCTCTAGATTGAGGCAAAGCCTAACAAACAAACCCTGCATACAAGTTGGTAAGGTACAGAGCTGGTAACTCTGCGGTTGCGAGATCGAATCTCGACTTGAAATAGCTTCGTCGTCCACTGCTGAACATTGTTTCTTCAATGTTTTATAAGGGAAAGCAGCTAATGGCTTGGGAAAAAAGCTTTGTCCTCACATGCTACACTCCAGGAACTCAATGATAGATGCACTGGCAGCCGTGCTATAGCCGAAATAAAGCACTGGGTACCAAAACAGTTATAGGCCTATTTGAATATAACCATTATATTTACGATACCCGATACTCCGAAGAGAAAGTAAGGAAATATATTTTACTAAAAAAAGATATACAAAAAAATAGTTTTCAGTACCTAATGGCAATCTACTCCATGGTTGTTTTATTTCTGCGCCATCGTGATTGTTAAGTTAATCGTTTGTACAAAATGTCAAAGCAATCTCCACTACGTCAGCTGTCGCACACCACTGTAAAACGTTTATTTCAAGCTGTCCTAATCATTCGCCGACAACATACAGTCTGTGTGTGTATACTATCTGTAATTATATAAAATAACCCTAAACTGCTAAATAAACAAAATTTTACAGCACCAATGAAAACAAAATGTATCGCGAATTCGAATTTCTTTATTGTCGGAAAACACCACGCCGGTAGTGTAGGTCAACATCAGACTGCACGTTCCTCTGTGCAGTCTGATCTCGATCTACACTGTCTGAAAATGTATTACATCATACCAAACAGCCTAACGTTTAAGTTCCGTATAATATTGTGTATGATTGCACTTTTTTCTGTCGTTTAACAATCAACATATGTGACAGAATATGAGACAAAAATAACATCCGAAAATTGTATACCTCGTAAAGAACACAGATCTACGTGTATGTAAACAGATCTAGTATTTCAACATAAATTTTACTTCGGGGTGTACAAATATAAATACACATCTTTGAAAAGTTTGTGTTAAATCAACCGTGTATATTTTCTATATAAAGTCCGACGGTGTAGATCTAGATCTATTGTTGTTTATTTTACAGGATGATTTAAAACTTTTTGCTGTTTCAAATTATTTTTAGGGGAAAGGTATCTCCACGTTCTGAGCAGTCTGATCATTATCTACACTGTCTGCATAAGGTCTATGAGTCGCGCTCAGCAGCCTAAGGGTTAAAATGTTCTACAATAATTTATCCTTAGTCGATTTTATAGGCCTACACAGAAGGGAACAAATGGCTAAATATTAAGAGAATCAAAAAGACCGAAACAGCAAAGGCAGCAACTTTCTCTCATCCCACCGTGAAATTGAAATTTCAGTACCACGATGAATGTATTCAACTAACCTGATTGGTCAATACTTACTTTTAGCAGCTTGAGTAGTACATGTAGTTAATTCAAAAGCCAAAACTGCTAAGTTTTTGACAGATCAGATTCGTTCAACACGATGGCACTAGAAAAATTATTTGCATTATCTTCAACCAGGTGGCATTTTTCAAATATATCACCTAACTGATATTAGCATCCTGGGTACTGAACCGGACTACTTTTCAAGGCGGTAATCAATACAACGAATTTCGAAAAAAAAAAATACGTTTACTCACTAAAACCTACCTTGTACTATTCATCTAGCCATGGTTAGCTAGTATTTAACCTATGTACCAGCCATTTATAAATATAGCCCAAATAAGCTTGGGAAAAGGTCCCGGTATAAGCCTAACAAGACGGGGACGTTATTTTTGTTGTCAGTCTGTTGCACAAATCCCGGTTTTCCCCATGTCTATATTTAGCAACTGTCTACAGAGATTTGCAGTAAACAATTGGTATTTAAAAAAAATATATATATATATTCTTCTCGTTTGAAATCACTTTTCTTTTTTGAGTAATTTGTAGTGAATACTGACTTGATTTTTCCACAGACGTATTATTTATTGCCCTTTACCGCCTGCATTTTTTAAACGGCAATTTACACATCGCGTATTAATATTTGTCCCGTACAGGACTGCGAAGGCTTCGTAGCAGACAGGTCAAAACTTCGAAGAATATTGACATGCGCAGACAACGAATTTGTCTGCCTCCTAAGTTTTGACCGTTCTGATTCTCATCACCTCTTACCATACAATCCCGACCCTGAGAAAAATGCCGTTTGAGAAATTGTAGGAAAACGAGAAAATACTGATTACCAGCCTTTCTCCTTTTCCCTCAAAGACAGAAATCGTTATTTTAACAATATTTCATTAGTCGTCTGCAGATGTTTTCAATTTGGTCCAGTCCAAAATTTTGTCGTCTGGTGAAGAGATGATACATGCATTCATCCATTTGTTCTCTTCTATATGAGCCACGCTCAGGCATAAGGGGGCTTAATGCATCTCCATGATTCATGATATAAATCAAGCCATCATATTATTATGGATCCATAGTAGTCACATTTTTGTAACAACCGACTGAGTCATGACCTGGAGTGGTACTTGGACATACAGATAGTTGACCCAACAGCGAAAAGCTTCGACCACTAGATCATCCTATGCACACTGTGCAGGCTGACATGGGTGGATTTTATATATATATATATATATATATATAAAAGATGCCCCCTTTTCACACACACACACACACACACACACACACACACACACACACACACATATATATATATATATATATATATATATATATATATATATATATATATATATAAAAGATGCATTAAGCCCCCTTTTCACGGAGCAAGGTTCACATGTATGAGAAAAATACGGACAAGTGATGTCGTGTCACAGAGGGCATAGTTTGAGCCTGTGGGTATAAGGCCGGGGCTCTGTAACCAGTACCTGTACAAAAAGACACACGTAGTAAGTGCGACAGATGTGGTGGTATTTGTCTTTGGACGTGTAAGAAACATTGCTAGAAAAAGAAGAAATGCTGGTAACCAATAATATCTCTTTTTCTCACAACGTTTTATTAAGCCTTAGACTAGTAAGCGCGACCAAATGACCTTTTGCAGACAGCGTAGATCAGATCAGACTGCTGCCCCGAGCCCCCATAGCTCAGTCGGTAGCACACAGGACTTGAGAAAAGGAGGTCGCCGGTCCGATCCCCGCCTCGGCCAATTTCTTTCCCAGGATTGATGATAGTCATTCTGACAGAATTCTTCTCTCACCGCTGACCATTGTTTCGGCGATGGTTATGTGGGAAAGCAGCCAGTGGCTGGGAAAGAAAATTGTGCGTAGTACTGGATAGGTTCACTGACCGCCGCGATATAGCTAAAACAATGTTGAAAATGGCGTTACACACCATAAAATCAATCAAGAAAAAGACATTCACACGAGTAAATGTGGCGGAAATGGTGGTATTTGTCTTTGGAAGTGCAGAAAACATCACGAGACAAATAGGAAATACTGGTAACAAGAAATATCTCCTTTTCTCACAACTTTTTATTCAAAAAGCCAACTTTTCCAGGGTTGCTCAACCCTTAACCAGCTAAATAAGTTAAATGAAATTTTCCAGCCAATGGTAACAAACCCAAATACATGTATTGTTATTCAAAAGTTATCTTCGGGGGTAAATATCTTCTGATCGGACAATGTAAATCCAAGATCAGACTGCACGTTCTGTGCAGT
This sequence comes from Tridacna gigas, assembly GCA_945859785.2. Taxonomy (NCBI): domain Eukaryota; kingdom Metazoa; phylum Mollusca; class Bivalvia; order Cardiida; family Cardiidae; genus Tridacna; species Tridacna gigas. The sequence goes on from OX244035.2 coordinate 7,658,938, forward strand.
TTGATCTCGATCTACACTGGCCCGCAAAATGCACCTGGCTGCCCAAGGGTAAACAATAAGTTATCTTGGGAAGAGTTAAGAGAGGTTAAGGTTTGTTTATTGTTAGATTTTCCAGTTTTCTCGGAAGTCAGTTTATAGTAAATCAAAGGACTCAAAGTCCTGGAAAGCTGATTTGTGGAGTAGCATAAAGATGTAATATTTTTAAATAAAAAAAAATATAACATCACATGCAACACATGTGCAATCATTTTAAAATGGAGTTAGCAAGGGCAGGGAAGGTCAAAATTGTTCTGCCGAGCAGGCCGTGCAGTAATGGTTATTCTATTACTGTTTAAGGAGTGGTAATTTGATCCGTCAATCTTAAGCAGTTTTTTGCTGGTATTAGATTTCGGAATAGATATGTATACACGTGTAGGACAGTATATACGGTGGTGACAATTTTAAGCGAGGTTGAGGTGTATTAGCAAAAATTGAAAGTAGAATGGGAGCAAGCGTGGATGACAGTATATTTGGTTCAGGTCAAACATAACATAGTACAGTGTTCAGGATAACATAGAACAGTGTGAGCGCGCATGCGTCGTTACGCATGATGTCTTTGGTTCCGGTCAGAACGATTGCAGTAAGCGGATTTGCTATACAAATCCGCTAAAAAGCTGACATGGCACGATAGAAGCAGGGAGTCAGTCCCTCTAGTGGTGGTGGGGCAAAAGTCTATCCCACCTCCCCCTCCCCAATCTTTGCAGCAGTTAAATACATTTTGATTTTCTTCTTCATGAATATGAGCAATGCTCTGGTAAAAGGCGGTTAAATGCATCTCTGTAATTCATTTTTCCAAGCAAGACATCACATAATAATGGATAATATCCATTTAATTTGTCGTCTGCAAATGCTTTCAGTTTGGACCAGTTTAGAATTTTGTCGTCTGGTAAAGTGTTCAGAGGGACCTAGGTATGTTTGTTGTCTGGATTTCCAGTTATTCTCGGCAACGGTCTGACTCTTTGACTACCATCTAACTAAAGTCGAATTTTATCGATGTACAAAAGGCAATTCCTCCGTAATTAAATATAATTGAGCCGTGGTCTGTGAAAAAAGGACTTAATGCATTTGCGAAAGGTATCGACCCATGTCAGCCTGCGCGGACTGCGCAGGCTGACATGGGCCGCCGAACTTTCCGCTGTCTTTAAATTTCTGCATGTCAAAGGATAATTCTACTTATGATTCGGTGGGTTGTTTGTCAAAATGGATTTTATGGAACCATAATTAGGTGATGTCTTGCTTGGTATAATGCATTACGGAGATGCGTTAAGCCCCCTTTTGCAAGAGCACGGCTCAATTTTAATTAAAGTTTCAGAACAGGTAGTGGACGGTGTAGATTAAGGATCAGACTGCACGTTCTGTGCAGTCTGATCTTGATCCTTGCCGTCCTCGAAAGCTATTTTAGGTCGTCCAGTTGGCAATAGAAGAGTTAAAGTATAATTGCTGACATTTACAAAATTGAATGTTTATCCATATGTCGCAATAAAAATCTATACGGTTTATTTTTTTTTTTTAGATTTTTTTTTTTTTTTTTTTGATAAATAAAGAAAATGTGGAAGAGTTTTAAGTCCGTCTGTATGTCAGTCCTTTGGTCTGTCTGTCTCTCTGTCTGTCCGTCCGTCCGTCCGTCTGTCTGTCTGTCTGTCGTATATTTATCTCTCATTGTCCCTTAGATTGATTTCGACCAGGGAAGTCACTTAAGTCATTCAAACAAACGAAAATGTTACGTGTTTAGGGTTAGCCTGCGTGCACTGGTAGAATCCATGGCAAAACCCAATTGAAATGTGAATCACCCGTTCAGCCCGCTGCTAGAAGTTATTCAAGGTGCTTTTTGCGGGCAATGTAGATCAAGATCAGACAGTACCGATCTCCGGTAACGCAGAGCGTGCAGTCTGATCTTGGATCTACAAAGTCCTTGGTCCGTATTCGCCACCCATTCTTAAGAACGTTCTTTATCTTATTCTCAAAGATTTTCCAAAATTGAAAGCAACACAACTTCTGATTGGCTAAACCATTTGGTTCGGCCAATCAGAAGGTGTGTTACTTTCAAATCTGGAAAAATCTGAAGAATAAGACTAAGAATGTTTTTAAGAATTGTTGATGAATACGGACCCTGGATCTACAAAGTCCTGGGTCCGTATTCATCAACCATTCTTAAGAACGTTCTTTGTCTTATTCTCAAAGATTGTCCAAAATTAAAAGTAACACAACTTCTGATTGGCTAAACCAAATCCTGATATCGTGAGTTCTTTCCCAGGTCAAAAGAAGTCTGCAATCTCAATACATCTGAGCCATGCTCTGGCAAAGGGGGTTAAATGCATCTTATCGATGCATTATATCAAGAAAGTCATCACAAAATTATTGATCCATGAAATCCATTTAATCTAACACCCGACCAAAATCATTTGGTAGAACGATCCTAAGACATGCAGCAATTTAACCAAAGGCAAAAAGTATCGACCGAGGTCAGCCTGCGCGGACTGCGCAGGCTGACCTGGGTCGATACTTTTTGCATATGCATAAAATCCCCTTTTTCACAGAGCATGGTTCATTTGTATATATGTTTTTCTATCCTATGAAAATGTTCCTTTTTTTATCTGGCAGCTTAAGACATAGTTTAAACCTATCCATTTTATAAGGACAGTATACATAGAGGATCTTATATGAGTGTTTATGTATTATCATTTTTATCAAACAAGTTGACTAAAATGTAAGACGCGAGCGTTGGCGAGCGTCATATACATTTTGGTCAATGAGTTTGATAAAAATGATAATACATAAACACGAATGTGCGATTCTATTTATCACATAAAACTAATGACAGGCAAAAAATTTCCTTCATCATCACCTTTAGCCTATACACCATTTACGGGTCCTTGTTCAAAGTTGTAGTTCGGTTTCAAATGTGTACATACACAAGTAGATAGTTCTTTAACATTTACACCGAAAGTATAATGAAACATTGTCTAGATGGGGCAAGTTCATCTGTTTCCGCAATTTTGTTGATTCAAAAGACGTTCTCTACATTTCTTGGTTTTTATTACACATGAAAATCAAGAACTTTCCACGCGTATACGTCTTAGCAACAATGACGTCATTTTTCCGCGAAACGGCGTAGTCGTACAAATTCCGGCACGAGCTGTGGCTGGTTTCTCCGATTTTTCGGCCTCACGACTAAACACTTATCAGAACCGGGACCCAAAAAACGATAATACACTAGCGTATTATAAAAAATAAGTCGTGGGTTTAATACACTGCCGGAGGAGGTTTTATGTGATAAAATAAATTCTATAGCTTACTCTTTACCAAACTGCAAAATTTTATACTTTATTCAAAATTAAAAACAGTTTCAAACATAAACGTAGCGCGACTAAAAATAATGACATTAAACTTAGAGAGAGTACAAAACACAGTGGGAAAAGGAGAAAATGCTGGTTACCAGCATTTTCTCCTTTTCCCAAAATGTTTCAAATTTCTTTTCTCCCAGGGTCCTTAAAACACTGCGTCGTTCGGTAACGACTTATTGCTCTCGATAATGCTTCGCGCCGCAATGTGTATACATGGATCTCTTGGTCTACAGTGGTCATAAATTGTTCAACTTCAACGATGTTTTCACTTTCGTAGAACTGAATTTGGTAAAAAGAAAGAAGAAAAAAAAGGTAAAATTAAAAACAAAAAATACTTTTTTACAAGAGACAGACGGCGAAAGATGTACATGAATATGAATATTGAAACTGTATTGTGGCTCAATATGATTAGAAATTTTGAAAAGTAACCTCACCAGCGGTTGCCTCTTTTTCCTCATTGTAATACATATTGTTGAATAGTGAGATTTTCAGTTAGATATTTTCTCAAGATAATATGTCCAAGCAGTAGCATGACCTGTATATTTGAGTCATAAGAGTACATGTACCATGAAATAGGCAGACAGGGGTCCGCCGAATAAATACGTTTCACATTTTTAACCAATCGCAAATTACTATTTTTTCATTCGGGTATTTCAGACCGAAGAGCCACTGCATTCAGCCACACCGAAAGGATGAGATGGCCTAATCTTCTGCTCTCTTTTAAGCAACAACATGCGTTTGTCCAATTGTTGTTGTTATTCTTGTTGTTGTTGCTGCTGGTGCTGCCTCTGTCTTCTTTATGCTCAAGACCTTATGAAAAACTACTCACCCATTATTGTTTGTCTGAGAGAAGGAGAAAGTTTCGTTTCAAAGTACTTCCACCATTAGTATCGACTGAGCATTTCGATTCCCCTATCAAGATAACCCAAAAGCAATTTGTGTGTTTATCGTAAAAGAGTTATTTCCCTTTGATCTCGTTTGATCCTGTTCAAGCAACTTATATCTGAGCCATGCTCAAAAAGGGGGGGGGGGGTGTTTACTGAATCACCGCAATGCATTATACCTATGATGTCATCACATAATTCAGGAACCATAAAATCCAGTTTGTCTAGCAACCCGCAGAATCCTGACGTAGAATAGTCTTTTGACATGCAGAAAATTGACGGAAAGCAAAAAGTTTCAACACAGGTTAGCCTGCGAGGACTGCGCAGGTTGACCTGTGTATATAATTTTTGCAGATTCATTAAAGCTCCTCTTCTCAGAGCATGGCTCATTTATTGAAATACTGAACAGAAAGAGAGCAATTATCAGTTTGCCCATTTCCAACCGATGAATATTTTCTAAAATACACTGAATAGTCGCTTCCGGTATTATCGTGGTATTTACAAATTCTGAAATTGAGGCTGAAATGCGTCACCTGGAGTATTTTCTCACGTGAGCATTTGTAGGTCAGATACCGCCAACACACTTTGCAACCTTACCTCGACAAATTTTCCGAAAATGGTATGTTAAATCAAGTTTTTATCCAAATAGTAAGAAAACTTGCCTCTTTGCAAAATCACACTATCCCCTAGATCAAATTGATGACCTTATCAGCGCAACAAAAGCAACATCAGTGTAAGTTCTGTAAGATTTGTTTTCCTGTCACTGAAGTTTATGAAAGAGGTAAGTAAATTTCAGACAAGCTTTTAATGATGATGTCATCGCTTTCCAAATATGGGAATGAAAATAAGAGGCCCTGATTAAATTTTTGACTTGATAATTATAAAAAAAATTGTTCTCAAGGCACTACAAATTATTATTATCATTTTTACTTGTGTTCCCTGTTCTATTGAAATGAGAGAACACACTAGAAATTATCCACTTTTTATCCACGAAGGAGGCCCAAAATGGGTTATTTGGTATTATCTTAAACACAAATGTACGCCTTTTTATTTTTCTCAATTTTTACAGGTGCGCAAAGTAAAACTTCGCTTATGAAATGACAGGGAGAGTTTAATTATATCTATTGCTCAAAATTCTTGATAAAATCGTCTCAAGACTTTGAAAATAACTTAATTTCCATTTGCCAAAGTTTTGAACGTAAATAGGGTGAGCATGTACATCTTCCAGGGCCTCATATGAATGCCACGATAATATCGGTAGTAAGCCTTTTTGAAAGTTGGTCAGTGTTGTCCTCTGCTTTGCCTTGATTAAGAATAGTTAACTGACAAACAGAAAATCAGTTATCGTAGAAATATACACGAAATATCATTGCATGTTTTTGCAACAGAAAAATATCAGGCAAGACGCCATTTTTTCTACACACAGTGGAATGTTTTAGTACCACGATAATAAGATATTCAATCCTAACTAGGTATTCTATTACCTATATAAATTTCTATTTAAAGAAGGTAGACCTACTCATTAATACCTTTGCGATGAAAACAGAGTGGCTATTTAGTATTCTAACATGACACGTGAATTCGGCTCTATAAACACAGTGCAACGGATGCATGGTAAAATCGACGTCATTCTATATTCTATGTAAAGTAATAATTAATCCGCATCTGCTATTGTATACAAAGTATAAACTTAAAATCTTTAAACGAAACGCTAAATTCCCTATCAAAATTTTCTGAACTATCCGGTTTAAACGTTAACTTCAACAAAACTAAAGTTGTTTGGATCGGAAAGAAAAAATACAGATCAGACACCATTAAAACAAAGTGGAAATTAATATGGGGACATGAGAAACTTGAGTTACTAGGTATAACTTTCCACGTAGATATAAACAAAATAATCAATTTGCACTTCCTGCCAAAATTAAATGAAATAGAAAATACAATTAAAAAATGGAATAGACGTATCCTTACACCAATAGGAAAAATTACAGTTTATAAAAAGTTTATTAATTTCAAAAGTGAATCATTTGTTTCTTGCCCTACCAAATCCCCCCGAAAACGTATGTTTACAACTTCAAAATACATTCTATACATACGTTTTGGAAGGCTGTCGTAAGATAAAAAGGTCAATTGTCACAAAAGATTATGAAGACGGTGGACTGAAAATGTTAAACGTTAAAATTTTTATAATTGCTCTAAAAATCACTTGGATCAGGCGGCTGATTAAAAATAATGGTAGATAGGTAAATATTATCAATGAAATAATTGATATTAAAAAATTATGTTTATGCGGAAAAGACTATGTACAAAACTTGATAAATAAAATTACAAATCCATTTTGGATAGACGTGCTCAAAGCACTTTGCCAGTTTATAGATAATGTCAGAATAGACATCACTAACATTCAAGACTGTCCAATATTTTACAATCCAAATATTAAAATTGATAATGAAAGTGTTTATTAAAAAAAGCCATATAAGGCCGGCATTTATTGCATAGGAGATTTATTAGATACCGATAGTTCCTTTTCACGCTTAGACCAAATAAATACAAAATACAACATATCGCTCAATTTTTTAACTTTTCAACAATTAAAAAGCGCAATTGAAAAATATCTAAAAGACTTGTCCTTAAAAAGAGAAAATATTTGTAAACACCATAAACCTATGATACCACCAAAATCTTCAATTAATTCTTAAGGATTCAAAAGGTTAAAAAATTATCTATCGGTATCTTAACAAAAACAACGATCATCCGTTATGTGTTGAAACTTGTGCACAAAAATTGAACGTTAATATAAATCCCGATGAATGGAAACAGATATTTTCTTTACCCTTTTTAATAACAACAGATTCATACATACAATGGTTCCAATACCGAATAATTAACCGTATTCTTGGAACAAATAGTTTGTTGCATAAAATGAAATATATCGACTCTGCAGACTGCACGCTTTGTAATAACGAAAAGGAAACAATAGAACATTTATTTTGGAAATGTCCCAAAGTCCACTCAGTCATTTCAAACTACTTAAAACATTATGGTACCATTTACTCAGATCTCACTGTGAAAAAAATACTTTTTGGATACACTAAAACTTCTACCTACGCAAAAAACGTTCTTCTCATTTTTTTTTAAATTGTACATTTTTAAATGTAGGTCTAGAACACCCACAGTAGCCGGTGTCAGGAATTTTATATCATACAAGAGTAGTATAAGAGGCTAGCCTGGGGACAGCTGGACAAAAGTGTCCCCAGGCTAGCTCCCCTGAGGGAGATTTGTCCCCAGGGTACCTACCCTGGGTAGGCACTCTGGGGACAAATCCGGTCAATTTGGAAAATTTTGGGTCGATTTGGGTAAAAAATGGCATTTTTTGGCATTTTTGCTTCCCCCCCACGTCCCCAGGCTAGCTACCTTGAGGGAGATTTGTCCCCAGAGTACCTACCCTGAGGGTAGGTACTCTGGGGACAATTCCGATCAATTTGGAAAAATTTGGGTGACAATTTGAAAGAAAAAAGATAGATCTTTCATGGTAGATGGTTAGCCCTGAAAAGGGCTGTTTTGTTTGGAGACTGTGTTTTTTATGCACAACCTCCAACTTTCCCACAGGTCGGACATCTGCTTGCCGCTCGTCTTCTGAGGCTTCTCATTTGACTTTCGTCCAAGTTGAACTTTAATGAGAACGGCGGCTCGTCATCATCATCATCCCAACATTCTGTTGTTGGAATGACGAACTCCTTCTTCTTCTCTCTTGTCATCTCCGCCAACTGCCTATCCATCTTCTCTAATTTCAGATGGAGGGTCTCAGCCACCCTCATCAGATTTTTCACGCTCCTCCTGAGATCTTCCATCGTGAAATGAAAATGATGAAATAGAGTCGCCTTTTATAGCTTTTCAGGAGGATTGACCTACTTGTCTCATGACGTTATTTTCTCCTATATTTTCCCGCTTCAGCGTTTCATGTTTTTTGACTCCGAATTAACGTTGACCAATCCATAGCTTTGTTACAATTTCTTGTTCGGGGCAGAAAAACTAGAGTTTGATTATCTTGTGTTTTTTCTGACTATGACTTTTCTGAGTTTATTTCTTCTGAGAGAAAACCTTGACAATTTGAAAAAAGTTCTTTTCTTGGTATTGGGTAGCCCTGAAAAGGGCTGTTTTTGTGTAAAATACACTTTTTAACCTCTCTTTTCTCTATCCATATTTTCCGCTGGATATGGGATCCGTATCAGATGCTCCACTTCATGTTTGATACACCTGATACGTTCTCTTTCTTCTAACCAGTATAGGAATGCGAGGATAATTGTCAATCCAAACATTGCGAATATCGACTTATCTCTACGATAGTTGAGTAGTAAATGGGAGTTTTTTAGTGTTTACATTTGGTAAATGTTGACCAATGCATATTTTGTTACATTTTTTTCTTTAGTGTTTTGAGTTTTAGTTGACAATTTTGAAAGAAAGATCTTTTCATGGTAAATGGTTAGCCCTGAAAAGGGCTTTTTTAGAAGGATTTGATGAATTGTCAAGACCTACAATTCTTCTGGGCGAATTACTGGGATGATTTCACATCCGCAGAATTCACAGCAAACTGTAGATCCTTCATCATCATCAAAAAATCCTTCATCTGGATCTGGACAATTATGCTTCTGACCAAGATAGTCCAGGAGTGTAAAGCATTTTCCACACTCTATCTGACATCTGTTTGCACAGTGAGGGCAGAGAAGAATCTGAACCATGCTGAAGCATTTATGTTTTTTGTGAGAAAAAACATTGCCCTTATATAGTTCACAACATGGATTGGCCTACTTGTCTCATGTTTTTTAACTCCGAATTAACGTTGATCAATCCATAGCTTTGTTACAATTTCTTGTTCGGGATAGAAAAAATAGAGTTTGATTATCTTGTGTTTTTTCTGACTATGGCTTTTTTCTGAGTTTAATTCTTCTGAGAGAAAGAATTGACAATTTGAAAAAGTTCTTTTCTTGGTAAATGGTTAGCCCTGAAAAGGGCTGTTTTGTTTTTTAGTGGTTGTGATTTTTTCAACTTCTAATGACAGCAACCGAAATTCGCCTGGCAGACGGGACATACTCCAACTCTTTTTGTGATCGTCATTACTCCGTTATTGAAAGTTATCTTTCTCCCAAATTTGACATCAACTAAAATAATATCAGGTGTTGTCTTTAAGAATAGCTGAACTAATCTTTCACCGAGATCTTTGTACGGTTGTGATATACGGTGTAGTTGTACGGGCTGAGTGTTTAGTAGCAATATCTGCTGTCCGACATCTAGATAGTCTTTGAGAGTCTCACGCAGTTGATGATTGATTTCCTCCATATTGTTTTGTTCCATATTGATTTTTTAACTCCCGAACTGGTCAAGAGCTGAGAGTCGAATGATGAATGTATTGGGAAATATCAGGCTTTCTTTATACGTTAGCAGGAGGATTGAAAAATAAGAGCGCGGACCTGGTGGAAAGCATATACATTTTTTTCCCAACTACGTTTTCATGCTAATATAGTAAAAAAGTTATGACTCGTAGCATGGGGAAAAAATGTAAGCAGATTGGAGTCTTTTTGGAAAAACAGAATGAAAAAACTCGACTGTTTTTGAACTTTTTTATTGAACAGAACTGAAACAATGAACATATTTACAATAAACTTAAAAAGACAAAAAATGAACATAATATCAATAAACTGTTAACAATAAAAATCATTTTTGAAAATGTTTTTTCACTGTTTGTGGGGAGAAGTCTCTGAAATTTTCTTGTATAGATTTCCGTAGTGTTGATTAAACCACAATGATACATTTCGATCGTTTCGATGGTGTTCCGTTGAGAGAAATTTCTGTTGAAGATATTTCTGTATATTATATCCTCTAGCAACAGCATCCAATGCGAAGATACAGTAAATTCCGCAAACTTTACCCTGTAGACTCTGAAGAGTTTGTCGATTGTATCTCCACGAATAAGAATGATTGTCTAAAAAGTTAATAATTTCTGGCTCAAGTGGTGGTAGGCCGTAGGGATCAAAGTATAGTACATTGCCATTATTGTCAAATATCACGGCTACCCAGTGTTCTCCTGAACCGGTTGATTTCTCTGTGTTCACAATGTAGGCTTTCACATGATTGGGTTTTTGTCGAGGTAACTGATCTTTTGCACAGACTTTTGCCTGTAGATTTTTTATCCATGTTCCATGATCCAATATGTATTGAATTTCAGAAGTATACATTTTTCTAATCACTTTTCCAGGCTTGTTTTACTTTGTCACACCAATATTTTAAGAACGACTCCGTGATATCAGATAGAATGTTTTGTTTTATATTTCGCCAAAATCTGTAGGCTTCCACATAGTCAGTTTCATCGAGTTTCATTTCTATGAGTTCAGGATACCATTTTTTCATGATTCTGTATGGATTTAATTCCTTCATGGCTTGTTCTATGAACATATCTGTATGTTCTTGTCTATCCTTGAATAAACATAGTTCATGCTGTATTTGACTGGGATGATCCACTTGACATCCGTAACACTCGTTGTGAACTTCACTGGCTATTAGATTTTGTAGTTCTTTAATCATATGTTTTTCAAAGCTGTTGTGAATGTCATTTTTCCGAGTAGAAAGACACTCTGAGGTGGAATATTTCACTTTTTCTGCTTCTTTTCTCAGTGAAATAGCAAATCTGACTCCCGACATTGTATATTAGTCCTGAAAAGGACTGTTTTTTCTGATATATCTTTCAAAAGTTGATTAGTCCTGAAAAGGACTGTTTTTCGATATTATATTCTTTAGTCCTGATAAGGACTGTTTTTTGTGAAAGCTATCTTTTTTCTGTTGATTTTTCAGGATTAATAATCTGTGATGATTTCTCTCAAACTGTTGATTTCAATCTGATTGTCAAATTCAGCAAAGACAATAACATTGATCACTGTTGCCAAGGCTTGCGCGAATTGAAGCTCAATGCGAAGACTTCCAGTTTTTATAGGATGAAGTTGTCCTTCTTCACTGCCTTGATCAGGTGTCAAATCGTACCCCCACAAACAGTATCCACCAACATAGTCTTCTTTAGCAATATCAAATGATTTATTGAGTCCTAAGGCTGAGACAGCCTGATACATAGACAAATATGATTTCAAATACAACCCATTTTCAAAGTCAGGCTCAAAGGGTCTGTTATGAATACTGTGTCCATTACATGATACATCTATTTTTGACAGATTAAAGTGTTGAAAGAAAAATGGATTGTTAGCATAAGCCCCATTATAAGCAGCATTTGTTACCATTGCAATGAAAACACGTTTTGGAAGCTGGCCTTGAAACAAATGATCTTCAATTTTAGACTGAAGTCCATTACCGATAGTAAACGTCTTTACTTCTACCCTACGGATAGGAATTTTCATGTTTTGCTGAGCTATGAGATGATTTAGATCATTTGCAACAACAGGCAACAATTCAATATTTCGTACATGAAGACTGACTGTTTCCATTACAATTTTTGCATCTGGTGCAGCAGTACCTCCTGTAAGGCAAAAGTTTGATGAGGATCTGTTTAATCTAAGTCTGATTTCAACTCCATTAGGTAAATATTTTTCTTGCTGAAATAGATCAAGATGCAATCGTCCGAAAAGCTCTGCAGTTCTGCTTAGTCCGATTACACCGATTCTGTTTACTAGTCCAGTATTTCCCGCATCATGGTTGAGTGTTTCAAATTGTCCACTGGTGTCTTCAATCCAAAGTGCACCAGCTTTCAAAAACGTAGACTTGCTGTCAGCATTATAGGACAAAAGATTTTCGATATATGCTCTGTACGGATAGGTGTCTGAATTACTGCTGATTAGTTTATTATTTAGATACAAATCGACGCTGCTAAACATACTATGCAGGAAATTGTTTACAGGTGCCACATTTGAACCGACGTCTAAATTAGTACCGTCAGCTTTAACGATTTTGAATTTGATATACAAATACGATTGTGACAAATCTGTCCAATGTTCGGTTTGAGGTGGTATGATGAATTCTATCGGCGAATTGCTTGTCAAGGATGCTATTGGAAAATGTTCAACCCATTGACTTTCTTGCATCGTTGTCATTGTAGGTGGTACAGAAAGAACATTGAGTTCTGATTTACTGCATTCACAAGATCCGTTTTGCATCATTTTTTATATAATATATATATAATATATATAATATATCAATCAAATATATCGAGAGTCCTTGATCTACTGTAATGATTTCTTTGTCTTTTATTAATGATCTTGCCCTTGCGAGATCGAGAAGATGAATGACGTGTCTTTTGTGATTTTCTTTTATTTATCCCCGGTATTAACTGTTGTGCTAGATCATGAATGGCTTGTTTTCCCCTTGAAATTACAACTTTTTTAGGGTTTTCACCACGTAAAAGGATATCTCTTGCCGCCCCTAATCCTTGTCTGATTCCTTCTTTTTTTACAGCATTCAACCCAGATTTGACCAAGGGTTTAAGCAATGGAGTCACTGTTTTAAGTGCTGATCTAAATAGAGAACCTAGTCCGTACCCATACTGATGTTTTTCGCCGCGATAAACTGGTAGCATTTTTTTTGGTCAAATATTTTATTTATTTAAATATTTATTTGTCAAATATTTTTATTTTTTCTGTCTGAAATGTAACTTGACGATTGTCTTACCAATAATAAAATGAAACGGTATACCAGAATCCCCTGTTATTTGAATGTGAATAGTATCGAAATCAGATTTCGAAACGGGGACATAATGCGGTAATGTAATTTCATGGTTGATATGTTGGGCTTCATAATTATTTTCATCTGATATGCTTGGTTTGAACGGAAGAACACGAAGTATGGGAGCCAATGTATCACCCACTATAGTGTGTTCAGCAACATCTGAATAAACAAACAGATGATTGTACCCAGCATCAATGTTAGGACTGTATTTAAATACATCTAAAATATTTCTACTCGAAAAAATTATCTCATTTTTGAATTCTGGTGATCCTCCCAGTTTTAAAAACAGCTGTGGATGAAATTTGAATCCGGTTCTTGTTATATTTGTGAATCCCAATTTCGGTCGTTTGCTTGAGGTTGAATAGCTAATAGACACCCCGATTGAATGCTTCTGAAAGATTTCACTTAGGTTATTTTGAATCAATTCTTCCATTACCTCTATAACATGTTTTGGTGAAGTGTAACTACCCGGTGGAAAATTAAATCCAATTGTCCATTTTACTGCTTCACCTTTTGCGTTTCGTTTTATTGGAATTATCTTCATATTATCTCTTCTTTTATCTACCGCTGCTGCTGCATTGTATAAATTAACATCTGCAGTTATAATTTCGAACTTCGCTTCTTCTTCAGTTATGTTTAAAAACTGAGAGGGGGTAATAAGATGAACTAATGCAACTTCCCAATTTTCCCTGTCAATATGAATTGTTTTTGGTAAATGAACTTTAAAACAGCACTGTGTGTTGTTTGGATAAAGGTTTATGGAACTATCGCTAGGTAGAGTAAGATAAAACGAATTCATTTTTTAAATTTTTTTGATTTAGTATTTTTTACTGTCAACGAAATCAACCCCACTAGTTGTTTTTTGTCCAGACTTTGTGAATTTTAGCCCTGGAGATGGAAGAATATACCCGAGTGAACTGCTTAACAGTATCAACCACAATTCACGATCTTGACTTTGAATACTTAAATGTACTATCGAGGTTGCAATAATTGCGTAAATGACTAATATCTGTGAAATATACGTAAACTGATTCTTTGGAACACGATTTCCACAGCAGTTGTAATTTTTAGTACTAACACTATCGACACTTTCTGTCCCAGTCTCAATGTTTGACTGCGAATTTATCATAATTGTATTGTCTTTTTATTTTTTCCGATCAAGATACCAAATGCGATTCTGGTATCCAACTTTGAAATTTTTTTGGATAACCTTTCCAATTGACTTTTATTTCTTTGATTATTTTTTTGCCCTCACGTCTTGTACGTCTATCAAGAACTGAATCAATTTCATAAATTTCATCATCTTTTATCAATTGAAGTTCGTATTCATAATAAGTCCCCAAAATTTGTTCACCCTCTAAATCTTTTATTTTATAGGTGATAGGTGAAAATGTCTTGTTAACATGAGTGATTTCAAATATTTCTTGAGTCCAATTTGGTAAATAACCTTTATCAAATGTACGTTTTGTTTTATTGATACGAACACGATCTCCAATTTTGAATTTTGGCTTTTTTGTCATTACAATTGTCGATAAACGTGGATACAGATTTTTCGAAATTTCTGCCTCATTTGATTTTGTTACCATTGCAGGAGATGTTTTGATACTTCTGTGAAAAGTATGATTGTAATTCTTAACTAATGAATTCAATACGTCAATGTAACGTCTTGTTTTCTTGTACGTAAAGTATTTCCACATTCTCGTTTTTAAAGTTCGTTGAAATCTTTCAACAATACTTGCTTTCGTCTCTGGATTTTCAGTGGTAAAGAAATGAATCTGATTCTTTTTCAAGTATTGCTGAAACAGCCTGTTTTTAAATTCCGAACCTTTATCTGTTTGAAGTGACAAAGGTTTTCGATTTGATTTCTGAACAATAGATTGAAATGCTCGAATCAAAGTTTTTCCCATCTTATTTGGAATAGGGATAACCCATGAAAATCTTGAAAACACGTCAATTATACAAAGTAAATATTTCTTGTTATCATTTTGTCTTGCTAAATGTTGCATGTTAGCCAAATCAGCCTGCCATTGATAGTCTATACCACTTACAATAGTTTTTCGTCTTTTGAAACGACGACGAATTGGTTTATGTAAGGTATAGGTGGATTCACCTCGTAACCACTCTTGAACATCTTTGTATCTTATTCCTTTCAAAACAGATTTTGCAGCGTGATACAATTGCTTTATTCCAGTAAATGCGACAGTACTTTTGGGATCATAAAACAATTTTCTTAACACGTAATCAAGTTTGTAATCAAGTTTAGGCTTTACCAGGATTCCCATGACTGAAGCGTTTTACGGGTAGGGGTCTTTTTTATAGATTTTGGTGGAGTTAACAACTCTTTAGTATAGAATTGCCTCAGTCTTTCTCTTTCTTCGGGTTTCATGTATGGAGATGATTCTTTTATTCTTTTCGCAGATTTTTTAACACTTCTTGTAAGCGATTTCCTTGCACTTTTTTGTACGCTTTTTGGCGTGTGAAATAAGTGATCGGATCCGCCGTAGGATCCTTCATCTTCACTCACTGATTTACTCAGTGATTTATCTTGAGCTTTTTGCATCCATCTCCATCTATTTGAGTTACCAATAACTTCTCGCGGTATATTGCTTTCGTGTAATGCCTTTGAAAAAGTTTTCCATCCTCTAGGTTCAGTACCTTTTCTCTGACGAATTGTATCATTGATAAGATCGATGATATTGGAACCATGAATGCGTACACCTTTGTATGACACGACTCCTTGTTCGTCCCAAGTTAAATTATTGTTATCTTTTATCATACTCAAAAGTAACTCAGCTTTTCTTTTCATGGTTTTTGGTACGCTTTGCAAAATTTGATCATGCAAGGTAACAGATGCTGATTTCTGTATACTATCATCACTTTTTGTCGTTGGAAGTGAGTTGAACAAAGTTGGTCTTGCTTTTTGAAGCTAATTTTGTAACTTAAACAAAGTTTCACCATACCTTTGAGCCTTTTCTGTTTCTGACAAATCAGTGCTTTGTAAAATATGACCCATATCCTGCCGAAGATGTGCTGCATCCACAACTTGCGGATTGGGTGGTAAACGAGGTTTATGATATTGCTCGTCTTTCCAACGATTCATATTTTCTAAAACCTGATAAGGTACGATAACCATTTTTTTAACAGACATGATGCGCTTTTTATTACAAGATTTTTTTATCTATAAGGCTTTAAGTGCCCCTCCTATTCCTCCGATAACTGCTTTTCCTAACAATGGCAATAATGCAGGTGCAAGTAATGAAAGAAATCCACCTTTTTGATTTAATATTTGTTTTTTATTTTTTACAGAAGCCGATTTCGAAGCTAAACGTCTGATATGTTGTCGGCTTGAATACAATTTCTTCTTCTGAGCTGATGATAAATGTACATTGCCTTTTAAAACGTTATGACAACATTCCGATATACATCTTATCACTTCTGGTGATGAATCTTTTACAAGTTTTTTACGTATTTTTGGTGTAGCCTGCATCATGGCCATAACCATTGAACCATGTTTTTTTATCAGAGGCGTTTTCCTTTTCATGTTGACTTTAACTCGATATCGGATTAAATGATAATACAACGTCCATGTCACTATCATTTATACCTGATGTTTTTAACATACTGTTTTTAACATACTGTTTTTCAAAAGAAAACTTTTTTAACATACTGTCTTTTACAGTCAGAATTACTTTTTTTAAGAAAACTGTGAATAGAGAGCGTCAACCAATGTATCAGCGCTAGCCATGGACGAATCCACGGGAACGGATCTTCCTTTCCCAAGGTCAAGCATCTGATTTTTTTCGTCAAGTTTATATCTTCCTATACCGAGGTTATATCGCAGCATATCTTCTATCATCCGTCTATATTTTCTTAATCCTTTTTTATGTTTAGCCAATGTATTTGGAGACCAAGCGACGGATGGAATTCTTTGAAACGCTAATTTTTTGCCTGGTAATATAAATCTTGAATACTTTCTTTGGTAATTCCGCATTCTTTCACCAAGTATTTCCTCTCTAGATTTTGGATATTGTTGATGTTCTGAAATGGTACTTGCTACAGGGGTTCGTTTTCGGGTAGTAACAAATCTTTCATCAATCGTAATTGGAGCATGCTTCTTTGGTGGAGCACGCTTTTTCGGAGATTTTTTCTTTTGAGATTTTTTCTTTGGAGACTTCTTCTTTTGCGGAGCACGCTTTCTTGGAGATTTTTTCTTTTTTGGAGATTTTTTCTTTTGCGGTGCACGTTTTCGTGGAACACGTTTTCGAGTTTGTCTTTCAACTCCAAATTTTCTGATGGTTTTTACTCCATCCCATCTCAGTAAGCTTCTGATAATAACACCACCTAGAAACCCTCCCCCTCCAGGTTTTAAAATGATTTTACGTTTACTTTCCTCGTCTATGGATGGATCTGCTAGCCGTTCAATATCTGTTCTATGTTTTGTCATGTACATTGTGGTTTGTTTTGGTAATTTGATTTTATTTTCAATGATGTTTTGCGCAGCCAACGTAAACCATTTTAAAATTTCTTTTAATCCTGCTTTTAACACAGCTTCTCTTTCATGTCTATCGGTTTGTTGGCTTAAATTTCGCAAAGCAGCTAAAACTGAACTCGGTGTGGATGGTAAAGCCATGTTTACTCACGGGTGTGAATCATAAAAATGATTTACGTTCAAAATGTTATTCTCTTTTAAGCAAGAATTTTGCATAAAGTTTTTTTAAGCAGGAGAATAAATAATGGGTCCTCTTTCACCTCCTTGTGTACGCCAACGATGAAATATATCTGCTCGTAGTCTTAATTCTTTATTTGTTTGTGAATGAAAATCTATGACTAAATAACCATGATCCGTCGATGTAGCATCTTCATAAGCAGGTAACAAATGTGGGGCTTGCATTTGGTGAGCTAGTGTTTTAATCTGATTCTTATCTCGTTCATTTCGAAATAAAATCATATATCTGGAATTAAGACTAATGGTTCGACTCGATTTCGACTGCTGAAACATATTTTGCGTGATGTAAATCACACTTGCATTACGATGGTGTCCTTTTCTTGTAAACCAAAGTTTAATTTTTTCCTCATCTTTTTCACCCAACATATCATCAAAGACAATTAAATGCGGAATAGATACATCACTGACAATTTCGTTTTCATCGTCAGGAATTCCCTCCACGAATTTTATCAATTTGAACTGTGAATTGAACTTTTCTTGCATAAGATTGTAAGCATGCTGCCATTCTTTGTAACACCAAACAACTCTTTCAGGAACGATGTTGAACAAGTCTTCTCGATAGTCAATTAATTTATGAACGAACTCTGTTTTTCCGCATCCACTCGGTCCTGTGATGAAAATATTACAAGGGTGTTGAAACAATATGGATTGTACATCCATATTTTTTTACTTTTCTCGTTAAAGGCTATTGATAAAATGACAATATCAATGAAAATAAAAGCATTTTTATTGAACATTTTTTATTGAACATTTTTTATTGAACAGAGGTGAACAATAAAAAACATTTCTTACAGTATAGCATATAACATTTTTTACAATGCAAATTCACAAATACCGCGATTTTTCCATTTGTCTTCATGTTCCACAACAGTTTTGTGCAATTGTTCATTACCCAAAGACAATGGATATACACTGTCCAAACCACTATATTCACACGTTCCTCTAATTTCGAAGACGTTTTTGAATACTGCTTTTGTCGAAAGAGTTGAAAGTACGATTTTTTCTGTGACATCTCTACCAAATAAGAGATACCCTTCCATGATATCCACTCCTTCTGCATTATCTCTTGATTTTGTATACCGTAAGTAAAAGTTAAACAGGACTGATTTCATTTTCAGTAGATTCAGATAACTTTCTTCTGGTCTTCCTATGATAATGAATCGCCATCGACTTGTGACTTGCAACTGCTTAGTGAAATAGTCACTTTTCCACAAACAAGCTGTTAAATACCCTTCGATAGTGGTATCGAAATCTGACTCAGTTATCAGCATTGTAATAAAGTCGTGCATGCTATACAATTTACAAGATGTCTCTCCTTTTGCAACTCCCTTGTGCAATTTATCTATCCAAAGTTTCACACAGTTGTATTTAATGTTAAACTGTGTTCGTTCATCGAGCGTGTGTTGTCGAACAAATTCTCCATAAACTTTTTCACGTAGCTCAATGGGTAACGGTAACACAGTTGCCATTTTTTCACCAAACACCTAATATTTTTCCGTCTTACTTTATCTGTTTACCACAAAACAATGCGATATAGAAATTTATTTTCTCAGACTTTTATAACCATAGGGCACAGTGTCAGCAGCATTTACAATAACTCTTTTGGTGTATACAGAGCGAAACGTTTTTGTCTGCGGTTCGCTGGTCACTGTTCTATCTCTATATCTTTTAATTTTACAATCATACTGAATTTTAATTTCTATCGTACGATCCAAAGCACATTTTGAATAGGTATCGAAATTCACCACCTGCTTGGTATTGTAATCCAAAGTAATTCCCTTCACTTTACATTTACTTATCTCTTCTCCATCTTTTGTTTTCATTTTGTAAGCATAATTTTTAGGCCCAAGTCCTCTGAATTGGGTAATTTTACAGTCAGGCTCTTCATCAGTCCATTTTCCTAACCTACTGTTAATAATGGGAGGATTCCATAATTCAGGATCATGAATGTACATACAACTATCTGTATCGAAATACAGAACTCTATCTTTTAACTTTTCAAGAACGGCGTACAATTCCAACCTTGCATAAGCTGTTACGTAAGACCCTACTATCACGTTGGCTGTAGCGTGGGTATCAATATGTTCCAATTTTGATTCATAGTTAACCAAGATGAATGGACAGTCCTCGTCAAAGATTTCTACATGCTTTACAATGAAATTGGGATTGGTGACTAATTCGAAATATTTAGACGGATCACTGATGTATTCCGTCTGAGTCATTTTTTCACGCTGGGCTAATTTTCCCCAAAGACAGTTCAACATAATCTTAGCAAACGATCTTCTCCCAGGATTTTTTTGAATACAACTTGGATCAAGACGAACCCCTTCTGCCTTCTCATATTCACAAACGAATTGATCTTTTTCCGAGTCTGATTGACACCAATTTGGGTAACCACTGGCTTCTTGCTTAATTTTCAAGAAATTATCCACATAACCTTTAAAGAATTGGTCCGAAACAGAGTTGAAATGCCAGATTTCATACACTTGTATTAGCCGATAACCACAGTCAAGAGCTTTGAATAATTCAAAGGTAACCCAAGTTCCAACCAAAGCCCTCTCTTCTTCACCGTGGATACAAGTGTTTGAACTTTCTTCTGCACATTTCATACAGAGTGGAAACATCATTTTATTGTTACAGTGAACTGGAAGAACGGGGTGAAACAAATCAGTTGGAGGTAAAACTTTGCATTTGATTAAGCCCTCATACTGTCGAATATTGTTCATATCAATATTCTCACTAGTCAAAATTTCTGGTTGGCCCACAGGATAGGATTTATGTTTACAAACATAAGGGTACAGAGAACAGATATCAATGTACTTGATTTCCTTCTTGCTTTTTTCATCAACATCGTAGCTAATTTTTATTGCATTACATCTTCCCCCAGACAATCCCTCCCTCGGATCGATGGGATCCAAATGTGGATATAACTTTTCAATGAGTTTTTTGTACTCTTTATCCTTCATCTTAGCATCGAATTCATGCTCCCAAATGTACACTACATTATACCCCATTTTTTTGATATCTGCTATACGTTTAAAAGTATGTTCGTACAATTCAGACATGGGTCTCCCATTGATGGGGTTGATCTGTTTTCGATCTGTATAACATACAGGACAACCATGATACAAATCCCCAAGGAATTCATAGACAGTGTTTGATTGACGGTGAAAACCATCTACAGTATATCTTCCGATTTGAACTTCCCCACCATTTTTTGCATGGCGAATATGAATACCTTTTTCCCGAGCCACGCTTTGAATCCAGCGTATCGCTTTCATAGAAAAACGACGTCTGGACGAATCTTTACTTGAAATGATAGCAATTTGATTTCCTGGTAAATATTTGCTTCGCCAGACTTTGTTACAGGCATCAGCGATGGTAATTGCCTCTAAAAATGGACAAATACCACCCTGTTCGATAAACAGCTTTCTGAATTCAGCACATCCCCGTCTTAGGATATCGACATCTGACCTACAGTATGATTCCATCTCTTTTTGAAAATTGAATTCCTCACCCTTTTGAACTTTGTCATTATACCAGACTATGAATTTCGACCTACCCTCTTCAGACATTGAGTCGGGTTTGTAATAAGACATATCCAAGTATGGTCCAATATAACTCCAAAATTCATCTGTATTTGCCCAGTGAGGAAAGTAACCTTTTTTCATTTCTTGAAGACCAAATGTGGCTGGAAATTTCGCCAGCCCAAAGTTCATGAAATTGAAGGAGTCGATCAGACGCACGCCATTCAATTCTAACTTCATAATATTGTTTCCATTCATGATCAATTTTGGAACTTTTAACCCAACTTTGACAATATAGTTAAGAATGAACTGACCGTCATACCCTTTTAAATTATGAGCCATAGCTGTGACTCCTTCGTGATGTTTTGAAAAGAGCCACTTGCAAAAATGACTCAAAGTTTCTTCTCCTTGAAAAATAACTTCCCTACCCTCTTCAAATTCACTGCATGTAGAACAATGAAAATCAAGTGGTTTATCGATACAATCATCACATACTCTATGTGCTATACAATAATTCGGGATGTGTACCCCTGTGTCTTGTTTGCATTCAAAATCAAAGAAAATGAACTGTGGTTTTTTGACTACAGAAAAACTCGTCTCATCATTGCTGTTATGATTCGTCTTACTTTGGTAAGGTTGAATAAAACAGCGATGAGAAAAGTCAACTATTTTCTTACAGATACGGCACCGTTTCTTTCCATTGCAGATATGATTTCCCTTTCTGGTAAGACACTGTGCACCACATTTTGAACAAAGTTTCACTAATTTACAAATGGATTTCTTTTCTTTACCTTGAACATTTCTGTGATTTTCAAAGCATAAAACACTAAAAAATCGCCTATGACAGTAACTGCAAACATACTCTTTGGATTCTGATGGACATTTTCCTTCACGATAACAACCTTTGCAGATCTTTGAGCAAGCATGGTCTTCCCGCCCGTTGTAGCCCACATCACAGAACTCACAATAATATGTACAACAAAAAAAACCTTTGATGGATTTGATATAGTCATAATGGTTTTGATGGAAGTATAAATGTATGATCTTACTATTGTCTTTCACTTCTGGATGTTCAAATATTTTCCTCGTTTTGGAATGCTGGTCGTGAACTTTAATGACATAGTCTTTTTCATACAAAAACAATTGAATTTTTTTGAATTCATCAATTCCTACAGACTGTGTTGGTAAAACTCCAGCTTCATTCATCAATTTCTCGGCTTCAGTCTTTTGAAGTGATCTGTTTGATCTTTTGATGAGATCCCATTTTCGGTTCCATTCTTCGGTGTTTTCACGTTCAATGTAACAAATTCCCACAACAACGGCTCTTGCAAAACATAATTGATCATGGTTGTTAATTTGAATAACCGATTGTTTCTTCTTGGCAAAAACCTTTGAATCCAATTCCGACGTTCTATATTTCACTTTTCCGCTACCACATGGAGGTATTGTATGTGTAATGTCAAATGTCATGAATCCGTCGTTCAAGACAAAATCTGTATTTGACTGTAAAACTCGTTCAATTTCATTCAATATAGTTTCACCTTGCAGCTGTTCTGTAGCTAAAAAGGGAATATGAATCCCCATCTCCAATGAAGGATGATCGATGCTAATTCTAATCATATCTGTCGGGTTAGCATTTAACTTTCGAATGATTTCATGGGTAACATCGTCAAATAATCCAAGCAGTCTCTGGGGTGATAATTCTTCAAATTTCTTAAAACTCACTGACAATACATGTGATTCCGTTCTAAATTTTCTTGACTTCTTTTTTCCCCTTTCTATTAAGTCATATAGACTTTTCATATCCAAAGTAGAGCTGTTGTTTTCTTCTTTTTTATCCACGAACATATTTGGTGAAAAGATATCATCTTCACTATCACTTTCTTCTTTCAATGGTAAAGATTTTTTCTTTTTTGGTGGAAATGACTCATCGTCACTATCACTTTCTTCTTTCAACGGTAAAGATTTTTTCTTTTTTGGTGGAAATGACTCATCGTCACTTTCACTGTCTGAATAATCTACTATTCTTTTTCTTTTAGCCATCGTTTCAGCTCTGGCTGAGAAGACAAAATGAAGGAAACAAGAAAAAAACCTAACAATTTATTGACTCTTTCCTTGCAGTAGTGTATAAATAGAGACATCGACTGTGAAAATCTCATTATTCCTCTGACCAATCTCAGACAATACAGTTGATAAAAGAAAATGAGCGAGTTCAAGCTGCAAAGTACAACGCCACTTAGAAAGAGGATGGCATTGTATGTTAATCCATACACCCACGATTATGAGATCAGCAATATTCCGTCAAAGTATCAAGTTAAACATAACGGCGTCTACGTGGGATCATTTTTATCCCAACAACATTTAGCAGAAAAAGATGTTTACCGCATGACCAGCTACAGAGTTTTGGATCAAACAACGATCGACAAACGATATGGGATGGATGGCGTGAGAACAAATATTTGTTTTACGTGCAACAAAACAGGGCATTGGGCCAGACAATGTCCAGAAAAAGAAAAGCAGACAGGAGAAAATGTTTTTGTCTATGTGGACCCGCTCAGCCATGACATCAAAATTTCACCAACAGCTGTCAAAGTCCAACATATGAAATACGTCGGGGTAGTAAATTCATTCTGCAAATCATTCTGCAATGAAAATACATGGAAAAAAAGTTCACCACAGGATACATCATCCATTGAAACTCAGACCGTAGACATGCAGACTGATAACACGGGTATCAAGGATTCAGAGATCTGCAAAATAGCAGATAAATTAGAGACTTTACGGAAAAATCTGGACAAACAAAATCTCATAGATTCCACAAAAAACGAATTTTCTGCAGAGTCGGATTGTTCGAACGGGAAGGAAGAACCAAAAGATTTAGTGTTAATAGAAAAAAGACCAGAGGAAAAACGTCAAAATAACGAAAAGAAGAAAAAACGACAAAACAACAAAAACAACTGTTTCTTTTGCAAATCGACAAAACACGGGAATGAAATGTGTCCAGATATGGTATTAAAAAACAATGAAAGGGGAAAAAAACGTAAGAGTAAATGTGAATCTGACATTCCAAAGAAAAAAAGAAAAACAGTCTAAGTGAAAAAAAGTTTTTTCATTCATTTTGTCTTTTTACAGTTCAAAGTTCTATGACATTCCGAAGAAAAAAAGTTTTTTCATTCATTTTGTCTTTTTACAGTTCAAAGTTTCATTGAAATGAATATTGTAAAATGTTCTAAAATAAAAAGTTCTAAAATAAAAGATATAAAAAACATATAGGACTTGACTTTTTTTGTTTTTGACAATTTGAAAAAAAGTTCTTTTCTTGGTATTGGGTAGCCCTGAAAAGGGCTGTTTTTAGCTAAATAAGCTATACACTTTACCATTTCAATGAAGGATATAGCTTATTCATTTTTGCCACCCAAGCACAATTATTTGTAGGTGGTATCAACTCTGACAGGTCTGGGTAAATATTACCCATCTTAACGATTGGGGTACGAGTATAAAACTCATACCCTCGTCTTGCAAAGAACTCCCGAAGAGCTTTATGCTTTAGTCTCTTCCTTTCTTCTGCCTCGTCTTCTTTCTTTTCCATGGCCTCTTGCTCCCATTTCTCCTTCATTTCTTTCTTATTCTTCCTGCCACCAAACAACCCACAGCAAAATTTCGATAACTTCATCGTGAAATGAGTTAATAAAAGAATAAAAAATGCTGTCTCTTTTATAGCATGATAGGGGGATTGACCTACTTTGCGTTAGAATTAAAAGCGCGAACGTGGGCGAGAACATGTAGACAGAACATAACGTACTATATGATCTATCTACAACGTCTAAGAGTATCAAATCCAAAAAAATGTAACGAAACTAACGATTGGTTAACGTTAATTCCAAGTCAAAATAGGTCAATCCTCCTGTCAAGCTATAAAAACACCGATTTTTCCCATACATTCATCATTTTGACTCATAGCTCTCGAACATTTCGGAAGTTAAAAATCAATATGGAATACAACTTAAACGATTTCAACTTAGATGCTTTCCTTCCAGTGGAAAACAATGGAGACATTCTTTCATCAGCTATGAATTCAGCAAACATCAATCCGACGACTGTATTGGATAACATTTACGAAGAGGTGAAACAGTTAAATTCGAAACAAGATTCTATGCTGTCTCGGATCTTGAAAGAACTGGAAACATTCAACAAACATTTGAAGGAGATTAAAACTTTAAACACAAACACCGAACGGTTATGGAAAAACATTGAGACACTACGCTATCAAAGTCAGAGCATTTCAGCAGTTCCAGTAAAGATTCCTGTGGAGTTTGACTTCGATAAGACAAATCTTCACAAGTTAGTGGACTCTATCGTAGCTGTTGTGAAGAAAGAAAAACAACCAAAAGAAAATCAACCGAGAAGAACAACAAAACGAAAATCAGAGGAAGACGATAGCCATCTCCACAAGCGGCATGTTGACCAAAAGAGATCTTCACCGATACTGACAGGCCAGGGTAAATACGGGAAAAACATTGATAATTTCGATGACTTCAAAATCCCAAAAATCCCAAGAAAAACGAAGAAAAGCTGTCAGTAGAGAGAAAAAACACAACCTCCAAACAAAACAGCCCTTTTCAGGGCTAACCATCTACCATGAAAGATCTATCTTTTTCTTTCAAATTGTCACCCAAATTTTTCCAAATTGATCGGAATTGTCCCCAGAGTACCTACCCTCAGGGTAGGTACTCTGGGGACAAATCTCCCTCAAGGTAGCTAGCCTGGGGACGTGGGGGGGGGGGGGAAGCAAAAATGCCAAAAAATGCCATTTTTTACCCAAATCGACCCAAAATTTTCCAAATTGACCGGATTTGTCCCCAGAGTGCCTACCCAGGGTAGGTACCCTGGGGACAAATCTCCCTCAGGGGAGCTAGCCTGGGGACACTTTTGTCCAGCTGTCCCCAGGCTAGCCTCTTATACTACTTACAAGTTTGAAATTTTAAAGAAAACAGCAATGGAAAACAATAAGATAAAATGTTTTACTAAAGACTGGGAAAACCTGCTTCGTTTTTTGACTGTTTCGCACGAATAATATTCTTTCATTTATTGTAAACCTGGGAAGATTCGCCTCTTTTGTTTTTTTCTTTAATACATCTTTTATTTTTGTTCGTAGTTACATTTTATATGTTTATATTTAGTTTGTTTTCCCTTGCTTTGTTGTCCTTTACTGCATGTACCATACAATAGAATTGTAAGATGTGGAGAGGGATGACTCCCCGACCCTCATACACCAATAAACGGGGACAATAAAATCTTTAAAAAAAAAACTATAAACTTGTTTTCCTTTTATCAAGAGTTGGTCATGTTAGAATCGAAATAATCTTCTTTCTATCGTGGTTCATCGTAAAATAAACCACGGTTGTATGTTATGAGGCACAATGAATGGACTGCTCGGGCTACCGCCCTCGTGGATTATTTATTGTGCCTCATAACTCACAACCGTGGTTTACTGAAAGATAAACCAGGCTAGAAAGAAGATATTTCTTAAATAAACGATGAAATATATGGAGTCAAGCTTACCGATAAGATAGTGCTCTTTTAAGTTTATGTAGTTGCCTCAGATTTTAACCCTTAGGCTGCTTATCGCGACTCACTGACCTTTTGCGGACAGCGTAGATCAAGATCAGACTGCACAGAACGTGCAGTCTGATCTTTGATCTACACTGTCCGATAAAAAGAGTCTTCCCTCCAAAAATCCCTTTGAAACAGGAAAGTTTTGGACTTATACTATCGGCTTGAAAGTTTCATTTTTTTTATTCAGCAGGATAAGGGTTAATACAGTCAAATTCTTAGCGATGCCACGGTAACAGAGAGCTGTTTTAATTAATTGATTGATTTTTCGTTTATTCATTGTCCCCGCCGGTTGCCCATATGGGCTAAGCTGTTAGTTATGTTACGGGGGATAATGCAGGTTACAGGACGAAACTTATCTTAAGTAACGCCTGTGGTTCTTTAGCGTGCTCCGTGTATAGCACCGTCACACGGACCCTCGGTTTAAACGTCTCATCCGAAACATACGGGTGATAAATAATTTTTGTTAGCCAGTCGTGGGACTCAAACCCACATCCAAAAGTGTCCCGAGATTTCCCTGTTGGTAGTCTCGCAACTTGAGGAAATAAAGCTGACTTAAACCTTAAAGTCCCGAATTCATGGACTTTTTCAAACAGGACAAACATTCACAATGTTGTTATTTTAAGGTTGTTTTGGCAAGAGCATGTAACAAAGCACGTTCTGTGCTGTTTGATCTTGGATCTACATTGTTCGCAAAAACGAAGCCCCATAGCTGCCAAAGGTAAACAGTGGGGTGGTAAACTGCATTTTAATTAAAAACATACCAATTAAAAGTATGGAAATTATTGTGAAGATGACAATCTGATATTGTACGGTCGGTCCATGTATTATCAATGGCAGAAATATGAATTTTCAAATCAGGTTAAAAGTAAACAAAAGGTAGGGCGACCTGGCAACTTTTAGCCTAGTTTTAGATTTCATTTTTCTGCCAGCAACTAACAAAATCACAGATCGTACAATAGCAGATTGTCATCGTCACAATAATTTACATACTTTTAAATTGTATGATTAAATGCGTTTTAACACCCTCATTGTTTACATTTGGCAGCTATAGGGTCTTTAAGTTGGTTCCTGCCCTTTATGGGTTCACCATTCCCCATTACACATGCTTTGCCTTAAAAAAAAAAGATCAGTTATCATGGCTGTATTCCTATACACAAAAAAGATATCTACCTTTTTCTATAGTTGTTTAAAATACGGTTATTGTTTAAAGTATCGAATTCTAATATGAGGCGTTTAATTATCGATAAATCTTCGGCTAACCCTTCCACCGCGCCACGGGCAAAAACAAGGGGCTTTTGCGTATGGCATAGATCAAGGTCAGACTGCACAGAACGTGCAGTCTGATCTTAATCTATGCTGTTCTTCAGTCAAGCCTATCGGATGGAAAAAAAAAATAGTTTCAATGTACTGTATTTTCAGTCGTCATATATTTGGCGCTTAGAGTTGGCATTCCCGTATTTTTACTACTATGGGGAAAAGTGGCTTTCTGAAAACATTGTGGTAAAAAGATAAAATGCTCCTTTTCTCACAATGTTTTCTATGCTTTGACAGATAAATCTCATCATTTAAGCCACATATACATATAATTTTTCGTCTGTAATTTCTCTCAAATTGAACAAGTCAAGAGTTTTGTTGTCTGATAAAGAGTTAAATATTGGCGGACACTTAAAAAGTTTGCAAGTAGGTAACACTACGAAAGACATTTTGTGGACAGAGAAAACTGAGATCAGAATGCACAAAATTTAAAGTTTGATCTTGCATTCAGATTCTCTGTTTTGTCAGGAGATTACAGTTTAACCCTTTACCAGACGACTAAATTCTAGCCTTGTCCAAATTAAAAGCATTTGCAGACGACAATTTCGATGTGGCTCTAATGGTGCAACTTTTCTTAGATAGGGTAGAAAACATTATGGGAAAAGGAGAAAATGCTGGTTACCAGCATTTTCTCCTTTTCCCACAATGTTTTCAAAAGGCTTCTTTCCCAGGGGCGTCAAAAGGCGGCATTGTGTGGTAAAGGGTTAAATAACCGAACAAATTGATTAATGAGATTTTTTTTTTAAAGGGGAGGCATGATTGTAAAAATCCGTTTGATTTTTCTTCAACAGAGTAAAGAGTGCACCATAATGAATTTTCCGAAAATTTGTTGACATTAAACGGTGGGCGAAAAACGGTTGAATTAATACATGGCGTTTTCAACTGTACAGTCGTTTTCGTCTTGCACCGCGATGTTTTAGAAGAGAGGAGATAGATTGACAAGGATTGCTAGTTTTGATCATGTAGAGAAACTTTTTTATACAAGTAAGTGTATATATTTTGTTATATTTTAGTATTTTTATTCCCATTAATTACATATATGAGTCATGCTCTGTGAAAAAAGAGGGCTGAATGCATTTGCAAAAAAAAAGTATCGACTCAGGTCAGCCTGCGCAGTCCGCGCAGGCTGACCTGAACCGAAACTTTTTGCCTTTGATCAATTTTTTGTATGTCAAAGGACCAGTCTACGTCATGATTCAGTAGGTTGCAATAAAAAACGGATTTTAGGAAGGTTTAAAACTGTTATGACTTGCTTGGTATCATGTATCACGGAGATGCATTAAGCCCCCTTTTCACAGAGCATGACTCATTTATAGTTTTTTTAGGACAGCGTAGATCAGATCATACTGCAGATAATGTGCAGCCTGATCTTACATGTGCACTGTCTGTTACTTGATTTTAAAATATAAACTCACAATCCATAAACAGTGGAATTACGTCGTAGACCCGTGATCATGAGGCTTGCACAACTTTTGAAAATCATTGCGGGAAAAATAATATTACTTGTAACGCGAAATTTCCTCTTCTGCCACCCTGTTTTCAAGTCTGTACATAAGTTATGCTAATCTATAATTTAGAATATCCATATTTCAAAGCCTTCTGTAGGAAAAATGATATTACTTGTAATGTGAAATTTACCCTTCTGCCACCCTGTTTTCAAGTCTGTTCAAAAGTTGTGTTATACCTTAGAATATCCATATTTGAAATTGATGTTTTGAAAGCTTTCTGGAACAAATTTGTTATGACTAATTAGCCCCTCTTATTGACTCAAGCGGATGATATATAAAAGTTTGGACTCTACCCATATTGAAAGCACGTGGAGACGACAACCTAAAAGTGGCTTCAGGGGCAGAAAACATTGTGGAATAAGGATGAAAATGCCGGTTACTGGTATCATTAAGTTTCTCCTTTTCCCACAATGTTTTCTTTTCTGTTAAACACAGATCCCATCATTTAACCCTTTCCCAAACAAGCCCTGGTTTTCACGTGTCTGCAGTACAAGTCTTTTGAAAACACTGTGGGAAAAGGAGAAATTGCTCGTAACGAGCAATTTCTCCTTTTCCCACAGTGTTTTCTACCCTTTTTGAGAACTTTCTGCCATTTTCATCAATTTTAAAATTGTCGTCTGCAAACTCTTTCAATTGGACCAGTCCAAAATTTGTCGTTTGGGAAAGGGTTAAGCGAATTTAAATTTGTCGTCTGCAATATGGACAAGTCTAAAAATGTTCTCTTCTGGTAAAGCGTTGAGAGATCAAACGAAAACTATCGTTACTGTAAAAGGGTAAAACCAAGTTTTACGCGGAATTCGACACCGTCAATTGGTACATGTAATTTTGTAAAATAATACGCCCGAGCTATTTATTTACCTAAAGTCCCAATAGCGGCCCAAAGTTAAAATGTTAAAATGCATTTTAATTTAAATCATATCATTTAGAATTATGAAAATTATTGTGAAGATGGCAATCTGTTATTGTACAGTCGATCCAAGTGTTAGACGCTGGCAGAAAAAAATGAATTCTAAAACTCGGTAAAAAATAAACAAAAGATAGAGCGATCGGACAACTTTTGACCTAGCTTTAAAATTCATTTTTCTGCAAGGGACTAACATTTGGACCGACACTACAATAACAGATTGTCATCTTCACAATAATTTCCAGGTTTTAGATTGTATGATTTAAATCTTAAATGAATTTTACCACCCCTTTGTTTGTTAGTGACGGTTATTGGGTCTTTAAAATCCACCAATTATTTTTTTTTTCCCTTCAATTTTTCGAAAGAATACAATCCGACACCAGAGACTTTTATGCAAAG
The DNA here is from genome assembly GCA_945859785.2 of Tridacna gigas. NCBI lineage: Eukaryota > Metazoa > Mollusca > Bivalvia > Cardiida > Cardiidae > Tridacna > Tridacna gigas. The sequence goes on from OX244035.2 coordinate 7,689,920, forward strand.
ATAAAGAATTTCTCGTCTTGTTCGTCACTATTTAACACAATCAGTACTCCGCTGAGGCTTAGTTTAAACATATTTATTTGTAATAATTAATTACAAAAGGATTGGGACGAAAGCTAACGAAAGCTTATAAAGTCCCTCTCCGAAGTACAAATGGCTCATACAGTAAGTCCATGAATACAATAAAACACACACACACACACACACCCACACACCCACACACCCACATACTAACATAGAGAGAGAGAGAGAATGGAGGTTTCATGAACTAATTAATCAAATCTTTTACTTTCCTTTATGTAAAAATGAACTTGAAGAAATAATTTCTTGGTGTCCCAAAAAGTTAGAGCATCACTTCCAAAGAGGAGTGTATTTAGATCTACCACACATGAAAAATGTGAAAGAGAACGAAGTAAAATATTTCTTTCATTTCGATACAATGGACATTCAAAAAAGTAATGTTGATTTGTTTCTAATGCACCACAGATACAGTGAGGCGACTCAACTATATTTCGCATGAATAAATGGTGCTTGAGAGAACTACATTCATTTCTTAACCTGGCATGAATAATTTGGAACCTTCTTTTACCGACAAAGAATAACTTATTCGGGACTGGTTTATCAATGTTTAAATAATTCTTAAAACTAGAAACAGACCCTAAATTTCTAATATCTTGTGGAATTGAATTCCATTCATCAACCACGGATGGAATGAATGAATTTTTGTACAAGTTTGTCCTACATGCAATGCTATAAAGGTTATTAGAATTACGAAGATTATAATTTCTAATGCTACTATTTAGTTGAGGGACAAGAGAACTTAAATATGTTGGTGCAAAGCCTTTGACCATTTTAAAGAAAAGTATAAGTTTATGCTTACGCCTACGCTCACTAAGTGTTTCCCAACCGCACTCCTTTCGTAGATCAGACAAAGAGACTAGTTTACTACAACTACGCTGAGGCTTTGCAGTGTCTCGCGAAAACTGAAAACCAGCGGTTTTTTTTTTGCCCTCTTCCCACGATCACGGTTTTCTACCTTTTCGGAGACAAACTCCATCATTTCAACCATATTTAATTTTTCGTTGCCAAATGCATTCACCCAATTTGTACACGTCTAGCATTTTATTGTCTGGTCTAGTCTATAAGAATTTATAGAAGTCTGGCCGGGTATCTCACTTCGTTAAGATTTTCCAGAAGTCTCTCGGCAATTTGTTACATAAGCTGGCGTCACATCGTCCTGGAATGGACCCTCGATGGCACTAGGAACGCTTTTCTTTGTTTAAACCTTTTACCAGACGACAAAATTTTAGCTTTGTCCAAATTGAAAGCATTTGCAGACGACAATTTCAATGTGGCTCAAATGGTGCAATTTTTCTTAGATATGGTAGAAAACATTGTGGGAAAAGGAGAAAATGCTGGTTTCCAGCATTCTCTTCTTTTCCCACAATGTTTTCAAAAAGGCTTCTTTCTCTGGGGCGTCAAAAGGCGGCATTGTGCAGTAAAGGGTTAAACCCTTTACCAGACAACCCCGTGTTTTAAGGACCTAAGGAAGATAATGACAGCAACTGAAATTTTCTCTTTTTCTCGCAATGCTTTCCATCTTATCACGGACAAATTTCATAATTTTAGAAACAAGTGCTTTCAGATTCGACGAGAGTGAAATGCCGCCTTTTAACGAGCCTGGAAAAGGAGCCATTTTGAAAACATTGTGGGAAAATGAGAAAATGCTGGTAAACAGCATTTTCTCCTTTTCCCACAATGTTCTCTATCCTATCAAAGAAAAATTGCACCATTTTAGCCATATTGAAATTGTCGTCTGCAAATGCTTTCAATTCGAACATGGCTAAAATTTTGTCGTATAGTAAAGAGTTAACCCCCCCTTTTTTTTTTGCCTAAGCGCAGCTGAAAAGCATATTAATCACGTTATCTATTTTAAATTGAACCTTCACCGTTTTTCAATGTACCCCGAAGAAAACAAACTTCTGGGAAGCATCCTGGAAAAAGTGGAATATTTTTGCAACCCTTTTGAAGAAAGGGCCAAACGATTATTTGCACCACGATCAGTTTGAAAAAGCTTTGAATTCGGACAAGTCTAAAAATTTCGCCGTTTGGGAAAGAACTGAATATTATATAAACGGACCAAGCTCTTTAAAAATGGGGCTTAATGCATCTGCAAAAAGTATCGACTCAGGTCAGCCTGCGCAGTCCGCACAGGCTGACCTGCGTCGAAACTTTTTGCGATTGGTCAATTTTTTGCGTGTCAAAGGACCGGTCGACCTCGTGATTTAATCGGGTGTATAACAAAATAGATTTTATGGGTTCATAATCAAATAACGACTTGCTTGGTATAATGCATCACGGAAATGCATTAAGCTTCCTTTTCCCAGAGCACGGTTCAAATATTTATAGATTCTCTGTATTATGCTAGCGTAATAGAAAAAAAAATCAATCAATAAATAGATCGACCGATCGACGATCGAATATCACCAGCCGATATAGCTCAGTAGGTAGAGCGTAGGACCTGTGAACACAATGTCCTACAAATTGTGGGTTCGTATCCCCGGCTGGCCAACTAAAAAATTACTAATAGTCTTTCGGATGAGACATTAAACCGAGGTCCCGTGTGACGGTGCTATACGCCGAGCACGTTAAAGAACCAGGCGAAGCTCTCAGTAGTTTCGACCTGTATCCTTGCACTATCCCCCGTAACAACTAACCGTCTCCTGGGGGCGTCGCTCAGATGGGCAACCGGTAGCGACGATAAATAAACGGAAATAACCAACCAACGATCGAATATCATCTTTACTCCTTTAACCCTTTACCAAACAATCCCGGGTTTTCACGACCCTGAAACAGAAGCCTTTTGAAAACATTGTGGGAAAAGGAGAAAATGATGGTCACCAGCATTTTCTCCTATTCCCACAATGTTTTCTACCATTCCCAAAACAAATTTAAAGTTTTGAGTCACATTAATTTTGTCGTCTGCAAATGCTTTCAATTTGGACAAGTGTAAAATGTTATCTGGTAAAGAGTTAAGTGTTGTACGAAAAAAATTCAGGCATGAGCCAAGATGTTGCGATTTAACCCTTTGCCAAACAATTCCGTGTTTTAACGATCCTGTGAAGAAAAAAGATTATGAAAACATCGTGGGAAAAGGAGAAAATGCTGGGTATCAGCATTTTCTCCTTTTCCCACAATGTTTTCATACCACCAAACACAAATTTAATCTTTCGAGCCACATTTAATTTTTCGTCTGCAAATGTTTACAACATGGACAAGTCTAAAATTTTGTCGTCTGGTAAAGAGTTAAAAAACTGCTTGAACCGGAATACTCCATAAAACTAAGTCGGACAGAGTAAATCAAAGTTCAAACTGCACGTTCTGTGCAGTCTGATCTTTGATCTACGCTATCCATTTAATAAAAAATTTTCGAGCTCAGAATTTTAAGGGTGACAGAACATGGTATATCATTAAGGTTAAATTTATTCCAGTATGAAGCTGTTTATACAAACAAATTATGACTTTACTTCAGGGCGCCAAGTAAAGGGAATACTATGATATACAAAATGCTATATTTGTATTTGCGTTCGTTATCAAAACCTGTGCTGTGGATACTCAGATATTGATTTTAACAAGCATTCTGATAGTATTGCATAGCAATACCCAGTCCCCTACCGGCCGTATGTATCGCTGGCATGTCAGTGAAATTTTGTAAGTCCAAGGCCAGTAAATCCGTGAAAAACCAGTGGACCGGAACGAAACTCGAACTTGATCTGTAAGTCATGGTGGGTGACTTACACACCAAAACTCAGTTCAATATGTACCAGCGTTTAGAAAAAAAAGTCCGGAAAACTGAATTGCCGGACTGACGGAAAGACGGACAGAAGGACAGATGGTCAGACGGACAGACGGACGGAAGGAGTGCAAACCTAAAGTCCCCTTCGGCTTCGCCCTGCAACAGTATATAATTTAGCGATGCTCTGTGAAAATGGTATTTAATGCATCCTGCAAAATGTATCGACCCATGTCAGCCTGCACGGTCGAAACGTTTTGCTGTTGGTAAATTTTCTGCATGTCAAAGGACCATTCCACCTCATGATTCAGTCGGTTTTAAGACAAAATAGATTTTTTATGGATTTTTTGCTATTTGATGACTTGCTTGCCGGAGCATGTCTAAACTCAGTTTAATAGGATAAATCAATTCAATAAATAATGATCTATTATGCAAAAAGCTTGCACGATATCTCCTCTTTCAGTCCTTAGGGCGTTGACAGATTGATTGATTGTATGGTTATTAACGCCGTTTTCAACACTATTTCAGTTATATCACGGCGGCCAGTGCACCTATCCATGCTTTCCTGGAGTTTCTTTTACCAGTACTCCGCACAATATTTTTTCCAAGCCACTGGCTGCTTTCCCACATAACCATCGTCGAAACAATGGTCAGCGGTGAGAGAGGAATGAATCCTGTCGCGATGACTATCATCAATCCTCGGAAAGAAATTGGCCAAGCCGGGGATCGAACCAGCGACCTCCTGTTCTCAAGTCCTGTGCGCTACCGACTGAGCCATGGGGGCTTGGCTCCTTAGGGCGTCAGGCATAACCATTGTCACTGAGATCAAGATCAGACTACCTTTTGCGAACAGTGTAGATCAAAGATCAGACTGCACAGAATGTGCAGTCTGATCTTTGATCTACGATATCCGATGTTTTGTTTTATATTCTGGCTTTGCATCCTTAACTCTTTACCAAACGACAAAATTTTAGATTCGTCCAAATTGAAAGCATTTGCAGACGATAAAAAATAAATGCAATTGAAAAACTGGTATTTATTTCTGGAAGTGTAAAACAAGAAACTCGGTGGGAAAAGGAGAAAATGCTGGTTACCATATATTTGGGGAATGAAAAAGGAATTAACAGCAAAACGTATTTCTCCTTGTGCCATGATGTTTTTGAAAAGTTATATATACCATAGGAGATGGTTTATACTTGTGCCACACTCTCTGAAAAGGGTGTCTAATGCATCTGGGGGGAAAAAGTATCGACTTGTGTCAGCCTGCGCGGACTGCGCAGGCTGACATGAGTCGATCACTTTTTGCTATTGGTCAATTTTCTGCACGTTAGGGGACGATTCTACCTCCAGCTCAAGTCCTTTCTTAGACAAAATAGATTTAATAGATCCATAATTATTATGTGATGACTTGCATGGTATAATGTCACACGGAGATGCATTAAACCCCTTTTTGACAGAGAGTTGCTCATTTGTATCTGTAAGCAGTTATCCATATCGTCGACCAACTTTTAGACTCTGTCGATACCTCTATTGAAATATTTATGATTACGTATGTGAATGTCTATTTGAAAAGCTTTTAGAAAAAAATTAATGTGATAGAAAAATGGAAACCGTCAGGTATAAATCTCTCTCTCTCTCTCTCTTTCTCTCTGCTAGCGTATCTGACTCATAACCTGGTTGTTGCGGGTTCGATACCTGGTTGAGGTTCGATACCTGGTTGAGGCAAACTTTCTTTTCGGCGATTTTTCGCCTCTCAACTCTGATGCATGTAAGAAAAGTAGTCAGTGACTTGGAAAGAAAGTTGTGCAAATAGTTGTGTGAGAAAGCCAGGAAACACATACATAGGTGCACTGACAGCCGTGATATGACCTAAGCTGCAGAAAAGGCGTTAAACTGCAATATAAACCAACTCCAGTACAAACCTCTCTCTCTCTCTCTCTCTCGTGTATCTCTTATTTTTTCAAAAAACATTGCGACTAAAGCAGACATTGCTAAAATCTATACTGTATTGATTTATTACCCTTTACTCATACTAATAATCCAATGGGACCGGCTTTCAGTTTTAATTCCTTCTCTTGCTCCGTTTTTGAGGTGGGTTGCGAAGCATCCCAGCTCAGATTTACCATGTGGGAAATTGAACCTAAAAAATCTGATTCTGGGGGTACCCAACATTGCAAAAATATATGTAAATATGTAAACACATACACCATTATCATAACACAGTTTAAAAAAAAGTGTTAGAACAGACTACCATGCTCCTCGGCATGTGTAGGTAAACGCATTTATGTATCAGTTCCACCAAATAGGGTCAAAAAGCGTCAACAAGTGCCATGGAAATCTTAGAAGCATCATGAGAACTCTTATGGTAATTTCTTTGAATAGGATTGCTTTATTTGTCTAGATATTTCTTAATAATACTGCTCACGTTTCATTTTGACATTCTCTTGACCCCCCCCCCCCCCCCCACACACACACACACACGCAAAGAAACTTGTTAGTTTTCTCTGATATTTATAGGAGAGAACCCTCTCGACTCTTTAACTGTCTGCTTACTGTTACTCGGTCCTTTCTAGCAGCACCACGTGCTTATTATTTGGTAGAACGGTTATATTTCAATTTGAGCCGGATTAAACGCACCCCACCTCAGCAGCGCTTTCACCGCTTTGATTCTGTCTGTTGCCGAGCCCCGGTAGCGCTGTCGGTAGCGTGCAGGACTTAAGAACACGAGATCGCTGGTTCGAATCCCCAGCTCGGCCGTTTTCTTTCCGAGGATTGATGATAGACACTGTGACAGAATTCACTCCTCCCTTACCACTGACCTTTGTTTCGACGACGGTTGTGTGGGAAAGCAGCCAGTGGCTTAGGAAGATTAAATTGTGCGAAGTACAAGTAAAACGAAACGTCGGAAAGCACAGATAGGTGCTCTGGTGATATGACTGAAAATATTTTGAAGACGGCATTAAACACGATACAATCTATTAACCAACTTAACAACACAGAGAAAAACAGCCATTCGAAAACTTGCCGGAATAGGGGTAAATGCTGGTGATCAGGGTTCGTACTGACCAACCATTCTTAAGAACAGTCTTTGTCTTGCTCTCCAACATTTTCTAAATTTGAAAGTAGCACAACTTCTGACTGGCTAAACCATTTGGTTTAGCCAATTAGAAGTTGTGTTACTTTCAAGTTTAGAAAATTCTGGAGAAAAAGACTGAGCACGTCCTTAAGAATGGTTGGTGAATACGGACCCAGGACATTCTCCTTTTACCACAGTGTTCCCCCCCCCCCCCACTTTTCAAAAACAGATCAATCATTTTAGCCACAGTTTATTTGACGTCTGCAAGTGATTAATTTCTAAACGGGTATGTCTGATGTCGTCTGGTAAACGGTTAAGGCTTTACCAGACGACAAATTTTTTCCTTGTCCTTATTGAAAGCATTAATTTTGCAGATGACATATTAGATGTTGACTTAAAGAATGAATTTTGCCATTCAAACGGTAGAAAACATTGTGGAAAAGGGAAGAAAATGCTGGTTACCAGCATTTTCTCTATTCCCACAATGTTTTCAAAGGCTTATCCCGTAGGGTTGTTAAAAGTTTGGATTATGTGGTAAAGGGTTTTAACCTTGGGTCGTTTTGATAATATTAGCCAAGCTCTGGCAAAAGGGGGTTGAATGCACCTTCGTAGTGCATTATACTTAGCTTGTCTTCACATAATAATTGATCCATAGGATCTATTTTGTCTAACAATTGTCTGAATCATGAAGTAGGCTGGTCCTTTGGCGTGTAGAAAATTGACCAATAGCAACAAGTTTCGAACTAGGTCAACCTTCACAGGCTGACATGGGTTGACTGGTTTTGCAGGTGCACTAAGCTCCATTTTCACAGAGCAGGGATCATATCTAATTTTTACCGTTTTAGTTTGTCCACTAGAGGAGTTACGTGTAATGGCAAATGTTGTTCATATGGACGAGTAGTCTGATAAATGAATGTTAAAAATTCGTCTGCAGCAAGAGGTAAATATATTGGGTTGGAGGAAGGGGATAAAGATCAAGCATTTTTAACCCTTTGCCAAACAATATCTTGTTTAAACGACCTTGTGGTAAAAAGGCCTTTAGTTTAAACATATTTTATTCATCAGTTAAATACAACGTCTTACAGACAATCACATAGAATGACAAAAATAACTGATAAAATGGATCAGAACGAAAGCAAAAGTTTATATAGTTCTTCTCCAATTTCCATGTACACAGTTCCTGCGTGGCTCAGTGGTAGAGTGTGGGACTCGTAACCTAGAGGCCCCGGGTTCGAGCCCTACCTGATCCGCTGGGCTTTTCGTGGGTGTGTCCTTGGGCAAGATATTTCAGAGCCCTAGCCTAGTACTGGTACAACCCAGGAAATACATGAATATGTCAGCTGTCGCCGTGATATGACTGAAATAATGTTGAGAGCGGCGTAAAACACCATTCAATCAATCAATCAACCAGGTACACAGTTAATGGTAATAATATTTATAAAGAGATGGCTACAGAAAGAAAAATAAAAATGGTAATTTGATGAACAACGACGGGAAGAAAGAATGATAGCAATGAAAAAAAGAGGGCAGAAAGACCTTTGAAAACAATGTGGGAAAAGAAGAAAATGCTGGTAACCAGCATTTTCTTCTTTTCCCACAATGTTTTCGGTCCTATTAGAGTCAGTGGGTCAATGGTATCATTTTCACATTGTCGCCTGCAGATGGCTATAATTTCGAAGGGTCTTAAATTTGTCGTTTGGGAAAGGTCCGTTCATTGAACTAGTCCTCCCGCCTTTCTATCCATGTTTAAATAGCTGAAAAATAACAAAAATCTTATTCGGGAATAAAGCGAAGTTCTTAGTTTACAAAACTGACCTATCATTGTCGAAGGGAGACAACACTTGCATAACAGAAATAAACACTAAACTTTTCAAGTGCTCTCGCTTTACAGACATAAGAATTTCACTTTTCCTAGCAACAAGATTATTTCATCCTCTAAATACTATAAAACTTCTTTTCGGCAGTGCTGACCTAAGTCACGGCCAAACTTGTTTACTATTTGAAGCAGTTCAGTTGTACATTAAAGAATCTAAACGTCTTTTGTAATTTTCAGTCTATTTTTGTAACTGTTAATGACAACTTTATAAAATTTTAGGCAATCACAGAGAACACCATCTTTTTTCTTTTTCCTGTTTTGAACTTTTCTTTTTTTGTTTCTTTTTCATTATTCTTTGTTATCTTTCTATTTTAACTTTTAGCTCTATCTTACTGCGTTTCTTTTCTTTCTCATACTTCAGTGTTGTTGTATTTGTACATACCGTTGTTAGAACTTTATAATTTGTGCTGTAGGGGAAGGGCCAATTCTAAGTTGTGAGAACTTGTGGCCCAACCCCATTTCAACTTATGAAATAGAATATGTTTAACTAAACTAAATAAACACTAGCACGAGTATTCTCCCTTATACTGCTTCAAAGGAGTGCACTCAAAATTAACCATATACATGTACCGAACCACTCTCTTGCACTACGGATCATTCCCATTCACCTCTGTAGATGGCTCAGAAAGTAGTCCGTCATCACATGATATGTTCGTCACATGACCATAACTCAAAATGGCAACACAAACGCCGGTGAAAGAAAGACCAATCGATTGTTTTGTGTGCTGTTCAAACAGCATACTGCCAATCAGACTTAGTGATAGGAAATGCGAAAAAGAGGGATTTTCTGAAAAGCTTAAATGTCTTTTAAAGGACGATAACTTGCTTTTTAATTTTGTTTAAATTGTCATCATTCATGGGCGTAGCCATTTTTGTACAATTGGCGTAAGATTCTGATAAGTAAAGAAGCTTGAAAAAATAGTTCCATTGTATACAGGTAAATTCATCAGTTTGAATGCACCTGTAATGTATCCGGAATCATATTTCCTTTATCTAATTTATTATGTTACACATGAAACAGTTAAACAGTAACAAAACAAGATTCTTGTCATTTAGCCCGTTGCACAGATGTATGGTGAGAGTAACGAACGACAACTCTGCTCGGAGATTGGTACCGAACTAGAAGGTGTTCCATCGATCATGATGAGGAAGACTTTTAGGAAAAAAATATGAGAAAAGGAGAATATGTCCCTACACAGCATTGTCTCCTTTTCTCACGATATTATCTACCCTTTTAAGAACATAACTCATCATTTGTCGTGGATTAAATTTGTCTTCGCTTCAATTTCGATAGCTCTAAGATTTTGTTGTTCAGTAAACAGTTAACCGTCAGAGCTCCTTTCATAATTTGAGTTGCCTTTGAGGCCTATGTAAATCAAAATCAGACCACACAGACCATGCAGTCTGATCTTTTATCTACACTCACCAAGTTACTGAGACATTCTGGGGAAAGAAACCTTGCAATTATGTTTATGAATTTTTGGCCATAGACTGGGAAAAAAAAAAATGTTCGTTCGATTTATTGAACGCTCTGACGGTTAAACTTATTTGAGTCATGCTCAGTGAAAAGGGGTTTTAATGTATCCGCAAAAAGTATCGACCGATGTCAGCCTGTGCATTCCGCGCAGGCTGACAAGGGTCGAAACTTTTTGTTGTTGGTCACTTTTCTAGACGTCAAAGGACCATTTCACCTCAGGATTCAGTCGGCTGATAGACAAAATGGTTTTCTGGATCTATCAATATGTGACTACTTGCTTGGTATCATGGATCGCGGAGATGCATTATTTGTAACTCTTTTTTCCCAAATGGAAAAAAATAAATAAATAAATAAACTGGTCCATGTTGCTTGTTATAACGCATCACGGAGATGCATTAAACCCCCTTGTGCCAGAGCATGGCTCGTTTCAAAGATTATTTCATAAATGGCTCGCAACGAGACCTTCGGACATTTGCGTAAAGTGTCGTCCCGGATTAGCCTTAGCAGTCCGCGCAGGCTAATCCGGACGGCACTTTACGACTACATTAGACTTTATTTTTTTTTAAATACAGTAGACTTTCGTGAAACAGAAAATCGCACAAAACGGGAAGTGTCGTCTCGGATTAGTTACAGACTGCACAGGCTGATCTGGGACGGCACACTTTTACGCATTTGTCCGAAGGCCCCTTTTCGTGTGTTGCACGCCAAATAAGAAGTATATGTCACTGTCACTGCAGGCGGGACGAGGGACTGAAGAAGGCAATGCGAGGTAACCTTTTCGAGTTTCTAACCGCCGTCTTCATCCTACAAACAACGATAACGGAGGTCCACACATATTCAACCCAGTCCGGGGATGATGGTTTGGAAGCAGCCGATATCGCCGCCATTGTTCTCGGAGTTCTTCTGCTGGTGTTAATCATCGTGGCAGTTGTCGTCTGCATCTTGATTAAGAAAGGTGGCACTTCTTTCTTTCTTTCTTTTTTTTTTTTTTCTTTCTTTCTTTCCTTTTTCTTTCTTTCTTTTTGTACATAGATAGAGGTTCTAATACAATACATGGATCCGTGGAAATCGATATTTGACCAATCAGGTCATCGCATTTATTTGGCCCGCTGTCCAGCCTTGCTGTCTACTATTTCGGCTCACAAACAAACGACTGTTGATGTTGGAGAAGTGCGATATTATGTGTGTTTTCAGCGCTTGAATTTTAGGAAAAAAGTTTAATAGATGTACTTTGCGATCGTGTATGGCTTACGTGAGATATACGAAGAGATGATAAGTTTGCATTATGATTATGATTGACAATGGGACATGAGCAAAGAGTTTCGATCAACGCTATATTACGCAATGGATTAATTAATGTTAGTTTTTTTTTTCTCTCTCTGAAACTCTCTGAAAAAAAGCATAAACTGTTTTACAGTGGAAAACAAAAGTAAAATATATGAAATACTACTAAAAAGAAAGTACGTTCCCTAAAATATCTAAACTTTGTTAAATAACCTCCGCACATCCAAAAGGGGGCACGTGTCTTCAGTGTTTCAATTTGACGTTAACATTAACCCTTGGTGCGTGAAGAATGCTGAATGTGCAGATACAGATCAGAGTGCAAAAAATGCAGTTCATTCTTGGATTCAAACCATCCGCTACTTAAATTAAGTCTATTTAAGTGCATTCTTTTACTGAAGGTACATGTAGATTTCATTTATGAAACAGACTAAGTTCTGTTTTGTACAGTTTAGGAACTTCAGCTCAAAAGGCAACTTAAGTTAATTAAATCAGCTTTTGACTTAGCCATATTTAAGTGGATTAGCACATCTGCCATTTCAAAGGGTATATCGGTAAACTGTTATGGACGTGTGTTTAATTGCCCCTGTAATCCACTCGACCACCCGTTGTCTTCAGTATAGGCCTATCACATGATAAAACAAACTACCGCCAATGATATTAACAAGTTTGTTAATTGACAGCACACTTTACACATTTTAATTTCACCAGGCAACCATTTTCCCTTAACTTGAAATTTAAACATTTCTCAGACTTCCTTCTCTGTGTTGAATGAGACTTTCTATAAATATTTCAGAATGCTTGTAGCCTAATTTAGTGTAATTTATTATCGAATACGATGTTGAGGCAACTTAACAAGCTATACAAAAATATTAATCATCTTTAATTCTATTATTTTTGAGCAAAACTGAGGTTCATGAGGTGTTTCATTCTTTCTCGTAGATGTTCAAAACTTTGCTGGCACAGGTATTACATTGTCTGTAGCCGCTGAAATTCACTTTTTCTAGATATCCTTGTGTAAATAAGTTCAAGTTTCCATATATTTCTTACCGAGGATCCATCATCAACAGAAACATATGAAAAGGAATATTTTTCCGGGATTTATATATATATAATCGATAGAAACAGTCATGATAGCAAGATTTAAGTAACCTTTCTGCTGTACTCTATATGTATTTACTGCGTTTGTTTGTGAGCCCTTAGTTACGGTAACCAAGGAAGTCGGTTTATCTCATCGTCACGGATCCATGTATTGGAAACGCCGAGACAAAAGTACAAATTGCTTGTTACGATCTTTCTCTCCTTTAACCAAAATCTACTCAAAAGAGGTCTGATATTTTTTGCAGGTGCATCAAGCCACCTTTTTACAGAGCATGACTCGTGTACGAGTTCGTATGTCCGAGTGAATCGAAATAATTAAATCTTTATCTGTGATCTGTAGGTAAAATTTGTGTGAAAGAAGACACCCCGAAAGTAACTCCAACTCGATTTTTGAACGGGTTTTCTACAACACCTGGAAGGTAACCTTTTCACTTTCCGCATTTTAGCACATGACCCCGAGGAAGAAATCTTTTTAAAAAATATCGTGAGAAAGGGAGAAAATGTTGGTAACCAACATTTTCTCCTTTTCCAACGGTGCTTCTTTCCTTTCGAGACTGGTACCCATCGTATGAGCCACAATTAATTTGTTGTCTGAAAGTGTTTTCAGTATGGATGAGGCCGGAGTTTTGACACCTGGGTCCGTATTCACCAACCATTCTTAAGAATATTCTTTGTCTTATTCTTCAAGATTTTCTACAGTTGAAAGTAACACAACTTCTGATTGGCTAAACCAAATGGTTTAGCCAATCAGAAGTTGTGTTACTTTCAAATGTAGAAAATTTTGAAGAATAAGACTAAGAACGTTCTTAAAAATGGTTGGTGAAAATGGACCCTGGAATAGAGTTACATATAATATCAATTTACGCTGTTTCTAACATTGTTTTATTCCTACCACGGCCACAGTCCACATATCTATTTCGCCCCGTACTTCACCAGTGCTAGACTAGGGCACTTCATTTCCTTGCCAAATGGCACTTCCTTGTGACCAGTACCCTGTAACAGATTTCTTGATTTCAAGTCCAACGCTGAGCGAACCCCTGAGCTATGGATATTCCCTTGGCATATATAAACGGAATATTATGTTGTAGTAACTTTCCTGGTTCTTGAAATTTGATTAGAGCGGCGTGAGAAAATTTGATATCGCGTGCGTGAGACTGAAATTTTCTTACGCAGTGAGAAGTAAATACAGGCACCAGGAAAGTTAACACCGCATAATATTCCTTTTATTACATACCTACAACGCTCACCGACAAAAGATTGCAAATTATTGACATTTTATTCGAAAACGGTAAACAAAATGAGACAATTAAAAGTTTGGAGGGTAGTAACTCCGTTTGTAATGAATGGCGAATGAATATCATAGCGTAAGATTTTGACGAATCAAATTGCAAATCAAAATGTACGTATTCCTCGCGCGAGATGCGTCATCATACCATATTTGGAACAGTATTTGACACTGCGTAGATAGAGATATTTTTCTGTCGTGCGTGATATTTTATCCGCGTGTTTAGCTAGCTATTGATAGGGTCTAGGTCAGTCGAAGGCCTTATATAATCAAGAGTAACAGTTTGTTGGAATGACGGCCCCCCCCCCCCATGCTTTTTACAAAATTTCGATTATATTACGGCGAAAACTTACTTATACCCCTTTACCACACCATTCCGAAATTTAACGACTCTGAGAAAGACGCATTTTTAAAATACTGTGGTAAAAGGGAAAAAATCTGGTAACCAGCATTTCTCCTTTTACCACAACGATTTCTGCTGAATCAAATACATATTTTATTAGTTAAGCCATATTTAAATTGTTGCCTGCAAATGCTTTGAAAATAAATCATTGGAATGATCATGTAAATTTCCAAATACAAATGAACCATGCTCTTGCAAAAGGGGGCTTAATGCATCTCTGTGACGCATCACACCAAGCAAGTCATCACATTATTAGGGGTCTATAAAATCCATTGTCTAACAAGCGATTTTTTATCATAAAGTAGGCTGGTCCCTTAACACGCAGAAAATGGACCAATCGGGAAAAGTTTCGACCCAGATCAGCCTGCGCGGACTGCGCAGGCTGATCTGGGTCTATACTTTTTGCAGATGCATTAAGCCCCCTTATCACAGAGCATGTACCGTGGAATATTGCAGAGAAAAGAGTTTCGTACAGTGAATAAGATTTTACATCTGAGACTAAGATGTATAAAAGATTTTTTTTTCCCGTATTCTTTTAAGAGAAAGTAACCCGGAAATCTGTAGATGCATTAAGATCCCTTTTCACAGAGCATGACTCATTTTTATTTTTATTGTAAACTTGTATCATTAATTTTTATTTGTCGCTTGTTCGGTATCTTGTATATTGTTAATTTGCATTGTTTTAACAGGCTGAGGGATTGCAGCTTTCGGGCTATCACCCGAGAAAAAAGTAAAAAACGGGCCACACCACGTGAAGATAAACATTCGCCGCGTACAGATACTGATTCTACCATCATGTAGGACCTACGTGTCTCCGTCTTTCTGTCTGTCTGTCTAGCTGTCCGTCCGTCCGATCGTCCACCCGTCCCTCTCTCTCTCTCTCGCTCTCGTCCTATCCCGAGAACAGGTGCTAATTTCGTCTTACAGCTGTTGACTATCTTTTCCTCTACCTTTATCCGCAAATCTGTCTTTCTCTCTGTCTGTCATTTTGTCTATTATAGCTAGACTAGGCATTTAGAATCAGGGTCCGTATTCACCAACCATTCATAAGAACATTCTCAGTCTTATTCTCAAGAATTTTCTAAATTTGAAAGTAACGCAACTTCTGATTGGTTAAACCAAATGGTTTAGCCAATCAGCAGTTGCGTTACTTTCTAAATCTAGAATTAGACAAATAAAATGAAACTAAGAATGGTTGGTGGATATAGACCCAGAATTTTGACCATTTCAGTGCCATGGGCAAAAATACATGCTTTCAAATACGGCGTAGATGAAGTTCGAACTGCACAAAACATGCAGGGCAGGGTGCGTATTTACTAACCATTCTATATTGCATTTTAAGTCTTATTCCAGATTTAGAAAGTAACGCAATTTCTTCTTTATTTAGAAAATTCTCAACCCTTAAAGCGCCGAGTAAACGTTACAGACATTTCCTATTTAGAAATAAGACTCATAAGATTATAATTTTTAGGTCGCTCTTTACCAGAATGATTCAGGAAAGCGGACAGTGTAGATCTAAGATCAGACTGCACATTTTGTGCGGTCTTATCTGGGTCTACACGAGCCGCAAAGGCAAGATCTGAAAGGCGCTTTAAGGGTTAAAAAGGAGACTTAGAATGTTATCAAAAATGGTTGGTGAATACGGATCCAGGGATGGAAAGAAAAATCTAACTTCCTCACCAGAAGTGCACTCTACCACAAAGCTCATACAGACAAATTGTGTTTTTATTTTCTATCCTAGATATATGTATGACGATGTATATCACTCGCCGGACTCCCGACCTCTACCGGGAAACAAGGTCAAGGCCGAACCATATCCAACACATGACCCGGAAAGGTCATCTAAGAAGAACACTACTCCAAAATATAATGTTTCCCGTTCATCCCGAGGCCATCGACATGAAAATGAATTTCGAGAGACTAGAATATCCCGCCGTAGTTCTAGACACAGCGCACCAACTCCACCTCCAACACCGGAAGCGGAGGTGAAAATTCCAGACAATGGTCGTATCAACATAACTACTTCCGGTCGGTCTCCCTATGTCGATAGAACAGGGCCAAGATACTAGAGAGCCTGTTATTTAACGTGGTGCTAAAAAATTAATAATATGACGGAACAATTCTTCGTAAAAACTTGCCTTCTTCTGCAGTGCCATATGTATGTATTTATGTATGCATGTATGTATGTATGTATGTATGTTCATTCGATCGGTTTTTTTTTTTTTTAATTGACAAGGAAGGGAGGCAATTGCTCTATTATTTTGTTATGAAAATAAAGTGATTATCTAATTATGAACGATAAAAATGTGGCTAGGTGACAAAAAATAAGTCTGAAATAACATTATATGGGTTTTTACGATCGGCTTGAAAGTTTTATTTAACTTACATGTACTTAACAGGATAAGAGTTAGCAATGTATGTCAGATTTAAACGTTTACCCTTCACCAAAAAAAAACTCCGTGTTTTGACGACCACAAGATATAAAACTATCGAAAAACATTGTGGAAAAGGGAGAAAATGGTAGTAGACACAAACCATTCCTTTTTTAGCAATGTTTTCTACCCTTTCAAAGACCAATTCCGACATATGAATCAAAGTTGAGCCACGTCATCAATCATTGAAGCCACATTTAATTTGTTGTCTACAGATGCTTTGATTTTTGACAAGTCTAAAATGTTGTGGTCTAATAAAGAGTGTAGAGAGATATCAGACGACAAATGTTCAGACTGGCCCAGATCGAAAGCATTTGCAGACGACAAATTAAATGTCTCTCAAATGATGAGATTTGTTTTTGAAAAGGTAGGTCACAATGTGGGAAAGGGAGAAACGATATACATTACATTTATAGTTATATACATTTTAGAGTTAAACTCTTCAGCGTACCAGGACTTGAAACATGGGTTCGATGGATCGAATCCCGCCTCGACCATTTTTTTTTTCCGAGGATTGATGATAGTCACTGCGATAGGATTCATTCCTTTCTCACCTGATCATTTTTTACCATTGGTTATGTAGGAAAGTAGCCAGTGGCTTGAGGAAGAATATTGTGCGAAGTACTGATAAAAGGGAGGCATGGCCTGGCCGCCGCGATATAACTAAATTTATGTTGAAAACAACGTTAAACACCATAAAAAAAAATCAAACAGATCCTTTTCCCACTTTGTTCTGAAAAAACCCTCTCCCTCAGTGTCGTAAAAAAAACACCGGATTGTTTGATAAAGGGTTTAACGTGGCAGACATGACCAATATCGTACTGCTGGTTTTAACCAGTAAAGGAATATTGTCCCTTGGGTTCACCCAGTACTAAACCTGTCCCGACAATACAGAAGACACACCCACCTTTCATCAATGGTTAATCCCTAGTATTTACGACCACGAGAAAAAGAGGATTAAAAAAAAAAACGGTTTTTTGAAAATATTATGGGAAAAGGAGAAAATGCTGATGATTAACAGCATTTTCTCTTTTCCCACAATGTTTTCTACCTTTTCAAGGACAAATCCCGTCATTTTAGCTACGTTCAATATGAGGTCTTCAAATGCTTTCAATTTTGATGTCTGGATGTCAGGTAAAGGACTAGTTTTCTTATAATCATTTTACAGGAATATGATCAAAATCATTGGTCCATAGCACATATGATCGATCGATACAGACCTAACTTGTACTGTCCGTTTTTAGAGTGAATTTCGATCCATCTGTGTAATACCTAATACAGGTAGATATACACCTGTTCACAGCCACACCCGTTGTAAATATCGAAAGTAGCGTATAAACCCCACTCGATAATGTTTATATTATCAGAAAATCTCATTATAGTAATACAGGTAATCATAGAGTTATTTTCGTTATTAATTTTATTGATATGTTTTATTTTTCCATGCTAAAGTAAAATTATCTCGTCACGGTATGTGAATTATAACATGTATTCTAAAACACAAAACATAAACTAATAAAGAAAGGTTTATCGAGTGAGAGCTATAATAGCCGTAAATGAGGTGTATACTTAAATGGCGATACTGTGTCAGTTGTAATTTAAACAAGACGGACATACAGAGACGCACACAGCTTGTCAGCCCGAACACCTCAAGTGGTAGGCCCTGATATGTAAACGACAAATCTTGAAACACTTGAGGACGAGGGTTCGAACACTCAACTGGCCGGCTGACAAATTAATAATTCAGTCTTTCGGATGAGATGTTAAACCGAGGTCCTGTTTGGTGGTGCCGTAAACCGAGCATGTTAAAGAACCAGGCATAACTTAAAATGGGTTTCGCCCTGTGTAGATCTGGCACTAGTCCCCCGTAACATAATTAATGTTCAGCTTTCCCCCCCCCCCCTTTGGGAGCGTCGCCCATATGGGAAAACGGTGGCGACGATAAATAAACGGAAAATCAAGCAATCTATTAATTCATGTATGGTATACAAAATTCGGAATATTTCTATGTATACGATTATTTTGGAATGTTGTACAGAGTTTATAGGATTTATTTTAGCGCCCTTTTCTATGACCTACGCTATCTGAAGTCCGAAACCTATCAGGTAACAAACTGCCTGTATCATTATTGAATATTCCGTTTTGGTGTAGTTATTCTTTTGAGTGAAATCAGAGCGCCTTTTATGTGTATTTGTACGGGGTACACACGACTCGATAGAATTTCATTAACCCTTAGGCTATAAAGTTTAACTTTTAAAATGCTTTTGCAGACAGTGTAGATGAAGATCAGACTGCACAAAACGTGCAGTCTGATCTAAGATCTACACTGTCCGATAGGGACAGTTTTTTTTTTCAAACGAGAAGAACTTTGAAATCGCATTTATATGGGTTTTCAATATTGGTTTAAATTGTTTGTTCAATTAAGCTAGTAGGTTAAGGGCAGGTAGTACAATATATACATCGGAGCAACTCGTAGCGTGATGTTAATAAACAATATTTAGTAACTGATATAAATCGGGAGTTTGGTGGTAAAACTAGACGTTCAAAGTAGATTATTTTGAAGGAATTTAGAGTCTAAAACTCAGGATTTTCGCTAAAAACGTAAGTAGTTTACAAGTGTTCGATTTTTAGTACGCAGGGCTTACTCTTTTGGTTACAGAGGCGAAAACGTGATTTTGCGGACGGCATGGTTAAAAATCAGACTGCACAGAATGTGCCATCTGGTCTTGAATTAATACCATTCGTTTGGTTAGTCAAATGATTTATATTAAAATCTTTGTGTTAGTAGCTTACATTTTCAGCCCTCGAAAGAGGTCACTCTGGTATGCACCAATTCAGGTAAACGTTTACGCCCATTGAAGACGTAATCTCGGAAAATGTCCCAATATGTTGTCGGGAGTGGTCCAGAGTGGCTCAGTGGTAAAGTGTAAGACTCGTGACCTGGAGGCTCCGGGTTCGAGCTTCACGGGATCCAATAGGTTTTTTCGTGGGAATGTCCTGTGTAAAAACACTTCAAAGCCATAGCCTCGTATTGATGGAACCTGAGAAATACATGAATTTGTGAGCTGTCGCCGTGATATGACTCAAAACAATGTCGAAAGCGGCAATCAGTCAATCATTCAATGCTGTTTGGATAGAGCTCTTGTAAAATGGTATAAAAAAATCGGACCCACAGCCCAGAAGTCGAGACATTTTGTGTTTCTCGCCCAACAAGCTGTTAACTAGATCTACTCAGAAATCCAGTGATAGCCTGGTATATATCGGTGCTTTGCATGTTAATCCTTAGGCTACCAAGCGCGACTCAAGGACTTTTTGCGGACAGTGTAGATCAAGGTCAGACTGCACAGAACGTGCAGTCTGATCTTGGATCTACACTGTCCGTTAAGGAGATATCTTTCTTCAAAGATAACTTTGAAATTTATAGCAAAATTATGGGTTTTTACTATCGGCTAGAAAGCTTCATTTCACTTATTGAGCAGGATAGGGGTTAAAGAATCAAGTGGATCTATCGAGGAAAAGCTAGGCTATTGAACCCGGATATCCTTGTATCCAAATCTTACTATCTGCGCCCATAAGATGAGCCTTGCTCAGGGTTCCCGTTCACGCACATATGTGCGTGATATGTGCGTGATTCACGCACTGAATTGAATAATCAAGCACAAAAATATGAAGTGAAACGTGTATGCACGCACAGATTTCAGGGCTTCCGTTGTCGATCACCAGTGGCGCCAATTGGGACAAGTTAACAAGTGTGAAAGTCACTGTTTATCACCGCCGTCACCGGTAATCAAAGTTGATATCAATCCGCTTTTCTAGTGTAAAATCAAACGTTTTGAAGTTACATGCTATTCTTACTGACAAATCTATGTCAAATCATGCGGAAATACTTCTCCAAAACTTAACAGGCATGAAAAAAAGATCGTTGCAAGAAACGCGAAAACGCATGACCCAACAAAAATTGGTTTGATATCGTCCGATCATAGGCATTTCAAACTGTCTATTCAGTTTTATCAATGACTTTGAACATAAATATCTCTATAAAACAATACGTATAATCTAATTAGTGTCAGAAATTGACAGTGAAATGGAAAATTCTACTGGCCATCAGGCTGTAAGTTGTCCCTCTGAAACTTGTCCCGTGAGTAAGGAAATTATAACAAGCGTCTCCTTTTTTTAAATTACCCATATTGTTTTCAAGGGCAGCCAACTGCAGAGTAAGACTCGTCAAAACAAATTTTCAATACAACAGACTCTTACTGTCCTCCATAGATGCTCTATAATTGTCAATATTAAGTGCACTTCTAGAATTTCTCTTGCACTCCCAAACTTGTATTCCAGGGAGCGCATGCACTCCCAAAAAGAGATGTGAGTGGGAACACTGCCTTGCTCAACAAAAGGGGCTTGATACATCTCAGTGACGCATGATACCAAGCAAGTCATCACATAATCATGGAGCCATAAAATCTACTTTTTTTCAATAACAGACTTAATCGTGAGGTAGACTGGTTCTTGAACGTACAAAAATTGACCAGCGAAAAGTATCGACCCAGGTCAGCCTGCGCGGACTGCGCAGGCTGACCTGGGTCGATACTTTTCGCAGATGCGCCCCTTTTCACAGAGCATGGCTGATATACATGTACATAAGCGAGCCGACGCTCCGGAAAAAAACAGTTTTAATGCATCTTTGTAATGCATTATATCAAGCAAATCGTCCCATACTGTGAATCCTTTTAGTCCCTTAACAGGCTGAACAGTTAGGTAGAATGGCCCCTTGATATGCAGAAAATTTACCTATAGCAAAACGTTTCGATTCAGGTCAGGATGAGCAGTCCGCCAAGGTTGACAAGGGTCTATACATTCTGCAGAACGGAGTATTTATGATACTAGAATTTATTGGGACCGGGTTCATTCTTCTCTCACCGCTGATCATTGTTCCTGTGATGGCTATATGGAAAGCAGCCAGTGGCTTGGGAAGACTAGTCTATTATGCAAATTAACCATGGCAGACAGCAACCCTAGGAATGTATGGATACCGGTCGCAACGATAGCATATATAGGTTAAGTGAAGTACATTTAATGTTGAAGACGGCGTTAAGCACCGTTCAACCAAACAAATCGACTTTTTTCAAACATAAGCTTGATGTTATATGAGGCATGCTCTCTGAAAAAGGGGTTTAATTCATCTCCATGGTGCATTATACCAAAAAAGGTCCTCACATAATTATGGATCCATAAAACTAATTTTGTCCGATTGATTAATTGTATGGTGTTTAACGCCGTTTTCAACATTATTTCAGTTATATCGCGGCGGCCAGTGCACCTATCCATGCCTTCCTGGAGTTTCTTTTACCAGTACTCCGCACAATATTCTTTCCAAGCCACTGACTGCTTTCCCACATAACCATCGTCGAAACAATGGTCAGCGGTGAGAGAGGAATGAATCCTGTCGCAATGACTATCATCAGTCCTCGGAAAGAAATTGGCCAAGCTGGGGATCGAACCAGCGACCTCCTGTTCTCAAGTCCTGTACGATACCGACTGAGCTACGGGGGCTTGGTTCCAATTTTGTCTGACAACCGACTGAATCATGAAGTAGAGTGGCAGGAAATTCATGGGGCACAGCTCAAATTTCTTTTAGGACATGTTTCGTTTACTTTGTGTGATCATGCCATCATACATGTATATCTGCAGGTTTATGGGACAACTGTCGCGCTGTGAAAAAAAAAGGGGGGGTTTGAAGCATTATACCAAATAAAGTCTTCACATAATTATGGATCCATAAAATCAATTTTGTCTAACAACTGACTGGACCATGAGGTAGAGTGGTCCTTAGACATGTAGAAAATTCACCAAATTCAATAAGTTTCGACCGATGTTAACCTCCGCAGACAATGTAATGCACGATACCAAGCAAGTCATCACATTACCATGGAGCCATAAAGTCCATTTAGTCTAACAATCGACTAAATTATATAGTTTAGTTTAAACATATTTCATTGCCATACATATGTACATGTCAACAAAAGCAATACATAAATACAATTTCTAGTATACATGGAATGACAAATGTACATAGGCAAAGGGGTCTGGCCACAAGTTCTCACAACTTAGATTCGGCCATTCCCCTCCTCCAATTACATGTTTAGGAAACAACAGTCTTATGGCAGCTAAAAAAATTTCAAACTTTTCAGTAGTTAGGGATAATAAAGAGAAACAGATAATGAAAAATCTGAACATCAAAGACTAATGTACTAGACAACATCAGAGTGATAAAGATTATAGATATATTATATATTGTCAGCCGGGACTGAGATTGGAGAATTCTGATCAAATAGCGACTCATATAGGATGGGCTCAAGGAACGTATTATAAACGGTCAATCAAACCTTCCTGAGTTTTTAATAAATTCTTGGACAGAATAAACTATTTCAATATTATCATTAAGGCTTAAATTATCAGATCCAAACAATAATAAATTTAAGTTTAAAGGGTGATATTTGCGGAGTTTGCGAAATAACATCAATCTTTGATTGGTATATGACAGGCAGTGAAAAAAATAATGCTCCGCATCTTCAACATAATAGCCACAGTGGCACAAATTACTTTCCGAAATGTGGTTTTTGTGTAAGTCAGATTTCAGGTCACTGCAATTATTTCTTAATCTCGCTTGAAAGACTGAGAATTTGCGATCTCCTACACCAAAGTATTTTGGGACTACAGACACTGGAAATTGACGCAAGATTGTTGACTTAAACATAGAAAGTGATTGTAGTGATTTTGTTTCCATCGGCAAATTGTTCCATAGAGATATTGCCGACGGAATAAACGACTTCGCAAAGATTTCGGTACGGCGGGCCAATGTTTCAATATCTAGGGAATTTCGAAGGGAATATACTGTACTATTTCCAACAGTTGATGGAAACAGTTAACATAAATAGTCTGGAACTTGACCATTGATGATTTTAAACGTTAAAATAAGTTTCTGGTATTTACGTCTGTCGGACAAGCTCAACCAGCCGATCTCTGTATACAAATTTATAAGAGAAGTGGATCTCGTAAGTCCTGTAACTATTCTTGCAGCTTCGTGTTGAATTTTTTCAAGAGAATCTCTTTCACTAAAGGTACAGTTATCCCATACGACAGAAGCATACTCAAGAAGAGGGCGTAAAAATGATATGTAAAGTTGGTTCAAAGAATTTCGGCTTATTTTGAATTTTACCGCCCTCATCATTCCAAGGATTTTAGAAGCCGACACAGTCAATTGCCTTATATGTTCACGCCATTTTCCATTCGCAGAAAGGGTTAAACCTAAGTGTTTATGGTGTTCAACAAAACTTATTTGGACATTATCGAAGAACAGATTTGGGCTGGGAACGGTTTTTGCAGAAAAGATCATTGCTACAGTTTTTTTGGGATTGAATGTAACCAGCCACTGCTTTGCCCAGTAAGAAATCATTAATAAGTCATGATTAAGTATACCCTTAATATCTTGAACTGCTGCAGCTGAACAAGCTGATGATGTGTCATCAGCAAATAAACGTGAAATGCTGAGCAGATTTTCAGAAATATCATTAACATAAATTAGAAATAGAAGAGGGCCGAGAACTGAGCCTTGTGGAACACCCGCCTTAACATTCATTAGTTTTGACTTCGCAGTACCAACAAATACTGCTTGTTGTCTATTTGAAAGATAACTTTTAATCCAATTTAGCAAACAACCATTAATTCCATTTTGTTGCAATTTGAAAAGGAGACCCTTATGCCATACTCTATCAAAAGCTTTCGAAATATCACAAAAAACCATACAAGTATTCTGGTTAGAGTCCAGAGAAGAAACAACTTGATGATAAATATCAATCAGCTGATGAATAGTAGAATGACCTTTTAGAAAACCTGACTGCTTTTGGTATATTATGTCATTTGAAACAAAGAAATTGTACATATACTTGTAGACACACCGTTCCATTAATTTTCCAACACAACTTAGTAAAGATATAGGACGGTAGTTACTAACGTAAGATTTGTCTCCTTTTTTGAACAGTGGCATGATAATAGACTGTTTCCAACTTTGCGGAAAAGTTTCTTGATCGAGAGATTTATTGAAGATCCAACACAAGGGCTTTGATATACTGTGTTTTATAGCCTTGAGTAGTTTATGACTTATTTGATCCGGTCCAATTGCTTTATTTATGTCTAATGTTCCAATAATACTTTCAACATCCGCAACAGAAATTTGAATGGTTGAAAGAGTATTTAGTATTTTATGAAAAAAGTTTGGTAAAGTGGCATTTGAGTCATCTAAAGTTGATATGGAAGTAAAATATTCGTTCAGACAATTAGCTTTATCTTCGTCAGTATATTGAAACGTTTCTAAGTCATTATTCAATGTTTTCAAAACTGGAATCGAATTAATGCTGGTATTATTATTGACCAAACTGCGAAGATATTTCCAGTACTGTTTTGGATTTTCAAAACGCGATGAGGATAGACGTTCGTCAAGATTACTGTAATAGCGTTGTTTAGCATGATTCTTTAGGTTATTTACTTTATTGCGCATTTTCTTGTATTTTTCCCAATCGTTTATACGCTCGGATTTCGTAGCTATAGCCTTTAGTCTATCTCGTTGTCTACTTGTTCTTCTTATCTCCGAGTCCTACCATGGTCTGTCGTTAGGTCTTATCGTAATTTCTCCAGAAGGAATACACTGGTTCATCAAATTCATTAAAATACGGCTAAAGCGAATACATGCATCATTTATGTTAAGGTTGTCTATGAAATCCCAGCACTCATTGTCAATCAATAAATTAAGCTGGTTAAAGTCAGCTCTGTCGTAGTACCATACCTTACGTTTTGAACAATGCCTTAGAGGCTGACAGAAATTTAAAACGACTAGAGTTGCTTTGTGATCACTTATTGAACTATCAACATCCAAGGTATCGGAATGAAGGGCATGAACAGTGTTAGAAATTAAAATTGGATCAAGAAGAGTTGCAGAATTCTCTGAAATACGGGTAGGTTTTGTGATGACATTAGTAAAATCGTTTAAAGAGATTATATGACTTAGGTGATGTTCATTTGGATTTAGGAGGTCCTCGTTAAGATCGCCAAGCAATAATATATGTGGACAACACTCAAGTGCCTTTTCAGTATTGATACTTAAATTTTCCCAAAATGCTACAGGTGTACCTGGAGGACGATAAATTGTACATAGCAGAATGACTGTAGATCGATATTTGATTTCAACCCAAATAGACTGAATAGCCACAGATTCTAGGTCAAGCCTTCGTTTTGAAGCATATATATTTGAAAAATATACCAAGAGTCCACCAGAATGAGATGTAAGGTCGCGCCTATACATAGTAGAAACATGACTTTCGATCTGTAAGTCCTCATTCTTTACTGTTACATCAAGATGTGTTTCTGTAAAACTTAATACATCAAAATCGGATAAATGATCAGCAATATAATTAAGTTTGTGTCTGATGCTGCGTATATTCAAATGCACACAAGACAGAGAGCCATTGTCATCGTATTGTAAACAAGTAAAAGGACCTGGATTTAGTTCTATATCTCCCGAAAGGAGAAGTAGTATTGAAGCGAGAAACCAAAGATGAATTCGAAATTTCAAATTAAAGATACAAAAGAATAGAAAACATTTAATCAAACTGAAGGAAGGTTCAAAAAGTTTATCCGTTGTCGAAGAGAACCTCTTGCCAACCCTGCTTGTTTTAACACAGAACAAACCTATAGCCGCGCGCCAAATTGCAATAAATGTACCTATGGCGGATCAGTTGTATCAAAATCCATAAACAAGGCCACGCGCGAATATAGGGTCTTGAGCCTACATACAAGTGTGCCAGACATACACCATCCCCGAATCCCAGCTAACTTTAAAGAACAAACAGAGGAAATGTACAAAAATGTAGAAAAAATAATAAGAATGAAAAAGAGGAGAACAAAAGATGATTCCATGAATAAATCCGAATGCAATTGAGAGGACTCGTAACGTTTTGGATATGACAGGAACAACGAAATAGTTTACGTAACAAGACCAGGAAAATAATTTCCGGGAGAAATTGTTGTAAACAATAAAAAAGACATCCTCAAGTTTATGTATAAACAATAGCTTAAACTTGTATTAAACGTTTTAGCAGTAACAGTTGATAAACATCATCAAAGGAGAAGGTACATCATAAGGAAGAGCGATTTTGATTATGAAATAAAGTATTTGGCTGAAAAATCTCAACAGAACTGTATGAAGGAGTAAAGGGATATTATTTCTTAATAAAATTATCATGTTTAGTGTACCGTTCAATTATAAATAATCATGGACAGGCTGTACTTAAGAGAGAGAGAGAGAGAGGAACGGGCAAAGAGCCTTCAGTTGATTTCCTACCCAAGTAAAGAGTAAACGTAAATTACATGGTAAAATTGTCATACTAAGACTATTGATAGAGAGCAAGCACAGAGAGAGAGAGAGAGGGGGGGGGGGAATAGGGAGGGGGACGAGAAAACTTGTAATGTGCTTACCTGGTAATAATTTATACTAAACGTACATAACAGGCTTCAAATATTATAAAGATTGACATACTATCAATATTGTGGAAAAACAAACTATGTGAGTGAGTGGACCGCATATATGTGCGAAGGTGGGTGTGTGCGTGTGTGTATGTGTGTGAGAGAGAGGGAGGGAGAGAGAGAGAGAGATGGCACGCTAAGTGTACATATAATGTCTTACAAACCATGTGAGTGTGTGGGGCGCATAATATTTTACATCAAAATTGAAGCTTCGCTTCCCGTAGTGATCATGTTTGGTACAACCTGAAGTAATTATTCTTTTTACCCAATGTTATATACATATATACAAATAACAGCCCGATATATATACTATATACTGTTTCAGTAAGTACAATATATACATCTGGTACATATATGCATGTATACAAATAACAGCCCAATATATACAATATACTGATTCAATAAATACAAAGTATAAGCGATAATAGTCCAGGATTTCGTGGTCAACGAAAAGGACATTTTAACCAACAAAAAACAAATTAATTGTCTCAATTATCCCATATAAAGGAGAAGTATGCACGAAATTTCTAGAGTTCAGCAAAGTGTAGACTTTAGATCAGCCCGCAAGTTCTACAGTCCGAGCTATGTTTCTGTTCACATTGCCCAAAAAGCAAATAAACTTTATATACTGGTTAAGGTTACAAAATAATCGATAAGCAGCAGACGACAAAATACTACAATAACACTGCAGAGTAGAACACTCGGTTGTAATTCATCAATATAACAATCGAAAGAAACGGAAACAATTTATCAAACAAATGTGAGAAAAAAAAAATAAAAAAACTATTGAAAAACTCCTAAAAGGAGCCTCTGCCTGCATACCGCTTGTCTTACAATAAATGTCTGGCTCCTAAATACTAGTCAAACATCACCCAACCCTCAGTTTGCAAAACAACAACAACAACACAAGTTCAATTCGATAGTAAAAACCTAAAAAAATACAGATTACAAATTTGTGTGTTCAAGAATAGAATCTACTTGTGGACAGTTTGGATCAAAGACCAGCCCGCACTTTCTGTGCAGACTGAACCTAAACCAACACTGTTAGCAAAAGGTCATTGAGGCGCACCTAGCAATCAAAAGGGTCAATAAACAATCCATTGGGGAAATGCACTAAGTACGAACACTAGAGGGAAAACAATATAAGAAGAGGAGCAGATGCTCGCAATAAGCACCCGCTCCTCCTCCAACAAAGCCCTCCTTCTGATATACATATGGCAAATGTTCCTCGGGTATCGCCCGAGAGATAATTTTGACTCAGAAATAACCTATGCATACTAAAACATGAGACGGACCTTTAGTGCAGATAAATATATGTTTAGTAGTGATTTGGTGTAGATCGAAGATCAGACTGCACACTCTACATTCAGATCCCTATTCATAATTTTAAGCTTAGCCACCAAATCATAGTGAGTGACACAATAATCGCATTACCTTAACCCAATGCTTAGTTCAGATAGCCTGAACCAAGCACAAACACTTTGTTACATGTCGTATAATGTTCAGTATAGATTGTAATATACTTTACAGAAAAAGTTAAGAGGCGACATGGAAACAAAGTTCTTCACACAGTTGTTGTGCAAATACTGTTGTCAACTCTTTAGATGACCAAACAAGAAAAGCTTTCCATCGAAAATTTCGATGGATCACGACTCTTTGATATTCTCAATGTTGTAAATTCTGAGAAACACTGCAGGTAAACCAGCAAATGCTTGCAAGAAGCTTTGGCTCGTTACCCAACAGTGCTCACAAAATTATTAGAGAAGCAAGTGTTGCCACAAATTGGGCTAAGTATACGACTAATTGTGTCCACCATTCTATAAGGACTAAATTCAAGATGCATTGTTTGAAAAGAAACAGATGCTCTCAACAAGCATCCATTTCCTCTCTCATAGTGCTCTTCTAATTTTTAAATTTGAATTAAATACTTTCATTAGAATAATTTTATGTGGTGAATTCATTGAGTCCCAGAATATATTATACAGATGGAATTACCTAGAACTAACATTTCTGATTTTAAAGTCAGTAAACTGCCGATCAGATTCAATTCTATGAATCCTATTATGAATGTCTTTCACTAATATTACACCGTCAGAGGTCCATGCTCCGTTTACTTGTTTCTTTTTCATTAGAAGTCGGCACTGACGAAATATGTCACTCCTTGTTCGTGTTAAGTCCTCATTGATATAGCAAGATTTGTAATTGGACTGACGAAGCTTGGATTTCCTCTTGTAGAATTTTGACCTGGATCTGTAAGACGTGAACTTCACGATAATATCTCGAGGCTTTGAATCGCTATCTGTTGATCCTCGCGGTGGTCCTACACGGTGACTACGATCAATCTCAGCCAACTGAATGTCGGAACCAATCGCTCTAGAAGCTTCCAGGACAATGTCGTCTGTATTCTCATGTTCGGTTTCAGCAAACCCTGACAATCTTAAGCAGTTTCGTCTGCTATACTGGTTAGCTCTATCCTGTGATTCTTCAACCACTTCTAATCGCTTCTCGAGGTTGTTTACCTTTTCTTTTAGTGACTCATTTTCCAACTGAAGTGCATGGATCTTTGATGTAACACCTGCAAGTACTCCATCAGTTATAGAAGAGATCATATTTGAAATTTGGCTCTCAAAAGTTTTGATAAGCAAGGAACTGATCTTCCCAAGTTCCTCGTCGCCAAGACGGATATGGGTAGAAACATCCATTTCTGGACTCTCCGGTAAAGCACGAGCCTTTTTAGTTTCAGCTAAATCTAGTGGAGATGACAGTTCACGTTTACTTTGCTCCTTGGGGGTCGATCGGACAGGGGTAACAGTAGGCTCACTCATGGTGGTTGTTAATTTTCTGCAGTATACTATTAGACTACTCAAGCGTGACCACTGTATATGAATGACCACAACACGAATGACGGGTATTTTACTTTGGTATTTATATTCACAGGCAATCAAGCGTAAATTTCACAAGATAGTGGATGAAAAATTCAAAATTTGAAAGTTTCCCAAAAAACCTGACCACCGGAACACCGAAGATAACTTCTTGATCCTCAACTTTAACTCAAGGTCCGAACCTCTAGTACCATAGTCCGTCGTTTCCGTAAAATAGATTGAAAAGAGTCTTCTCTTAGTTTTTTAACAAACCGCCATTAGACTGACCGGAAGTTTTTTAACAAACCGCCATTAGACTGACCGGAAGTTATCATCACATTACCATGGAGCCATACAGTCCATTTAGTCTAACAATCGACTAAATTATATGTATATGGTAAACTGGTCCTTGGACATACAGAAAGTTGACCGATAGCAAAAAATTCGACCTGTGTCAGCCTGCGCGGACTGCACAGGCTGACCTGCGTCGAGACCTTTTGCAGATGCATTAAAGACCCTTTTCATGGGGCACAGCTCAAATTTCTTTTAGGGCATGTCTCGCATACTTTGTTTGATCACGCTATCATATATCTGCAGGTTTATGGGACAGTTGTCTCGCTGTAAAAAAAAAAGGTGTGTGTGTGTGGGGGGGGGGGGGTATAATTCGTTCTCCATGATGCATTATACAAAAAAAAAAAAATCTTCACATAATTATGGATCCATAAAACCAATTTTGTCTGACAACCGACTGAATCATGAAGTAGGGTGGTCCTTGGACATGTAGAAGATTTACCAAATTCAAAAAGTTTCGACCGATGTTAACCTCCGCAGACTACGTAATACATGATACCAAGCAAGTCATCACATTACCATGGAGCCATAAAGTCCATTTAGTCTAACAATCGACTAAATTACATGTATAT
This sequence comes from Tridacna gigas, assembly GCA_945859785.2. Taxonomy (NCBI): domain Eukaryota; kingdom Metazoa; phylum Mollusca; class Bivalvia; order Cardiida; family Cardiidae; genus Tridacna; species Tridacna gigas. Next base: position 7,721,003 of record OX244035.2, read on the forward strand.
GGTAAACTGGTCTTTTGGCATGCAGAAAATTGACCGATAGCAAAAAATTCGACCTGTGTCAGCCTGCGCGGACTGCACAGGCTGACCTGCGTCGAGTCCACTTTCGCCAGAGCTTGGCTCATTATGTGTTTCCATCCTACTTTTTGTACTTTTTTTTAAATACAAGTAATTAATGAGTCTCACTTTTATGTCTGTCTTAATGCCCCTTCCTCGTGACGAGATGATCATTTTTCTATTATTTGTGCGCATAGATTTACATTTTTGTGGTATTTGTCGGAGACAATGCCACTATAAATTCAACACGGTATTTTGAAAATCTTGTATCGTAGTTTGTGCAAAACGGAATTAAACTCGGTTTTTTCGAAGACAAATAAGTGTTTCGATAGTACTCAGATATGTAATTAACAATGACGTATTAAAGTAAACTGGATTAGGCCATCGATAATAGGAATACTTTTTTCTTTTATTGAAAATATCTATAGCCGCTATGGCATTCTATTGGCGCAATGATACACATAATCTTTGTCTCCTGACCATGTTCGTCCCAAAACCAGTTCGTCCCTGGGCTTGTTCGTCCCTTGGTTTGTTCGTTCGGGCTTGTTCGTCCCTCATTATTGTTTGTTTATTTTTCAATTTATTAATTCCAAACAATGGCTCCCTTGACAGATACCACAACAGTGCTTTCAACCCTTTGATTATGATTAGGTAAGTTGTATTCACCTACATTTGTGACTGATATTAGAAAGGTTTGCCCATACTATTCGCTACTAGTTTGTAAAACATAACGTTTTGGAAACAAGAACTAGGCTGCTAGGCTTATTGTTTTAAAAGGACTTTAACCCTTTCCCAAACGACAAATTTTGGACTGGTCCAAATTCAAAGAGTTTACAGACGACAATTTTAAATTTGATGAAAATGGCAGAAAGTTATCAAAAAGGGTAGAAAACAATGTGTGTAAAGGAGAAATTGCTCGTTACGAGCAATTTCTCCTTTTCCCACAGTGTTTTCAAAAGACTAGTACTGCAGACACGTGAAAACCAGGGCTTGTTTGGGAAAGAGTTAAATTAAATGTCGATCTATTAGAAAATCCTACAAAATACTGCTAATATTCAATCGCGTCCAAGGATGGATTTAAAATTTGAACGTGGATAGAAATACATAAAAGCCATACTCCGGAAAAAGGGGGCTAAAAGCATCTCCGTAATGCATGATACCAAGCAAGTCATCACATGATCATGGATCCATAAAGTCCATGGTGTCTAACGACCCAACTGATGAGGTCGACGGGTCCTTTGAGATGCAGAAAATTAACCATTAGTGAGAAGTTTTGGCCCAGGTCAGCCTGCGCAGCCTGACTAAGGTCGATACTTTTAGCAGATGCACCAAGCCCCCATTTAAAAGAGCATGGCGTATAAAGAGAGGAATTATCGATGGTTTTTTTTTATTTGTATTTTTACCATAAAATGTCTTATACCGTTAGTCACGGTACTGCCGTTATTAGATAAGAAGGGATAAATAGATTTTTAACACAGTGAAATTTCATCTGGCTCCCAGCATTTACCAGCTACAGTAATGCAGGTTAGAATGATTGGTGGATGCAAACCCTGGTTACCAGCATTTTTTCTCTATTACCCCCACAATGTTTTCAAAAGATTTAATTTTATTCTTCATGCTCTTTGAATAGCGTAGTTGTCTCATGAAGGGTAGCCTTGGTCCAGGCGGTAATAATTCCCAAATCCCTCCATATCACAGCCCCCTATCACGGTCTTTACTAATCCATGGCAATATTACTGTTATTCTGCTCCGTATTTTTTTTTATGTTTGACAAACTAACGTCAGAATTAATAAAAAAAAAGCTCAGACAGAAACCCAAACTGGATAAAGGGGTTAGAATTAATTGATTGATTATACGGTGTTTAACTCGTTTTCAACAGTATTTCAGTTATACCGCGGCGGCCAGTGCACCTATCCATGCTTTCCTAGAGATTCTTTTACCAGTACCACGCACAATTTTCTTTCCAAGCCAATGGCTGCTTTCCCACATAACTGTCGTCGAAACGATGGTCAGCCGTGAGAGAGGAATGAATCCTGTCACAATGACTATCATTAATCCTCGGAAAGAAATTGCCCGAGCCGAGATCGAACCAGCGACCCCCTGTTCTCAAGTCCTGTACGCTACTGACTGAGCTACCGGGGCTTGGCAAAGGGTTAGATAGCGACAATCAAATTTTGTCAAAATTTAAACTGCAATGCCGCAATTTGATTTGTTTCTCTTCTTTCCCCTTTGACAAGTCTACTTGACAAAATTTACCATTCTCCTATTTCTCGAAGTAAAGTTATATACGAGCCATGATCTGTGAAAAGGGGGTTTAATGCATCTGCAAAAAGTATCAAAGGCTGACACGGGTCGAAACTTTTAGCTATGTAGATTTCCTGCGTGTCAAAGGACCAATCTACGTGTACCTTATGAATCAGTCGGTTGTAAGACAAAATGGGTTAAATTATGGATCCATAATTATGTGATGGCTTGCATGGTATAATGCATCACGGAGATGCATTAAGCCCACATTTGACAGAACATGGCTAACATCGTTACAGCGCTGTGTGGAGTGTGTATAATGGGGTGTATAATGATCCCTAAAGTAATACGGACCTGTAGCCTTCTATTGTTTTCAAATGAAACATAATACATAAAAAAACGTGTGTAACTACATACTGACTTTAAGATACATCCTTACAGCCAGTGAAGAAAAAAATGCTGTTAGCCCTTGAAAAAGTGTAAAATGGTTGAAATTTGGTCAGCTGTGTGTAAACATTGATAAATTACCTATATATACGGTGCAGGGCATCGAGAAAGTCAAGGGATTTGTCCTCATTTAAAACCGGAAACGACAGCTGTGATTTCTTTGACGGCTGCAAAGAATGAAACGCATTTTCTATCCGACGTAATCTGTGCAACCTTGTAGACGTCAGGGGCAATGTTTGGCAGGAAGACACAAGAATCGTTATAGTTTCATAAGATAAAGATGAAATGAGTTAAAATCTGGCTGAATTTAAAGATGAAATATGTTTTTAAAAAATGGCTATAAAGGAGTATAGAACTTTAAAGCAGATTTCGTTTTCTGATTTTTTTTTTTTTAGAAAATCTTAACAAGGACTGATAATTTTCATTCGCGTGCAAAAATGGCATTAATGGTGCCAATATAGATTTTTTTGCTGGGAATCCCTTTTTTAAAACACTTATAAATAGATCTACTGAAATAAAAAGATAAATAAATAACTAAATACTTTCTCTGCTAACGTAAAGAAACTGCGGTTGATAAAGATCTTCAACTAACAAAAAAAAAAACTGAAAAAGAAATTTTTGTTGCGACTCAAAACACGTGATACTCCCTTCAACCCTTTACCAAATAAACCTGTTTTTTATTGACCCTCGGGTACAATTATTTTGAAAACATCTTTGGAAAAAGGAGAAAATGCTAGTAACCAGCATTTTCTTCTTTTCCCACAACGTTTTCTATTATTTCAAAGATAAATCCCGCCCTGTTAGCCAAATCAAATTTGTCGTTCTCAGATGTTTTTACTTTGGAAAAGTCCAAAATTTTGTCGTCTGGTTATGCATCAAGCGATGTAGAACAATGACCACAGCGTTTTCTCCTTTAACCATTTACCTCAGGACTAAATTTATACTCTTCTGTATTGGAGGAATTTACAGACGGCATTTCAAATGTTTTTAACTGGTAAGTTTTGTCCTTGTTGGAAGAAAATATTGTGGGAAAAGTAGAAAATGCTGGTTACCAGCATTTTCTCCTTTTCCCACGATATTTTCGAAAGCCTTCTTCCTTGTGATCGTTAAAACTCAGGATTGTTCGGTAAAGGGTAAGAACCAGATTTCCCGCGGCATGTATTCGTGTACGATAAACAAAAAAAGAAAAACATTCTCTGAAAAAAGATAGACGGCGTAAGAGGTACTGGACGATGACTATTTATCATTTAAACTCTTTTGTGGTTCAATATGATGAAAAATAATGCAAAGTTATCCAGCCAGCAATTGCTTCATTTTTCTCATTGTTTTGCATATTGTTCAAAAATGAAATTTTCAATCAGATTTGAGCCATGCTCTGGCAGAAGGGGGCTTAATGCATCCTAGTGATGCATGGTGCCGAGCAAGTCATCACATAATTATGGACCCATAAAAATAACATTTTGTGTAACAACCGACTGTATCATAAGGTAGACTGATACTTTGACATACAGAAAATTGACCAATAGCAAAAAGTTTCGGCCCAGGTCAGCCTGCGCGGACTGCGCAGGCTAACCTCAGTCGATGCTTTCCGCAGATGCACTAAGCCCCCTTTTCACAGGACATGGCTCATATATTTTTTCTAGATTAAATGGTAATCCAAATTGGTAAAGGGGCACTTAATGCGAAAACGATGTCTGAAAATACGTGAGGACACAGAGCAATGAGTTACACGGGCGGTAACAGATAAAATCAAAGCACTGAGAGCACTGCTGAGGTGCGGTGCGTTCAGTATCAAATAATAAGCATTTCGTGCTGCAGTGTATATCAGGAAAAAAAATGAACAGGAGGAAATAGACTTTTGAAGACGGAGTAGCTTTATTTGTTAGCCAGAGGATTTACAGGCTACATTTTAATTTTTTTTATTTGTCTGATTGTTTGCTTACCTGTGTATTTTATAAAATCCATAAGACATCTGATTCACCTTTAATCAGTTCAGAACATAACATTTGAGCCATGCTCTGTGAAAAGGGGGCTTAATTCATCTGCGAAAGGTATCAGCCCAGGTCAGCCTGCGCAGTTCGCGCAGGCTGACCTGGACCGAAACTTTTCGCTATTGGTCAATTTTCTGTATGTCCAAGGACCAGTCTACCTCATGATTAAGTTGGTTGTTTAAAAAACGTGGCTATCATGGATCCATGATTGTGTGATGACTTGCTTGGTATCATGAATCACAGAGATGCATTAAGTCCCTTTCTGCCAGAGCGCGGTTCATTTACATTGTAATTCTTATATTTTCATACACACCTGACCTGATTATAGAATTTTTTGAGTTAATCTATATTTCTCCAATAAATCTCAGAGCAAATTGGCTAATTTTAAAACTACGTCTATTTAGTCTTAGCCATGCCGAAAAGCGAAAGAGTTAAATTCTATCGCAAAGTTAATGATGACCAGTGAAATTTACATGGAAAACAAGTTTCTGAGTTTTTTCTTTTTTTTTTTTTTTCTGGGCATGTTTCATTTTTTGACGATACTCCTAGTAATATCTCACGAAGTCAGGATATTTTCAAACGAGGCTATTTTCATTTAGCCCTGCCAGAAGAGATAGATATCAGATATGCATGGTATTTTCCTTTTAATATTTGGTTTGTTTATTATGGGGCTGATTACATTTTCTTGTGCAACAGTAAAACATAACTCAACCTTTCAACAAGTCAGAACAGGCGGTAGCCTTTGTGAGTATTTACAATATCGCAAAGATGTCCCAACTATAAGCTAATTTTAGCTACACTTACCAATGAGCTTTTGTCATTGCGATTTTGCCCGCATAAGTGTTGCAGTTCATGAGCGTCTTTTGACTTTTAATTCAAATCGTTTTCTTCATCGATACTACTGAACCTATCTGGACAATACTTTACAGATATTACTCTAGCATAGTCCCTTTTAGAGTTAATTCAAATAATTTGATTCCATCCAGAGGTTTACTCTTATAATGGTAACACGGGAATAAACTCATGATGACTGATATTTGTTTCCATTTATCTTCATTGATTATCATACTACACCATAACATTGTCGGTATTTTATATTCAAGTTTTCCGGAGGGAAATCGGTAGTGTATTGCAATCGAGAGTGACCCATTGAAAATAAATCTTTCTGTAAGAAAAAGTAACTCTGTTAAATAAGTCAATGTTGACACGAAATACAAAATTTCTACCACATCACTTTGAACGCTGTCTACTGACCAAATTATGAAATGAACAAAATTTCATCGATAAGGTTTGCTTATATGTAAATTCAGTCAATGATTGACCTATGGAAATCAGGCTCATCTTTACTTATCCCATCACAACGTTTTTCATGCCCGTGTTTTTCGCGGATGTTGTCTCTTCTAGCTAAGAGTTCATCTAACCGATAAGAAAGCGAAAAAGCATGGAAAGTCTATCCAAAAGTGAACTCTTAGAAAGCATTCAATCGCCAAATAATCAAATTGATGTGGCCCTAATTTGCTTTTTTTCAATTAAAGATCAACAAATTTTTCAGTGTATTTCCTATTTTGACAAGTAAATGGCTGTTAGCAGTGGTTTAAATCATCAGATCAGACTTTCAGATGTAATACTCGGATTGGACCGGGCCGAACCGGATCGGACTAAATAACCGGATCGGATTTAATCGGATTGGGCCGGTTTTTTTTTTTTTTTTTTTGTTGTTGTTGTTATTGTTGTTGTTTAATTCCCTATGAAACAGTCAAGTCTTATCTTCACCGAGGCCGCATTTTCCACATTCACAAGTCTATCGGTACTCTCAGTACGTTCAGTACTTTGATTTTATTTGCGCTAGTATAGCCACAGGCCTTTGAAACTCCATTGGTCTATCACGGAACACTAAAATTTTGCTTGCTCGATCATCGAACACGTTTGAATATTGGTGCATCACCTGTATATCACGGAACATTCAAATTTTCATTTACACCGTTACTATAAATAGTACATCGGCGACTGCCTCTACATTGTATATAATAAGACAAGGTGTGCAACGAAATCGAAGAAAATTTTACCCCTGTTCCCTTTCAGAAATAATATTTTACCAAAAACGAAAAAATACAAAAGGTTACCATTGCAGATGGGTTGACAAATGATTTTTCTTGTGTACCCTGACCTTCGAATGTTCCAAACGGCTCTTGCGATCAAGCAATAGCTTTGATCTTAAAAAAATTAAAAAGATTCTACATTTTGCGGATTGCCATGCGCTGACGTCACAGAAATCATTATGACGCAGTGAATTATAACTCACGTGAATTTATTATCAAAAGACGCACCAAAGTCCTTGACTAATGAACGGTAAATACACATTTGGAAATATGCAAAATGGAAGATGAAAATCGTGATACTGGATTAGATGAAAAGATAAATTATAACAGACGAAATATTTATTTAATAATTTCATCAATATATCAACAAAAAAATTTTAGATCGTTGCTTGAAAAAATTATTTTAGTTATAATTCGCTGCGGGATAATAATTTGTGTGACGTCAGCATATGGCGATCCGGAAAATGTGGAAGCTTTTTAAAAAAATTTAGATCAAAGCTACTGCTTGATGGCAAGAGCCATTTGGAACTTTTGAAGGTCAGAGTAGATAAGAAAAATCCTTTGTGAACACATCTGCAACGGTATCTAGGTTTCGTTTTCCGTTTTCGGTTAGATATTACCTCTGAAAGGGAACAGGGGTAAAAGAATTCTTCGATTTCGTTGCACACCTTGTCCTACTATATACGATGTAGAGGCAGTCGCCGATGTGCTATTTATAGTAACGGTGTCCGCTAAGGAAAATTTAATTATCCCGCGATAGACTAATAGAATTTCAGTCGCCTATGGTATAGCAATATACTGATGTAGGACTTAATAGTTACCTAAAACTTTATTTCTTTCATCGACTGTTGAAGTACAAATGTATATTATCGAAGTAAAGTCACTGTGGTCAAGATTTCAATATTCTTAATCTTTAGGCTGCTAAGCGCGACTCTCTGACCTTTTGCGGACAGCGTAGATCAAGATCAGACTGCACAGAACGTGCAGTCTGATCTTGAATCCACAGTGTCTGATAAGGAGATATATTTCCTGCAAAAATACCTTTGAAATAGGAAAAGTTGGGTTTTTACTATGGGCTTAAAAGATTTTATTTCATTTATTTAGCAGGATAAGGGTTAAAAGTTTGATTATTTAACCCTTAGGCTGCGGATCTAGACCCACGGACCTTTTGCGGACAGTGTAGATTAAGATCAGACTGCACAGAATGTGCAATCTGATCTTGGATCTACACTGTCCGATAAGGCGATGTTTCCTCAACCCCCATAACTTTGAAATACCAACATGTTGGTTTTTACCATCACCTTGAAAGTTTCATCTAAACCCTATGTTATGGGCACTCATTAGAATCGTCTCATCGAGACGATTTTAATGAGTACCCACAACATAGGGTTTGGAACACAAATAATGGATTTAGAATACCATCACCCCCTCTTATCTGGAGCTCTGGTTACACGTACATCGAATTGAAAATTTCACTTTTCAACAAAATGCAAAACAATGACGGAAAATGAAGCAATTGCTAGCGTGACTTCTTTTCATTACTTCTCTTCATATAGAACCACAAAAGAGTTTCAGTATTCATACTTCAGTAGTTCTACCTCATACGCCGTCTTTCCTTTTTTAAAGATCTTTCTTGTTTTGTTACGTTTCAGGCCTACATGAGCGACACGATGTCACGTGGTTTTCTGTCAAGGCCGAGAAACCTCCTGTTTCTTTTAAGTATAGTCCTAAACGTGTACCTCGTCCTGCTTGTCTTTCAACCACAGTCTTCCAAATCTACACAAATAGGGAACCCGTCTCTTGTCCAACATACTGAATTCCGTAAGTATAGTTTAATTAACTTGCTTGTCTTTCAACCACAGTCTTCTGAATCTACACAAATAGGGAACCCGTCTCTTGTCCAACATACTGAATTCCGTTAAGTACTGTTTAATTTGTTTGTCTTTCAACCACAGTTTTCCAGATCTACACAGATAGGAAACCCGTCTCTTGTCCATCATACTGAATTCCGTAAGTACTGTTTAACTTGCTTGTCTTTCAATCACAGTCTTCCAAATCTACACAGGTAGGGAACCCGTCTCTTGTCGAACATGCTGAATTCCTTAAGTACAGTTTAACTTGCTTGTCTTTCAAACATAGTCTTCCAAATTTACACAGATAGGGAACCCGTCTCTTGTCCAACACACTGAATTCCGTTAAGTATAGTTTAATTAACTTGCTTGTCTTTCAACCACAGCCTTCCAAATCTACACAGGTAGGGAACCCGTCTCTTGTCCAACATACTAAATTCCTTAAGTTCAGTTGAACTTGCTTGTCTTTCAAACACAGTCTTCCAAATTTACACAGATAGGGAACCCGTCTCTTGTCCAACATACTGAATTCCGTAAGTACAGTTTAATTTGTTTGTCTTTCAACCACAATCTTCCAAATCTACACAGATAGGGAACCCGTCTCTTGCCGAACTATCTGAATTCCATAGGTAGAGTATGACGCCGGTAGAAAAGTCGGTCCTACCGAAACGCATGAAATAATAATTACGTAAGTACAGTTTAATTTGTTTGTCTTTCAACCACAGTCTTCCAAATCTTCACAGATGGGGAACCCGTCTTTTGTCCAACATACTGAATAACGTAAGTACGGTTTAATCTGCTTGTTTGTCACCCACAGTCGTCCAAATCTACACAGATGGGGAACCCGTCTTTTGCCCAAATATCTGAATTCCGTAGTTAAGTCAAACTCCTATGACCACGGTAGGACTGTCGTTAGCGTACAGGACTTGAGAATAGGGGGTCGCTGGTTCGATTCCACAGATCTTCCAATTTCTTTCCGAGGATTGATGACAGTCATTGCGACAAGATCCATTCCTCTCTCACCGCTGATCATTGTGTCGACGATGGCTTTGCCGGAAAGCAGCCAGCAGCTGTTAACAATAATCTTACTTTGATAACCACCCTTTTTAAGTTCCTGGTTCATTTTGCAATATAATGAAGTCTATGTTAAACGGCTACATGTCTTTGGAGTGCAGTACTGGTTCGTCCATTAGACGACTATTGTCCTTTTCACAAACAGTACTGTAGTTAACGACCGATAGGAAGAATGCTTTGAAAACATTGAGGGAAAAGGAGAAAATGCTGGTAACCCGATTTTTTCCTTTTCCCGTTTTCCAACCTTTCAATAACTATAATTCTCATATTTTGAACCACTTCCGCGTTGATAACTGCAAATGCTTTGAATTTCGATGAGTCAAAACAATTTTGTCAGGTAATTTGGTGAAGAGTTTAGATATGAGCCATACTCTGTGAAAAGGTGTATCTGCGAAAAGTATCGACCCAGGTCAGCCTGCGCAGTCCGCGCAGGCTGACCTGGGCCGAAACTTTTCGCTATTGGTCAATTTCCTGTATGTCCAAGGACCAGTTTAACTCATGATTAAGTCGATTATAAAAAAAAAAGTGACTTTTATGGATCCATAGTTATGTGACGATGATGCATCAAGGAGATATACAAGGAGATATACTAAACCCCCTTTTGCCTGAACATGGCTTAATATTTGATTTCCTCAAAATAGGCTGGTTAAATGCTTCGGAGGATGACCTAATAACCACCTACAAACGACTTTACTTTTTGTCATGGACCAGAAAACCTTTGAAAACATTGTCACAATAGAATAAACTGTCTGCAACGACCGGTTACTTCCCCTTTTGCTCGTTTGCCCGTATATCACATTGTTTTCCCATGTAGTCATTTTTTTTTTTTTTTTTTTTCAGAAATTTTAGACAGTAAATCTCTTGCCAAGGGAAAAAGTAAACCCAGTAAGAAAAGTGCACAGAAGAAGAGAGCCAAACCACATAAACCCCAGCGAAAAGATTCATCCGAATCTGCTACAGGAAATGTTTATTGTGACGTCAGATCTCCGTGGGCGGCAAAGGCTGTCAAACATAAAATAACGACAGACTTGAAAGACTGGATGTTCATTAAACGGAGAGAATGTCCGTCATACAGTATTGATACAATACCCGAAGACAGAGAACAAGTAGTTCTGAGTTGTCAAAAAGGTAGTTCCTACATGTATGTGACACGCCGGAAATCAACTGATAAAATAGAACAAGTGCAATTTGGGAGTCAGTGTTTAATTGATGTTGTTGATGCGTGTTGTAATGACAAGAAAATTGTTCCAAATGTTGCACATTTCATTTGGTATGGTACCCAGGAGTTGGGCTATTTCCAGTTTTTGACTTTTATGAGTTTGCTTCGATTTATGAAACCCTGTTTAATACTCATTCATGGAAATGCTATTCCGCATGGAAAATATTGGGATTATTTTAAAAGTTTTACACCAAATTTAATTCATGTGAATCGAACGCGGCCTGACGGAATCTACGGACATGAACTGCGTCATCGAGAACATGCCTCTGATCTGATGAGAATCGAAGCTTTACAAAGTAAGTATGGACGAACACGCTGGATCGAATTCACGAACCATTCAAAATTGCTTTCTTAGTCGTAAGCTCAGTCGGTAGCATACAGACTTGAGAACAGGGGTCGTTGGTTCGATCCCCGACTCGGCCAATTTCTTTCCGAGGATTGATGATAGTCGTTGCGACAGGATTCATTCCTCTCTCACCGCTGACCCTTTTTTTCAACGATGGTTATGTGGGAAAGCAGCCAGTGGCTTGGTAAGAATATTGTGTAGAGTAATGGTAAAAGAAACTCCACGAATGGATCGATAGGGGCACTGGCCGCCGCGATATACCGGTATCTGAAATAATGTTGAAAACGGCGTTAAACACCATACAATCAATCAATCAATTAATCAAATAGTCTTATTCTAGAGTACGAGTAACCCTTAGACTGTGCAGTCTGATCTTGCAGGCCCATGAGCTGCGCTTCCCCCAGCTGGGCGGGGAATAGAAATAGCCCAGCTGTCGCACTACAGAAGGGGTAAGACCCCCCACTGTGCCTGCCCGTTTGCCGTGGGCTGCAACTCGTGTCATTTGATGACGGGATCCTGGTGGTTGAGTGGATTCAGGCTAAGGCCCTTAAATCGCTCTGTTTTCACAACTCACCACTTTGGCCTTGAACTAAACGAGAGATCAGGAGGGCCCGTCCTGATCAATCGGCCGGTCATGCCTGGCCCTAGAGCATTTCTCTTAACTGTGTATTGTTTTATCGTACACAAAAATTCACAGAAGAATATCATATCTTTTTTCCTCTCTGTCAAAGATAGAAATCAATGCCCTAGAAGGCGGTGGCTCATGGGCTAATCGGGTGAAAGTTGGTGTTGATTGACACTTGTAACAGCCCAAAGATAGCCTATGCTTAGTGTGACATTCTGAGGGCCTACATTTGTCCGGTCTAACCCTTTCACTTCGAGTATATTGCCGATGTATCCTTGTCATGATCTGTGTTTGGTTTCCCCAGATCATGTCCCCTTGTTGGGCTCCGAGGCGGGTGGGGAGCATCGGTAATGAATTTATAACAACTATCATGGCAACTCCCAAGAAGGCCAAGCGTGTTCTCTCAGATTCCGATTCAGAATCAGATATTTCTTTCACTCACTCTACTTTTGCTAGGTTTATTGTCATAGAATCAGCTGACAAATCAAAAGCAATTACAAAGCTCTCACCTTTTATTATAGAAAAGACAATCTCGTCTATCTTAGGTACTCCAAAATCAGTTAAAAAATTGAAAAATGAAACCCCGCTTGTTGAATGCTTTACCCAACAGCAGGCAAAAAACCTTTTAGGCCATAAAAAGTTCTACAATTTGGATGCTAAAATATACCCACATAAGACCTTAAATACAAGCAAAGGAGTCATCAGATGCAAGGAACTTTCATACTGTGACTCTATAGACGAGATTAAGACTAATCTACAATCCCAGGCAGTGTCTGACGTCAAGAGAATCTCTGTTTTTAGAGATGGGGTACGTAGGGATACCCACACCTACATTTTAACGTTCTCTACACCCTCTTTACCTGCTTCTATTAAGGTAGGATTTCAGTTGGTCAATGTCGATGTGTATGTACCAAACCCGCTGCGTTGCTATAAATGCCAGCGGTATGGCCATCATGAAAGCAATTGCACAAACACCCCTGTTTGCCCAAAGTGTGCTTTTGAGGGTCCCGACCATGATCCGAAAACTTGCCACAACCCAGTGCTTTGTTTTAATTGCAAGTCTTCTCATCCAACCTTCTCCAAAAACTGCTCAGTATGGAAGGATGAGGAGGAAATCCTGTCTATCAAATTCAAAGAAAATGTTAGCTTTTTAGAAGCCAGGAAAATTGTCACAAAACGAAGAAATGATGAGACCGTGTTGACGAATGCAACTTCTTATGCTAAAGTCACTTCTCCGATGTCTTCACAGGGACATTGCTCAACCTGTGAACTCTTGGCAAAGAAACTTCTTGAAAAGTTTCCAGAAATGGCCAATGAGTTGAAGAGCTTAGTCCCAGGCATTCAACCTTCCAAACCCTCCAAACAGACACAACCTGCGCCCAAACCCACTACGCCATCCTTTACCCGAAAAACACCATCTACATCTTCCCAAAATAAAAATAAAGTCAGTTCGCAAGATACAAACTCCTCGTCTGACTCCCAAAAACTGAAATCAACATCAGTAAAGAAACAGCTTAGTGCTTCTACCACCCAGACGACCAAAGCAAAACCTCAAATCACCAAAGAAAAAGACTTCTACTGCACAGAAATCTAAAGCTTCCAGCTCTCCTAGTGACAATAAGCCCAAGAATGATGATTCATTACCTATTTCAAATAGGTATGAACCTCTAGAGGACCAGGAAGAAAATATGGAAGAAGAATTGGAGGGAGAACTCTCCGATTCTGAACTTACCCCTCTTCAAACTGACTGGGATAAGGACGTAGATTCCTGGTCAACCTCAAAACCTGAGACTGAAGTCATAGTGCATATAAATACATAGGGTATATGAAATACCTACTGAAACATTTCATAACCTATGTTTACATTCTTTTAATGGGCATAATGGCTCACAATATTATACAATGTAACTGTCGAGGTCTAAAGTCAAATCATGAAGAGATATCACTTCTTATTAATGACCACAATCCTGTAGCAATTTGTTTACAGGAAACTTTCCTGAAGGAATCTGACACTGTCTCTTTCAGATATCACTCAATTTATAATAAAATATACAAAGAGGGTGATAAGGCCCAGGGCGGCGTGTCTGTTATTGTAAATAACAACATCCCCCATACACAAATACCGTTAAACTCCACTCTACATGCTGTTGCTGTTCGTCTTTCCCTTCATAAAACCATTACCCTATGCTCTATTTACCTTCCCCCAAGTTCTCCTATCAGTGAAGTCCCCCAGCTGGGCGGGGGGATAGAAATTGCCCAGCTGTCGCACTACAGAAGGGGTAAGACCCCCCCACTGTGCCTGCCCGTTTGCCGTGGGCTGCAACTCGTGTCGTCTGATGACGGGATCCTGGTGGTTGAGTGGATTCAGGATATGGCCCTTGAATTGTTCTGCTTTCACAACACACCACTTTGGCCTTGAATTGGACTAAACGAGAGGTCAGGAGGGCCCGTCCTGATCAATCGGCTGGTCATGCCTAGCCCTAGGGCATTTCTCTTACCTTGTATCCATTATACACAAAATCTTTACAGAAAAAAAATCATCCATCCCTCTCTGTTATAGATATAAATAAATGCCCTAGAAGGCGGTGGCTCATGGGCTAATCGGGTGAAAGTTGGTATTTGATTGACACTTGTAACCGCCCAAAGACAGTCTATGCTTGGTGTGACATTCTGAGGGCCTACATTTGTCCGGTCTAGCCCTTTCACTTCGAGTATATTGCCGATGTATCCTTGTCATGATCTGTGTTTGGTTTCACCAGATCATGTCCCCTTGTTGGGCTCCGAGGCGGGTGGGGAGCATCGGTAATGAATTAATTACAACTATCATGGCAACTCCAAAAAAGGCCAAGCGTTTACTTTCCGATTCAGATTCTGAATCAGATACTTCTTTTACTTCGAACACTACTTTTGCTAGGTTTATTGTCATAGAGTCAGCTGACACATAAAAAAGAATCACAAAATTATCACCTTTCATCATTGAAAAAAACAATCTCTTCTATTTTAGGCACTCCAAAATCTGTAAAAAAATTAAAAAATGAAACCCTGCTAGTTGAATGTTTTACACAACAGCAGGCAAAAAATCTTTTAAACCACAAAAAATTCTTCAACCTGGATGTTAAGATATATCCCCATAAAACCTTAAACACAAGTAAAGGAGTCATCAGATGCAAAGAACTTTCCTACTGTGACTCCATAGAAGAGATTAAAACAAATTTACAACCTCAGGCTGTGTCTGACGTAAGGAGAATCTCTGTCTTTAGAGATGGGGTACGTAGAGATACCCATACATACATTTTAACGTTCTCAACTCCCTCCTTACCTGCTTCCATTAAGATAGGATTTCAGTCGGTGAATGTCGATGTGTATGTGCCAAACCCCCTGCGCTGCTATAAATGCCAGCGGTATGGACATCACGAAAGCAATTGCACAAACACCCCTGTTTGCCCAAAATGTGCTTTTGAGGGCCCCGACCATGATCCAAAAACTTGCGACAACCCAGTTCTGTGTTATAATTGCAAGTCTTCTCATCCAACCTTCTCCAAAAACTGCTCAGTATGGAAGGATGAGAAGGAAATCCTATCCATCAAATTTAAAGAAAACATCAGTTTCTTGGAAGCTAGGAAAATAGTAGAAAAACGCAAAAATGATGTGACCTTATTGACTAGTGCAACATCTTATGCCAAAGTCACATCTCCCACATCTCCACAGGGACATTGCTCAACCTGTGAACTCTTGGCAAAAAAACTTCTAGAAAAGTTTCCAGAAATGGCCAACGAGTTGAAAAGCCTTGTCCCTGACATTCAACCATCCAAACCCCTCAAACAGACACAACCTACACCCAAACCCACTACTGCATCCTCTTCTCAAAAAGCACCATCTATCTCCTCCCAAAACAAAAAGAAAATCATTTCACAAGAAACAAACTCGTCATCTGACTCCCTTAAACTCAAATCAACACCCCCAGAGCCCTCTTCCTCTTCACAAAATATTTCTTCAAAAAAACCTTCAAAGCCATCTGCCCCTTCAAAACAGCCTCCTAAGAAACCCCAACCTCCATCTTCACAGTCTACAAATAAACCTAGCGCTCCACCTAAAGATAACAAATCGTATCATGTACCCCGATCACCAAAAAGATCTTCCTCAAAATCTAAACCACAGTCTAGAGATAACCATGAATCCTGTGAAATAGCGGTCACAGTAGATGATCCGGTCCCTACCTCCAACAGATTTTCGGAGTTAGAGGACATGGATGCAGATACTGAAAATCTGGAAGGTGAGGCTTCAGATTCAGAAGCCTCTATCTGGTCCAGTTCTAAAGATCTTTGGAACAAGGACACTGATACTTGGCACACGTCCAAACCCGAGACAACTGTAATTAAATCTTAATCTGTTTTAAAATGTATTGGTTTACGGCCTCTTTTTTTACTTTAGCTTTTATACTCTCTTCATGAGTAGATATATAAATGCTCGATCTGAGACATTTCCCTTATACCTCTCAAAAAAGCCCTTATACCTCTCAAAACCCTTAAACAATATGTCATGCATTATCAATTTCATGTAACACGCCCTCTAAAATCACATGCTCATGAAATCTTTAGCTAACTAACTGACTAACTAACTAACCTCTGTCTTAATCCTTTTACCTTTAATTCAATTATTATAACATATCAAACCCTTATGCAGTAGATGAAAAATTTTCGAAAAAAAAATTTACCTTTAAGCCTCTTTAACCCTTTCCCCCCCCCCCCTCCCTTGCTTTAAACCGCTTTAACATTCACTAACTCACTAACTCACTAACTCTAGTTAACCAACACATTACGCAATGGCAAACCCTAACAAAGGTCCATAAGTGGGCTAACCAACAAACCCATCAGCCAGACAATCACTTACATCAGTTAATCGCTTAACCTCCCCATCAACCAACGCGTCATGCAATGGCTAACCGGCTTATGACCTTTGGGCGGCTTAAGATTTTTAATAAAAATAAAAAAAAAAAAAAAAATTTAATTTATAAATTTGAAATAAAATTTATAAATCTCAAAGCAAACTAATAATTAAATTATGGAAATTAGAGTTTGTCCTTACTATTGTAAAAATGAAAGTATTTTATTAACAAACTGTACCTGTTGTCATAGTTTATTAAAAAGAAAAGTAAAAAAAGGAAAGGGATTTATAAAAATATGTGAAGTGTGTATTAACAAAGATAAACCGTTTGGTTGGTCAAAATCATGTAAGTGTGAATGGGGAGAAAAAACTTTTTTATATATCAGTTGTTCAACTTGTATTTCTCCAACTTGTATATATTGTGGGAAAAAATGTTTACCTTCTTTTTGGAATTGTTTTAATAATGATTGTTCACAATTTTACTGTGCTGATTGTTTTGATGATGATAGAGCACAAGAAATAGTTGAAAAAATTAATTTTAAAGAAAAATGGAAAGGTTCAATAAAAGATAAATTAGAGTGTTATGGAATTTTTAAATTAAAACAATTAGCAGTAAAGAAAAAAATAAAAGGTTTTACTAGACTAAATAGAAATGCATTAATAGAATTGTTAATTCCTTTTACAACAGAAAATGATTTTCCAATTAGTTAAATATTTAATCTTTTTACCAGATTAAATATTTTACTTTGTTTCATCAGTCAGTCTATAATGACCCCTTGATAAAGTTCTATAACTTCCATCCCTTAGTATCAAACCCTTTTTATCATCCTCAAAGCTTAATGCTATTTTATTCATTTTTATAGTGGATAACTCATGAAGTTTACATTTTATTCCTCCCATACTTACACAAAAATCTTTTTCAGTATCCAAACAATCTTTATAAGTTTTAAATTTTAGGTCATTTTTAATCACAGACTTTTTAACTCCTTTACATTTTTTAGTTTCTGATGAACTATCTTCATAAACAAACATACCATTTTTATCAGTTAATGCATTACCTTCTTTATCCTTTTTTAAGATAAATTTTTTCATAGCATAAGTTTTTGCTCCTGGACTTGCTAATCCTGTTAAAAGGTCTCCTTCTAATTCATCCTTAAACTTACCTAACACATTACAATTTTTATCACTATACAATGGATGATTTTTTGGATAATTACTAAGGTCAAACAAATCATTAGCATCCTCTTTTAAATCTTCATACAAATCTTCTGTTTCTATTGTTAAAACTAAACTATCTGTATCAGTATAGCACATAAATACTTTATCTTCACCAAATTTATTTTTAAAATAGTTATAATAATCTTCTAACATAGTTGTTTTGCTAATATCAAGTATGCTTACTCCTAAATAAATTGGTTTATCATATTTAATCCATGTTTTTTTCATATGTACCGCAACCAAATTTTCATCAAATATAGTATGATTATGAAAGTTATGTTTTGCAGTTAACTTTTTAAATCGTTCACTATTTTCACCATTAACTAATTCTAAATTTACTCTATTTCTTATGTTTTCCATGGTTTTACCAAAAACAGAATTCATTGCCAACTTCCATAAATTATCTAAAAATTTATTTTTATCCTTTTTTGCTTGCGTTCTTAAATTTACACACTTATCAACATATTTTTTAATAGCGGTACTCTCTTGATATTTTATTCCACGATGTATTTTTTTAATTTTTAATCCTAATCTCTGGTAAGTCTTTAAAGCTTCATGATGAAGTATATATTTTTCCTTATCATTTAAGTTTGGTATTAACTTTTCTACTTTACTAACTTTTAATTTTTCTGCTGCTAAAGGCATTTCATTATGCAAATCATGTAAATTTTTAGGAAACTCTAAATCAACCTCCAGGGTACATGGGTATTTTTTCCAGTTATTTAATTCTTCATCTGTCATCCATTTAAAACCACCTACAGGTAAAGGTTTACTCATAGCCCAAGGATAAAGACTGTTTTTATCAATGTAAAACAAATATTTACTAGGTTTTGATGAATCATATTTATCACCCATATATTTATTGTTTGCCTCTGCATATCTAATACTTGTCATGCAAACACCACCCCTTTTTGATGCTTCAAAAAAGTTAAGCATATTAATATCAGTAAGTTTTTTTAATTTTATTTCGCTTTGGATTTTGCCTTTCAAACTTATCTATATCCTGTAAAGAAACAGGATATTTAATTCCTTTCATATTTAAGCTATTTTTCTTAGATTTTAAATTACCAATTCTTTCAGGGTGACCATCTGTTGGATTTAAATGTCTCAAAATACAATCTGTAAAACATTCATCATTCTCACTTTTCATATTAATACATGCCTTTTTGTTAGCAATCCACTTTGGTAAAGGTATCCATCCACCTGCTCTTAATGGTTCATAAATAACGCTATGTAACTTTAAATGAACCACACTATTAAACGTCCAACCACTACCACATGAAACAAAATTAATAAAATTTTCTAAAATTCTTTCCATCATTTCTTCGTATACTTTTTCTATATTAGTTCCTTCTAAAAAAATCTCATAACTATCAGAAGAAAAATTTGCTTTTACTATTTGTTTATTATTACCCTCTCCTCTTTCCATAAAACATTGAAGATTTAATTTTAATTTATGACTATGCATACTTCTTAAAAGTTTTTCAATTGTTGGTTTTGTTAGCATCAAAAACTCTTGTAGCGTTTTAACATCTATACCATCTATTTTATGTTCAGTTGCATAATTTTTTAAGGCAGATTTATTTTGTATTATTTTTATTTTTTCCTCTCTTTCTTCATCATATATACTTTTTATTTTATTTTTAAGTGCATTAAGTTCTGGTGATATACTTGGTTGTTCCACTCTTACATTTTCTAAGCTCCTTAACAAATCATTAACTGAAGTAGATGGCGGAGTGACCGGTCTTTGTCTTGATGTAGAGGGAGCTGCAATTGTTGGTTGTAATATTGGAGCATCAATAGGTTCCAGGTCTCTATCTAATAAAGAAGGTCCCGTATTAATCAAAAGAGTTATTAATTCATCACGTCTAAGCCTTGAGTATCTTCTTAATCCCCTTTCCCTTGCTAAATTTCTTAATCCAGCTACATTGTATCTATCAAATTGACGTTCCATTTTTTTTTAAAATAAAAAATCTTTCCTTAAGTCAAATTTTATTATTTTTTTCATAAATAATAAAATTAAAGAATATCAATTTTATATTTACCATTCCACACTCTACCATCCCAGTTTTCAATCGTTTGTGGACATTTATCAATAAACTTACTAGCCTTGTAAATTGATGGAAATTCGGTCACCTCTTCAGTTTCAACATCCTTTAAGGTAACCCTCTTAGGGTTTTTAGCAATATCCTTTAATCTATCATAATTAGGAATTTTTTTTAAAAAATTTTTTTCTTCCTCTTCAGGATACAATCCATGCTCTTTTAAAACATCAATATACTTTTTCTTGTTCCAATAGGAATACCACTTAATATTGTTATCTGTTAATATCTTTTTAAAATCAGCAATCTTTTTCATATTATTTTATTTAAGTAAAAATTTACTTAATATACTACACTCATCTTATTCCCATCACTCTGGAAGTTAATTAACCTATCACTAAGTAAAACTGCAAATGCTTCAGTATTTGGGTTAGGAGCTGCACCAAATGTTGCTTTAACATGTATATCAGTAACAGAATACTTAAGCCTTTCACTTTGTTTTGATAAATCAAACACATACAAAGGAAAGAGAGTTTTATAATCTGAAGGAGTAATATTAGGGTTTGATACCAATTCATCCATGTTAAAAAATTTTTTTCTAAACAAAGCAGCTTCACTATATATTCTACTAAATAAATTAGTGGGAAAATTAATATAATAATCATAAGCAGGATATTTTTTTGAACCTAACATTACACTAATATTTTGTACAAGTGTATTATCAAATATGGCTGGGTTTTGTTCTTGGTTATTACTTTTTCCTGTTTGAAAACCTACAATTAAGAAACGTGGTACCTCAGGAGATGATTTAGATGATAACCTCCAAGTAAAACCTATTGCTTGTGGAACCGCAATAGAGTCGCTTTGTATCATTCTATACCCAACTGGGAATTTTTCTTTCTTCTCGATAAATTTAAAAAGTTCCAACTTGTTTCCATCTTCCGGTACTACATGTGGCATAAACCAAGATACTTTATCTAATCTAACTAAACCTGGTTCATGTCTAGCAGGATTACCACCTGCAGCTGCAACAGTAGTTGGTCTATAAATTGCATCATTATCATTATTTCTTGTTAAGGTTAGTGTTTGTTTCATACCATATAAAACTTTGTTGTAATCTTCACAAAAACCAAATATATGTTTCAATGGTATCCTAAAACTAAATAATCCTTTATTATTGTTAAGTATATTAAGATCATCCTTACCTAAAATATAATCTCTTCTAATTTTAAAACCTACATTAGCATCCTCAGCATTTATAGTAGTATCTTTATACCACAATTGATTTAGCCCCTGTGATTTAGAAAAGTCATCTGGGTATTTTAACAGTCCTAGCATTGTGGTAGTTTGACCAGGATAATTAATGCTTTCTATCTCTTGCCCACTAAGTTGATATCTAATATTTTTAAATAAATACATCAACCCATTATTTGTTAAGGTTACCAAATCACCAGCATCAGTTGAATCATATGCGGTTCCATCTAGTTTTACTATTCCACCATCAATATTAAGATATGACTCCGAAGGATGATAAAAAATATCTTGAGTTTCAATATCAATCCTAATATTTCCTCCAGGGTTATTTAGATTGGTTCCTGTAATAGGTAGATATTCATAATATTCATATTCATCAATACTATCATCTTTTAAAATCGGTGCTTTAATATTTAAAATATCCATTTTATTATATACATTTATAATTTTTAAGTCAAATTATAATTGTTTATATTATTCAACCCATAGTTGGGGAAATGCCTTGTTTTCATCATTTACATACACACCCTTAAGTTTAATATTTTTAAGTTTTTCTATTGAATGGTTTTTTTTCATTTTTGGATAAATTCTATTTCCGTAAAGAATGGTTACCTTAGGCATACCATGTTTTTCTAAATATTGATTTACATCTCCTTCAAATTCCTTAATGATATCAGCTTTTTCAGGTGTCAATTTTAAAACAGCCTTTTTATAATCATAATTTGTATCACTACAATCTAATACTTCACAATCTTCATCAAGTTTAAAATTTGCATAAAGGATGCTAACCTTTTTTGTGTTGTATTTTTCATAATGTGTTAAATTAAATTTAAGCTTTGACATTCTTTTTATTTAATGTAATATTTTACTTAACTTAAATTTCATAATACTTTAACTCCGGAACCCTTTTTACTATTTAACTTCTTAACTAAATCTTGAATAGCAATTGCACTACCATCTATTAAGGTGTTAATATTTTGCGTTGCAGGTTGTGTTGTTGTAGTAGGCTTTTGAGTATATTTTTCTATAATCTTTTTAGATTTTGGTGTTAAAGCCTTTTGAACTAACTTTTTACCTGCATCAACCGCGGCACTCTTTCCAACCTCTAATGCTTTCTTTGCTCCTTCCTTAGCTACGCTCTTACCAACATCAACTGCTGAAGATGCAATTTGTTTAGCTGCTTGACTCGTAAATAGTCTTGTAAGAAAATTAGCTAAAGTATCAAATATTCCTGCTCCTCCATAAGCATAATTTCTTTTAAATCCTCTCTTTTGTGATGTAATCATTTTATAGTATAGCAATTAATTTTTTATAAGTTTTTGTATCTAATATACGTTGTCTTTTCAATTCATCACAAATACTTACAAGCTCATTTCTTACACCTGTATGACCAGCCCCTTTACTTGCCATTAAGAGGTCTAATCTTTCTAATAGTGCGTTAGGGTCAGAAGGGATTACCATAATTCCTTTTCCAGTTGGTTTGATTTTTTTATAAACAGGACTAATAAAATTATTGTATTTATATCCGCCGCTGCTTTTTGGGGGTTTATTAGGGTTATTATCAACAAAAATAACATTGCTATCTATTAATATTTTTTCATAATTATCTAAATCTTTATCAGGATAATTATCTTTTTTACTTGGATATTTTGACATAATAAGTTCCCATAATCCATCCGTTGCTTCATATTTTTCAGCACCAACCCAAATATAATAACCATCGTAATCAATCATTTTATTACCTATATAATAATTAATATCTTTCCTTGTAATACCAAATGTTTCATCAATATTTCTTTGATATTCATCTAATAAGTTCACATATTTTTTATCTAATAATGAATATCCTGGTTCTACCTCTTCCTCTTTAGGAATTAATTGTTGTTGAGGAAACTCTTTAGGTAATTGTTCAATCCCCTCTTTAATAGGTTTAAGCCCTTCTGTAATCTCCTTTGTTGCAGCTTTTTGTGTTTCTGTAATAGGTCTAAAAAACTTTGAAAGGTCTTTTTGTAATTCGATATCCCCGGTTCTCTCTGCAATCTGATTATCTCGTATTCTTTTCATGGTTGCAAGATATTCTTTTACTGTTTGTTCCCTTTTCAAAGGGTCTTTAATCTTTAAAAACGACATATTTTTTTAAAGTAATTAATTTTTTTAATTAGTGTTATCTATCTCACATACGCAAGAACATTTAAACTTAGGTGGTTTTATTTTTAATTTGAATGGCTTCCATTGTGTCTTTCTACTAGTCTCCTGAATTCCTCCCGTGCTTCTATTCTCCCCTTCTCGATTAAACTCTCCGATTCCTCTAGCTTGCTTTTTTTCTTTGACTTACTTCTAATTTCTTCCTTCATTGACTTGTATTTTTCTAATTCTTCCATAATTAAAGTAAATTCTTCATGTTCTATTTTGTTGTCTGATATTGCTTTTGATATATGTGTAAGTAGTGTATTTAACTTTGAATCTGCTAGCATTTTAATCTGAAGATGTTTTTCTGATTTTGTTCTGGTTCTTCTTACCAAAAACTTACCTACTAATGCTACTAAACCAACAGCTAAAGCACAACCTTCTAGGACTAACGTTGCAGGTATCGCTACCACAGTTGAAAGTAAAGCGATTCCACCTGCTCCTGCACCTAATGCTATAACAGTTAGTCCAGCTTCAACATTATCCGCAGTCTTACTAATATTTAAATACTTTTTACTTAGTTGCTCTCTTACCTTAACTTCATTTTCCAGAAAAGTCTGAATTTCTGATATCTTTTGTAGTCTAAAGGATTGACCATTGTCTCCTACTGATAATGATGGTGCATTTGGTATATTTCGTGCTTCTGGTAAATCTGGATAAATTTTTTCTTTTAGCTCCATTTTATTAATTACAACTATTTTTTTAAATTGAATAGTAAAGACGACACAAAAATTCGCCTTCATTAATTTTTACTAACTTTTTTGAGTTGTTTGTAATTGTGGTAACCATGTCATCCACTTCTTCTAATGTAACTTCATTTGTAATAGATATTTGATTAAGTTTAAGATTATAAGATAGAGAAGCTAAAACAAAACCTTTACTCATATTAAAGCCCATACCTAAAGCCATCGTTCTTGTTTGTCCTCCTTCTAATACTAACAGTTGTTGAGTAAAAATATCCCATGAAACAGAATTAACTTTTTTAGCTGGATACTTACCTTCAACAGGTTTCCAAAAAATAGTTTTTGGTTGAACTATTTTATGATATCCATTTTTATTTCCATTTCCAAACTTATGTACATTCATTTTTAATTTATAATATTGCTCCTAATATAGGAATATTAGCAAATGGGCTATTTGGACCTAAAAGAAGACCTTTACCATCGCAAATTTTTCCACCTTGTTTTAAATACAATCCTTCACCTTTATTTTTTAACCCTTTACCTTTGTATGGTTTAAGATATAAACCTTCACCATCAGTTTCAACTTGACAGATACTACCACCTTTCTTAAGATATAATCCGTTACCCATTGCTTTTTGGACTCCTGAAGAAGCTAGACCAGATAACGCACCAACTCCTATAGCAGGTAAAACGGTTCTTGCTAATGTTGGTAAAACTGATGAAGCTAAACCCGCCAACAAAGGTAAAAATCCCCCCTCTACTTTCATATTGTGTTTAAGTTGTCTAGGAGACATTCTAAACGTTGCTCCCTTACCACCTTTATAAGCTTTTGTAAGTTTATTTACTTGTGATTTGGTTAATGCTATTACATCATTACCATGTATATCTTCATGCTTTAAACGAATACTTGCTGGGCTTTTGTTTCTAAAAGCATGTAAAATTTTTTCCTTTTGTCCTTCTGAAATATTTATTTTAGCGTTAATATAGTTTGTCATTTTTATATCTATCTTGCCTCTCTTATATGAAATCTGATTGTTATACTTTCACCTCTTAGATTTAGTAATGTTCCATCTTGGTCTGTAATTGATACATTTAAATCATGTATTTCATTTAATGTTAAAGGAAGATAAACAAGGTTTACCGGATTTTCTATTATTTTATACCCTGGTGATACATTAGGAAAAAAACTGTAAATCGTATTTCTTTGTGAGCCGTTAACATAACTACCTGAAATTAAATCTATATTAACTAGTAAGCTATTAATACTAAGAATATTTACTACATTTTCTGATTCATGAAATCCTTGTAGATATTTTGCTCTATTAAATCCTAATACCTTTCCAATACTTCTGCTTTGGTTAAAATCTACCTGATAACCATTTTCAACATAAAGAATTGATTTTAAAGTATTAGTGTTTGCGGAGATATTAATATAATATTCTTCATTAACTAGGTCATAATGTCCACTTTTCCTCATTTCTTGTTGAATATAATCATTAATATCAGCTAAATCATAAGATCCCTCTGGTAATTTTAGTTTTACCCATGTTGCACCATTGTCAGGTGAATAAACAAAAGTTCCATTGTGTTTATCAATATTAGGAAATGAATAATAAGTTTCTAGATTAGCCAACGCTATTTCATATTCTTTATCTTGGTCTAATTTAAGTGGTGGGTTAAATCTTGTTCTAAACTCTGTTTTGTTGTCGCTTACAATAATTTGAAATGAAGTTTTATGACCTGTATTTTTTACTATCTTTTCAAGTAATTCTTCCATTTTTATATTTAGTAAAAATATATTTTAACGAAAATATATTTTTTTTTAATAGTAATTTCTGTAATCTCGCGGAAAATAAAAGTTGTCAAATCCACATCTATACTTTCCGTTGTTTTTGTTCTTAGTTAAATCAATCACGACAAAACCATGAGGCTTTTCCCAACAGTTTTTACAAAAATTGATAAACTCTGTTTTAGACATATCATCCCCCACATGATCACTATAAATATGACTAAGATTTTTTAAGTCTTGTCTAAACAAGCATATTAAGTTAGCATTTTCTCTAATAGTTTGACGTGGTAGTCTAAAATAATTTTGTGCTAAATAAAAACAATCTGCATTACTATGCCTACCTCTTACGTAATAGCTTTCACATTTGTTTTGTCTTTCTAAAAGTAAGTCATCAAATATCATTAAGTTTTTATTTGATGCATTTAAATCTCTTGGGTCAGGAACATTGCTAGCATATTCAAAAAATTCACAATTGATATCAGATTTTTCCTTAATTGTTTTTGCCCATTCTTCAACTAATGCTGTAGGTGAAATATCACGGTTTTGAACTTCATCTTTAAGTGAAAACAACCTTAGTATGTATTCTTTTGGTATTTTTTCTTCAAAAGCTTTTTTAAGTATACGATATTCTGGTTGAAACAAACTTTTACCAAAAACGTATAAGTTATCATAATCTAACCAACCAGGTCTCAATAAAAGATTGAGTAAAAGTGTAGTTTTACCACATCCTGATTTGCCAACTATAAGCCCCCGGATACTCCTAGGTAAAAGGTCATGATTATTTCTTCTTGCTAACGCTTCATTCCATGATAAATTAACAATATCCATATTTTATATTAAAAATTTTAATTTAATATAAAAAAATGTATTGCGTTAAGTGTAAAAAGAAAACAGATACTACAGATTTAAATTGTGTGGTAAGTAAAAATGGTCAAAAAATGGTGCGGGGAAAATGCGCTATTTGTGGTACAACTAAAACACAATTTGTTAAACAAAAAGAAGGTGGTTCATTGTTAAACAAAGCAATCAATAACTTGCCTGTTGAAATGCATTTACCTGGACATAACTTTACTGGTCCAGGCACCAAGTTAGATAAAAGATTAAATCCTGACTTAACACCTAAAAAATGGAGTAAGCCGATTAATCGTGTTGATGAAGCAGCATATCATCATGATATATGTTATCTTAAGCATGATGATACTAAAACACGTAATGATGTGTGTGATGCTAATATGCTAAAAGAGTTAAAAGGTATCTATAATCCTACTATTAAGGAAAGAATGGAAAGAGGATTGGTTAGCACATTGATAGGAACCAAGAAAAGATTTGGTATGGGTGTGAGTAAAAAAAAAAATTAGAAAATATAACACTAGCAGAAGAATTACATAAACCTGTAAAAAGAAAATTTAAGAAAAGGAGAGTTAGAGTAGGGGGTGTCGATAGGATATGGGCTGCAGATTTAGTAGATATGCAAGCATTCTCTAAATTAAATCGTGGTGTAAAATTTCTTCTTGCTGTCATTGACATCTTTTCAAAATATGGATGGCTGATCCCCTTAAAAGATAAAACAGGGAAATCTGTTTCTGTTGCACTGAAGAGTATTTTTAAGGAAAGAAAACCAGAGAAAATGTAGGTAGATAAAGGTAAAGAGTTTTATAACAAAGAGGTTAAAGATTTGATTGAATTATATTCTACTGAAAACGAGGAAAAATCAAGCGTTGTTGAGAGATGGATTAGAACAATGAAAGAAAAAATGTGGAAGTATTTCTCTGCTCACTCAACAAATGTTTATATTAATGTATTACCAAATCTTGTTAAAGAATATAACAACACGAGACATTCTTCTATTAAGATGACACCAACTGAAGCAAGTAAGAAGAAGAATGAAAATAAAGTTTGGAAAACATTGTATCCTGATTATGATCAAGTAAGGGAGGATATCAAACCAAAGTTTTCTGTTGGAGACAAAGTAAGGATAAGTAAAAAGAAAAAGACTTTTGAAAAAGGTTATACTACAAGATGGACTGAAGAGGTTTTTACAGTTTCAGAAGTAAAACATACATCACCTGTAACATATAAGATTGAAGATTTAAATGGTGAAGAAATAAAAGGTTCCTTTTATGAACCTGAACTACAAAAAACAAGCCAAGAGGTGTATAGGATAGAAAAGGTTATTAAAAAGGGAAAAAAGAAATCTCTTGTAAAGTGGAAAGGTTATTCTGATGAGTTTAATTCATGGGTTGACAACGGTGCTATTGTAAATATTTAAATATATAAAAAAATGAAATATATTACAATTGATAATGTAACTTTAAAAAATAAACCTTTAAGTAATTTTGAACTAAATGATGCTGCAAAAAAATTAAAATTAAAAAATTTTAGAGGAACATTTTTAAGAGATACCCTACCTAAAAAAGTAAGAAATAAAGAATGTGGTATATTAAATCTTGATGACGCTGGAGGACCTGGCACTCATTGGGTTGCCTGGTTTAAAGATGGTAAAACTAAAATTTATTTTGATAGTTATGGTATTCAACCGCCTCTCGAAATTATAGATTATTTAAAAAGCCCAATACACTACAATACAGACCAAATACAACAAGCAGGTGAAGTATTTTGTGGTCATTTATGTTTGTACATTCTTAAAGAATTGTGCTTGGGTAATAAATTTCAAGATATTTTAAATAAACTTTTTTAGCAATATTTAAAAATGCCTGTTGATAAATTTGGAAGAACGGATAATGTTAAAACAAGCGGTGATGGTGTTTCACTTGCTTACATAACTAACAACTTTTTACGTAAAGATGGAACAACTACTGTTACCGGTTCTATAAATATGAATGGCAACACATTTACGAGGGTTAGTAATCCAGTAAATCCACAAGACGTTGCGACAAAGGATTATGTTGATAATAAAGCAGGGGGAAACCATGAATCACCACTATTAAAAGAAAATGGAAATTTTATTGCTACTGCTCCATTCAATATGGGTTTTAAAAAAATACATAATCTACATGACCCTGAAGAACCACATGATGCTGCTACAAGAAGTTATGTGGATAAGGTTAGTAGAGAAAGTGTTATTGTTAAACGTAATGATGGAAGATTTGTTGCTACAGGAAATATAGATATGAGGAATTATGGGTTAATTAATGTTCTATCACCGGCTGAACCTGATGATGTAGCAACAAAGGGGTATGTTGATAGTCAATCCTCACCATTTTTGTATAACCCCATTGATAACTTTTATACTGCAATAGGAGAAATATCTATGGGTAACCGGCGAATTCATTTTGTTGCTTCTCCAATTGAGAATAGCCATGCAGCGAATAAGCTTTACGTAGATAGTGTTATTGAGATGGCTACCGCAGGTGAAAAGGCTTTAACAAAAAACCAAGACGGGTCTTTTTCAATGGCTGGTAAAATAGATATGGGTGGTAACTCAATTACTGGTTTACCAAATCCAATAAATCTTAACGCTGCTGCCAATAAAAATTATGTTGATAATGGTGGCGCCATTGTAAAAAATCCAAATGGAAGCTTTACAGCAATATCTGATGTAGATTTTCAAGGTTTTTCTATAAAAAACGCTGCGATGCCTGTAGATGAGAGTGATTTAGTAACAAAATCCTATGTGGATGGAAGGGTATCGCTTCATAAAACAATTATAAGCGTGTGTGCCGAGGAACAAGGTCCTTTAACAAATGGTAGTTATGAGTTTTCGTTTGGTAATGGAAGCTCCGGAGCAAGTCATGGAATGGGAGGTTATTGTATGTCTGCTCCTGGTAGAATTATAAGAGGAACTTTAATGGTTGTTAGAGGAACCGGTATTCTAAAAGAAGAGGTAAAAGTTAATTTAGTCGTAAATGGAGT
This sequence comes from Tridacna gigas, assembly GCA_945859785.2. Taxonomy (NCBI): domain Eukaryota; kingdom Metazoa; phylum Mollusca; class Bivalvia; order Cardiida; family Cardiidae; genus Tridacna; species Tridacna gigas. Next base: position 7,750,883 of record OX244035.2, read on the forward strand.
TGAACAGGTTGACTACTCCATAGTAAAAAATAAAGGAGAAGGTTGTAGTTGTGTAGTTTTCCCACAACCTTTAGTATTAGATCAATGTGATGTTATAAACTTTATAACAAGGACAAATAATCCTAATGCTAAAAATGCATATTTAACGATACTGATAGAGTTAGACTTGTAAAAAAAAATATTTTATTATTTTGCAAAATAAATAATAAAATATTATTATAATGTCAGATGTTGAGAGTAAAGGGGGTGACTCAAATTGATGTTGTATATGAGTCATATAAAAATTTAAAGTTTTTATATGGCTAAATGTAATAATTATCAGTTTTTAATATAACCTTTTCTCCACCATAACGAAATTTAAAATCAACGCCCTCCTCATCTTCATATACAACTAAAAATATGTCTGGTTGTAAATAAATCTTTCTTACTTTAACTATATTTCTAATTTTATGGAGATATTCCTTTAATTCTTCAAACTGGAGGTTGTGTGCATATCTTTTTGCTTTTATTAAAAGACATTTAATCATGTATTTATTTTTTATTGCTTTTGATACCTTCATATTTTTTATGAAAATATAAAATTTAATGAAAATTCTTCAATTTTATTTATACATGATTCAAGAAATTCATATTCACTTGGACGATCTATAAATCTCTTTCTTAGTTGATCTAGTAAATTAGTTAGATCTTTTACATAAAACTTTTGTCTGATGCGCATTCCATTTCCTCCAGCAAAGAATATTACTTCTAAATCTCTATTAGGGTTTTCATATAGTATCTTGCTACAGTAGTAATAGATATCACTAAACCATCTTGGATTTTTGTATAGCATCAGTCCGGTTCCATTTGTATAGACTATTTTATGTGTGTTAATGGGATAAATATTTGTTTTTTCACTAAGTAGGACACTTAGTTTTTGCTTGAAATCAATGTTTTGCATTTTTTAGAGAAAATAATCTAACATAACTTAGATTTATTCGTATTCAAATTCTTCATCTTCCCTCTCTAACCAACTGGTAAACCCAGACTTCATTCGTATCAGTAAGCTGTCTTTTTCATCATCTACCTGATACTCTTCTCTATCTTTTTCTAGCTCATTGATGTTTGATAGAAAATCTTCAAAACACCCTTCAACATATTTTTCAACAAGTCTATTAACTCTGTCAACAAAATCTTCTTTAACATCTTTTTCAAACTCAGATTCAAGCATTTGTTTATGATGCGCATTAAGAATATCTAGATCAAAGTCTTCTCTAATGTAGTCCTCTGTTGGTACATGATAGACCTCTACTATTACTTTACCATTTTCATAGTCAAATCCTACATCAAATTCTTTTAGTTCAATATCATCAAACCGCCTCTCTTTAAAGCTATAATCTTCAATAACTGTTTTTATAATCCATTTTTCTTTTGGCGATAATTTACGATAGTGTCTATGTTCTGCTGCATTCAGTTGCTCAAACTCATTAGGTAGAATTTCTTCGTCCTTCTTTTCTCCTAACCCAAGATATACCTCTATTGTAAACGTGTTTGTATCTGGGTTATAGTTCCAGTATCTGGCTCTCATCTCTTTTTGCCACTCAGGATCATCATATGGTGAGCCATTAACACCATCATAAGATATTTGTTTATTATCACTTGAAGTATCTTGTAAGTCTGTCATTCTTACATATAGATATAGTGCAATTTATTTACTTAAATTCAAAAAATTTTTATTTCATTGCAAATAAAAAATAAAAAATTTTTTATTTATTTATTCAGTTATAATATGATGTAGCCATAGTTGATCATTAGCTAAAGTTTCCTTTAAGTCTTCCCATTTTTCTATAGCAGTATAAATACAATCTCTTTTTAGCTCACCTTAGCACAACGTGCTAAAGGTGAGCTATTGTGATCGCCCTATGTCCGGCGTCCGTCGTCCGTCGTCCGTCGTCTTGTCGTCCGTCGTCCGTCAACAATTTCTTTAAACATCTTCTTCTCCTAAACCACTGGGCCAATCTTGATGAAACTTGGCAGGGATGTTCCTTGGGTGAAGCTCTACCAAAATTGTTCAAAGAATTGAATTCCACCCACAACTCTGGTTGCCATGGCAACAAAAAGGAAAAAAAAGCAAAATCTTTGAAAATCTTCTTCTCTGAAACTAGAAGGCGCAGAGCTTTGATATTTGGTATGTAGCATCTCCTAGTGGACCTCTACCAAGTTTGTTCATTTGATGCGCCTGGGGTCAAAACTGGCCCCGCCCCGAGGGTCACAAGTTTGAGCATAGTAACAAAGAAGGAAAACTTTAAAAATCTTCTTCTCTGAAACTTGAAGGTGTAGAGCTTTGATATTTGGCATGTAGCATCTCCTAGTGGACCTCTACCAAGTTTGTTCATATGATGCCCCTGGGGTAAAAACTGGCCCCACCCCGGGGGGTCACAATTTCCAAGATAGGAACAAAGAAGGAAAACTTTAAAAATCTTCTTCTGTAAAACTAGAAGGCATAGAGCTTTGATATTTGGCACGAAGCATCTCCTAGTGGACCTCTACCAAGTTTGTTCATATGATGCCCTTGGGGTCAAAACTGGCCCTGCCCCGGGGGTCACAAGTTCAAACAAAGGAACAAAGAGGGGAAACTTTAAAAATCATCTTCTCTGAAACTGGAAGGCGTAGAGCTTTGATATTTGGTATGTAGCATTGCCTAGTGGACCTCTACCAAGTTTGTTCATATGATGCCCCTGGGGTCAAAACTGGCCCCGCCCCGGGGGTCACAAGTTTGAGCATAGTAACAAAGAAGGAAAACTTTAAAAATCTTCTCTGAAACTTGAGGGCGTAGAGCTTTGATATTTGGCATGTAGCATCTCCTAGTGGACCTCTACCAAGTTTGTTCATATGATGCCCATGGGGTCAAAACTGGCCGCGCCCCGGGGGGTCACAATTTCCAATATAGGAACAAAGAAGGAAAACTTTAAAAATCTTCTTCTGTAAAACTAGAAGGCATAGAGCTTTGATATTTGGCATGAAGCATCTCCTAGTGGACCTCTACCAAGTTTGTTCATATGATGCCCCTGGGGTCAAAACTGGCCCTGTCCCGGGGGTCACAAGTTCGAACATAGGAACAAAGGAGGAAAACTTTAAAATTTTTCTTCTGTAAAACTGGAAGGCATAGAGCTTTGATATTTGGCATGAAGCATCTCCTAGTGGACTTCTACCAAGTTTGTTCATATGATGCCCTTGGGGTCAAAACTGGCCCTGCCCCGGGGGTCACAAGTTCGAACATAGGAACAAAGAGGGGAAACTTTAAAAATCGTCTTTTCTGAAACTGGAAGGCGTAGAGCTTTGATATTTGGTATGTAGCATTGCCTAGTGGACCTCTACCAAGTTTGTTCAAATGATGCCCCTGGGATCAAAACTGGCCCCACCCCGGGGGTCACAAGTTTGAGCATAGTAACAAAGAAGGAAAACTTTAAAATTCTTCTTCTCTGAAACTTGAAGGTGTAGAGCTTTGATATTTGGCATGTAGCATCTCCTAGTGGACCTCTACCAAGTTTGATCATATGATGCCCCTGGGGTCAAAACTGGCCCCGCCACGGGGGTCACAATTTCCAACATAGGAACAAAGAAGGAAAACTTAAATTTTTTTTTTCTCTTAAATGGGAAGGCATAGAGCTTTGATATTTGGTATGTAGCATCTCCTAGTGGACTTCTACCAAGTTTGTTCCAAGGATGCTGCTTAGGTCAAAACTGGCCCAGCCCCTGGGGTCACAAGTTCGAACATAGGAACAAAGAAGGAAAACTTTAAAATTCTTCTTTTCTGAAACTGAAAGGTGTGGAGCTTTGATATTTGGTATGTTGCATCTCAGAGTGGACCTCTACCAAGTTTGTTCATATGATGCCCCTGGGTCAAAACTGGCCCCGCCCCGGGGATCACAAGTTCGAACATAGGAACAAAGAAGGAAAACTTTAAAAATTCTTCTTTAAAACTGGAAGGCGTAGAGCTTTGATATTTGGTATGTAGTGATTCTCTTCTAAATTTGTTTGCTCATCTAAGCGCAACAAGTTCATTGAGTTCAAAATTGGGTCATCTTGGGTCATAAACTAGGTCACTAGGTCAAATTAAAGAAATACCTTGTTGGCACTCTCGAGGCCACATTATTTGCTCAATTGCCTTGAAAATTAGTTAGAAAGTTTGTCTTTATAAAGTCTCACATAAGATTAATTTGGGTCAACTTGGGTCATAAACTAGTTCACTGGGTCAAATTAAAGAAATACCTTGTTTGCACTCTGGAGGCCACATTTATTGCTCAAATGACCTGAAATTTGGCCAGAATGTTTGTCTTGATGAAATACCAGGTGAGTTTGGATTTGGGTCACCTGGAACCATAAACTAGGTCACTAGGTCAAAATAAAGAAATACCTTGTGGGCACTCTAGAGGCCACATTCTTTGCTTAATTGCCTTGAAAATTGGTCAGAATGTTTGTCTTTGTAAAATCTCACATGAGTCTGAATTTGGGTCAACTGGGGTCATAAACTAGGTCACTTGGTCAAATTAAAGAAATAGCTAGTGGGCACTCTAGAGGCCACATTTATTATTCATTTGATTTGAAAATTGGTTAAAATGTTCCTTTTGATATAGCCAAAGACCAGTTCAAATTTGGGTCATCTGGGGTCATAATCTAGATCACTAGGTCAAATTAAAGAAGTATCTTTAGGGCACTCAAGGCTACATTTTTTGCTCAGTTGACTTGAAAATTGGTCAGAATGTTTGTCTTCATGAAATATGAGTTTGAAATTGGGTCACCTACAGTCAAAAACTAGGTCACATGGTCAAATTAAAGAAAAACCTTAAAGGCACTCTACTAAGGTGAGCAACCCAGGGCCATCATGGCCCTCTTGTTTTAATATATAAATGACAAAAGTTTTTTAGATCTTTAAATCCTTCGTCCACTTTTACTATATCTTTCATTTGGTCTTTATCTTTTACAACACAACATGCTTTATTTATTAAAGGGGTAACCGTTTCCGCAATTCTACTCAACTCCCATTCCATGGTTTCTATAAAACGTTTTATTTCCTTTGTTTCTTCCATCTTTACCTACTATATTGGTAGAATTTTTTACTTAAATTCAAAATTTTTTTATTTCATAGCAAATAAAAATAAAAAAATATTTATATCTGATTGCATTTTTATATATATGCACTGTTTTTAAATAATATTATTTAATATGGGTTTTTGTTTAACTTAAATCCATATCCTTTTTTACTTACCGTAATACCTATTATTTCATCAATTAAATGTATAAAATCACAAACGATTAATATTTCTCTTCTTAGTTTTGTATGGTTTTTACTCTTTCTATCTTCTTCATTTTTAAAAATAGATGCTTTTTTCACAATTTCTTTATAATTTTCTATCACACAACTAGTAATGATATTTTTCATTTCTTCCTTTCTGTTTTCTCCTTTAATTTTTTTTTTACCAATAAAAAGTAAAGCATTTGCTAAAGTTTTATTACTAACGTCATCAGTATTAATCCTTTTAAGTAACTTATTTACAAAAACATGCATATGCTCCATTATTTCATTTATAGTAAAATGAGCAAAAGAACATGTATCTTGATCTAAAGTTATATTATGTTTTCTAATGATACCTATTGGTCTTCCTCTTGGCATTTTTTATAGTTTGCTTTGAGATTTATAAATTTTATTTCAAATTTATAAATTAATTTTTTTTTTTTTTTTTATTTTTTTTTTATTTTTATTAAAAATCTTAAGCCGCCCAAAGGTCATAAGCCGGCTAGCCATTGCATGACGCGTTGGTTGATGGGGAGGTTAAGCGATTAACTGATGTAAGTGATTGTCTGGCTGATGGGTTTGTTGGTTAGCCCACTTATGGACCTTTGTTAGGGTTTGCCATTGCGTAATGTGTTGGTTAACTAGAGTTAGTGAGTTAGTGAGTTAGTGAATGTTAAAGCGGTTTAAAGCAAGGGAGGGGGGGGGGAAAGGGTTAAAGAGGCTTAAAGGTAAATTTTTTTTTCGAAAATTTTTCATCTACTGCATAAGGGTTTGATATGTTATAATAATTGAATTAAAGGTAAAAGGATTAAGACAGAGGTTAGTTAGTTAGTCAGTTAGTTAGCTAAAGATTTCATGAGCATGTGATTTTAGAGGGCGTGTTACATGAAATTGATAATGCATGACATATTGTTTAAGGGTTTTGAGAGGTATAAGGGCTTTTTTGAGAGGTATAAGGGAAATGTCTCAGATCGAGCATTTATATATCTACTTTCATGCACTATGGATACCATAATCCAGTGGAACTGTCGAGGTCTAAAGTCAAACTTTGACGAACTTTCCCTTTTAATCAATGATCACAAACCAGTTGCTGTTTGTCTGCAAGAAACCTTCCTTAAGCGGGAGAATGATATTTCTATCAAATATCATTCCATTTACAATAAAGTCTTTACCGAAGGCGAGAAAGCTAGAGGTGGTGTTTCTATTATAGTCAATAACAACATTCCTCATAAAGTTGTGTCTCTTAATACAAACTTGCAAGCTGTTGCCATCAGGTTATCTTTACACAGTGCTGTTACACTGTGTTCTTTATATCTCCCCCCAAGCACACCTATCAATGAGAACAATCTGAATGATCTCATTTCCCAATTGCCATCCCCCTATATTCTTGCTGGGGACTTTAATGGTCACAATGTTATGTGGGGTTGCAATGACACTAACCAGAGAGGTTTACAGTTGGAGAACTTCATTTCGAATAACTCTTTATCTTTCATGAATGATAACAAATCCAAAACCTACTTGCATCCAGCAACTCGATCTTACTCTTCTATTGATTTAACCTTATGCAGTCCAGTCTTACTTCCCGATTTCACTTGGAAAGTGACTGAGGATTTGTGTGGAAGTGATCACTTCCCTATTATCTTATCATCTACACAACCATCCAGCAGTGTAAGATCGCAGAAATGGAAGCTCTCTAAAGCCAATTGGAACAGATTTGAAACCCTCTGTGAACAGACCATTACACATGACAAATTTGGAGATTGCGATGATCCCGCAAAACTTTTTACTTCGCTGTTAATTGATGCAGCTAAACAGTCTGTCCCTCAGACCTCGACAAATCCAAAACGTCCTGACAAGCCTTGGTACAATGAAGATTGTAAACAGGCTGTCAGAGACAGAAAACAAACCCTTAGAAAGTTTAACCTCAGACCTACCAAAGAAAATCATGACTTATTCCGTATTTCCAGGGCAAAGGCTCGTCGTACCATTAGAGAAAGTAAGCGCAAGGCTTGGAGACAATATGTCTCTAAATTAAATAGTAGAACTACTACTAAAAAAACCTGGGACATGATCAGAAAGATCAATGGCAAAGGCCAACCCCCTCTCAGTCACCTTGAAGTTAACAATACTTCGTTGGAAACCCCCCAGGATATAGCTGATGCTCTTGCCGACACCTTTTGTAAAAAGTCCTCCTCTGCAAACTATTCTGAAAAGTTTCAGAGGAATAAAGCCAGAGAAGAAAAGAAAAAACTTAATTTCAATTCTTCTAATTCAGAGCATTATAATAAACTATTCACCTTTAAAGAATTAAAATCTGCTCTGAATAAAGCTCACGATTCTTCTCCCGGCCAAGATAAAGTTCATTACCAGTTTTTAAAACACTTACCTTTTACTTCTCTCTCTGTTTTACTTGATATTTTTAATGATATCTGGCAGTCCGGTGATTTTCCTTCGTCCTGGCGAGAGGCCCTAGTCATTCCTATCCCAAAACCTGGCAAGGATGCTAGTGACCCAGCCAACTATCGTCCAATAGCTCTTACTAGTTGTCTCTGCAAGACCCTAGAACGTATGGTCAATGACAGGCTTGTCTGGTTTTTAGAGAAAAACAACCTTATCGTTGATGTACAGAGTGGATTTCGTCGCCAGCGTGGTACCATCGATCATCTTGTCCGCTTTGAAACCTTTGTCAGAGAAGCCTTTATTAATAGACAACATGTAGTATCTGTCTTTTTCGACCTTGAAAGCGCTTATGATACGACTTGGAAATACGGAATTCTTAAAGACTTGCATGACTTTGGTCTTCGAGGCCGTCTTCCTCTTTTTATCTCAGCCTTCTTGGATGAACGTCTTTTCCGTGTCCGAGTTGGTAATACTGTCTCGGGAGCCCGTGAACAGGAGATGGGTGTGCCCCAAGGATGTATTCTCTCTGTTACACTTTTTAGTGTAAAAATAAACAGTATAGTTAAAGCTATCTGTCCTGGTGTAGACTGTTCTCTCTATGTTGATGACTTTGTTATATGCTTCAGATCTCGAAATATGAATATTATTGAGAGACAACTTCAACAGTGTCTCAACAAACTCCAAACGTGGTCTGATGAAAATGGCTTCAAATTTTCAAAGTCCAAAACAAAATGCATGCACCTTTGTAATCTACGTGGTGTTCATCCAGACCCTGAACTGTATTTGGATAAAACCAAAATTGAAGTCGTTTCTGAATTTAAATTTCTCGGAGTCATCTTTGACAGAAAGCTTTCCTTCCTTCCTCACATCACTGCACTTAAAAAGAAATGCAAGAAGGCTCTTAATCTTCTAAAGGTTGTGGCCCATTCTGAATGGGGAGCAGACCGTAAAGTCCTCTTGCGGCTTTATCGGTCTTTAGTTCGCTCCAAATTAGACTATGGATCTATTGTATACGGATCAGCCCGTAAATCTTGTCTTAAAATTCTCGATCCTATACACCACGAAGGCCTGCGTCTTGTTCTTGGAGCTTTCAGAACTTCTCCTGTCAATAGTCTCTATGTTGAGGCTAATGAACCTTCTCTTTCTTACAGGAGGGAAAAACTCTCACTTCAATATCTTTTAAAACTGAAATCAAATCGTTTTAATCCAACTCATAAAGTTGTTTTTAAACCTCAATATAAACATCTTTTTGAAAGGAAACCAAATGTTATTCCTCCATTTGGTATCCGCATGGAGCCCATTGTAGATAACCTTGGCATAGACACTGAGTCTATTGCCGATTATAAAATCTCTGAAATCCCTCCATGGACACTAAACAGTGCAGAATTCAGATTTGACCTTGCATCTGACAAAAAGTCTGTCACGGATAGAACTGTGTTTCATGCTAGATACAACGAGATAAAGGAGCATTATTTTTCCTTCAAACCAATCTATACAGATGGATCTAAAGAGGGAAATTCTGTAGCAGCTGCCGCTATTTATGGAGAAAGGAGCTTAAAGTGCCGCCTTCCAAACAATTCCTCTATCTTCTCTGCAGAAATTAAAGCTATTGATCTTGCCCTTAATCTAGCTGAACATTCTAATTCCAACCGTTTCATTATCTTTTCGGACTCTTTGTCAACATTACAGGCCCTTTCAAATCAACGACTTGAGAATCCCTTGATCTGTACTTTACTTGAAAGGATCTCACAAATTTCTTCTATGAATAGATTGGTGTTCTGCTGGCTTCCAAGTCATGTAGGCATCAAAGGCAATGAAAATGCCGATAGGTCTGCCAAATCTGCACTTAACCTTCCCATTTCAGATTTTAAAGTTCCACACACTGATTTTAAATCCTCTGTTTTAACACACATCCAATCTTCTTGGCAATCCCAGTGGGATGCTGATGTTTTCAATAAACTGCATTCAGTTAAACCTTCCCTTGGTGAATGGTACCCCGTTTACAGGTCTGTTCGTCGAGAAGAAGTGATAATTGCACGACTTCGAATTGGCCATTCACACATTACACATTCCTGGCTCTTGACCAGAGATGATGCCCCTGAATGTATTCCATGCAATGCACCCTTCTCTATAAAACACATTCTACTAGATTGCATTGACTTTCAGCCAGTTCGTACAAAATATTTCAGCGTCGATAGTTTAAAAAATCTTTTTGATTCTGTCAGCGTTGAATCTATTATCGCTTTCATAAAGGAGATTGGCATTTACAATAAACTGTGATATTTACTCTTTAGTTTCTTATCTACCTTTTTACATTCTTTACACATCTTTATATAAAATACCTTGTCAGCTGATTCACAATCTTACCTTTTTTAATCTAAAACTTTTGAGTAGGCAGGGAATGCCCAGCCACTCAATTCATATTTTATGCACATTGTCAGTTACACGTAACTTTTCTTCATTTAAAGACTCCTTTATTATCAATTTAAGACTGTTCAAATCTTTTTATCGCAGTCTTAACATCATTATTCAAAGAATGCCCAGCATTTCAATATCATATTTTATGCACATTGTCAGTTACACGTAACCTTTCTTCATTTAAAGACTCCTTTATTATCAATTTAAGACTGTTCAAATCTTTTTATCGCAGTCTTAACATCATTATTCAAAACCTTTTTGAGTTAATAGGGAAGCCCTGTTGCTCAATTATATCTTTTATACATACTTAGATCACACATGATCCTTCTTAATTTAACTCTTTTATCAGTATTACTATATTCAAACTTTTTTCAGTTTAAACAATTTCACTTTTATTATCTTTTAACACAGATATGCGCGCTAAATGACCAAAGCTGTCGATGCGCCATAAAACAACATTCATTCATTCTATCAGTGAAAACAAGCTTAATGACCTCATCACACAGCTACCATCTCGTTTCATATTGGCAGGAGATTTTAATGGTCACAATATTATCTGGGGTAGCAGTGATACAAATCAAAGAGGCTTACAACTGGAGAACTTTATTTCTAATAATTCTTTGTCAGTTATGAACGACAATAACTCAAAAACATATCTTCATCCAGCAACTGGGTCTTACTCTTCCCTTGACCTTTCTCTGTGTAGCCCAGCCTTGCTTCAGGATTTTAACTGGAAAGTGGGAGACGACCTTTGTGGAAGCGACCACTTTCCAATTTTTATTACATCTTCTGAGCCATCTACATCTGAACGCCCAAAGAAATGGAAACTCTCTAAAGCTAACTGGGACCTTTTTCAAGTTCACTGTGAACAGACTATTACAAGAGATAGACTTGTAGATTGTACTGACCCTGCAGAACTATTTTCATGGCTGCTCATTGAAGCGGCAAAACAGTCAGTACCACAGACCTCAACAAAGCCAAAACGCCCAAACAAGCCGTGGTTCACTGATGAATGTAAGTCGGTTTTAAAAGAAAGGAAAGAAGCTCTCAGAAAATTCAACGTGAGACCCACTCCGGAAAACCATAACCTTTTCCGTATTTCCAGGGCAAAAGCCAGACAAACCATAAAAAGTAGTAAGCGTAAGTCTTGGAGGCTTTTTGTTTCCAGACTTAATGCTAGAACGTCTACAAAAAAAAGTCTGGGGCATGATCAGAAAGATTAAAGGTAGTGCTTCTTCGCCAATTAAGCATCTTTCTGCAAACAATAGTAATATTGAAAACCTAAAGATATTGCAGATACTTTAGCCAATTCTTTCGCCAAGAAGTCCTCCTCTGAGAACTACTCTGAAAAGTTCCAGAGGAATAAAGTTAAAGAAGAAAAGAAAAGGCTGAATTTCAAATCCAACAACCTCGAGTCTTACAATAAACTGTTTTCATTCAAAAAACTCAAGTCCGCTCTAGATAAAGCCCAGGATTCCTCTCCAGGTCAAGATAAAATACATTATCAATTTCTAAAGCATTTACCAGATACCACTCTATCAATCTTACTTGATATTTTCAATGATATCTGGCAAAAAGGTGATTTACCTTCCTCCTGGAAAGAAGCTTTAGTAATCCCAATTCCAAAACCAAAGAAAGATACTTCCGACCCAAACAGTTACAGACCCATAGCTCTCACAAGTTGTCTCTGTAAAACTTTACAGCGAATGGTCAACACCCGCCTTGTTTGGTTTTTAGAAAAACATAATCTCATTGTTGATGTTCAAAGTGGATTTAGACGTCAACGCAGTACAGTAGACCACCTTGTGCGCTTTGAAACTTTTCTTAGAGAAGCCTTCATAAAAAAGCAACATGTTGTATCAGTATTTTTTGACCTGGAGAGTGCTTATGACACTACCTGGAAATACAGAATTTTAAAGGACTTGCATGACTTTGGTCTCAGAGGCCGTTTGCCTCTTTTTATATCTTCCTTTTTAAATAATCGCCTATTTCGTGTGAGGGTTGGCACAACCTTATCAGATGCAAGGGAACAAGAAATGGGTGTGCCACAAGGATGTATCCTGTCTGTGACACTTTTTAGTATCAAGATAAACAGCATAATAAAGGCTATTAACCCTGGTGTGGATTGTTGTTTATATGTGGACGATTTCGTCATATGTTTTAGATCAAGCCATATGGCCATTATTGAAAGACAGCTTCAACAGTGTTTAAACAAACTGCAAATATGGTCTGATGAAAACGGTTTTAAGTTTTCGAAAACCAAAACAAAATGTGTTCATTTTTGTCAGTCACGAGGTCATCATCCAGACCCAGAGCTACATCTTGACAACACAAGAATTGAAGTTGTACCAGAGTTTAAATTTTTAGGTGTCATCTTTGACAAGAAATTGTCCTTCTTGCCCCACATTAAAGCACTTAAAAAGAAATGCTATAAGGCACTCAATCTTCTCAAAACAGTTGCTCATTCAGAATGGGGCCCCAAGTTCGACTATGGTTCCATTGTGTATGGTTCAGCCCGCAAATCATACTTGAAGATCCTTGACACAATCCACAATCAGGGTTTACGTCTGGTCCTTGGGGCTTTTCGAACCTCACCTATCAACAGCCTGTATGTAGAGGCCAATGAGCCTTCTCTCTCTTACAGAAGACTCAAGCTATCCCTTCAATATCTGTCAAAGTTGAAAGCAAACCCATCGAACCCTACACACAAAATAGTTTTTAACCCTGGCTGCAAAAATCTCTTTTCTAGGAAGCCAAATTCTATTCCTCCGTTTGGTATCAGCATGGAATCACATCTAGACAATCTCCATGTTGACATGGATGCCATTTGTGAAAACAAAATTCTTGATACCCCTCCATGGTTGATAAAGGCTGCTGAATTTCGTTTTGACCTTCTAGCCCACAAGAAGTCAACCACAGATAGAGTTGTTTTCCAGACTCAGTACCAGGAAATAAAAGAACAGTACAACTCCTATAAAACCATTTATACAGATGGATCTAAGGATGGACACGCCGTATCTGCAGCAGCTGTATTTGGCAGTAAGAGAAAAAAATGTCGCCTTCCTGACAATTCTTCAATTTTTTCTGCTGAAGTGAAGGCAATCGACCTTGCCCTGAGTCTTGCAGAGGGAAGTAGGTCTAATCGCTTTCTTCTGTTCTCAGACTCTCTCTCTACACTCCAGGCTCTTTATAATCAGAAAATTGAGAACCCATCTGTTTGTGCTGTTCTTGAGAGAATTTCCTCTCTCTCTGATACAAACAAGTTTGTATTTTGCTGGCTTCCTAGTCACATGGATATTCGAGGCAATGAAAAGGCCGATGAACTTGCCAAGTCGGCATTGTCTATACCCATATCTCATTTTAAAATACCTTGCACAGATTTTAAAGCATCCATTTTACCTTTCATTCAATCTCTTTGGCAATCCCAGTGGGATGCAGATAATTTTAACAAACTTCATTCTGTGAAACCAACCCTTGGCGAATGGTACCCCTCTTACAGGTCTGTTCGTCGAGAAGAGGTGATAATCACAAGGCTCCGAATCGGACATTCTCGGTTTACACACTCCTGGCTTTTAACCAGAGAAGATGCACCAGAATGTATTCAATGCAACGAACACCTTACAATAAAACATATTTTATTAGATTGCATTGACTTTCAGCCAGTTCGTGAGAAATACTACAATGTTGACAGTATGCACAATCTCTTTGAAACAGTCAACATTGATTCAATTATTACCTTCATCAAAGAGATTGGTCTATACAACAAGCTGTGATATTTCCTTAATTACCTTTTAACCTGTTTTGTAAACCCATATTTCTACCACTGAATCCTTTTTATCTCCAGTTTGCATCTCCTTAATGGGAGGATTAGCTCTCTTTAGGGCATCGTATCTCATTGGAGACAGGACCTCTTTAATGGGAGTGTTTTGATCCCATTGAAGGCTCCATACTTTCTCAGTTTTAAGCTCTCATTTGCTTTAAGCTACTATTCACATTCTTAACTTTTTCATTTAAAACTTTGAGTAGGCAGGGATTATCCTGCCACTCAATATCATATTTTATGCATATTAAAAAATGACACTCTTCTTAATTTAACACTTCTTACTATCAATCCAACCTTTTGTTCAAATCTTCTTATCACATTCATAACTTTATCATTTAAAACTTTTGAGTAGATAGGGATCCCTGTCACTCAATTATTTCCATTATGCATATGAAGATCACACAAAATACTTCTTAATTCAACTCTTTTATCATTATTAATGTATTAAACTTTTTCAGTATAAACAATTCCACTTTTATTATCTTTTATCACAGATATGCGCGCTAAATGACCAAAGCTGTCGATGCGCCATAAAACAACATTCATTCATTCATTCATTCATGAGCTGCGCTTAGCAGCCAAAGGGTTAACTTATTTGGCAGACTATGGGTTAAACTAAGTTCATCCATTCTTATACAAGTATATTTTTGTTTCAGAATACGGGGGAATCTACGTAGATTTCGACGAAATCGTCCTTAGATCGTTGGAGCCCTTGAGGGTATACGAATACACCCAAGGTCACGAGCTAGCCCACACTCTGGGATCCCAACTCGTAATGGCAAAGAAAAACGCAACATTTCTGACCTATTGGCACCGGAGTTATCGAGACAATTACAAAACGTCCTGGGCTTACAACGCACTTTGGGTACCTTGGGAGATCGCATTAAAATACCCTCATCTCATACACGTGGAGGGATACAATTTCACGAGGCCATCTTGGAAGTTCGTTAATCTCATATATGATACGAATTATGACTGGTCGACGAATTATGGAATGCATTTATTTATTCGGTGGTATAATCGTACGACTGACGTGAAGGTGATTCGGACTTTAAATACCACGATTGGCGCTCTCAGTCGTCATGTTTTGTTTGGCAACAAGGAGTTGTGTTTGGAATGAATGAAATTAGATCTATACATATCGGGAACGTAACGACCTGGGGCCGTATGGGCCAACCATTATAAATTGCATTCCCAGTCTAGAAATAATAGATTTTGAAAGTAACGCAGTATCTGATTGGCTGAACCAAATGGTTAACCAGTGGCCGTATTCACTAGCCATTCTAAATTGCATTCTCATATATAGAAAATAAAGCAATTTCTGATTGGCTAAACCAAATAGTTTTGGCTTAAGCAAATGGTTTAGCCAATCAGAGCTTGCACTAGTGTCAAATTCGGAAAATTCTTGAGAATTAGACTAAGAATGTCACGAAGATTGGTTGGTGAATACGGACCAAGGATTATAAAGTCTTGACGCACTCAGAATTAAGACTTTATTGTACTCTCTTCCCTATGACAAACTTTAACCCTTTACCACTCAATCCCGTGTCTTAACGATCCTGAGGAAGAAGCCTTTTGAAAACATTGTGCGAAAAGGAGAAAATGCTGGTAACCAGCATTTTCTCCTTTTTCCATGATGTTTTGTACTCTATGAACGACACTTTCCGTCATTTGAGTCATATTTTTATTATCAACTGTAAATGCTTTCAATTTGGACAAGTCTAAATTTTTGTCGTTTGGTAAACAGTTAAAACTTGTCCATAATGAAAGCAAGTTAGTTGTCTTCCGAACTTAGGAACTATTTTTCCTAATCTTCTAGCACATTATGTCCTCGCTGACATCAGGAAACTTATAGAAAACACTGTTGCAAAAGGAGATATTGTTCATAATGAGGAATTTCTCCTTTTGCCACAATATTTTCATTTTGTATTCATATGTGAAAACCTTACTTTATGTTGATAATACATATTTTCAAAGTCGTCTGCAAAAATTTGTTTCATAAAGTTGCGAGTTTAATAGTATGCTTTTTGTTGGATATACACTGCGTCCCAAAATATATGTTAACCATTTTTGAGTACAATTCATTTTACCATATACATGCGCCCGTGTTCATCAACCATTTTTGAGAATTTTCTTTGTCTTTCTAAATTTGAAAGTAACACAACTTCTGATTGGCTAAACCGTTTGGGTCAGCCAAATTCAGAAAATCTTGGAGAATTAGACAAAAAAAAGTTCATAAAAATGGTTGGTGAACACGGGCCGAGATTAAAGTAGATTGAACTCCGTTTATATGACTGATATTACCGGAAAATATATCGTTTGGTTTAAGAGGAAATGACGTCATTCAATTTTACATGTCAATCAATATTGTGTCGTCAACTATTCTTATGATCTAAATGATTCTATTTAGTATACTTATCAAGGGAAAGATTGAGTGCTTGTTAAAGAAAAGTATGAATACGTGCACTGGCCGCCACTACGTAGCTGAAATAATCTTTAGAATGACGTTAAACACCAAACAAAACAGGATACTTACTCCTAATAAAAAGTTCAGGCAGTGTGAAATGGTGACATATATTTTAAGACACACTGTAGTTATATATGATAATGTTTATTTTTTGTTGATTGATGTACATACTATATAGAGTTTATTGACGACCACTTTTTTCTGAACATAGTCAGCGCCAAATACTAGTAGATGAGCTATGCTCTGTGAAAAGGGGGCTTAATGCATCTGCCAAAAAAAAAAAAAAAAAAAAAGTTCCGACCCAGGTCAGCCTGCGCAGTCCGCGCAGGCTAACCTAAGTCGAAACTTTTTGCTACAGGTAAATTTTCTGTATATCCATATCCAAGGACCCTTCTACCTCATGATTCAGTTGATTAGGGTTAGATGGACAAAATGGATTTTATGGATCCATAATTATATGTTGCTTTACTTGGTATTCTGAATCCCTGAAATGCATTAAACCCCCTTTTCCAGAGCCTGGTTCAATTATAAATACGATCTCTCTCGACGGCTGTGAATACAACCCACTAAAACAGAGAGATTTTTACCTGATGGGCTTGATCAAACAACCAGACGGTACAGATCCAAGATCAGACTGCAGTTTCTGTGGAGTCTGATCTTCATCTACGTCCTTCGCACAAACCCATTTTTGTGCTTTAGTTCAGAAAAGACTTTTATCTCATATAATTGACCAAACAAGTGGACGGTATTCTATAGATCCAAGATCAGACTGCATGTTCCTTGCTGTCTGATCTTGATCTATGCCGACCGCAAAAGCCATGGTTTTCCTTTGTGAAGTTTAACCCTTACGCCGCTAAGCGCGCCGACTCACTGACCTTTTGCGGACAATGTAGATCAAGATCAGACTGCACAGAACGTGCAGTATGATCTTGGATCTACACTATCCGATAAAGAGTTATTTTTCTCAAGAAAAAAAAGTTTGAAATAGTATTATACGGGTTTTTACTATCGGCTTGAAAGTTTCATTTAACTTATTTAGCAGGATAAGGGTTAAATGGTTAATTTTATTGAAATAAATAAAAACATATGTTACTCACAATTGGCTTTCATAGTTACTTATACTAGATGGTCTTTGGTCCAAGGATCGCGAGTCCGTATTCACCAACCATTCTTAAGAATATTCTTGGTCTTATTATGGATTTTGAAAGTAACACAACTTCTGATTGGCTGAACCACTTGGTTCAGCCAATCAGAGGGTGTGTTACTTTTAAATTTAGAAGATTCTTGAGAATAAAATGGAGAATATTCTAAAGACTAGTTGGTGAATCATGACTGGCCCAAATTCCAGTCCATGCCTGCCAAGCTCCGTCCTAGTATTGTTGGAACCAAGGAAATACATGAATATGTGAGCTGTCGCCGTGATATGACTGCAATAATGTTGAAAGCAGCGTAAAACACCATTCAATCGATCAATAAAATGTTCAGGGATTTAACACAGGCATTGCGACAGGATTCGTTTGCTGTCTTGCCGCTATTTTGACGATGTTTATAACAGAAAGAAGCCAGTGGCTATGGTTGGGTGTTTTGTGCAGTACTAGTTAAGGAAAGCTCCAGGATCGCACTTATAGTTGCACTGGCCGCCATGATACGAGTCAGATGATGTTGATTTTCTGTCTCACCTCTGTTTCGACGATGTTTACTTTGGAAAGCAGCCAGTGGCTTAGAAATGTGTTGTGGGAAGTAATGGTAAAAGACGGTCGAAGAATACATGGATAGGTGCACTGATATGTCTCAAATAATTTTGAAAACGGTATACTGACAGAAAGAGAGAGAGAGAGAGAGAGAGAGAAGGAGGAGGGGGAGGGAAGAAAAGAAACCACTCATTTGAGCCACATTTAATTTGATTTGTTGTCTGCAAATGCTGTCAGATTGGGCATGTCTAAAATGCTGTCGTCTGGCAAAGAGTTAATCCTTTACCGCACAATGACGCCTTTTAACGATCCTGGGAAAGAAGCCTTTTGAAAACATTGTGGGAAATGGAGAAAATGCTGTTTACCAGCATTTTCTCCTTTTCCCACAATGTTTTCTATCCTATCAAAGAAAAAATGCACCATTTGAGCCACACTGAAATTGTCGTCTGCAAATTGGACAAGGCTAAAATTTTGACGTTTGGTAAAAGTTAACATAAAACATACCTCGGTCTGTTCTCAGTTTCAGGGCCCAAATAAGGGAATGCGAATAATGAATGCCTTATGGTAAGCAGCATTTTCTCCATTTCCCACACTGTTTTCCACCCTTTCTGATGCAAATCCCATTACTTGTGCTTCAGTAAACTTGTCGTCTGCAAGTGCTTTAAATTTAGACAAGTCTAAAAGTTTGTTGTGTGGTAAAGAGCGAAACGATTTCAAAGGGGAATAACCTTTAAAAGATATTCCATTGAGTTGTAGTACCTATTTAACTCCCTTTGACCTGCATCCATATCGTAGACGAACACCCCCCCCCCCACCCCCCCCACCCCTATTTCCATCCTTTCCAACGCAAACCCTTTCGCAAGGTCTTCGATGGAGGACGTTTATAACCCTTATCCTGCTAAATAAGTGAAATGAAACTTTCAAGCCGATAGTAAAAACCCGAATAATGTTACTTCGAACTTATGTTTTGGAGAAAAATATCTCTTTATCGGACAGTGTAGATCCAAGATCAGACTGCACGTTCTGTGCAGTCTGATCTTGATCTACACTGTCCGCAAAAGGTCAATGAGTCAGGCTTAGCGGTCAAAGGGCTAAGTTTTAAGACAAATGAACACAGTTCTTAGTTCTTTACTAAATCCCATTTTTTATGACAAACTTTGGTGGCATATATCTGCCATGAGATATACCTTCGAGATAATTATTGCGATAATTCAAGAAAGCTATCGCGATAAAGCAAACTTTCATAGAAATACTATCTAGATAATAAACAGTTTCATGATAAAAATATCACGATAATTCTCACTTTTATTACGATGGGATTTTTTTTTGCGTTCGTGCCCACAGCTGACATTCATATTATCTATAAATAAATACAGTTTCGGAACATCTTCGTCTCCAACCTTATGCTGGCTACCAACATTTCCTCCTTTTCCTAAAATGTCTTCTGCCCTCTATATGACAGGTTTCATCATGTCAGCCATCATAAGTTAGCTGTGCAGCAATGCTGTCATTATACCCCCCCCCCCCCCCAACGAAGTGGAGGGGGTATACTGGAATCGCCATGGCTGTCCGTCCGTCTGTCCGTCTGTCCGTCTGTAGACACAATTTTGTCCGGAGCTTTTTTCCTACAGTTTTTCAAGTACTGCACTGAAATTTACACATAATGTTTGGGTACATATGAAATTGTGCATGTGCAATTTTCACGACCTTGCTGCCATTTGTTGCCGAATTATCTCCCCTTAAGCTTGTTGCCCTTTGTAAATTTTAACTATGGATTTTTGTCCAGGGCATAACTTCCAAAGTATAGAAGCTAGGCACTTCAAACTTCACACAAAGTTAGATCACATTAAGGAGAAGTGCAGTGTACAAGAACAGTAACTCTATTTCATTTATTTTTCGAGTTATTGCCCTTTGTACATTTTAACTTTGGATTTTTGTCCACGGCATAACTTCCAAAGTATAGAAGCTTATGACTTCAAACTTCACACACAGATAGATCACTAAAAGGCGAAGTGCAGTGTACAAGAACCATAACTCTATTCCATTTATTTTTCGAGTTATTGCCCTTTGTAAGTTTTAACTTTGGATATTTGTCCGGGGCATAACTTCTGAATCATTTAAGCTAGTGACATCAAACTTCATATACAGATAGACCACATTAATGAGAAGCGCAGTTTACAAGTACCATAACTCTTTTCCCACTTTTTTTTTCAACTCTTATTTTTTTACGAAACCATTCTGCATTCTGTGACAAAGAGCTGTATTGTGACAAGGAGCTGGTGGGGGGTATGATCACTTTTAGTGATAGCTGTAGTTATAGGCTAGTTTGGAATGTTGGCGTGTTGTAAAGGGTAAAACGATAAGCCAAATGAGTAGCTGCCGTTGAATCGCCTAGCAACCTGAGGCTGACTGACTCTTACCACTCGGTGATCGTATATACATACATGTCTATATTCGATCCCTGCCCTCCCATACGAGCCATGTGTTGTGGAAAGGGAATTTAATGCATCTGCAAAAAGTATCGACACAGGTCAGCTTGTGCAGACTGCACAGGCTTACCTATATCGAAACGATTTGCTACTTTGCTCAATTTTCAGCCTGTCAAAGGATCATTCTACCTAAGGGTTCAGTCGATTGTCAGACAAAATGAACATTATATGATGATTTGCCAGGTATAAAATGCATCTCTGAGATTAATCAAACTCCACTTTGCCAGAGCATAGCTCATTTGCAAGCTTCTAAGTGTCTCATAGTAGCTCCCGGGTCTGGAATAGCAATTTAACCCTACCATGATTAAAAAAACAAACTTTCAAACATTATATGACAAATTGTTTTCGTATTCTACTGTCAAGTCTCGGCATTACTATCGTCATTGCTAGGCGCCATCGTGTAGCCAACCGGGTCAGTTAATGTCCGTCAACGCAGTAACCTATTTTGACATCGTCGTTATTTCAGTGCAGCTTCCTGTAGCGGGGAAAAACGAACATGATTATGAGTCGCTATTCATTATGCGACCTCATCTAGTATGGACATGATATTATAAATGAGCCATGCACTGGCAAGAAAGGGCTTAATGCAACTCCGTGATACATTGTACCAATCAAGCCATCACATAATTATGTATCCATAAAAGCCGTTTTTTTTTTCTCTAACAAACCGACTGAATCATGAGGAAGACTGGTCATTGAAAATACAGAAAATTGACCAATAGCGAAAAGTTTCGGCTCAGGTCAGCCTGCGCGGACTGCGCAGGCTGACCTGAGCCGAAACTTTTCGCAAATGCATTAAGCCCCTTTTTCACAGAGCATGGCTCATGTAGTAGATCTATACTAATTCTAAATAATAAAAAAAATGTTCTTTTTTTCTTGCACAGGGCCGCAGTTATAATTGAAATACGCCTAACGAGGAGTTCCGAGTGGTTTCAAATAAGCTATCTCCGAGGTCAGGTCGAGTCTCTGTCTGTCTGTCTGTGTGTCTGTTTGTGTGTCTGTCTGTGTGTCTGTCTGCCTGCCTGCCTGTCTGTCTGTCTGTCTGTCTTTCTGTCTGTCTGTCTGTCCGTCCGATCGTTCCCCCCCTCTCTCTCTCTCTCCGAGTCTCTCTCTCTATCCCACGACCAGATGGTGATTTCGCCTTACAGATGTTGACTATCTTTTTCTCTACCTTTATCTCCAAGTTTGTCTTTCTCTCTGTTTGTCATTTTGTCTGTTATAGCTAGACTTGGCATTTAGAATCAGGGCCCTTATTCACCAACCATTCTTATGTGTATGTGTGTCTGTCTCTGTCTGTCTCTGTCTCTCTGTCTTTCTCTCTGTCTCTATCTGTCTCTCTGTCTCTGTCTCTGTCTCTGTCTGTTGTGTCGGTCACTTGGCTCCAAGTGTAGCATTATCATACCTTCCAATGAACAAATAATTTGAGATAAGGTGCTTTTTGGCTTCCCAATGAATTTAAACGTTTTTGTATATAATTCGATCCCTAGGCTGTGTAAGGTGGTAATTGTTTCAGCATATAGTACCGCATAATAGATCAAATTTGACGCCTTGAAAAAAAAAAACTCGATTGCACATCTAAGACGATAAAGATACCATGAAAAACGTTTTACCAACCCGAGTTACAAGTCACGTGATAAATGTAATTGGAAATCTCGGTTGTTTCCCTTGGATGTTGTGTCCCAAAAATGGAATGATTATTGTTTATCATCTAATTTTATTTCTTTGTCCACAAAAGAAGAACTAACGTTTGCAAGACGAGGTAAAAGAAAAGAGGCAAGTTCCTAATAAAATGAAGCTACTGTCGAATGAGAATTGCTCTTGTAACATGAATTGTGCAATAGTCGATTGTCCAGGGACATTCAGGAAAAAAAAAATGTCTTTGGAACCAAATTCAGCATCCACATGTTTTTGACTCGCAGACAGGTGTTTCTTTGCCAGATTTAGATTTTACATTTATGTAATGCCACTTGTCTTCCAACATTTTTCGCTTTGGTACTCCAATGAGTGTCCATTCCTGATTGCTTGCAGATGAGACAAATTGCCACAATTAGGTTTTGTTTTATATCTATGATGAACTTGTGTAATAAGACGATACACACCCGATTCATACGGTAGCTTTGTCGTTTTTGTGATTGTTTCTCACCAACCAGAATCACAAAGCTTCATATTAGTCTCCTGGAATTAAATAATACATCTAATTATGCTGGCGGCATTTTCAAATGGCTCTATGCATTAATCTTTTTATTCATTATTGTGGCTAACAATAAGGTCCTTGATCTATAGCTAAATGATTTATCCTAACAAAAACACCACAATGATTTAAAGAAGGGAACTGCTACCTTCTTGCAGCTCAAATTTTTTATGAATAACTAACCACTGACTTACTTGCAAAACAAAGTCAACACATATCTAAACATTTATAGCACATGCTACCGTAGTCAATTTAGTTGTAGTAAAGTTACCAGCTTTCTTTTTTTTTAATCAACTTGTGCATGGAAAAGGTAACTTAAACATACTGTAGATGGTTACCAGCATTTTTTTCTTTCTTGCAGTGACTCCAAAAGCCACAATTTTCTGGGTCTTTAACCCTTGACGAAACAATCGCGGGGTTTTAATGAACTGGGGGAGAAAGCTTTTTGAAAATATTGTGGGAAAAGGGTGAAACTGTGGTAAACGGTATTTTCTTCTTTTCCATCAGCCCCTTTCAAGACAGATTCCATCATTTAAGCCATATTTAATTTTTTGTCTGCAAATGCTTTCAATGTGGACAAGTCTAAAATTTTTGTTGTTTGATAAGGAGTTAGATTTTTCCCATAAAACAAACTTTCAGACTTAGCGAAACTGAAAGCATTTGCAAATAAAAATTTAAATGTGGCTCAAAGAATGAACTTTCATTGAAAGGATAGAAATATTGTGAGAAAAAAAGGGGAAAATGCTGAAATGCTGGTTACCAGCATTTTCTCCTTTTCCTACAATTTTTTCAGACGGCTTCTTCCTCAGGGTTGTTAAAACTCAGGATTATGTGGTAAAGAGTTAGGGATGATATTTTTACCTCCGTTCTTTGCAGTCTCTGTAGAAGTTGGATCATTTATTTAATCAAATGGATCAAAAGAGAGGAGAGATGGGCTAGAGAATAGAGAATAAACACAGAAAAAGCAGCTCATATGCAGTGATATGGCTAGCTGTGCAAGGCGGTAAGAATTTATTTTTATTCTATAGGAAGTATTCTATTAAAGCCTTTCAGCGCCATTGGCGAAAACAGACTTTTGTGGATGGTATAGATCAAGGTTAGACGGCAGAGAATGCACAGTATGATCTTGAATCTATCCCATGTGCTTGCTTAGTCTGAGTTTCAGTGGATTGTATTTGGAGGTGGAAGAGGTTTCACTTAAGGCAATCCAGTAACTATTATAACTAGTTAAATACCATGATAAAGTGGTTTTTCTCATGTTATACATGTACTCGTGCGTGAATGACTTGTCAGTTAAATAATTTTAATGTGACGATTTTACAGTTGTTTGTGATACACAAAAGAAAATTCACTGTAACACTTTTCCGAATGATGAAATTTCATATTCATTTCAATTCAAAACATTTATTAATGACAATGAAATGTGGCTTGAAAGATGGCATTTGTCTGCAAAATGAATAGTAGAAAACATGATGAAGAAAGGATAAAAAAACTGTTCATTAGCTTTTTATGATTAATCCTTTGCCACACAATCTCCACCTTCAACGACCCCAAGGAAAAAGGCTTTCGAAAACATTGTTGGAAAAGAAGAAAATGCAGGAAACCAGCATTTTCTCCTTCTCCGACAATGATTTTTACTCTTTCTGATACAGATCTCATCATTTTTGCCACATTTATCATAGATATGCAAATGCTTTCAGTTTGGAACAGTCCAACATTTTGTCGATTAGTGAAGAGTTAGATATGAAATGTGGAGCACTTCAGTCTACACTTATATAACAAGTACAAGTCAAGTTCGAAGTTACTGCAGATTACTCTGGGAGTACCTTGTTTGAAGTGTAACCCATGGGCTAGAAAATTTTGAACGTTTTTGCTGGCAATGTAGTTAAAGATCAGCTGGTACACAAGACAAGACCTGATCTTGGATCTTCACACACCACATTGGTGATATTTTTCAGACCAAAAGAACTTTGAAATTGTAATATTTGGAATTTTACTATTGACTGGAAATTTTCATTTAACACAGTGCCACACAATCCAGAGTTGTAACAACCCTGAAGAAGAATGCTTTTGAACACATTGTGGGAAAGCAGAAAATGCTGGTAATCAGTATTTTTTCCAGTTCCCACAATGTTTTCTATCAGAGCACTATAGCTGTCTTTGCATCAATTTTGACATTGTTGTCTGATGTTACTGTAATCCGAAGAGTCAATAATTTGTTGTGTGGGAAAGGGTGACCTCTTTACCACACAACAAAGTTTTAGACTTATCCAAATTGAAAGCATTTGCAGATGACAAATATGGCTAAAGTGATGGGATTTCTCTTTGAAAGGGTAGCAAATACTGTGGGAAATGGATGAAATGCTGATAACCTGCATTTTCTCCTTTTCTCACATTTTTCAAGTCTTCTCTCTTAGGGTTGTCAAAGCTTGGGATTGATTGGTAAAGGGTTGATCTATTTATTAGCTTAAGTGTTTACCAGATGACAAAATTCTAGCCTAGTTCAAATTCAAAGCGTTTGCAGATGACAAATTAATTGTTACTCAAACCATAAAATTGTTCATCCATAGGATAGAACACATTGTTGGAAAAGGAGAAAATGCTGGTAACCAGCATTTCCTCCTTTCCCAGCAATGTTTTCAAAAGCCTTCTTTCTCAGTGTCGTTTAAAAACCGGGATTGTGTGGTTGAAGTATTAATGGTTTACATTCATAATACAGAGAAAATGATTTCTTCGTAAGTTTGTGTCATATATTTCCTCTTTCTTACAATCTGTTCTTTTTCTTTCTCCACCTATCTCAGATGTCTGCGGTATATCGTGTAAACACAGTTTGCAGTTTTATCATTGTGTTGTCTTACATGTTATATAATGAGCATAGTCTTTAACCCTTTACCACATAATCCTGAGTTTTAACGACCCTGGGGGAGAAGCCTTTTAAAAACATGGTGGGAAAAGGAGAAAACCAGCACTTTCTCCTTTTCCCCATAATATTTTCCATCCTTTTTGAGTCAGATTTCATCAATTGAGCCACATTTATCATCTGCAACAGCTTTGAATTTGGACAAGTCCACAATTTTGTCGTTTGGTAAAGAATTAATCCTTTACCAAACAATGCCGAGTCTTAACTACTCTCACGTAAGATAGCTTTTGAAGTGGGAAAAAAGGAAAATGCTTGTAACCAGCATTTTCTCCTTTCCTCATGATGGTGTTCGCCTTTTCAAAAGACCAAACATTCCAGAGTTTTGACTACCCTGAGTAAGAAGGCTTTTGAAAACAATGGGAAAAGGAAAAAAATAGTCATATCATTTTCCCCCTTTTTTTTTTGTTATGATGTTTTTTTTTTCCTTATAACCCTTTACTGCTCAGTGCCGTCTCAATGACCCTTTGATAGAAGCCCTCTGAAAACATTGTTGAAAAAGGAGAAAATGTTGGTAAACAGCATTTTCTCCTTTTCCCATGATGTTTTCTACCCTATCAAGAGAAAATTGCACCATTTGAGCCACGTTGAAATTGTCATCTGCAAATGTTTTAATTTGGGCAAGGCAAAAATTTTGTCATCCGGTAAAGGGTTAAAGATGATGACATCACATGAGCCACATTTAGATTTGTTGTCTGCAAATAGTTTAAAAATGTAGCTTTCTCTCCTTTCCTGACAATGTTTTTTTTACCCTTTCAAACACAAATTACCTGATTTTAGCCCTTTACTGCATGATGCTGCCTTTTAATGCCCATGGGAAAGAAGCCTTTTGAAAACACTGTGGGAGAAGGAAAAAAATGCTGGTAACTAGCATTATTTTCCTTTTCCCACAATGTTTTCCACCCTATCAAAGAAAAATTGCACCATTTAACCCTTTCCCAAACAAGCCCTGGTTTTCACGTGTCTGCAGTACAAGTCTTTTGAAAACACTGTGGGAAGAGGAGAAATTGCTTGTAACGAGCAATTTCTCCTTTGCCCACAGTGTTTTCTACCCTTATGGAGAACTTTCTGTCATTTTCATCAAATTCAAAATTGTCGTCTGTAAACTCTTTCAATTTGGAACAGTCTAAAATGCATTGTTTGGGAAAGGGTTAAGCCACATTGAAATTGTCTTCTGCAAATGCTTTCAATTTGGATAAGCTAAAAAATTTTGTCGTCTGGTATAAGGTTAAGTTAGTTTTCTGCAAATTCTTTTAACCCTTTCCCAAACGACAAATTTTGGACTGGTCCGAATTGAAAGAGTTTGCAGATGACAATTTTAAATTTGATGAAAGTGGCAGAAAGGTCTCAAAAAGGGTAGAAAACACTGTGGGAAAAGGAGAAATTGCTCGTTATGAGCAATTTCTCCTTTTCCCACAGTGTTTTCTAACGACTTGTACTGCAGACACGTGAGAACCAGGGCTTGTTTGGGAAAGGGTTAAAAGTGGACAAGCCTAAAAAGTTTGTTGTCAGCTGAAGAGTTAACTCTATACTAGACGACCAAAATTGAGACTATTCCAAATTCAAAGCATTTGCAGACGACAAAATAGATGTGGTTCAAAAATTGAAATTTGTTTTTAGAAGGGCAGAAAACATTGTGGGAAAAGGGGAAAATGCTGGTTACCAGCATTTTCTCCTTTTCCCACAAAGTTTTCAAAAGCCTTCCTTGTCAGTGTCATTAAAACTCGGGATCATGTGGTAAAGGGTTAAATGCAGTCTATGTATTTCTAGTGCACTTCATTATGGCAAGTGTTTTCTTTAAGTACCTTATCTTTAAACCTCGTACAGGATGACAAAATTTTAGACTTTTCTCACAATGTTTTGTATCCTTTTAAAGACACCTACCCTCATATAAGTCATATTTAACCCTTCACCTGCTTTGGGTGACTCACAGACCTTTTGCGGACAGTGTAGATCAAGATCAGACTGCACAGAATGTACAGTCTGATCTTTGATCTACACTTTCCGATACGATGTCCTCTTTCCAGTGAAATCAACTTTGAAATATTTGCTTTTTTACTATTGCTTGGAAATGTTCGTTTGATTTATTTAGCAGTATAAGGGTTAAATTGTTGTCTGCAAATATTTTAGAAATTTCGTTGACTGGTGAAAAGTTAACAGTCTGCCCGACAGCAAAATGTTAGACTTGTCCAAATTGAAAGCATCTAGAGATGGCATATTCCATATGGCTCAAATCGAGGGATTTGTCATAGATACTGATAGGATGGCTAAGGTTGTCAAAAACATACAAATGCTGGTAACAAGCATTTTCTCTGTTTTTTCACATTGTTTTCGAAAGCTATTTTCCGTGGGCCATTAAAACACTGGATTGTTTGGTTATTGGTGAAATGCAGTCTTAACTCTTTACCAGACGACAAAATTTTAGAAGAAACCAAAATTCAAAGCATTTGCAGACAACAAAATAAACCTAACTCAAAAACTGAAATTCATTTTAGGATGTGAAAAATGTAAGTAAAGGACAAAATGCTGGTTACCAGCATTTCTCTTTTTCCAACGATGTTTCCAAAAGGCTTTTTCTTCAAGGTCGTTAAAACTCGTGATTGTGTGGTATATAGTTCATATTTTAACCCTTTCCAAACAAGCCCTGGTTTTCATGTGTCTGCAGTACAAGTCTTATGAAAACGCTGTGGGAAAAGGAGAAATTGCTCGTAACGAGCAATTTCTCCTTTTCCCACAGCGTTTTCTACCCATTTTGAGACCTTTCTGCCATTTCCATCAAATTTAAAATTGTCGTCTGCAAACTCTTTCAATTTGGACCAGTCCAAAATGTGTCGTTTGGGAAAGGGTTAAGTGCACTTTATTATGACATGTATATAGTACGTTATAGGATATAGTAATAGCACCTTATGTTTAAGCAGTGTCCTCTTCCTCTTCTCCAGAATGGTTTCTGAAGCTTTTTTCTCAGGGCCGCAATTGTTTTTGTGAAAGGTTAACTTTTTTGCAGATAAAAAAAAAATGATCTTTTATATGTCCAAATTGAAAGTACTTGTGGATGTTACAAAGAAAATGAGACTCGAAAACTAAGATTTGTTTTTGAAGGGGAAGAAAAAATTCTGGGAAAAGGAGAAACAATGTTTTTAAAAGTCCTTATCTCCAGGTTCGTGGAAACTTAGGATCGAGTGGTAAAGGGGTAAAGGAGACACAAATGAATGAATTTATTTTTATTTTTTTCTTCAATTTCTTGTCGTAGTGCGTAGAATTTGAGTAGTATTGAAATAGGAAAGTTTCACCCTGTCTTGTGCTGTAGCTCTTTGATATAGAACTTAGATATCTTGTGAAATATCTCTCTGTCATTTCTGTCTGTCTATCATTACTGATGAAACAATGAAACAAATGGAATAGATATACCATGTTGTCTCTTTTTAACATCCCCTGAAGCATTACATTTTCCGAAAGAGGGATGATTAATAGAGATAAAATTACATAGAACTTTCCAAGGACAATGATAACATTACCGTCCAGGTTTTAGTCGGTTTAAGTCAATACCGACTGTGCCATTTGAGAAACCCTCTGTATTAATTCAGAATATCGATTTTACCACTGATCATGATTCGTTTTGACGTTAAATGGCATTCACAGTTAATGTTGGATGTTGGTCTTCCATACTTTTGCTTTCTTAAAGTTTTTCTTAAGTATTTTACAAATTTTGTGTTGCAGGAAGTTCATAACATTATTGGAAGTGTACCAATATTGGGATAGTCAGGTGTTAATGACAATGATTTGTGAAGTGATTAGGATTATGTCGATGCCCCAAGTTTGTTCCAACTGATTTATTTCAGTTTTATCAATGGACTGGCTGTTTTGTAAGCCCTTTTTGGCTTACGGAAAGGCTGGGAAAGCGTTAATTAGAGGGGGGATAATAAGAGACATTACGCTAAAAGAAATAGAGTTTTCAAATTGATTTATTTTGAAATACTCCTACTGCATGAAATTATAAATTAACTTGTAGATAATCAGAATCACAAACGACTAAATTTTTAAACATGTCTAAGTTCAATGTGTCTACAGACGACAAGTAAAATGAGGCTGATATTTTGGAAACTTGTTATAAAAAACTAGAAAACGTGGACAACGGGGAAAATGCTGGTTTTTCAAGCACAATTTTGTCAAAAGACCTCTTTCTCAGGCTTGTTAGAAGTTGGGATTGTTTTGTAAAGAGTTAACAAGGACTATAAGTTGTAATCTGCAAGTTTTGTTTATTGAGATAATGAATTAAAATTAATGTTGGTTGTATAGTAGTCTTCTAGCATGTCTAGGCTTTGTTTTTCAGCCTTACAATGTTCAAAGGCATATATTCTTGTTAACCCATTTACCACATGGCACAAACTTGGACTTGTGTAGTTGGAAAGCATTTCCAGAAGACAAGGTAAACGTGTCTCAGTTTATGGAAGTCTTCTTTTCAAGGTTGAAACAAACATTGTTGGAAAAGGAGAAAATGCCAGCATATTCTCCTTTTTTCCTCAATGTATTCAAAAGCCCTCTTGCCTAAGGTCATTAAGACATGGGATTTTGTGATAAAGGATTTAAACCTTTTTACGGCACAATGCGGCCCGTTAACAACCCTGGGAAATAAGCCTGTTGAAAAGATTGTGGGAAAAGGAGAAAATGCTGATAACCAGCATTTTCTCCTTTTCCCGCAATATTTTCTACCCTGTCAAGAGAAAATTGCAGCATTTGAGCCAAATTGAAATTGTCGTCTGCAATTGCTTTCAGTTTGGACAAGGCTAAAATTCTGTCGTCGGTAAAGGGTTAACTTAATCTTGAGATTACTTCAAGTAGATTTTATCTCTGGTAGTGACTGACAAATAAAATGATAGACTTGTAGACATTAGAGCATTGGCAGAAAACAAAATAAATAATACCCAAACTATAGGATTCTTCTTTAAAATGGGAAGAAAACATTGTAGGAAAGGAGGAAATGATTGTTACCAGTATTTTTAGATAGGCTGTTTCGGAACAAAACATCGAGTTATTGTCCTAGCCCTGTCGTTGCCTGCTCCCTCATCATCTGCGTCGTCATTGTTGTCATCATGGTGCAAAAACTCTGACATTTTATAATATCTGTGTTACTGCTTTCTTCAAACTCAGACTAGTTGTTAGGTATCAAAAGGGAAACCAATACCAATAAGACAGGTAGTCATCAAAGTTATTTTGACACAGTTATGCCCCTTTTTCAACTTGGATTTTCACTGAAAATCAAAAATTGAAAGCATATCTCTTCATGGTTGTAAAAAAAACAACAGAATTCAGAAGTTGTCCGGGAGCTGATGTGAAAGAGTATAAACACAACTTATGAATCAACAATTCATTGTCCGATGTCACATGATCCTTTTTGTTTTCCTCAGGTCCATTGTTAGTAATGTTGGTTTCCTTTCTTCTAACTCTTTATCAAACAATCCAGTGTATTTTACAACCTTGAGAAACTAGGCTTTTGAAAACATTGTGGGAAAAGGAGGAAATGCTGGTTACCAGCATTTTCTCCTTTTCCAACAATGTTTTCTGGTGTTTCAAAAGCTAATCCCATCATTGAAGCCATATTTTGATTATCATCTGGAAGTCTTTTTCAATATGGACCAGTCTAAAAATTTGTCATCTGGTAAAGGTTAAATAAGAAGGCTGATAGCCAGCAATGTAATTGTTGGAAAAGCAATGAGTTAGTTATTGAAATACTGGTACTTTATGAGTACCTGCTTTCATATTCGTTTGGACACTTTACGGGAAAGTTTTGTACTTCTTCCACGTGTAACGTTCCGGTAAAGTTTTTGTATTACAAAAGGACCGTCTTAAGGTGCAGAGTTCATGTGTCTATTGTGACAAAAGGACTTATAGTACATGTTTGCCTTATACTAAGAATTGAACCCTGTACCACACTGTAAAATTTTAGACTTGTCCAAATTGAAAGCATTTGCAGATGACAGTATAAATGTGACTAAAAAATTGAAATTTTTGCTCTTGGAAGGGTAGAAAATAATGTGGGTAAAGGAGGCAATGCTGGTTACCAACATATTCTCCCTTTCTCACAATATTTTTCAAAGGCCTCTTATTCGGGGTTGATGAATTTCGAGATATTGTGGTCAAGGGCTAGGCAAGACTAAGTGTCTCTATTGTTATTGGATTTTGGCTCAAATGATGAAATTTGTCTGTGAAAAAGTAAAAAAATTATTGAAAAAGGTGAAAATGCTGGTAGCCAGCATTTTTACCTTTTTTCCGCAATGATTGCAATGGCCTTATTCTTCATTCACAAAAAACTTAGAATTAAGGTTTGCGCAGGGATCCAGATGCTAATGCGGAATGATATAATCACAACTTATGAAGCAACAAGTTCATCCTGAGGGGTCACATGACCCTTTCTCTTGTCATGAAAACTATTGTTAATAATGCTGATTTCCTTTTTCTCTTTTTTTTTTAGTGCATAAGAACAAATCAAAGCTTTGATTGCCTTTTTCTGTCTGTTTAAAGGAAGGCTCAAAGCTGGCAGTTTGAATCTTTGAAAATCAACCTGGTCAGCTTTTAGCCAAATTCTTGTCTAAATTGAAAGCATTTGCCAACGACAAAATAAATGTGACTTGGAAATAGAATATGTTTTGGTAGAAAACATTGTGGGAAAATGGGAAAATGCTGGTTACCAGCATTTTCTCCTTTTCCCACAATGTTTTCTAAAGCTTTCTTTCTTGGGGGTCGCTAAAAGTTGGAATTGTAAGCTAAAGAGTTGAATTAAAATGTGTTGATACTTTTACTTTTTGGTACATTCATGTTCTTTTTGCATACCTTGTAGGAAAGTTTTACTTTGTTTTTCGGAAACTTCTAGTAAAGTTTTTCACATTTCAGAAGGACTATGTTCAGGTGCAAATTTCATGTGCTTAGCAAATAAAGGTTGATTGTATTGATTGTATGGTGTTTAACGCCGTTTTCAACATTGTTTCAGTTATATCGCGGCAGCCAGTGCACCTATCCATGCTTTCCTGGATTTTCTTTTACCGGTACTCTGCACAATATTCTTTCCAAGCCACTGGCTGCTTTCCTTCATAACCATTGTCGAAACAATGGTCAGTGGTTGGAGAGGAATGAATCCTGTCGCAATGACTATCATCAATCCTCGGAAAAAAATTTGCCAAGCCGGGATCAAACCAGCGACCTCCTGTTCTTAAGTCCTGTGCACTACCGACTGAGCTACGGAGCATGGCCCTTGTCATAGGTATGTAGAATCTAGTACAATTTTGTGTCTTCATTGTTTTAACTCTTTACCAAACAGCAAAATTTTGAACTGAACCAAATTGAAAACATTTGCAGACGACAAATGTTGTGAAGATGATTACTTTTGTCTGTGATAGCGTAGAAAACATTGTGGAAAAAGAAGAAAATGCTGGTTACCACATTGTTTTCAAAAGCCATCTCTTTCAGGGTTGTTAAAAGAGAAAAGAAAGCAAGACTGTGTCCTTATTTTTATAATAGATGCAGGATCACACTGACTGGTATAACAGAAATTCCATAATTTGTGCTACACTTAATTTGTTGCTGCAAATGCCTCCACTTTGCACTAGTCTGAAATATTGTCATTTTGTAAAAAGTTAAGCTTTTAGGAAATTCTATAGACTTTGAATTTATATGATCATGTCCATATTTTGATGCACCGGATTTAGTGTGACGATAGTGCCAGGATTAAAGTGTAATAAAATTACTTAGACATACATTGTACACTACTTCAAGGTTCAGACTGCAATTGATTCGTCTCATAATATACTCAAGGAGGGGAACACTTGAAAGTTTATCATTTGGTAAGATGTACATTTTTAAATCCTTGCTTTTCTATACTGTTAAATTCACTCCCTTTTATTTTGTGTGTCCAGCTTGTCTATTTTTGAAGAAAACATGGAGGTATCATCATTTTCCTGTTGCAATGTTGCTGTGGTGCAAAATCTCTGACATTTTCTAATACAGTCATGTACCTCTGTTGACCTTTTAACACCAATAAAAATTTTAGACCATTCCAAGTTAAAAGCATTTGTTGATGACAAATTTAATGTGACTGAAAAATGGAAGTTTCTTTTCAGAAGTGTCAAAAACAGTGTGGGAAAAGGAGAAAAGGTTGGCTATCAGCATTTTCTCCTTTTCCCACAAAGTTTTCAAAAGCTTTTTTTCTAAGGTCATTAAAACCTGGAATTGTGTGGTAAAGGGTTAAGTCTGTTACCACAGGACAAAATTTTAGACTGTTCCGAATTGAAGGGATTTGCAGACAACAAATCTATTTATAAGAAAGCTCAAATGAAGTAGTAAAATGTCTCTGAAAAGATAAAACAATGGTGGGAAAAGGAGAAAATGATAGTTACCATCATTTTTTCCTTCTCCCACAATGTTTCCTACCACAGCAATTCCTATGATTTGAGCTAGAAATTGATTTGTTGTCTGTATTTGCATCCAATTTGGACCAGTCCAAAATGTTGTTGTTTGATAAAGAGTTAACCCCTTTACCAGACGACAAAGTTTGACCCTTGTCCAAATTGAAAGCATTTGCAGACGACAATTTCAATGATAGGGTAGAAAACATTGTGGGAAAAGGAGAAAATGCTGGTTACCAGCATTTTCTCCTTTTCCCCACAATGTTTTCAAAAGGCTTCTTTCCCTGGGGCGTCAAAAGGCATCATTGTGCAATAAAGGGTTAAGCCACATCAATTTTGTCCCTGCAAATGATTGTGATTGACAAGTCAAAAAAATGTCATCTGGTAAAAAGTTAATTACACTGGCCCATACAAGCCCTTGGAGGGCTAAATTAACTCTTTACCAAATGACAAAATTTTTTGTACTTGACCAAATTGAAGGCATTTGCAGATTACAACTTTAATGTAGCTGAAATGATGATCAGTGTCTTAACTCTTTACCAAACGACAAAAAAGCAGACTTGTCCAAATTGAAAGCATTTGCAGACGACAATTTAAATGTTACTCAAATGATGGAAATTGTCATTGATAGGGTAGAAAACATTGTGGGAAAAGGAGAAAATGCTGGTTACCAGCATTTTCTCCTTTCCCACAATGTTTTCCAAAGTCCTCTTTCTCAGGGTCGTTAAAACTTGGGATTGTGTAGTAAAGGGTTAAATAGGGTAGAAAGCTTTGTGGGAAAAGGATAAAATGCTGGTTAGCAGAATTTTATCCTTTTCCCACAATGTTTTTTAATTGCTTTCTTTTTCATGGTCATAATAAAACTCAAGATTGAGTGGTAATGGGCCAACTCTTTACCAAATGACAAAGATTTTGTACTTGACCAAACTGAAAGCATTTGCAGACGACAACTAAGATAAACCTAAAATTATGATCTCTTCTCAAATAGGGTAGAAGAAATGTGGTAAAAAGAGAAAATGGTGGTTACCAGCATTTTATCTCTCCCATTACGTACATATATTCAAAAGCTCTCTTCTTCTTCAGGGTCTTTAACTCTTTACCAAACAACAAAATTTCAGACTAGTCTAAATTGAAAGCATTTGCAGACAACAATATAAATGTCACTGAAATTTTGAAATTTGTTTTGTGAAAGGCAGAAAACATTGTGGGAAAAGGATCAAATGCTGGTCACCAGCATTTTCTATTCCCACAATGTTTTTAAAAGGCTTCTTTCTCAGGGGCGTTCAAAGTCGGGATTGTGTAGTAAAGGGTTAAACATCGAGATTGTGTGGTAAAGGGTTAGACCAACAGACATTTTTAGTTTGGAATTAAAACTAGATTATTTTGGTTTCAATTCTGTCCTTGTCCAAAATGTCTCGGCAAAATGGCCAGTGCAGATCAAAATCAGACTGAGGAAATGCATGATGTTTTATGCTGTCTGATCTTGACCGAAACTGGCTCCCAAAGGCAGGCATAGTTGTGGAAAGTGCTCTCACTCTTTACCAAAGGACAAAATTCAGACCTGTCCAGATTGAATGCAATTCCAGAAGACAATATAAATGTGACTCATAGGTTAAAATATGTTTTTGGAAAGGTAAAAACATTGTGGGAAAAGGAGAAAATGCTGGTTACCAGCATTTTCTCCTTTTCCCATAATGTTTTTCAAAAGTCCTCTTCTTTAGGATCGTTAAAATTCAGGATTGTGTGGTAAAAGGTTAAAGGTGAACTATAGGTCATCACTATAAAAATATGAATATTTATAGGCACTGACCTCACATGTACATGCATTTGGTTGTTGGTAATAGGAATGACATTTTGACAGGTACAGTTTTGCATATTATATACTTTCTATATTTGTTTGCTTTTGGTTTTAAACTGCATAACTCTTTTAAATACAATAAAAAAGCAGAATTTCAAATATTGGAAGAATATAGGAGACTGCCATGGCAAAAGAGAGCTTAATGCATCTCTGTAATGCATGATGCCCTTAAGCAAGTCATTATATGATTATGGATCTATAAAATCCATTATGGCTATGTCATAAGGTAGACTGGTCCTTTTACATACAGAAAAATTGACCCATAGCAAAAGGTTTGCACAGGCTGATATGGATGGATACTTTTTGCAGATACATTTAAGTTTCATAGAGCACAACTCAATTGCAGATTTGGCACAAATGATGGTATGATGGTTATGTGGAAAAGAGTTAAGAAACAAACAAACAAACAAACAAATGTACATACATACATCCATACATACATACATACATACATACATACCAAGTAAGATGTTGTTGTCTGGAAAAGGATCATTGGTGTTCAGAAGTCCCAACAATAATTGCTGGTATAAAAGTATTTTATTGTAGAAGGTATTCTGGGAAACCAAAATTGGGCGCAGTAACTGACTGCATTTCTGGAAGTAAGCATGTGATTATAGATACATGTATCTTGATTTAACATTAAACCCTTTACAAAACAATCCATGAGTGTTGATAACCCTGAAGAAGATGGCTTTTGAAAACATTGTTTGAAAAGGAGAAAATGCCGGTTACCAGCATTTTCTCTTTTTCCCATAATTTTTTCTGTACTTCCAAAGACATATCTTTTATTTGAGACTCATTATACCCCCGCAAAAGGAATGTTTTTGGGGGTATACTGGAATCAGCTTGTCTGTCTGTCCATTCGTGTGTCCGTGTGACCGCCTGTGTACAAAATACTAGCAATTTTGTGTCGCGAAATCCTCCTAGAATTTTCCTTCAATTGCATTGAAACTTTGCACATATATTGATGATATATAGAAGATTCGCAAGACGTAATTTTCAAGTGTCAACTCCCCCTGGTTGAGGAATTATCTCCCCTTGAACTTGACACTTTTTTCCTGTCAAAGCACTGGCGGGGGTATTAAGTCACATTCAGTGACAGCTCTAGTTGTATTTGTCAATTTATTTCGATTCATTTATTAGTATTTAGAGGCCACTGGCCCATTTGATTATACAGCATATTATACATATAATTAATTTATATGACAGAGTCATGCTGTATGATGGGCCGGTGACCTCTTAATACTAATAAATAAATTGAATTGTCATCTGCAAATGCTTTCAGTTTGGACAAGTCTGGAAATTTGTCATTTGGTAATAATTTAATATCAGTTGTTTTCATGAATATTGGCGAGTTCTGATCGGCTGAAAATTTTTTTTCATAGGTCCATGAAAAAAAAAATCATGTTGTGCCGGAACTACTTTAGCTGTCAAACTAATGTAAACAAACATGTATACATACAATATTCCACATTTCTTTTTTTAAGAATTTTATACAGAGTCCCAAGTTTATTAGTTAGCTTTTTTTTGCCTGTAATATTAAATTATAAGGAATGAAGAGAATATTTTTTTTATCATGGAGGTATGACAAAAAAAACGTAATCACACTTTTATATGAAACTGCTTCGTGGTTTCATACAGTGTGATTAGGTTTTTTTTGTCATACCTCCATGAAAAAAAAAATATTCTCTTCATTCCTTAATAGAATTAAATTACTGAGCATATCTTTTATTTTGTGACAAATTCCAGGCAAAATTAGGGCAGAGAATGCAATATTTTTGGTCTGAAAATCTTCATTGGTGCTGAGCCCCGTAGCTCAGTTGGGTAGTGTACAGGACTTGAGAACAGGCGGTCGCTGGTTTGATCCCCGGCTTGGCCAATTTCTTTCCGAGGATTGATGATACTCATTGCGACAGGATTCATTCTTCTCTCACCGCTGACCATTGTTTCGACGATGGTTATGTGGGAAAGCAGCCAGTGGCTTGGAAAGAATATTGTGCGGAGTACTGGTAACAAGAAACTCCAGGAAAGCATGGATAGGTGCACTGGCCGCTGCGATATAACTGAAATAATGTTGAAAACAGCGTTAAACACCATACAATCAATCAATTAATCAATCAATCATAAAAATCTTCATTGCAATCATTTGGTACTCTTGGTAGGTCTGATGGTGAATGTTAACATTTTCACAAAGACTTCATTGTTTTTACCTACCTTAACCCTTTCCCAAACGACAAATTTTGGACTGGTCCAAATTGAAAGAGTTTGCAGACGACAATTTTAAATTTGATGAAAATGGCAGAAAGTTATCAAAAAGGGTAGAAAACACTGTGGGAAAAGGAGAAATTGCTCGTTACGAGCAATTTCTCCTTTTCCCACTGTGTTTTCAAAAGACTTGTACTGTAGACACGTAAAAACCAGGGCTTGTTTGGGAAAGGGTTAAGAAGAATGCTTTTGAAAATGTGTTTAATGGAGATAATTCACTGTAAGGTTTATTTCTCTTGCAGTGACAAATCTCATCAATTGAGCAACATCAAATTTGTCATCTGCAGTAACTGTTGCTTTCAATATGGAGCATTCTTAGATTTTGTCATCTGGTAAAGCGTTAACTCTTTGTTATATTGCTCACAGAAACCCGGATCTAGTTGCCTTTGCCGAAGGTGTAGATGAAGATCACTGTCCGCTACTTAGCCAGATGTTTTGACAAAAGGCTTTCCTGAAATAGCAATGTTAAAGACTGAGAATATCTATATTAATTTATTTAGCACACTTTTTAGAATTAAAGGTTTACTTTTTGTCAAGAAATCCCAAGTTTTAACAATTGTGAAGTTTTAGAGAATTATTGTGGGAACAGGAGAAATATTGGTTACTACATTTTCTTTTTTCCAACAATATTTTTGTTCCTTCATTGGACTATTTTCAGATTTTTAGTCATGTTTACATTGTCATCTGCAAATGCTTTCAATTCGGACAAACCTGAAATTTTGTCATCTGCTTAAGAGTTAACTCTTTACCAAACAATCCAGCCATCTAAGAACTCGGTGAATACTAGGCTTTTGAAAACAATGTGGGAAAAGGATAAAATGCTGGTAACCAGCATTTTCTCCTTTTCCCACAATGTTTTCTCTCCCATCAGAGGCAAATCTGGCCATTAGAGCATTATTTCGTTTTTTGTCTGCAAATGCTTTCAATTTGAACCAGTGTTAAATTTTGTCATTTGGTAAAGAGTTAAGTTTTCCTATTTGCAATGAAGTCTTCCTGTGGGTGCGAGAAATAGTCAAGAGTTGATTACAGTTTGGTTATTACTGTATACTTAGACTTTCTCTCTTATGTACTTCAGTTTTCAGTGAGATCTGCCGTTAAAGTCGCAATAAAACATGGTTTGCAAATGAAGAAATTGCCCAAAACTAGCAATTTTTCCTTTTGCTAAGAATGTCTTTTTTCTCTAACCTTCAGCTGTATCAGTTGTTCATTTTGCATACACTTTCATGCTGTGTTCTCTTTTAATTCAGAATTTGGACGAGTCTGATTTTTGTTGGCGTTGTACAGGAAGGGTCAATTAAATCCGGAAGTTTTGTGTATGTTTGTAATGTTGGTGTTATATGAAAAAGTTAATTTAGTTGGATCTGTTTGCTATAATATGGAATTAATGTTTTATTCAGAAGCATTTGATAGTGCCGTTTAATGCCGATATATTATTGAGAAAAGGATTTTACTGGGTGACTTGGATTATTGTAAATGTTACTGGCAAATGGAAAGTCTTTTTCACATTTACAGAAATGTTTTAGGTTCGTTAGGAAGCTCTAACAAAAGTTCTGAATTTCACCATTTGCCACAACAATTTCATATGGAACCATGTGTAGATGACTTCTGTGGCTATTCTCTATTTCCTCTTACAAGACCGTTTTCAAAGTTGTCAATTGCAAATCAGTTACACGTGGTTACATGATATATTGCAAAACAAGACAAAGTCAGGATGTATTTCTTTACCAGACAATCCCGAGTTTTAATGACCATGGCAAAGAAGCCTTTTGAAAACATTGTGGGAAATGGAGAAAATGCTGGTAACCAGCATTTTCTCCTTTTCTCACAATGCTTTATACCCTTTCTGAGAACTTAATCGTTTACCTCGAGATCCCGAGTTTTAATGGCCCCGAGGAAGAAGGCCTTTGAAAATATTGTGGGACTGGGAAGAGGAGAAAATGCGTGTAACCAGCATCTTCTCCTGTTCTGACAATGTTTTCTACCTTTTAAAAGGTAATTGTCACATCATTATTAGCTCGATTATTTATGCAAAAAACATGGAGGTATTGTTGTAGCCCTAGTGTCATATGTTGAAGACATTTGCTTCAAACTTGGACAAATTGTTAACTATCATAAGGGGAACCTATACAACAAGGGCAGGTAACAATCAAAGTATTTTTGACAAAGTTATGCCCCTTTTTCAATGTAGAATTTTCACTGAAAATCAAGCAACCGCAGCCGAGCATAATGGCACCTGCATGCGGTGCCCTTGTTTAGTTAAGGGATAAGTGGTCTTGAGATGAACCCCAGTAACTTGAACTATGTTGAAATTTTAAAGATTTTTTGTGAGTGGAACACGTGAGAATGATTGTTGGATTCTTCAATAATTGTTTTCCTAATAAAACTGGAGTCATACTGACCGTTCAAGAGGAAAAGAAACCGATACATCTATCGGAAAGGTAAGATTTTTGTACTCAAAGCTTCTTTTCGGAACCAATACTTGCTAATACAACTTTGATTGATGGATTGGTGGAATAGAGTTGTACACAGCTTTTGTCACAAGCAGTGATTATTGCTCTTTTCCCCACAGTGGTTGAGAAAAGCTGTCTGTTGATATAACCCTTTACCGTACAATGCTGCCTTTTGACGCCCCTGGGAAAGAAGCCTTTTGAAAACATTATGGGAAAAGGAGAAAATGCTGGTAACCAGCATTTTCTCCTTTTCCCACAATGTTTTCTACCCAATCTAAGAACAGTTGCACCATTTGACCCACATCAAAATTGTCGTCTGCAAATGCTTTCAATTTGGACAAGGCTAAAATTTTGTCGCCTGGTAAAGGGTTAAAGTCTGGAAATAGAAATTTGTGATTGGTCAAGAATGTAGACTTGTTTATTTTAAGGACCCCAGCCTATTTGCTGACAAATTTACGCTTCCTTTTTATAGATAATTCTTGTTTTGGCTGCAAAGGCTTTGAAGTTGGACTATCCTAAAATTTTGTCGTTTGATAACGAGTTAAACAATAGCAAGATAGTCTTGTTGTTATCCCAGCGTCTAGAAGTCTTGCTATTGCTCTGGACACCAGGATTTGAGTGTAGGAACAATGGAACAAAGTGTATAAGTCATGTGATTTTCCAAAACAATGTTGTTGTTTTTTTTAACCTCTGGAGCATCACAAGGAAAAAAAAGGGAAATTTACTTATTGGGGAGGAAGAGAAAGCGCTGTATTTTCAATTTCAGTTCCCTTGTGACCAGATTTTATCGTAAGATACTAGACAGTGAAAACCAAGATCAGGCTGCATAGACTGCAGCCTGATCTAGAACTGTCCACAAAAGCACAATAAAAGGTATTGTGTCCCAAGGGTTAGCCCTTGTAATGCTTAACTCTAAGTTACCGGACAACAAGATTTTAGACTAGTCCAAATTCAAAGCATTTGCAGACGACAAAATAAGTGTGACTCAAAAATAGAAATTTGTTCTATGACGTGTAGAAAACATAGTAGGAAATGGGGAAAATGCTGGTTACCAGTATTTTCTCCTTTTCCCACAACGTTTTCAAAAGGCTTTTTCTTCAGGGTTGTTAAAACTCGGGATTGTGTGGTAAAGGGTTAACTCATTACCAAACAACAAAATTCTAGACTGACTAGCTAAATTGAAAGCATTTGCAGATGACAAATTAAATGTAGCACAAATTATAAAATTTGCCTTTGAGAGGGTAGAAAACATTGTGGGAAAAGAAGAAAATGCTGGCAAACAGCATTTTCTCCTTTTTCCACAATGTTTTCAAAATTTCTTTTCCTGGGGTTGTTTAATACTTTATGAAACAATCCTGAGTTTTAATGACCTGTGAAGAAGAAGAAGCAGCCTTTTGAAAACATTGTGGGAAAAGGAGAAAGTGCTTGTTACTAGCATTTTCTCCTTTTCCCACAATATTTTCAAGGACGAATTTCATCTTGTGAGCCACATTTAAGTTGTGGTCTGCAAGTGCTTTCAATTTGGACAAGTCTACTTTTTTGTTCTGTGGTAAAGAGTTACCAGACTACAAAATTTTAGCCTTGTCCTAATTAAAAGCATTTGCAGACGACAGTTTCAATGTGACTCAAATGGTGCAATTTTTCTTTGAAAGGGTAGAAAACATTGTGGGAAAAGCAGAAAATGCTGGTAACCAGCATTTTCTCCTTTTCCCACAATGTTTTCAGAAGGCTTCTTTCGGCAGGGTCGTTAAAAGGCGTCATTGTGCGGTGAAGGGTTTAATACTCAGGATTTTGTGGTAAAGGCTTGATAGGTTACGCAGTCCTTTTAATTCAGCCGTAAAGATGTAGACATGTGCTTTTTTTGTCAGAATATGTGGCAAAGAGGCATACAGTATAGATACAAGATAAAACTACACATTCTTTGCTGTCTGATCTTGATCTGCTCTGTCCGCTTATCCAATGAAATCCTGGTTCAGAGGTATGGGTTTAACCCTTGGAGCACAGAATAAACGCAATGAACATAATTCAGACTATGAGTAAGACCAAAGTAAAGGCAATTTGATGGTTGCTTTTGTCTATATTGTTTAACCCTTTCCCAAACGATGAATTTTAAACTGGTCCAAATTGAAAGAGTTTGCAGAGGACAATTTCAGATTTGATGAAAATGGCAGAAAGTTCTCAAAAAGGGTAGAAAACACTGTGGGAAAAGGAGAAATTGCTCGTTACGAGCAATTTCTCCTTTTCCCACAGTGTTTGCAAAAGACTTGTACTGCAGACACGTGAAAACCAGGGCTTGTTTGGGAAAGGGTTAATCTAAGCGGACAGTGTACATCAAAGATCAGACTGCATGTTCTGTGCAGTCCGATCTTGATCTACACTGGCAGCAAAAACAACTGTAGTTGTGTAGTGCACTCTAAGGGTTGAGAGGATTGTTAACTGGGCTGTGAGGAAGCTGATCATTCAAGGTTCATAAGTACTTCCTTTTGTGTCAACCCACAAGGTGCCTTCCACAAGGTATTAATGCCTTTCAGCCAGTGTGAGTCCAGATCAGACTGCACAAAACATGCAGCCTAATCTTGATGTACACTGCTATTATGTGAGACATTCCTACCAAGTCAGGGTTGAAATTGGGATGATTTTTTAAGCCATTTTGAGTGCTGGAGATGTCTAGTTAGTCTAAGGGTTTAACTCTTTACCAGACGACAAAATTTTAGACCAGTCCAAATTGAAAGCTTTTGCAGACGACAAAATAAATGTGACTTAAAAGTTGAAATTTGTTTTGGGGAGAGTAGAAAACATTGTGGGAAAAGGAGAAAATGCTGGTTACCAGCATTTTCTCCTTTTCCCCACAATGTTTTCAAAAGGCTTCTTCCTCAGGGTCGTTAAAGGTTGGGATTGTGTGGTAAAGGGTTAAGTTTCATTTGCTGTATTGTTTTTTTTAAGAGGTATGTCCAGGAAATAGATTTTACCCATGGACTTTCTGTCACAACTTCCCCCTTTACCACACAAACCCGAGCTTTCATCACCCTGAGAAAGAGGCCTTTTGAAAACTGGTTACTAGCATTTTCTCCTTTTCCCACAATGTTTTCAAAAGCCTTTGTTAAGTCAGGGTTTTCAGATTGATTGTATGGTGTTTAAATTTTGTTTTCAAAATTATTTCAGTTATATCACAGTGGCACCTATTCATGCTTTCCTGGAATTTCTCATACCACTCCTACGCACAATATTTTTTCCAAGCCAGTTGATGCTTTCCCATATAACCATTGTCGAAACATAATGGTCAGCAGTGAGAGAGGAATGAATCCTGTTGCAACTATCATCAATCCTCAGGAAGAATTTGGCTGAGCTGGGGATTGATTGATTGATTGATTGATAGTACGGAGTTTAACACCATTTTCAACATTATTTCAGTTATATCGCGGTGGCCAGTGCACCTATCCATGCTTTCCTGGAGTTTCGTTTACCAGTACTCTGCCCAATATTTTTTCCAAGCCACTGGCTGCTTTCCCACATAACCATTGTCAAAACAATGGTCAGCGGTGAGAGAGGAATGAATCCTGTCGCAATGACCATCATCAATCCTCGAAAGGAAATTAGCCAAGCCGGGGATCGAACCAGCGACCTCCTGTTCTCAAGTCCTGTATGCTACCAATTCAGCTACGTGGGCTTGGCAAGAGCCGGGGATCGAACCAGCGACCCGCTGTTCTCTAAGTCCTGTATGCCACTGACTGAGCTACCACTCATGCTCGGCAAGGGTCGTCAGAATTTGGGATTGTGTGGTAAAAGGTGTATTGGAACACAGATTTCTTGAATTGTCCAAAATAAAAGTGTTTGAAGAAAACAAACAAAATTTGTCTCAATTGATGTGATTTGTCAATTAAAATAATAATAGACTAGAAAACATTGTGGGAAAAGGAGAAAATGTTGATCATCAGCATTTTCTCCTTTTTCCACAATGTATTCAACAGCACTCTTTGTACAGTCATACAAGCACAGGATTGGCTTATTTTTCGATGATGGTTGTGTGGGAAAGCAGCCAGTAGTTTGGGAAGAATATTGTGCAAAGTTGTGGTGAACAGAAACTTGAGGAAAGCATGGATAGGTGCACTTGCCACTGCAATATAACTGAAATAGTATTAATCCTTTCCCAAACAAACCCTGGTTTTCACGTGTCTGCAGTACAAGTCTTTTGAAAATACTGTGGGAAAAGGAGAAATTGCTCGTAACAAGCAATTTCTCCTTTTCCCACAGTGTTTTGTACCCTTTTTGAGGA
The DNA here is from genome assembly GCA_945859785.2 of Tridacna gigas. NCBI lineage: Eukaryota > Metazoa > Mollusca > Bivalvia > Cardiida > Cardiidae > Tridacna > Tridacna gigas. The sequence goes on from OX244035.2 coordinate 7,795,796, forward strand.
CTTCCTTCCATTTTCATCAAATTTAAAATTGTCGTCAGCAAACTCTTTCAAATTTGGACCAGTCCAAATTTTGTCGTTTGGGAAAGGGTTAAAAACGGCAATAAACACTGTAACAAACAATCATAAAGCACAGGATGGTTTGGAAAAGGGTTATAACTCATTACCACACAATCCCGACTTTTAACGACCCTAAGAAAGAAGCCTTTTGAAAACATTGTGGGAAAAGGAGAAAATGCTGGTAACCACAATGTTTTCTACCCTTCCCAAAACAAATTTTAATTTTTCAACCACAGTTATTTTGTCGTCTGCAAATGCTTTCAATTTGGACCAGTCTAGAATTTTGTCGTTTGGTAAAGGGTTAAATGTCAGAAAGGTTATTGATTAACTGACATAACTATTCTGATGATAATGGGGAGGGTATTTTTAAAAAGAGGCAGTGCATGTCAGGTGAGTCACTGCAAGTTGCACTTTGATTTCTGATCTAGAGATCTAACATTGGAAATATTTACTGACAGATTGATTGATTAATTGTATGGTATTTAGCGCCGTTTTCAACATTATTTCAGTTATATCACGGTGGCCAGTGCACCTATCCGTGCTTTCCTGGAGTTTCTTTTACCAGTACTTCGCACAATATTCCTTCCAAGCCACTGGCTGCTTTCCCACATAACCATCATCGAAGCAATGGTCAGCGGTGAGAGAGGAATGAATCCTGTCGCGATGACTATTATCAATCCTCGGAAAGAAATTGGCCAAGCTGGGGATCGAACCAGCGACCTCCTGTTCTCAAGTCCTGCACGCTACCGACTGAGCAACGGGGGCTTGGCTTTATTGACAGATTTCTTCAAATCCATTTTTATTATGATTCTGCAAACAGTTTTGGGGGAGCAAGTATAAGTGGCCTGCTTGTCCATCTGCCCATGCCTCCATGTGTGTGTCTGTGTGTCTGTCTGTGGGTCCACTTTTTGTTTTCAAACTATTTCACAGCATTCACAGCAGAAAAATGAATAATTTGAAACTGCGTAAAAAGTTGCCAAGTCACTCTATCTTTTTTTCACTTTTTACCTGGTTTTAAAATTGATTTTTTCTGCCAGGGACCAAAACTTGAACCAAGCAAACAGTAATAGAATATCACCTTAACAATAATCTAAATGCTTTTAACTATTACCAAAGGACAAAATTTTGGACTTGTCTAAATTAAAAGCATGTGAAGATGACAAAATAAATGTGACTCAGTAACTGAAATTTGATTTGAGAAGGGTAGAAAACATTGTGGGGAAAGGCAATAATGCTGGCCACCAGCATTTTCTCCTTTTTCCTATGACGTTTTTAAAGCCTATATCCTTCAAGGTCGTTAATACTTGGAATTTTGTGGTAAAGATACATCTTTACGGCCACAGAGAAAATCAAAGTACTGATAGTACTGAAGGCCAGGAAATCTATTGATCTGTAATCTCTAAAGAACGAAGGATACGAACTCACAAGAGACCTCATTTTCTAATTATCACTACCATACAGACAGTCAGGTCAATTCAATTATGCCAAAAGAATTCATTGGTAAAGGGGTACTGTCACGAATAATATGGAATAATACAATAATCAACAGGAAAAATTAAATTAATGCAAAAAAAAAAAAAGCAGTGCTCAGAAGCCAGATTCTATAATTAAACCGAAGCAGATAGTGGATACCAACGCTTGGCTATAGGGTGCATGATAATGGCTTTAAAAATTTCTAAGTCGAAAAGGGGCTTAAATCAAGCAAATTTATTTTTGAGTTATTTGCCTTATTGGTTAAGGTTGGTCTTTATGATAACGCACATATATTCCAAGTTTCAAATAAATATCGTCAATGATAAGAAAGATAAGACACAATTTAAAATTGGACACAACGCGAATACCAACGCTTAATATCGTGAATGCAGGGCAGGGTGATGTCAATACATCGTAGTTTTGTTCTCAAACAGTCGATCTAAATCTATTCTTTTGACTATATCATACAAAGACGTCCACTAGCCCTTCTCGTCCCATTAGAGAGAGAGAGAGAGAGAGAGAGATTCCAACAACGGCTTCTGGCGCTTAAAATGAATGTGCACATTCGGGATGTATTTCAAAATAAATATTCTTAAACTTTCATTTCTCCTTTTCAAACAATGTTTCGGAAACTACCAGTCATGTGAATGAAACTCTAGGTATGTAAATGTGATGAATAAGTGATAAATCAAAACCTAATTTTTTAAACACACCTTTTATTTTCAAATTATTTTGTTTGAAATGTAGATAGAACAAAAAATTCTTATTTTTCCATAATGTTTGCCTATTCTTCTGACAAAAAGAGAGATGTTTTAAATCGATTCACACAGAAAAAAGAGAGTATAATTTCTTTTAATTTCTGCATATTTCTTAATTCTATCGATTTTTTTTTTTTTTTTTTTCTAAACATATAAAAAAAATCAAGTTCAGTTCTAAATGATTAAAAGAAACTGATAATAAATGCAGTTAATACACAAATTAATCTCATTCAGCTATCGACATTTCCATGGAAAATCGTATAACTCAGTCTTTTCACCAGGCAGTCAAAGGAGACGCGGCGTGCGGTTCCCTTTGATCTTAATTTGAAACGCGGACAGTAACTAGCAAGTGACAATGGAAACTAAAAATAGAAAACTGGTTCTCGGGTTTTTCCCTCGCCCTAGTACACTAGAAAGTTGATATCAGGGGCTGTAATCATGTCTATAATATGAGAGGATTTCAGTATCCAATCACAGTGATGGTAGAGGTTAAATGTACACCGAATAAGTCTGTACACCGTATAAGTCTGATGTCAGTCATAATACGGCAACGCCTTAATGCACAGTTCCTGACAAGATTTGTGTAAATATAAACTCCGCCCATAGGCGGTATCGTATAAAAATAGACATCAGACTTAAACGGTGTACAGACTTATTCAGTGGACGTTTAACTTTTACCTGGAAAAGTTATTGACCGTCTGTTGTGTATTCAACAGGGATACAACCCTTAAAACACACTCGTTGGTTATTAAAGGGCTGTAATACCCTTGCAATTCCATAGCACTATGCAGATGTCGGAAAGCTTTGAGGAAAGGAAAACATTCACGCCGTGTGATAAGCAATCTCTGTACTTACGAAACTAGTTGTTTTGGCGGACTCAGCGATATAGAGTGGACACACTGTTCAACATTTTGTCTGAAAGTAGTCCGGAAAAGTCAGCTTACGATCGCTATAGGCAAGGGAATCCCTTGAGAGGGATTCCCTGGCCTAAAAAAGGTAGTAAAAATTGATAGACTGTAGAATGGTTTGAAATTTAGTCAGCTGTATATAAATAGATAAATTACCAATATATATTGAGTAAGGGATAAATACACATATCGGAAATCTTCAACTTAAAACCAGTAATGCCGCTACAGTGATGTCTTTGATGGCCCCCAAAAAATAAAACACATTTTCTATCGGTCGTAATCTTAGTGCAACCTTGTAAACATCAGGGGCAACAATTGGCATGAAGATACAAGAATACAAGAATGATTATAGTTCAATAAAATAAAGATGAAACGGGTTAAGGAATGGCTGAAAACGAGTACAGATACATCTTAAAGGGTTTACCCCTTACCACTTGGTAAGATGTTAGACTCGTGCATATTCAAGGCATTTATAGAGGAGAATTTAAACATGACTCAAATGAAGAGAATTGTTTTTGACAAAGTAGAAAACATTGTGGCAAAAGAAGAAAATGCTGGTTACCAGCATTTTCTCCTTTTCCCACAATGTTTTCAAAAGCCTACTCATTCAGGGTCATTAAGTCTGGACTATATGGCAAAGGGTTTAAACCAAGAAAGGAGGGAGAAACTGTGAGACAAGAGCAGAGTTATTACCAGAGCAAAACTGATGAAGAAAATCAATGCCGGTCATCCTTGCTTCAAAAGACATGTATGGGGTGACTCAGTTGTATGGTTTGTATGATTGGCGGATGTTTTTTTGTGTGCTGTAATGTGTTTGTGTGAATGATACTCTCAGATAATTTATTGGAAATAATATTGTGGATTATGAATACTGTGTGATTAATGCTTGTTGTGCAAGTTAACTCTTTACCAAACGATCACGGATTTTAATGACCCTGGGAAAGGAGCCTTTTGAAAACATTGTGGGAAACAATTGTGAGAAAATGCTGGTAACCCAGCATTTTTTCTTTTCCCAACAATGTTTTCTACCTTTTCCAAAACAAATTTCAATTTTTGAGTTGCATTGATTTGTCATCTGCAAGTGCTTTCAATTTGGACTGGTCTAAAAGTCTGTCATGTGGTAAAGAGTTAAATGAACATTCTCATGCAGTTCTATAGATGGAGATAGTGCAGTATTGAAGCTGTTTTTGTCAGAATGTATGACACATGTAGATCCAAGATCAGACCACACATTCTGTGCAGTCTAATCTTGTTCTTCACCATCTCCATAAGTTGCTAAATGTGGGTTACCGGGGGCCCTGAGGATATTCTCTATCCAACGATACAATTTTAGATTTGTCAAATTTGGAGGCATTTGCATATGACAAGTATAAATGAGGTTCAAATGATGAGATGTATTTGAAGTATTTGGAAGGACAGAAAAAAGGTGGGAAAAGGAGAAACTGGTTAGGTTACCAGCATTGTCCCCTTTTCTAAGAATGATTTCAAATGGTCGTTTAAACTCAGATTCATGTGTGCCAACAACATGGGTTTTGGTACATAGTACTTCACTTTTATAGTCATGATAGGGGTCTTACGTGGCCCAGTGGTAAAGTGTAGGACTTGTAACCTGGAGGCCACGGGTTCGAGCCTGGCTGGATCCACTGAGTTTTTCGTGGGAGTGTCCTTGGGCAAGACACTTCAGAGCCTTAGCCTAGTACTGGTGAAACCCAGGGAATACATGAATATGTGAACTGTTGCCATGATATGACTGAAATAATGTTGAAAGCGGCGTCAAATACCATTCAAACAATCTATCAGTCAGTCAATTATAGTCTTGACAGAGTAAGGCAGGTCAACCTTAATTCTGTCATTAGATCTTGGAGAGTGGAAAAAGTCAGTATCATTATATCAATAACCATTTCTGACAAGATTCTGTGTTTAAGGCTTTGAAAACATTGTTTGAAGAGGAGAAAATGCTGGTAACAAGGAGAAAATGCTGGTTACCAGCATTTTTCTCTTTTCTCACAATGATTTATACCAATATCATCAACAGATCCTATTTCTTGAACCGTAATCTGCAAGTGCTTTCAATTTGGACAAGTCTACAATTTTGTGATGTGGTAAAGAGTTAATGACTAGATATTTTTCTTGATCTTCCTTGAATAATTGATAGTTTTGATAGTTTTGAGTCAATACTATAGGTACATCTATGTTTATCATTCTGTTGGTTCTTTACCAGATAACAAAATTTTAGACTTGTCCAAATTGAGTGTACTTACAAATTACAAATTTGATGCGGTCTGGATGATGGAATTTGTTGTCTGCAGAAGAGTAGGAAACATTGAGGGAAAAGGAGAAAATCCTGGTTACCAGCATTTTCTCCTTTTCCCACAATGTTGTTTTACCCTAAGGAGAAAAACATTTTATGCCAGCCATATTAACATTATCATCTGCAAATATTTTTCCGATCTCCCATGAATAATTGATAGTTTTGGGTCTGTGGTAATAATACTTCTGCGCTTATGTATCTGGTCTAATCTTTACTAGATGTCCAAATTTTAGACCTGTCTAAGTCAAGACAAATTTTAGACATGTCTAAGTTTAGGATATTTGCAGAACACAAATGAAATGTGGTTCAAGTAGTTGGTAATCTTCCTGGAAAAGGATTAACCCTTTACCACACAAAAAAACTTTGGACAGGTCAGAATTCTAAAGGATTTGCAGATAACATATTAATTAACCCTTTACCAGATGACAGAATTTTAGACTTGGCCAAATTGAAAGCATTTGCAGACGACAATCTTAGTGTGGCTCAAATGGTGCGATTTTTTGTTGATAGGGTAGAAAACATTGTGGGAAAAGGAGAAAATGCTGGTTAGCAGCATTTTCTCCTTTTCCCACAATTTTTTCAAAGGATTCTTTTCCAGGGGCGTTTAAAGGCGGCATTGTACGGGAAAGGGTTAACTCTTACCAAACGACAAAATTTTGCACAAGGCCAAATTGAAAGCATTTGCAGACAACAAAATAGATGTGACTGAAAAATTGAAATTTGTTTTGGGAAGGGTAGTAAACATTGTGAGAAAAGGAGAAAATGCTGGTTACCAGCACTTTCTCCTTTTCTCACAATGTTTTCAGGGTCATTAAAAGTCGGGATTGTGTGGTAAAGAGTTAACTGGTTCCAATGACAGGATTCGTCATTGAAAGATTTGGAAACATTGTGGGTAAAGGAGAAAATGCTGGGTAACCAGCATTTTGTCCTTTTCCCAGAATGTTTTTAAAAGGCTTCTTTTTCAAGGTTGTGAAAACTCAGGACTGTATGGTAAAGGGTTAAAGACATGTAAAGGAGAGGAGAAAATTTTCATTTAACAGTGCTTCTGGAATCATCTTTGAAAGGATAAAATACTGCCTGATTTTCAGGATTTTCTTCTATCTAAGAATGTTAAAATTTTCATAAGCCTAGTCAGTGGCCATTAATATTCCATCTAATTCCAAATACTCCATTGACTTACATGTACCATTAAATTTTCTAAGTTGAATTTTAATTTACCGATAGTTAAAAGTCAGGACCTGTCGTTACAAAACTTATATCATGATAAAGCAAAATAAATTTGACACCAAAACATTTTTCAAACTTGATTATAAATTATGAAATATGATAAAAATGTAGCTAATTAAAAAAGATCAATATTTTTAAAAAACTTTTTTGATAGCAATGTCAGTAGCAACTTCGCTGAAATTGAGAGGAATAACAATACCTCTAGGTTACATAGGACTACAACTTTGGTATTATGCGAAGAACAATAATAGCATGCAGTGTCTGATCCAGGATTTGAAAAAGATGGTGGATTGTCCCCCATTATTCTGAAAAGCATGGGGGGATTTCTACTAAGTATGGGGGATCAAAATTAACCACAAAACGTAAGAAACAGAACAAATATCGAAGTACATATATCGTATGTAGTCCCTCACTTTCATCAGTAACGTTCACCTCTGCATTGCATGGGCTGTGACTTGTTGGTTGAATAACAGATTTTTCTGAAAATGATTGTTCATTTTCATCACTACCTGCTTTATTTGTAAAGAAATCAGTAATTTGAACTTATTTTGCAGACTAATCCATCCCAGAAGAGCAGGACTTCGCTCATATTTAATATGATAAACAAGTTTTAAAGACCTGTAATTGATATTTAAATGGAGAAGAAAAAAGATTGCAGATTTTTTTTTTTGAAAAATAAAAACCTGTGAAGTAAGGGAAGTCACTCTTGATTTATGCAAATGATCGGACACAGTTCAAGACTGCCTTTGAAAGTGTTTTAATCATTGTTTGAGTGGTAATGAGTGATCAAAGCTAAATACTTTTTACGCGCAATCGTCGCATAGTGGTGTTGAAAGTGAGCATGAATGCTGAAAAACCCGGGCAATTTTCGCAGTCACGTGCTCAAGATCAGCGTAGACCTAGTGTGGATCTAGTATAAATAGCTCCGGTAACCTCACTTTCTACCTGTAAAATTTTCCTTATAGTTGAATGATCAGCAGTGGCATAATTCATTTTCTTTCTTAGATGAAAAATGCATGTTAGTCAGTGGGAATTTGGAGTTTGATGAAATACTTATGGCCACTGACTAATGTTGATATCACACTTAGATCACTAGGCCCTTATTGTGCTGAATTAATGAAATGAACCTTTCCAATCAGAGGAAATATCCATATTATTGTGATATCAAGGTAGTTTTGGCAGCAATATGTAATTAAGTAGCGAACAGGGTAGATCCAAGATCAGACTGCACGTTCTGTTCAGTCTGATCTTGTCTACACTCCTCAAAAACAGCTAAAGTCGGTTCCAGCACTTAACTCTTTACCACACAGCAAAATTTTAGACCTATTCAAATTGAAAGCAAGTGCAGACGACAATATGAACGTGACTCAAAAATTGAAATATGTTTTGGGAAGGGTAGGAAACATTGTGGGAAAAGGAGAAAATGCTGGTTACCAGCATTTTCTCCTTTACCCACAATGTTTTCAAAAGGCTTTTTCCACAGGGTCGTTAAAACTCGGGATTGTGTGGTAAAGAGTTGAAGGGCTAAGCGCATACCTCAAAGTTTTTTTTTCTCAGCTTCAGTATGGTATATAGGAGATAACAATAGGTCAAGTGTGGTTCAAGTACATTATGTTTCAGTGTCAGAAAAAATCTGTTAACCCTTAACCACGCAATCCCATGTTTTAAAGACCGTACAGAAGAATTTTGCATACATTGTGGGAAAAGAAGCAAATGCTGGTGTCCAGCATTCTTTCACCGTGTTTTCTACCTCTTCGAAGACAAATCCTAGCCTTCAAGCCACTCTGAATTTGTTGTAGATGCAATTATACTTTCAATTTTGATGAGTCTAAAAATTTTGTTTAGTGGTAAAAAGTTAGCCCTTAGAGCACTGAATTAATGAAATGGACCTTTTCAATGTGGGAAAACAGTTGAAACATGACTATTTCAAGGTTCTGAGGCTAGGATATGTAAGAAGGATTTTTATAGTGTAGATCTAAAATCAGACTGCATATTCTGTGCAGATTGATCTTGGATGTACGCTGTCAGCAAAAGGAACTTCAAAGGTTCTTGACTAATGTAATGGTTAGGTGATAGATAATTCAATACTGATCTAGCCTGTCTGTAACTGGTGAATAGTGAATGGTTTTACCCTGCACCTAATAATCCCAGATTAAAGATGGTTTTTGAAAACATTGTAGGAGGAAAAAATGCTGGTTACCAGCATTTTCTCCTTTTACCACCATCTGTTCTTCTCTGTCAAAGACAAATCACATCAACTCGGCCATAACAAATTCATTGACAGAAAATGCTTTCAATGTGGTCAAGTCTAAAGGCTTGCTGTCTGGTAAAGAGTTTTAATCCTTAGAGCATGAAATAAATCCAACAGACATGCTTTTCTTAGAAATAAGACCTAAATAAGAGCTTGTTATAGGTTGGTACAGTGTCCAGAATGTCTTGGTGAAGCGGACAGTGTAGATGAAAGATCAGACTGCACATTCTGTGCAGTCTGATATTGATCTACACTGGCTGCAAAGGCAACTTAAGCTGTGAAAGGTGCTTAAAGGGTTAAACTTACTCAGAAGCACTTGTCTGCTTGAAGGCATTTTGTACCATTCTTATGTGAGTCACCTTTGGTCAATAGGAAGACGGATGCACCATGGGAAATTCTCTGTCAATGTTGGATAAGTTTAGATAAGACCAATTGACTGGTAATGTGACTTGTGCACATTAATGTTTTTCTGATGATTTGCATTTATGGTTTGTTAATTTAATGAATGATAAAATTCTGGCCACCTTTCTGTCAGATATCGTTTGTTTACAGTTCAATATTTGGTCTCCTTTTTCCTGATGTTTTTGTATTTACCTTTTTAATCCAAATAAACAAAGTAGAAATTTTTCTGTCAAGAAAAACGGTTCAATGTATTGCAATGTTAAGGCTACAATTATTGATATGAATGAGGACATTACTACATAGTGGATAGTGTTGATCAAAGATTTGACTGCACACTTTTTAGCCTGAACACTGATGGCAAAAGCGACTTTGTGAAAGGGGCCTCAAAGAGTAATGGTGGTGTGTTACATTATGTGTAGTCTAATCTTAATCTTCACTGTTCACTTTGTAAAGAACAGAGTTTGTGCTTCGCCCACCATGGGTTATTAGAGGAAATTGATTTTTGATAGAAATAAGCAATAATAATAATGGTACTGCATGAAATAAGCAAAAGTTATTTCTTGAACCTGAGGTAGGCGAAAGATATTTCTTGATATCGAAATAGGTGAAAGGTATGTTTCTAGATACTGAAAGAAGCAACTTAAGGTATGTTATGATACTGAAATAAGCAATAAGTATTTCTTAATACTGAAATAAGTAAAGGGTATCTTGATACTGAAATAAGCTAAAGGTTCTTTATTTTTTGATACTGAAATAAGCAAAAGGTATTTCTTGATACTGAAATAAATCAGCAAAAGGTATTTCTTGATAATGAAATAATCAAAAGGTATATCTTGACACTGAAATAAGCCAAAGGTATTTCATGAAACTAAATTAGGCAAAAGTTATTTCTCGATACTGAAATTTCTAGGATTTTGATGGGGTTGTACAGTTTTTACAATGATGCCTCATTATAATTACATACTGTGAAAGTTGGAAAAACATTGAGACAGATGAGCTCTGTTCTAGTGTTGGATTGTATCCTGGCCTTTTGGTCCTACAGGTGAGCAAATAGATGTAGTCTTGTTACCAAACAACAAAATTTTAGACTTGTCCTAATTGAAAACATTTATAGACGCAAAAGAAAAGGTGACATCACTAAAGGGATTTGCCATTGAAAGGATAGAAAACATTGTGGGAAAAGAAGAAATGCTGGTTACCAGCATTTTCTTCTTTTTCCGCAATGTTTTCAAAAGTCACCTTTCTCAGGGTCATTAAAACTCAGTTTTATGTGGTTAAGAGTTAAATCTGTTATCCAAGGTAGTTGTAGCACTGCTTTGACTATGTATCACACCCCCAAAATTTAGACATGACCTAATACCAAATTGAAAGCAGTTGCAGACAAGTGATTGAGTTGCCCTCAAGTGATGAGATTTATCTTTGAAGGGATAGAAAACATAATGGGGAAAGGAGAAATTGCTGTTTACTGGCATTATATCCTTTCCTTACAATGTTTTCAAGAGCCAATGATGAAAATTGGATATTATATAGTAAAAGGTTAACAAGAACTATCAAACTGTGAAAGGCTGACATTGTTGGAAAAGGAGAAATTGCTGGTAACAGTGTTTTCCACCATATCTTAAGAATAGTTATTATTTTACAAATTTAGTTTTTCATTTGCAAATGATCAGTTGAAGGTCCGATTTGGCTCAGTTGTAAAGTGAAGGACTTGTCACCTAGAGGTCCAGCCTTACTGGGAGCACTGAGTTTTTCTTTGGAGTTATTTGTCTTGGGCAGGACACTTTAGAGGCCCTAGCCTATAGTTCCTGTGAAACCTAGGACATAGTATTACATGAATATGTGAGCTGTAGCTGTGATATGACTGAAGTTAATATAACATCAAGGTTCTCCCTGGACTTTCTGGTTTGAGGGTCATTTAACACCTTTCAAATGAATAAAAGAAGGTAAATATATAAATTTTGGGAGTAATTTGGAAAATTTTGGGGTCCAAATTCAAAGAAACAGGAAGTCAGGGAAAACCCTGAATGTTGAAGGTAGCATAAAACACAATTCATTCTAAATCAGAAGCAAAGACAGCAGCATACAGGACTTAAAAGCAGGGGATCGCTGGTTCGAGACAGGATTCATTCCTCCCTCATCATTGATCATTGTTTCAATGATGGTTATGTGAGAAAGCAGTCAGTGGCTTGGGAAGAAAATTGTGTGAAGTACTGGTAAAAAAGAAATCCAGTAAAGCATGATAGGTGCACTTGGCGCTGCGACATAACTGAATAAGGTTGAAAGCGGTGTTAAACACCATACAAACAAACAAATCAACAAAGCAGATGCTCTCAGTTTTACCCTTTGCCACACAATCCCAACTTTTAACGACCTCGAGATGGAGGCCTTTTGAAAACATTGTGGGAAAAGGAGAAAATGCTGATAACCAGCATTTTCTTCTTTTCCCACAATGTTTTCTCTCCTTCCCAAAATAGATTTAAATTTTTCAGTCACATTTACTTTGTCATCTTCAAATGCTTTGAATTTGGACAAGTCTAAAATTTTGTCATTGGTAAAGAGTTAAATAAGTCTATTACCTTTTCTGGCAAGGGGCCGAGCCCCGGTAGCTCAGTCGGTAGCATACAGGACTTGAGAACAGGAGGTCGCTGGTTTGATTCCTGGCTCGACCAATGGGAGAAAGCAGTCAGTGGCTTGGGAAGAAAATTGTGTGTAGTATTGGTAAAAAGAAAATCCGTAAAGCATGATAGGTGCACTTGGCGCTGTTACATCAATGAATAATGTTGAAAACAGCCTTAAACACCATACAAACAAACAAACAAACTAATCTTTCAAGCAGATATTCTCAGTTTAACCCTTTCCCAAACAAGCCCTGGTTTTCACGTGTCTGCAGTACAAGTCTTTTGAAAACACTGTGGGAAAAGGAGAAATTGCTCGTAATGAGCAATTTCTCCTTTTCCCACATTGTTTTCTACCCTTTTGGAGAACTTTCTGTCATTTTCATCAAATTTGAAATTGTCGTCTGCAAACTCTTCCAATTTGGACCAGTCTAAAATTCATCGTTTGGGAAAGGGTTAAACCAGTCTATACTTTTGTTATATGGAAATAGGTGAAGTTACATCAAGCACTCCAAGGTTTAGCTCATTTCTGTACAGGCTACATTTAGAAATACCAAAACCTATTGCAAATCTACACTGGAAAAACTTACAAAGAAAATGAAAAAAATACTATTGTCCAGTTTTGGAAAGCATTGTGGAAAAAGGAGTAATTGCTTATTGCAAGCAATGGCTCCTTTTTCCACAATAAAATGACAAAAATACTGGTTTCCAACAGTCTGGAAAGCATTGTGGAAAAAGGAGTAATTGCTTATTGCAAGTGATGGCTGCTTTATCCACAATAAAATGAAAAAATACTGGTTTCCAACAGTCTGGAAAGCATTGTGGAAAAAATAATTGCTTATTGCAAGCAGTGGCTCCTTTATCCACGATAAAATGAAAAATGACTGTTTTCCAACAGTCTGGAAAGCATTGTGGAAAAAGGAGTAATTGCTTATTGCAAGCTATGGCTCCTGTATCCACAATATTTTCTAAAACTGTCATATTCAAGGATATAACAAGTTTTATTCGTATGAAAATGGGTTGAAAATTATAACTTGTTAGCCCTTTACAGAACAACAAAAATTGAAACTCAGATCCAGTTTGCAAGCATGTGCAGACGACATTTGATATGGCAAAAATTGTGGGAGATGTCTTTAAAAGAGCAGAAAACATTGTGGAAAAAGGAGGAAATGCTGGTTACCAGCATTTTCTCTTTTTTCCACAATGTTTTCAAAAGCCTTCCTCTTCAGGGTCATTAAAACTGCTGATGTTTGGTAAAAGGGTTCCGTAATGAAGAACGTGAATACTTGAAATAAGATAATTAACAGTGCAGACTTTATATGTTTATATTACTGTTCTAATTATCTGTTGAATGGGAAATAGTGACTAGCTGCAACTTTGCCAACAAGTGACTGTTGTTACTCTTGAGGATACAACATGCTGGATGCATGACGGTGATAACTTCCCCAGATTGATATCAACAGTGGGAGAAAAGGAGTATTGTTTGATTCAGTGTAAACTTCAGAGCGCTAAATAAATGTTATGACTACCTGAGGTCTGCAGGAACGTTGTGGAATTATTATATGACATGTTCCCGTATGGATCTAACTAAAATGGGGGCTATTTTCTTTCCATTCTGCAATAATGTCAGGTAGGGTGTTTGTAGTTTAGTTGTTGTGTTTTCTATATTTATTTTCATTTCCGTTAAATGGACACTGTCCTGTTTTTGTGATGTTTTCATATATCCAAAAGTTTTCCACAGTAAGATAAATAATTTGAATTATCCCCCTTTATATCATCCATTACCCTTTATCAAACAATTCCAGGTCTCATTGACACATCTGAAGAGCTATTCTGATGAATATACATTGTGGGAAATGGGGGAAATGCTGGCAACTAGCATTTATCTGTTTTTCCACATTGTTTTCTACCACTTCAGAGAAAGATTCAATGAATTTAACCAGCGCGAATAGCTTCCAAAAAGAAAGTACAGGATTTGAGAACAGGAGGTCGCTGGTTCGAACCCCGGCTTGGCCAATTTCTTTCCGAGGATTGATGATAGTCATTGCGACAGGATTCATTCCTCTCTCACCGCTGACCATTGTTTTGACGATAGTTGTGTGGGAAAGTAGCCAGTGGCTTGGAAAGAATATTGTGTGGAGTACTGGTAAAAGAAACTCCAGGAAAGCATGGATAGGTGCACTGGCCGCAGCGATATAACTGAAATAATGTTGAAAACGGCGTTAAACACCATACAATCAACCAAAAAGAAAACCATGCGGGTGTTAAAACACATTTTAATTGAAATCATAGCATTTAAAAGTATGAAAATTGGAAATTATATTGAAGGTGAAAATCTTTTATTGTGTTAGTTGCCGGCAGAAAAGTGAATTTTAAGACCAGGTAAAAAGTAAACAAAGGATAGGGCAACGTTGCAACTTTTTACCTAGTTTCAAAATTCAGTTTTCTGCCAGTGACTCGCACTTCGACTGTACAATAACAAATTGTCAACTTCACAATGATTTCTATATTTTAACAGTGGCAATTTGTTTACTTGTGGCTGCTATTGGGCCTTACAATAGTTACATGAAAGCTGTTTTGATCATTCTATGTTCAGCTGTTTGCTTTGCTTCTGTTTCTGTATTCTGAGCCATCAACACTAACCTGTTAACCGTTTACCACACAATCCTGAGTTATAATGACCCTGAGGAAATAGCCTTTTGAAAACCTTGTGGGAAAAGGAGAAAATGCTGGTAACCAGCATTTTCTCCTTTTCCCACAAATTTTTCAACACTTTCAGAGATAATTACTATTGTTTCCGCTACATTTAATTTGTCATCTGCAAATGCTCTCAATATCGGTAAGTGTACAATTTTATTGTGTGGTAAAGAGTTAAGAGTCAAGGATTCAGAGATAGGTATCCATTATTTGATTGACAGCAAATGATAATCTTGACTCCCTTTTGAGCCCATGGAGAGAAAAATGCAAGTTTGTATCACACCTGGTCATTTGATGTGAATAGATTGCCAAGGTTTTATTGGCTGTGCATACCAGGCCACCAGTGATGCCTTGAAACAGGTGTTGGCTTTACTCAACAAGCAGTTTCATACTTTATTGACAAACTGGATAAATGTAGGAAGTTGTTACATTTGCCGAGCACAGCTGGTAGTGCACAGGACTTGAGAACAGTGGGGTCGCTAATTCGAATCCTCAGCTTGGCCAATTTCTTTCCCCCCCCCCGAGGATTGATTATTATGCCCCCCCTTCGAAGAAGCGGGGGTATATTGCTTTGCACTTGTCAGTCGGTCCGTCGGTCCGTAGACCACATTTTTGTCTGGAGCATAACTCAAAAAGTATTTCAGGTATCATCTTGAAACTACATAGGTGGATAGATCTCATTAAGGAGAAGTGCAGTGCACAAGAATCATAACTCTGCCCATCATATTTATGGAGTTATTGCCCTTTGTTGATTTTCATACTTAATTTTTGTCCGGAGCATAACTCTAAAAGTATTTCAGGTATCATCTTGAAACCTCATAGGTAGATAGATGTCATTAAGGAGAAGTGCAGTGCACAAGTACCATAACTCTGCCCATCATATTTTTGGAGTTATTGCCCTTTGTTGATTTTCATACTTAATTTTTGTCCGGAGCATAACTCAAAAAGTATTTCAGATATCACCTTGAAACCTCATAGGTGGATTAATCTTATTAAGGAGAAGTGCAGTGCACAAGAACCATAACTCTGCCCATCATATTTTTGGAGTTATTGCCCTTTGCTGCTTTTCATACTTAATTTTTGTCCGGAGCATAACTCAAAAGGTTTTTCAGATATCATCTTGAAACTTTACATGTGGATAGATCTCATTCAGGAGAAGTGCACTGCACAAGAACCATAACTCTGCTCATTATATTTTTGCAGTTATTGCCCTTTGTTGATTTTCGTACTTAATTTTTTTCCGGAGCATAACTCAAAAAGTATGTGAGGTAAAATCATGAAACTTTAAAAGTTGATAGTTCACATAAATGGGAAGTGCTCTGCCCAAGAATTGTTAATTTATCATTAATAATTTTTTAGTAATTACCCTTTGTTCGTTTTTACACTTTGAACTTAACAGTTTATAATCACATGTTATATTTAGAATTGGATGCCATTAGGGGGGCATACATGTTTTACAAACATCTCTTTTTTCCTTGGATTGGATACAAGGTGGCCAGCTGGAGACCATTTTGAAATTACAATAATCAGGGTCATCTGATCCCAACAACAGGTTTAAGGTCACAGTTTCTGGAAATAGGGCTTTCGGGGGGGCATTGCTCTCATTCCGACAGCTCTTGTAATATTTAAAGGTTGTTTCAACCATGAAATGTAACATGGTATCGGACTGTGTAGATCTGACAGCACCTTCTGTGCAGTCTGATCTTGATCTGCACTGTCTGCAAAACAACTTAACTTGGGTCCAGCACTGTAAGGGTTAAAGAGTGAGTTGTAAAGAACTTTTCTGAATGATTTCTGTAGGATACTAATACTAAAAGCAATTGCCTCGCCTTGCATAGGATATAGATTTCTGTCAATCAGCGGTGATTAACCTTATATCGTACACTTCCATGTTTAACACTTAAGCTGCTGAATAAATGAAACGCAAATTCCTATTCAATACTAAAAGCCCAAACATTGCAATTTCAAAGAAAGTTGATTTCACCGGAAAGAAAAGAACGTATCGGACGGTAGGGGTGAAACAATACGGTAAAAAGCGTATTGCAATATATTGCAATACGGCTGACCCGTATTGCAATACGTATTGCAATATGCTGTATATGCTGACATTTAGCATATCTGACCACTTGTAGTCACTGTTAGGGTAGCATATGCTCAAAAGGTGATAAAGAAAACTAGTACATGTGCTTGGAACTCTTCCATTCTTTCAAGATAATGAACTAAAAATCAATTGTTTCGCATGAACAAATAAAAACAAACTAAAATTGACTAGTCTTTAACACTCGCTATCTTGACGATTTTCGTCTGCCATTTTTTTTCTTCAAGAGCGTACTTGTTTATATAAAAACCAGCGCTACTATACCGAACTTCGGGACATGGCTCAACAGAGTAGACAGTGCGATGCACTAACTTACTCAGTTGCTTACTGCACTAACACTAATACTTTGCAGCTTAACTACTGGAAAACGCAAAAATAAGTGTGAGCAAAGTTATAAGAAATGAATAACATACAAACTCCATTGATCCAAAAGCATTAAAGCTCGACGTTTATTTGGAGTTCGTGTCGTGAATTTTATGTGGTCATAGTTTTACCTAAACACCGGTGACACCGCCTGTGGAAAAAAATAAACAACTTTCGCTTTCGGAAATCTTTAGAACTGTAAGTTGAAAAACGATCGATTTCTGACAGAATTTTTGGGAAAACCGGACTTTCTGATGCAATTAAGAGAAGTTGACATATTGCAGAAATACCGATACGGTAAAATTCGAACCGGTTTCGGTTTTTTCTTTGAATAGACCGCGGTTAATCGGTTAATCGGTAAACCGTTTCACCACTATCGGACGGTGTAGATCAAAGATCAGACTGCACGTTCTGTGCAGTCTGATCTTGATCTACACTGTCCGCAAAAGGTCAGTGGGTCGTGATTAGCAGCTTAAGGGTTAAGCAACCCTGAGGGAGACAGATTTTGAAAACGCTGCATAGGATATAGACTTCTGTCAATAATTATGCCCCCCTTCGAAGAAGCGGGGGTATATTGCTTTGCACTTGTCGGTCAGTCCGTCGGTCGGTCCGTAGACCACATTTTTGTCCGGAGCATAACTCAAAAAGTATTTCAGGTATCATCTTGAAACTACATAGGTGGATAGATCTCATTAAGGAGAAGTGCAGTGCACAAGTACCATAACTCTGCCCATCATATTTTTGGAGTTATTGCCCTTTGTTGATTTTCATACTTAATTTTTGTCCGGAGCATAACTCAAAAAGTATTTCAGATATCACCTTGAAACCTCATAGGTGGATTAATCTTATTAAGGAGAAGTGCAGTGCACAAGAACCATAACTCTGCCCATCATATTTTTGGAGTTATTGCCCTTTGTTGATTTTCATACTTAATTTTTGTCCGGAGCATAATTCAAAAGGTTTTTCAGATATCATCTTGAAACTTTACATGTGGATAGATCTCATTCAGGAGAAGTGCACTGCACAAGAACCATAACTCTGCTCATTATATTTTTGCAGTTATTGCCCTTTGTTGATTTTCGTACTTAATTTTTTTCCGGAGCATAACTCAAAAAGTATGTGAGGTAAAATCATGAAACCTTTTAAGTTGATAGTTCACATAAATGGGAAGTGCAGTGTCCAAGAATTGTTAATTTATCATAAATAATTTTTGAGTAATTACCCTTTGTTCGTTTTTACACTTTGAACTTAACAGTTTATAATCACATGTAGTGATCATTGTTTAGACATTTGTTATGTGGGAAAGCAGCCAGTGGCTTAGAAAGAATATTGTGCAAAGCACTGATAACAGAAACTTGAGGAAAAGCATGGATTATAGGTGCATTGTGCACTGCAATATAACTTTTGGTCAAGGTCACTCTGGTGATCTTTGTTTTGAAAGTTATTTTCATTCTCCTGATTGTGCTGCTTCAGTGACAAGATGCAGGTGGGGTGTATTTGTCCGCTTTGCTTTGCGACAGTTCTAGTTTGCACTGATTTTAATCTTGTCGTCTGCAGATATTTTGAATTGAAAGAGTCTAAAATGTGGCATTTTGGAAAAAGGGTCAAAAGTGATATTTCCGCCATGCATGGTATGAAGTTCTTTGATGTTCTTTCTTGTGGACTGAACTGGTTTGCCCTTTACCAAACGACCTATTTTTAGAGTTACCCAAGTTGAAAGCATTTGCAGACAACAATTTCAGTGGGGCTTACTGATGGATTTTGTCTATCATTGGGTAGAAAACATTGTGGGAAAGGGAGAAAATGCTGGTTACCAGCATTTTCTTCTTTTCCTACAATGTTTTCAAAAGGTTTTTTCTTTGGGATCGTTATGCATGGTATGGTGTTCTTTGATGCTCTTTGTTGTTGATTGTACTGGTTAGCCCCTTTACCAAACAACATATATTAGACTTGTCCAAATTCAAAGCATTTTGCAGACGACAAATATGACATGTCTCAAAAGGTGGGATTCATATTTGCACGGGTAGAAAACATTATGGGAAAAGGAGAAAATGCTGGTTACTAGCATTATTTCTTTTTCCCATTATGTTTCAGAGAGCTTCTTCCTCAGGCTTGTCAGAACAATGACTGTTTGGTAAAGGGGTTTACAGCAAAAGAAAGTTGCAACAGATGTTTTAGTGGGAATTTTCAACTCATTATTGTCTACTTGACATCTTGAGAGCACCTGCTAACAATCAATGCTTGTAGCGTTTAAATACAAATTTAAAAGCATGATGCAGAAAGTTTAGATCAAGATCAGATTGCACAGAACATGCAGTCTGTGATCTTGGATCTACACTGTCAGCTGCTTTGCTAGGTGTTGTGACAAATTCACCTTTCAAATTAGTATTTCTTAATCTTTAGTACGGACTGTCAGTTTGCCCATTTCAATAATTTTGGACAAAAAGGATTGAATGTTAATGCACAAATTCAGTGATTTTGTAGCTGAGACTAAAGGTAGACCAAGATCAAAGTGCATTGAACTTGCAGTCTGATCATAGATTTACACTGTCAAATATCTTGTAAGGTATTCTGACCGAACAGGCTGGAAAGGCCTGGTATTAGGGTCGGGGATTTCCCTACTGAAATTGTCCTTTTGGATGTTTTGGATTAAATTTTATTTAGCACCATATGGGGTAAATTTTAGTTCTTAAACTCTATACCAAACAAAAAAATTTAAGACTTGACTGAATTCAAAGCATTTATTTTGCAGACAACAAAATTTAATAATGATTTTTGTCGTTGATTGAGTAGAAAACATTGTGGGTAAAGGAGAAAATGCTGGTCACCGGCATTTTCTCCCATTCCCACTAAGTCTTCCAGAGCCTCCTTTCTCAGGGTCATTAAAACTTGGGATTGTTTGGTGAAAAGTTGCCTATCTCTAAAATTCAGCCTGGCAGTTTTTGAGCCAACATTTTGCTTTGTTGTTTTTAGCTGCACTGGCCAAAGGCCAGCGGGCTTATGTCATGGCCCGGTGTCCGTCGTTCGTCCGTCCGTCCATGCGTTAACTTTTATTTCAAACATCTTCTTCTCTGAAACTACCCATCCAATTTTCATGAAACTTCACAGAAATGATCCTGCCATGGTCCTCTTCAGAATTTCTTGAAAGAATTTGATTCCTTCAAAAACTCTGGTTGCCATGGCAACAAAACTGAAGAATATTGGAAATCTTTAAAAATCTTCTTGTCTGAAACCATAAGGCGTAGGGCTACCAAATTTGGCATGTAGCTTTATGTAGTAGACCTCTATCATGTTTTGTCAAATTATAGCCCTGGGGTCAAAATTGGCTCTGCCCCAGGGGTCACAAATTTTATATAGGCTTATATAGAGAAAACTTTAAAAATCTTCCTGTACCTAGCCATAAGGCCTAGAACTACCATATTTTGCATGTAGCTATATCTAGTGGGCCTCTACCATGCAGGCCAAAATTTTAGCCCTGGGGTCAAAATTGGCCCTGCTGCAGGGGTCACAAGTTTTACATGGGGGTACATAGTGATCGACAACTTAAGAAATCTTCCAGTACCTAGCCATAAGGCCTAGAGCTACCAAATTTTGCATTTAGCTTGATCTAGTGGGGGTCTACCAAAAGTGCCCAAATTACAGTCCTGGGGTCCATTTGGCCTCATGCTGGGGGGTGGGGGGGGGGGGGTAGGTTCACAAGATTTACATGGGCTTATATAGGGAAAACTTTTAAATCTTGGTGTACATAGCCATAAGGCTTAGGGCTACCAAATTTTGCATAATTATAGCACTTTCTAGTGGACAACTACAAAGAGGGCCCAAGTTACAACCCTAGGATCAAGTTTGGCCCTGCACCAGGGGTCACAAGTTTTACATGGGTTTATGGAGTGAAAAGTTCAGAAACTGTCTTGTTACTTAAGCCATAAGGCCAAGAACTCCCAAATTTGGTCATAAAACATATGCTTATAGGGTGAAAATTAAAAAAATCCTTTTGCTCCTAACCGCAAACCCGAGGGCTACCAAATCTGGATCACTTGATTTTTTTTTTTTGAAATTAGCCTTGCATCAGGGGTCTTATGTTTTACAGAGGCTTCATATGGACGAAACTTGAAAATCACCTTATTTATAACCATACAGCATAGACTTGTATTATTTTGGCATGTGGCTTCATCTTTTGGACCTCTACCAGGGTTCAAGTAATTATCGCTCTGGGATCAAAAATGGCTTTGCCCTGCGGGTCTCAACTTTCACATGGGCTTTTACAGAGAAAACTTTGTAAGTCTTCATTTTGAAACCATTTGGCTCAGAATTGAAATGTTTAGTATTTATGGTTCATAAGCCAGTGGAGCGATACAGGGCCATCATGGCCCTCTTTGTTTCTTATCATGGTCTCTGCCACTTATTTTTACCTCTCTTGAGCTTAACTCTATACTGAACGACAAAAATTTTGACCCGTCCAAACTGAAAGCTTTTGCAGACAATATAATGTGGGTCAGAAAATAAAAAATTCATTTTGGGGTGAGTAGAAAACATTGTGGGAAAAGGAGAAAATGCTCGTTACCAGAATTGTCCTCTTTTCCCCCACAATGTTTTCAAAATGCTTCTTCATCCGGGTTGTTTTAAGTCGGAGTTGTGTGGTAAAGGGTTAACCCAACAGCCTTTTACATATTTTGACAACCCTAGGGTAGAAGGCATGTGAAAACATTCTTGGAAAAGGAGAAAATACACAGTTAATCAGCATTTTCTCCCATTCCCACAATGTTATTTGTCCATTTGAAGACAAACAACATTTTTTTAGTTACATTTGATTTATTGTATGTAAATTCTTTCAATTTGGACCAGTCTAAAACTTCGAAGTTTTGTATAGAGTCAACCCTTTACCATACAATCCAGAGTATCACAACCCTGGGAGGGGGAAGTTTTTTGAAAGCATTGCAGCCAAAGTAGGAAATTCTGGTAAGTGGCATTTCCTCCTTTTCCCAAGATATTTTTTGCCCTGTTAAAGAACTTTGATTTATTTGTACTTCCCTTTCAAATATGTCGTCTGCAGATGCTTTCAGTTTGGAAGGGTAGAATTTTGTCTTTTGGTAAAGAGTAGTGAGCGGGAGGAAGTAATTTTCATAGTATCATCATATTTTTAGGTCACAACTTAAAAGTTAAGGGCGGTAAGTCAAAAGCGAAGTCATTAGGTCAATTTAATATAGAATTTTGAGGAGACTGTTAACCCTTTACCACACAGTCCTGTGTTTCAACAGCCTTTACGAAAGAAAGCTTTTGAAAACATTGTGGGAAAAGGAGAAAATGCTGGTAACCAGCATTTTCTCCTTTTCCCACAATGTTTTCTACCCATCAAAATACAGAACCGGTCTTAAATGTACAAGATATTATTTTTCGTCTGCAAGTGATTTCAATTTGGGCAGGTCTGAATTTTTGTTGTCCGATAAAGAGTTGGGGAAGTGGTCGTCGTGTAACGTCCCAACAAAGGTTTGCTATGTTAGTTCCTTCTGGTCAAGTTTGAGTCTTGACCAATAGAGCATTCATGTTGCAGTGTTCGGGTTATCTTTTCAAAATGCATAATTTTGTTCATTTTATTTATTTGATAGTCTGAGGGTTTAAACTCCGTGGGCCTAATGTAGGCCTGAGTGGGCCCAAAGCTTGTAGAAGTTGATGTAGATTGGAGTGGAAGTGTGTTAGCAACACCAGGGCTTTGACAGGATGTGGTAAATTAAAGTGAAGTGGTGTTTTGTGGTAATTAGATGTCAGTCAGTGGTAGAAACATGCAGGAAGGTCACAAGGTCAATCACAGACTGTTCCTTAACTCTTTCCCAAACAAGCCCTGGTTTTCACGTGTCTGCAGTACAAGTCTTTTGAAAACACTGGGGGAAAAGGAGAAATTGCTCGTAACGAGCAATTTCTCCTTTTCCCACAGTGTTTTCTACCCTTTTTGATAACTTTCTGCCATTTTCATCAAATTTAAAATTGTCGTCTGCAAACTTTTTCAATTTGGACCAGTCCAAAATTTGTCGTTTGGGAAAGGGGTAACCTTTATCCTGCTAAATGAGTTAACTCTTTACCAAACAAGAAAATTTTGGACCAGTCCAAATTGAAAGCATTTGCAGACGACAAATTAAATGTAACTCAAAAATTGAAATTTGTTTTGGGAAGGGCAAAAAACTCTGTGGGAAAAGGAGAAAATGCTGGTTACCAGCATTTTCTCCTTTTCCCACAAAGTTTTCAAAAGGCTTCTTTCTCAGGGTCGTTGAACCCGGGATTGTTTGGTAAAGGGTTAAATGAAACTTTCAAGCCCTTAGTAAAACCCGAATAATGCTATTACAAACTTACGTCTCTCGGAGAAAAATATCTCCTTATAGGACGGTGTAGATCAAAGGTCAGACTGCATATTCTGTGTAGTCTCATCTTGATCTAAAACAGTCTGCAAAAGGACTGAGAGCTCAGCAGTCTAAGGGTTAACCTTACAATTTAGAGTTTTAACGACCTTAAGGAAGAGGGGGTTTTGAAAACATTGTGGCAAAAGGAGAAAATGCTGTTCACCAGAAAATTTCAGAAAGTGTCTATTAAAGGGTAGAAAATATTGTGGGAATAGGAGAAAGTGCTGGTAACCAGCATTTCCTGCTCTTCCCATAATGTTTTCTACCTCTTCAGAGACAGAGCTCCTCATTTGAGCAACATTATTTTCTGTAAATTTTGGCAAGTCTTAAAATTGTTCATTGGTACAGGAGAGTTAAGGATTAGAATAAAATTTAGAGGTTTTTGTTCAATACAGCCTTAGAATGCATTTCATCTGTTTGTACCAGGCCACAATGAAACAAAAGTAACGGAGTACAATACAAATATGGATGGACACACAAACAACAGATCAATACATGTAAACATCAGCTGATGGTTATTAAAGACGGACAGAACTGGATTTTGTCCCAAGGGAGAAAACATGCTGTTTGATCCACAAGTTTTTATGTCACTTTCTGTTTCTATAA
The DNA here is from genome assembly GCA_945859785.2 of Tridacna gigas. Lineage (NCBI taxonomy): Eukaryota > Metazoa > Mollusca > Bivalvia > Cardiida > Cardiidae > Tridacna > Tridacna gigas. Next base: position 7,819,951 of record OX244035.2, read on the forward strand.
CAATGAAAGATGGCTTGATCAATAGATACCCTTCATCCCATTGAGAGATTGGAATTTGGCCTATTTACTGTACAAGTATACTTGGTAAGTTTAGAGGCACATGCAGACAACTGAAAGTGTTTAACCCTCTAGCACACAATCCCGAGTTTTAAAGACCTTGAGAAAGAGGTCTTTTGAAAACACTGTGGGAAAAGGAGAAAATGCTGGTAACCAGCATTTTCTCCTTTTCCAACAATGTTTTCTGTCCTTTTACGGACAAATCTCACCATATGAGCCATATCTAATTTGTCATCTGCAAATGCTTTTCACTTTGACAAGAGTAAAATTTTGTTGTATGGTAAAGGGTTAACTCTTTACTACACAACAACATTTTGAAAGCATTAAATTTTGCAGACAACACTTAGTGAAATGCAGCAGTAAGGAAGATTTTAGTCCTTAGAAAAGGTAAAAAAAATGGTGGGAAAGAGAGAAAATTCTAGTTACCAGCATTTTCTCCTTTTCTTACAGTACTTTTGAATTTTTAGCCTTCTTGCTCGGGGTCATCAAAACTCATGAACTAACTCTTTACCAAACAACAAAACTTTCAGACTTGACCAAATTGAAAGCACTTCCAGATGACAAATTTAATGTGGCTCAAAGGGATTGGGATTTATCATAAGAAGTGTAGAAAACATAGTTGGAAAAGGAGAAAATGCTGATTACCTGCAATTTTTCCTGTTCCTGCAATTTTTCCTTATTGCAGGTAATCAGCATTTTCTCCTTTTCCCACTATGTTTTCAAATGCCTTATTCCCTGGGGTCTTTGAAACTTAGGATGGTTTAAAAGATTTAAACCATTTTCGTATGTGAAAACATTTATGTAGGGAATGCATGGGTTGATGGTGCACGTTCAGCGTGGATTATAAGAAAGTAGTTTTAACCCTTTACCACACAATCCAAAGTTTTAACGCCCTGTAGGAGAAGACTTTTGAAACCATTTCAGAAAAAGGAGAAAATGATAGTTACCATTTGAATGATAGCAATCATCTTCTGAGCTACATAATGTATGTCGTCTTCGAATGCTTTCAGTTTGGACTAGCCTAAAATTTTACTGTGTGGCAAAGAGTTAAAACAATGTAATCAAACAAACGATCAAGCAAGGTATCAGTGATTGATGGGGACTGCAAGGATATTTTATGGCTTATGTTTTGTAGCAAAAACAAAATCCTGCTGTTTTTTACAAAAAAGACATATCTATCTATTTTGTTGTTCAGAGAAACAAGTTGTTAGATAACACCCTAATATAACTTTGAAATGGTTAACCCTTTACCACACAATCCCAACTTTTAACGACCCTGAGAAAGGAGCCTTTTGAAAACATTGTGGGAAAAGGAGAAAATGCTGGTAACCAGGGAAAAGGAGAAAATGCTGGTAACCAGCATTTTCTCCTTTTCCCACAATGTTTTCTACCCTTCCCAAAACAAATTTCAATTCTAAAGTCACTTTTATTTTGTCGTCTGCAAATGCTTTCAATTTCAACCAGTCTAAAATTTTGTCGTTTGGTAAAGAGTTAACTTGTTGCTCGAATACTGCTTCACACTAACACACATGGCTTGCAATTTAGTGGTCAGAGTGTCCATATTCACCAACCATTCTTATCCCTTTACCACATGGCCAAAATTTAGACTATAGTCCAAATTGAGAGCATTTGCAGACGACAAAATAAATGTGCCTCAAAAATTGAAATTTGTCTTTGGAAGGATAGAAAACATTGTCAGGAAAGGAGGAAATGCTGGTTACCAGCATTTTCTCCTTTTCATACAATGTTGTCAAAAAGCCTCTTTCTCAGGGTCGTTAAAACTCAGCATCATGTGGTAAAGAGTTAAGAACATTCTTGCCTTTTTCTCCAAGATTTTCTAAATTTGAAAGTAGCACAACTTCTTATTGGCTAAACCAAATGGTTTAAGCTGTCAGAAATGGTGTTACTTTCAAATTTAGAAAATTCCAGAGAATGAGACTGAGATTGTTCTTAAAAATTGTTGGTGAATAATGGGCCCAGAAGTTTGGTCAGCAGAGCATGGCCATTATTTTTTGTTGTTTGATAAAAGCCATTGCTACTAAAACTCTTTCCCAAACAAGCCCTGGTTTTCACGTGTCTGCAGTACAAGTCTTTTGAAAACACTGTGGGAAAAGGAGAAATTGCTCGTAACGAGCAATTTCTCCTTTTCCCACAGTGTTTTCTACACTTTTTGAGACCTATCTGCCATTTTCATCAAATTTAAAATTGTCGTCTGCAAACTCTTTCAATTTGGACCAGTCTAAAATTCATCGTTTGGGAAAGGGATAATCTGCACCAGCCAGTGTGTCCTGAAACTTTCCAATATTTTAAGAACCCATTACTATGTAAATACAGTTTTCTGGTGGTTTCAAACAAAGGGTATTGATTAAAAATGATGACTGGACCTCAATAAAATTGCTTTTGAAGATCCAGTGGTCAGAATGTGCGATGTGGATGCATAATTTATTGACCATATCTTTTACCCTTTTCACAACCATGAGTTAGGATACTTCTTAAAACAATAGAAAACAAGAAAATATGGCTCCTTTTCCAACCATGTTTTCTATCCTTTCCAAAAAGGTCAATCTTTTTGGCCATATTTAACCCTGTACCACATGACAAAATTTGAGACATAGTAGAATATTTAATTGCAAGCATTTACACATAACAAAATAAATGTGACTTGACTGAATTGATTGAATGGTGTTTTTAATGCCCCTTTCAGCACTGTTTCAGTCATATCATGGCGACAGCTCACATATGCATATATTTCCACCAGTTACTATGCTGGGACCCTGAAGTGTCTTGCCCAAGGACACTTCCATGAAAAACCAAGTGATCCAGTGAGGCTTGAAACCGGGAAGAATAGAAAATGTTGCAGGAAAAGGAGAAAATGCTGGTTACCAGCATTTTCTTCTTTTTCCCTCACACTGTTTCAATAAGCTGCCTTCCTGTCATTAAAATTCGGGATTGTGTGTTTAAAGTATAAATTGTTGTCCACAAGACTTATAGTGCTTTCAATATGGACCAGTATGGAATTTTTACGGTCTGCACAGACTTTAAACTGCGATTTACAATTTGAGAAACCTGCGCAGAATATGTAATTTGATCTTTGATCTACACTGTCTGCTTTGCTTAGACTTTCTTGACAAAAACAGCTTTTAAATTGCAGTTACATGTATTTAGGTTTAATTGTTTGACTGAAACTTTTGTTTATAAGGGAGCACCAAAGGCTGATCAATTTTCTGTCTTGTAAATAAATGGTGTTTAACTCTTGTAACTTAATTTGCAGACAGAAAATATATATAACTCAAACATTGGGCTTTGTCCTTTGAAAGGAAAGAAAAGATTGTGGGAAAAGGAGAAAATGCTACTTACCAGCATTTTCTCCTTTTCCCACAATGTTTTCAAGAGCCATATTTCTCAGGGTTGGTAAAAGTATGGATTGTGTGGTAAAGGGTTAAACTGACTGGTAGAGGGTAAGGTCAAAGTTGAAAATGATATTTCCATATGGCCTAACCCTGTTTACAGTTTGGCATCTGTAGATTGGTGTAACTTGTAAACTATTTTGTAAAACATATCACCCTTTGTGTTGCAGCCAAGATTCTGTGCCAGGAGAAAAACTATCAATTGGCTTGCCGTTCACATAGATCTGTGACTTATGTTCAACAATCTTTTCTCACATATTTCTTTAGTGTCTTGTGGAGTGTCTTAACCCTTTACCACACAGCTGAGCCCTGGTAGCTCAGTCAGTAGCATACAGGACTTAAGAACAGGGGTCGCTGGTTCGATCCCAAGCAGGGCTCATTTCTTTTCGAGGATTGATGATAGTCATTGCGACAGGATGCATTCCTCTCTCACTACTAAGAGCTTCAAAGATGGTTACGTGGGAAATTTAAGCAACCTGTGGCAGTGGTTTAACCCTTTACCACACAATCCCGACTTTTAACGACCCTGAGAAAGAAGCCTATTGAAAACATTGTGGGAAAAGGAGAAAATGCTGGTAACCAGCACTTTCTCCTTTTCTCACAATATTTTCTACCCAATCAAAAAGAGAAATCATCATTTGAGCAACATTAAATTTGTCATCTGCAGATGCTTTCAATTTGGTCCAGTCCAAAATTTTGTCATTTGGTAAAGAGTTAAACTGCATAGTTTCTGTAACAGTGACTTTCATCAGTTTTGCTGTTTAAAAGAAAGAACTTGTAACCTTGTTTTACAAATTCCTTACCTAAAGCTTGCTGTCAGTTGGCAGGACCTTATTTACAAATATTGCCAACAATGGTATTGAATCTGGGTACGTATTCACCAACCATTCTTAACCCTTTACCACACGACAAAAAATTATACCGTCCAAATTGAAAGCATTTGCAGACAACAATTTCAGTTTGGCTTAAAAAAAAAAAGATTTTCGTTAATAGGGTAGAAAACATTGTGGGAAAAGGAGAAAATGCTGGTTACCAGCATTTTCTGCTTTTCCCACAATGTTTTCAAAAGGCCTATTCCTCAGGGTCGTGAAAACTCGGGATTGTGTGGTAAAGGGTTAAGAATGTTCGTAGTCTGATTCTCCAAGATTTTCTAAGCTTGAAAGTAACACAACTTTTGAATGGCTAAACCAAATAGTTTAGCCAGTCAGAAGTTATATTACTTTCAAATTTAGAAAATCTCAGGTTTAACCCTTTACCACACAGTCCCGAATTTTAACGATCCTGAGAAAGAAAGCATTTGAAAACATAGTTGGAAAAGGAGAAAATGCTGGTAACCAGCATTTTCTCCTTTTCTCACAGTGTTTTCTACCCTTTCCAAAACATATTTCAATTTTTGAGTCACAGTAATTTATTTTGTTGTCTTCAAATGCTTTCAATTTGGATAAGTCTAAGATTTTGTCATTTGGTAAAGTGATAAAGGCTAAGAATGTTCTTAGGAATGGATGGTGAATGTGAACTCTGAAGTAACATTTTTTAGGGTATGAAGGAAGGGGTCAAAAGGTGATAATTTACCTGGGGTAGTTAAAGTCTGGAATAGCCATCCATTCTGAAATGGGTTCAGATTTCACTGAATGAATACCAGTCTTCTCAACCTCTTCATTCAGTGTCAGTTTCCATTTGCTTCTGCCTTACCCTCTCTTGTATTTAAAGATATATCCTTACAGCCAGAGATAATAAACACTGTTAAAATTTGATAGACTGCAGAATGGTTAAGAATTTAGTCAGGTGATTAAATATAGATAAATTACCAATGTGCATGTATATGTTGTAAGGGATATATACATTATCAGAAATCTTTAATTGTCACAACAGTGCTTTCTTTGATGGCCTCCAGAAAATGAAATGCATGTTCTATGAGTTGTAATGTATGCAACCTAATGCAACCATCAGGAGCAACATTTGGCATCAAGATACAAGAATGATCTTGATAAAATAACAATGAAATAGGTTAAATACTAGCTGAAAGCAGTATAGATATATCTTTAAAGCCTTAATCCTTAACTATCTCAGAATTTTTGCAAATGGATTGAAGAGGGCTTCTTAAAACATTGTTGAAAAGGGAGAAAATACTGTTAACCAAAGGGTAACATGTAATTGTCCATTTTCTTTGCTGTTACAGAGAAAATTATCATAAAATGTTGTATTTATCAGTATTCTATAAAAAATTTTGCTTTGAGAGGAAAAACTCTAAACTCTTTATGAAACAACAACATTGCAGACTTGTCCAAATTGAAAGCATTCATTCTGCAGACGACAAAATAAATATGACTCAGAAATAGAAACTTATGTTTGAAAACATTGTGGGAAAAGGAGAAAACGCTGGTTACCAGCATTTTCTTCTTTTCCTGCAATGTTTTCTAAAGGGTTATTGCTTAGGGATGTTAAAAGTCGGTATGCTGTGTGGTAAAGGGTTAACAGGCCTCTTTAATGTTTCTGTTTCTATTCATGGATCAGACTTCATCTGAAAGTATAGAAAACATTGTGGGAAAAGGAGGATTATTTGCATTTTCTCTTTTCCAACAATGTTTTCACAGGCTGTCTTCTTCTGGGTTGTTAAAATACGGGAATATTTGGTAAAGGATTAAGTTTGAGGAAAGTGTGCACTTAACAGGCGAAAAATGATCAGAGGAGACAGGCTTCTAAACTTTGGAAGTCTGGATACTATACTATAGCCATTAACCCTTTACCAGACGAAAATATTTTATACTGGTCCAAAATGAAAGCATTTGCAGACAACAATTTCATTGTGGCTCAAACGGTACAATTTTTCTTTGATAGGGTAGAAAACATTGTGGGAAAAGGAGAAAATGCTGGTTACCAGCATTTTCTCCTTTTCCAACAATGTTTTCAAAAGGCTTCTTTCCCAGGGTCGTTAAAAGGCGGCATTGTGCGGTAAAGGTTTAACTCTTACCAAACAACATTTTAGACTTGTTTAAATTGAAAGCTTTGTGTAGATGACAAAATAAGTAAGGCTAAAATGTAGGAATTTATCATTGAACGGGTAGAAAACTGTTTTTGAAAAGGTTACCACAAAAATTACTTCCAGAAGTCATTTGTTTTACCAGACTGTTTTCAAAAGCTGTAAACAATAAACGCATGTAAAAAGTTCTGATTGTATTGTAATAGGTTAACTTTTTACCAATCAACAAAATTTTAGAATCAATCAAATTCAAAGCACTTAGAGATGACACAATAATCTTAGCTCAAGTGATGATTTCTGTCCTAGATAGGGTAGAAAACATTGTGGAAAAAGGAGAAAATGCTGGTTACCAGCATTTTCTCCTTTGCCCACAATGTTTTCCAAAGCATTCTTTTAAAGGTTTGTTTTAATTTGGGATTGTGTGGTAGAGGGTTAAAGTTAACCAAATACCAAACAATCTGAGTTTTAACAATAATTTGGATGATGGCTTTTGAGAAAACATGGTGGCAGAAAGCAAAGATGCTGGTAATCTGCATTTTCTCTTTTTTTCCACAAATGTTTTCTATCCTTTCAAAGACCATTTTAGCTTCATTTCATTTCTTTTTGACTGCACTGGACCAAAATTGATAAAAAAAAATTGTTGACTCTTACGGGCTCAACTATCAGCTGTACATTATGGAAAGTACCATATTGCCTCTCTTTAACGCTCCCAGGGAGGGGGATTACATTTTCCAGAAGGGAGGGGGTGCGATTAATTGCGGTAAAACATAGAAATTTCTAAGGACGACAGTAACATTACCGTCCAGGTTTTAGTCAGTGTCAACTGTGAAGGAACAGCCATTTTAGAGAATGGCCATATTTAGTGCAGAATATCGATTTACCACTGATCATGACTCATTTGGAATTTAAATTGCATTCAAGTTCAATATGTAACTCTGGTCTTCGATACCTTCACTTTCTTAAAGTTTTTCAGAGTTACTTGACAAACGTGCAACCTGAAGTTTAAAATGTTTTCAAAAGTGTATGCATATTCAGATATTTGGGTGTTAGTAACATCAATTTGTGAAGTAATTAGGATTATGTCAATGCCGGTAAGTGTACTCCGGCTGATTTATTTTAACTTTATTGATGGATTGGCTGTCTGATAAGCCCATTAATTTTACTGTTAGAAAAAGCTTGGGGAGCATTAATTAGACTTGGGCGGGGGGGGGGGGGTCCATAAGGGACATTACGGTAAGTTCCTTGACTTTTGACCCTTCTCTACCTATCATGATGGGTAATTAGATGCTACTTGAGTGTGGAACAAGCCTGTTGGGCTTATTGGTTAGAGTTGCTTAGACATTCAGTGAAGTTTGGTATTTCAAAGGAGATTTAGCATCTTGTAGGTGATTATTTGGATTTATGATACATGTGAAATTTACATGGTCTGCTGGCAGCTGGATTAATTCATTTTGATTGTGTAAGTGTTGAAGATTAGATGGATTATCTTCAGTTTTGATTTTAACCCTTAACCATACAGCCATAGTGTGTATGAACTTTGGGAAAAAAAATGGAAAAAATGTGGGAAAAGGAGAAAATGATGGTGACCAGCGTTTTCTCCTTTTCCAACATTGTTTTCCACTCCTTCAAAGGCAAATCACTCCTTGTGAGTTACATTTATTATTTGCAAATTCTTTTAATTTGGACATGTCGAAGAATTTTTCATCTGGTAAAGAGTGAGATTAATATAATAGAGAAGAACTGAATAAACCCTTACCAAATGATCTAGAGTTCGAATGCCTCTGAGAAAGAAGGCTTTTGAAGACATAGTTTGAAAAAGAGAAAATACTGGTAACCAGCATTTTCTCCAGTTCTTACTAAGTTTTCTTCCCTCTCTATACCAAATTTCATTATTTGAACCTGACATTTGATTAACCCTTTACCACACAATCCTGAGTTTTTACGACTCTGAAAAGGAGGCCTCTTCCCACTATGTTTTCTACCCAATCAAAGACAACTCCCACTGTTAAAGCCAAATTTGGATTGTCTTCTGCAAATGCTTTCAATTTGGAAGAGTGTAAATTTTTCTCGTATGGTATAGAGTTAGCATTGCCGTGTACAAATGTTTTGAATCATGATTTGGACATGATGTCTGTTGTCTTTTGATGTCTTTTCAAAGTTTTTTTTTTTTCTTAGTCTGTAGGAAAGTTAAAAGGAAATTGGACTGCATGTTTAGTGCAGTCTGATCTTGATCTACACTGCATAGTTATCTGAGGTTTTCCTTGAGTATGTGAAAAGAAAGTGATAGAAACTTAGATCTTAGATTTTAGATATAATTATCACAAAATGTTACAAAAAAGATAAAAAGTGGACACAATAAAGTAGTGTTTTAATACAGAGAGGCATTGTTCAGGATGACCATTTAATGGAAAGGTTAATGCTAATGGCCTAATTAATTCTTGACATTTCTTTTAACTCTTTTCAAAATGACAAAATTTGACACTTGTTCAAATCGAAAGCATTTGCATGCAACAAATTCAGTGTAGCTCAAACAGTGAGAGCTTTTTTGTTTACCAATATCAGTCTGGTTTATATACGAGTTTGTGACCTAGATACCAGCCTCTGTCTCCTCTTCGTGGACAATGTTTTCAAAGGTATTGTTTGTCAGAGTCTTGTAAATACCAAATTGTTTTGTAAAGGGTTAAGGAAGTAATCTGAACTGATGTAACACAGACTTACATACACTATTTCATCTAATAAATGCTCCCTCCCTAATAGTAGCGCCCCCCCCCCCCCCCACACACACACTATATTATTTACTCCAGAGGCCCTCCAACAACGCACACCCGACCTTAGCTTAAAATCGCCAACTGGGGTGACAAACTTCCAAAATTTTATTAATGCAAGATAATTTCACTGAAACTTTGCAAACGCTGACTGACGAAAATCGTTGATGACCAATATTTTATGAATAAACTTACCGGTATGGCATTGGAGAAATCCAAATTATTTCACAAATCGATGTCATTAACTCTTTACCAAACAACAAGATTTTAGACCAGTCCAAATTGAAAGCTTTTGCAGACAACAAAATAAATGTTACTCAAAAATTGAAATTTGTTTTGGGAAGAGTAGAAAAAATTGTGGGAAAAGGAGAAAATGCTGGTTACCAGCATTTTCTCCTTTTCCCACAGTGTTTTCAAAAGGTTTTTTCCTCTGGGTTGTTAAAAGTCGGGATTGTTTGGTAAAGGGTTAACACCTGACTATCCAAATGTATATCAATTCCAGTAGCATTCTAAACTTTCGGTAACACAGAATTTGTCAACTAACTTAGAAAAACTGTAAGAAAGTGAAGTATCGAAGATCTGCGTCCGATATTAATTGTGAATGCTACATAATGTCCAAACTAATCATGATTGGTAGAAAAATCAATTATCTGCATTAGTACAGCAGGGTTTTCAAATGGCGATTGCTTGGCACTCGGCTCTAACAAATACCAGGATCAAAGTACAGTACTTACTCTATATAATGGCACTCAATTTTCGGAAAATTGGCTATGAAATAGGAGTGCCCTGTCATCGTTTTGCATGGCGACCTGGCACGTTTATTAGGTGAAATACGGTACATGAGCCTAATATCTCTTTACCACAATGTAGACATGTTCAAAATCAAAACATGACAATTTTAATGTAGCTCAAATGATAAAGCTTGTCTTGGATAGGACAGCATTTTTTCCCTTTCTCACAATGTTTTTAAAAGGCTATTAGCTCATGGTGTTAGCTTGGGTCTTCATGCTATTGTCAGGTCGTAGGTGTCAAGGTGCATGGTGCAATCAATGTCAGACTGGACAGATTCTGCTGTCCGAATTTGGAACCATGCTGTATACTATTTTATGCTAATCTTCTGGCAGAAAGTACTTCAAAATTGCTACTTTTTGGTTGTGTTTTTTCATGACAAATGTACATTTTTTGACTGGTATAAAGAGACCATTTTAAGCTCACCTGAGCACAAAGGCCTGAAGGTGAGTTTTTGCTGTGTCTGTAGTGTGTCATGTTCCATCAACAATTACCTTGTGTACATGAATGTAGAGCCCATATTTTCACTTAGATACTCACAAAAGTTCGTCAGAGTGATTTTCTTGATAACATCTAGGACAACGAAGTTCGAAATTGGGTCAATTGTCCCATGAAATTTTAAGTAGGTCACTGGGACATATCTTAGGAAAACTTTATGTACACTCTAGAGGCCACATTTTCAGTTTTATACTCAAGAAAGTTGGTCGGAATGTTTTCCATGGTTATATCTTAGACACATTTGAAATTTGGTCATGTTGGGTCAAAAAGTAGGTCACTGGGACAATTCTTAGAAAAACTATGACTTGTGTGCACTTAAGTGGCCTCATCATCACAAGCAGGATCTCCTCAACTTTATAACTAATTTCTCTCATGTAAGTGCTCTAGGGCAATTGCCTTCTCGTTTATAAACACCATTTTCTCCCTTTACGACATTTTTTCTTTTCTTTCAAAAACATCCCATCTTGTTTTAGCCAAATATAATTCTTGGTCATCAGATGCTTTCAATTTTGATTTGTCTAAGATTTTTTATTTCTAGTGAAGTCTTGACTCACTTTTGAAGCACTTGAAGTGTCAAAGTTTTTTACCAGTTGAAGGAGTAATGAAGTCAGTGTACCGTAAGTCATTGTTCTTTGTTCTAATATGGTACGTAGTATAGTTCATGGGCACTTATAAAAGCACAGTCCTTCAGTGCTTAATAATTCCTTTACCATACCATCCCTTCTTTTAGGTACTCTGAAAAACAAGGCCTTTGAAGCCAGCATTTTCTTTTTTCCCACAATGTTTTCCACTCACACAGTTACAAATCCTGTCATTTGAGGCACTTTTGATATATTGTCTTCAGATGCTTTCTAAATGTTCATTTCTTATTAAGCAACAAACTACATGTATTTGGTTAAATGATAACATTTACCTTTTAACTCTTTCCCAAACAAGCCCTGGTTTTCATGTGTCTGCAGTACAAGTCTTTTGAAAACACTGTGAGAAAAGGAGAAATTGCTTGTAACGAGCAATTTCTCCTTTTCCCACAGTGTTTTCTACCCTATTTGAGAACTTTCTGCCATTTTCATCAAATTGAAAATTGTCGTCTGCAAACTCTTTCAATTTGGACCAGTCCAAAGTTTCACATCTGGGAAAGGGTTAAAGGACGTTATTAGCGTTTTCAAAAGGCTTCTTTCTCAGGGTTGCTTAGTCACTCTTTAGCAAACGTCAAAATTTTGGACTAGTCCAGATTGAAAGCACTTCCAGATGACAGAATAAATGTGGCTGAAAAATTGATATTTGTTTTGGAAAAAATAGAAAACATTGTGGAATAAGAAGAAAATGCTGGTTGCCAGCATTTTCTCTTTTTCCCACAATTTTTTCAGAAGGCTTCTTTCCCCAGGTCATTAAAAGTCGGGATTGTGTGGTGATGAGTTAAACTTTGGATTGTATGGCAAAGGGTTAAAACATCAAATGAACCTTCCACACACTTTAACCCTTTACCACACAATCCCGACTTTTAACAACCCTGAAGAGAGAAGCCTTTTGAAAACATTGTCAGAAAAGGAGAAAATGCTGGTAACCAGCATTTTCTCCTTTTCCCACAATGTTTTCTACCCTTCCCAAAACAAATTTCAATTTTTCAGTCACATTTATTTTGTGGTCTGCAAATGCTTTCAATTTGGACTACTCTAAAATTTTGTTGTTTGGTAAAGAGTTAAGTCTAGACCAAAACTCTAATTAGTGCAGTATTCATAGTTGCTTTTGTACAGGATGTCTGAGCAAAGCAGACAATGTAGCTCAATTAAGATCAGACCCTGTATTTTGTGAAGTCATATCTTGATCTATGCAGGCCAAAAAAGACAACAAGAGAAGTGAAAGGCACTTCAAAGGTAAAAACTTAACTCTGCACTGAACAACAAAATTTTAGACTTAACCAAATTGAAAGAACTTGCAGACAACAAGTTAAATGTTGCCCAAATGATGGGATTTTGGTAAATATAGTAGTAAACATTGTGGAAAATGGAGAAAATTGTGGTTACCAGCAATTCCTTCATTTCCAAAGCCATTTTCATGAGGGTCTAACTCTTTACCACTCAATGCCGACTTTTAACGGCCCCGAGAAAGAAGTCTTTTGAAAACATTGTGGGAAAAGGAGAAAATGCTGGTAACCAGCATTTTCTCCTTTTCCCTCAATGTTTTCTACCCTTCCCAAAACCAATTTCAATTTTTCAGTAACATTTATTTTGTCATCTGCAACTGCTTTGAATTTGGACCAGTCGAAAATTTTGTCGTATGGTAAAGAGTTAAAACTTTGGATTGTTTGGTGAAGGTTAATTTGTGCTTTATCCCGAACCAATGCTGTGGGTTCTCATATGGCTGGTTTTGATGAGAACAATTCTGGAAAAGGAGAAAATGCTTATGTGAACAGCTTGTCCTCCCCTTAAAAAAAGATACACTTGAATTTTGACCTTTTCTGAGCCAAATTCTACATTGAAATTGTCGTCTGCTGATGCTCTAAATATCGACAGGTCTAAATGTTTTGTCGGTTGGTGTTGGACTCCCAGCCACAGTATAATGTCAAAGCATACTTATCTATAATTTCTCGTACCATAAAAATTCCATATCAGTTGACATTTTGAAACATCACCACTCAGTCGGTCAAGTAACTATTGCGCTTTATACTTTGCAGAAGAGTTGGTAGCTCTTTGCAAGAGATGGCATAGTTTCAGACTTGCCCATACTGAAAGCATTGGTTGATTGATTGATTTTATGGTGTTTAACGCAGTTTTCAACATTATTTCAGTTATATCACGGCGGCCAGTGCTCCTATCCATGCTTTCCTGGAGTTTCATTTACCAGTACTCCACACGATATTCTTTCCAAGCCACTGGCTGCTTTCCTACATAACCATCGTCGAAACAATGGTCAGCGGTGAGAGAGGAATGAATCCTGTCGCGATGACTATCATCAATCCTCGGAAAGAAATTGGCCAAGCCGGGGATCAAACCTGCGACCCCCTGTTCTCAAGTCCTATACGCTACTGACAGCTACGAGGGCTTGGCTGAAAGCATTGGCAGACAACAAATCTGAGTTTTATTAGTAGAGCACAACAATCTACCCCAAGCTACTGGCTGCTAAAGACTTAACTCTTTACCACACGGTCCCGAGTTTTAATGACCTTGATAGGAAGGGCCTATGAAAACATCGTGGGAAAAGGAGAAAATGCTGTTAACAAGCATTTTCTCCTTATCCCACAATGTTTTGTACACTTTCTGTATCAAATTTCAATTTTTAAGCCACATTTATTTTGTCATCTGCAAATGCTTTCAATTTAGACGAGTCTTAAATTTTGTCATTTGGTATAGAGTGAATATAATACAATGGGCGCTGGAAGAGTTTAAGTAATTTTGAGGCTGTTTGACCAGACTGTCTCTCATTTTAATATTAGACAGTGTAGATCAAGGATCAGGCTGCTTGCTCTGTGCAGCTTTATCCTTGAAGTACATTACTTCAAATTATGAGTATCATAAGTTGCCCTTGAAGTTAAAGGCTCCAGAGGCAACAGGGTGAGGAAGCTGATACCCAGACAGTCATGATTAATGGAATTATGGGTAGGTTTGTTTATAGGATCAATTACTGAAGTTTGTGTCCAGTGTTGATGAATAGCTCTAGATAAACTGACCAATTCCTCAGCTTTGGGCAGACAGGTTGTAGCCCTGTCCATATTGGCAAAAGTTCTGATTGATTTATTGAATGGAGTTTTGTGATGCTTTTAACAATAAACTGCTAAGGTCTCAGGAACACATCTCAATTATTCTTGTCTCTGGGCTTTTATCTGTACTAGGCTGGGGCTCTGAAGTGTGACTTACCAAGGACAAATGCACAAAAAAAAAATCTTTGATTGGGATCAAAATCAGGCTCATACCACACAATCCAGAGTATTAATGACCTTTTCTTCTTTTTCCTCAGTGTTTTCTACCTTATCAGTTACAATTCCATCAGCCATGCTTGAATTTTCTTCTGCAAATGCATTGAATTTTGACAAGCGTGAGATTGAATTGAATGGGATTGCTGCCACAACCAATTCAGGAGTGGACTTCATACCAATGTGTTTAACCCTTTACCACACAATCCCCAGTTTTAAAGACCCTAAGAAGGTTGGCTTCTGAATACATTGTGGGGAAAGGAGAAAATGCTGGTAACCAGCATTTTCTCCTTTTCCCACAATGTTTTCTACTCCTTCAAAGACAAGTTTACCCATGTGAACCACATTTGTCATCTGCACCAGCTTTGAGTTTGAATAAGTCTAACTTTTTTTTTGTTTGGTAAAGGGTGAAAAAGGGATCTGCTTTCTTGGAAGATGGCCCGAGGTTTGAACACAGTCTCAACTTCAAACGACCCTGACAGAGAAGGCTTTTCAATACATTGCAGAGAAAGTATTTTCTACCCTACCAAAGATAAATCCCATCATTTAGGAACATTCAATTTAATGGCTACAACTGCTTTCAATTTGGAGAAGTCTAAGTTTATTTTGTGGTTGCAGACAATCCAACATTGGTGTCCATCAGTTCAACCTAATTTTTCTAGCTTCAGCAGTATATATCTATACATATGGTACTCCCAACACTTTGCTTATCCTATCTTTTTTGCATTTTTCTAAGGGAGGTAATTATTGTATTCAAAGCAAAAGGGTTAGTGGCTTTAGAATGAGGGATTTAATTATGGTGAAAATGAGGAAAATGAGACATTGGGATATATTATTACAGTTTGTAATTGAAGGCCTGTCATATCAATAATAAACATGTAGATTTTTGTGATTTCATGGTCTGATACCTTCTTGTGATAAAGATCTTATTTATTGACAGATCTATGAGACAGATAACTTCTAAATCCTTACCAAAATTTTAGACTAGTCCAAACTGAAAGCATTAGCAGATGACAAAATAAATGTCACTCAAAAATCGAAACTTTTTTTGGGAAGGATACAAAAACATTGTGGGAAAAGGAGAAAATGCTGGTTACCAGCATTTTCCCCTTTGCCCACAATGTTTTCAAATGGTTTCCTCCTCAGGGTCATTAAAACTCGGGATTTTGTGGTAAAAGGTTAACCAAACAATCCTGGTTATAATGACCCATGAGGGAGATTTAGCTTTTTAGAAACATTGCGAAAAAAGGAGAAATTGGTGTTAACCAGCAAATCTAGTAATCTGATTGGATGAAATTTTCTGCCCGACAACAACATTTAAGACTTGTTAAAATTGAAAGCATTTGCAGATGACTGATTAGAAATTGTTAAAATGGCAAAATTTGTCCTTGATAGCGTAGAAAACTTTGTGGGAAAAGAAGAAAATGCTGGTTACCAGCATTTTCTCCTTTTCCCACAATGTTTTCCACTCAGAAAAAGTAATGTAAAGTCATTAATTTTGTACTACATGTACTTCCAAATTTGTCATGTGCAGATGCTCTCAATTTGGAAGTGTTTTGAATTTTTCGTTTGGGAAAGGATTAAAAAAGGAATGTTTCTATTTCTGTTTTGTAAGAGTTCCAATTTAGAATTTTGATCTGATTGAACATTTCCTTTAACCCTTTCCCAAACGATAAATTTTAGACTGGTCCAACGTGTAAGAGTTTGCAGACCACAATTTTAAATTTGATGAAAATGACAGAAAGTTCTCCAAAAGGGTAGAAAACACTGTGGGAAAAAGAGAAATTGCTCGTAACAAGCAATTTCTCCTTTTCCCACAGTGTTTTCTACCCTTTTGGAGAACTTTCTGTCATTTTCATCAAATTCAAAATTGTCGTCTGCAAACTCTTTCAATTTGGACCAGTCTCAATTTTAACGTTTGGGAAAGGGTTAATGTGGCTCAATTTTAAGATTAACTCTTTACCAAACGACACAATTTTAGAGTGGTCCAAATTGAAAGCATTTGCAGCTGATTAAATAAATGTTTCTCAAGAGTTGATATTTGTTTTGGGTTTGATAGAAAACTTTGTGGGAAAAGGAGAAAATGCTGGTTACCAGCATTTTCTCCTTTTCCTTCAATGTTTTCAGAAGGCTTCTTATTCAGGGTCGTTAAAAGTCGGGATTGTGTGGTAAAGGGTTAATTATGAAAAGTGTAGAAAACATTGTTGGAAAAGTAGAAAATGCAGGTTACTATGTTGGTAATAAGCATTTTCTCCTTTTCCCATCATGTTTTCAGATGACGTCTTCCTTAGGGCGGATGCTGGCTCAATCCCTGGCTTGGCCTATTTCTTTTCGAGGATTGATGATAGTCATCGCGACAGGATTCATTCTTCTCTCACCGCTGAAGATTGTTTCGATGATGGTTATGTGGGAAAGCAGCCAGTGGCTTGGGAAGAATATTGTGTGGAGTACTGGTAAAAGAAACTCCAGGAAAGCATGGATAGGTGCACTGGCCGCCGCAGTATAGCTGAAATAATGTTGAAAACGGCGTTAAACACCATACAATCAATCAATGTAAAAACATGTCTGTGTTGTGGGAAAGGATTTAAGATTAAATCTTTTAAGTGCTACATACTATTTATATCTTTCATCTCTATAGTTAACAATACTTCAAATGTCTGCATTGTTGTTTATTTGTGTTTGATTTTGAATTTGAAACCCATTCCCACACTTTTATTTTGTAATTTAGCCAAGAAACTCCCTCTGAACCCCTTATCAAAGAATCTCGTGTTTCAACAACTCCGAAGAAAAACAGAGTTTGAAACACAGTGGGAAAAGAATAAAATGCTGGTAACTAGCATTTTCTTCTTTTCCCACAATGTTTTGTAGCCTTTCAAAGACAGATCCCATCATTTGAGCCAAATTTAATTCATTGTCTACAACTGATAGAGTTGAAACCAGGGGATTGTTTTTTTTTGGGGGGGGGGGGGGAATAGAGGGTGGGGGAGGCAATCTCCAAGAGATGGACATGTAATTAGGAAACCCTTTGGCACTGTGGAAGAAGCTGATCCCAGAAGTTATTCCATAATGTATTGGGCTTGAAAACCCAGGGGTATAACTGGTTTGAACTCCAGCATGGCTCAGTTCTTTCAAAGGATTGATGAAAGTCATTGCGACAGGATTCATTTCTGTTCCTAACCATTGAGCATTATGTTTCCACCATCCTTATCTGGAAAAGCAGCCATTGGCTTGGAGAAGTCTGTTTCGTGAAGTATTGGTGAAAGGAAAGCACGGATTGGTGTACTGTCTGTCAGAAGGTAACTAAATTGATGTTGAAAATGACTTTTAACACCACGGATATAAGGAAAATACATATGAAGCCCAGGAAAAGTGCTGTGATTGCACTGAAATGATGATAAACAGTTTAGGAATCCTTTTACCTACAGTGCTTTGATTTCAGGCTGTTACTGCAAGCTGTCAGTAAGTCTTTGAATGAGTTACCTAACTGTACCAGACACAACTTTACACCCGTCCATTTCAAAAGCATTTTCTAACGGCATTAAAGATACGTCCTTACAGCCAGAAAGAAATAAACACTGTTGAAACTTGATAGTGTGTAGAATGGCTTAGATTTTAGTCAGCTGTGTAAACATAGATGATTTACCAATATATATGGTGTAAGGGATAGAGAAAATCAAAGACTGTCCTTATTTACAGCCATAAACGACAACAGTGATTTCTTTCAAGGCCTCCACAAAATGCATTTTCTATCTGTCATAATCTGTGCAACCTTGCAGCCATCAAGAGCAACGTTTGGCATGAAGGTACAAGAATGATTATAGTTTCATAAAATAAAGATTAAATGAGTTAAAAACTGGCTGAAAACAAGTATAGGTGTACCTTTAAATGTGGCTCAAATGATAGGTTTTGTTTTTGGAAGGTTAGAAAACTGCATTTTCTCCTTTTCCCTAAATTTTTTCAAAGGCATTCTTTGACCTGGGTTGTTAAAAATACGGGATTGTGTGGTCAAGGATTAACTCTGTACCAAACGACAAAAGTGTGGACCAGACCAAATTGAAAGCATTGCAGACGACAAAACAAATTTAACTAAATGCCTTCATTATGCCTTTCATAGGGTAGAAAACCTTTGTAGAAAAAGGAGAAAAAGCTGGTAACCTACTAAATGCCTTTCATAGGGTAGAAAACATTGTGGGAAAAGGAGAAAAAGCTGGTTACCAGCTTTTTCTCCTTTTCCCACAATGTTTTCAAAAGCCTTCCTAAAGCTCATCGTCATTTAAACTTGGGACTGTGTGGTAAAGGGTTAAGACAGACTACAGGTATGTATGTATAGTCAGTCATAACTGGGTGATTATTTATGTACCAGTCGATTCAGGATTCACGATGCCGCGCAGGAACGTGTTAAGTGTTTCACAGAGAAAAAATAACATTTTGTTCAGTTACTCATAGTGCTGTATATTGTGATTGACAGGTCTACATGTTTGTTACGGATTTAACCCTTTACGTGTTCAAAGCTATATTAAGTGCTTTTGTGGACAGTGTAGATCAAGATCAGACTGCATAGAGTGTAAATCTGATCACTGATAAACATTGGCCGATATTTTGAGAGAATTTCTGGCCAAAATTGGCTTGATGTTAATAGGAGTGGGTTTTGTAGACACTCTGAAACTGTTGTTTTATTTACTTATGGGGTCTTAAGAGCTTACCTTTAAAGCTATTTTCACAGCTAAAGTTGCCTCTGTGGCCAGTGAAGTTCAAGACCAGATTGCACAAAAAGTGAAGTCTTATCTTTGATCTCCACTATCCTCTTTGCTGAATCACTGTAGACAAAAGCAACCTCTGAAATTTCAATTATTCGGGTTGTTATTTCTAGACTGAAAGTGGTTGTCGATTTATTGGGCTGTCTAAGGGTGAAACATTAATGTGTATTCATATAGGCGATAAACCTGTGATTCCTGCCTGCTTCTGGGTGTTTTGTATGTGAAAATAATATGTGTGTATTTTAGTGGAGTTTGGATAAAGTTCATGTATTTTTGATATTTTGTGAAGTTTTTAACTTCTAAAGCATGTTGTACAGATATTGTTCCCTTTGGGGGTCAGTATAGGTCAAGATCAGACAGCACAAAATGTTCAGTCTGATCTTCGATCTATACTTTTTCCATGAGCAATCTAAACTAAATCAACCATACCATTGCAGTTATTTGGGTCTTATTTCTAGACTGAAAATAGTGTTTTTACCTTTATTGTTCTATTTGGGGCCAGTATAGAACAAGATCAGACTTCACAAAATGTGCAGTCTGATCTGTGATCTACACTGTCCACTTTCCCGGATGAATAATCTATAAAATCAACTATTAGATTGCAGTTATTTGGGTCATAATTTTAGACTGAAAATACCCCTTGGCCTTTATTAGGTGCTGTACACAGGGTTTAAATCTTGGATGATTATTATGATTTTTGTTAAATATTTGTTACTATTTTTGCTGAATTCTAATATTAATAGGGATGTGAAGTCACTTTTGAAAGGAAATTTATTTTGAAATAGGAAATAATGTGGTTATCATTCGTAAAGCGGATCCCTCATTACCAAAGCGAATGATATTAGTTATGAAATAAAGTTTTAAAATGGATGTATGATAAGTAAAAGTTGGGCTGGGCTTATGTGCCTAAAAATTACCCTGGAGATTGATGGTTCATGAATATTTCATGTCAACATGAGGTATGGGATCATTTTATATTGTCTTTATCTTTATTTCACTGGTGTTAACCCCTTACTGTACAATCTCTAGTTTTAATTGTTGAACCCCCTTGAAGAAAATCTCTTAAAAACATTGTGGGAAAAAGAGAAAATGCTGGTAACCATATAATGTTTTCTGCCCAGTCAGAGTTTTAAGTTCGATCATTTGATCCTCCTATGATTTGTCGTCTGCAAATGCTTTGAATTTGGACAAGTCTGGAATTGTGTTGTTTAGTTAATAGTAAAAAATGTCTTTTCCTTTTTGTGGTGTCTGATTTGTGTCTGCTCTTCTTATAATTATAGACTATTACCATTTGCAGATGAATCCCATTATTTCTTCCACATTTATTATGTCATCTGCAATTAACCCCTTACCAAACAAAAAAATTTTATACTCTCCAAATTTAAAGCATTTGCAGACGACAAAATAAACATGACTCAAAAATTGAAATTTGTTTTGGGATGGGTAGAAAACATTGTGGGAAAAGGAGAAAATGCTGGTTACCAGCATTTTCTCCTTTTCCCACAGTGTTTTCAAAAGGTTTCTTCCTCGGGGTCGTTAAAAGTCAGGATTGTGTGGTAAAGGTTTAAATGCTTTCAATTTGGACCAGTATCAAATTTTGTCGTTCAGTAAAGTGTTAATTCCCACACACAGTGAAAGATTTAACTTGAAAGGCTTAACCCTTTCCTGCACAATGACGCCTTTTGACGCCCCTGGGACAGAAGCCTTTTGAAAACATTGTGGGAAAAGGAGAAAATGCTGGTAACCAGCATTTTCTCCTTTTCCCACAATGTTTTCTACCTGATCAAAGAAAAATTGCACCATCTGAGCCACATTGAAATTGTCGTCTGCAAATGCTTTCAATTTGGACAAGGCTATAATTTTGTCGTCTGGTAAAGGGTTAAAGAGACTGTCAGTTAATAGGTTAAACCATTTTATAAAAGCAAGCATGTTTTTGATTCAGTGTTTCAGTGATAAAAAACAGATTGTTGCATTCAGACCAAGTTGTGTAAAAAGGTCTTATCTCAGTTAACAAGGAGTTGGCTTTTGAGACAGTTAAGCACATCAAAGTGAATATGAAGCTGTTTGACCTCATTTTCACAAAAGTTTATGAAATACATGTTCCTTATGGTGGATAATTAAACTTTTACCAAACAACAAAATCTAAGACTTTTCTAAATTGAAAACATTTGCAGACGACTTTTAAAAAATGGCTCAATTGATGGAAAAGAGGAGATAACATTTTGGGAAAGGAGGAAATGCTGGTTAAAAGCATTTTCTCCTTTTTCCCACAATGTTTTCAAAAGCCTTTTCCCCCACGGTCGTTGGGATTGTTTGGTAAAGGGTTAATATAATGTTGGAAGTGGCATAAAATACCATTCAATCAATTCAATCAGTCAATCAATCAGCCATAATATTAGATCAAAAGTTTGTCTGACACAGTATTTTGGGATTATGGACCATCCAGCTTATTCGGCATACCTTGGATGATCAAATCCCTCAGCTGTATCACGTAGCTTGATATGCACCTACACGGTACATTTCGCACATCTGCGGAAGCACACCGCTTTACCATTATTGAAATTGTAAGTCTCCTCTTTAGAAAGAACACATGAGTAAATTTTCTATTGTTATCTTTCTAAGAGTATTTCAGTCGGCAAACAGTTTGTACATTCAATTTTTAGCGTAGTTTATCAATTTCGTTAGGAGCTTTCATCGACAGATCGATAGAAGTGAATAACTGCATCATGGTTGTTCATGTCGTTGCTAAGCGATCTACAGGGGCGCTGCCATGTTTAAGATCATGTGATTGATAGTTCAAAATGGAAGCCTCCTTTATACGGACGAGGTTAGATGTAGGTACGGAATCGGCCAAGTTGTGACGAGTGCATCCAGCTCTCACATCTCTCTGGGTCTGAGTTTTGTAATGTCTGGCCCTTGCTAACCTACACAACTGCCAACATCATGGTTGATACTGACATGTGTTTTACACCGCTTTATTATTTCAGTCATATCCCGGCAACAGCTTACATATTCAAGTCTGTCCTGGGTTACACTAATTTAGTACTATGCTCGGGCTCTGAAGTGTCTTGAACGATGACATTCCCACGAAAAACTCAGTGCTCCCTTGGTGTACCTCGAACTTGTAATGGGTTGCTTAGGGAAGTATTAATCTTTAGGAACATATAGATGGGTGTATTTGCATCAGAGATAAAAAACATTGTTCTAAGGTTTGGGTGAAAATCTCTTTGAGTAGCACCCTGTAATCCTAACCCTTTGCCAAACAATCAAGACTTTTAATGACCCTGAAGAAAGCTAAAAATGCGAATACATTGTGGGAATAGAAGAAAATGCTGATAACCAGCATTTTCTTCTTCCAACAATGTTTTTTATCTTTTGATAGACAAATTTTATGTTTTGATTTACATCAAATATGTCGTCTGCAATACTTTCAATTTGAACCAGTCTAAAATTTTGTTGTTTGGTAAAGAGTGACATCTTTGGGTGATGGGTTGAATATTGTTTGGGCTGCAGAGCTTGTGAAAAATCCCATGCAGCGAGTGCATGAATTATTGATGATTTAAACAGATATCGAAGCTTCATATCTTTCCCAAACAATCCAGGGTTTTTATAACCCTGAGGAAGAAAGCTTTTGAAAACAGCATTTTTTTTTTCATTTCAAATTATGTTTTAATCTCATTAAAAAACTATTTTAATCATTCAAGCCAAGTTTGTCTTACTTGTCGTCTGCAATTGCTTTCAGTTTGGATGAATCTAAAATTTTCTCCTTTTGTGAAGAGTAACATACCTGCAGTGAACTACACAGTGCATATGGTGCATATTCTTTTACACAAATGCCATTTTCATTGTTTTCAAAGAGAAATGGTCAACCCGTAATCCATTTTCCACAACGTTTACAAAAGGCCTCTGACTCAGAATTTTGTTCTCGACCACATTGAAAGCATTTGCAGACAAGAACTTTAATGTAACTCAAATGTTGATTTCTGTCTTTGAGAAAGCAGAAAACATTGTGGGAAAAGGAGAAAATGCTGGTAACCAGCATTGTCTTCATTTCTCACAATGTTTTCAGAAGGCCTCTGACTCAGGGTCTTGAAGACTCATGATGGTCTGGTAAAGGGTTAAAAGAGAGATGAAGATGAAGAGAAGTTATTGATGCAGAGCAATTTTTCCATTTGCCAGTATGATATTACAGAGTAGTGTAATTTTATGCAATATAATATTCAATTATTTTGATCAGCAATTTATGGGGCAACTAGCATTATCTTTGTATTTTTTCCCCTGTCTGACCATGTACCTCAAAATAATGAAGAATTGGGCTGTTTCCTTATCTGAACATGTACCTCAAACTAATGAAGAATTGGGCTGTTTCCTTATCTGAACATGTACCTCAAACTAATGAAGAATTTGGCTGTTTCCCAATCTGAACATGTACCTTAACCCTATACCACACAATTCCGACTTTAACATTACCCTGAAAGAAGAAGGCTTTTGAAAACATTGTATGAAAAAGAGAAGATGCTGGTAGCCAGCATTCTCTTTTTCCTGCAATGTTTTCTACCCCATCAAAGACAGAAGTCATCATTAAAGCTAGATTTTTTTTGTTGTCTGCCCATGCTTTCAATTTGGTCAAGTCAAAAATTTTGTCGTGTGATAAAGAGTAAAACTAATGAAGAATTGGGCTGTGTTTCCCTATCTGAACATGTACCTCAAACTAATGAAGAATTGGGCTGTTTCCCTATCTGAACATGACTACCACATACTAATGAAGAATCAGTGGGCCCGTATTCACTAATCATTCTTAAGGCTATATTCTTAGTCTAATTACAAATTTTGAAAGTAACACATCTTCTGATTGGTTGAAAAGTTCGGTTTAGCCTGTCAGAAATTATGTTTTTTTTTTAGCTCACCTGAGCACAACATGCTCAAGGGGAGCTTTTAGGATCACCCGGTGTCTGTCGTGCGTCTGTGCCTCTGTGCATCGTGCGTCGTTCGTCGTGTGTCGTCAACAATTCTTTAAACATCATCTCCTCCTAAACCACTAGGCCAATTTGGACCAAACTTGGCAGGAATGTTCCTTGGGAGGTCCTCTTTAAAAATTGTTCACAGAATTTGATTCCATCAAAAACTCTGGTTGCCATGGCAACAAAATGGAATTTTCTAAGAAATTCTTTAAAAATCTTCTCGTCTGAAACCGCTGGTCAGATTTTGAAATAATTTCACAGGAATGTTCCTTTGGTGACCCTTTTCAAAAATTGTTCGCGAAATTTTGATATGTCGAAAAACATGGCTCTGGTGAATGGGGGCTACTTGCACTATACGGAAATGAAGAAATTCTTAAAAATTCTTCTTCTCTGAAACGGCTGGTCAGATTTTGAAATAATGTCACAGAAATGTTCCTTGGGTGGCCCTTTTCAAAAAGTGTTCGTGAAATTTTGATCTGTAAAAAAACATGGCTTTGGTGAATGGGGGCTACTTGCACTATACAGATATGAAGAAATTCTTAAAAATTCTTCTTCTCTGAAACCGCTGGTCAGATTTTGAAATAATTTCACAGGAATGTTCCTTGGGTGACCCTTTTCAAAAATTGTTCGCGAAATTTTGATCTGTCAAAAAACATGGCTCTGGTGAATGGGGGCTACTTGCACTATAAAGATATGAAGAAATTCTTAAAAATTCTTCTTCTCTGAAACCGCTGGTCAGATTAAAAAATAATTTTACAGAAATGTTCCTTGGGTGACCCTTTTCAAAAGGTGTTCGCGAAATTTTGATCTGTCAAGAAACATGGCTCTGGTGAAGGGGGGCTACTTGCACTATACGGAAATGAAGAAATTCTTAAAAATTCTTCTTCTCTGAAACGGCTGGTCAGATTTTGAAATAATGTCACAGAAATGTTCCTTGGGTGACCCTTTTCGCAAAGTGTTGGAGAAATTTTGATCTGTCAAGAAACATAGCTCTGATGGCTGTGGGCTACTTACACTTTACGGACATGAAGAAATTCTTAAAAATTCTTCTTCTCTGAAACTGCTGGTCAGATTTTGAAATAATTTCACAGAAGTGTTCCTTGGGTGACTCTTTTCAAAAATTGTTTGCAAAATTGTGGTCTGTCAAGAAACTGGCTCTGGTTGTGGGGGCTATTTGCACCATAGGGACATGAAGAGGAATTTCTTAATTCTGCTTCTCTGGAATGGCTGGTCAGATTTTGAAGTAATTTCGCAGAAATGTTCCTAGGGTGACCTTTTTAAAAATTTGTTAGGGTAATTTTTATTCGTCGGAAAAACAACAGCCAGTGTTGGCACCTGCATGTGGTGCTCTTTCTTGACTTCTGTTTTTTAGCTCACTTGAGCACAAAGTGCTCATGGTGAGCTATTGTGATCGTGCTGAGTCCGGTGTCTGTCGTGCAGTGTGCGTGGTCTGTCGTCAACTTTTTACCTTGTGTACGCTCTAGAGGCCACATTTTCGGTCCGATCCTCATGGAACTTGGTCAGAATGTTTGTCTTGATAAAATCTGGGACGAGTTCAAAATTGGGTCATGTGGGGTCAAAAACTAGGTCACTAGGTCAAACCTTAGAAAAACCTTGTGTGCACTCTAGAGTGACCCTGGAGTGAAATTTCGCCTATTGACTCAGGTGAGCGATCCAGAGCCATCATGGCCCTCTTGTTTCAAATTTAGGAAATTTGTGAGAATATTAGACTAAGAGTGATTTTAAGTTTTAAGGTTCATATGGACCTAGCTGGTTATTTGAATTCAGCAGATAAATGACAAGGAATGATTTGATATGATCAAGGAAAATATTGTAGCAAACTGAGAACAAAAACCTCTCATTAACTCGCTTCCAAACGACAAAATTCTGGACCGGACCAAATTCAAAGCATTGCAGACGACAAACTAATAGCAACAAGAAAAATGATTTCTGTCTTTGAAATGGTAGGAAACAATAGAGGGAAAAAGGAAAATGCTGGTTACCAGCATTTTCTCCTTTTCCCACAATGTTTTCAAAAGCTTTTTTCCTCAGGGTCATTGAACTCTGGATCGTGTTGGTAAAGGATTAATTAGGTTTAGTCAGTGGAGGTGAAAATAGTCTGAACCATGGACAGTCAGTGGTCATCAATCATTCTGGTCATTGTGTGTTGATTGACCATTAACCCTGCACCACACAATCCCAATGGTTAACAACCTTAAGGAACAAGGCTTTTGAAAACATTGTAGGAAAAAGAGAAAACCCTGTATTGCACAATCCCATTAGGGTTACTGACCTTGAGGAACAAGGCTTTTGAAAACATTGTAGGAAAAAGAGAAAACCCTGTACCACACAATCCCAAGGGTTAATGACCTTAAGGAACAAGGCTTTTGAAAACATTGTAGGAAAAAGAGAAAACCCTGTACCACACAATCCCATTAGGGTTAATGACCTTGAGGAACAAGCCTTTTGAAAACATTGTAGGAAAAGGAGAAAATGCTGGTTACCAGCATTTTCTCCTTTTCCCACAAAGTTTTCTATCCAATCTCAGAGAAATTCCATCATTTGAGCCACAGTTAACTCCTTTTCAAACGACAAAAATTTGAAGTTGTCAAAATGGAAGGTATTTGCAGAACTCAAATTAGATGTTGGTTGCTTGACTTACATATTAATTTGACAGTGAAAGAGTAGAAAACAGATAGTGGGAAAAGAAGAAAATGCTGGTAACCACAATGTTTTCAAATAGTTTCTTTCTCAGGGTTGTTAAAACACAGGATTGTGTGGTAAAGGGTTAAAGCCTGCAATAATGCTTTGACAATTTTGAGGAGTCTACATTTTTGTCTTGTGGACAAGAGTGAAAGGCCCAAAATGAGGAATTTTGCCATATTTCAGTGATTTGTTGTGGACTAAGGATGTCTTGATGGTGGTAGACAAGTGAGAAAATGAGGTGTCCGACAGGATTGTTACAAACAGGCTCTAACCTTTGAGGGCTTGATAGAAATAACTCTTTACCAAACAACAACTTATCCAAATTGAAAGTACTTGTAGACAATATATTAAATGTTAAAGGTGGCCCAAATGACAGAACTGTACTTGGTAGGATAGAAAACCTTGTGGAAAAGGGAGAAAATGCTGATTTCTAACATTTTCTCCTTTTTCTACGATGTTTTTCGCTCACCTGTGCACGAAGTGCTCATGGTGAGCTATTGTGATCGTGCTGTGTCTCCGTCGTGCATCGTGCGTCATCCGCCGTCCGTCGTGCGTCGTCAACTTTTTACCTTGTTTACGCTCTAGAGGCCACATTTTCAGTCCGATCCTCATGAAACTTGGTCAGAATGTTTGTCTTGATAAAATCTCGGACGAGTTGGAAATTGGGTCATGTGGGGTTAAAAACTAGGTCACTAGGTCAACTCTTAGAAAAACCTTGTGTACGCTCTAGAGGCCACATTTTCAGTCCAATACTCATTAAACTTGGTCAGAATGTTTGTCTTGATAAAATCTCGGACAAGATTGAAATTGAGTCATGTGGGTTCAAAAACTAGGTCACTAGGTCAAATCTTCGAAAAACCTCGTGTACGCTCTAGAGGCCACATTTTCAGTCAGATACTAGTGAAATTTGGTCAGAAAGTTTGTCTTGATAAAATCTCGGACGAGTTCAAATTTGGGTCATGTGGGGTCAAAAACTAGGTCACTAGGTCAAATCTTCGAAAAACCTTGTGTATGCTCTAGAGGCCACATTTTCAGTCAGATACTTGTGAAACTTGGTCAGAATGTTTGTCTTGATAAA
Source organism: Tridacna gigas (assembly GCA_945859785.2). Taxonomy (NCBI): domain Eukaryota; kingdom Metazoa; phylum Mollusca; class Bivalvia; order Cardiida; family Cardiidae; genus Tridacna; species Tridacna gigas. The sequence continues at coordinate 7,847,859 of OX244035.2, forward strand.
ATCTGGGATGAGTTCGAAATTGGGTCATGTGGGGTCAAAAACTGAGGTCACTAGGTGAAATCTTTGAAAAACCTTGTGTATGCTCTAGAGGCCACATTTTCAGTCCAATCCTCATTAAACTTGGTCAGAATGTTCGTCTTGATAAAATCTGGGATGAGTTTGAAATTGGGTCAGGTGGGGTCAAAAACTAGGTCACTAGGTCAAATCTTCGAAAAACCTTGTGTACGCTCTAGAGGCCGCATTTTCAGTCAGATACTAGTGAAATTTGGTCAGAAAGTTTGTCTTGATAAAATCTCGGACGAGTTCGAAATTGGGTCATGTGGGGTCAAAAACTAGGTCACTAGGTCAAATCTTTGAAAAACCTTGTGTATGCTCTAGAGGCCACATTTTCAGTCAGATACTTGTGAAACTTGGTCAGAATGTTTGTCTTGATAAAATCTCACATGAGTTCGAAATTGGGTCATGTGGGGTCAAAAACTAGATCACTAGGTCAAATCTTCGACAAACCTTGTGTACGCTCTGGAGGCCACATTTTCAGTCTGATCCTCATGAAACTTGGTCAGAATGTTTGTCTTGATAAAATCTCACACGAGTTCGAAATTGGGTCATGTGGGGTCAAAAACTAGGTCATTAGGTCTAATCTTCGAAAAACCTTGTGTACGCTCTAGAGGCCACATTTTCAGTCAGATACTTGTGAAATTTGGTCAGAATGTTTGTCTTGATAAAATCTGAGACGAATTTGAAATTGGGTCATGTGGGGTCAAAAACTAGGTCACTAGGTCAGATCTTGGAAAAACCTTGTGTAAGCTCTAGAGGCTGCATTTTCAGTCAAATACTTATGAAACTTGGTCAGAATGTTTGGCTTGATAAAACCTCACACAAGTTTAAAATTGGGTCATGTGGGGTCAAAAACTAGGTCACTAGGTCAAATCATCGAAAAACCTTGTGCACGCTATAGAGGCCACATTTTCAGTCAGATACCTGTGAAATTTGGTCAGAATATTTGGCCTCTTGACTCAGGTGAGCGATCCAGGGCCATCATGGCCCTCTTGTTTAAATTTTCAAACTGTGTGTACAGGACTTGAGAACAGGAGGTCACTGGTTTGATCATCGGCTTGGCCAATTTCTTTCCAAGGATTGTTGATAGTAATATTGTGACAGGATTCATTCCTATCTCACCGCTGACCATTGTTTCAATGATGGTTATGTGGGAAAGCAGCCAGTGGCTTGGAAAGAATATTGTGCGGAGTACTGGTAAAAGAAACTCCAGGAAAACATGGACAGGTGCACTGGCCGCGGCGATATAACTGAAATAATGTTGAAAACGGCGTTAAGCATGGTACAATCAATCAGTCTAAATTTTCAAAGATAGAATTCATCTTTTGGTCACACCTTATGCAGGGTTTTCCCTTGGCAACAAAAATAGGGGGTCATTGTGACCCCCAAGTCATAAATAATGGGGGTCATTCTGGACTTTGAGGGGGTCACAAAAAAAGATGTAATTAGCAGTGTTCCCACTCACATCTCTTTTTGGGAGTGCATGCACTCCCTGGAATACAAGTTTGGGAGTGCAAGAGAAATTCTAGGAGTGCACATAATATTGACAATTTTAGAACATCTATGGAGGACAGTAAGGGTCTGTTGCATTGAAAATTTGTTTTGATGAGTGTAACTCTGCAGTCAGTTGCTCTTGAAAACAACTTGAGTAATTTAAAAGAAAAAAGATGCTTGTTATAATTTCCTTACTCACGGGACCAGTTTCAGAAGGACAACTTACAGCCTGAATTTTCCATTTCACTGTCAATTTCAGACACTAATTAGCTTTAACTTATTGTTTTATAGAGATTTTTATGTAAATTTCCTGTTCAAAGTCATTGGCGACGCTAAATAGACAGTTTCAAATGCCTATGATTGGACGATATCAAACCAATTTTCGTTGTGTCATGGGTTTTCGCGTTTCTTGCAGCGATCTTTTTTTTATGCCTGTTAAGTTTTGGAGTAGTATTTCCGCATGATTTGACATAGATTTGGCAATAAGAATAGCATGTAACTTCCTTTAATTTTACTCTAGAAAAGCGGATTATTACCAAGTTTGATTAGCGGTGATAAACAGTGACTTTCACACGTGATAACTTGTCCCAACTGGCGCCACTGGTAATCGACAATGGGAGCCCTGAACCTATGCGTGCATGCATGTTTCACTTCATATTTTTGTGCGTGATTATTCAATTCAGTGCGTGAATCACGCACATATGTGCGTGACTGGGAAACCTGATTAGGTTAAACATTAAAGACTACTATGTATGAAAGAATGAGTGTTTTTGTGTTTCTTATTCATCCCAAAGCTTTATACTTATTTATGAATTATTAAATGATGTAAGATGTAAGGGCTTCTCTGTATAGAGGGATTTTCAATCTAGATGACATCTTTTTCATAGAGTATCTTGAGTATGCTTTATTAAAAGCCTGGTCTTAACAGGCAAAAATGCTCTACCTGCAGACAACCTGTCTTTTATTTACACTAATTTCAATCTTTCAAGGGCATCAATGTGACCACAGTGTTTTGGTGACGTACATTTGTGCAGCCACTAGCTGTGGTAAACTAGTTATTATACCCCCCAAAACTCTGTTTGGGGGGTATATAGGAGTCAGCTTGTCGGTCGGTCCGTCGGTCCGTCCGTCCGTCGGTCCGTCCGTCCGTCGGTCGGTCGGTCTGTAGCTTTTTGTCCGCTCTATTTCTCATAAACTACTGGACGAATTTTATTCAAACTTCACAGGTAGACTCAGTATCAAGCAGAGATGTGCATATGAAATGTTGGTTATGGTTCATTGAGTATCAAGCAGAGATGTGCATATGAAATGTTGGTTATGGTTCATTGATTTTTCACTGAGTTATGGCCCTTTCATGAAATTTCTTGTCCGCTCTTTTTCTCATCAACTATTGGACAGATTTGGTTCAAACTACACAAGTAGACTCAGTATAAAGCAGAGATGTGCATATCCTATTTTGGTTATGGTTTATTTAGGTTTCATGGAGTTATGGCCCTTTGATGATTCTGGACACCGTCGGTCGGTCTGTAGCTTTTTGTCCGCTCTATTTCTCATAAACTACTGGACGAATTTTATTCAAACTTCACAGGTAGACTCAGTATCAAGCAGAGATGTGCATATGAAATGTTGGTTATGGTTCATTGATTTTTCACTGAGTTATGGCCCTTTCATGAAATTTCTTGTCCGCTCTTTTCCTCATCAACTATTAGACAGATTTGGTTCAAACTACACAAATAGACTCAGTATCAAGCAGAGATGTGCATATCCTATTTTGGTTATGGTTTATTCAGGTTTCATGGAGTTATGGCCCTTTGATGCTTCTGGACAAATTTCTTTCAAACTTCATGGATAGACTTTGCACTCAGCAAAGATGTGCATATCATAAATTGTTCTTAGTTAATTAAATAAAATTTCCAAGAGCTAAGCCCTTTTTTGTCGTTCTCTTTATGACGGTGCCCTTGCTGAATTGATGAAAATAAATTATACTTTTGATAGAATACTTTTAACACAGCTGTCCGTCCGTCGGTCGGTCTGTAGCTTTTTGTCCGCTCTATTTCTCATAAACTATTGGACGAATCTTATTCAAACTTCACAGGTAGACTCAGTATCAAGCAGAGATGTGCATATGAAATGTTGGTTATGGTTCATTGATTTTTCACTGAGTTATGGCCCTTTCATGAAATTTCTTGTCCGCTCTTTTTCTCATCAACTATTGGACAGATTTGGTTCAAACTACACAAATAGACTCAGTATCAAGCAGAGATGTGCATATCCTATTTTGGTTATGGTTTATGTAGGTTTCATGGAGTTATGGCCCTTTGATGATTCTGGACAAATTTCTTTCAAAATTCATGGATAGACTTTGCACTCAGCAAAGATGTGCATATCATAAATTGTTCTTAGTTAATTAAATAAAATTTCCAAGAGCTAAGCCCTTTTTTGTCGTTCTCTTATGATAGATTCCTACACCTGTAGATAGTTAACAGTAGACTTACCATCACTAACCATCACTAGTAAGTTTTCATGTCACTTCACTTATGTCATGTCATGTCAATTTCATCTTTTCATCGGAAGTTTACTCAAATATAAGACAGATTAATCTTTCAGATATATTTGGAAAAGGAGAAAATGCTGATTACCAGCACTTACTACTTTCTACACAAAATTGGAAAGATTAATCTTTCCAGTTACTTGGGAAAAAAATGAAATGATGATTACAAGCATTTACTACATTCTCCACAACTATTCCAAGTCTTCAACTTGTGATGTGTTAAAATAGATACCAATACCGTACGGAAACTAACGAAAGCAACATTTTTTGCGGTTCCGCTTCGGCTTCGCTGCGGTTTCAGTGCATTCAGTATTATATGACTAAAAAGGAAAACATTGTAAACATCGTGAGCAATGGCTTCTGTATTTACAATGTTTTCTTAAGTTTATTACTTTCGGTTCAGTTCAGTTACTATTACGGTTCCGATTCGGTTCGGAGGTTGCTTTCGTTAGTTTCCGTACTGTATAAGTAAGATGTAGAGTCTGGTCAAAAACATTGCATGAAAAGACATTTGTTGTCTGCAAAACCTTTTCATTTAAACCAATCTCAATTTGTCCAGCTGGTAAAAAAAAATGTATCAAGTAAGTTTTATTCTCTCCAAGTCTTTAGTCTGTAACAAAGAGTAATTCTTTGGCAAGAAGCCATTGCAGGATATTCATCACCTTCAGTGATAGCTCTGGTATAATTGACTCTCCAGTCACTTATTTTGCATTCCTGTGACATTAATCTGCTTTGTGACAAGGAGCTGTTGGGGGGTATGATCACGTTTAGTGATAGCTCTAGTTGTGTTTTGTTTTTGTCAAAGGAATCAACCGTTTACTTGATACAAATAGCTTGTTGTCGGTCGGATTTTATAACCTCTATTTTGTGTGTGTGTTTTTTTTTTAAATAGAGAGTATCCATCCTACAACAAACTATTTTCACCAATCAAAAGTTCGATTCCTGTGTTTTGATACGCCGCCGTTTTCGACAAATGATTAAGCATTTGTCTTTAGCCAGTTTTCAGTAAACCTCGGGTCCTTGAAATGTTTTTCTCCTTACTCGAACCAGGCGATCATCATCCGATCATTCTTCAGGGTCTCTTTTCCTTGCAGACGGCAAGAATGATGCCAATTTTGACTGAGCCATATTGTTTTTGTTAGAGATCGGCTGGTTTAGTTCAGACGGGTTTAACCCTTTTCCAAACAAGCCCTGGTTTTCACGTGTCTGCAGTACAAGTCTTTTGAAAACACTGTGGGAAAAGGAGAAATTGCTCATAACAAGCAATTTCTCCTTTTCCCACAGTGTTTTCTACCCTTTTTGATAACTTTCTAGCATTTTCATCAAATTTAGAATTGTCGTCTGCAAACTCTTTCAATTTGGACCAGTCCAAAATTTGTCGTTTGGGAAAGGGTTAAAGACTGACGGTATTCTCATAAAATCGATACACAGTCTAACCGGTGTTTCGTCCCATTTTCTTCTCGTACTTAAGCTTTCTTGTATGTACTGGCGATGTAACATTGTCGGTAATTAAGACGATCGTAAGTAACCTTTATAGTTTTTGTGCGTACACAGTGATGCACTATTGAAAAAAATATGGGTCATTTTCCTTAAAAATGCATCAAAACGCACAAAATCGTGCGTCAAGGAAAACCCTGCTTATGCTCCAGATTTGGACAAGTTTAGAATTTTGTCCTATAGTAAAGAGTTTATACAAAGAAAAAACAACATTTAGCGTTCAAGGAAGAAAGGAAGAGGCTTAGATTTCTTGAGAAATGGTGACATCATCACAGTTCTATAGTTTTAGATCAAGACAAAAATTGAGATAGAAAATAAGAGACAATTAGTGCAAGAAACATGTAATTAAAAGTAATTTTCTAAGGGAATGATGGTGTCTATTAACTCTTTACCACATGACAAAAATGTTGAATTGTCCGAATTAAACCATTTACAGACAACAGAACTAACATGGCAAATATAATAGGATATGTCTGTGAAGGGTTAGAAAACATTATGGGAAGAGGAGAAAATGCTGGTTGCCAGCATTTTCTCCTTCTCCCACATTGTTTTCCAAAGCTTTCTTTCTCAGGGTCTTCAAAACTCGGGATTGTTTAGTAAAGTGTTAATTTAGATTTACGCATCGCCTGCTGATGGAAATTTTGCTTTGCAGCAGACCGACTTATGAAAGCATTGTGCCAAAGTCATTCCTCCTTTTGCCATACTGTTTTCGTATGTATTCATGAGTAGGGCTTATTTATTCATTTAGATTGTCTATTTCAGTTTTACCAGGATGTTTCAACCTTTACCACACAATCCTGAATTTTAACAACCCTAACAAAGAAGGCTTCAGAAAACTGTGAGAAAAGGACATGGTGTTTTCTATCCTTCCATAGAAGTATTCTACTTTTTTGGTTACATTTATTTTGTTGCCTATAAATGCTTTCAATTGGACAAGTCTCAAATTTTGTCGTCTGGTTAAGAGTTAACACTTATCCTGCTAAATGACTGAAATGAATCTTTCAAGTCAACAGTAAAACCCCCAGTTCTGCTATTTCCATGTCATTTTTGGGGGAAGAGAAATCTCCGTATCGGACAGTGTAGATCCAAGATCAGACTGTATGTTCTGTGCAGTCTGATCTTGATATACACTGTCCGCAAAAGGTCTTTGAGTTCTGCTTAGCAGCCTAGGGGTTAAAACTTGTCTGCTGTATGGAATTGACTCTTGACTCTTTGCCACCCAACTTTTAACAACCCTGAGGAAGAATGCATTTGAAAAAAAATCGTGGGAAAAGAAGAAAATGCTGCTAACCAGCATTTTCTTCTTTTTCCACAATGTTTTCAACCATTCCAATACAAATTTCAGTTTTTGAATCATGTTTAATTTGCCTGCAAGTGCTTTCACTTTTTGGACCAGTCCAAAATTTTGTCGTTTGCCAGAGTTAAGAATCCTGTAAAAGGGGGGGAGGGGGAGAAAATCATTGTGTAGAAAATACACAAATTTAGCTTTAGCCAGAAAATGAGCACAGGATGGGATACTGTATATCTAAAGATCAGACTGCATGTTCTGTTTAGCTTGATCATGCTGTACACTGTGAATGAAAGCATGTTAACATATTTGCCATTGGGATGCTAAGAGTTCATTATCTGGATATTTCACAATACATTACAACAATGCATAAGAATATTCAATAATAGGAAATAATCAGACTGTTTTTTTCTGGCTATGAAAAAAAAATTCCTATGCACTTTTCTGTATTGGAAGTAAACAAGTTTTGTTCAGCATCCAGCCTCCTGCTTTAACTTATCTCTAAGGAATACAGGTAAACAACAGAAACACATTTATCTTGTGTCAGATTTTTATGTGCTTTAGATTTAGTCTGACCCATAAAAATATTACAGCAAGAGGAGCAAGTTGTTTGAACTCTTTACCAGTCATTTCCATGTTTTTAAACAACCCAGCAGAAGAAGCCTTTTGAAAACATAGTGGGAAAAGGAGAAAATGCTGGTACCAGCATTTTCTCCTTTTCGCACAATGTTTTCTACCGTATCAAAGACGAAGCTTATCTCTAAATGGGCAATATTTAATTTGCCATTTGCAGTGTTTTCAAGTTGGACAGTGAGTGTAGAATTTTGTAGGCTGATAATTAGAGTTGAGGTGTAAATAAATGCATTTTCAGGGTCGTTTAGGCCCAAAAAATCTCTTGATATCAAACTGACACTGACAATGCATAGACAGAAGATAAGACTGCACAATCTCTAATCTGTCTGATCTGCATCTAGACTGTCAGGAACAGTATGTTTAGATGCGCTTGGAATTCACAGAGTATTTAGTATGGGATCTTGTGTCTAGACCTATAACTCAGAAGAAGTCTAAAAACATTATGTAAAAAGGAGAAAATGCTTGTCACCAGCATTTTCTCCTTTTTCTATAATGTTTTCTACATTTTCTATGACGAATCCATGAATCCCATCAAAATTTGAGCCATATCAAGATTGTCATCTGCAAATGCTAGTAATGAAAATTTTGTCGCTTGATTAAGATTTAATCACCCGGCATGAAATTGTAATTGTTGTTTGTCCTGGTATTGATTTAATGATTATGCATTGATTATTTTATTTCTGACAGCTGATAAGCCTGAGTAACAACCATGTTTGATGTGCAGAATATATATTGCAGTCCACAGATTTCTCGTAAAAGACGGTTAACATTTTATGAGCTAAGGTATTTAAATTATGACCAATGGGCATGCAGCCAGTGGTACCTGGGTTTTTATGCATTGTTCTTTTAACTCGAAAAAAATCTTTTAATCCCAAAATAACCATATTCAAAAGTTTAGTCAACAGCAGGGAATTTTGCAGTGGTACACATACATTAATTCTTTTGCTCCCACCTAAATAAAGTTGAGTCTTCTCGGAGTGTACTCGACCAAATTTAAAGCATTTGCAGTCGACAACTTGAGTGTAGCTCAAATAATGATTTCTGTCTTTGATAAGGGAGAAAGCATTGTGGAAAAAAGAGAAAATGCTGGTTACCTGCATTTGATCCTTTTCCCCATAATGTTTTCAAAAGTCTTCTTCTTCAGCCAAGCCCAAGTAGCTCAGTGGACAGGAAATGAGAACAGGAGGTCGCTGGTTTGATCCCCGGCTTGGCCAATTTCTTTCGGAGGATTAATGATAGTCATCGTGACAGGATTCATTCCTCTCTCACCGCTGATCATTGTTTCAACAATGGTTATGTTGGAAAGCAGCCAGTGGCTTGGAAAGAATATTGTGCGGAGTACTGTTAAAAGAAACTCCAGGAAAGCATGGATAGGTGCACTGGCCACTGTGATATAACTAAAATAATGTTGAAAACGGCATTAAACACCATACAATCAATCAATATTCTTCTTCAGGGTCGATAGATATGGAATAGTGTGGTAAAGGGTTAGGAATGCAAAAAACTCAAAAATCTTCTAGGCTTCTTATTGTCAAGAATGTCACAGCACAGCAGACAGTGTACATCCAAGGTCAAGCTGAAGTTTTGTGTTGTCTGATCTTGGCTCTACACTGGCGACAAAGCAACTACATGAATTTTGTGAAGAGCTCTTTCATGGTTAAAGTTAATGTTACAGATGCCTTCTAGAATGGGAGCCAGCCTGAACCTGCCCTCACTTATGGTTATAATATCAATTTTTTTAACCAGAATAGTTAAAGATATTGAAGAGTTTTTTTGCTTGACTTTAAGTCAGTTTTTAAATACCAAAGATGGTCATGTAACTATGTTATGGTACCTTTGTTTCTGAATTGTTTAAATACTTTTGTTATCCATTAATTTCAAAAGGGGAACCATCCTAAACTTTTACCTCTATGACCAGGTAGTATGTTTGACTCCAAAATTTTGTGTCAGCTTGTTTTGGGTCTTAATATCTCAGCATTTTGGACTACAATTTTAAGGTGTTTCTATTTTGAATTACAACGATTGGGCATGCGGCCATTGTTACCTTGGGCTGTTGATTAACACTTAAGCTGCTGAATAAATGAAACGCAAATTTCTACTCGATACTAAAAGCTCAACCATTTCGGTTTCAAAGTTGATTTCACCGGAAAGAAAGTACCGTATCGGACAGTGTAGATTCAAGATCAGACTGCACGTTCTGTGCAGTCTGATCTTGATTTACACTGTCCACAAAAGGTCAGTGAGTCGCGATTAGCATCTTAAGGGTTAATACCTTGCACTTGGATGTTGTTCATAAATTCCAACAGACTTTGATCGTACATGAGTCTTGCACATAATAACATATACATCTACTTTGTTTATTTCTAAAATTTGTGCTTGGTGGGATAGGACTAGACTTTCATGCCTTACAACACAACAACATTTCAGACTGGTCGTCCAAATTGAAAGCAGTTGCAGACGACAAATTAGATGTGGCTAAAATGATGGGATTTGTTTCTGAAAGGTTAGAAAACATTGTGTTTTCAAAAATCAAACTTCCCAGTGTTGTTAAAACTTAGATTGTTAGGTAAAGGATTAACAATAATTGTTTTTTACGTCTGATCTTGATCTTCATCATTGCAAGATGGACCTGAAGTTGCTCATAGCAAACTGTTAATTGTTAATTTCATTGGAGAATGAACAGAACAGAATAAGAAAAATAACACCACAGCATTTGTGAATATGTATTTCTTGTATACCATGGCACAAGATTTTCTCTCTGACTTCGACTACATAAATTATATATGTAACTATTTTTTGTATAGATAAACAACCATGACAGTCGTATCTTTGGTATATTTCAAAATACTGTTCCCTGATTGGCCAAATCACTGTAATGTTTGGTCTTATTATTTTCTTCCGCAAACATAATAGAATTACCGGTAGTGCACTTGACTATTAGATGTTCAAACTTTTGATTATTTAACCCCTTTAGGAAGAAACCTTTGAAAACATTGTGGGAAAAGGAGAAAATGCTGGTAACCAGCATTTTCTCCTTTTTCCACAATGTTTTCTATCCTTTCAAAAGGTGAATTTCTATGTTTTAGTTACAATAATATTGTTGTCTACAAAGCTTTCAGTTTGGGCAAGTATAAGATTTTGTTGTTTGGTAAAGGGTTACAAAAAATTGATTTGAATGCTGCATGCAAGTTGTTATGGATGTGAGTTGATGGACATGTAAGCCTTCACCTTATACCAAACTATTCCAGATGTTAAGAACTTGAGGAGGACCACTTTTGAAAACATTGTGGGAAACAGAGAAAATGCCAGCCCTCACCTACAATGTTTTCTGACCTGTAAAAGAGAAATCAGTATGAAGGCATTTGCCTGCAGATGCTTTCAATCTGGACAAGTCTAAAAATTGTTGTCAGTGGTACACAGTTTTCCTGTACTGAACATGCATTATGGCATGTAGAGCGGTCCAGACACAACTGGCCCTCTTGTTTGTGTTTGTTAGATAAATATATGAGCCATGCTCTGTGAAAAGAAGGCTTAATGCATCTTTGAAAAGCACCAACCCAGGTCAGCCTTCGCAGTCCGTGCATGCAGGCTGACCTGGGCCAAAACTTTTCGCTATTGGTCAATTTTCTATATATCCAAGGACCAGTCTATCTCTTGATTCAGTAGGTTTTTTTACAAAGCAGAATTTTTTTTTATCTATATTACTTTGATAACTTGCTTAACTCTTTACCACACGACAAAATTTTAGACTAGTCCAATTTCAAAGCATTTGCAGACACCAAATTCAATTTTGGAACAAACAGGCTTAAGCTCTCTGATAGAGCAGAAAACAATGTGGTACAAGGAGAAAATGCTGGTTACCAGCATTTTCTCCTTTTCCCACAATGTTTTCAAAAGGCTTCTTTCCCAGGGGCGTCAAAAGGCGTCATTGTGTGGTAAAGGGTTAATATTATGCATAATGGAGATGCACTAAGCCCCCTTTTCACAGAGCATGGGTCATAGATTTGTCTGAAAATTTTTCTGATCATTTTGATCAGGTTGTGGAGGGAAAAAAGAGCAATTCCAGGCATAATTTATGTTGTTGGAAATTTAACCCTAAACATCTTTACCAGCATACACATCAAAATTTAAGGCATTTGCTTACATAGACTTAACCCTTTACTATGCAATACCGACTTTCAATGACCCAGAGGAAGAAGGCTTTTGAAAACATTGTGGGAAAAGGAGGAAATGGTGGTAACCAGCTTTTTCTCTTTTTCCCACAATGTTTTCTACTCCATGAAAGACAAATTTCATGTTTCGAGTTACGTTTAATTTCTCATCTGCAAATCCTTCCAATTTGGACAAGTCTAAAATTTTGTCGTTTGGTAAAGAGTTAGAAGTGGTTCAAATTATTAGATGCTAGGTTAGAAAACGTTTTTCCTACAATGGTTTCAAAAGCTGCCCACCCACCCTTTAGGGTTGTGATTTAAGCATGGATTGTTTAGTAAACCCAGAAATTTAGTTGCATTTACAGTGTAAATCAAGATAAGAATACACAAAACATGCAGTCTGATCTTGATCTACACTTTCAGCAATGTAGAGATCTTCTAGTAAAAAGCAGCCTTAACCCTTTACCGCACAATGCAGCCTTATAATGCCCCTGGGAATTAATCCCTTTAAAAACATTGTTGAAAAAGGAGAAAATGCTGGTAACCAGCATTTTCTCCTTTTCCTACAATGTTTTTACCATGTCAAGTAAAAATTGCACCATTTGAGCCATATTGAAATTGTTGTCTGCAAGTGCTTTCAATTTGGACAAGGCTAAAATTTTGTCGTCTGGTAAAGGGTTAAAATTGGCATATTGCTACTCTTCCTGCCACCAAAAACTTCCATTCGAGGCATGCTCTGGCAAAAGGGGGCTTAATGCATCTCCGTGATCCATGGTACCAATGAAGCCATCACATAATCATAGATCCATAATAGTCACTTTTTTTAACAACAGACTTAATCATAAGGTAGATTGGTCCTTGGACATACAGAAAAATTGACCAATAGCGAAAAGTTTTGGCCCAGACTGCACAGGCTGACACGTGTTGATACTTTTTGCAGATGGATTAACCCTTTCCCAAACGACAAATTTTGGACTGGTCCAAATTGAAAGAGTTTGCAGACGACAATTTTAAATTTGATGAAAATGGCAGAAAGGTCTCAAAAAGGGTAGAAAACACTGTGGGAAAAGGAGAAATTGCTCGTTACGAGCAGTTTCTCCTTTTCCCACAGTGTTTTCAAAAGACTTGTACTGCAGACACGTGAAAACCAGGGCTTGTCTGGGAAAGGGTTAAGCACCTGTTTATTTGGCGCTCTGAGGGTTAATCCAAATTGTTAGTCCATAAAACAAACGTCTTTCACGAATTCAGTTGGCTTGGACTGATTAGACTACACGAAAATTTGCCTCTGATTTTTTATCTGCGCAGTAAGCTGAAACATTCTGGATAAGAGCTACCCAATAGGCCCATTTATTTGGGTCTTTTTCCTGGGGAATGGACAATTGCCCACTAGGACAATAGCTCACTGCTACATTTTGCAGGGAGGACAATAGCCCACTGCTTATAAAAAATGTTTAAAAATCATTTTTTGATCATGATGTTTTCAAATGTCATCTGAATCTTTAGCCCTTTACAACACATTGCCGACTTAAAACGATCTTGTGAAAAAAGACTTGAAAATATGAAAACATTGTAAAGAAAGAAGGAAATGCTGGACTTTTGAAAACATTGTAAGAAAAGGAGAAAATTCTAGGGAAAAAGTAGTCTACACTTTTGACTGATGAATGCTTGTAGTTTAACTCATTGCATACATTTGTTAATTAAATGCATAATTATTCATAAAAATGTTATTGTCCTGGTCGGCTATTGTCCCAGTGGGCTATTATCCAGTGGGCTATTGTCCTACACCCCTTTTTCCTAGACTGAAAATGTACTCTAGGTTTATTCTGTGTGTAAAGGGTTTACATAGAGCAATTTTGTTTTGTCTTGTGGGGTGTTGTGAGAAAATCAATTTAGAATTCCAGTAAAACGCCTAACCCATAAAGTTTCTATCAAGAAAATGATTTTACAACTGGTTTAGATCAAGTGCAAACATGCAGTCTGTTGTTGGATATACACAGTCTGCCTTGCAGAGACATTCTGGCCGGTAGTGTCATAAAACGGAAATTATTTGTGTGTACTTTCCTGACTTAAAATTTTGATTTTGTTTATGGCTTGGTATCCTGACCCTAACAGTCCTGAGTTTCAAGAACCCCAGAGGAAGAAGCCTCACAGATTTTTTTCATATGATCAATATTTAATTTGTCATCTGTAGAATGCTTTCAGTTTGAACCAGTCTGTCGATTGGTGGAGAGTTAACTCTTTACCAAACAACACAGTTTTAGACTCTACCAAATTGAAAGCATTTGCAGATGAGAAAATAAATATGACTCAAAAATTGATATTTGATCTGGGAAGGAAAGAAAACATTGTGGGAAAAAGAGAAAATGCTGGTTACCAGCATTTTCTTCTTTTCCCATAATGTTTTCAAAAGTCTTCTTATTCGGGGTCGTTAAAACCCGGGATTGTGTGGTAAAGAGTTGAGGGTTGATTGGCATTGGATCTTGTTATTATGCCATTGGATGTATCTTTCTGATAATGTAGATCAAGATCAGACAGAGTGAATTTGTAATCTGTTCAACCCTTTCCCAAACAAGCCCTGGTTTTCATGTGTCTGCAGTACAAGTCTTTTGAAAACACTGTTGGAAAAGGAGAAATTGCTCGTAACGAGCAATTTCTCCTTTTCCCACAGTATTTTCTACCCTTTTTGAGACCTTTCTGCCGTTTTCATCAAATTTAAAATTGTCGTCTGCAAACTCTTTCAATTTGGACCAGTCCAAAATTTGTCGTTTGGGAAAGGGTTAAAGATGTACAGTTTATCCCACTTTCGTGATATAAATGACAATAGCTATCTTGAACTTGCAAAATATTACGTAGTTTTGGTTCTGTGTATTATGAGACAAGGTTGGACGTGCCTTCGGTGCATGTTCGGTTATCTCTGTGTGCTATTATTATTCTAGCTGATAATCGTTACAAAAGTAAAATTTATGAAGGGCAAGTTGAATTTTGTTTACTAATACACCCTATTATTATCCTTCTCATAAACAGACAAAGGATTGCCAATCTCTGCTGTTTTGTTGCGTTCCATGGAGTTAGGTGTAATTGTTGTTTATCCAGCCATAATTATACTATTCTATCTGTAAAACTCGCTTCCTCTTTGGATAGATGTTTATCCTTTTCTACACAATAAAATTTTTTAGACTTTTCTAAATTGAAAGCATTTTGCTGATGACCAATTTATCTTAGCTCTACCAAATGACACAATTTTAGACTGGTCTAAATTGAAAGCATATGCAGATGACAATAAAGAGACCTACCAACGAAGAATAAATGTGACTAAAAAATTGAAGCTTGTTTTGGGAAGGGTAGAAAACATTGTGGGAAAAGGCAAAAAAGCTGGTTACCAGCATTTTCTCCTTTTCCCACACTGTTTTCAAAGGCGCTTTGCTCAGGGTTGTTAATAGCCGGGATTGTGTGGTAAAGGGTTAAAAGATGAGATGTGTGGATACCAGTTTTTTCTCCTTTTCCCGCAATATTTTCAAAATCTGTCTTGCTCATTGTCGTTAAAAATCGGAATTGTGTGGTAAAGAGTTAATTTATAGTTCTTTTTAACTGTGGATCACAAGCTTGGAACAGAGAAATGTTTGTAATTCTTTAACCCGTGCACGTTTCAGAATTAACGCTTTGCCAAGGAATTTTAACATCCGTGGAGGAAGATTAGCGGCATTTTGGGAAAAAGCGAAAAAGTTTGCAATTTAAACTTTTCACAATTTCACACTTTGTTTTTCTCTTTCAAAGACAAGTCTATTCATTCAAGACACATCTAATTTGTTGCCTGCAAATACTTTAACTCTCTACCAGACGACAAAATTCTCGACTGGACCAAATTGAAAGAATTTGCAGACGGCAAATTAAATGTAGGTCAAATGATGATTTCTGTCATTGATAGGATAGAAAACATTGAGGGAAAAGGAGAAAATGCTGGTAACCAGCATTTTCTCCTTTTCCCACAATTTTTTCAAAGAGCTTCTCTTTTAGGGTCATTTAAACTCGGGATTGTGTGGTTAAAGAGTTGTCTAGAATTTGTCCTTTGGTAAAGAGGTGGAAATTTTACTGGTGGAATGTAAGTGAAATTGTGCGCCAGATGTGTTGTGTTTATGTTTCAGAGGACATTCCAGTGAATTTACCCTTTATCACATAATCCCAACTTACAACGGCCCTAAAGAAGAGCACTTTTGAAAACATCAGTGAAAAAGGAGAAAATTCTGGTAACCAGTGTGCATCAGAATTTTAAATTTGTTTTTGGGAGGCAAGAAAATGTGGGAAAAGGAAAGAAAATCATGGTTACCGGCACTTTGTCCTTTTCCCATAATGCTGGTACCCAGCATTTTCTCCCTTTTCCATAGTGTGTAACAACAAAATTCTGGACCTGACCATGTTGTAAGCATTAATTTTACAGATGATAAATTAAAGGTTGACAAAATGACAATTTCTCTCTTCCATAGGGTAGAAAACATTATGGGAAAAGGAGAAAATGCTGGTTACCAGCATTTTCTCCTTTTCCCTCAAAGTTTTGAAAAGCCTTCTTTCTTTGGGTCATTAAAATTGGGGATTATGTGGTAAAGGGTTAAAGAATCTATGGTATCACAGACCAATTCCATCATTCCCGCCGTCTGCAAATGCTTTTGATTTGGACATGTTTAAAATATTGTTGCTTGGTAAAGAGTTAAAGCTTCCATGCTGTCCAAATCTTCTCCCATATTTACTGCTCATAACTGTTACGCGGATTAATAAAACTATCTGTTTGTTCTTGTGTATTTTCAGGACAGTACAGTTAGAAGAGGATGACCTCCCCTACAGGAAGGATAGCAATACGTCAGTTAGGTCCGAGGGTACAGGCACTGAATATTACAATAAGGTAAATGTTTGCCTGCGTCTACTTTATCTGTTAGTATACATATTTTTAGCTGGGCTGTTTTCGAAGAACATGTCAAGGTGTTGTCATAGCCCATTCATTGTTGTTGTCTGCATCATTGTCCTCTGCATGGTCGTACAAAAGCTTAGACATTTTATATGTCTGTCATTGATGAAGAAGATATTTTCTTTAAACTCAGACTACTTGTTCACTATCAAAAGGGGAACACACAACAGAGGCAGGTAACCATCAAAATATTTTTGACACAGTTATGCCCCTTTTTTAGCTCACCTGAGCACAACGTGCTCAAGGGTAGCTATTAGGATCACCTGGTGTCCGTCGTCCGTCGTGCATCTGTGCGTCGTGCGCCATTCGTCGTGCGTCGTCAACAATTCTTTAAACATCATCTCCTCCTAAACCACAGGGCCAATTTGGACCAAACTTGGCAGGAATGTTCCTTGGGAGGTCCTCTTTAAAAAGTGTTCACAAAATTTGATTCCATGAAAAACTCTGGTTGCCATGGCAACGAAATGGAATTTTCTAAGAAATTCTTTAAAATTCTTCTCCTCTGAAACTGCTGGTCAGATTTTAAAATAATTTCACAGGAATGTTCCTTGGGTGACGTTTTTCAAAAACTGTTCGCGAAATTTTGATATGTCGAAAAACATGGCTCTGGTGAATGGGGGCCACCTGCACTATATGGATATGAAGAAATTCTTAAAAATTCTTCTTCTCTGAAACCGCTGGTCAGATTTTAAAATAATTTCACTGAGATATTTCTTGGGTGACCCTTTTCAAAAATTGTTTGCGAAAATTTGATCTGTCTAGAAACGGCTCTGGTGAATGGGGGCTACTTGCACTATACGGAAATGAAGAAATTCTTGAAAATTCTTCTTCTCTGAAATCGCTGGTTAGATTTTGAAATAATTTCACAGAGATGTTCCTTGGGTGACCCTCTTCAAAATTTGTTCGCGAAATTTTGATCCATCTAGAAACATGGCTCTGGTGACTGGGGGCTACTTGCACTGTACGGCCATGGAGAAATTCTTAAAAATTCTTCTTCTCTGGAACCGCTGGTCAGATTTTGAAATAATTTCACAGGAATGTTTGTTGGGTGACCCTTTTCAAACACTGTTCACGAAATTTTGATCCGTCAAGAAACATGGCTCTGGTGACTGGGGGCTACTTGCACTATAAGGATATGAAGACATTCTTAAAAATTCTTCTTCTCTGAAACGGCTGGTCAGATTTTGAAATAATTTCACAGAGATGTTCCTTGGGTGACTCTTTTCAAAAGTTGTTCACGAAATTTTGATCTGTCAAGAAACATGGCTCTGGTGACTGGGGGCTACTTGCACTATACGGATATGAAGAAATTCTTAAAAATTCTTCTTCTCTGAAACCGCTGGTCAGATTTTAAAATAATTTCACAGAAATGTTCCTGGGGTGACCCTTTTCAAAAATTGTTCGCGAAAGTTTGATCCGTCAAGAAACATGGTTCTGGTGAATGGGGGCTACTTGCACTATACAGAAATGAAGACATTCTTAAAAATTCTTCTTCTCTGAAACAGCTGGTCAGATTTTGAAATAATTTCACAGAGATGTTCCTTTGGTGACCCTTTTCAAAAATTGTTCGCGAAATTTTGATCTGTCAAGAAACATAGCTCTGGTGACGGGTTAAATTAAAGCAATACCTTGTGGGCATTCTAGAGGCCACATATTTTGCTCAATTGACTTGAAAATTTATCAGAATATTTGCCTAAATTAAATCTTGGATGAGATTGAAATTGGGTCATCTGGGGTCATAAAGTAGGTCACTAGGTCAAATTAAAGAAATACCTTGTGGGCACTCTAGAGGCCACATTTTTTGTCTTGATGATATCTCAGAGGAGTTCAAAATTGGGTCACATAGGGTCATAAACAATGTCACTGGGTCACATTGAAGAAATACCTTGTGGGCACTCTAGAGGCCACAATTCTAGCTAAATTGACCTGAAAATTGATCTGCATATTTGACTTGATGATATCTCGGATCAATTAGAAATTGGGTCTCATAGGGTCATAAACTAGGTCACTGGGTCAAATTAAAGAAATGTATTGTGGGCACTGTAGAGACCACAGTTTGTGCTCAACTGACCTGAAAATTTGTCAGCATGTTTGACTTGGTGATATCTTAAATGGATTTGAAATTGGGTCACATAGGGTCATAATCTAGGTCACCAGGTAAAATTACAGAAATACCTTTGTGGGCACTCTAGAGGTGACAGTTTTTGCCCAATTCACCTGAACCTTGGTCAACAAGTTTGTTTTGATGTCTCGGATGAGTTTGAAATATGGTCACATAGGGTCATAAACTAGGTCACTAGGTCAAATTGAAGAAGACATTTTGGACACTCCGGAGGCCACATTTTCAGCTCAGTTGACCTGACAATTGGTCAGAATGTTTGTCTTAATAATATCTCAGATGAGTTTTAAATTGGGTCATTATGACCCTGGAGTGGAATTTCGCCAAATGACTCAGGTGAGCGATCCAGGGCCATCATGGCCCTCTTGTTTAACTTTGAATTTTACTGAAAATATATTTCTGAAGGTAACTGCAGCTGAGGGTTGGCACCCGCATGTGATGCTCTTATTTAGAAGAAGATCAGATTGCACAGAAGTTGCAGTTTGGTCCATGGTATATATTGCCAGATATTTACAGGGAATTCAGAAGGATGTCAATTAGGTCCAAGGTTACCGGCACAGAATATTACAACAAGGTCAATGTTTGTCTGCTTGTACATTGTCTCAGACTTCATGTGCTGTTGGTAGGCTGTGTAGATCAAGATCAAACTGCACAGAAGAAGTTGCCTGACATTTGCAGAAGATTGAACAATATTTGAGTTAGCAGGGCTTTTGTCGGCTACATAATTATGGATCTATAAAAATCCATTTCGTATAACAATCGACTGAATCATGAGGTACACTGGTCCTTTGACTTGCAGAAAATTGAACAACAGCAAAAAAAAATTGACCAAGGTCAGTCTGTGCATACTGTGCAGGCTGACATGGGTCAATACTTTTTGCAGATGCATTACACCCCCTTTTAACAGTGCATGGCTCAAAGTGTTTTGACCCTTTATCAACCAACAAATAGACTTGACTAAATTGAAAGTATTTGCAGGCAGCAAAATAGACTGTGGCTCTAAAGATGATTTCTACCTTTGAAATGGTAAAAAACAGTGTCAGAAAGGAGAAAATGCTAATAAGCAGCATTTTTTCCTTTTCCCAAAATGCTTTCTGGTTTTTCAAGGGCAAATCCTATCATTTGATCCATTTATTTTGTTTCCTCTAAATGCCCCCATTTTGGACCAGTTTAAGTCTTTAACACATGACAAAATCTTAGACTTGTAGTCCAGATTGAAAGTATTTTCAGATAGCAGTTTAAATGTGGCTCAAATGATGGAATTTATCTTTGAATGGCTAAAAGATATTGTGGGAAAAAGAGAAAATGCTGGTTACCAGCATTTTCTCCTTTTCCCACAATGCTTTCAAAAGGCTTCTTCCACAGGGTTGTTGAAACTCCGGATTGTGTGTAAAGTGTTAACCCTTTACCACACAATCCAGAGTTTTAATGGCCCTGACGGAAAAAGCTTTTGAAAACACTTTGGAAAGAAGAGAAAGTGCTAGTAACCAGCATTTTCTCCTTTGCCCAAAATGTCTTCTACCCTTTCGAAGATATTTTTACTGTTTAAACCATATTTAAATTGTCATCTGCAAATGCTTTTGATTTTGACAAGTCCAAATGATGATGTCTGGTAAAGAGTTATACAATTCTCATCTGTTGAAAGGTTAATGACAGTTCTACTTTGACTTATATATGAGCCATGCTCTGGGTAAAGGGGGCTTAATCCATCTCTGTGATCCATAGTACCAATCAGGGCATCACATAATTATGGATCCATATGGTCACTATTTTTAAACAACAGACATAATCATGAGGTAGAATGGTCCTTGGACATACAGAAAATTGACCAATGGGGAAATATTTTGGTCCAGGTCAGCCTGCACGGACTGTGCAGGCTGACCTGGTTCAATACTTTTTGCAGATGCATTAACTCTTTACCATACAATCCCGAGTTTTAACGACCCTGTGAAAGAGGCCTTTTGTAAACTTCGTGAGAAAAGGAGAAAATGCTGGTAACCAGCATTTTCTCCTTTTCCCACAATGTTTTCTTCCCTTCCCAAAACAAATTTCAATTTTTCAATCACATCTATTTTTTTTTGTCTGCAAAATGCTCTCAAATTGGACCAGTCTAAAATTTTGTTGTTTGGTAAAGAGTTAAGTCCCCTTTTCACAGAGCATGGCTCATTTAGATTTAATACCTGGCAGTGAGTCATTGCAAAATTCTCATTATCATCTGTATTTCAGCATGGATTACCTGACAGTCATAGCAACGAAGGATCAGTTCGTCCACAAAGACCTATCAGCACAGTCAGCAACAGTAGCATGAGAGTTAGGCGACTCTCTAGGTATGCTATCTTTTACCTATTTGTTATACGCCCACCTACAAAGGAGAGGGGGATATACTGGTTTCACCATGTCTGTCTGTCTGTCCATCCATCCATCCATCCATCCATCCATCCAACTGTCTGTCAATCTGTCCATCTTTTCGTTTCCATGCTAGCTCAAAAGTTGTTTGACCTAGGACCCTGAATCTTTATACAAGTGTTGCTCATGACCCAAAGAGTGCCTTATTGATTTTGGGTCGCATGGCTCAAAGGTCAAGGTCACTGTTGAACTTTGTTTGAAAAATGTTTCCATGCTTTTACTCTTTTAATCCGTTTGACATAGGACCCTGAAACGTTATACAAGTGTTGCTCATGACCTGAAGAGGTGCGCTATTGATTTTGGGTGTCATGGGCCAAAGGTCATGGTCATGGGTGAGCTTTGTTTAGAAAATCATTTCCTTTCTCAGATTGTACTGATTCATTGACAAGGTGCTAGTGGGAGGTATTTGTCTGCTTTGCAACAGTTCTAGTTCAGAAGAAGCAGAATCTTTTTTAGCTTGTTATGAGATCAATCGCCAACCCCCCGTAGCTCAGTCAGTAGTGTACAGGACTTGAGAACAGGAGTTTGCTGGTTTGATCCCCGGCTTGGCCAATTTCTTTCCAAGGATTGATGATAGACAGGGTGAAGTGTTAAGTTTTTACCAAACGACAAAAATTTAGACTTGTCTAAATTGAAAGCATTTGCAGACGAAAAAATAAATCTGACTCAAAAATTGAAAATTGTTTTGCAAAGAGTAGAAAACATTGTGGGAAAAGGAGAAAATGCTGGTTACCATTTCCCACAATGTTTTCAAAAAGCCTCTCTCTAAGAGTCGTTAAAACTCGGGATTTACTCGTAAAGTGTTAATAGGTAATTTGGTTGCAGTCCAAAATTCTTCATAAAGTTTGTGTTTTTGTTGGCTTTTCTATAAGTGATTTACTGTGGGTTAGAGTATTAACCCTTTACCAAACAATCACAGGTATTGACAAACTTGAAGCTAAAGGCTTTTGAAAAAAATTGTTGGGGAAAAAAAAGAAAATGCTAGTAAACAGCATTTTCTCTTTTTTCCCACAATGTTTTTTTCCCCTTTACAGATGAATCTTTTGAGCCACATTTGAGGTGTTGTCTGCTAACACTTTCAGTTTGGAATTTTGTCATTTGGCAAAGTGTTAACTCTTTACCAAACGACAAATTTTTAGAGTAGTCCAAATTGAAAGTATTTTGCAGATGACAAAAAAAATGTAACTAAAAAATTGAAATTTGGTTTGGGAAGGCTAGAAAAAATTGTGGGAAAAGGAGAAAATGCTGGTTACCAGCGTTTTCTCCTTTTTCCACCATGTTTTCAAAAGGCTTCTTTCTCAGAGTTGTTAAAAGTCAGGATTGTGTGCTAAAATTTGTACTTGATAGGTTAGAAAACATTGTGGGAAAAGGAGAAAATACTGGTTACCAGCATTTTCTCCCTTTCCCACAATGTTTTCAAAAGTCCCTGTTTCTCAGGGCCTTAGGAAATCAGGATTGTGCGGTCAAAGGTAGAAGCATTTAACTACAGGAACCCACCTGTTACATGTTTTGTTGTAATTCCTTGTTTTTGTGTTAGGCCAGAAATACTTCCTCTTTGAATTGATTTTGAGAGTTGGATTTCGTTTTGCATTGTAGTATCAGACTTTCCTCAGAATAATTGTTCTCAATCAACCCTTTACGAAATGCCAAAAGTTTAGACTCCTCTGTATTGAAGGACAATAAATCTTTCAAATGATGGTATTTGTCCTTGAATAGGAAGAAAAAGTTGTTGGGAAAGGAGACAGTGCTGGTTATCAGTGTTCTCTTTTTGCTACAGTGTTTTCAGAAGCCTTCTCTAACAGGGTTGCTAAGACTCAGGATTGTGTGGTCAAGGGTTAACCCTTGACCACACAATCCTGAGTTCAAACAACCTTGAGAAAGAAGTCTTTCGAAAACAGTGTAAGAAAAAAGAGAAAATACTAGCATTTTCTTCTTTTTTCCAAAATGTTTTCTGCCTTATCAAAGACAGAAATCATTGTTTGAGCTACATTTATCTGCTTTCCCTTTGGCCTAGGCCACATTATGGTCGTGTGGTTAACCCTTTCCCAAACGACAAATTTTGGACTGGTCCAAATTGAAAGAGTTTGCAGACGACAATTTTAAATTTGATGAAAATGGCAGAAAGTTCTCAAAAAGGGTAGAAAACACTGTGGGAAAAGGAGAAATTGCTCGTTACGAGCAATTGCTCCTTTTCCCACAGTGTTTTCAAAGGACTTGTACTGCAGACACGTGAAAACCGGGGCTTGTTTGGGAAAGGGTTAATTAAGAGCTAGAACAGTCTCCCTTTGTGTGCACTGTTTTGGCTGCCCAAAATATAATCCTGCTATAACCCTTTACGGCATAAGAAAAAATTCCAAATTGAAAGCATTTGCAGACAACAATATAAGTATGGCTCAAATGATGGAACTTGTCTTTGATAGGGTAGAAGACATTGTAGGAGAAGGAGAAAATGTTAGACCTGCCCAATTTGAAAGCATTTTCAGATGACAAATTGAATGTGATTGGAAAGTTAAAATCTCTCTTTGATGTATTTATTTCAGCCTGACAGATGATAATACTAGATTTCCAAAGTTACAAGACTGTGCACATTTCCATTATGATGTTGTGGATATCAATAGTTTACAGGTATGCTTGCACTCAACCAGACAACAGAGATAAATGAGCCATGCTCTAGCAAAAGGGGGTTTACCACATGATCCTGAGTTTTGACAACCCCCGAGGAAAATTCCCTTTGAACCAGCATATTCTCCTCTTCCCACAATGTTTTCTGCTATTTCTAAGACAGAAATCATCTCTTGAGCTACAGAGAATTTTTTGTCTGCAAATTCTTTCAGTTTGGACAAGTCCAAAGTTTTGTTGTTTGGTAAAGAATTAATGGATCTCTGTGATACATTATACCAAGCGAATCATCACATCATTTTGGATCATAAAATACATCTTGTCTAACAGTGGACTGGACCTGAAGATAGAATGGTCCTTTGACATGCAAAAAATTTAAAGTTCGCAAAAAAATAGACCCAGATCAGCCTGCAAGAATGCATTAAGCCCCATTTTCACCTAGCATGGCTGAAATAATGTTACAGACTTTCAAAGGTCTTGCAGACGACAAATCAAATGTGGCGTGTACATGGTTTGAAAGTGTAATAAACAATATGGGAAAAGAAGAAAATGCTGGTACCCAGCCTTTTCTCCTTTGCGCATCATGTTTTCAAAAGCTTCTTTCCTCTTGGTTGTCAAAACATGGGATTGTCTGATAAAGGGGATTTGTATATGATTTTCTACATGTTTTGATAATTTGGTATTCCTGTTATCAGTGTTGCTGATTTCCTCTTACAAATTAAACCTTATAGATACAACATTTCATACTGTAGGTCTTTACCACAATACAGAAATGCAGACTTGACAAAGTGAAAGCTTTTACAGATGATAGTTTAAAAATGGTTCATGTGATGAAATTTTCTATGAAAGGGTAGAAAACATTGTTGGAAAAGGAGGAAATGCTGTTTACAAGCATTTTCTCCTTTTCCCACAATGTTTTCAAAGTGCCTTTTCATCAGGGTCTCTTATGATTGTGTGCTAAAGGGTTAACAGCTTCTTGGAGAAAAGATTTAAAAGTATTGCAGAAAAAGGTAAAAAAAGTTATAAAAACAATTCTGCTTTACCCAGAAGTTTTCTTCCCTTTCAAAGATAGTTCTCATTAAGTATTTCTACTTCTTCAGTTCTTCACTTTTTTTGAGGGACACTCAAAAATAGGCTTGCTAAACTCTTTACTGAACGACAAAATTTTAGACTAGTCCATAGTGAAAGCAATTGCAGACGACAAAATAACTGATACTCAAAAATTGATCTTTGTTTTTGGTAGGGTAGTATACATTGTGGGAAAGGGAGAAAATGCTTGTTACCAGCATTTTCTCCTTTTCCCACAGTGGTTTCAAAGGCTTTCTTTCTCAGAGTCATTAACAGTTGGGATTGTGTGGTGAAGGGTTAATTCTTTATCAAACAGCAATGAAAACTTGCCCAGATTGGAAAGATGTGCAGGCAACAATTTAAGTGTAGCTCAAAAAATTGAATTTATTTTTGATAGGGTAGAAAACATTGTGGAAAAAGGTGAAAATGCTGGTTACCAACATTTTCTCCTTTTCCCACAATCTTTTCAAAAGCCTTGTTTCTTCAGGATAGGGATTGTGTGGTAAGGTGTTAAGACAGGTGCTTGCTTAACCCTTTCCCAAACGACAAATTTTGGACTGGTCTAAATTGAAAGAGTTTGCAGACGACAATTTTAAATTTGGTGAAAATGGCAGAAAGGTCTCAAAAAGGGTAGAAAACACTGTGTGAAAAGGAGAAATTGCTCATTACGAGCAATTTCTCCTTTTCCCACAGTGTTTTCAAAAGACTTGTACTGCAGACACGTGAAAACCAGGGCTTGTTTGGGAAAGGGTTAATACAGGTACATTTCAAAATATTTGTTTTTGCTGGGGAACAAAATGTATTCTTGCTTACCTCTGTTCAAAACTTAAGACTTGGCCAAATAAATTAATTCTCAGACAACAATAGCTTTTAAAGCTTTACCACAAAATAAAATTTCAGACTCATCGAAATGAAAGCATAGGCAGACGACATACAAATCATTTCAAATGAAAGGCTTTAATGATCTCAGACAGGATAGAAAACATTACCAGCATTTTCTCCTTTTCCCACAATGTTTTCAAAAGTCTCTTTCTTCAGGGTTGTTAAAACTTGGGATTTTTTGGCATAGACTTGAGAGCATTCTCTTTAGGGGTCATTGAAATTCAGGATTGTGTTATGGAAGGTCATTAGATATTGCTTGCTTAATAGAGGTGGTCACTAAGGTTTTACTCTATTCTATTCCAGGTCAGTTTGCTAGAAGATGAAAATGACGCTTATCATCACAATGGAGATGCCGAGAAAAAGAACTACTTTTTCATCAAAATAACCTCCAACAGTAAAACCTGGGTTGTCCGCCGTAGCTTCCAGAATTTTCGCATGCTTGATCAGAAACTGCACCGCTGTATATTTGACAGAAAATATAGTCACCTGCCAGAAATAGCAGCCATTGACGTTGAATCAAGTACTCATGAGGTAAGTGTTCTTTTGTCTTTCTTTCAATTCTCAAATGCCACTTGAAAATAAGCATTGAAATACATAGTTTTGAACTACAGAAAATTTTAGGCAGACAATATCTGTGTCATATATCATTCTGAAAACATGGCGATGTTTTCCAACAACAAAATTTTAGATATGTCCAAGTTAAAGAATTTGCAGACAGCAATTTAAATGCCACTGCGATGATTGAATTAGTTTTAAAAAATGGAGAAAAACATTGTGGGAAAAGGAGAAAATGCTGGTTTCCAGCTTTTTCTCCTTTCCCCAAAATGCTTCTACCCCCACCAAAATTAAATCCCTTCTTTTGAGCCAATTTGTCATCTGCAAATGCTTTCAATTTGGATAAATAAAAAATTGTCGTTTGGTATAGAGATATAGGTGCGTAAAACCAGGCTTTAACAAAACATTTTGTTTTCCTAAAAAAAAAATTTGAAACAAAATATTTTTTTAAAAAAATCCCATTTTTATACTCCAGAAGTGTTGACAGATGTACTTGTACTAATGTAATTGTTGAATACGTTGATCATTCTTACCCTCATTCATTGAGTTCCTTTCCAGAGTCTAATATACTGATGTAAGGTTGGATGATACAAATGAGAGTTGCTATGCATCCCACTGATGCAATTAACCCTTTACCACACAATCCCTGAGAAAGAGGCCTTTTGAAAACATTGTGGGAAAAGGAGAAAATGCTGGTAACCAGCATTTTCTCCTTTTCACACAATGTTTTCTATTCTTTTACAGATAAATCTCACCATATTAGCCATATCTAATTTGTCGTCTGCAAATGCTTTCAATTTGGACAAGTGTAAAATTTTGTTGTGTGGTAAAGAGTTGTACCAAGCAAGTCATTACATAATTATGGATTTCAACTGATTTATGAGCTGACCTAATCACGAGGTAGAGTGGTCATTTGATATGCAGAAAATTTGAAAGATCGCGGAAAGAATCGGGCAATGTCAGCTGGCACAGACTGCATACGCTGACATGAGTCGATACTTTATGCAGATGCATTAACTCTTTACCACACAGTCCCGACTTTTAACGACCCTGAGAAGGAAAGCTTTTGAAACATTGTGGGAAAAGGAGAAAATGCCGGTAACCAGCATTTTCTCCTTTTCCCACAATGTTTTCTGCCCATTCCAAAACAAATTTCAATTCTTGAGTTGCATTTAATTTTTTTGTCTGCAAATGCTTTCAATTTGGACTGGTCTATAATTTTGTTGTCTGGTGAAGAGTTACGGAGTTAAACCCATTTTTCACAGAGCATAGCTAAAATGTATTTATTTTTCTCTTCTGTGTTACCCAAGGTTCTCATGAATATTGTTTCACTCTTGATTAAACTTTCCTGATTTTTAATGACCCTGAGGACGATGTCTTCAAAAGATTGTGGGATAGGGAGAAAATGCTGGTAACCAGTATTTTCTCCGGTCCCCACAGTATTTTGATACCTTTACATGGAAAGAAATCATCTTTTGAGCTACACTGAATTTGTCACCTGTAAATACTTTCCATTTGTTTAACATTTTGTTTTTTGGGCAGTAATTGAGAAAATGAAATTAAATCTAACTTTACATTTATATTTGCAGGAGCTTTGTATAGTTCTAGGACAGTTTTTAACAAGATTTTCAACTCTGGCAGGGAGCATGTTAAACTGTGGATCTGTCCTTAATTGGCTAGAGGTAATCTTTCTTTTGTCACACTGTTTTGATCGTTAAACCCTTGTAGTGCTGAATAAGTTGATAATACATGCTCAGCACTCAAAATGCAGATATTTCAATTTTTGGGAGTATAATCTGGCAAAAAAAAGACTTTAGATCCAAGATCAGACCTGCTGAGTTATGGAGATTAACAGTTGACAGACAGTAAGCATTCATTTTTAGCTGTGTGGAAAATTAAAATATTCTTGTTACAAGCAAATGCTAAAAGGCAACAATTGCTTGATTGCAGCTACCCTCTTTCCCAGATGATTTAACTCTTTACCAAACAACTTGGTTACAATAGATTAGGCTGTTCAGTCCAATATGAGCCATGCTCTGGCAAAAAAGGGCTTAATGCATCTTCATGGTACATTCTATCAAGCAAGTCATCACATATGGACCCATGAAATCCATTTTGTTTAACAACTGATGGAATCCCGAGTTATAATGGTTCTTGGATATGCAGAAAATTGACCAATAGCAAAAAAATCCCTGAATTTCAACCCAGGTCAGCCTGCGTGGACTGTGCAGGCTGACCTAGGTTGTTACTCTTTGCAGATGCATTAAACTCCCTTTTCAAAGGTTGCACAGGCTGACCTGGGTTGAAACTCTTTGCAGATGCATTAAGCTCCCTTTTCACAGATTGACCAGAACACTGAATGCAGTTGATGGTGACTCATTAGAAATGACTAAAATGGTATAATTTGTTTTTGAAAGATTGCAAACCATTGAGGAAAAAAAGACAATGGCATGTACAATGCCATCATCTTTTATTACATTGCTTAAAAGTGCCTTTTCTTCTTAGGGTTTTTTAACCCTTTCCCAAACAACAAATTTTGGACTGGTCCAAATTGAATGAGTTTGCAGACGACAATTTTAAATTTGATGAAAATGGCAGAAAGGTCTCAAAAAGGGTAGAAAACACTTTGGGAAAAGGAGAAATTCCTCGTTATGAGCAATTTCTTCTTTTCCCACAGTGTTTTCAAAAGACTTCTACTGCAGACATGTGAAAACCAGGGTTTGTTTGGGAAAGGGTTAAGGTACAAGATCCCTTCATAAAGTACAGGATTTTCTGTGTTTCTAGATTGACAATAGAGGAAATAGACTGGTGGCTGTGGATGACTCTGGTATCAACACACCAGCTATAGCAGCGGCACATGCTGTGAAGCGTTATACGGCCCAGGCAGCTGATGAGATTTCATTAGAGGTACGGGATTTTGTTGTATAAATTGGCGAACTTTTTCTCATACAAAATGTAATGCTACTACACCATGGTACCGTTTGAAAACATTATAGGAAAAGGGGCAATTTGTGTCTGTAACCCTGAGAGTTGTAGAACTGTTGGAAGGACTTGTTAACCCTTTCCCAAACAAGCCCTGGTTTTCACGTGTCTGCAGTACAAGTCTTTTGAAAACAGTGTGGGAAAAGAAGAAATTGCTCGTAACGAGCAATTTCTCCTTTTCCCACAGTGTTTTCTACCCTTTTTGAGACCTTTCTGCCATTTTCATCAAATTTAAAATTGTTGTCTGCAAATTCTTTCAATTTGGACCAGTTCAAAATTTGTCGTTTGGGAAAGGGTTAAAGAGTTGAGGGTTAGATATTGTTAGAATAAAGTTTAAGCTGATTGATGCATTAACTCCTTATCCTACAACAAACTTTTAACTCTTTACCACACGAGAAAATTTTAGACTCGCCCTACTTGAAAGCATTTGCAGATGACAAATAATACATGTCTCAAATGATTTGAGCCATGCTGTGTGAAAAGGGCACTTAATGCATCTGTGAAAAGTATCGACCCAGATACGGCTTGACCTGGGCCGAAACTTTTCGCTATTTGTAAATTTCCTGTATGTCTAAGGACCAGTCTACCTCATGCTTCAGTTGGTGGTGAAAAAAGGTGGCTATTATGGATCCATAATCATGTGATGGCTTGCTGTATCATGCATTACAGAGATGCATTATGCCCCTGTTTGCCAGAGCATGGCTCATATGTTTTTGAACGGGTACAGAAACATTACTGGAAGAGCAGAAATAGCTGGTACCAGTACTTTCTCTTGTTTCCTCAATGTTTTCAATAGCCTTTTTTTTTTAGGGTTGTACAAATACAGGTTTGCGTAGTAGAATTTACATAGTGGCATAGACTTTATCATCTTTTTCTTTTGGTGACAAACATTGCCACCCACTGGAGAATGTGTACAATATTGTGGAAAAAGGAGAACAAAAGCCTTCTCCCTCAAGTTATTAAAACACTTTTTGCAGGGTAAAAGCAGTTAAGATTGTACATATATTTCTGTTTCAGGTTGGTGATATAATTTCTGTGATAGACATGCCCCATACTGATGATACTATTTGGTGGAGAGGGAAAAGAGGGTTCGAGGTAATGTTTATTTCCATTCTTATTAACCCTTTACCACATGAGTTTTTAAACTTGTCCAAACCCAAAGCAGTTGCCAATGACAAATAGCATAAAATTGAAGAAATTTTCTTAGATAGAGTAGAAAACATTGTGAGAAAAGGAGAAAATGCTTGAGAACTTTAGGGTCAGTAAAATTTGGGATTGTGTGATAAAGGGTTAACTACAGTGAATTCAACTGCCCAGGACAAAGGTGTTGCTGTAAAGGAATAGTAATTGAACCCTGGTTTAGTAATTAAAATAAATGATTACCAGTCTGAAGGTCTGAAGGATCAGTTCCCAGCATCGGCAGGCCTTTTCAGACAACAGTCAGTGTTTCAAACTAAGCTGGGAGTAAACTGAGGGGTAGACTTTTTTTTTTCTCTACAGTTCATACCAAGTATGGCTGTCCCAGGGACCTTACTCATTATCATCATCATCATCATCATCATCATTGTCACATCAAAAACCATTAGAAAGTGTAATGATAATGTATACCTCAGATGCTCTTTACTAATCAATAAAATTTCAGTTTGCAGAACCAGGGAGTAACATGTTCGAATCCCCACCTGGGTTGATTCCTTTCCTAGGATTGATGAGACCGGATCCATTTCATTCACTGACCATTGTTATGTGGGAAAGCAGCCAGTAGCTAGGGAAGAATTATTTTGCTAAGCACTGGTAGGATGAAACCTCACGAAAGCGTGGATAGGTACACTGGCATCCATGGTATAACCAAAACACCATTAAATATCATACAGTCAATTAATAATTCAAAAGAAATTCTTTGTAAAATTGCAGAAAAAAGGCAAATTCAGCAATTGTTATTGTACAAGTATTTTGTCAGTGTATTTTCACATCCCAGGTTGGTTTCTTCCCGTATGAGTGTGTTGAGTTGATTGGTGATAAAATTCCAGCGTCCGTGGTGTCCAACATACCAGAGACCCCATCTGCAAAAGCATGTAAGTGAATTTAGACTTGTCATAACTGAATGCATTTTCAATGGACAAAATGAATGGGCTTAAGTGATGGGATTTTATCTGTACAACTCTGTGGGGTCAATGAGAAATGCTAGTAACCACCATTTGATCCCCACCATGTTTTCAAGGGCATTCTTCTTGAAGGTTATAACCACATGATTGATTGGTATAAGTTCAATGCCTCCTGCCATACTGAGGTAACACAGAATGCATATTTTGTTTAGATGAAGATCAAACAATTACAGAGTTTGTAAAACGTAAAATGGACACTTCATAGATTTCATCATTTTGATTTTTTTTTTCAGAAATATAATCCTTTTAAAGTTGACAATTGTAATGTGCTGAAATGGCAAATAAGTCTGAAAAAGATCGATTACTCAACTGGTAAATATTTTTCAGTGTTGAAAAAGCATGGTAAATTTATGTCCTTCCTTCGGCTGTTCTTCAATACAAGACCAGAAAGGATCCAGTTAAAACAGTCAGGTATTGTGAAAGAAAGAGTGTTTGGATGTGATCTGGGGGAACATTTACTCAACTCAGGACATGATGGTAGGTTCCTAGTCGGTGTTTGCTCTTTAGACACCACCCACCATAAATAAAATCTTAACCTTTTACCACACAATCCCGACCCTGAAGAGAACTCTTCTGAAAACATTGTGGAAAATGCTCCTTTTTCCACAATGTTTTCTACCTTAACAAAACAAATCTCAATTTTTTAGCCACTTTTGATTTGCCATCTGCAAATGCTTTCAATTTGGACAAGTCTAAAATGGTCATTTGGTAAAGAGTTAATCTGACTTCAGATTGGGTTAGACAGTCACACAGATAAGGTGACTTGCCTTCAAAATAAGAAAAAAAATTGAAGAGCAGGTTTGTGAATACAGTGACAGATGACAGTGTTTTCAAATTAAAAGCATTTGCAGCAGACAAATGTGGTTCAGATGATGATATTTTGATTCCTCTTTATCCATAGAAAATGTTTTGTTGTCAAAATTTACCTTGTTGTTTTGTTTTTGTCCATTAGCGTTCTGTTTTTGTCAAAATTGCTTGAGACAGTCTATAGGTTATTTTTAGTACATGTATTTATATGGGTCACCCCAGAGTCAAAAAGTGAATCTTTTTACCACATTTAATCCATTCTGAATATTCTTTTAGGAAAGTTTGTTAAGGATAAGTCCAATTTTCATCCATCCTGAATTAAAACTTCTGCCATAATAACAGATAGTCTGATTTGTATCATTTATCAAAATGACAGAGAGACTGGTGTTTTAGGCAGTCAGGCTGTGATTGCACAAAGAAACTACCATGTTTTATATGTTTATAGGAAGTCTATGTGTGTATCCATTTCAGTACCACTGGTGTTAAAGAGTTGTGCAGATGCCATAGAAACACATGGGCTTGTAGATGGTATTTATAGACTTTCAGGAATTACATCCAATATACAAAAACTGAGGTATGTAATGGTTTTGCTGAGCCCACGCATCTATTAACGACAAAATTTTAGACCAGTCCAAATTGAAAGCAGTTGCAGATGACAAATTAGATGTGACTGAAAAATTAAAATTTCTTTTGGGAAGGTTTGAAAACATTGTGGGAAAAGGAGAAAATGCTGGTTACCATCATTTCCTCCTTTTCCTACAATGTTTTTAAAAGGTTTCTTTCTTAGGGTCATTAAAACTTGTGATTGTGTGATAATGAAAGATGAAAATCTTACTGCATTACATAGAGAAGAAAGAATCAGACAGGACTCAATATGGGCAAATACTGTGTTTGTCACTATGTTTTATAGGCATTACTTTTGTGACAAGAGGCAATTGCCTGAGGGCGAATTTGTGTATCATCCCTGGGCTTGGCAGTGCTTATAAAACTATAATCAATTAAGTTTGTGCAAAGTTTAATTTGTGATTCTGCAAGGACAACAATGAGAAACTAAGAAGAGGGAAAGAGAAGTTTGAAAAGTTAGGAAGTTGCTCTGTGGTGTGTATCAAATTAATCATGTGTAATTTGGAAATTTGATGCTCAGCTGAGTTAAATATAAATAAGCACAAACCCCGAACCCATGTCCTCCCACAGAAAACAGCAAACCACTTCTCATGACATGATACTTTAAAAGAAAGAGGTGCTCCTTTGAATGATAGTTAAGTTGCATAAATAAGTTATGTCAACTCAAACCCCTAAGTCATGTCCTCCTACAGACAACTTACAACAGTTTTAGAGCAACAAACTTTTGATAACATGGTACTATCAAATAAAGATGTGCTCTTTTGAGCAATAATTTAGTGTCAAATGCTTTCAATTTGGACAAGGTAAAAATTTTGACGTCTGGTAAAGATTGAAAGCATTTTAAATCTCTACCACACGACTAAAAATTAGACTTGTCCAAATTGAAGATGACAAAATAAGTAACTCATTGAAATTTGTTGTAACTCATTGAAATTTGTTTGGGATAGGGTAGAAAACATTGTGGGAAAAGGAGAAAATGCTGGTTACCAGCATTTTCTCCTTTTCCCACAATGTTATTCAAAAGTCTTCTTTCTCAGGGTTTTTAGAAGTCAGGATTGTGTGGTAGAGGGTCAATCAAACAAATATGCAGCCTTTTGTTTTAGATGTATCTATTTCTTTTTCTTTCTTACAGAAATGCCTTTGATGAAGACAGAGTGCCAGACTTGACTTCAGAAGAATACTTACAGGATGTTCACAGTATCTCCTCCCTGTTAAAGATGTACTTCAGAGAGTTGCCTAACCCTTTGCTTACTTATCAGCTTTATGATAAATTTGCTGTGAGTATGCCTAGTTGACCTACTTGTTTCTTGTTCTTCACCAATTGACAAAATTTTAAACTTGGTCTAAATTGAAAGTATTTGCAGATGACTAAGAAATTGTGGCAGAAATGTCAGTAGTATCAGAAAGAGTAGCATTTTCCTCTTTTCAGTGTTTTCTATCCTTTGAATGACTATTTCCACCATTTCAGTCACATTTATTTTGTCCTTTATTAACACCTTGGATTTAGTCCAAAATTTGTCATGGGGTGAAGAGTTAACCCTTTCCCAAACAAGCCCTGGTTTTCTCGTGTCTGCAGTACAAGTCTTTTGAAAACACTCTGGGAAAAGGAGAAATTGCATGTAACTTTTTGAGAACTTTCTGCCATTTTCATAAAATTTAAAATTGTCATCTGCAAACTCATTCAATATGGACCAGTCCAAAATTTGTCGTGTGGGAAAGGGTTAACCCTTTAACATGTAGTCCTGACTCTGAGGAAGAAGCCTTTTGAAAACATTTTGGGAAAAGGAGAAAATGCTGGTAACCAGCATTTTCTCCTTTTCCCAATGTTTTCTCTGCTATGAAAGACAAATTTTATATCTTGAATTACATTTAATTTGTTGTCTGCAAATTTCAATTTGGAAAAGACTAAAAATTGTGTAGTGCAGTAATGAGTAATAGGAAGCCCTCTTGCCATAGGAGCATTGGCCGCTTGAATTTTAGCTAGGCTGTTTTCAAAGAAAACATTGAGTTATTGTTAAAGCCCTGGCATTGTCATTGTGCCATTTTCAAGCACTTTAGTAATATCATTTCTCAAAAATTTACATGCTGTTTACTATCAAAAGGGGAACCCATTCAATAAGGGCATGTAACAATCGAGGTATTTTTGACACAGTTATAAGCTTTTTTTTGGTTGAATTGCCACTTAAAGCTAAGCAACTGCAGCAGAGTGTTGGCACCTGCATGCAGTTGTCTTGTTTCAGAGTTAACGACAATGCAACCAATAATTTTTCATTTTCTAAGAATGTTTTCTTCACTTCCTAGATTTTCTTTTTTTGAACCTTTCAATTTAGCATCTAGAAGTGCTTTATATAATTTGTTCTAATATCTGGACAAGGCAAAATGAATTTAAGCTAATTTGTTTAATTCAGGATGCAGTACGAGATGAGGAGAACAAACTTCTTCGTATTCATGATGTAGTTCAACAGTTACCTCCCCCGCACTACAGAAGTACAGAGTATTTAATGAGACATCTAGCCAGGGTTGCTGCTCATGGACAGGAGACTGGAATGCATTCGAAAAACTTAGCCATTGTCTGGGCCCCAAACTTACTGAGGTGAGTAGTGAAAAAGACAACAGAATTCCACAACAAAATTTTGGACTTGTTTGAATTGAAAGCATTGGCAGGTAACAAATAAACCCTTTGCCACATAACAAATTTGTAGACCTATATAAATTGAAAGCAGTTGCCAATGACAAATGTAACTCAAATAGGGATGTTGCTGTTGAAATAAAAAGAAGTATTTTGGGAAAAGGTTACCAGCTTTTTTTGCTATTCCCAAACTGTTTTCACAAGGTCTGTTACATGTGTACAAGAAGACAGACAGAACATGCAAGATAGAAAATCTCTTTCACGGTTAAGCCTATCATCTGCATCCCAACACAGACTAGTGCTAATAAATTAATATCAAACCAGCATCCAGTAGGTACAACGAAACAGACATGTAATATAAAAACGCAGTTGAGCACTGCATCTATACCCCTGCACAGTGCTAGTAAATTAGTATCAAACCAGCATCCAGCAGGTACAACGAAAGTAATATATAAACACAGTTCAGCACTGCATCTATACCCTTGCAAAAGAGATGTGTAATATAAAAAATCTCTTCTACAGATGTGCACTGCATCTATACCCCTGCAGAGACTAGTGCTAGTAAATTAATATCAAACCAGCATCCAGTAGTTACAACAAAACAGACATGTAATATAAACACAATTGAGCACTGCATCTATTCCCCAGACTAGTGCTAGTAAATTAGTATCAAACCAGCATCCAGCAGGTACAAGGAAACAGATGAGTAATATATAAACACAGTTGAGCACTGCATCTATACCCTTGCACAGATGTGTAATATAAAAAATCTCTTCTACAATTGGGCACTGCATCTATTCCCCTGCACAGACCTGTGCTATCAAGTTAGTATCAAACCAGCATCCAGTAGGTACAAGGAAACAGATGTGCAATATGAAAACACAGTTGAGCACTGCATCTGTAACCTTGCACAGACTTAAACAGATGTGTAATATAAAAAATCTCTTCTGCAATTGAGCACTGCATCTATACCCCTGCACAATTAATACTATCAATTATAAAAACAAATTGATGCAATAATTATCAA
The DNA here is from genome assembly GCA_945859785.2 of Tridacna gigas. Taxonomy (NCBI): domain Eukaryota; kingdom Metazoa; phylum Mollusca; class Bivalvia; order Cardiida; family Cardiidae; genus Tridacna; species Tridacna gigas. Next base: position 7,884,367 of record OX244035.2, read on the forward strand.
AATGTTTGTTATTTTGTGTGAAAATCGCTGTGTATTACAAAAGCCAAGTGAATCTTACAGCGTTTATTTCACAAGCATGATCGTCTTTTGCAGGTTTCGTGCAAATTTAAACACATATAAGGTCAGCATTTGGCAATTCGTGAAATTTTAGACCCATGACAATATCCACCTTTACAGTAATACATCTTTTCCACAGTTGAATACAAAATCTATACCAAAGCACAGACTAGTGCTAGTACCATCCAGTAGGTACAAGGAAACAATATAGAAAAAGTATCTTCCACAGTTGAACATTGCATCTACACCCAAGCAAAGTCTAGTGCTAGTGATCAAACTACCATCCTGTAAGTACAGGGAAACAGACTGCAGTATTGATAATCTTTTCCACAGCTGAATACAGCATTTATACCCCAGCACAGACTAGTGCTAGTAAAATTGTATCAAACCAGCATTGAATAGGTACAAGGAAACAGACTGCAATATGGAAAAAGTATCTTTCACAGTTGAAAACTGCATCTATACTCAAGCACAGACTAGTGTCAAACCAGAATCCAGCAGGTCAAGGAAACAGAGTGTAGTATAGAAAAACTTTTTCAGTTAAATACAGCAGCTATACCCCAGCACAGACTAGTCCTAGTAAAATAGTGCCAAACCAGCATCCATTAGGTACAGTGAAACAGACCACAGTATCTTCCACAGACTAGTGATAGTATAGACAGGTCATACTAGCATCCAGTAGGTATGAGGAAACAGACTGCAATCAAGAAAATCTCGTCAACAGGTTAACATAGCATCTAAACCCCAGCACTTACTAGGTACAAGGAAACAGAAAATCACTTTAGAAAATCTTTTCCACAATTGAATACAACATCTATACCCAAGCTAAGACTAGTGCTAGTAACAGTGTTATACCAGCAGCCAATAGGTACAATGAAACAGACACCAGTATAGAAAATCTCTCCAACAGTTGAATACAACATCTGTACCCCAGCACAGACTAGTGCTAGTAAAATTATGTCAAACCAGCATCCAGTCAGTACAAGGAAACAGACACAGTATAGGAAATAGCAGAAATCTTAGACAGTTTGATAAAGCATCTGTACCCCAGCACAGACAAGTAGGTACAAGGAAAATGATATTTGTTTAGAAAACCTCTTCCACGGTTGAATACAAAATCATTACCCAAGCAGCAAGCACAGACTAGTGCTGGTAAATTAGAATCAAACTAACATGCAGTAGGTACATGGAAATAGACTGAAGTATAGAGACACAATTGAATACCATCTATACCCCAGCACAGACTAGTGCTAGTAAAATTATGTCAAACCAGCATCCAGTCAGTACATGGAAACAGAGTGTAGTATAGAAAATCTCTTTCACAGTTGAATACAACACCTGTACTCAAGCATAGGTATGTGCTAGTAAAATAGGATCATACCAGCATCCAATAGGTACAGTGAAACGGACACCAGTACAGGAAATCTTTTCAACAGTTGAATGCAACATCTATACCCCAGCACAGACTAGTGCTAGTAAAATTATGTCAAACCAGCATCCAGTCAGTACAAGGAAACAGAGTGTAGCATAGAAAATCTCTTTCACAATTGAATACAACATCTATGCTCAAGCATAGGTATGTGCTAGTCAGTACAAGGAAACAGACGGCTTGTTAGGAAATCTCTCCAACAGTTGAAAACAACATCTGTACCCCAGCACAGACTAGTGCTAGTAAAATTATGTCAAACCAGCATCCAGTCAGTACAAGGAAACAGACTGCTTGTTAGGAAACCCCTCCAACAGTTAAATACAACAACTTTACCCCAGCACAGACTAGTGCTAGTAAAATTATGTCAAACCAGCATCCAGTAGGTTTGAGGGAACAGACTGCTTGTTAGGAAACAGTTCAACAGTTTGATTCAACATCTATACCCCAGCGCAGACTAGTGCTAGTAAAAATTATGTCAAACCAGCATCCAGTCAGTACACGGAAACAGACTGCTTGTTAGGAAATCTCTGTAACAGTTGAATACAACATCTATACCCCAGCACAGACTAGTGCTAGTAAAATTATGTCAAACCAGCATCAAGTCAGTACAAGGAAACAGACTGCTTGTTAGGAAATCTCTCCAACAGTTGAAAACAACATCTATACCCCAGCACAGACTAGTGCTACTAAAATTATGTCAAACCAGCATCCAGTCAGTACATGGAAACAGACTGCTTGTTAGGAAACCTCTCCAACAGTTAAATACAACAACTTTACCCCAGCACAGACTAGTGCTTGTAAAATTATGTCAAACCAGCATCCAGTCAGTACAAGGAAACAGACTGCTTGTTAGGAAATCTCTCCAACAGTTGAAAACAACATCTATACCCCAGCGCAGACTAGTGCTAGTAAAATTGTCAAACCAGCATCCAGTCAGTACAAGGAAACAGACTGCTTGTTAGGAAATCTCTCCAACAGTTGAAAACAACATCTGTACCTCAGCACAGACTAGTGCTAGTAAAATTGTCAAACCAGCATCCAGTCAGTACAAGGAAACAGACTGCTTGTTAGGAAACCTCTCCAACAGTTAAATATAACAACTGTACCCCAGCACAGACTAGTGCTAGTAAAATTATGTCAAACCAGCATCCAGTAGGTTTGAGGGAAAAGACTGCTTGTTAAGAAACAGTTCAACAGTTTGATTCAACATCTATACCCCAGCACAGACTAGTGCTAGCGAAATTATGTCAAGCCACCATCCAGTCAGTACAAGGAAACAGAGTGTAGTATAGAAAATCTCTTTCACAATTGAATACAACACCTATACTCAAGCATAGGTATGTGCTAGTAAAATAGCATCATACCAGCATCCAATAGGTACAATGAAACACACACCAGTGTAGGGAATCTCTTCAACAGTTGAATACAACATTTGTACCCCAGCACAGACTAGTGCTATAAAATTATGTCAAACCAGCATCCAGTCAGTACAAGGAAACAGACTGCTTGTTAGGAAACCTGTCCAACAGTTAAATACAACAACTTTACCCCAGCACAGACTAGTGCTAGTAAAATTATGTCAAACCAGCATCCAGTAGGTTTGACTTTGATTCAACATCTATACCCCAGCACAGACTAGTGCTAGCGAAATTATGTCAAGCCACCATCCAGTCAGTACAAGGAAACAGAGTGTAGTATAGTAAATCTCTTTCACAATTGAATACAACACATATGCTCAGGCATAGGTATGTGCTAGTAAAATAGCGTCATACCAGCATCCAAAAGGTACAATGAAACACACATCAGTGTAGGGAATCTCTTCAACAGTTGAATACAACATCTGTACCCCAGCACAGACTAGTGCTAGTAAAATTATGTCAAACCAGCATCCAGGCAGTACAAGGAAACAGACTGCTTGTTAGGAAATCTCTCCAACAGTTGAATACAACATCTATACCCCAGCACAGACTAGTGCTAGTAAAATTATGTCATCCAGTAGGTTCGTGGAAACACACTGCTTGTTAGGAAACAGTTCAACAGATTGATTTAACATCTATACCCCAGCACAGACTAGTGCTAGTGAAATTGTGTCAAACCAGCATCCAGTCAGTACAAGGAAACAGACAGCAAAATAGGAAATCTCTTCAACAGTTGAATACTACATCTGTACCCCAGCACAGACTAGTGCTAGTAAAATTATGTCAAACCAGCATCCATTCAGTACAAGGAAACAGACAGCAAAATAGGAAATCTCTTCAACAGTTGAATACTACATCTATACCCCAGCACAGACTAGTGCTAGTAAAATTATGTCAAACCAGCATCCAGTCAGTACAAGGAAACAGACAGCAAAATAGGAAATCTCTTCAACAGTTGAATACTACATCTATACCCCAGCACAGACTAGTGCTAGTAAAATTATGTTAAACCAGCATCCAGTCAGTACAAGGAAACAGACACAGTATAGGAAACGACAGAAATCTTAGACAGTTTGATACAGCATCTATACCCCAGCACAGACAAGTAGGTACAAGGAAAAAATCATTACTCAAGCACAGACTAGTGCTGGTAAATTAGTGTCCAGCACCAACATCCAGTGGGTATGAGGAAACAGACTGAAGTATAGAGATGCAATTGAATACAGCATCAGTGCCCCAGCACAGAGTAGTGCTAGTCAAATAGTGTCAAACCAGCATCCAGTAGGTACTAGGATACAGATTGCAATATAGAAAACATAAACACAGCATCTTTACCCCAGCATGGAGTAGTGCTAGTCAAATAGTGTAAAACCAGAAACCGGTAGGTTCTAGGATACAGATTGCAATAAAGAAACACAGCATCTATACCCCAGCACAGATTAGTGCTGATAACATGGTGTCAAACCAGCATCCAGTAGGTTCTTGGAAACAGATCACAATATAGAAAAGCTCTTTCACAGTTGCACACAGCATCTTTACCCCAGCACAGACTAGTGTTAGTAAAATAGTGTCACACCAGCATCTGGTACAATGAAACAGACACCAGTATTGGAAATCTCTTCAACAGTTGAATACAATATCTAAACCCCAGCATAGACGAGTGCTAGTAAAATTATGTCAAACCAGCATCCAGTAGGTACGAGGAAACAGACTGCTTGTTAGGAAATCTCTTCAACAGTTTGATACATAATCTATACCCCAGCACAGACAAGTGCTAGTATAATTATGTTAAACCAGCATCCAGTCAGTACAAGGAAACAGACTGCAATATAGAAAATCTCTTCCACAGTTGAATACAACATCTATACCCCAGCACAGACTAGTGCTAGTAAAATTATGTCAAACCAGCATCCAGTAGGTACGAGGAAACAGACTGCTTGTTAGGAAATCTCTTCAACAGTTTGATATATAATCTATACCCCAGCACAGACAAGTGCTAGTATAATTAATTAAACCAGCATCCAGTCAGTACAAGGAAACAGACTGCAATATAGAAAATCTCTTCCACAGTTGAATGCAACATCTATACCCCAGCACAGACAAGTGCTAGTAAACTTATGTCAAACCAGCATCCAGTCAGTACAAGGAAACAGACTGCTTGTTAGGAAATCTCTTCAACAGTTGAATACAACATCTATACCCCAGCACAGACTAGTGCTAGTAAAATTGTCAAACCAGCATCCAGTCAGTACAAGGAAACAGACTGCTTGTTAGGAAATCTCTTCAACAGTTGAATACAACATCTATACCCCAGCACAGACTAGTGCTAGTAAAATTATGTCAAACCAGCATCCAGTCAGTACAAGGAAACAGACAGCAGTATAGGAAATAGCAGAAATCTTGGACAGCATCTATACCCCAGACAAGTAGGTACAAGGAAAAAAGAATATAGAAAACCTCTTCCACAGTTGAATACAAAATCATACCCTAGTACAGACTAGTGCTGGTAAATTAGTGTCAAACAAACATCCAGTGGGTACAAGGAAACAGAGCATAGAGACTCTTCCACAAGTGAATACAGCATCTGTACCCCAGCACGGACTAGTGCTAGTAAAATTATGCCAAACCAGCATCCAGAAGGTACAAGGAAACAGACTGCAATATAAAAACCAGCATCCAGAAGGTACAAGGAAACAGAGTGTAATAAAAAAATCTCTTTACCCAAGGAAGGTTGGACACATCATTTATAACCCAAGCACAGGCTAGTGCTGGTATACAGCATTTTCTCCTTTCCTATATAGAGAGATTCCATTACAAGAGCCACATGTTTCGTCTGCAAATGCTTTCAAATTAGACAAGTCTAAAATTGTCGTTTGGAAAAGGGTTACACCATCTTGTACACTGTTGAATACAACATCTGCATCTAAACACATGCTAGTGCTCGTATACACGTGTCTGTGATACACAAATTGAGCTGTATTTGGTCAACACTCTGTAGTTATACACCTCAGTCTAAAACAGTGCTGACACACTTTTTCTCTTTGACACTTTACCAAATAACAGAATTTTAGACTTGTCCAAATAGAAAGCATATGCAGACAACAATTTGAATCTGGTTCAAATCATGGAATTCGTCATTTGAGAGGGTAGAAAACATTGTGGGAAAGGGAGAAAATGCTAGTTACCATTATTTTCTCCTTCTCCCGCAATGTTTTCGAAAGGCTTCTTCCTCAGGGTCTTTAGAATTCAGAATTGTGTGATTATTGTGTCTTTTATCATCTTAAAATTGTAAACAAAGTAATTTAATGCAAGTTTCTTTGGAACTTTTTTTTTTTGGCTTGTGATGTACAAATCTGTCAAAAAAGCAAATAGACTTTTCAATACACATGTACCTGTAGGCTTGTTTTGACACATTATAACTAAAGGCTGTCTACCTTTTTTTAAACTTAATTAAAAATTAGATGCACTAGAAATTATAACTCTGAAAACTCATTTACACTTTACCACAAATTTGTATGACCCTGGGTAAAAGGATTTCTCCTTTTCTTACAGTGTTTTCTACCCTTCAAAAACAGATCCAATCTCTTGAGACACATTTAAATTGTCATCTGCAAATTATTTTAATTTTGATTTTTAGTTTAATCCATTACCACACATTCCCGGGTTTTAACAACCTTAGAAAAGCAGACTTTCAAAAACATTGTGGAAAATGCTGGTAACTAGCATTTTCACCGATTTCCAACAATGTTTTCTAACCTGTCAGAAACAAATCGAATTATTTGATCAACATTTAATTTGTCATCTGCAAAAGCTCTCAATTTTGACCATTCATATGGTAAGAGTTAAAATAATTAGTTAAAAAAAAAAATTAATATACACCAACACTTACTGTATTCGATATTTGCCAATCAAGCACCAGTTAGTATAAAGTTAAACTCTTTTTTCCACTTTTATATAGGACAGGGAAATTAAGTAACAAATGTCTTTTGTATGGAAGAAAGCTATACCCCAAGCCCAATACACAGTGTAGAGCCTGATTGGCAGGTGTGAATTCTTAGTTTGATGGTTGTTTGAGTTAATTGAATCAAACTTGATTGGTATTGCTTAATTGATTGTTTTGATGACAGTTTGTATCTCACCAAGAACACAAGTTGCAGACAGAACAGAAGAATCCAAATGATTCTTTTTACATTTTACTCTGAAGTTTGTCTTCTTTTAAAATTTGTCCCCCCCCCCCCCTTTTTGAAAACTACTTGGAATAGAAAAAAATACAATGTGACTCAAATAATATTTGTCTTTGAAAGTGTAGAAAACATTGTGGGAGTAGGAGAAAATGCTGGTTAGCAGCATTTTCTCCTTTTCCCACAGTGTTTTCAAAAGTGATTTTCCTCAGTGTCATTTAAAGTTGGGATTGTATCTCTGTGATGCATCATTCACGCAAGTCATCGTACAGTTATGGATCCGTAAAAGCAATTTTTTTCAATTATCAACTAGATCTGTATGTAGAGTGTACCTTTGACATGCAGAAAATTGACCAACGGCAAAAAGGTTCAACCCATCAGCACAGGCTGACAGGGGTTGATACTTTTTGCAGATATGTTAAGCCCCCTTTTCACAGAGCATGGTTCAAATGCTTTATCATGGATGAATATTAAGTTTTCTTGTTAGATGAAAAAATTTACTTGACAAAAAAAAAAAAATTCCTACTGATTAGGAAAAATTGTTACTTATTTTTTGTTTCTGTTCTTTTGCTTCTTTAAATTATCAGTCCTGTAAGGCATATATCAGCTCAGTGATTGTAAAGTCTGAACTCACTTCTAGTCATCATTCAACCAGTTACCATACGACAAAATTTTAGACCAGTCCAAATCCAAAGTTGTTGCAGATGACAAAGTAAATATGGCTCATTTGGTGAAACTTTTCCTTAGAAGGATAGAAAACTTTCTAGTAAGAGGAGAAAATGCTGGCTACCACCACAATGCTGGCTACCAGCATTTCTCCTTTTTCCACAAAGTCTTCAAAAGGTTTTTTCCTCAGGGTTGTGAAACCTGGGATTGTTTGGTAAGGGGATGAAAGATAGTGATTTCAAAAGAAAGGTCTCGTACAATGTAGAAAGCCATGTGCCAGTGATGTGGGAAAGCGGCCAGTGGCTTGGAAAGGAAATGTGTGAAGTACTGTTAAAGGCCGACTGGCAGCCAAAAGTAAACAGTGAAGATGTTTCAAATGCATTTAAATTCAAATCATACCATTTAAAAGTACATTATCATGAAGATGACCATCTGTTGTTGTATGTTCAGACCAGGTGTTAGTGGCCAGCATAAAAATTAAGTTTTAAAACCAGGTAGAAAGTAAACAAAAGATAGAGCATCTTGGCAACTTTTAACCTAATTTTGAAATTAATTTTTCTGCGCGATTTCCACATGGACCAACCGTAACAGATCACCGTTTTCACATTAATTTCAATACTTTTGAACAATATGATTGCAATCTAAGTGTATTTTAACACACACATTGTTTACTTTTGGCTGCCATTGGGCCTTTCAAAGAAAATCAAGGAAAGCATGGATTGATGAACTTGCCGCCACAATATATGAACTGACATTTTCTTGGGAACAATGTTAGACACCATACAAACAAATGAGCCATGCTGTGGCAAAAGGTACCAATCAAGTCATTGCATAATTATGGATCCATAATAGCCATTTTGTTTCAACAACAGACTGAATCATGATGTAAAGTGGTCCTTAGACGTATAGAAAAATGACCAATACTGAAAACTTTTGGTCCAGGTCAGCCTGTGCGGACTGACCTGGGTCGATACTTTTTGCAGATGTATTAAGCCCCCTTTTTTCCAGAGCATGGTTCTAAATACTGTTCTGTTTATCTATTTCAGATCCAAAGAGTTAGAATCTGGTGGGGGTGCAGCAGCACTGCGAGGTGTTGGAATACAAGCTGTTGTTACAGAGTTCCTGATTTTATACGCTGATCTCATCTTTAGTGATAAAATGCCCGCTTATCATTCACCAGAATTACGAAGTAAGTTTATCTAGTCCTTTTTATATTCTGTTTAACCCTTTACCACACAGTCCCGAGTATTAACGCCAGGAATAAAGGCTCTTGAAAACATTGTTTGAAATTGAGAAAATGCTGTTTACTGGAATGTTCTCTGTTTCTGACAATGTTTTCTAACCTTTCAGTGACAAAACAAATTGTTTGGACCAAATATAAGATTTTGTCAGCAATTGCTTTGAACTTTTGGCTTGTGAAATGTCGTAATTTGGTAAAGAGTAAATGTTTGGCTCCATATAATTTAGCTTTTGTTTAACCCTTTACCACATGACAAAATCTTACACTTTTCCAAATTGAAAGCCTTTGTATATGACAAATTAGATATAACTCATATGGATAGGTTTATCTGTAGAAGTAAAGAAAACATTGTGGGAAAAGGAGAAAATGCTTGTTACCAGCATTTTCTCCTTTTACAACAATGTTTTTAGAAGGCCTCTTTCTCAGGGTTGTTAAAACTTGGGATTGTGTGGTAGAGGGTTAATCTCTACCAAACAACAAAATTTTGGACTTGTCCAAATCCAAGCATTTGCAGACAACAAACTGAATTTGGCTCAGTAAGGGGAAGTTTCCTCAGAAAGGGTTACCAGCAGGTTACCAGCATTTTCTTCTTTTCCCGCATTGTTTTCAAGAGCCTTTTTCCGTAGGGTCATTAAGACTCTGGATTGTGTTGGAAAGGGTCAATCCTTTCTCAAACAAACCCTTATTTTCAAGACTCTAGAGGAAGAATTTGTATAAAAACAATTTGAAAGAAGTAGCATTTTTTCCTTTTCGCATAGTACTTACTGCTCATTGAAACAGGAACCTACAAGCTCACTCAGTTATTCACAGGGCCTGGCACTTAGTTTTATTCCTATAGCCTGGCCAATATCTTTCCAGGGATTGATCATAGTCATTGCGACAGGCTTCATTCCCCTCCCACAGATAATCATAGTTTTGACAGTGGTTATTTGTGAAAGCAGCCAGCTGCTTGGGAAGAAAGTTGTGCAAAGAAATTCAACAAAAGCATGGATAGGTGCTCTGGCCACCATGATACAACTGAACTAATACTGAAAACTGCATTAAACACCAAAAAAACAAATACAAATTGATAGACAATCCAGGCATTTGAGTGACACATTGTCTGCAAATGCTTTTGACTTTGGTAAGCATAAAATTCTGTTGTCAGGTTAACCCTTAAAGCGCCGAATAAACCCATTGGACATTTTCAGTCTAGAATAAAACCAAGATGATTGCAATTTTATGGACACTTTTCATGTCTAGTTTCTCAGCAAAGCGGACTGTGTAGATCAAAGATCAGGCTGCACATTTTGTGCAGCCTGATCTTGATCTACACTGGCCGCAAAGGCAACTATACAGTAAAACTTAAGTATAACAAACTCTGATAATGCGAATTTTCGCTTAGTACAAATCGAAATCAATTCCCCGGCAAAAACCTTCTTTCGCCTTTGTAAAAATTAATTGTTAAAACGAATTTGGATATAACGAATTTTTGCATATTGCGAATCAAAAATCAGGTCCGCAGATATCCATTTCAACTGAAAATACCTTGGTTACACTGAAGTCGCATCTAAGGGTCTTTAATTACCAAGTCAGTTATTCACACCTTCCCGCTTGCCCAATTAACACGTTGACGCTAGAGGCTACACAACATAAACTGACTGCGTTATCGATCGATAATTATCGTGGTAAGGTATAATTTGCCACAAGTAGAAAATTGTTGTCTGCAAATGCTTTCAATTCCTACTGGTATAAAATGTGTTTTGAATGATTGACATCGCTCACTCGATTAAATAAATACGAAATCGGCTACTAGTTTTTCCTACCTGTCATAAATGTCATTGGATACTATAAATATAACACATATTTGTCGAAGTATGTTAGAAAAACATTTTTCTGGTAAATAAATGTTAGACTGCATGTACATGTGTCCACCTTTGAGTCCCGAAATATAACGAAGTTCGTACTATCAGTAAAGCGCTATATCAGAGTTTTACTGTAGTCGTGAAAGATGCTTTAAGGGTTAAGAATGAACACTGTTTTCAACATTATTAGCTGCGGTGTTTTCGAAGAAAATGTTGAGTTGTTGTCGTAGCCCTGGCATCGTTAGTATCATCGTATTTTATGTTGTACAAAACCTTGACATTTTGTTATATCTCTGTGGTAATTGAAGATATTTACTCAAAACTTGGACAGGTTGTTAACTATCATAAGGGAACCCACACAACAGGAGCAGGTAACCATCAAACTATTTTTGACAGAGTTATCCCTTTTTTACTTAGAATTTTTGAAAAATTTGACATTGTAAAATATCAGGCAACTGCAGCCAATCGTTGGCACCGGCATGCGGTGCTCTTGCTATTTCGGCTGTTTTCACAGAAACACCAAGTAATTGTCGTAGACATGGCATCTTCTACATTGTTTTGTGAAAACTTTGAAATTTTATGATATCTGTGTTATTACTGAAGATATTTACTTCAAACTTGGACAAGTTGTTAACTATCATGTACTGCATATATAAATGAATGTTTTTATTTGCTTTAGAAGCACAGAAGAAGCCTCGACCAAAAAGTCTAGCCATCTCAACACCGACTCGTTTGTTGACCCTGGAAGAAGCCAGGGAAAGAGCTTTGACCAACCACATCGTCAAGCCGGACCAGAAATACATAGATGTGGGCGGAGGGCCCTCGAGTCTGCCATCAAAGTATCACACCGTCCTTGACTTACCAGGATACAAGTAGGTTTTACTTTAATTCTTTACCACATGACAAAAATGTAAAGTTGTCCAAATTGAAAGCATTTGCTGATGACAATGTAAACATGGTTCAAATGATGGAATTTGTGTTTGATAGGGTAGAAAATATTGTGGGAAGAGGAAAAAATGCTGGTTACCAGCATTTTGTCCTTTTCCCACAGTGTTTTCAAAAGTCTGCTTTCTAAGTAGTGTGTGGTAAAGGGTTAAATATAATGCAGATGATATGAAAATGAAAGCATCTTTTTCAAATATGGGTTAATAAAGGTGACTGACAGTTGAATGCATGAACAATTGCTTAATCCTTTAACCTTGTAATCTTATGTTTTAACAACTTTGAGAAAAAAACGATTGATCAATTGCATGGTGTTTAATGCCATTTTCAACATTTATTTCAGTTGGTGGCCAGTGCACCTGTCCATGCTTTCCTGGAGTTTCTTTTACTAGTACTATGCATAGTATTCTTTCCAAGCCACTGGCTGCTTTCCCACATAACTGTCATCAAAACAAATGTCAATGAGAGAGGAATGAATCCTGTCACAATGCTTATCATCAATCCTCGCAAAGAAATTGGCCAAGCCGGGGATCGAACCAGCAACCCCCTGTTCTCACATGAGAAAAAAGGTTTTAGAAATAACTGGGGGGGAAAAAGAGAAAATGGAATTTCCCAAGATATTTTCTAAGTCCTTTGTATAAAACACTGTTGTAAAGGAGAAAACGCTGGTAACCAGCATTTTTAGATCAAAGAAAACATTGAAGTATTGTCATAGCCCTGGCATCATCTGTGACTTTGTGCAAAAACTTTGACTTTTTTTGAAAACATTGACATTTTATAATATCTTTGTCATTACTAAAGATATTTACTTCAACTTTGGACAAGTTGTTCACTATAAAAAAGGGGAACCCGTACAACAAGGGCAGGTAACTGTCAAAGTATTTTTGACAGTTATGCCCCTTTCTTGACTTTGAACTTTCACAGAACATCAAGCAACTACGGCCAAGTGTTTACACCAACCTATGGTGCTCTTGTTCACCTTTTTCCACAGTGTTTTCTACAAATCCCGTTATTTACGTCACATTTATTTTTTGACTGGAAATGTTTTAGATTTTGGACAAGTCTGAAATTTTTTTGTCTTCTAAACAAATAAATGTAAACAATTAAAATGTGCTTTCAAGAGGAAAAATTTCCCATTAAGACTAATTTCTTCTCTTGACACAATGTTTTCGAGATAAGTCAGTTGCAAGACAGAAAGAACTATAAATGGTTAGTGGTATCTGACTCTTGATCTGGTTGTTGTGGGTTCGATACGTGGGTTCGATACCCAGTTGAAGCAAACATTCTTTGCAGCAATTTTTCGCTTGTCACCCTTGATGCATGTGTAAAAGTAGTCAGTGGCTTGGAAAGACAGTTGTGTCAGTACTGGTGTGAGAAAGCTAGGAAACACATATGTAGGTGCACTGACTACCATGATATGACCTGAGCAGTGTTAACCCTTTACCACACAATCCTGACTTTTAATGACCCTATGAAAGAAGCCTTTTGAAAACATTGTGTGAAAAGGAGAAAATGCTGGTAACCAGCATTTTCTCCTTTTCCCACAATATTTTCTACCCTTCCCGAAACAAATTTCATTTTTTTAGTCACATTTAATTTTTCTGTCTGTGAATGCTTTCAGTTTGGGGGGTCCTGCATGGCTCAGTGGTAAATTGTGGGACTTGTAACCTGGAGGCCCTGGGTTCGAGCCCTACATGATCCGCTGGGCCTTTCGTGGGTGTGTCCTTGGGTAAGACACTTCAGAGCCCTAGCCTAGTACTGGTAAAATCCAGGAAATACATGATTATGTGAGCTGTCGCCTTGATATGACTGAAATAATGTTGAAAGCAGCGTAAAACACCATTCAATCAATCATTTCAATTTGGACCAGTCTAAAATTTTGTCGTTTGATAAAGAGTTAAACTCCAATTAAATCAATCAATAAAAAATCCCGGCTAGGCCTGTATAGAGGATTGATGATAGTTTTTTAACCCTTTACCACACAATCCCGACTTTTAATGACCCTGATAAAAAAAACCTTTTGAAAACATTGTGGGAAAAGGAGAAAATGCTGGTTACCAGCATTTTCTACTTTTCCCACAATGTTTTCTATCCTTCCAGAAGCATATTTCAATTTTAAGTCACATTTATTTTGGTCATCTGGAAATGCTTTCAATTTGGACAAGTCTAAAATTTCGTCATTTGGTAAAGAGTTAACCCTTTACCAAATGACAAAATTTTGGAGCAGACTAAACTCAAAGCATTTACAGACCACAAGTTGAATGGGGCTCAAACTATGATTTCTGTCTTTCATAGGGTAGAAAACATTTGGGGGAAAGAAGGAGAAAATACCGGTTTTCTGAAACAAGCATTTTTTTTGTTTTCTCTTAATGTTTTCAAAGGCTTACCTTTTCAGGGTTGTTAAAACTTGGGGTTGTGTGGTAAAGAGCGCACATGTTTCATTTGTTTCTAACTGCTGGTTATCATTTAGCTGTAAGCTTGGAAAGCCAGCTAAGAGTATTGCTGGTCAAGGAATCCCTAAGAACGGATGGATAGGTGCTCTGCCTTTTGTGATGTGTATAAGAGACTGTTGCAAACAGCTGATGTACTAAACATACAAAATGCTCAAAAAGGTTGTGAAAAGTTTTGTAATGTGTGCATTACTTAATCAATTTATTTTTCTATCACTAGGAAAAAAGGGTCTAAAGATTCCATTGGAAAGGGGAAAAAGTCTCCAGGGGGCTTGAAATCTTTATTTTCCAAGTCAAGGACAGGCAGTGTGCGGCAGAAAGGCAGGAAGCCTGGTGTACATGGTTTGTATTAGAGTCTTTATGGGACATACTTTTTTAGCCTCCTCTATATCAAAAGAATTTGTAAGCAGCAAATCAAATATGACTCAGATCAACGGATTTGCCATTGAAAAGGTAGAAAACATTGTGGGAAATGGAGAAATAGCTGGTAACCAGCATTTTCTCCTTTTTCCACAATATTATTTACAGCCTTGCCTACAAAGGGTCATAAAAATTGTTTGGTAAAGGTCTGGGAAAGAATTGTGATTTCTCCTCCTTTCAAAGGACTTTCTCCCTTGTGGCTGAGACTGAAATTACAAAATTGTCAAAGCTCAGAAGGATCTGTCCAGAACCCTTTACCACACAATCCAAAGTTTTTAGCAGCCCTGACAGAAAAGACTTTAGAAAATATCACGCAAAAAGAGTAAATGCTGGTGACCAGCATTTTCTCCATTTCCCACAAATTTTCTTACCTTGAGAAACAAACTCCATTATTTGAGCCTCATATAATTTGTAGTCTGCAAATGCTTTCAATTTCAACCAGTCTAAAATTTTGCCATTTGGTACAGGGTTGGAAAGGTTACCAATAATTCTTTACTAAACCACAAAATTGTAGACTAGTCCATATTGAAAGAATTTGCAGTCGGTAACTTAATTGTGGCTTAAATAATGAGATTTGCAGATGACAATTTTAATATGGCCCAAATTACAGAAGTTCTCCATAACAGAGTAGAAAATGTGGTGGGAAACAGAGAAAATGCTGGTTACCAGCATTTTTTCCTTTTCCCACAATGTTTTCAAAAGCCTTCTTCCTCTGGATTGTTAAAACACAGGATTGTGGGGTAAAGAGTGAAAAAAAGCAGATGACAGCAGGGATATTAAATCTTTACCAGACGGCAATATTTTAGACCGGTCCAAATTGAAAACATATGCCATCAAATTAGATGTGGCTCCAATGATTGGATTTTTCTCTAAGAGGTTAGAAAACATTGTGGGAAAAGGAGAAAATGCTGGTTACCAGCATTTTCTCCTTTTCCCACAATGTTTTCAAAAGTGTTAATTCCCAAGGTCATTAAAACTCATAATTATGTGATTAAGAGTTAAAATATTTGTACTGTATAGGGTTAAATGTAATGATTAAAATTTAGTAATTTCTTCTTTTTACATATTTTTTCTTTTACAGTTGAATCTCTGAACTTTGAATCAAGTGAGAGGAAGGCTATCACAGAGGAGGATGTGCAACACTGGAAACGTCGGCGCATTCGGAGTGCCAAAAGTGCGGAGAGTCTTCTATCTCTACCCGTCACCAGTCGGCTGGGCAGTCCACTCACGGAAAGTTTGGACCCCAACAGACTGATGAATATCCTTGCAGGTAAGCACATTGTGGCAATTTCCAAGGGAAAAAATGTGGATTGTACAAGACTCTTACCTGTGTCCCTTTTTGTACAGTGCGAGTGCTGTGACCACTGAGCTGGATGGACTGCTCAAGATTAGTGCTACTTATTATCACCATATTGTGGTGGAAATTTAGAGGTGTAGACAAGAAAGGCATAAATTATGCATCTATAAATGAGCCATAATCTGTGAAAAGGGGGCTTAATGCATCTGCACAAAGTATTGACCTATGTCAGCCTGGGCAGTCCGTGCAGGCTGATATGGACCGAAACTTTTTGCCATCATTAAATTGTCTGCATGTCAAAGGACAATGCACCTCATGATTCATTCGGTTGTTAAACAAAGTTGACTTCAGAGGGGTCCATTGTTATGTGATGTCTTGCTTGGTGTAATGCACAGCAGAGATGCAGTAAGCCTGCTTTTGCCAGAGAATGGCTCAAATGTTACTTTTTCACTAAAGCCTGTGTTTAAGTTACTCATTAGAATTGTCTTGGTGAGTCTTCTGCCTTTACCATTAGGTTGAGGTGTTCTCTCAGAGAGAGAGAGCTTGGATCCCAGCAGATTGATAGATATCCTTGCGGGTAGGAAAAGAGTTTTGATCCAAAAGTCTAGAAAAGTAGAGTTATTGTAATCACTTGACTCTTTACAACAATTTGTTAGACATGTTGTAAATTGAAAGGAATTGCAGATGACAAATTAAATGTGGCTAAAATGAGGGGACTTGTCTTTGAAGGGTAGAAAACATTAAGGGAAAAGGAGAAAGGGCAGGTTACCAGAAAGCCAGGAAACACATGAGTGCATCAATGACTGCCATGATACGACCTGAGCTGTTAAAATGGAGTTAAAGTCCAATATAAAAAACTGATGGCATTTGCCAATGACAAATTACATTAGGTACAAAAGATCAAATTTCTTATTTAACTCTGCTGAAAAGCAAAAATTTAGACTCGGCCAAATTGAAAGCATTTGCGGACGATAAATCAACTGTGGATCAAAAATTGAAATTTGATTTGGGAAGGGTAGAAAACATTGTGGGAAAAGGAGAAAATGTTGGTTACCAGCATTTTCTCCTTTTCCCCCACAATGTTTTCAAAACGGCATTTTCTTCCAGGTCGTTAAAAGTCAGGATTGTGTGGTAAAGGGTTAAAGGATAGAAAAGATGGTTTAACCCTTCCCCAAACGACAAATTTCGGACTGGTCCAAATTGAAAGAGTTTGCAGACGACAATTTTAAATTTGATGAAAATGGCAGAAAGTTCTCAAAAAGGGTAGAAAACACTGGGGGAAAAGGAGAAATTGCTCGTCACGAGCAATTACAAAAGACTTGTACTGCAGACACGTGAAATCCAGGGCTTGTTTTGGAAAGTGTTAAAGAAAAAATGCTTGTAACCTAAATGTTCTTCTTTTCCAATAATTATTTTCTATTCTAAGGACAAATTCCATCATGTAAGCCACATGTAAAAAAAGGATGTTTGCAAGTGCTTTAAATTTGATCAGTTTTAAAACTCTATTGTCTGTTAACACTTTACCAGATAATCACAAATTTTAACAACCCTGAGGACGAAGCCTATTAAAAAAATATCGTGAGAAAATGCTGGAAATTAGCATTTTCTCCTTTTCCCACTATGCTTTCTACACTATCAAAGACAGAAATCACCATTTGAGCTACATTTATGTTGTCATCTGCAAATGCTTTCAATTTAGAAAAATCAAAAGTTTATTTGTTTGGTAGAGTTAATTCTTTACCTCACAATCCCGACTTTTAACGACCCAGAGAAAGAAGTCTTTTGAAAACATTGTGGGAAAAGGAGAAAATGCTGGTAACCAGCATTTTCTCCTTTTCCCACGATGTTTTCTAGCCTTCCCAAAACAAATTTCAATTTTTGAGTTACATTTATTTTGTTGTCTGCAAATGCTTTCAATTTGGACTCATCTAAAAATTTGTCGTTTGTAAAGAGTTAAAGGATGAAAAGTAATAGTTACCAAACAACATTTTAGACTAGTCAAAATTCAAAGCATTTGCAGCCGAAAATTTAACTTTGGCTCAAATGATGGAATTTGTTTTTAACAGGGTAGAAAACATAGTGGGAAAAAGAGAAAATGCTGGTTACCTTGCATTTTCTCCTTTTCTCACAATGTTTTCAAAAGGCCTCTTTCTCAGGGTTGTTAAAACTGGGGATTGTGTGGTAAAGAGTTAAACTGGTGTTGTTGAATTTCAGGCAAGGAAAACTCTAGTCCAAGTAAATACAGTCGCTCCATGTCTATAGAATCTCCTCGGTCCCTGAGTAGTTCGCATGAATTCTCCATGTCATATCCCAGTTTTGTGTTGGAGGACAGAAATAGCAGAGAAATGGCCATCGATGTCAACCCAGAAGGTGTGTGGAGTGTGTGGACTTAGATAATTTACTCTGTTAACTCTTTGCCAAATGGCAAAATTTTAGACTGGTCCAAATTGAAAGCATTTGCAGACAACAAATTAAATGTAACCCAAAAACTAAAATTTGCCTGTGGAAGAGTAGAAAACATTGAGGGAAACCAGCATTTTCTTCTTTTTAGCTCAGCCGTTTTAGAAGAAAACAGCAAGGTATTGCCTTAGCCCTGGTGTTGTCTGTGGCTTCATGCAAAAAACTTTGACATTTTTTATCTCCATTATTACTGAAGATACTTTATTCAAACGTGGGCAGGTTGTTAATTATCAAAAGGTGAACCTATAAAACATGGGCAGGTAACCATCAAAGTTTTTTTGATAGAGTTATGCCCCCTTTTCAACATAGAATTTTCATTGAAAAGCATTCACATGCAAGCGTTGGCACCAGCATGAGGTGCTCTTGTTCCACCAAGTTTTCAAAGACGTTTTCCCTCAAGATAGTTAGAACTTGGGATTTGTGTTGTAAAAGGTTAATAATGTATGGGCCTATTTATTCTAATGCAGCAGAGAACGTAAACATTGGGGTGTATGGAGAATTCTCTCATAATCAGCAAATATTGACCCTTTGTCACCATGTTTAACCCTTTACCACACAATCTAGAGATTTACTGACCCTTTGGAAAGGGGCTTTGAAAACATTGTGGGTAAAGGAGAAAATGCTGGTAACCAGCATTTTCACCTCTTCCCGCAAAGTTTTGTAACCTTTTACCACACAATCACAAGTTTGAAGGACCCTGGGAAAGAAAACTTAGGAAAAAATTGTGGGGAAAGGAGCAAAATCTGGAAAATGCTGGTTACCAGCAATTTCTCCTTTCCCACAATGTTTTCTACTCTATCAAAGACAGATATCAACATTTGAGCTATATTTAGTTCATATACAGAAAATGCATTCAGTTTCATTGAGTCCAAATTTTTATCATTTGGTAAAGGACTATAGACACATCCACTGACTTTGCATGACCCTGAGAAAGAGGCCTTTTGAAAACATTGTGGGAAAAGGAGAAAATGCTGGTAACCAGCATTTTCTCCTTTTCCCACAATGTTTTCTGTCCTTTTACACACAAATCTCACCATATGAGCCATATCTAATTTGTTGTCTGCAAATGCTTTCAATTTGGACAAATGTAAAATTTTGTCATGTGGTAAAGAGTTGTACCAAGCAAGTCATTACATAATTATGGATTTGTCATCTGCAAATGCTTTCAATTTTGACAGGTGTAAAATTTCGTTGTGTGGTAAAGAGCTATTTATATCGTGGTACATGATAAGTGAGAAAGTGTGTTGTCACCATGACATGACCCATTTAACTTGGCTTTGTCACTAGGCAAGGCATTGTAGTGAAGTAGTCTGGAATTGGTGAACCAGGAAATGATGTCAATAGGTGAATTGTGGTCATGGTCTGACCAAAAGATAGTGGAAAGCAATGTAAAATTCAATTCAAACAAGCCAAACCGCGGTAGCTCAGTCAGTTGAGAACAGGAGGTTGCTGGTTGGAATCCCCAGCTTGGTGAATTTCTTTCCAAGGATTGATGATGGTCATTGCACCAGGATTCATTCCTCTCTCACCGCTGATGATTGTTTAGATGATGGTAATGTTGGAAAGCAGATAGTGGCTTGGGAAGAATATTGTGCGAAGTACTTGGAACAGAAACCACACAATATTAACTGAAATATTGTTCAGAACAGCATAAAACCCCATACAATCACTATTCAAGCAAACATATGAATAGTTTGTTTCTAGAACCCAAAGAGCACAAAGCATTGGAGAAGGGAGAGAATGCTACTTACCTGCATTGTCACCTTTTCCTATAATGTTTTCAGGTGCATTCTTTATCAGAGTTATTAAAAAGTTGGAGTATCAGCTAACTGCTCAAACAGCCTTCACTTCCCTAATATCATCATGTGCCACAATTAACTCTTTACCACACAATCCCGACTTTTAACGACCCTGAGGAAGAAGCCTTTTGAAAACATTGTGGGAAAAGGAGAAAATGCTGGTAACCAGCATTTTCTCCTTTTCCCTCAATGTTTTCTACCATATCAAAGGCAAAGTTCCTCATTTGAGTCACATTTAGATTGTCTTCTGCAAGTGCTCTCAATTTGGACTGGTCTACATTTTCCTTGTGTGGTAAAGAGTTAAAATGGGCCATACTCTATGAAAAATGGGCTTAATGCAACTGCAGAAAGTATCGACCCATGTCAGCTTTCGCAGTCCGTGCAGGCTGACATGGGTCAAAAGTTCTTGCTGTTTGTAAATTTTATGCATGTCCAAGGACCATTCTACCTCCAGATTTAGTCGGTTGTTAGACAAAATGAATTTTTTTAATGTATAATTATGTGATGACTTGCTTGGTATAATGGATCACCAAGACACACTAAGCCCCCTTTTCAGAGAGCATGACACATTTATTTTTTTAAAAAGAATGGAAACTCAAAAAGAATTCTTCTATACATTACAGATATCAAATTAGATCTGAATGACCATGGTGAGAAGGAAAGCACAGATGACAAAATTCATCGTAAACAGTCATTTGTCCGTGGGGAGACAAAAAGACGTGTGATTTGTCATCGAAGGACTCCGTCTGCACCAACAACTCCAAGACACGATGGTCAGGACAATGGTACATCATGTGATGATGCAGACGATATTTTGGGACAGCAATATCCAGAACGGGATAAATCCATATCACAGCCTGTACTAGATGGTGCTTTATGCTCTAAACCCCCTCTTGGTGCTGGTAGAAGTTCTAGTGGTCTGAGACATGACTCGGAAAGTGAACGGTTTTATGTGGAAAGTATAGTGCCAGACTCTGCATTTACAAGAAACAGTGAAGAAAATAGCTCTGAGAAGAGAAAGGGCTCAAAAACACCCCCTAAAGATAGAAAGAAACTGAAAGAAGCAAAAGATAATAGTCCCCAAATGGAGGGGAAAGTGGTTAGGGGAGATAGAGGTAGGAGGGGTAGTGATAAAGAAAATATATCTGACTTTTCTATAAAACAAGGAAGTGGTTTAATTGCAGAACTTCCAGAGAGTCCTGGTAGCAGACGTAAACTATGGACCAGTAGTACCTCGAAAAGTGAAGATCATGGAACTGTGTCAAACAAGTACTTTTACTCCCGATTTCATGACTATGCAGAGATTGATGATGATAGTATTGATGGTGAAAATCGGATCCTGAATCATGGTAATACTCAGAATTATGGCAGTGAAAGTAGTTTACGTTCAAGTGGTGAAAATAAATTGCACCCCTCTCTGGAAAGTAGGAGAAGCTATCATGTTGAAAGCATTGATAGTGTTCATTCTGAATCTCATACAAAAACTGACAAATCTAGTGAGACAGAATTTCAAGTAAGCAGTAGAAAAAATTCCAGAGCATATTCAAGTAGTGAAAGTGTTAGCAGTACACAAAGTGGCAGAAAATATATTGCACACGAGGATCTTCTGGCAGAAATATCAGATTTAGAAAAGGGACTACAGAATATGCAAAAATCTTCCAAAAGAGGTGGAAGAAAGCCTATGACTAAGTGTGTTAGTATTCCATCAGATATTCAAA
This sequence comes from Tridacna gigas, assembly GCA_945859785.2. Classification (NCBI taxonomy): domain Eukaryota; kingdom Metazoa; phylum Mollusca; class Bivalvia; order Cardiida; family Cardiidae; genus Tridacna; species Tridacna gigas. The sequence goes on from OX244035.2 coordinate 7,906,288, forward strand.
GATCTATAGACAACATACGGAGTGCATCAGGAAGTCATTCAGACCTCATGTCCTCTGTGACTATCAGTGAACTGTCAGTGTCCCAGGATAATGTGTCAGAAGATTCATTAAGTTTGGACAGGAGACGTAGAAGTACATCTATGGATGCTTTGCATGATGAATCACCTTTAAGTCGCACATTGAGAGAGATTAATGCACAAATAGACAAAGCATTTAAACATGAAAAGAGTAAAACTCAGTCTTTAAGGGAACTTCAGTGTTCACCACAAACTCCAACAGGAAGTGCATATGAACTTGAATCAGAACTTATCTCTTATGAGGAAGAACTAGCAGAAACTCCTACAGGACACAGAACCTTCAGTAGTATGAGGGATGTAATTGAATCACCAAGTGCTTATTGTGGGGACATGACTCTGGCAGGTAGTGTCACGCCCACAGAACAAAACCAGAACAAGTTTGTGGACAGACCAGTTGCTGAGACCCATGTTGTATCAGCTCCACAAGTTATTCGAGCTCCTTTAAGATTTAATAAAGGAACATCATCACCTATCCAGACTACCCAGCCTACTCCCACACGACCTTCACCCCCAGCCTCCCTGGATATTGTATCAAATATTCAGCAGTCTGGTCATTCAGTCATTGTTACAGAAATAAAGAATTCAGACACAAGCCTACACCAGAATGTTCGGTCAAAAACAGACTTTAAATTAAGTGAAGAAGACTTTCAGAAAATTTTGATGTCTGATCCGGAGTCGATGAAGCAGTTTGAACAAAGTATGATGTATAGTCCAGTCAGGAGTAGAAATTGCTCTAACAGAGCCAGTGTCGCTAGTCCAGTAGAAGGAGTTATCCCAAGATTAAGATCAAATAGATCAAGTCTGACTAGTCCAGAGGCTAGTCCAATTGCTTTTCCTCGCCAACCACACAACAGAGGTATTGGGAGCCCCGAAGTTAGTCCGCAGTCATTGCGACATCACCGTCAAGTCAGTAGTACAGAAGCTAGTCCACAATCCACTCGACAACAGCGTGTATTGAGCAGCACAGAATCTAGTCCTAGTTCAGGTTGTAAGTACAAACACAATCAGAGCTTCAGCAGTTCAGAAGCTAGCCCACAAGCTGTTAGACAGAGACTCAGTCAAAGTTACAGTAGTTCAGACAGTCCACAGTCCAACAGACAAAAACTGAACTCTAGTCTAAGTAGTTGTGAGGCAAGTCCTCACTCATCCAGGCAGAAGCTAAATCAGGGTCACAGTAGTTCTGAAGCTAGTCCACCAGTTGGTGCAAGAGATAAACACAATATCAGTTTTAGCAGCAGCACTGAGAATAGTCCACAGCCCACTGGAAGAAAGCTAGGACAGTACAGAACTAGTAGTCCACAGTTCACAAAATCTAGTCCACAGACAAGACACGAAGCCAAGACAGTTGGAAGTCCACTTCAGGACAAAAGATCAGTCCAGGAGAGTCCGAAATTTGACACAAGGAAAAGTTCAAGCACAGTCTCTAGTCCTTTATCACCTGAACATAAACAACCTAGATGGGAGGATTTAGCATGTCTAAATGACAGTTTTAATGAGCTAGATCTGGCTGTCTTTAATGATAACTGGAAGAAGTGCCTTGCACCAACTGGTGACTCAATTCGTATGTCAAGGAACACAGATTCTAGAGAAGTCCTAAATTCACATAATGATTTTCCAGAAGTTGGCACTGTGACAGATACTGTTGTGTTAGAACGGCCATCAATTACCAGAAAAAGTATTCCTGAGAGAGGGAAGTCACTAGAGATTAGGTCACCAGAAGTTGAAATATATGATAATGTTCCAGAGCATGAGTCTTTCAGATTGGCACAAGAAGCTAAGACAGGTAAAGGCATGCAGAGAGATAGACCATTTCTGCAACGTAGTCATACTGCTCCTTCAGATACTTCACTGCCTCAATCCCCCACTGCTATAAGATCTGTACAGTCCGAGTTTGTTGGACAGTCAAGTGGCTTGGAGTCAAGCTCTAAGTCAGGGCATACAAGTGAAAAAGCTTTTGAATCTCCAAAAATTTCTAGCAGACAAACTGACTCTGCAGTTGAATCATCTAACATGAAGAAATCAACCACTACTCCTGTACTCACTAGACAGAGGTCGTTTGATTCTTCCTATAAGAAATCCATCAGAGTGACAAGTCTTGGGTCATCCCTGGAAGACTCGGAGATAAATCCACAAGGTTTTGTACGGGAAGAGTCTGTTTCATCAAAATCTAGCTCTAATGTTGGCAGGCCTGACCAAGGATCATTTGTGTCAATGAGTGCAAGCAATCAAGCCGACTTTAGTTCTATAGGAACATCTGGTGGTGTTATACAGTCTTCTTCAACAAACCAGTCTTCCTACAGTGTTAGTTCCCAACATGGGACACAGTCGTCAGTGTTGATTAGGTCAGAAAGCCAATCATCTTACAGTGATGTCAACCAGTCTGGTAGAGCACAAAATATCAACCAGTCAAACTTAGCAAATCAGTTTCCACAGATGCTTGAAGAAATGGATGTCAATGAAAGTTGCTTAGGGATAGCATCACATCAGAACTTGTCTAATGAGATGAAAGAAATGATGCAAGAACAGATGAAAGAACATGCTGGAGTTTTGTCACCGCTAGATGAGATTGTACCATTTGCTGGTTTGACATCACCTTTATCTCGAAGATCTTTCTTTGATACAGATCATCCATTGGCCGGATTTGACATGGAATCATCTCTTGAAATCCCTGCTGATGTACAATCCATAGATCTTCCTGAAGTTCATATCCAATACCTATCTGAGGGTCCAACTGTGACAGCAACTCCAACTGTTTTAAGTCAACTAGGTGGCACAGAAATTCCCCATGTCCATCATCCCATTGACAACACAGAGGAGGAATTTCAGAATGCTGTGAATGATGATTTGGAAAGGAATCTGTCTGGCCTATCAGCTTTCCTACCCCAACATGTGAGTGTTTGTGAACCACGGGAACAATACCAGCCCACAAACTATGACCAAAGCTCAGTGGCACCTCCATACAATACAGATAGAGGTAGTTCCTTACACACTCATGATACAGAAGAAGATCATGCTGCTGGTCAAGAGCATATGCTGATCATAACACCAACAGTAGCACCTGTCATCACTGACACACCTGCTCCCATAATGCAAGATTCTATGTCATCTTCTTCCTCATCTTTGTTTGACTCCATGTCAATGTCTTCAAGTTTTACATACCCACAAAGTTTTGACTCCAGGCACTATTACAGTCCCCGAGTGAACAGTCTTAATATCCAGGGAGACTTGGCACCTCCTCCTCTGGAAATGATTGAAGTTTGTAAATCCTCTTTTGTGCTGTCCAAGGCATCATTTGACAGAAAGCCACCAAAAGATTGTGCAGAGCCGGTTTTCAGCTTTCAGAATGAGAAGCTCAAGTGGCAATATCCCAGCCTGGCTCATGAAAATAGTGTAAATGAAGACAAAGACAGAATAGATAAAGGCAGGCAAAGCAATATGGGGGGAAACAAAGGTGGACAAAGTGCTGAAAGAGGTGAAGAGAAACTAGTCTTGGACTTAAGACCAAGCCTTAAAAAGGGTCTGACTAAATCTGAGCAAGATACAAAGAAAAAAGTTAACTCATCTAAAATACAGGATATAGTGGATTCTGACCATGGAGAGTTCTCAGGCACTGAAGATGAGGTATTTGTTGATCCAAGTGAAGTAACAGCAGACACTACTTTTTTCGCAGCTGGATCAAAGTACTTCAAAAGGAGAGATTTTCTCAGCTATGGTCATTTCCCAGGTCATGAGGAGAAGGTGACAGGAAACAGTAAAAGCAATTTAAGTCAAACATTTACCTTTGAGCCATCTACCAGATTGTCTCTGGATGAGTCCATGATGCAGATTGTAGCCCATCGTCATGAAAACGCAAATCGTCCAGAATCTGGCTTGGTGCAGGGTTACCATGATGATATCTTAAACATGGAGGTAGGACCAATGGACAAGGAAGATATTAGGTTCAGTAAAGCTCATCGTTCCAGTAAACTGTTGAGTCTTTGTGAAAAGTTTGAAGGGGGCTCAGCACAGAGCTTGAATAGTGATGATGAAGAAAATACTGTAAAACCCAAACAAATAACTCCTCCTGAAAAGAACATTGTGGCTTCAATCAGACAAATGCATGAATCTCTTGAACTTGACAAAGATGTTGATGGTGGTGTGAAGGCTGTTAGACATAGGCCAGTTTCTCATGAAGGCACAAAATCACCTGTAGAGGAAGTAGAATATGCCACCAGTCCTGTCATATCTAAAGATTTATCCAGGTTTGATCCTTCTAGTTCTGATCCAAGAAGCCCAGAGGCCAAGTCCAAAGACAACCAAACACCTCATGGAAAACCACCAAAACATAGAGGCAAACCTAGAACCCACAGTGAATCATCTCTCAGTGAAAATGAGGGGATGAAAGGATCACCCAAAAACACACGAGTTGAAAATTTGCCCAAACCGAAGAATGAAGGGTCTCCAAAGGGCCAGAGAAATTCCTTAGTTTCACCAGATGAGGGGTCACCAAAACTGACCCCTACAAAAAGTTCCCCTAAAGGACAGAGGTACAGTACAGAAATTTCACCAAAACTAGGCAGAACTAAAGACAACGTTCCTGCTGTCCCTCGGCATTCCGTCTCCCCTCAATCAGCACGGTCTGCAGAAGGTTCCAAAATTCCAGTTCCTAAATATACCCAATCACACAGAGAAGATGGTAAATCTCTCAGTAATGGTAAGACTGCAAGTTCTCCCAAAGGTTCCAGAAATTCCGCAGTGTCTTCAAATATAGACAGTCCTTCTAGAATAGGAACTAAAACAAAAGATTCTAAACAAACTGTTAAACATTCTGAAAATAATGGTGGACAAACAAAGTTGAACAAAGATAGAGACTTTCCCTCTCGTGTCCATTTTGATGTTCAGAATCCTGAAACGAAACATGATTTCAGGAGAGAAAAGAAAAGTGAAGACTCGGCAGAGAAGAAGAAACGTCGGGGTAGCATAAAGGAACTTACAAATGTATTTGAAGAGAAAATTGAGAACCTTTCCAAACAAACACAGTCACAGTCTGTGAAACAGAACCAGTCTCAGTCAACAGCACAAGCCAAACTTCGGGCAAGAGTTAGAAGTGTTTCTCCAAGTAATACTGGTGTTAAACCTTCCCAGCAGCTCCCAACGAACATGAGACACAGCCTAGAACTGCCAAGAAAAGAGACTGGTTTACAGTCTGAACATGCCAGTAAAGGTGGAGAAGGAACCACTAGACCACATTCAGTAAGAATGGGACCTAAACCATTCTATGGTGCTAAATGATAAGGTTATACCCACTACCATATAGACTACTTTTAGAAACTAATTACTAGAACAAATGAATGAAATCTTTACCATACAATCTGGTGTTTAACTCTTTACCACACTATCAGAGTTTAATGACCTAGAGAAAGAGGACTTTTGAAAACATTGTGGGAAAAGGAAAAAAATGTTGGTAACCAGCATTTTCTCCTTTTCCCACATTTTTTTCAGACTATTCAAGCACACATACTATCATTTGAAAAACTGTGGTCACTTCATTCAATATGGACAAGTGTAAAATGTTGCCATGTGGTATTGTGTTAACTCTTTCCCAAACAAGCCCTGGTTTTCACGTGTCTGCAGTATAAGTCTTTTGAAAACACTCTGGGAAAAGGAGAAATTGCTTGTAACGAGCAATTTCTCCTTTTCTCACAGTGTTTTCTACCCTTTTAGAGACCTTTCTGCCATTTTCATCAAATTTAAAATTGTAGTCTGCAAACTCTTTCAATTTGGACCAGTCCAAAATTTGTCGTTTGGGAAAGGGTTAAACAGTGGAATAGGACAGCTTTTGAAAACAGTATGGAAATATGAAAAAATGTCAGCATTTGCAGGCAACAAATTAAATGTAGCTCAAATGATGATTTCTGTCTTTGATAGGATAGAAAACATTGCGGGAAAAGGAGAAAATGCTGGTTTCCAGCATTTGCTCCTTACACTACGTTTTTAAACACCTTTCTCTCTAGGTTCATTAAAACTCAGGATTGTGTGGTAAAGGGTTAACTGCAGTAGACTGGAAAATAAACATAATCGAAATTTTCAATCAAGGAACAAATATGCCCAGTAAGGTTGTCGGTTGCCAGAATGTCTCAGCATTGCAGACGGTGTTGATCCAAGGTCAGAATGCACTTTATATGCAGCCTGATCTTTGATCACATTGGCTGCAAAAGCAGCGCTATAATCTTTTCTAACCTTTCAAATATAAATTTCAATTTTTGAGTCACGTTTATTTTGTCATCTGCAAAAATTTTCAATTTGAATATGCCTGAAATTTTGTTGTTAGATAAAGCGTTAAAAAGTTGTATTTGTATTGTAGTAGATTAACCCTTTACCGCACAATGACGCCTTTTGACGCCCCTGGGAAAGAAGCCTTTTGAAAACATTGTGGGAAAAGAAGAAAATGCTGGTAACCAGCATTTTCTCCTTTTCCCACAATGTTTTCTACCCTATTAAAGAAAAATTGCTCCATTTTAGCCAAATTGAAATTGTCGTCTGCAAATGCTTTCAATTTGGAGAAGGCTAAAATTTTGTCATCTGGTAAAGGGTTAAATGTAAAAATTTACATATGTTAGCACAGTACTCCCCATGCAGTAAACTTGTTTTCTTCAGTTTTGCCGAAAACAGCTTCAGAAAACATTGAGGTTAGAGGAGAAAATATGTGAAGTTAGCATTTCCTCTTTTGCCACAATTTTTCATACATATTAATATATCCAAGTTAAATATGTCTTGGTAATCTGTATTTTAGAAGAGATGTCGTGATAATCCAATGCAAATTTGTTTATTATTTAATATGTAAATCCACAATGTATACTTATGTTGTGCTATTTTGTTAATTGCTGCCATTTTATTTAGAAGAAAATGCATTGTCCCAAATACTATGTCAGATATCTAAAATGCATTTTTACAAATATTATGTCAGATGCCAAAAATGCATTTTCACAAATATCATGTCAGATGTCTAAAATGCATTTTTACAAATATCATGTCCACTGTCTAAAACACATTTTCACAAATATTATGTCCATTTTCACAAATGCATTTTCACAAATCTATGAGCCATGCTCTGTGAAAAGGGGGCTTAATGCATCTGCGAAAAAGTATCAACTCAGGTCAGGCTGCGCAGTCCACAAGGCTGACTTAGGCGGTAACTTTTTGCTTTTTCATCATATTTCTGCATATGAAAGGACCAGCGTAGCTCATGATTTAGTAGTCTGGTATACAAAACAGATTTGAGGGATGTATAAAACTGTGATGACTTGCTTGGTATGCATCATGGAGGTGCATTAAGCCCCCTTTTGAAAGGGGGAAGGGGGGGATTGACAGGCCAGTAGGTCACCCCTCCTTCATTATATAGGGGTGAGGTGCTATTTTAGATGATCAAATATTATTTTTTCTTATATATTAGTTTCTTTTAGTTTTTCTCTAAAAATGTCATATTGGGCTCACTAAAATAAGTCGCTTAACACTTAACCAAACTTTAGAATTTTAGTCTTGTCCAAACTGAACACATTTGCAGATGACAAAATAGATATGATTTGATGATTGAAATTTGTTTTGGGAAGGATAAAAAAAAAAAAATGTGGAAAAAAACAATTTTTTCAAAAGCTTTCTTTTTCAGGGTTGTTAAAAGTTGGGATTGTTTGGTACAGTTTTACCAAAGGACATTTTTTAGACTTGCTCAAGTTTTCTTGCCCATCAATAACAAATCCCTTCAGATGACAAACTTTACAGACAAAAAATTAATTCTGGGTCATGATGAGATTTTTAAAATTATAACAAACATTTTAGGTAAAAGGAGAAAGGGCTAGGTACTTGTTCCTAGCATTTTCTCCTTTTTTGTTGTTTACAAGGGCTTCTTCCGCAGTATTTTTTATTCTTTACCAATTGAGAAAATTTTAGACTCGTCCAAGTTGACTCCCTACCAAATGCCAGAATTTTTTACCAGTCCAAAGTAAAAGCATTTGCAGACCATAAAATAAGTGTGGTCCAAAAATTGAAATTTGCTTTGGGAAGGGTAGAAAGCATTATTGGAAAAGGAGAAAATGCTGGTTGTAAGCATTACCCACAAATTTTCTAAAGGTTTCTTTCTCACGTCATTAAAAGTTGGGATTGTGTGGTAAAGGGTTAAAAAGCATTTACAGGGGACAAGATAAATGTGACTGGATTATTGAAATTTGTTTTTGGAAGAGTAGAAAACATTGTTGGAAAAAGAAAATACTGGCTGCCAGCGATTCTCCTTTCCCCACCATGTTTTCAAAAGCTATTTTTCTCAAGGTCGTTTTAACTCAGGATTGTGTGGTAGAGATTTAAAAAAGAAGATACTGTTTTGTAAAGGATGGAGTAGTAAGGTCCCCAAAGTTTGTTTTTTTTATGATAAAAGCAAAATTTATTGCTAAAGCAATATGCAGGTGTGTAATTGATGTAGTTTTGTAGTTGTACATAGGTCATATGTGCAGTAATATTCTAAATATATGTAAACTTGTATTTGATGTTTTTCTATATGTAAATCCTGTTTGTGTTTTATGTTGTATATTGAACACATTACCGTCTCAACCAGATTTGCAGCAGATGATCCTTGTAAAGTAAACATGGCTAAATTTTACCAAAGGCCAAAATTTTAGACTCGTTCAAATTGAAAGCATTTGCAGACATCAAAATTAATGTGACTCAAAACTTGAAATATGTTTTGGGAAGTGTAGAAAACACTGGACCAGCATTTTCTACTTTTCCCACAATGTTTTCAAAAAGGCTTCTTTCTCAGGGTCATGAAAATCCAGGATGGTTTGGTGAAAGGTTAACCCTTTACCACACCATCCAGAGTTTTAATGGACCATGAGGGAGAAGGCTTCTGGAAACATTGTGGGAAAAGAAGAAAATGCTGATAACAATCTCCTTTCCCACAATGTTTTCTATCCCTTTCACAGAAAAATCCCACAATTTGAGCCGCATTTAATTTGTCGTCTGCGACTGCTTTCAGTTTAGACTTGGTTACTTTTTTGTTGTGTGGTAAATAGTGAAATCTCTACCAGATGATTAAAATTTTAGAGTCGTCTGAATTGAAAGCATTATTTGCTGGTGACAAATGCAGTGTGGCTCACATGATTAGATATGTCTTTGAAAGGTTAGAAAACATTGTGGGAGGAGAAAAATGTTGGTTTCGATATTCCACAATACATGTATTTCCCTAGCTTTCTTTTTAAGGGTCATAAAAAGAAATTATGATTCTGTGGCAAAGATTAAATCCTATACCACACAACCCTGAGTTTTAACGACCCTACGAAAGAAAGACTTTAAAAAAAAAAAACATGGTGGGAAAAGGAGAAAATGCTGGTAACCAGCATTTTCTCATTTTCCTACAATATTTTCTACTCTTTCACAGAAAAATCTCATAATTGGGCCACATTTGTTGTCTGCAAGTGCATTTGTTGCAGATAAGATTTTGTCGTCTGGTACAGGGTTAAAGTTAGACATAAAAAGATTTTGCTAAAGGCAGAAATTGCTTGATACAAGCACTTTCTCCTTTTGCCGCGATATTTTTCAAATTTGTCAGCTGAATAAGGATAACATGTTGTATGTAGGGGGTTCCATGTAAACACTACTAAAACAGTGTACTAAGCATTTCATTAGAGTCAGTAAGTTTCTTCGTGGTTTTTTTTTTTTATTTTATTGATGTATTTTACTTCCATTGTATTACAATCATATTTTATTTGGGAGAAAAAAAAATGGGACAGGAAAGTTCCATTTTTAAATGAATGAAAGAATCTGTAAATGTGCAATAAAACCTTTTAACAATGTAATTTATTTTGCTGTTTTATGTTGGCTCCACTGCCCATAGCAAATTGATTGAATTGACCTTTCTGCAAAGGCGAATTTGACACGCCCACCTTAGTAACGCAGTATTTGGTTGTTATGCCCGACAAACAAACCAGAAAACGGCGTCAAATACATAGAGAAAGAGAGATTATTTCAGTTTTATTCTAGCTTATGTTTCGCTATAATTAAAGCACCCAAAGCTTTTTTACTGTTGCTTCAAAAGTTATTACAATCTTGTCACACTTACAGCTCAGTTAGTCATTTGTCTCCTAGGTTTGAATCTTTACCAATGACAAAATTTTGGACTTGTCGAAATTGAAAGCATTTATAGACGAGAAAATAAATGTGAATCAAAAATTAAAGTTTGCTTTTGAAAGGGTAGAAAACAATGTGAGAAAAGGAGAAAATGCTGGTGACCAGCATTTTCTCCTTTTCCCATATTGTTTTCAAAAGCTAACTTACTTAGGAGCGTTAAAACTTGTGATTGTGCGGTAAAGGGTTAAATGTCATGGTGCTCCAAGTCTATCAACTTTTATTTTAACTCTTTACCACACAAGAAAAATTTAGACTGGTCCAAATTGAAAGTATTTGCAGACGACAATTTGAATGTGACTAAAATAATGGAATTTGTCTTGGGGTAGAAAACATTGTGGGAAAAGGAGAAAATGCTGCTGCTTACCAGCATTTTCTCCTTTTCCCACAATGTTTTCCAAAGGCTTCTTCCTCAGGGTTGTTAAAAGTCAGGATTGTGTGGTAAAGAGTTAACATTTTGCCACAAACTCCATGAAACCAGGGGAACAGTGGTTTGAATCCCAAACTCTGGGTGAATTCCTTCATAGGGTTGATGATAGTTTTTGCAACAGGATACTGCCTGTAATTGTTTCAACCATGGTTACATGGGAAAGCAGCCAGTGGCTTGGGAAGAAAATTATGCAAAGTTCTGGTAAAAGAAACTCTATAAAAGTATGAATCGGTGCACTGGCAGCCTCAATATAAGTGAATGGTTAAAGTGGCTTTGAACATCTTACAATCTGAAGTTGATGATCTCTGGTCACCAACTGAAAAGTTTGGAATCAATCAAAATTCATTTACTCCAAACTGTATTTTGGAATTCTCTGCAACCTGGCGTAACTGATCCTGTGATGATCCCCCTGTCAGCTTTCAGGCGAGAATGTTTTGTACATAAACATGGTTCACAAAACTAAGAAATGGAATACAGTAGTTGAAGGGAAGTAACTCATGATAGCTGATATTTTTAAAGCATTTGTCTCCCTTCATTATCGCACCATGGGTGTGCTTGCTCTCTCTGGAGCTCTAGGATATGGTCTCTTTCAAGTTTTTTAGGTTGTAGATACATGTATTTTATTTTGAAAATGAAAGTTGTATTCAATTTAATAGGAAGCTGTGTTTGCATCACTTTCTTGACACAGGTTTACCATTGATCCCAATGACAGAAAAAGAGAAGATTTTTCAGCTGCACAATCTCCGAAATTCTTGTTTAAACTGTGAGGGTTCCTTAAATATATGGCATGAAAGGTCCTTTGGTAGACCTCTCTCAATATTCCTTGATGTCATCTTGATATTTGAAATAACATAAGTTCCTTTTTGCCAGGCTCATCCTCTCTACAAAGTAGTCCACGGATTGCAGACTTATAGCAGATTAACATTTAACCCTTTACCAGATGACAAAATTTTAGCCTTTTCCAAATTGAAAGCATTTGCAGATGACAATTTTAATGTGGCTCAGATGGTGCAATTTTTTATGATAATGCAGCAAACATTGGGGGAAAAGAAAGTTACCAGCATTTTCTCCTTTTCCCACCATGTTTTCAAAAGGCTTCTTTCCCAGGGTTGTTAAAAGGCGGCATTGTCTGGGTAAAGGGTTAAAGTGCCTTTTACAACTATAGTTGCCTTTGTGGCCAGTATAGATCAAGATCAGACTGCACAAAAAGTGCAGTCTGATCTTTGATCTACACTGTCCACCTTGCTCAAACACAATTTACAAAAAACAACTATTTTGTTCTTGTTTCTTGACTGAAAATGTCATTTTGGTTTATTTTGCACTTTAACCTTTTTCCACACAATTCCGCCTTTTGATGAACCAAGGAAAGAAGCCTTTTGAAAACATAGGAAAAGGAGAAAATGCTGGTAACCAGCATTTTCTCCTTTTCCCACAATGTTTCCTATCCTATCAGAAGAAAATTGCACCATTTTAGTTACAGTGAAATTGTCGTCTGCAAATGCTTTCAATTTGGACGAGGCTAAAATTTTGTCGTCTGGTAAAGGGTTAACCCTTTAGCACACAACTTGGATTATAACGACCCTATAGAAGAACTCATTTTGAAAAGGAGGTAACCAGCACAATGTTTTCTACCCTTCCAAAAACTTTTGAGTTTCATCTATTTTGTTGTCTGCAAATGCATTGAAATTGGACAAGCCTTAAATTTTGTTGTTTGGTAAAGAGTAAAAGGTTAACCCTTTCCCAAACAACAAATTTTGGACTGGTCCAAATTGAAAGAGTTTGCAGACAACAATTTTAAATTTGATGAAAATGGCAGGAAGTCCTCAAAAAGGGTAGAAAACACTGTGGGAAAAGGAGAAATTGCTCGTTATGAGCAATTTCTCCTTTTCCCACAGTGTTTCTCAAAAGATTTGTACTGCAGACATGTGAAAACCAGGGCTTGTTTGGGAAAGGGTTTTAAATGTCCGTGCCAATAACCAATCACAGGCATAAAAGCCAGTGGAGAAATAAAGGGCCATCATGACCCTACTTATGGTCCTGTTAACCCTTTACCACACAATCCCAACTTTTAACAACCCTGAAAGAAAAGTCTTTTGAAAACATTGTGGGAAAAGGAGAAAATGCTGGTTACCAGCATTTTCTCCTGTTTCCAGAATGTTTTCCTTCCCTATCAAAGACAGAAATCATCAATTTGTCGTCTGCATATACTTCCAATTTGGTCCAATCCAAAATTATGTATTGTGATAGAGTTAACTCCCTTTCTCACAAAAACGTTCATGATCTTTGACAACATACAGTATATTGAAAAAAAAAAGACAGTATTTTCTTGTTTACCACAATGTTTTCAAAAGCCTCAGGCTTGCATGAACTTTAGATAATTGGGTAAAGGTTGTGAATGAAAGGGTTAATTCTTTACCAAACCACACCATTATGACCCTGAGGAAGAAAGCTTTTGAAAATCTTGTGGAAAAACGGAGAAAATGCTGGCAACCAGCATATTCTTCTTTGTTGTCAAAGTTTACTATCCATTCAAAGTCAACTTGCATCATTTGAGCCGTATAATTTGTCGTCTGCAAATGCTTTCAATTTTGACCAGTCTAGAATTTTGTCGTCTGGTAAAGAGTTACACTGCTAAAATACTGTAAATATTTTAGATTTTAGCCAACAGATGCTGCACAAATACTGCAATTTCAGAGCCCTTTTCAATGGAAAATTCTCACAAAGTTTCAACCAGTGCAGGTCAAAGATCAGACTGCATGTTTTATGCAGTCTGATCTTGATCTAAAGTGCCTATAAAAGCACACTGAATTAAGTTATGTGACAAACAACTAAATTTCAGACAGGTCCTAATTGAAAGCATTTGCAGACAACAAATTAAAAAGTTGCTGAAATGACCAGATTCATCTTTAATAGGGTAGAAAACATTGTGGGAAAAGGAGAAAATGCTGGTTACCAGCATTTTCTCCTTTTCCCACAATGCTTTCAAAAGCCTTGTCTGTCAGGGTCATAAAAAACTCAGGATGATTTGGAAAAGGGATGAGTTATCATCGTCTAAATCAGTTTTTGATTGACAATGTTTGTTAGGAGATTTAGGATTGAATTTAAATGATCATAGAAAATTGATTTTGACAAGTACATATGCCAATAATAGTTATAATTGGGTTTACAACTTCTCTTTAATGGGAGAGTAATTATCACAGATGTGTAGATCTAGCTGGGGTTCTTACTTTGTCAAAGTTTGTTAAAAAAAATCCCAAAGAAAACATGTTGTGCACTTTAACCCTTTACTACACAATCCTGTGTTTTAAATGAGACTGATAAATGAAAACTTTTGAAACTATTGTGGAAAGAAGAGAAAATGCACTGGTTACCAGCATTTTCTCCTTTTCCCACAGTGTTTTCAAGGCTTTCAAGGACAAATACCACCATTTCAGCTACATTTGACGTGTCGTCTGGAAAATTTTTTAATGCATTCTGTTTTGGAAAAGTCTATATTTTTTGTCGTCTGGTCTAGAATTAACCCTTTACCACACAACAAAAATGTAAACTTGGCCAAATTGAAAGCATTTACAGACGACAATTCAAATGTGGTCCTAATTATAGAATTTGCCCATGATAGGGTAGAACAACATTGTGGAAAAGGGAGAAAATGCTGGTTACCAGCATTTTCTCCTTTTCCCACAATATTTTCAAAAGGCTTCTTCCCCTAGGTCATTAAAACTTGGGATTGTGTGGTAAAAGGTTAAATGGAATTGATCTACAAGATTCTTTACCCTCCAGAATCACTTTTGGTGCAGCCAACTTTTGAAAGCATCCAGGTAAATGTAATTTATGAATAATCAGAATGAATAAGCAATAACCCCTATCCTGCTAAATAAAAGGAATGAAACTGATAGTAATCAAAGTACCGAAAGTACTGACAGACTAGCGAATTTGACTGATTGTTTGTATGGTGTTTAACCCTGTTTTCAACATTACTTCAGTTATGTAGCAGTGGCCAGTGCACATATCCATGCTTTCCTGGAGTTTCTTTTACCAGTACTTCGCACAATATTCCTTCCAAGCCCCTGGCTGCATTCCCACATAACCATCGTCGAAACATGAGAGAGAAATGAATCCCGTCGCAATGACTAGATCATCAATTGTCGGGAAGAAGTTTGCCGAGTCTGGGATCGAACAAACGACCTCCTGTTCTCAAGTCCTGTATGCTATCGACTGAGCTGCTGGGGCTATGCATGCTAATGGTTAACTATAATCCAGTTTAAGTTTAACCCTTAAAATGCTAAAAATGTTAAATGAAAATTTCAAACTGTGGTAAACACCTGAGTATTGCTATTTCAAAGGTACATTTTGGAGAAAATAGTTTCTCTTATTGGACAGTGTAGATCCAAGATCAGACGTTCTGTGCAGTCTGAACTTAATCCACACTGTCCTCAAAAGGTCATTCAGTCGCGGTAGTGCTGGTAAAAGAAACTCCAGGAAAGCCTGGATAGGTGCTCTAGCCGCCGCAATATCACTGAAATAATGTTGAAAACGGCATTAAACACCATGCAATCAATTAGTAAATTATCCAATAGCACAAGATGTAGTTAACTATTTAACTCTCTTTACAAAACAAAAATTTTTACACTCTTCCAAATTCAAAGCTATTGAAGACCATAAATTAAATGTGGCTGAACTGATGAAACCTGATTCCAAAAGGGCAGAAAACAATGTGGTTACCAGCGTGTTTCCTTTTCCCCCAATGTTTTCAAGGGGATTCTTCACCGGTGTCGTCAAAACTTGGGATTGTTTAGTAAAGGGTTAATATTCATGATGTAAAATAACAGTTTAAAATAACAGTTTAACTGTACACAATGATCTAAATAATGAATGACTGAAGGAATGACAAAGGTTCCCTGTCCACTGAGGATTTGTACAGCTGGGATTTGCTACAAGTTACCTGGGTAATATCTATTGATAGATTCATTCCTAATGTTACAGTGATGTAGGAATAAGTGATTCTCTGCTTTCCATAGGTCACTTAATTTACATATAAGCAAAGATCTTGTACTTTATAAATGGCATCTTGTTCAGTTTATTACTTTGTAAGAAGACATGTTCAAATTGAAGTGGTAGATATTTAGTGTTTTTTGTAAAAATTGTCATATGTAACAGAATTACGATTTTTAATAGAAAGAAGTATTTTCTGTGAGGCAGTATTTGGCAACTGTGGGGTTTTTTGTTTACTTTGACTCTAGGTCAGTCATGATGCCTATAGACTAGCTTTGCTAGTGTAAAAACCAAATTTTCCTATTTCAAAGGTATTTTTGGAGGAAAGATATCTCCTTATCGGACAGTGTAGATTGAAGATCAGACTCTATGTCCTGTGCAGTCTGATTTTGATCTACGCAGTCCGCAAAAGGTTAGTGAGTAGTGCTTAGCAGCCTAAGGGCTTTCTTTACCAGATGACAAAATTGCAGACATGCTCAAATTAAACGCACTTCCAGACAACAAAATAAATGTTGCCCAAATTTTGGGATTTGTCTTTCAAAGATTAAAAAGACTGTCGGAATAGAAGGAAATGTTGGTAAGCAGTGCACCTAAGCATGTGTTTCCTGGCATTCTCTTACCTGTACCGACACAACTTTCTTTCCAAGCCACTGACTACTTTCTCACATGCATCGGAAGAGAGAGGCGAAAAATCTCCGCATAGAAAGTTTCCTTCAACCGGATATTGGACCAGCAACCACCAGATCATGAGCCAGATACGCTAACCTTTGAGCCATCCTGCCATGCCCACTAAAGTGTAAAATAAACCAAATGGACATTTTCAGTCTAGAATGAGACCCAAATACATGTATGTGCAATTTTGTGGTTGTATTTTGTCTGCAGTGTTTCAGCAAAGCTGACAATGTAGATCAAAGATCAGACTGCACTTTCTGTGCAGTCTGATTTTGATCTACACTGACCACAAAGGCAGCTTCAGCGGTGAAAGGCACTTGTAAGGTTGAAACATTCAGTGGCTGGGTTGAGTCACGGTGTCACATGGGTGGTTATCTCGTTATCCCTTGACCACAAAATCCTGAATTTTAACAACCCTGACAAAGAAAGCTTTTGAAAATATTTTGGGAAAAGGAGAAAATGCTGGTAACCAGCATTTTCTCGTTTTCCCAGTTTTTTCTACTCTTTCAAACACACATTTCAATTTTTGAGCCACATTCATTTTGTTGTCTGCAAATGCTTTCAATTTAGACAAGTCTAAAATTTTGTTGTTTGTTAAAGAGTTAGCAAAGTGATTTGGTCTCTGGCACTGAGCTATACGAAATCAACACAACTGAAAGGGACACATTTTTCCTTCCTCAGAGTGAAGCGCTCACGATATCCATTTACATTCCGCTCACAAAAGGAATAATTACGTTAGACATGCAAGATTTGAATTTGTGTAGGTCGTGATTATCATATATAAGAGGAATTGACTTTTTAATCCTTTGCCATACAATCCCATCTTTTAACCCTTTACCAGACGACAAAATTTTAGCCTTGTCCAAATTGAAAGCATTTGCAGACGACAATTTCAATGTGGCTCAAACGATGCAATTTTTCTTTGATAGGGTAGAAAACATTGTGGGAAAAGGAGAAAATGCAGGTTACCAGCATTTTCTCCTTTTCCCACAATGTTTTCAAAAGGCTTCTTTCCGAGGGGCATCAAAAAGCGGCATTGTGCGGTAAAGGGTTAACAACCTTGTAGAAGAAGGCTTTTGAAAAACATTTTGGGAAAAGGAGAAAATGCTGGTAGCCAGCATTTTCTCCTTTTCCCAAAGTTTTTCTACCATTTGAATGTTAAATTTCAATGAATGAGCTAGATTTACCGTAATTTGTCAACTGAAAGTGCTTTCGATTGGGACAAGTCTAAAATTTTGTCTTTTGGTAAAGAGTTAACCCTAAAGCTGCTAAGAGCAACTCAATGACCTTTTGCGGACAGTATAGATCAAGATCAGGCTGCACGGAACATGCAGTCTGATCTAGGATCTACACTGTCTGGTAAGGTGATATTTTCCCTTAAAACATAACTTTGAAATAGCAATATTTTGGTTTTTACTATCAGCTTGAATGTTTTTTTTTACTTATTTAGCAGTTTAACCCTTTACCAGACGACAAAATTTTCGCCTTTTCCAAATTGAAAGCATTTGCAGACGACAATTTCAGTTTGGCTCAAATGGTGCAATTTTTCTTTGATAGGGTAGAAAACATTGTGGGAAAAGGAGAAAATGCTGGTTACCAGCATTTCCTCCTTTTCCCACAATGTTTTCAAAAGGCTTCTTTCCCAGGGGCGTCAAAAGGCGTCATTGTGCGGTAAAGGGTAAAGAGTTAATTTATTACCTCTTGCATACAGCTTTTGTGCTCTTACAAGAGACTATTCAGCCCCCTTCCCAAATGACAAATGTCAGACTGTTCAAAACTGACAGCAAATGCAGACAACAAACTGGAAATAGCTACAAATGATTTGGAGTTTTCTAACAAGGTAGAAAATTAAGGAGGAAAGGGAGAAATTGCTTATTACCATCAATTTCTCTTTTTCCCACGACGTTTCCAAAAGGCACTACTGCCTCTATAGATGTGTCAAACCCTTTACCACACAATCTCAACTTTAAACGACCCTGAGAAAGAAGCTTTTTAAAAACATTGTTGGAAAAGGAGAAAATGCTGATTACCAGCATTTTCTCCTTTTCCCAGTGTTTTCTACTCTTCCACAGTCAAATATCAATTTTTCGGTCAAATTTACAGTGTCGTCTGAAGATTCTTTCAATTTGGACAAGTCTACAATTTTGTCGTATGGTAAAGATTTAAATACAGGATTGTTTACTAACCCTAAAAGTACCAGACGACAAAATTTGAGACAACTGCAAATTGAAAACATGCTTATTGCAGACGATAAACTAAACCAGGCTCAAATGTTGGGATATATCTGTCTCTGCTATCCTTTGGTAAAGAGTTAACTCTTTACCAAACAACAAAATTTTGGACTTGCCCAAATTGAAAGCATTTGCAGGTGACTTTATAAACGTGATTCAAAAATTGAAATTTGTTTGTCGAGGGATAGAAAACATTGTTGGAATTGGAGAAAATGCTAGTTACCAGCATTTTCTCCTTTTCCCACAATGTTTTCAAAAGGTTTCTTCCTTGGGGTCATTAAAAGTTGGCAGTTTTGGATGGTCTGGTAAAGAGTTAACCCTTCTACATGATAGAAAATGTTGTGGGAAAAGGAGAAAATGCTGGTTACCAGTATTTTCTCCTTTTCCCACAATGTTTTCAAAAGCCTCCTCCCACAGCTTGTTAAAACATAGGATGGCTTAGTAAAGAGTTAACCTTTCTACACACAATCCCCAGTTTCAAAGGAATAATTGTGGGAAAAGAAGAAAATGCTGGTAATCAGCATTTTCTCCTTTTCCCACAATGTTTTCTACCCTATCCAAGACAAAAATCATCATTAAGCTACAAAAAGGCTGTCGCCTGCAAATACATGTAGTTTAACTCTTTACCAAACGACAAAATTTTAGACTCATCCAAATTGAAAGCATTTGCAGACGACAAAATAAATGTGACTGAAAAATTGAAATTTGTTTTGGGAAGGGGAAAAAACATTGTGAGAAAAGGAGAAAATGCTGGTTACCAGCATTTTCTCCTTTTCCCACAGTGTTTTCAAAAGGCTTCTTCCTCAGGGTCGTTAAAAGTCGAGATTGTGTGGTAAAGAGTTAAATTAGGTAGGGTCCAAAATTTTGTCATTTAGTAAAGGTTTATATGAACATATTCAGAGTTTTTACCATGAATCAAAATCTGATGTAAAACACTATAAAAGTACCACTAAAAATACTTTTATCCAACTATCCAAAGACAAATTCCATCTTTTGAGCCATTTTTATTTTGTCGTCTGCAAATGCTTTCAATTTAGAGAAGTCTACATTCGTCGTTTGGTAAAGAGTTAAATTGATAACTGGCATTTACTACAATATCTTGATTGCTCCCAACCATTTTTTTTTACTGCCATTGATCATAAAATTCTTACACGCAAATATTCACCGAAATTATTGCCAATAAAAACCTGTACGGATGTTGTATAGCATGGCATATAGCCTGTCTAGTCCCATATCTATTTACATGTTTCCTGTGCGATCTTTATCTAATTATTTATAATACAGTCAGCCCTGTGTTACAGGTCACCTCTTTAGCACTGCCAACCTTCATATTCTGTCATTTCTGTGTTATAGACCACCCCTTTAGCACAGCCAACCTGTCTAATTGAGTTGCACTCTGACAAAAGGGGGCTTAACTCTTTCCCACACAATCCCAACTTTTAACAACCCTGGGAAAGAAGCCTTTTGAAAACATAGTGGGAAAAGGAGAAAATGCTGGTAACCAGCATTTTCTCCTTTTCCCACAATGTTTTCTACCCTATCCAATACATAAATCACTATTTAAGCTACATTTAATTTGTCGTCTGCAAATGCTATCAATTTGGTCCACTCTAAAAGTTTGTTGTTTGGTAAAGAGTTAATACATCTCCGTGATGCATTATACTAAGCAAGTCATCACATAATTAGGGATGCATAAAATCCGTTACAGTTTAACCCTTTCCCAAATGACAAATTTTGGACTGGTCCAAATTGAAAGAGTTTGCAGGCGACAATTTTAAATTTAATGAAAATGGCAGAAAGTTATCAAAAAGGGTAGAAAACACTGTGGGAAAAGGAGAAATTGCTCGTTACGAGCAATTTCTCCTTTTCCCACAGTGTTTTCAAAAGGCTTGTACTGCAGACACGTGAAAACCAGGGCTTGTTTGGGAAAGGGTTAACAACCAACTGAATCTGGAGGCAGAGTGGTCCTTGGACATGCAGAAAATGGACCAATAGGAAAAAGTTTCAGCCCGGCTCAACCTGTGCAGACTGGGCTGGCCGACATGGCTCGATTCTTTTTGCAGATGCATTAAGTTCCTTTTCAAAGACATGGCTAAATTATTTATATTCAGTCAACTCTGTGTTGAAGACCAGCTCTTTCACACAGCAAACCTATCCAATTATTTGTGTACAGTTACCCCATGTAAGACCACCTCAATAGCATAGGCAACCAATCTAATTATGTATTTAGCTACAGTCAATTCTGTGTTAAAGATAACCCCTTTAACCCAGCCAACCTGTCTTATTCTTTACATGCAGTTGCCCGGTGTTAAAGACTACTTCTTTCGCATGACGAATCTATCTATCACTTATCGAGTAAACTCTATCAAAAACCACCACTTCAGTGCAGCCAACCCATCTAATTATCTATTTAGTCAACTTGTGTTAAAGACCACCTCTTAAGCACAGCCAACTTAATTATTCATACAGATGCCCTATGTTAAAGACCACCTCTTTAGTAGAACCAACCTGTCTTTAACTATCACATGTAAACTTCCCAGAATAGCATTTTGTTTTTAATCTGACCTTCATTGATTCTTTACAATACTGAAGATTCTTCAGCTTGTCCAAACCGAATGCATATAAAGACAACAAATTGAATGTGGGTGAAGTTATAGTATGTTTGTCCAATGGGGTAGAGAATATTGTGGGAAAAGGGGAAAAGGCTGGTTCTCATTTGAATCACATCTAAAAATGAATTTACATGTAGTTTGGTCAAAGTCTATTATCTTGTCAATCTGGTGAAGTGTTTAAGCTTTACCACACAAGGGCACACAACCATGTTTTAACAATGCTGAAGAAGGTTTTTGATAGCATTGAGGGAATATTAGAAAATGCTGGTCACTCCGTTTTGCATTTTTAGACTTGTCATCTGCAAAAGCTTTGGATTTGAATCAGTGTAGAACTTTGATGTCTGGTTAACCCTTTACCACACAATCCCAAGTTTTTAGGACCCTGAGAAAGAAGTCTTTTCCCACAATATTTTCTACCATTGTAGAGACAAATTCCATCATTTGAGCCACATTTGAATTGACGTCTGCAAATGCTTTCAATTTGGACAAGTCTACATTTTTGTCGTTTGGTAAAAGTTAAGAGCTTACCATTTTACTGCCTTTGATCATAAAATTCTTACACCCAAGGATTCACTGATATTATTGCTAATAAAACCTGTATAGAATCTTCTTCAGCATAGTTTCCCTTATCTATTCTCACATTTCTTTATCTTATCATTTCTACATTGAATTACCAATGTTTTCTTCTTGAACTTTTCTTGTCAAGTCAAAATGCGCTTATGTAAGGGACTGTAGGGCCCCAGCCAAGTAGTGGTGAAACCAAAAAAATACTGAGCAAGCGAGCTGGCCCCTCGATATAAACTGGGGCACTTGTTATAAACTGGGTGAAACACCATACAATCAAACAGTCTGCCTGTATTCCTTGGATCTTTATATGCATTTTATTTACAGTCTGTGCTAGATCAATGAACAAGAGGGCCATGATGGCCCTGTATTGCTGCTCTGTTTTACAGGTAAATGATCAGTCACTGGCCTCAGGCAGAAATATTAACCTTTTTAGTGCCACACAGTCCTGTGTTACACTGCACAACCAGTCTATATTTTGGATGAAGCTATTGCCTCATCCAAAATATAAACTGCTTTTGCAGCGTACTCATCCAATAGAATCCAGTGTTGTACAGGTCTAAGCATGTTACATAACTTCGTATCATTATATACCTACAAATTTTCCATTGCACATGGATAAAATCAGTATCTGCATGGTGTCAAATACAGTTCCAGATAATGGTATGATGATGTAACCTATGCGAGGCTTGGTTACCTATTTATAGGTCAAAATGTTAAGTTGCAACATTCAACCGTCATTCATAAATAGAAGCTATTAACCATTTAACTCTTTACCACACTATCCCGAGTTTTAATGACCCTGAGGAAGAAGCCTTTTGAAAACATTGTGGGAAAAGGAGAAAATGGTGGTAACATTTTCTCCTTTTCCCACAATGTTTTCTAACCTGTCAAAGACAAATTCCACCGCCAGAGCCACATTTAACTTGTTGTCTGCAAATGCTTTCAATTTGGACAAGTCTACATTTTTGTCGTGTGGTAAAGAGTTAACAAGTATTTGTTTCATTTTCTTACTGTTTTCAAACAACACTGCAATTATTTGTTGTTAAAAATAATAGGTATATAATAGAAGGAATATTATGGTGTAGTAACTGCCCGGTGCCTGTTTTCTTTCTCACTGCAATCAAAACTTTTGACATCTACCTCAACCTTTGGGTGTGTGGGATATCAAATTTTCCCACTGATCTCAAAGCAAGTGCAAGTATCAGGAAATTTACTACAACATAATATTCCCGACTCCTGAAAATTTCAACCTATAGGGCATAAAGAGGTAAAAAAAAAATAAACATAAGTAATAGTTTTACTACCAAATGTTTTAATGACAAAATAATTTACAAAATTATAAAGAAACTTCTACAATGAACATCATGTATACAACAGTGAATGACAGGGTAAATACATCGTACATTTTTTATACAGACAGGTCCAATGCTTATTTCAGACATGAAAATAGACTGGTTTTACATTCATTCAACACAGAAAACATTGTATTTCAAACAGACAGGTTCTATACGTATTATAAACAGGAAACATTGCATTTTATGTCGACAGATTCTATGCTTATTTTCTAATGACAGTTTCTATGCTTATTTTAGACATAAAATTAGACAGATTTGTTTGTTCTATGCATGAAAATTATTTTCACACAAAGTTCTAAATGGTAGACATTTTACATAGACAGGTTCTTTTTTTTATGGTTTCTTAAACATACATAAGAGTGCTGCCTGCAGGTACCAACGCTTGGCTGTTGGAGCTTATTCAGTGAAAATTCTCTTTTGAAAAAAGGGGTATAACTGTTTCAAAAATGTTCTGGGAGTTTCCCACCCTTTTGATATGGGTTCCTCTTTTAATAATAACAATCTAACCATGTTTGAAGTAAATATCTTCAATATATAACAATGGTATGAGAAAATGTCAAAGTTTTAGCAAAATGGAGACACTGACACGACTATAATAATACCTCAATGTTTCCTATGAACACAGCTGAGCTAAAAATAAATCATACTCTGATTTCAGTCCAGTAAGAACTGGCATCTAAACTTAATTGCTTTCCACATCAGTGAAAGCTATTTCCTTTTAAAATCTAACTCTATACTAGAAGACAAAATTCTAGACAAATTGAAAGCAGTTGCAGTGGACAAATGAAACACTGCTCAAATTATGGAATTTGTCTTTAAAAGGGTAGAAAACATTGTTGGAAAAGAACAGAATGCAGATCACCAGCATTTTCTCCATCATTTTCCCAAAACTTTCTCTATCCTGTCATTGACAAATCATGTCATTTGAGCCATATTTAATTCTATATTTGGACAAGTCAATAATCTCTTTGTTTGGAAAAGAGTCAACCATTAAAAAAAGCCAGTATTTTCTAATATGAGAACTAAACATTGGGCGCCCCAAGCCATGTCTGGTCATTTGTTTTTTCAACAATATACATGTATTCTTATCCAATATAAACCATGATTATGACGACGCAAAAATGATAGAATTTTTTTTTTAAGCTCTTTACCAAACAACAAAGTAATATACTATTTCAAACTGAAAGCGTTTGCAGTCAACAAATGCAATTCAAGCAATTAAAGATGGCTTTGAGAGGATTGAAAACATTGTGGCAAAAGAAGAAAATGCTGGTTGCCTGCATTTTCTTCTTTTCCAACAATGTTTTCAAAAACCTTTTTCCTCAGAGTTGTTAAAACATGGGGCTGTTTTGTAAAAGATTAAACAGAAAAAAAACACAATGTGGGAATAGGGGAAAATGCTGGTTACCAGCATTTTCTCCTTTTCCCACATTGTTTTCAAAAGCTATTTTCCCAAGGTCATAAAAAAAAGGTCATCTTGTAATGGGTTAAATACAGTCTAGAGGCAGACAAAAATATCTAATTAACCAATTGTGTTTGACAGATCAATTTATCAATAAAGTTTCTTTATACAACAATAACTCTCTTTGGTCCGTTTAAAGTGCTTTCTTTCATTGTCAAACTAATTTCATCTAAACATAACAAACATTGTATCTTTCACTCCAAATGAGTAAATCATTTTCCCTCATCTGTGATCCAAAATAATTCAAGTTCAAAACTTGGCAGCAAAATTTCCTAATGAGTATCAAATAGTGTTTATCCATCTTTTACAACACAACCCTATGTTTTAATGATCCTGTGAAGTGAGGCTATTAAAACATCATGAGAAAATGAGAAAATTCATTTTCTCCTTTTACGACAAAGTTTTGTCCCATTCCAAAAACAAATTTCAATTTCTGAGTCACATTAGGTTTGTTGTTGGCCAAACCTTTCAATTTGGACAAGTCTAAAATTTTGTTTGGTAAAGTATTAAAAGTTATTAATATAAATGAGTAAATCAGCTGCTGCTGTGATGTAACTGCAATAATGTTGAAACTGGTGTTAACAACTATCCAATTCACCAATCAATAGCAGTCTAATTTATCAATATATGTATAAATATGACAAAGGGTAAATCAAAGCTAAGAAATACTTTTTATTGTTATTTTGATTGCTCACTTTTCAAAACCTTGAAGATATAATTCACATTTGTCATCAGATCAAAGCTCCACCACAAACACTTGACTCATGCTCTGTAAAACAGTAGGTTAACCCTTTATCAAACGACAAACATGTAGACTTGTCCAAATTGAAAGCATTTGCAGATGGCAATTCATATGTTGACTCAAATTGTGGAATTTGTCTTTGATAAGAGAGAAAACATTGTGGGAAAAGGAGAAAATGCTGGTTACCAGCATTTTCTCCTTTTCCCACAATATTTTTGAAGGGATTCTTCCTCAGGATCATTAAAACCCAGGATTGTGTGGTACATGCTAAAGGTCTTTACCCATATCAGCCAACACAGTCCATGACAGCTGACTTGGGTCCAAGTGGGTCAAAACTTTGTGCTTTTGGTAAATTTTTGAAAGACCTTTTTACCTCCTGATTCAGCCATTTCTTGAATTTCTTTTCTTTTTTCATTCATTTTGGATTGATGTTGTGTGAAGAAATGTTTCGTACAATGAATGCATTAGGAAAGTACATTGATCCCCTTTGTCCACATTAAATTTTATAGCTTTCATCCTATCTCAACCTTTCCAAGACAACATCAAATAGAATTTCATGTAAATTCAAAGATCTTCCAGTACATTATTGTAGCAAAAGGAGAGACCTACAAGCAACATTTTTTGAAAAAAAAAAGTCTCTGCTAGATAGATGGAGCTGTCTACAACAGGTTTCTCATCCCCCCTCCCACATCCCCCCAAAAAAAGAAAAAAAAAGAGAAACATACTGGCAGCAAACAGTTTAAACATATCATTGTAAACCAGGCATAATCGATGCTTATTAAAATCATGAATTGAATGCTCACAATACATGATCACATTTTAAACAACTTTGAATGAAAACCATGACAACCCAAATACAATGCAGAAAAAGTCAGAAAAAAGGTAAAATACACACCCATGGTGTCATGTATGTGAAAATTAGTCCAATAAAAAAATAGCTTCAAAATAATTCCTGGAACTCTTTACCAAACAATTCCATGGTTAAGTGTCCCCCCCCCCCCCTTTAGAAAGAGGCTTTAGAAGATATTGTGAGAAAAGGAGAAAATTCTGGTAACCACCATTTTCTCCTTTTCCCACATTTTCTACCCTTTCAAAAAACAAATCCTGGCATTTGAGCCACATTCAATTTGTCGTCTGCACATGCTTTCATTATGGACCAGTCTAAAATTTTGTTGTTTAGTAAAGAGTTAACCCTTTACCACACAATGCGGACTTTTAACGATCCTTATATAGCAGCCCTTGGAAAACATTGTGGGAAAAGGAGAAAATGCTAGTACCCAGCATTTTCTCCTTTTCCCTTAATGTTTTCTACCCCACCAAAAACAGAATCATCATCTTAGCAACATTTAATTTGTTGTCTGCAAATGCCTTCAAATTGGACCAGTCTAGAATTTTGTGGTATGGTAAAGGGTTAAATATATATGCATGCATTAAATAAACAGATGAAACTATAATGTAGATAGAAATTGCACTAAGCTCAAATGTAGAAGAAAATGGTAGAAAAAAGGAGAAAACAAATTTACATAAATTTGCAAAAAACGATATTTGGTCTCAAAAAAGATCAGAATCCAAAAAAGGAACAAATCATAGCAAAATATTTTCATGTAAAAAAGATGATGAAATTTCACAACCAAAAAAAGAAAAGTTACATAAGCTGAACTTCCAAAAAATCTGTTATTTTCGTATTTAACTCTTTACCAAACGACAAAAATGTAGACTTGTCCAAATTGAAAGCATTTGCAGATGACAGTTTAAATGTGGCCCAAATTGTTGAAGTTGTCTTTGATGGAGTAGAAAATATTGTGGGAAAAGGAGAAAATGCTGGTTACCAGCATTTTCTCCTTTTCCCACAATGTTTTCAGAAGGCTTCTTTCTCAGGGTCATTAAAAGTCGGGATTGTGTGGTAAAGGGTTAAGAAATTTTCAGATGAGAAAAATGAACACATTAAAATTTTGGACAAATTTATATCTCGGCATTCTTTAACTCCTTAGCAAAGTGAAACAACAAAACTTTAGACTGACCTAAATTGAAAGCATTTGCAGAAGACATCAAATTTACCTGAAATGATGGTAACTGTCAGTGAAAGTGTTGCAAACCTTGTGGGAAATGGAGAAAATGCTGGTTACCAGCATTTCTCCTTTTCCCACAAGGTTTGCAAAAAGCTATTTCCTCAGGGTTATTGAAACCCAGGATTGTGTGGTAAAGAGCTAATTCATTACCAGACAATTTAAATGTAGCTCAAATAATTATTTGTCTTTGATAGGGTAGAAAACATTGTTGGAAAAGGAGAAACTGATGGTTACCAGCATTTTCTCCTCTTCCTAATGTTTTCAAAAGCCTACCTCTTCAAGGTTGTTAAAACATCAGAAATGTTTGGTAAAGGCTTAAACATCACAAATATGTATATGTGAATACATGTGAAAACATAGTGACAAAAGGAGAAAATGCTCATCCATCTCTATCTGTACAAGAGCACCCAACAAATTTCAATATTAGTTTTTTGGCCTGAATATCACAACATGTCTGACAGAGCAGATCAAGAATGAGACCGCAGAAAATCTCTTTACCAGACAATAAAATTTTAACCCTTATACTACTTCATTAATTTAACCCTTTCCCAAACAAGCCCTGGTTTTCATGTGATTGCAGTACAAGTCTTTTGAAAACGCTGTGGGAAAAGGAGAAATTGCTCGTAACGAGCAACTTCTCCTTTTCCCACAGCATTTTCTACCCTTTTTGAGACCTTTCTGCCATTTTCATCAAATTTAAAATTGTCGTCTGCAAATTCTTTCAATTTGGACCAGTGCAAAATTTGTCGTTTGGGAAAGGGTTAAATGAAACTTTCAAGTCTATGGTAAAAACCAAAATATTGGTATTTCAAATTTATCGGGGTTGGGGAAATATCTCCCTATCGGACAATGTAGATCCAAGATAGACTGCACAAAATGTGCAGTCTGATCTTGATCTTCACTGTCCGCAAAAGGTAAGTGAGTCGCCCTTAGCAGCCAATGCTGGTAATCAGCGTTTTCTCCTTTTTCCACAATGTTTCCTACCCTGTCAGAGACAATAGCGCCATTTGTGAATGGTCGTCTGTAACTGCTTTGAATTTGGAAGGGTCTACAAATTTCTTGTTTGGTTACGAGTTAAAACAATGGTACACCTTGTTAATACAAGTTTATTGCTATTTTGACATATCCCCATTGAACTTTCATATCTACTTGTCTAGTTCGAAATCAACAAAATATTGACTATTAACCAGCTCTTTCCCTGAGTTCTGACTCAACAACTATTGATTTGCACTCAGTCTTAGCCCGCAAAGCAATATCATTATTCAAGGTTTGTAACTCCGACTTAAATTACAGCTAGTATCTATTTTATCCTATTTTAGCAAGAAATTGTCACATTTCAACTTCCTGTTGAATCCTGGGCATTGATTCCAATATTGCGTGTTAATTGATTCTCTTGTTGAATGCGCTGGAAACAAAATTTTGTGTAAGAGTCTTGAGGGAGACTTTGACACTAATTAACCCTTTACCACAAAATCTCGAGTTTTAATGACCCTGAGAAAAAGGCCTTTTGAAAACATTAGGGGAAAAGGAGAAAATGCTGGTAACCAGCATTTTCTCCTTTTCCCACAATGTTTTCTACTAGTCAAAGATAGAAATCGTCTTTTGGAACACATTTGATTTGTCGTCTGCAAACGCTCTTATTTTAGTGAAGTCCAAAATTTTGTTGGTTGGTAAAGAGTTAACCCTGAAGAAGAAGAATTTTGAAAACATTGTGGGAATAGGAGAGAATGCTGGTTACCAGCATCTTCTCCTATTTCCACAATGTTTTCTACCCTTTCAGAGACAATTTTCACAATTTGCACCACATTCATCATCTGCAAAATTTTGTTGTTTGGTAAAAAGTAAAGCAAAGTCCTCTATTGCCATGTTTTCAACATGTAGATTTCATTTATCCTTTTACAACTCTTTACAAAACGACAAAATTTTAAACTTGTCCAAATTGAAACCACTTAACCCTTTACCACACAATCCCGAGTTTTAACGACCCTAACATAATGGGCTTTTGAAACATAGTAGGAAAAGGAGAAAAAGCTGGTAACCAGCATTATCTCCTTTTCCTACAATGTTTTCTACCCCATCTAAAACAAATTCCATCATTTAAGCCACATCTAAATTGTCGTTTGCAAATGCTTTTAATTTAGACCAATCTAAAATTTTGTTGTTTGGTAAAGAGTTAATTAAAATCACCATTCTTATAAGCCCTTTACCACACAATCCCCTGTTTGAGGAAGGTCTTTGAAAACCTAGTTTGAAAACAAGAAAGAGTAGGTTGCAAGCATTTGACCCATACTTGATTTGTCACAGAGCTCCAGATAGAGGGAGTAATTTTGAGTTTTTAAAATTGAAAATATTTGTTATTTTCCACTAAACCCTATGTTATGGGTACTCATTGGAATCGTCTCATTGAGACGATTCTAATGAGTACCCACAACATAGGGTTTGGAATAGAAATAATGGATTTAGAATACCATCACTCTCTCTCATCTGGAGCTCTGTTGTCATCTATGAATGGTCTCAATATGGAGGACAAGTCTTAATTTTTTGTGGTCTGGTCGAGATATATGAGCCATGCTCTGTGAAAAGAGGGTTCAATGCATTTGCAAAAAATATATTAGACTGCCTATGCAGTCTGAGCAGGCTG
This sequence comes from Tridacna gigas, assembly GCA_945859785.2. NCBI lineage: Eukaryota > Metazoa > Mollusca > Bivalvia > Cardiida > Cardiidae > Tridacna > Tridacna gigas. Next base: position 7,936,290 of record OX244035.2, read on the forward strand.
ACCTGGGTCAAAACTCATTGCTATTTGTAAATTTTCTGCTTGACAAAGGACCTTTCTACCCCATGGTTCAGCCGGATGTTACATAAAATAGATTTTATGGACCCACAATCACATGATGACTTGCTTGGTATAATGTGTCATGGAGATGCATTAAATCCCCTTTTGTCAGAGTGCTGTTCTGTTCAATAATCTATCATGAAATCATGAAAAATAGCAGCTTTAAGATATCTCAAAGCTTGTAAATGAAAGAAAAGGGTCAGAGTTAATGAAATTTGAAATACATTCAATTCTATTAATTCCACTGGAGTATTCCCAATTACATGAGTCATACTCTACTATTTTAGTACTGCAAGTTTTACAATTACAGACAGGTTCCCATTGTAAACCCTCATAGCAATAAGCACAAATCATGTTGTTTTTGCAGCCAGTGGAGATCAAGATCAGACTACACAGACTGTGCAGTGACTGTTAATTTGTAACATTACTGGCTAATATTATTGTTCCTTTCTTGAGAAGGTCCATTTTCTCAACTGGGTATCTGCAGTCTATGTGTTGACCCTGATCTGCCTGGGTCTCCAATCCCTAAAATATCCACCCTCTTGCACTACGGATCATTCCCATTCACCTCTGTAGTTGGCTCAGAAAGTAGTCCGTCATCACGGGATGTTTTCGTCACATGACCATAACTCAAAATGGCGCCACAAACGCCGGTGAAAGAAAGACCAATCGATTGTTTTGTGTGCTGTTCAAACAGCGTACGGCCAATCACTTAGTGGTAGGAAATTTGAAAAATAGGGATTTTCTGAAAAGCTTAAATGTCTTTTAAAGGACGATAACTTGTTTTTTTAATTTTGTTTAAATTGTCATCATTCATGGGCGCAGCCATTTTTTTTACAATTGACGTAAGATTCTGATCGGTAAAGAAGCTTGAAAAAATAGTTCCATTGTATACAGGTAAATCCATCAGTTTGAATGCACCTATAATGTATCCAGAATCATATTTCCTTTGTCTACTTTATTATGTTACACATGAAACAGTTAAACAGTAACAAAACATGTTTTCCTTGGTTTGACAAGATTCTAGTCATTTAGCCCGTTGCAGAGATGTATGGTGAGAGTAACGAACGACAACTCTGCTCGGAGATTGTAAAATATCAAAAACTTGAATATATAAATGAAGTTTTTGTAGTTTGTCTGATTGGTGTTTCCTACAATGTTCAACACTATTAACTCTTTAACAAATGACAAAATTTTGGACCTGTCCAAATTTGAAGCATTTGCAGACAACAAAATAAATGTGACTCAAAAATTGAAATTTGTTTTCAAAAGGGTAGAAAACACTGTGGGGAAAGGAGAAAATGCTGTTTACCAGCATTTTCTCCTTTTCCCCCAATGTTTTCGAAAGGCTTTTTCTGTAGGGTCTTTAAAACCCGAGATTGTGTGGTTAAGGGTTAAAGTCATATTAAACAAGTTGTTACCAGCATTTTCTCCTTTTCCCACAATGTTTTCAAAAGACTTCTTCCTCTGAGGGCCGTTAAGTCAGGATTGTTTGGTAAAGGGTTAACCAGTTTTAAGATGCACAACACTCTTTCTCTGCTCAGAGCTGCTTTCCCTAGCAGAGTCAAAACAATGCCCAGCAACAAGTTTTATCCATCCATCTACAGGTTAACTGACTAGGACTTGATTTGAACTCACAACTCCTGGCTGATTAGCCCTTTGTTTACTGAGCTACAGTGGCTCAGATTTCATTGATTGATTGAAATGGTGTTTTATGCCTCTCTCAACATTACTTCAGTCATATTACAGTGACAGCTCAACTCATCCATTTCTGTCCTGGGTTTCACCAGTACTTCGCTTGGGCTTTAAAGTGTCTTACTCCAGTGCAGTCCCATGAAAATCCCAAAGCCTTGGGCGAGTTGGGTGTGTGTCCAACCCAGGACCTCCTGATGATGAATTCCATACCTTCATCACTCAGAGCCAGGCAGGACTCCAGAAGGGAAGAAAACATTGTGGGAAAAGGAGAAATGCTGGTTACCAACATTTTCTCCTTTTCCCACAATGTTTTCCAAAGCCTTTTTCCTCATGGTTGTTAAAACATGGAATTGTTTGGTAAAGGGTTGAATTTTCTGGAACAAAATAATGTTGAACATGGACAAAATGCATATATTTTTTTCTGTAATAAAAGAAAGAGCTTCTGAGAGAAAAACTGAATAAAACAACATGATCTAAATTGCTAATGGATGCTTGTTGTGACTTCACATTTCTACTTTCATAAAATGATTTCCCAAGAGTATCTATGCACCCTCCCCCTTCTCCATTTATCGTTCCGTATAAAATTCCATTGATGGATTGTATGGTGCATCTATCCATGATTTCCTGGATTTTCATTTATCAGTACCTCACTTAACCCTTTACCAGACGACAAAATTTTGGACTAGTCCAAACTGAAAGCATTTGCAGACGACACTTTCAATGTGGCTCAAGCAGTGCACTTTTTCTTAGACAGGTAGAAAACATTGTGGGAAAAGGAGAAAATGCTGGTTACCAGCATTTTCTCGTTTTCCCACAATGTTTTCAAAATGTTTGTTTCCCAGGGGCGTTAAAAGGCGGCATTGTGCGGTAAAGGGTTAATGTTCTTCCAAAGCCATTGGTTGCTTTCCAACATAACCATCGTTGAAACAATGATCAGCACTGAGAGAGAAATGAATCCTGTTGCAATGACTATCATCAATCCTTGGAAAGAAATTGGTCAAACTAATGATCTAATGAACCAGTGACCCAGTGTTCTACATGCCATCAACTGCACTACCTGGATCGGACATATGAAATATGAACTACCACTGATAAAGAAACAAAGGATCAGAAAAGAATGCAGTCATTCCAATACTGTTCAAATAAAATGTTTAACTCTTTACCAAACGACATAATTTTACACTCGTCCAAGTTCAAAGCTGTTGCAGACGATAAAGTAAATGTGGCTCTTGTGATGAAACCTGATTCTAATAGGGTAGAAAACATTGTGGTAAAAGGAGAAAATGCTGGTTACCAGCATTTTCTCCTTTTCCCACAATGTTTTCAAAAGGCTTCTTTTCCAGGGGCTTCAAAAAGCATCATTGTGCAGTAAAGGGTTAAACCCCTTGCAAAACGATCCCGACTTTCAACGACCCTGAGGAAGAAGGTTTTTGAAAACAATGTGGAAAAAGGAGGAAAGGCTGGTTACCAGCATTTTCTCCTTTTCCTACATTGTTTTCAAGCCTATCAAGATAAAGAACCTGTTTTCCTCTAATAAGCCCTATATTGCTTAACTCTTTACCAAACGACAAATTTAGGACGTAACCAAATTCAAAGAATTTGCAGAGAACAATTTTTTTTCAATTACATGTACCGCAAAATCTACTGATGAATTTTTCTTTGATATGATAGAAAATATTTGTGGGAAAAGGAGAAAATGCTGGTTACCAGCGTTTTCTCCTTTTCCCACAATGTTTTCAAAACCCTTGATCTTCAAGTTTGTTAAAAGTCGGGATTGTGCGATAGAGTTGAAATATCAGACCTGTACATTATCTGTTTTATACTGATTATGTTGACTCATCCATCATTATATGCTGTATAATGTTGCCTCAGCTGCTTACAGATGCCCATGTTCAACCCTTAACCCTTTACCACACAATCCCGAGTTTTAACAACTCTGAAGAAAAAGCCCTCTGAAAACATTGAGGGAAAAGGAGAAAATGCTGGTAGCCAGCATTTTCTCCTTTTCCCACAATGTTTTCCACTCTTCCAAAGGCAATTTCATATTTTGAGCCACACCTCATTTTGTTGTCTGCAAATGCTTTCAATTTGGACCAGTCTAAAATTATGTTGTTTGGTAAAGAGTTAACCCTTTACCAGGTGACAAAATTATAACCCTTGTCCAAATTGAAAGCATTTGCAGACGACAATTACAATGTGGCTCAAAACATGCCATTTTTCTTTGATAGGGTTACCAGCATTTTCTCCTTTTCCCACAATGTTTTTCCAAAGACTTCTTTCCAGGAGGTGTTAAAAGGCAGCATTACGCTGTAAACGGTTAACTCTCATTAGGCTGCTATGCGTGACTCACTGACCTTTTGCGGATAGTGTCGATCAAGATCAGACTGCACAGAACATGCATTCTTATCATTGATCTACACTGTCCGATATGAAGATTTTTTTTTTTTCCAAAAAGTAAGTTTGAAACAGCATTATTCTGATTTCTAATTTTGGCTTGAAAGTTTCATTTAAATTATTTAGCAGGATAGGGGTTATCTGTAACTCAACTTTACCAAACAAAATCTTATATTCTTCAAATCTAAGGTTGCTCGAATAATGAGATTTTTAATTGATTGAATAGAAAACATTGTTGGAAAAGGAGAAAATGAGGGTTATCAGCATTTTCGCCTTTTCCCACAATGTTATCAAAAGTCTTTTATCCTCAGGGTTGTTTAACCCTTTACCACACAATCCCGAGTTTTAACGACCCTGAGAAAGAAAGCTTTTCAAAACATTGTGGGGAAAGGAGAAAATGCTCGTAACCAGCATTTTCTCCTTTTCCCACAATGTTTTTTAACACAATTGTAGACAATTTTCATCGTTTCAGCCATCTTTGATTTGTCGTCTGCAAATGCTTTGAATTTGGAAAAGTCTAAAATTTTGTCCTTTGGTAAAGAGTTAAACCCATCATTGACATGTAAACTGTTGACATCAAACTAATTTTATGTTTCTAAGTCTCCTAGTCCCTTTAAAACATCAAACAATGGAGATCAAAGATTAGATTGCAGATATGGTACAGTCTGATCTTAATCTTCATTGGCTTCAAAAGCAGAAGAATTCTAAGAAGGCTAAGGTATAATTGAATTTTCAGTACCATAATCCACCAAGATGATTTGTATCTGCCATTACAGACAGGTGAGATGAGCACACACACACACACACACACCCACTCTCTACACAAAACAGTACCTACATTAACCTTAATTACTGGTACTTTGTGGACTGTGCTTATTGAGATGAGAAAGCATGAAGTGTGTAGTCTGATCTTGCAACCAAACTGTCAAATATTTGAGAAATCTGATTGCATCTGTATTGACAGTGAAATAGATAATTGGCCCCTTATCTCTTTACCGCACCACAAAATTTTAGCCTTGTCCAAATTGAAAGCATTTGCAGACAACATTTTAACCCTTTCACAAACGACAAATTTTGGACTGGTCCAAATTGAAAGAGTTTGCAGACGACAATTTTAAATTTGATGAAAATGGCAGAAAGGTCTCAAAAAGGGTAGAAAACACTGTGGGAAAAGGGGAAATTGCTCGTTATGAGCAATTTCTCCTTTTCCCACAGTGTTTTCAAAAGACTTGTACTGCAGACACGTGAAACCCAGGGCTTGTTTGGGAAAGGGTTAAATGTATCTCAAAACATAAAATTTGTCTCCTAAAGGGTAGAAAACATTGTGGGAAAAGAAGAAAATGCTGGTTACCAGCATTTTCTTCTTTTCCCACAATGTTTTCAAAAGGCTTCTTTCTTTAGGTCATTAAAAGTCGGGATTGTGTGGTAAAGAGTAATTGCTGACTGAAAAATTCCATCATGCAGTATTGGTCCTGAGTACATTATACCAAGAGATTTGTTCACCTGCCACCTTATTTGTTTGGTCTTTTAACTCATCTGTCAATACTATTTTCAGAAAAGTTTTGAAAATCTTCATTTAAATGTACAGGTATAATGAACTTCTACCTTGTCAATAAAGCTTTTTCTGATTAATTTGCATATCTGCATGCTTATAGGTCACACTTTCCACCGAAACTTGTACCTTTGCATACATTGTATGTCTGGTCTTGATCTAAACTCATAAATAGCACCTTAACCCTTTACCACAATCCCGAATTTTAACAACCCTGACAGGAAATGAGCTTTTGAAAACATTGTGGGAAAAGGAGAAAATGCTGGTAACCAGCATTTTCTCCTTTTCTCACAATGTTTTTTACTCCTCCCAAAACAAATTTCAATTTTTGAGTCACATTTACTTTGTCGTCTGCAAAAGCTTTCAATTGGACTGGTATAAAATATTGTCGTTTGGTAAAGGGTTAACCCTTTACTAAACAATCCCATGTTTTCAAAACCCTGAAGAAGAAAACTTTTGAAAACATGGTGCCAAAATAAGGAGAAAATGTTGGTAACCTACATTAACTTCTTTTTCTCCCAACCATGTTTTCTACTCTTTCACAGACAAAAAGCACTAATTCAATGTCGTCTACAACTGCTTTCAATTTGGACAAGTCCAAAATTTTGTTCTTTAGTGAGGAGTTACACTTCTACAAATGCAAAGGGTCCCATTATCTCACTGCAAGAACACATCAGTATGCTTCTGATGGAATTAATGTAGAAAATTGGATTCTTGGCAAATTTCATTATATAGCATCATTAGCGCTTGACTCATGTAGGTATTAGACTAATAGCCCTGAACAATTCACTTCTTTCTTGTGGGAAAAAAACAAGAAAATACTGTTATCCAGCATTTTCTCCTTTTTTTCCCACAATGTTTTCTACTCCTTCAGAGATCAATCCCACCACCTTGGCCACACTTGATACATCCTCTGCAAATACTTTCAGTTTGGACAAGTCTAAAATTTTGCCACCCTGGTAAAAAGTATCACTGTTAAAAGTGGGTTTAACTCTTTACCAAATGACAATTTTTTAGACGATTCCAAATCGAAAGCATTTGCAGACGAGAAAATAAATATAATTCAAAAACTGAAATTTGTTTTGGGAAGGCTAGAAAACATTGTGGGAAAAGGAGAAAATGCTGGATACCAGTATTTTCTCTTTTCCCACAATGTTCTCAAAGGCTTCTTTCTCAAGGTCGTTAAAAGTCGCGAGATTGTGTGGTAAAGAGTTAAATGTGGCACAGATGATGGAATTCGCAATTGACAGGGTAGAAAAGACTGTGGGTAAAGGAGAAAATGCTGGTTACCAGCATTTTCTCCTTTGCTCACAATATTTTCAAAAGTCCTTTTATTCAAGGTTCTCAAAAGTCTGGATCATGAGGTAAAGGGTTAAAGAGGGTTGTCATCATTAATCATTCGAATTTTCAAAAATGATTTTATCATTGAATTTAAGTAAGGCACTCATTGGCAAACCATCAATAAATCCAAGAGAAGTATTGAAATTAATTTTTTGTGTTTATTTCCTGGGATAGAATTTTTGCCTCTTTGCGCATTTTTAGTTGTTTTCTTTTGTACCAGAATTTGCCAAAAGCTTGTGGGAATGTTGGCTGATCAATAACACAAATCAATCATGTGGGTTAAAAGCCCTAAGTGCTACTAACTGAATAACTCGGGGCGACTGCAGAAAAAGATAATGTGAGAAATTGTGGCTACATTGACTGTATAGTGTCTCTTTACCACACAGCAGCAAGTTTTTAACAAGTGTGAGATTGAACGCTTTCGAAAACATTGTATGAAAAGGAGAAAATGCTGGTAACCAGCATTTTCTCCTTTTTTCCACAATGTTTTCTACAAACTCAAGGACGTATCCCATCATTTGAATCACATTTAATCTGTCATCTGCAAATGCTTTCAATTTGGACTGGTCCAAAATTTTGTTGTATGGTAAAGAGTTAACTCAATACAAAACATCAAAATTTTAGGCTCGTCTAAATTCTGAATTGTAGCAGATAACAAATAAATGTGGCTCAAATGATCAAACTTGTCTCTGGTAGGGTATAAAAATATAGCGAGTACAGGAGAAAAGGCTCGAAACCAGCATTTTCTCCTTTTCTCAAATTTTTCTCAAAATGATTCTTCCAAGTTTAGTTTAACTCTTTACCACACAGTCCCGACTTTTAACGACCCTAAGAAAGAAGCCTTTTGAAAACATTGTGGGAAATGGAGAAAATGCTGGTTACCAGCATTTTCTCCTTTTCCCACAATGTTTTCTACCCTTTCCAAACCAAATTTCAATTTTTGGGTCACATTTATCTTGTTGTCTGCAAATGCTTTAAATTTGGACAAGTCTACATTTTTGTTGTGTGGTAAAGAGTTAAACATACTGATTGAGAAACAAGTTTTTATAACTTACACTAATCTCTCTCAATTCTGCTTCCTGGAAACTACACCAGTACTCCTGCCAAATGTGTGGTCCAAAGCAGTCCAAAGGTTGACTCCTGCTCCAGGGTATCCAACTCAGCACCTTATAGTTCCGAGACCGATGCTCTACCTCATTACCGGCATTTTCTCCTTTTCCAACATGTTTTATACTCTTTCAAGGAAAAAAAGCCACCTGTTGAGCCTCATTTAAAATGTCGGCAAAATGCTTTCGATTTGGACAACTCCAAAGCTTAGTTGTTTGGTGAAGACTTAACCCTTTACCACATAATCAGGACTTTTAACAACCTTGATAAAGAAGCTTTTTTAAAACATTGTGGGAAAAGGAGAAAATTCCGGAAACCAGCATTTTCTCCTTTTCCCACAATGTTTTCTATCCATCCCAAAACAAATTTCAACTTTAATGCTTTCAATTTTGACTAGTCTAAATTTTTTTCATTTGGTAAAGAGATAAGGTAGCGGTATTCAGTAATGTACAGTCATCAGTCATAGTTTGATAGACTGGTGATTGGCATAACAATTAAGTCTGAATGGAGAACCATACCATTGGGAAACATCTTACTGTTGGAATGAATTCCTCAACCAATTTTCATCAGTCTGGCTATCTTATTTTGGCTTACAGTGGACCAGTTTTCAAAACATTTTGGCACAGGGTACATGTATCATTTAACCCTTTCCCAAACAAGCCCTGGTTTTTACGTGTCTGCAGTACAAGTCTTTTGAAAACACTGTGGAAAAAGAAGAAATTGCTCGTAACGAGCAATTTCTCCTTTTCCCACAATGTTTTCTCCCTTATCAAAGACAAGGTCCACAATTTGAGTCGCATATAAATTGCTGTCTGTAAATGCTTTCAATTTGGACCAGTCTAAAATTTGTCGTTTGGGAATACTGCTTGTAATAAGCAATTTTTTTCCTTTGTCATGATGTTTTGCATGTATCTATTATTGCATGTATTTGCACATAAAATCTTATAAATCATCCACTTTTTCCCTATTTGAGTCCCACCTTTTGAGTTGCATTTCAATGGCGGTAAGCAAAAGCATTTCATTTTGGCCAAGTCCGATATGTAGTCATCTGGGTCCAGTTTCAAGAAAAAAGTTAACCCTTTACCACACAATCTGGACTTTTGACAACCTTGTGGAAAAAGGATTTCAAAAACAATGTGAGAAAAGAAGAAAATAATTGTGACTAGCATTTTCTCCTTTTCCCATAATGTTTTCTACACTTTCACCTCCAATTCTCGAAATTTCAACCATATTTCAGCTCTTTACCAAACAACAAAATCTTAGACTAGTCCAAATTGAAAGCATGTGCAAATAATAAATCCAAGGTTGCCAAAATGACAAAATTTGTTCTTGATAGGGTAGAAAACATTGTTGGAAAAGGAGAAAATGATGGTTACCAGCATTTCCTCCCAAGTTTGCAAAACACTTCTAGTAACCAGCATTTTTTCCTTTTCGAACAATGTTTTCTACCCAGGCAAAAAAACTTTTAAGTGCATTTGTACCACATTGAGAATTGCTGCCTGCAGATGCTCCCAATTTGGAATGAGTCTAAAATTTGGGTTAATTTGTCGTTTGCAATCATTTTCAATTTGGACAAGTCTAAGACTGCTGTCTGTGAAAAATTATGCCTTTACTACACAATGTTGACTTTTAATGACCCCAAGTAAGAAGACTTTTGAAAACATTGTGGAAAAAGGAGAAAATGCTGGTCACCAGCATTTTCTCCTTTTCCCACAATGTTTTCTAACCTATCAAGGACAAATTTTGTCATATGGACCACCTTCAATTTGTTGTCTGCAACTGCCTTCAATCTGGGCAAGTCTAAATACAACTTTGTACTTTGATATAGAATTAAAAGTAAAGCCAGGTCCCATTTCACTCTACATTCAGCAAAGGAATAGTATTTCCCCTTCTTTGAACAATGTTTCAAATGCCTTCTTTCTTGGGGTCAAAGAAGTTTGAGATTTTTTGACCAGAGGGTTTAACCCTTTCCCAAACAAGCCCTGGTTTTCATGTGTCTGCAGTACAAGTCTTTTGAAAACACTGTGGGAAAAGGAGAAATTGCTCATAACAAGCAATTTCTCCTTTTCCCACAGTGTTTTCTACCCATTTTGATAACTTTCTGCCATTTTCATCAAATTTAAAATTGTCGTCTGCAAACTCTTTCAATTTGGACCAGTCCAAAAGTTGTCATTTGGAAAAGGGTTAACTCTGTACCAAACAACAAAATTTTAGACTGGTCCAAATTAAAAGCATTTGCAGATGACAAATTACATGTAGCTAGGATTTGTTTCTAAAAGGTTAGAAAACACTGTGGGAAAAGGAGAAAATGCTGTTTTAAACACCAGCGTTTTCTCCTTTTCCCACTATGTTTTCCAAAGTCTTATCTTCTGGTGTCGTTGAAACTCAGGATATGTGATGTGATACACTAAAAGCTATCTTTTGAAGTCTGAAAATTATAAAGGAACTGAAAAAAATATTTATTCAAACCATATTACTACAGAAATAGAATACTGTTCATGTTGACTCTTCGAAGACTGAAAGCTGTTAAACAAGATAGGAGGCTCACAGAGTTTTTGCCACTCTCCTGTAATGTTCAAATTAACCTATCAACATATTTACATACCAGTAACCCTTTAACCTATTACCAGATGACAAAGTTTTAACCTTGCCCAAATTGAAAGCACTTGCAGACGACAATTTCAGTGTGCCTCAAATGGCGCAGTTTTTCTTTGATAGGAAAGAAAACATTGTGGGAAAAGGAGAAAATGCTGGTTACCAGCATTTTCTCCTTTTCCCACAATGTTTTCAAAAGGCTTCTTTCCCAGGGGCGTTAAAAGGCGTCATTGTGCGGTAAAGGGTTAACCTTTTACCACACAATCCCCAGTTTCAAGGACCCTGAGAAAGAAGCCTTTTAAAGTACATTGTGGGAACAGGAGAAAATGCTGGTAACCAGCATTTTCTCCTTTTCCCACAATGTTTTCTATCCTATCGAAGACAATTTACATCATTTGATTCACATTTCAATTGTCGTCTGCAAATGCTTTCAATTTGGACCAGTCCACATTTTTGTCGTTTGGTAAAGAGTTAACCTTTTACGTAGTGACAAAATTTTAAACTTGTCCAAATGGAAAGTATTTGCATACAGCTAATTAAAACATAAAATTTGTCTATCAAACATTGTGGGAAAAGGAGAAAATGCTGGTTACCAACATTTTCTCCTTTTCCCACAACGTTTTGTCATTAAAAGTTGGCATTGTGTGGTAAAAGCTTATGGCACCCTTTCACAACATAACTTGCCTTTGCAGCCAGTGTAGATCACGATCAGACAACAAAAGAAACATGCAGTCTGATCTTTGCTTTGTACTGCTTAGACATTCCGGACAGCAGTTATCCAATTATTGCCCTTAGTCGAGTCTCTCCTTCTCGACAGGTGTCTTTTGAGTTTGTTCGGCACTCTCAGGGTTAACACTTAAAGTGCATTTCATGACTATAGTTGCCTTTGCGACCAATGTAGATCAAGATCAGGCTGCACAAAACATGCAGCCTGATCTTTGATCTACACTGTCCACTTTGCCGAAATACTGTGGACAAAAGCAACCATGAAATTACTGTTATTCATGTCATAGTTCTAGGACGAACAATTCTGTTGGTTTTTATTCAGCGCTTTAAGGGTTAACTAGAGTACATGTGATTTTCCATCTGCATGCTGTACTGAAATGAACAAGCTGTAGGTGCACTTCTTTGTTCAATAAATTCTTAACTCTTTACCGAACGACAAATTTTAAGACCAGTCCAAATTGAAAGCATTTACAGACAATAAAATCAATGTGACTCAACAATTGAAATTTGTATTGGAAGGGGTAGAAAACATTGTTAGAAAAGGATTAATGCTGGTTTTTTACCCCATCAGACAGAAATCATCACTTGAGCTACATTTATTTTGTCGTCTGCAAATGCTTTCGATTGGGTCGAGACCGAAATTTTGTCCTTTGGTAAAGAGTTAACCCTTTTACCAAACAATCCCGGGTTTTCAGGAACCTGGAAAGAAAGCCTTTTGAAAACATTGTGGGAAAAGGAGCATTTTCCAGCAACCAGCATTTTCTCCTTTTTCTACAATGTTTTCTACCCTATTAGGATCAGGTTTCATCACTTAAGCCACATTTAATTTGTCGTCTGCAACAGCTTTGAATTTGGACAAGTGTAAAATTATGTCGTTTGGTAAAGAGTTAAAGCACCGAATAAACCCAGCAACCGTTTTCAATCTAGAATAAAAGCCAGAGAATTGCAATTTCATGATCGCTTTTGTCTTTAATATTACAGCAATGTGGACAGTGTAACTTAAAGATCAGACTGCATGTTTTGTGCAGCTTTGATCTTGGTCTACACTGGCCGACCCTGAAGAAGAAACCCCTTTGAAAACATTGTAGGAAAAGGAGAAAATGCTGGTAACCAGCATTTTCTCCTTTTCCCGCAATGTTTTCTACTCTTTCTACGACAATTTCCTCCATTTGAGCCACACTAAAATTGTCGTCTGTGACGACTTTCAATTTGGTCAAGTGTAACATTTTGTCGTTTGGTGAAGGGTTAAGGGTTAATTACAGTTTTCGCCACATAAAATATGTCCTAGCTCCTAAGTAAATGCTTTGGATTTGGATCGATCTAAAATTTGGTTGTCTAGTAACAAGTTACATTAACTCTTTACTATACAATCCTGACTTTTGACGACCCTCAGAAAGAAGCCTTTTGAAAATATTGTGGGAAAAGGAGAAAATGCTGGTAACCAGCATTTTCTCCTTTCCCCACAATGTTTTCTACCCTTCCCAAAAGAAATTTAAATTTTTTAGTTACTTTTATTTTGTCGTCTGCAGATGCTTTCAATTAGGACCAGTCTAAAATCTGTTGTATGGTAAAGAGTTAAGTCTTTCCCACTGGACAAAATGTTCGACTACACCATATTGGAAGTATTTGCAGACGACAAATTAGATTTGGCTCACGTGTGATTTGTCTGTCACAGGGTAGAAAACATTGTGGAAAAAGGAGAAAATGCTGATTATTAGCATTTTCTCCTTTTCCCACAATGTTTTCAAATGCCTTATACCTCAAGGTCTTGGGATTGTTTGGAAATGGATAAGCAAAATTTGTTTCGAATGGTGTATATGAAAAGCGCTTGTAGATTACATACTAACTTGGTACCGAGTGACACAATTTTCAAATCGTCCACAGTGAAAGCATACACAAATATCCAGTTAAATGCTCCTCAAATGACCGACCTCATCTTTGAAAAGGTAGAAAACATTGCAAGAGGAGGAGGAAAAAGCTTGTTATCAGCATTCTCTCCGTTTCTCAAAATGTTTTCCTTGCCTCTTACATGCTGGAAACATTGAATACATGTATGTAACAAAAGGATAAACTGCTGAAAGTTGGCATTTTGTTTTCCTTTACCTGATAAGTATTCAAACCTTACAAAGATGAATTCCATCATTTGAACAACATTTAACCCATAAAGCGCTGGAACCGACTTAAGTTGTTTTTGCGGACAGTGGAGATTAAGATCAGACTGCACAGAATGTGCAGTCTGATCTGGGATCTTCACTGTCAGCTATTTTTTTGCACATTCTGGCCAAAACAAGCTTGAAATGACAATATTTCAAATGGTATTTCCTGTTTAACCCTTTCCCAAACGACAAATTTTGGACTGGTCCAAATTGAAAGAGTTTGCAGACGACAATTTTAAATTTGATGAAAATGGCAGAAAGTTCTCGAATAGGGTAGAAAACACTGTGGGAAAAGGAGAAATTGCTCGATACGAGCAATTTCTTCTTTTCCCACAGTGTTTTCAAAAGACTTGTACTGCAGACACGTGAAAACCAGGGCTTGTTTGGGAAAGGGTTAAGTTGCCGTCTGCAAATCCTATCATATGTATATGGACAAGTCCTAATTTTTGTCGACTGGTAACAGGTAAAAATTTTGGAAGATATTTTTCCATCTGGAAATCAATAGCAGATACAACCATAATATAATTATATAACCAAGGCCATATCTGCCTGATTATCACAGTGTAGATAGATATGTTTGTCCCAAACAGAGCACGAGCATTTTCTCCTTCTGTCATTAAGTTTTCAAAGTTTGAAATGACCTGCCACTTTGATTCCACTGCTTGTAAATGCTGCAGAATCAAAGCTTGAGAGAAAAAAAAGTTTAATTCTTTACCAAACAACAAAATTTTACACTCAACCAAATTGAAAGTATTTGCAGACTACAAATTAAACATAGCTCAAATGAGGATTTCTGTTTTTGATAGAGTAGAAAACTTTGTGGGAAAAAGAGAAAATGCTGGTTACAAGCATTTTCCCCTTTTCCCATAATGTTTTCAAAAGCTTGTTTTCTTAAGGTCATTAAAGGTCAGGATTGTGTAGGAAAGGGTGGAGTAAATGCTGGTTACCAGCATTTTCTCCTTTTCCCACATTGCTTTAAAAAGCACGTTTTCTCAAGGTCATTAAAGGTCGGGATTGTTTGGTAAAGTGTTGAGTCTTTGGTTACATCATAAATTACATACTAACTGAACATTCAAACTAGGTCAAGGTCACAACACAAGGTCACAAAATTAGAAAATGAGCATAAATGGACTGACACTTATCTCTCAGAATAAACAAAATGCACTTCTCCAAGAAGAATGAATCTTAATGAACCGCATATTATAAATATCTCCAGGAGAATGAACGTACACAGAGCTACACAGAATGAAAACGATGAACAAGTTACGATGTCTTCCATGAATTCACACATTGAACGAATACAGATCCTTGTATAAATGAACAAAATGAACCATTCACATCCCCATGAATGACAAAATGGTTTTGATTCCTGTACAGTAACTCTTCACCAGGCAACAAGATTATACACTTGTCCAAAATGAAAGCATTTAGCAGATGACAAATTTAACTCTTTACCAAACAACAAAGTTATGCGTACATTTATCGAAGTCGAAAGCATTTTGTACACAACATACAATGTTCTCACAATGTCTTCAAAATCCTCTTCTTTCAGGGTCACTAAAACTTAGGATTGTGTGGTAAAGGGTTAAATGTACCTGAAATAATGGAATTTGTACTTTAAAGCTTACAAAACATTGTAAGAAAAGGAGAAAATGCAGGTAACCAGCAAATTTATCCTTTTCCACAATGTTTTCTTATTCTAGAGGGTCGTGAACACACAGAATTATTTGGTAACAGGTTATTTAATACGACAGTGATCACCTTCACTAGTTCCATCAGAATCTGATACAGACTTGATCCAGATCTTTGCTACACGGAGGTTTCCGAATTTAATCGTAAAACAAACTTGTTTGACTTGGGATCAATGACTTCTTCTGTGATGTTAAAATGAGGCAGCTTTTTCACGGAGCACATCAACGACACGTCATTGTGGCGTAGTTGAAAGAGAATACCGTGTTCAATCTCACGCGTGAGAAGTTGGTCACATATCAAAACCCATTTTTGGGTATTTCGATAATCTTTCTCGTTCATGATTACCACACCCTGTGAAAGATAACGTTCGATGAAAGCTTTGGCACTGAGATCGTGACTGATGCAATTGGAGAGATGCTGTAGGACAGATTCCATTGTGTATCGAGGTTGTTGACGAGTGATGCGTAGGTATTTTTGTAAGGGTCGGGCCATGGACGGAAATACTGCTTGGGCTGCTTCCTGTGGGTCCATATCTATAGCCGGACCTGAAAGTGGAAAAACAAAATGAGAGAAAACTAGCTAAAACAATTGAAAGTGCAACATAAAATTAGCCATGCTCTGGCAAAAGGGGGCTTAATGCACCTCCGCGATGCATTATACCAGCCAAGCCATCACATAATTATGGATCCATAAAAGCCACGTTTTTTTAACAACCGACTTAACCCTTTCCCAAACAAGCCCTGGTTTTCACGTGTCTGCAGTACAAGTCTTTTGAAAACACTGTGGGAAAAGGAGAAATTGCTCGTAACGAGCAATTTCTCCTTTTCCCACAGTGTTTTCTACCCTTCTGGAGAACTTTCTGTCATTTTCATCAAATTTAAAATTGACGTCTGCAAACTCTTTCAATTTGGACCAGTCTAAAAGTTTGTCGTTTGGGAAAGGGTTAATCATGAGGTAGATTCATCCTTGGACATACAGAAAACTGATCAATAGCGAAAAGTTTCCGCCCAGGTCAGCCTGCAGTCTGCGCAGGCTGACCTGGGTTGATTCTTTTTTTGGCAGATGCATTAAGCCCTCTTTTCACAGAGCATGGCTCAAATGAAATGAATGTTTCAACAGACAGAAAGACAATATTGAAAGTATTTTTGCGAAAAATACTTGCCAAAATACTGTGGATAGCGTAGATCAAAGATCTGACAGCATGTTTTTCTGATCTTCCTCTATACTGGCCACAAAAGCAACTACAGTTGTGAAGGATACTTTGGCTCTATACCACATAATCCAGACTTTTAACGACCCTGAGAAAGAAGCCTTTTGAAAACATTGTGGGAAAAGGAGAAAATGCTGGTAACCAGCATTTTCTCCTTTTCCCACAATGTTTTCCATCCATCTCAAAACAAACTTTAATTTTTAAGTCTAATTCAATTTGTCTTCTGCAAATGCTTTCAATTTGGACTAGTCTAAAATTTTGTCATTGGTAAAGAGTTAACTATGCAGAAAGAAAAGGCTTTTGAAAACATTGTGGGAAAAGGAGACAATCTTTCCCACACGTTTTCCACTCTTCCATATATAAAATCCCATAGTTAGTTAAGTTGTAGGCTGAAAGTATTTTCACTTCAGACAAGTCTAAAATGTTGTTGTTTGGAAAAGGGTTAATGATAAATGAACATGTTTACAATCACAAATGGGTAATTAGTGATGTTGCCAATTCATCTCACAAGCATATGACTGATTCTACAATCTCTTTCATCTAGATTCGTATGATATGCAGGCCTTAACAGATAATCATTTTTTTTCTGAATATTGCAGCCAATCCCGAAATTATTCTATACAAGCAATTTTCCTGTGTGCAACACTATTTCTGTATAATTATCAGTATCTGCCATATGATCCCTATCTACACTCTAGCTGATCACAAACAAAATTTTTTACCTCCCTTTAACCCTTTCCCAAATGACAAATTTTGGACTGGTGAAAGAGTTTGCAGACGACAATTTTAAATTTTATGAAAATGGCAGAAAGTTATCAAAAAGGATAGAAAACACTGTGGAAAAAGGAGAAATTCCTCGTTACGAGCAATTTCTCCTTTTCCCACAGTGTTGTCAAAAGACTTGTTCTACAGACACGTGAAAACCAGGGCTTGTTTGGGAAAGGGTTAACTGTTTACCAAACGACAAAATTTTAGACTTGTCAATAATAAAAGCATTTGCAGAGGACAAAATCTGACCCAATATTTGAAATTCATTTTGGGAAGAGTAGAAAGCATTGTGGGAAAAGGAGAAAATGCTGGTTACCAGCATTTTCTCCTTTTCCCACAATGTTTTCAAGAGGTTTCTTTCTCAGGGTCGTTAAAAGTCTGGGTTGTGTGGTAAAGGGTTATCTCTTCACCACACAATCCCGACTTTTAACGACCCTGAGGAAGAAGGCTTTTGAAAGCATTGTGGGAAAAGGAGAAAATGCTGGTAACCAGCATTTTCTCCTTTTCCAACAATGTTTTCTAATCTATTAAGGGCAGATTTCATCATTTAGGCTGTCTTTAATTTGTCGTCTGCAAATGCTTTCAATTTAGACCGGTCTGAAATTTTGTCGTTTGGTAAAGGGTTAAGAGACAGCTTCTGAAAACATTGTGAAAACTGGGATAATTACTTGTTATTCTATAAAACAAGCTTTGTGCCAAGTCAGCATAACGTACATGTATTTCTAAATTAGAAATAGGTGGTAAGTTGATTCATTGATAAATAATGTTTAACGCCACTTTCAACATTATTCTAGTCACATCGCAGGAACAGCTCACACCTGTATTTATGTCTTGGGTTGCACCAGTGCTAGGTTAAGTGTCAGAAGTGTCTTGCCCAATCACACTCCCATAAAAAACCCAGTGCTTTGAGTAGTCAAACAAGTCGACAAATTCAATGTAGCTAAAATGATTATTTCTGCCTTCGGTAGAGTAGAAAACATTGTGGGAACAGGAGAAAATGCTGGTTACCAGCATTTTCTCCTTTACCTGTAATATATTTCAAAAGGCTTTTTCTTTGGGGTCATTAAAACCCAGGATTGTTAGGTAAAACTCTTTACCAAACGACAAAACTTTGGACTGAAACGAATTAAAAGTATTTGCAGACGACAAATTAGATGTTGCTACAATGGTGATTTTTGTCTTAGAAATTGTAGCAAACATTGTGGAATTAAAGGAGAAAATGCTGGTAACCAGCATTTTCTCCTTTTCCTGCCATGTTTTCAAAAGGCTTTTTATTTGGGGGTCATTAAAACCTAAGATTGTTTGGTAAAGAGTTAAACGTGCGATTGCTGGTACAGAGTTAACTCTTTACCGAACAACAAAATTTTAGACTTGTCCAAATTGAAAGCATTTTGCAGACGACAATATAAATGTGACTCAAAAATTGAAATTTGTTTTGGAAAGGGTAGAAAACATTGTGGGGAAAAGGAGAAAATGCTGGTTACCAGCATTTTCTCCTTTTCCCACAATGTTTTCAAAAGGCTTCTTTCTCACGGTCGTTAAAAGTCGGGAATGTGTGGTAAAGAGTTAAGCTTTGACTTGCAAATAAGGTCTGAATACTTCTGTGTTATCAGTAAGTTGTAGCAAGTGGTATTTTCTGATACTTCTCAAGGTATATTTAGATAAATAGCAGGCACTTGGAGCTACTTTTCTTATCACAATTCATGAAGAGGCTAAAATAAAATTGGCTTGAATCTTGTACTGGTTTTTTAACAGAAAGTACTTAACCTTTTACCAGACAATCCTGACTTTTAACGGCCCTGAGAAAAGAATGCTTTTGAAACAATAATGGGAAAAGGAGAAAATGCTGTAAACCTGCTTTTTCTCCTGACAAATTCCATCATTCGAGCTACATTTATTTTATCGAATGCATATGTCTTTCAATTTGGACAAGTCTTAACTATTGTCCTTGGGTAAAGAGTTAACCCTTTACCAAACAATCCTGAAGTTGAAGACTGAGAAGTCTTTTGAAAACATTGTGACGAGAAATGCTGATAACCAGCATTTTCTCCTTTTCCAACAATGTTTTCTACCCTCTCACACAACTTTCCCCATTTGAACCAGATTTAAATTGTGGTCTGCAAATGCCTTCTGTTTAGCCAAGTCTAAAATTTTGCTGTGAGGCAGAGAGTTAAATCTTAAATGTATCTTAAATATAAATGATACCAATTAAATATCTGTTTTTCAGTCATTTAGTATGCATAGCAAAAATAAGCCTGAAGACAGGATCAATTTAAAGGCATGGTCACAATTCTTGTTAAACCGGGTTCATTTGGACTGGAAAAGTGTAGACAAAATTTCAGACTGAACAATACGAAAACAAAAAAAGCATTCACAACTTGTGCATAAATAGCTCCTTTCCTATCAGATACAGCCAGTCAAATCATCCTGTTTTATCATTCTACAAATACATCCTCATTTGAAAGGCAAATGATGGCATGGATTTTGCATTAACTTCTTACTACACAATCCAGTTTTAACCCTGCACCACACAATCCCGACTTTTAACGACCCTGAGTAAGAAGCCTTTTGAAAAGACTGTGGGAAAAGGAGAAAATGCTGGTAACCAGCATTTCCTCTTTTTCCCTCAATGTTTTCTACCCAATCAAAAAGATAAATCATCATTTTAGCAACATTAAATTTGTTGTCTGCAAATGCTTTCAATTTGGTCCAGTCCAAAATTTTGTCGTTTTTTGGTAAAGAGTTAACCACCCTAAACAAGAAGGCTTTTAAAAAACATTGTTGGAAAAAGAAAAAATGCTGGTTAACCAGCGTTTTCTCCTTTTCCCACAATGTTTTCTATCCTATCAAATACAAGTCTCGCCATTTGAACAATATTCTAAATTTTGTTATCTGCAAAAGCTTAACACTTTACCACACAATGACGCCTTTTAACGCCCCTGGGAAAGAAGCCTTTTGAAAACATTGTGGGAAAAGGAGAAAATGCTGGTAACCAGCATTTTCTCCTTTTCCCACGTTTTCTTTCCTATCAAAGAAAAAACTGCGCCATTTAATAAAACTTTGCCATCTGGTAATGGGTTACAATCAGGAGCTTCTCATCATTTGATAAAGAGTTCATCCTTTCCTAAACGAAAAAATCTAAGACTTGTCCGAATTGACAGTATCTGTAGACAACAAATTATGTGGTCCAAATGCTGGGATTTGTCTTTGAAAGGGTAATAATTTATTCTAAGTCTTTAAGCAAACAATGAGGTAGAAAGAAGAAAGGTTTGCACTGTTTTCAAAAAGCTTCATCTTCAAGGTCGTAAAAAAATCTGGACTGTGTGGTAAAGTGTTGACTCTTTCCCAAACGATGAATTTTAGACTGGTCCAAATTAAAAGAGTTTGCAGACGACAATTTCACATTTGAAGAAAATGACATAAAGTTCTCCAAAAGGGTAGAAAACACTGTGGGAAAAGGAGAAATTGCTCATTGCGAGCAATTTCTCCTTTTCCCACAGTGCTTTCAAAAGACTTGTACTGCAGACACGTCAAAACCAGGGCTTGTTTGGGAAAGGGTTAAACAAGTTTGTACCATTATAAACCTTGTTACACACATTTCACATTTGGCGGTTTTAATGGCCGTGACAAAGAAGGCTTTTAAAAACATTGTGCTACAAAGTTCCATGTTGCTTTCTAAACTTTTATAGACAATTCCAATCATTTAATTGACACTTGGAAAAGTCTAATATTTTGTTGTCTGGTTAAGGGTTATCAGTAAACTAGAAATTACAAATAGCATAAACTTTTACCACAAGATACCGACCTTTTAACGTTCTCGAAATAGAAGTCTTTTGAAAACATTGTGGGAAAAGGAGAAAGCGATGGTAACCAGTATTTTCTCCTTTTCCCCACAATGTTTTCTACCCTATCAAAGACAAATTCCATCATTCGAGCCACATTCAAATTTTTGTCTTTTAACCCTTTACCAGGCGACAAAATTTTAGTCTTTTCCAAATTGAAAACATTTGCAGACGACATTTTCAAAGTGGCTCAAATGGTGCAATTTTTCTTTGATAGGGCTGAAAAAATTGTGGTTAAAGCAGGCCTCAGCCGAGTGGGCGACTTAGGCAAAAAAGTCGCCTGATTTTAAAAAACTTCACCCATTTCGCCGGGCAAAGCGAAATCGAAGTCGCCTGAGAAAAATCGGGAAGTCGCCTCGCGAAAATTGACCTCGCGTCAGGTACTCGATACACAATTCAGCGTGTGTAGATCTATTACCTAACAGTGCGTTATACCCGATTCACAGCTGGTGTCCAATCAGCGAAATTAATTGTTTTCAGCTGTACGATTTGACAAGCAGTTTCTCGGGTACCAAATTCCCCTTCTTAATTGGTAGGTATCATCTTAACCGACAATATTCACCCCTTTGCCCCGTCAAGTCGTTAAAATTCTTGCGAACTTCAACCAATAGTTTTCGCGTCATAACAAACATCAGCGCCGTCTAGTGGCTTGTCTGGCATCTTTTTTCAGTGTAAAACTCTGATTCAGATATCAACGTTTATTTAATGTCCCGGAATTGAATTGAAATCGGCACCTTGCTTTTAAAACAACATTTTTTAACCCATGTGACTACAACTTGGCGCCGACTGTGTCACATTATAACTGATTTTTTTTGCCGAATTCCAGTAAGTCACATGATTCAATTTCAAAATGGCTGCTGGGTACATTCACATAGCTCAAGGGCAGTTTTCTTTCAAAAGTTTGGATGAAATTGTATATTTTTCTTTGACGCGAACAAAAAGATGAAATTAAAGAAAATATACATATATTGTTATTGATCCCATGCTCTGTCAAAATTTTGACATTTTTCTTCATCGGACCCCATCTACGAACGAACAATCTACGAGGTAAAACAGGTATTAAGTTGGAAATGTATTTAGCGATGTTTTCACTAACGATTATCAGTCATCAGCAAAAGAAAAACAGTATTCAGACAAACTTATCTTCGATTTCTCTAGCTGTCTGAAACTGGCTTTAATCACCATGAGGAAGTTGAAAACATTGTGCCAACTGGACAAAATGCTGGTAGCAAGATTTCCTTCCTTTGACACAATATTTGCATTACTTTTTAACATTACTTACATCCTAAATTATCTGTTTGCCTGCTGTAAATGCTTTTGGTTTGAGATTTAGAATTTTTTCGTACCTAGTCAGGGACAGGGATTGTAATATCCATGATCCCTGGTAAAGATAATGATTTTCAGCAAAAATTTTGCCCAGGATTTTTTTGGGGAAAAAAAAATGGTGCTTAAAAGATTTTGGGAAAAAAAAGTGCTAGGAGAAACCATTGCTCACAAATATTTGTTTTCTCTTTCCATAATGTTTTTATCCAAAAAGTGTATGAATTGAGCATGGTAAACAATTAATAAATATATTTTAAGTAGTTTCTAATAGGAATAAGTATATTAATCATTAAAAAGATATACAGTATAAAATATCTTCATTTAATTTACATGGTTTTGTATCCAATCAAACCGTTAAATTGTTAAAATATTGTTATTTCCTTCTATAAGTCCGACCACATCTGCATTTTAAGGTCCGTCTAAACTTCTCCTCAAAGTCTGACCACTTCTCCCCATTTTGAAAAATTTCTCCCAATTCTCAGACTGGGGAGAAGTCACTTCTCCCCAAAGTCTGAGAGTTGGCAGAGGCCTGTTAAAGGAGAAAATGCTGGTTACCAGCAATTTCTCCTTTTCCCTCATTGTTTTCTCAGGTAAGTTAAAAGTCGGGAATGTGTGGTAAAGGGTTAACCTTTTACCATACAAAGCCGCCTTTTGACGTCTCTGGAAAAGAAGCCTTCTGAAAACATTGTAGGAAAAGGAGAAAATGCTGGTAACCAGCATTTTCTCCTTTTCCCACAATGTTTTCTACCCTATCTAAGAGGGTATCTAAGTTGCACCATTTGAGCCACACTGAAATTGTCGTCTGCAAATGCTTTCAGTTTGGACAAGGCTAAAATTTTGTCGTCTGGTAAAGGGTTAAAAGGAGTTCCATCAGAGGTACTTGTAAGCAGTCCCAGCATGCAACATTAGCACTCTTTATGTCACATCCCCATATAAAATACATTATTTTGAATTTTTTCACTGATTTCACAACACTGAATTAAGATGTTATCATTGCTTTGTAAAAGCATCACAGAATCTCTTCTCTAAATTCTTTACCAAACAACAAAATTTTGGACCAGGCCGAACTGAAAGCATTTGCAGATGACAGATATTGCTAAAATGACAGTTTCTGTCTTTGATAGGGGAGAAAACATTGTGGGGAAAGGATAAAATTCTGATTAACAGCCTTTTTTCCTTTTCCCACATTGTCTTTCGAAAGCTTCTTCATTTGGGTCATTAAAACTCAGGATTGTGTGGTAAAACGTTAAACCTATGTCAATGTACAGTAGCTGTATGCCTCCATACAGAGAATTGACATAAAGGTTGATATGGACATCATACAGGAGCCGTAAGCTCATCACATGCCAAATGTTAACAAGGCATCAACTCTTTATCTCGTTGAAATGACAAAATTTTAGACTAGTCCAAGTTGAAAGCATTTGCAGACGACAAAATAAATGTAACTGAAAAATCCAACTTTTAAGGGGAAATGGTAGAAAACGTTGTGGGGAAAGGAGAAAATGCTGGTTACCAGCATTTTCTCCTTTTCCCACACTGTTTTCAAAATGCCTCTTTTTCAGGGTCGTTACAAGTCAGGATTGGGTGTTAAAGGGTTAATGTTCACAAACAAGCATTCTGCAGAAGAATTCATAATAAAAAGTTTGTGAAAACATGTACTGAAAACATTGTATTCCTTTCAGACTTCATGCAAAGAAAAAACGTGACAAAAAGAGAGAGCTGCTTGTTACCCGAGTTAACCCTTTACCAAACAACTATAATCAAGACTGGTCCAAATTGAAAGCAGTTGCAGAGGACAAAGGTGGCTTAAATGACAAAATTTGTCCTTGATAGAGTAGAAAACATTGTGGGAAATGGAGAAAATGCAGGTTACCAGCAATTTCTCCTTTTCCCACAATGTTTTCAAAAGGCTTCTTACTCAGGGTCGTTAAAAGTCGGGATTGTGTGGTAAAGAGTTAAATCTTTTTTTGTCACAATATTATTTGTGGTCTCCAAGATGAAAGAGGTCATCTGCAGTTTCTGAAGAGTTCATAAACTGATAATTTCTATTGAGATAATGTTGACTCCCTGTTGAAGTCTAGGCTGCATTTTTGTTTTGAGCAGTCTGATCTTGATCTATACTGGCCACAACTTTAGGCAACTTTAGTTGTGAAAGGCGCTTTCAGGGTTAAAAGTTTTGTCAGAGAGGCATAATCCATTTGTCATTGAGCTTCTTGGTTTATCTGTGTAATATCAAGCTTGGGCGGCTTGTGCACCTATCCATGCTTTCCAGGAGTTTCTTTTACAATTACTACACACAATATTCTTTCCAAGCCACTCGCTGCTTTCCCACATAACCATCGTGGAAACAATGGACAGCGGTGAGAGAGGAATGAATCCTGTTGCAATGACTATCATTAATCCTTTGAAAGAAATTGGCCAAGCCGAGGATCGAAACAGTGACCCCATGTTTTCGAGTCCTGTATGCTACCGACTAAGCTATCAGGGCTTGGCAAGCTCGATCGGTTTGAGCAACAAAAAAACCCTGCCTGATCTTGGTCTAAACTGCATGCAAAATCAGCTGAAATTACTCCCCATAACTGTAATCGATAAAACTTTTAAATCTCAATTGTGCACAGCACAAAAAAATACAGTTTGACTCTGATAACAAGAAAATAAGCCATAAAAATAATGTTAACCAAACATCAAGCAATCCGAGGTTTTTATGACCGAAAGAAAGATGGCTTTTGAAAACATTGTGGGAAAAGGAGAAAATGCTGGTAACCAGCATTTTCTCCTTTTTCGCACAATGTTTTCTATCTCATCAACAATGAATTTCATTATCTAAATTCTAAGTCACATCCAATTTATAGTCTTCAAATGCTTTCAATTTAGACTAGTCTAAATTTTTTTTAAATGGTAAAGGGTTAATCTCATGAGAAATTCTGCCATAAAACTTTTGTACCCAGGTTTTATGTGGAAAAAAAGGGAAAAGTCATCAGAAAAAAATACTTCAGTACACCACCATAATCAAACAAACCCATTAGTTTAACCCTTTATCACAATCCAGAGTTGTAATGACCCTTAGAAAGAAGTCTTTTGAAAACACTGTGGGAAATGGAGAACATGCTGTTACCCTTTCAAAGACAAATTCCATCAATTCAGCAACATTTAATTTGTCATCTGCAGGTGCAATTCAGACAAGTCTACATTTTTGTCATGTGTTAAAGAATTAAGCCCCTACCAAGTAATTCTGTGTACTTTACGAACCTGAGGAAGAAAGGCTTAAAAATTTTAAAACATTGTTGGAACAAAGAAGGAAATAGTGGTATGAAGTTACAAGAAGACAATTTTATCAATCCTGCATTTTCACAGATCACGTACGGGATACAGGAAAAGCGGTCTAAATGGCTACTTTTCCCTTACTGACTGTCAGATTGGACGTTTTCCATACCAATTGAATCTAAGCTATCAATAATATAAAGAAGCTATGTAAATTTCATGAAAGTCGAAGCATAAAATTTAAATGTGGTCTTTATCATGTAATTTTCAACTTAACTAATTACCAAAGGACAAAATTTTAGACAAGTCCAAACTGAAAGCATTTGCAGACGATAAAATAAAAGTTACTCAAAGATTGATAGTTGCGTTTGGAAGAGTGGAAAAGGTTGTGGGAAAAGGAGGAAATGCTGTTTACCAAAATTTCTTTTCACAAAATTTTTTCAAAGGCCTTCTTCCTCAGGGTCGTTAAAACTCCGGATTGTGTGGTACAGGGTTAAATGCCTATTTTCTGTTACTGATTGTCAGATCTGTTATAAAATTGGTAGGGTTCAGGCTATTGATGATATAACCAAACTGTGTAAGTTTCTCGAAATTCCGATGCCATATGCAGACTTTACACATAAATAAGAAAAAGACTTTAATGGACCGATTGATGGACTGCCAGACTGACGATCAGTGGAAACCACGCCATGTACAGCCAGTAGAGCTAAAAATAGTTCTCACACACAGACAGCCAAACAACAGATGCAAAGCCAAGACAGAAGCTTGCATATGTATGCAAACAGGCTAAATAAAAAAAAAAAAATACAATTTCATACGCCAAAGCTATTATCAAAAGGCAATAATTGAGAGATCCACAAACCTATAGGATTGTACAGGTAAACATTATTTAACTCAATAACCTTTTACCCTTAACCAAACAATCAAGGAAAAAGAGTTTTGAAAACATTGTAGGAAAAGGAGAAAAAACTGGTAACCAGCATTTTCTCCTTTTTCCACAATGTTTTCAATCCTTTCAAAGACAAGTCCTACAGTTTGAGCCATATCTGATTAGTTGTCTGCAAAATTTAAAACCTTCAATACGGACAAGTCTAAATGTGGTTATCTTGTGGAGATTTCACCCTTTATCAAACAATCCATAGTTTTAATGACTGGTATGAAAAAAGCTACGTAGAAAACATGGAATGAAAAGGGGAAAATGTTGGTAACATGCATTTCCTCGTTTTCCTACAAAGCTTTCCGAGACCAATATTTAACCAATTCAGACACATCTAATTTGACCCCTCACAAATACTCTCAATTTGCATGGGTCAAAAATTTTGTCATCTGGCAATGACTAAAGAATTACTTCCACTGGATTACTTTCTTTATGGTCTTGATGACAACTTATTACCGGTAAATGAAAACACCGTGGCAAAAATGCAAGATGTACAATTCTTTCAAATGCCTCAATCTATGAAGACAAACAGGGATAAGGGATATCAATCTAATCTAAGCTGGTAATATTATTACTGTTCAGTATCAGAACACTTGAAACAAGTAAAAAACACAAACCCTTAAGTATTCTTCTAGTCTGAATGAATTCTTTCTTTCATGTTTTTATCCAATTTTCAAGGATATACTGAGAGATAACCCTCTTACCAAACAATTCATAGTTTCAACAACCTGTAGAACAACAAGCTTTAAAAAAAAAATCATGGGAAAAGACGATGTTTGTAACCAGCATTTCTCTCCTTTTCCAACAATTTTTCATACACAGACAAATTCCCCCATTAAGCCAGGTTACCGTATATTTGGTATGTTGTCTGCAAATGCTTTGGATGTTGACAAGTCTAAAAATTTGTCATCTGGTAAAGAGTTACGTTCACCTTATACTACACAGATCATTTCCAGTAACTCTTTACAAGACTAAGTTCACCTTATACTACACAGATCATTTCCAGTAACTCTTTACAAGACAACAAATTTTTAGACCAGTCCAAATTGAAAGTGTTAGCAGACGACAAAATAGGGCACAAACAACAGTATCTGTCCTTGCGATCATTGAAAACATTGTGGGAAAAGAAGGAAATGCTGGTTCTTCTTCATGGTCATTACAACTTGGGATTGTGTGGTAAAGAGTTAACCCTTTACCAGACAACAAAATTTTAGCCTTGTCCAAATTGAAAGCATTTGCAGACGACAATTCAATGTGGCTCAAGTGATGCAACTTTTCTTTGATAGGGTAGAAAACATTGTGGGAAAAGGAGAAAATGCTGGTTACCAGCATTTTCTCCTTTTCCCACAATGTTTTCAAAAGGCTTCTTTCCCAGGGGCGTCAAAAGGCGGCATTGTGCGGTAAAGGGTTAAACTCATTACCAATGATAAGACTTGTCCAAACTCCCATTTCCAGATAAACTGAAGGTGGCCAAGATGATGAGATTTACACTGTATCTTTGATAGGGTAGAAAAAATTCTGAGAAAAGGAGAAAATGCTGGTTACCAAAACCTTTTTCAAAGCCTTTCCTCCTTGAGTCATTTCAATGTGTCACTCACCTTTTTTTCCAGGGGCCAGCAAGCATCAAACCAGGGTCTGTATTCACCAACCATTCTTAGCTCAGTGAGACAAAATTTTGGACAATACCAAATTGACAGCAAATGCAGATGACAAAGGAAATATTACTAAACTTATGATTTCTGTCTTTGATAGGTAACCAACATTTTCTTGTTTTCCAATAATGTTTTCAAAAGCCATTTCTTTCAGGGTCGTCAAAAGTCAGCATTGTGTGGTAAAGGGTTAGTCTTGAAGATTTTCTAAATTTCAACGTAACACATCGAGGGGTGAATACGAAACTATTCCATCTGCATTTTGAAAAATTTTACAGGAGAGAGAAAAACGCTTCTCATTTCTGTGAAAAGAATACAGTCGAATATCCATACCTCGAAGTTCAGGGGTCTACCGAAAAAAGTTCGAGGTACAGAAAGTTCGACGTGCAGAGATTCTTCAGACGAGTGTGTCAGGTACCGGAAGTAGGTAACCGGTGCATACTTCGTTCACAGGCCGTACATTACCTTGTTCCCTCTATAGTTAACCTATCATTGTTTTGAAAATTAATGAGTAAAGGATGCATACTGTTTATTTTCTTTTATTAACATGTTTTTCTTTAATTCTGTTTGTAAGAACGATACTGAAAATTGTGAAATTAAAAAAGCATTTCGTCAGCCGAAGTTGCTGGCTATCTCCCAGTCTTTACCGGGTTTCTTTCACCAAACAAGTCCTCAGGAGCGAGGATATTTGTATTTTCGGTCGACAACGAAATGCCCAGGCTTTCTATATAGCCACGGCCAAAATCACACTGTATGGTATGGAAATCTCAGTCCAAACATTTCTAATCGAACCAATTACCGATAATTATCTGCAAGTCAAGATCACTGGCACGTTAACACCCGAGCTGACAAAAGCCAAGGATCGAAAATGTGCGAAAAACATACCGTCGTTGTATCCGGCATTTCTATTTATTATGTATAACACCTTAGTTTATAATTAAAGTCAATTAAAATGTGTGAAAATTCTGTACTGTGTTCGAAGTAAACATGTGTAAATTAACTGGATCATTGAAGTTCGGACCTGAAATTAGGTTCGACGTATGGAGAAACTTCGAGATATGGACTTCGACGTGCGGATAGTACTTTATATAGAAAAATAGAGCAATTCAATCCGGACTTTAAATTTACTTCGACGCATAGAGAACTTCGAGGAGTAGACGTTCGAGCAATGGACATTTGACTGTAGTTAGATCATCTTGTTTAGATATGTTGTGTTGAACTGAGACCATGAATTCAGCACAACATAATTATACAAGACGAAGTAACAACGCTTTTCACGAAATTGAGTTTTTTTCCCCCTCTCCTGTAATATTTTCCAAAATGCATATGGAATAGTTTCGCATTCACCCCTCGACATCTGCTTGGCTAAACCAAATAGTTTAGCCAATCAGAAGTTGTGTTACTTAGAAATTTAAACAAGAGGGCCATGATGGCCCTGTATCGCTCCACTGGCTTATAAATATAAACCACGAAGAAAAGTCTTCACTATATAAGCCCTTATAAAACTTTGACCTCATGGCTACAGTCTGACAAAATGGGGAATATTGTATTAGAAGAATAACATGCCAAATGCGGGAGTTCTTGGCCTTATGGCTGGTAACAAGATGGTTTCTGAACTTTTCACTCCATAAACCCATGTAAAACTTGTGATCCCTGGTGCAGGGCCAAACTTGATCCTAGAGCTGTAACTTGGGCCCTCTTTGTAACTGTCCACTAAATAATGCTATAATTATATGCAAAATTTGGTAGCCTAAGCCTTATGGCTATGTACACCAAGATTTAAAAGTTTTCCCTATGTAAGCCTATGTAAATCTTGTGAACCCCCCCCTCCAAGTATGAGGCCAAATTGACCCCAGGACTATACTTTGGACACTTTTGGTAGACTCCAACTAGATCAAGCTAAATGCCAAATTTGGTAGCTCTAGGCCTTATGGTTTCAGACAAGAAGATATTTAAAGTTTTCTCTATATAAGCCTATGTATAAAACTTGTGACCCCTGGGGAAGAGCCAATTTTGACCCCAGGGCTATAATTTCAAGAAACATGATAGAGGTCTACTACATAAAGCTACATGCCAAATTTGGTAGCCCTATGCCTTATGGTTTCAGACAAGAAGATTTTTAAAGTTTTCTCTATATAAGCCTATGTAAAACTTGTGACCCCTGGGGAAGAGCCAATTTTGACCCCAGGGCTATAATTTCAAGAAACATGATAGAGGTCTACTACATAAAGCTACATGCCAAATTTGGTAGCCCTATGCCTTATGGTTTCAGACAAGAAGATTTTTAAAGTTTTCTCTATATAAGCCTATGTAAAACTTGTGACCCCTGGGGCAGAGCCAATTTTGACCCCAGGGCTATAATTTGAAGAAACTTGATAGAGGTCTACTACATAAAGCTACATGCCAAATGTGGTAGCCCTATGCCTTATGGTTTCAGACAAGAAGATTTTTAAAGATTTCCAATATTTTTCAGTTTTGTTGCCATGGCAACCAGAGTTATTGAAGGAATCAAATTCTTTCAAGAAATTCTGAAGAGGACCATGTCAGGATCATTTCTGTGAAGTTTCGTGAAAATCGGATGGGTAGTTTCAGAGAAGAAGATGTTTGAAATAAAAGTTAACGCACGGACGGACGGACGACAGACACCGGGCCATGACATAAGCCCGCTGGCCTTCGGCCAGTGGAGCTAAAAATTCTGGAGAACAAGACTACAAATGGTTGGCCAATACAGACCCTGCTGCAGGACTTTGACATCCAAAGTCTTTACCTTCTACCAAATGGCAAAATGTTAAACTTGTTCAAATTGAAAGCATTGGCAGACGACGAAACGACTCAAAAGCTGAAAGTTGTCTCTTGATAAGATAGAAAACATTGTGGAGAAAGGGGAAAATACTGGTTACCAGCATTTTCTCCTTTTCTGACAATGTTTTCAAAAGCCTTCTTTGTCTGGGTCATCAAAATTCTGGATTGTATGGTAAAGGGTTAACTTTCTATCAAATAATCCAGGTTTTAATGACCCTGAGAAAGCAGACCTCCATAAACATGGGTAACCAACATTTTCACCTTTTTTTGATCCAAAAATATCTTTTAAAGTGCTTCTTTCATAGGGTCATAGAAAGGTGAAATTGTATGGCAACGGCTTAAAAATGCGGGCCTTGCAAAGAAATGTTGCAAGAAAAGGTGTCAGGTAGGGGTATACAACAAAGACCAATCATTGCATCATTGGAATGTTTACAGCCGACAATTTTCAAGCATTATTTGTATAGTAGACAGTTTTGCTGGCTTTGATCTCTTTAATCCTTTACCAAACAATCCTGGGTTTTAACAACCCTGAGAAAGAAGCCTTTAGAAAACATTGTGGGAATAGGAGAAAATGCTGGTAACCAGCATTTTCTCCTTTTCCCACAATGTTTTCTACACTTCCCAAAACAAATTTCAGTTTTTGAGCCACATTTATTTTGTCGTCTGCAAATGCTTTCAATTTGGTCTGGTCTAGAATATTACTGTTAAAGAGTTAACTCTTTACCAAATAACAAAATTTTAGACTAGTCCAAATTGAAAGCATTTGCAGGTGACAAATTAAATCTGATTTAAAAATTGAAATCTGTTATGTGACAGGAAGAAAACATTGTGGGAAAAAGAGAAAATGCTGGTTACCAGCATTTTCTCCTTTATCCCACAATGTTTTCAAAAGGCTTCCTTTTTAGGGTCGTTAAAAGTCGGGATTTTTTGGTAAAGAGTTAATTGTTAATACTGCACATTACTACCAAATACTACTGAATCACCTCAGCAAGACTAGTCATTCATCGCTCCTTTTTCATTGAACTTCATGTGCTGGCTTTTCACCTACTTTTCGGTACTGATAAAAAATGAATAAATAGAAACTTGTGATTGGTCAAATATGTAGACATGTTTATTCTAAGGGCATCAGTGTTAAAAATGTAGACATGTTTATTCTAAGAGCCCCTGCCTATTTGCTGGCAAATTTGCGCTTTCTATTTTAAGGATCTCTCTTGTTCTTACTTTGTTTTCCATATAATTCTTTACAGTTGACAATTTGCAAGCATTATTTGTTTAAAAAACTCTTTTCCCTGCTTTGATATTTTTTCACATAAATACGGCACATAAGTTACTGATAAATACTACTGATAAGACAAGCCATTGTTTCTTTTTCCAGTCTAGTTTTCCAAATACCGTATTTCATCCAATTACCATGCTTGGGCACCATGCAAAATGCCGACAGGGCGCTCTTATCTCATAGCCAATTTCCCGAAATTAACCCTTTACCAAACAACAAAATTTTAGACTGGTCCAAATTCAAAGAATTTTTTTAGACGACAAATTAATGGTGTACCAAATGATGATATTTGTCATTGATAGGTCAGAAAACATTGTGGGAAAAGGAGAAAATGCTGGTTACCAGCATTTTCTCCTTTCCCCACCATGTTTTCAGAAAGTCTTTTTCTCAGGGTTGTTAAAAGTTGGGATTGTGTGGTAAAGGGTTATATTTTTACCACATGACAAAAACAGAGACTAGTCCAAATTGAAAGCCTTTGCAAATGACATTTTAAATGTAGCTCAAAACATAAAATTTTTCTCTTAATGGGAAGAAAACATTGTGGGAAAAGAAGAAAATGCTGGTTACCAGGATTTTCTTCATTTCTTACAATGTTTTCAAAAGGCTTCTTTCTTCGGGTCGTTAAAAGTCGGGATTGTGTGGTAAAGGGTTAACGTAAGTATGGTACTTTGATCCCGTTTTTAGTCAGTGCCGACTGCAAAGTAATTGCCACTTGAAAGAACCTCTATATTAATGCAGAATTTTACCGCCTATCATCATGATTCATTTAAACATTAAATAGCATTCACAGTTAATGCTGGACACTGGTATTCAATACTTCACTTTCTTGAAGTTTTTCCAAGTCAGTTGACACACAAATTTTGTGTTGCCGAACAAGTTTTAGTAAAATGAATCTTGAATTTGGAAGTTTGTCACTTCAATTGTCCATTTTCAGGTAAGGTTGGGTGGGGGTGGGGATTGTCCAGAGATCTCTGGAGTAAGTAATAAAGTGGGCTCTACTATTAGAAAGGGAGCATCAATTAGGTGAAATATGGTAATCTGTAATAGTTGATAATTTTCAAGCATTATTTATCTCTTATTGTACATCTTGCCTATTACTACAAAATACTACTGTGCATTACAATCATTTCAGTGAGACAAGCCATAATAATTTGCTTCCTTTTGCCCATATTGTTTTCCTAATAATTCTAAATGAACTTGTGGTTCCTTTAACCCTTTACGACACAATGACGCCTTTTGACGCTCCTGGGAAAAAAGCCTTTTGAAAACATTGTGGGAAAAGGAGAAAATGCTGGTAACCAGCATTTTCTCCTTTTCTCACAATGTTTTCTACCCTATCAAAGAAAAAATGCACCATTTGAGCCACATTGAAATTGTGGTCTGCAAATGCTTTCAATTTGGACAAGGCTAAAATTTTGTCATCTGGTCAAGGGTTATAGTTTCTCTTTGTCATTTGACTTATAAATACTTTCAGTTGGAATATCTAAACTTACCCACTACAGATTTAAATGAGCTAACCCTTCTGTCATGCAAAAATAGTATGAGACAAGCTCTGGAAAAAGGGTCCTTAATGCATCTCCGTGATGCGTGTTACCTATCAAGCCATCACATTATTACGGATCCACTGTAGCTACTTTTTTTAACAAATGACTTAATTATGGGGCAGAATGGTCCTTCGGCATACAGAAAACTGACCAAAAGCACAAAGTTTCGGCCCAGGTCAGCCTGACCACGGTCGATACTTTTCGCAGATGCATTAAGCCCCCTTTTCACTGAGCATGGCTCATATATACGTTATGTCGAAAGCAGCAAACAAATCAATCAGTCAATCAATCTAATGGCACAATATTTTTCATTCTGCTGAAAAACTATTCTCTCTCCTCTGTCAAATATTCTTCTATAGTGTATTTTGTAATGGTTTTTAAGTATAAAAACTCTGTACAATGGATCAAGAGGGGGTGTTAATGTCTTTGAACTTTCTAATTGCTAAATATTTATTTTTATCTATTTCAAATCTAAGTTTTAATGCTTTATTGAAGTTGGAAAGCAGCTTAGTGTAAACAAATAACAGTGATGAATTAACTCTTTGAGAACACCATGTTTTTACATTCCTTTACTCCTTACCAAACGGCAAAATAAAAGTGCCTTGTCCAAACTGAAAGCAATTGCAGACGACAAAATAAAAGTGACTCAAAAATTAAATTTTGTTTTCAGAGTGGATGAAAACATTGTGGAAAAGGAGAAAATGCAGGTTACCGGAGAATGCTTTCAAAAGTTTTCTTTCACAAGGTTGTTACAAGTCAGGATTGTTTGGTAAAGAGTTAATAAGCTAACAATGAAAAAATAGTGGGAAAGGGGGAAAATTCTGGTAACCAGCATTTTCTCCTTTTCCCACAGTCAATGTTTTCTACCGTTTCAAAGACACGCATTTTGAATCATGTTTGATTTGTCACCAGTAAAGTCGTCAAATTGGACAATTTCAAACTTTTGTCTTCAGGTAAAGGGTTGACGAGATTGTGTCAAAGAATAGGCTCTATATCCTGACACTTCCAAACGAAAGCACTCAAGCCTCTTAAAAATTGATATCCCTTTTTAATATTTGGTTCAAAATAGAATAATAATCCTTTACAAAACAATCCTGTTGTCATTCAATCATTGTTATTCAATGTGTCTATCAAAGGTTGAAAATATTGTGGGAACAAGGAGAAAATGCTTGTTACCAGCATTTTCTTCTTTCCCACAAAATTTTTAAAAAAACCCTCTTCTTCAAGGTTGTTTATATAAAACTTTGGTATTAAAGTGTTAAACATTTTTATCTACATGTACATGTATTTAAGGGGTCAGGGAAAAGGGCTAAAACCCTGTATCAGTGTGATCTTAAGGATCAAAGTAAAAACCCAAGCCCTGGTCACCTGCATGGGCTTTTTTTACAATTGACTCTAAAACATTAACAATTCAAAACAAGACATCTGTTCAATACACTACATTCATGGTACCTTTTTTCAACATTTAAAACCTTTACATGTTTTTAACACTGGGGAAGAGACCTATGAAAATGCTATGGAAAAAGGAGAAAATACTAGTTACCAGCATTTTCTCTTTTTCCAACATTGTTCGCAAGGCCTTCTTCCACAGAGTCACTGAGGCCCTGGATCGATTGGTATAGGGTTAACCCTTTAACACCCCCAATACAAATGACTTTTGAAAACATTGTGAGGAAAGGAAAAAATGCTGGTAACCAGCATTTTCTCGTTTTCCTGCAAAGTTTTCTACCAAGGTCCCTTTCAAAGAAAAGGTTTCTTAGTTGAGCAATATGTAATTCGTCATCTGCAAAATGCTTTCAAACTGGACCAATCTAAAATTCTGTCATTTGGTAAAGAAATTTAGTTGTTGTGTGCAAATTCTTTCAATATTAGTCAATCTGAAAATTTGTGATCTGACTGAAGCAGAGTTAACCCTTTACCACACAACAAAATTTTAGCCTTCTCCAAATTGAAAACATTTGCAGACAACAATTTCAATATGGCTCAATCGGTGCAATTTTCTCTTGACAGGGTAGAAAACGTGGGAAAAGGAGAAAATGCTGGTTACCAGCATTTTCTCCTTTTCCCACAATGTTTTCAAAAGGCTTCTTTCCCAGGGTCATTGAAAGGCGGCACTGTGCGGTAAAGGGGTTAAATCCCAACCAGTCTTTTCAACCTATTCCCCTTGGGAGGCCCCTTCATGAGAAAATACAAAGAATAATTTTTATACATGTACAATAAGTACAAGTAAGATGCAGAGTTACAAATGTTATCACTTTCATCACAAACATTTTTAACCCTTCTCCAAACAAGCCCTGGTTTTCACCTGTCTGCAGTCTTTTGAAAACACTGTGGGAAAAGGAGAAATTGCTTGTAATGAGCAATTTCTCCTTTTCCCACAGTGTTTTCTACCCTTTTTGAGAACTTTCTGCCATTTTCATCAAATTTAAAATTGTCGTCTGCAAACTTCCAATTTGGACCAGTCCGAAATTTGTCGTCTGGGAAAGGATTAAAGCATTCATAAATGGCCATGCTCTGGCAAAAGGGAGCTTAATGCATGTCCCTGATGCGTTATACTAAGCAAATCATCATATGATTGTGGATCCATAAAAACCACTTTGTCGAACAGCTGACTGTACCATAAAGTAGACTGGTCCTTTAATATGTAGAAAATTGACCAATAGCGAAAAGTTTTGGCCCAGGTCAGCCTGCGCGGACTGTGCAGGTTGACCTGGGTCGATACTTTTCGCGGATGCAGTAAGCCCCCTTTTCAAAGAGCATGGCTCAAATGCATCTAACAACCTTGTATATGTCCTATCCAGTAACAGCTAACTAAAACTCATGTATATTAACTCTTTAGCAAATGACAAAATTTTGGCCTGGTCCAAATTGAAAGCAATTACAGACGACAATTTAAATGTGGCTCAAATGGTGCAATTTTTTCTTTGAAAGCAAAGAAAACATTGTGGGAAAAGGAGAAAATGCTGGTTAGTTACCAGCATTTTCTTCTTTTCCCACAATGTTTTCAAAAGGCTTCTTTCTCAAGGTCGTTAAAAGAAGGGACGGTGTGGTAAAGAGTTAATGACTGTTTCACCGCTACCAGCAAGCTGCCCAAATGCATTTCATCAACATGCACCGTTTTGCTTGAATGTGATGCATATACATTTACACTTCATATGGCCACATTTTGACTGATTAGCAGTTAACAAACCTAGAAAACATTATAGTAAGATTGATTGATTAACCCTTTACCAGACGACAAAATTTTATTTGCAGACGACAATTTCCTTGTGGCTCGAACAGTGCAATTTTTCTTTGATAGGGTAGAAAACACTGTGGGCAGTGTAACTGCAATAATCTTGAAAACGCTGGTAATCAGCATTTTCTCCTTTTCCCACAATGTTTTCAAAAGACTTCTTTCCCTGGGGCATTAAGCGGCATTGTACGGGAAAGGGTTAACTGATTGACTGTACAGTGTGTAACACCGTTTTCAACATTATTGCAAGTACACTGCCTTGGTTGGTGCATCTATCAATGCTTGAGTTTCTTTTGCTAGTACTTGGCACAATATTTTTCCTGCCGCTGGCTGCTTTGCCATGTAACCTGATGATCATAGAAAAAAAATGATCTGCAGTCAGAGAGGAAAATGAATCCAGTCGCAATGACGATCATCAATGATCTGAAAGAAACTGGCCGGGTGGGGTTTCTACCCATTGACTCTGTTCTCAAGTCCTGTACACTACGGAATGTGCTACTGGGGCTTCTAAAAACATAGTGAGACATGGAGAAATTCATTATCTACTTGTAGTTTGTATGAATGTTTGGGAAAATAAGTTGGAAGCTTAGGCCTGTATTCATCCATCATTCTGCCTTGCTCTAAATCTGAAAGTAACACTATCTCTGATTGGCTAAACCATTAATGGTTTGGCCAATCAGAAAGTGTGTCAATTTAGATATGAAAATCTAGTTTTTTTTTGAAGAATGAGTACTACAATGCCATTAGGCATGGTTTGTGAATACAGTTTGCCATTTCTTTTGACTCCCCAATACACATTTACCTGAATAAAGCAGTTTTATGGGGTATCCCTTTTCCACACCACAAAAATTCATATCTATCCAAAGTGAGAGAGAGCATTTGCAGACGACAATTTCAATGCGACTCAAATGACATGATTTTTGTTTGATAGGGTAGAAAACATTGTGGGAAAAGGAGAAAATGCTGGTTACCAGCATTTTCTCCTTTTCCCAAAATGTTTTCAAAAGGCTTCTTTGTCAGGATGGTTAAAGTCGGCATGGTGTGGTACTGGGATATGATTATAGGTGTGTAAAATCAATTTTCCCTGATAATAATGGCAATATATACATACAGCCTGAAAACCACTCTTCTAACATAAATAGATAAATGTTGGTCTATCTAGAATTAACCCTTTACAATTCAATTCCTTGATTTAACCATCCTGACAGAGAAAACTTCTCAAAACATTGTGGGGAAAAGGAGAAAATGCTGACAACCAGCATTTTCTCCTTTTCTAACAATTTTTTCTTCCCTATGGAAGAACTTGGACCCTTTAATTCTGTACCTAGTTCAAATTATTATTCTTAAAAACGGGCTTCTTCTTTTGGGTTATCAAGTCTAATATTAATGTCAATACAGCAAACTTTTGCAAGGAAAGGAAAGGAAAAACGTAAATCAACAATAGAAAAAAACATTTATGGAAAAGGAACAATTATTGCTTGTAACAAACATTACAAGTAATTTCTTCTTTTCCAAATGCTGGCAACTGAAGAGGCATAAAAAGAATTTATATGGAATACATGTACACAGAGCTCCAGATAGAGTGAGTGATTTTGATTTCAAAATTGAAAATAGTAATCACTCTCCACAAAACCCTATGTTATGGGTACTCATTAGAATTGTCTCATCGAGAGGATTCTAATGAGTACCCACAACATAGGGTCTGGATGAGAAATAATGGATATAGAATACAATCACTCCCATCTTATCTGCAGGTCTGTGTACACATGTATATAAAATTAGGTTTACCCTTTCCGAAACACCAAACTTATCTCTTCCAAACTAAAAGGTAACTATAGACAACAAATTCAAAATTAGAACAAATTGGCTGCAGTTCTCTGATAGGGTAATACAACACTGTGGAAAAAGGAGGGAAATGCTGGTTTCCTAGATCTCCTTTTTAATAAAACATTGTATGAATAGGAGACAATGCTGGTTTCATGGATCTTCTTTTTCCATATTGTTTTCAAAAGCTTTCCTCAAGGTCCTGAGAACAAAATACACTACACTGTGACAAAAGGGTTCACAGTCATTATTTCCAACTTTTACATTTAGTACAGGGCATAAATGAATAGATGTCAAGCGTTTATAAAGAAGATTTATCATAACTCTTTTACCCTCTCATTTGAATACATAAATAATAGAAACTCTATGTAATGTATTTCCTATGCTAAGCACAATAAGATACAGGGTTTTCCTTGACCCCCTGTTTCCTCGAATTTGGACTCCCAAATTTTCTAAATGATACCCAACATTTGATTTTTTGCCTTCTTTAATTCATTTCAAGGGGGTCAAATGACCCCCAAATAAGAAAGTTGAGATATTACAGACGTCTACAGAACACCACATGACTAGCATTTAGACTGGTCCAAACTGAAATCCTGCACAGCCAACAAATTCAATAATGGCTAAAATGGTGTAATTTATCTATAAAAGGTTAGTAAACATTGTTGGAAAAGAAGAAAGTGCTGGTGACCCACATTTTCTCCTTTTCCCACAATTCTTTTAACCCTTTACCAAACAACAAAATTTTAGACTTTTCAAAGTCCAAAGCATTTGCAGACAACAAATTAAAAATGACTCAAAAATTGAAATTTGATTTAACTTTTAACCATACGACAGAATTTTAGACCACTCCAAATTGAAAGCTTCTGCAGACGACAAGTTAAATGTGACTCTTGAAAGTTGTTATGGGAAGAGCTGAAAACATTGTGGGAAAAGGAGAAAATGCTGGTTACCAGCATTTTCTCATTTTCCCACAATGTTTTCAAAAGGCTTCTTCCTCAGTGTCGTTAAAAGTCGGGATTGTGTGGTAAAGGGTTAAGAAGAGTAGAAAGATTTGTGGAAAAGGAGAAAATGCTGGTTTCTTTCTCAGGATTGTTAAAACTCAATAAAAGTGATGAGGGTATTAAGTGGTAAAGGGTTAAAAGGTTATTTCTTCAGGGTTGATAAGACTCGGGATTGTTGGATAAAGGGTATTTTCTCCTTTTCCAATGATATTCTCAAAGGCTTTTTTTCTCAGTGACATTTGAAGTCATTTGTATAAGGTGGTAACGGGTTAACAGGTTATTTTTTCAGGGTCTTTAAAACTCAGGATTGTTTGGTAAAGGGTTAACCCTTTACCACACAATCCCAACTTTTAACGATCCTGAGAATGAGGCAGTTTGAGGACATTGTGGGAAAAGGAGAAAATACTGGTAACCAGCAATTTCTCCTTTTGCAACAATGTTTTCTATCCTATACAATACAAAAATCACCATTTAATTTGTCGTCTGCAAACGCTTTCAATGTGGACCAGTCTAAAATTTTGTCGTTTGGTAAAGGTTTAAGGCAGCCATATTATTGCCTCAGTATAATAAAACCATATATCAACCCAACTAGGGGATCCCTGAAAGGGCGACAGCTTCTACACACTTTGTATTTTTTAATTTATGTAAATAATACATTAACTTTTTTCTTTTCATTTTATACAATATAAGACAGTTGTGAATTCACTGTGGTTTTACTATTTACCACACGACAAACTTGTAGACTGGTCTAAATTGAAAGCATTTGCAAACAACAAACTATACGTTACTGAAATTAGGACATTTTTTCCTGGAAATGATTAAGAAAAAAAACCATTACTGGAAAAGGAGAAAATGCTGGTTACCAGCATTTTCTCCTTTTACCACAATGTGTTCAAAAGCCTTTTTCCTCGGGTCATTAAAACATGGGACTGTTTGGTAAAGGCTTAACTCTTTACCAAGCGGCAATATTTCAGACTGGTCCAAATTGAAAGCATTTGCAGACGACAAATTAAATGTAGCTAAAATGATTGCATTTGTTTTTGAAAGGTAACCAGCATTTTCTCTTTTTCCCACAATGTTTTCAAAAGGCTTCTTTCTCAGGGTCGTCAAAAGTCGGGATTATGTGGTAAACGGTTAAACCTTTTACCATACAACCCGACTTTTAATGACCCTGAGAAAGAAGCCTTTTGAAATCCTGGTTACCAGCATAATTTCTCCTTTTCCCAAAATGTTTTCAAAAGCTGTCTCTCTTAGAGTTGTTTAGCTCTTTACCTAATGACAAAATTTAGACTCATCCGAACTGAGAAAGCAAATTATGTGTTGCTGAAATGCTGCAGTTTGTCTGTGAAAAGGGAATAAAACATTGTGGTAAAAGAAGAAAATGGCAATTATCAGCATTTTCTACTTTTTCCACACACGTTTTCAAAGGCTTTTCAGTTGGACAAAAATAACAATTATACAGGAATGAATTTTGAAGCTGTTGCTGACCAAACTACCTTAACCCTTTCCCAAACGATAAATCTTAGACTGGTCCAACTTGAAAGAGTTTATAGACGACAATTTTCAATTTTATGAAAATGACAAAGTTCTCCAAAAGGGTAGAAAACACTGTGGGAAAAGGAGAAATTGCTCGTTACGAGCAATTTCTCCTTTTCCCACAGTGTTTTCAAAAGACTTGTACTGCAGACATGTGAAAACCAGGGCTTGTTTGGGAAAGGGTTAAATAATAGAGCTCTTTCCGACAATGAAGATCAGTTATCAGGTTGCATCTTCTGTTTAGCCTGATCTTGATCTACGAAAGTCTCTTGTAAAAGCACCTTTATATATAAGAACTCTTTACCAAATGAAAAAAATTTTAGACTGGTCGAACCTGAAAGTTTTTGCAGATGCCATAATAAATGCGACTCAAAAATTGACATTTGTTTCAGGAAAGGTAGAAAACACTGTGGTAAAAGGAGAAAATGCTGGTTACCAGCATTTTCTCCTTTTCCCACAATGTTTTCAAAAGGCTTCTTTTTCAGGGTTGTTAAAAAGCGGGATCGTGCGGCCCCAATAAAGGGTTCAATTTTTTCCAAGTATGTTAGAACAAAAAATCAACTGCCTGAATGCTGAAAATCAAGGTCACCATCAAAAACACAAGAAAAGCCAGGTGTTTAATTAACCCTTTCCCAAACAAGCCCTGGTTTTCACGTGTCTGCAGTACAAGTCTTTTGAAAACACAGTGGGAAAAGGAGAAATTGCTCGTAACAAGCAATTTCTCCTTTTCCCACAGTGTTTTCTACCCTTTTTGAGAACTTTCTGCCATCTTCATCAAATTTAAAATTGTCGTCTACAAACTCTTTCTATTTGGACCAGTCCAAAATTTGGGAAAGGGTTAATGAAGTCAACCAGACTTGATTTACAATTATTTGCCAGAAGTATTACATTACTAATCCAGGTGTGTTGTAATGAGATTTTGCAAACTCTAAAATTACCATTTCTAAAAGATTCATGTACAACAATGTACATGTACTGGATAAAACAATAACATTATTTGACAACCAATGTTGTCTCTAATAATTCTCTACCAGACTATATAATTTTAGAGTTGTCAAAATTGAAAGCATTTGCAGATGACAAATGTGATCACAAGATACATGTAATACTGATCATTAAAAGCAATGAAAACATTGTGGGAAATAAAGAAAATGCTGATTACCAGCAATTTCTCCTTTTCCCCCCAAGTTTTCCAAAGCCTTCTCTCCAAGGGTTGTTAAAACTAGATTGTGTTGTACTTGTTAAGCTTAAAGGGTTAAAGCAAGATCAGACAGCCTTGAAAAAGCTATCTCAGCCAATCTGATCTTTGGTCGTCAGTGTTTCACTTGCAAAGATGGTTAAGCCCTGAGTACATGTATTTCTATTCTGTAAATGGATGAGCCTATTTCTTTTTTACAGAACCTGTGAGGACAGAATTTTAAACAAGTTTGATTTGAAAGCATGCCAAATAATTTTGGCTGAAATGACAAGATTCTTCTTTGAACATGTGGAAAAGCATTGTCAGAAATGGGAAAGATGCTGGTCGATCACCAGCTTTTTCTCCATTTCAAAGAAAGCTATTAAAAGTCTTCTTTCTCAGTCAGACCTCCAGATAAAAGGGGGGGGGGATGATAGTATTCTAAATCCATTATTTCTCTTCCAAACCCTATGTTGTGGGTACTCATTAGAATCATCTTGATGAGATGATTCTAATGAGTACCCATAACATAGGGTTTAATGGCGAGAGCAACTAATATTTTCAATGTTGAAATCAAAATCACCCCCCTCTATCTGGAGATCTGCTCAGTGCCATTAAAACAAAGGATCATTTGATAAAAGGTTAATTTGTAACTCACCAGTTTCATCCTGTATTCTTTTGATGTGAGTAAAAGCTTCTTCAGTGGCTGTGATAAGCCTTGCTTTTCTTTTTCGTACTCTTCTTTCATATTCTTGTTCTTCGTAAAACCTGTCATTGTGGCTGGCGTCGCGCCGTCTTGCAGCCGCAGCAAACATGGCCCTAGATCTGGCTTGATTATTTGGTTGCTGCACTCCATCCACTTCGTAAAACTTCAATCCAGTCATCTTGGTCGGCTTTTTCATAACGTTTTCCAAATATGGGTTATACACCTGAAAATCTTTGTAATATTGTTCGAGTACCCAGACGGCTGCACGCTGGATGCTTAGATGACCTAGAGTGTATGTTCTACTTTCCCCATCTGGAGAGCGTACTACGTGGATCACAAACTGGGGTTGTAACTGACGTATTTCTAGCAATATAATGGCAATGTAATGTATAAACAGCAGTGCATCCACTAGATGTACAGAAAACTGAACAATATCATCATACTGGTCCGGCCTTTCCGGGGAAATGTCAACTCCATATATTTTCACCCCGTAGAACAACCAGAAAGCAAACACTAACACAAACACAAGGAATAATACCACTACTCTGAACACAAACACCCGTGGCATTGTAGCTCGAGGCTGGTGAAAAAACAAAGCCACAGTGCCTATCAGTAGAATCAACAGTTTAAAGGCCATACTTATAAGAAGCCCCTCACACTGCACAGAGCACTCCCCAGTCTCCCAGCCGCCGATTTTCAACTTGGGTAGAACTACCATGGCGATCGGTGACAAAAATCCGACTAAACTTAGTAAAGCAGCAAACCCAGTACTCATAAATCTGCAGCAATCGAAACTACTGCCATTATCATCGAAACTTTCTTTGGCAAATTTTCTCATATCATCCATAGAGAACCCTGTCTCACTTGTATTCCCTGTATAGGCAGTGGTGTTGTCACCCCA
The DNA here is from genome assembly GCA_945859785.2 of Tridacna gigas. NCBI lineage: Eukaryota > Metazoa > Mollusca > Bivalvia > Cardiida > Cardiidae > Tridacna > Tridacna gigas. The sequence continues at coordinate 7,980,600 of OX244035.2, forward strand.
ATTATCATCTTGTGGAAGGATCTGTACCTCTATTTTCTCACTTTCTGCGATCCTGCTATCTACATCAGAACCATTACCCGGAGTCTGTATAGTGACTGAGCGATCGTCTCGAATTCTGTCAGAGCTCCGACCTCTAGAGTGTGTGGACTGGCCGTGTGGATGATGTCTATGTCTGCGGCCATGATGACTGCCGTGACTGCGATGTGAACGCTCTGAGCGATCACTTCTACCCGATCTCACTGACTCCGTACCATCCATTATCTTGACCTTTTCAACTTGTCTTTATATCACCTGGAAAAGAAAATAAATGAGTCATGCTCTGGCAAAAGGGGATTTAAAGCATCTCCATGATCCATTATCTCTTTACCAAATGACAAAATTTTAGACTGGTCCAAATTCAAAGCATTTGCAGACGACAAAATAAATGTGGCTCAAAAATTGAAACTTGATTTGGAAAGCGTAGAAAACATTGTGGGAAAAAGAGAAAATGCTGGTTACCAGCATTTTCCCTTTTTCCCACAATGTTTTCAAAAGGCTTTTCTTCAGGGTCGTAAAAAGTCGGGATTCTGTGGTAAAGGGCTATACCAAGCAAGTCATCATAATAATTATGGATCCATAAAATCCATTTTGTCTAACAACCAAATGAATCACAAAGTAGACTGGTCGTTTGACATGTAAAAAATTGACTGATAGCACGAAGTTTTGTTCAGCCTATGTAGACTGTGCAGGATGACCTGGCCACCTGCATCTGGATTGATACTTTTTGCAGACTGCATTCACCCTTTACCAAACAGTCCTGCGTTTTCACCACCCTGAGAAAAAAAGCATTTTTGAAACATTGTTGGAAAAAGAAAAAATGTTGGTTACCAGCATTCTTTGAAGACATGCAGTCGCTGTTTTTACTTCTGCCAAGCAAATCATGTGCAAAGGCAGTAATTCAAGCATCATTTTATTGGTGGGAGTAAGGGCCATTATTTGTCTGCCCCTATTTGCTACCAGAAACATTCCTTTTGCTACTTTATTTTAACCCTTTCGGCTTTACCAAACGACAAAATATTTTACATGTTCAAATTGAAAGCATTTGCAGACGACAAAAATAAATGTAACTGAAAAACTGAAATTTGTTTTGGGAAGGATAGAAAACATTGTGGGAAAAGGAGAAAATGCTGGTTACCAGCATTTTCTCCTTTTCGAACAATGTTCTCAAAAGCTTTTATTCTCAGGGTTGTTAAAAGTCGGGATTGTGTGGGAACGGGTTAAGCCAGGTAGCAAGTACCACACTTGCTACCTGCAAAATATGTTAATGTGTAACACTGTAATGGGTTAAGCATTTTTGGTCAGAATATCGCATTCAGGGGTGTGTACATCTAGGTCCATGACTACACCACATGTTCTCTTCTTTGCCTAAACTGTCTGGCAAGCAATTAACCATTTAACACAAAATCTGAGTTTTAATGACCTGAGGAAGAAAGCTTTTGAAAACAGTGTGGGGTCACCAGCATTTTCTCCTTTTCCCATAATGTTTTTTACCCTTCCAAAGACAGATTTCGATTTTTGAGTATCATTTGTTTTGTCATTTGCAAGTGCCTTCAGTTTGGACAATTCTAAAATATTGTGTGGCAAAGACAAATTGAAAGCATTTGCAGACGATAAATAAAATGGAGCACAAACGACAGTATCTGTCTTTGAAATCGTTGAAAACATAGTGGGAAACGAAGAAAATGCTGGTTACCAGCATTTTCTTCTTTTTCCACAATGTTTTCAAAAGCCTTCCTCTTCAGGGTCACTAAAACTCAGGACTGTGTGGTAAAGAGCTTAACCCTTTACCACACAATCCCGACTTTTAACGACCCTGAGAAAGAAGCCTTCTGAAAACATTGTGGGAAAAGGAGAAAATGCTAGTAACCAGCATTTTCTCCTTTTCCCACAATGTTTTCTACTCCATCAAAGACAACTTCAACAATTTGGGCCACATTTAAACTGTCGTCTGCAAATGCTTTCAATTTGGACAAGTCTACATTTTTGTCCTTTGGTAAAGAGTTAAAATATTAGCATGTTGGCACAGATCCTAGATACGACTTATCTGATATGGGCACTAATTTTAAGAAAGCACTGATTGATAGCCTTTATGTCCCGTGAAGTCTGATCTTTATCTACAACTTCCACACAAATCAAATTTACTTATGTATGAAGTTTTGTAGCCCCTGGCATGTAAAGGATAAATCCTTCAAGCCCCAAGGAACCGGACAGAATCTTAACCCTTTACCACACAACCCTCAGTTTTAACGACCCTGAGAAAGGAGGCTTTGGAAAGCATTGTGGGAAAAGGAGAAAATGCTGGTAACCAGCATTTTCTCCTGTTCCCACAATGTTTTCGACCCTATCAAAGACAAATTCCAATATTTGAGCCACATTTGAATTGTCGTCTGCGAATGCTTTCAATTTGAACCAGTCTAAAATTTTATCGTGTGGTAAAGAGTTAAGTCTAGAAATACATTAACCCTTTCCCAAACAAGCCCTGGTTTTCACGTGTCTGCAGTACAAGCTTTTTGAAAACACTGTGGGAAAAGGAGAAATTGCTCGTAACGAGCAATTTCTCCTTTTCCCACAGTGTTTTCTACTCTTTTTTGAGAACTTTCTGCCATTTTCATCACATTTAAAATTGTCGTCTGCAAACTCTTTCAATTTGGACCAGTCCAAAATTTGTCATTTGGGAAAGGGTTAAGACTTTAATTTCAAGGTTACCTTGTCTAGAATGTCTCAACGAATTGGGCAGTGAGATCAAAGATCAGACCGTATTTTGGGGGGGGGGGGGGGGAGTTTATTTTGTAGTCTGATCTCAACTTACACTTGTCACAAAGACAACTATAGTTGTGAAAGGCTCTTTCACCCTCAACCACATTATCCCAAGATTTAACAACCCTAGGACAGAAGCATTTTGAAAACATTGTTGGAAAAAAGGAGAAAATGCTGACACCCAGCATTTTCTCTTCCCATAATCTTTTCTACCCCAACAAAGAGAAATTTTATCATTTGAGTCAAATTTGAATTGCCGTCTGCAAATGCTTTCAATTTGGACCAGTCTAAAATTATGTCTTGATAGAGTTATGGTTTAACTCTTTATCAAACAACAAAATTTAAGACTTGTCCAAATTCAAAGCATTTGCAGACAACAAAATAAATGTGACTGAAAAATAAAATTTGTTTTGGGAAGGGAAGAAAAAGTTGTGGGGAAAGGAGAAAATACTTGTTACCAGCATTTTCTCCTTTTTCCACAATGTTTCCAAAAAGCTTCTTTTTCAGGGTCTTTACCAAACAACAAGATTTAAGACTTGTCCAAATTGAAAGCATTTGCAGACAACAAAATAAACGTGACTGAAAAATTAAATTTGTTTTGGGAAGGATAGAAAACATTGTGGGGAAAGGGAGAAAATGCTGGTTACCAGCATTTTCTCCTTTTCCCACAGTGTTTTCAAAAGGCTTCTTTTTCAGGGTCGTTAAAACTCGGGATTGTGTGGTAAAGAGTTAATTACTCTCAAGAAATGAGGGAGATGAAACGCCACAGGGATGATGAACAGAAATAACTCGGTACTTGTTTTACACATGTTACTGGGTTGAATCTTCTGAAATTATTCCTTGACTTAATTAACCCATTACATTCTGTATACAGCGGTGTAAGATAAGGGAATATTTCTTCCAAGTGTAAAGAAATTCATACTGTGCAAGGCATGCAGCCCGATCTTTGTCTACATGATTCCCTGTGTAGACATACTGTATAAATGAAATTTGGCAACACAAATGCCTAAAAATTGTAATTCAACTCTTTACTATACAACAAAACTTTAGACTTATTGAAACTGGAAACATTTGCAGAGGAAAAATTCAAAGTGGCTCGAATGATGTGATCTCTTTGAAATCGTAGAAAACATTGTGGAAAAAGGAGAAAATGCTGGTAACCAGCATTTTCTCCTTTTCCAACAATGTTTTCAAAAGCCTTCTCTTTCGTGGTTGTTGAAACTGGATTGTGTAGTAAAGGGTTAACTTAATAAACCCATGTGGGATGAATTAGTGCCTCCATTATGTTGAACCTGCTAAATTCCTCTCTAAGATAAATGTTGTATCTTCAGTTAGTTCACTAATTAGCATCCATCTAACTTTACTTTTAACAAACCTTTCATCTTTCTCGATCCATTTTTATCCTTACTATGCTATATCCCTTTACTGAACAAACCTGTTTAAACCCTTTAACAACCCCAAAGGAAGAGGCCTTTTGAAAACAGCATGGGAAAAGGACAAAATGCTGGAAACCAGCATTTTCTCCTTTTCCCACAATGTTTTCTACCCTTCCAAAGACATCACTTTAATCCTTCACCAAACATTATCGAATTTACAAGACCTGAGAAAGAAGGCTTTTAAAAACATAACAGGAAAAAAGGAAAAAATGCTGGTAACCAGCATTTTACACAATGTTTTCTACTTATTCAAGGATAAACACCACTGGTGGAAAACACCACTGAACTGCCGTCTGTAAATTACTTTGACATGGAAAAGTCTAAAATTCTGCCGTGTGGTAAATGGTTGATCATTTTCAATTTGCTGTCTGCAAAATACATGTACTTTGAATTTGGACCGGTCTAAAATTTGTCATTTGGTAGATAGGTAATGATCTTGATGTAGATGGTTATTGAAAACACTGTGCTGTTCATAGCATTTTCTCCTTTTTTTCATGATGTCTCCTATATTTTCAAAGACAAATTTTATTATTGAAGTCTAATCCAATTTGTCATCTACAAAATGCTGAATCCATATTGACCTGTCTCAAACTCTGTGGTTTTGTTATGAGTTAACCTCTTACCAAACAATCCCCTGATTTGTTTGTAATGGAGTTAAGTGCTGTTGGTCATATCAAGACAGTCAGTGCACCTACATGTGTTTCCTGGCCTTCTCACACCATGACTGACACAACTTTCTGTCCAAACCACTGACTACTTTTTTCACATGCGTCAAGAGTGAGAGGTGAAAAATAGGCGAAAGCAAGTTTGTCTCAACTAGGTACATATATGGAACAAATAACCACCAGGTCATGAGTCAGCATGCTTACAACTAAACTATCCAGCCAAGCATATAAATCTCCTGAAGAAGGCTTTTGAAAACACTGTGGGAAGAGGAGAAAATGCTAGTAACCAGCATTTTTTTGTTTAACTATGATGTTTCTGACCCTATCATAGTCAGAAATTATCATTTGAGCTACACTCAATGTGTCCTCTGCAAATGCTTTCAATTTGGTAGAGTAGAAAATTTTATTGTTAGGTAAAGAGATAACCTTAGGAACATATTAATGGCCCATTCGAGAATAACCCTTGTGACGGATTGATAGTTGTGATGAATTTCAATTTTCGTCCTCTGTCCCTAATTTTTGACAAAAATAATCTGTAAAACAAAAAATTAAAAAAGGCTGGTCTAACATTGTCAAAATACTGTATCGTCTCTTTTTAATGCTCCAGGCAGTATTACATTTTGAAACACCGTTACGCGGGTTGAAACGCCATGGAATTTTCCGAGGACGACAATCGTAGTCCAGGTCTTAGTAAAGTGTGAACTGCGAAGCGATCGCCATGTGAGAAACCCTCTGTACTAATGCAGAATATCAATTTTACTACCGATCATGATTCTTTTAGACATTTAATAATAGTCACGATATATAATGAAGACCTTGTCTTCAATACTTTCACTTTCTTACAGTTTTTCCAAGTTAGCTGACGAAATTTGTGTTATGGGAAGTGTAGTAAATTTGGATAATCAGGTGTTAATGACACTGATTTGTGAAGTAATTAAAGTTCTATTGATAACATAAGTTTACTCCAGCTGATTTATTACAGCTTTATCAATGGATTGGCCGTCTGGTAAGCCCATATTTGGTTAGAAAAAAGCTGGGAGAGCATTAAATTAGAAGTGGAGCGATGATAAGGGACTTTATGGTAGGACCCAAATAACTGGAAATTCATTGTTGCTTTTGTGTTTGTATATAAGCGAAGAGGACAGTGTAGATCAAAGCCCTGTTTGTGCAGTCCGATCTTGATCTTCACTTGTTTCAATTGCAAAGTTGTGAAACGCACAGTAAAATGTGTGTGAAAATTTATTACCGAATTATACAGTAGATTACGAGAAAAAAGTCACTTGCACAATCACAAACACATTAAAATCATTTGTAACAAAAGCCTGATATACTGACCGGTGTAGAATTCTTTCAGTCACTGCATTTTCCGCAAGAAAAATGACTAATAATGCAACAAGTTGCTATCAGCAAATTCACTGAGTAACGAGTTACCTGAAATAAATTATTTACCTAGATGAGCATTTCCTTCATCCCTGATCAGTTAAAACCTTGTAAAATCAAGCTGCGTTACTCTCGACTCACATCAGTTCGAACACCTTTGTTTTCACGAATCAGACACCATTTTGAATCGACGAATCGACAGTGGCTTCCAAATAGGCTGTTCCAGTAATCGTGACTACCGAAAATTTCGGTATAGAAATAGTATTTTATGAATAAAAACTCTAATTCTAAGAAATACGCCGATTTAAAAGAATTGTTTGAAACAAATACTGTCTCAAAGATCAGTCACACAATCGTTTGAGAAATTAAAAGTGGTGTGAAAATAGAAATGGTAGGGAGATTATTGGAACAGCTCAGATTAAAATCTTATATATCACGTGGGCGGTGTAGAGGTAAACAAATTGTGGGAGGGTCTTGAACTCAGCACAGGTAAGGAGCTACCAAACTTTGCACAAAGTATTTTGTTAGCCCCGTGTTTGAGACATAATTTTTCTCTTGCAATATTTGATGACCTATTAACTGATTTTAACGAATTGAAGTATATTGTCATTATGTTGATGAAGGGGATGCAGGAATTTAGTTACTGTGTCAATATAAGATAATGCTCGTGAAATTAATCCTATGATCATATTTCTCAGAAATCCCACCCAGTGTGTACCTATCTTGTTTTGAATAATTTAACCTTTAACCACACAATACCGACTTATAACGACCCTCAGAAACAAACTTTTTGAAAACATTGTAGGAAAAGGAGAAATGCTGGTGACAGGCATTTTCTAGAAAAATGCACTGTAGAACTGCAGCAAAAGTTGGCAACTTTTGTTCTACTTTTAAAGTACATGTTTTGCCAGCGACTAGAACTGAATTTGTCTACAGTTTGACCCTTGAAGTGTTAATATGTGGCAGCTAGAGGGCCTTTTACCCTTTACCAGATGACAAAATTTTAGCCATGTCCAAATTGAAAACACTTGCAGAGGACAATTTCAGTGTGGCTCAAATGATGCAATTTTCCTTTGATAGGGTTGAAAACATTGTGGGAAAAGGATAAAATGCTGGTGACCAGCATTTTCTCCTTTTCCCACAATGTTTTCAAAAGGCTTCTTTCCCAGGGTCGTTAAAAGTCAGGATCATGGGGTAAAGAGTTAAAGGGTTGACTCTGTACAAGACAACAAGTGAAGGCTCATCTAAATTGAAAGCAGATGAGATATTAGTCACTGCTGAAATGTTCAGATTTTTCTTTGATAAGCTGGAAAATGATTTGAGGAAAGGAGAAAATTCTGATTACAAGTGTTGCGATCTTTTTCCACAGTCTTTTCAAAGGTCTTCTCAGCCAGGATAAGTAAAATATGGGATTATTTAATTGTTTGAGAAAGGGTTAAGAATGCAAAGGGCAATGGAAAAAATGTCTTTTTTGATTGATAGAGAAAAAGAAAACCTTGAAAAAGGAGTGTTTGCTTTCGAAATGGATAACTTTATTTTTAAAAGTTTTCTTGCATTTTTTTTTTTCAGTCTGATCTTGATCTACACCATCCTCAAAATGTGCATTGGTGGCCATTGTCAGCAAAAGAGTTAACTCTTTACCACACAGTCCCTTGTTTTAACGATCCTGGGAGAGGGGGCTTTCATAAACTTTGTGAGAAAAGGAGGAAAAGGAGTAAATGTTGGTTACCAGCATTTTCTCCTTTTTCCACAATGTTTTCTACTCTTTTTAAGATAAGTATCAGCACTAGAGTCCCAGTTAATTTGTTGTCTGCAAATCATTTTAAAATGGATAAACAACGGATTTTATGCTCTGTTAAGACGATAATTCTTTACCACAAGACAAAATTTTAGACTGGCCCAAAATCAAAGCATTTGCAGATGACAAATCAATGGTAGCCTAACTCTTTACCACACAGTCCCGACTTTTAACAACCCTGAGAAAGAAAGCTTTTGAAAACATTGTGGGAAAAGGAGAAAATGCTGGTAACCTGCATTTTCTCCTTTTCCCACAATGTTTTCTACCCGTCCCATAACAAATTTCAATTTTTAAGTCACATTTAATTTGTCATCTGCAAATGCTTTCAATTTGGACAAGTCTAAAATTTTGTCATTTGGTAAAGAGTTAAAGGATGAAACTTACAGTACCTTTAACTCTTTACCACACAAAAAAATTCTAGACTGGTCCAAATTGAAAGCATTTGTAGATGACAAAATTATGTGATTGAAAATTTGAAATTTGTTTTTGGAAGGATAGAAAACATTGTGGGAAAAGGAGAAAATGCTGGTTACCAGCATTTTCTCCTTTTCCCACAAAGTTTTCAAAAAGCTTTTTTCACAGGGTCGTTAAAAGTTGGGATTGTGTGGTAAAGAGTTAATTTGGTAGAAAACATGTTACCAGCATTTTCTTCTTTTCCTACAATGCTTTCAGAAGCTTTCTTTCTCAGGGTTGTTAAAACTTGGGACTGTATGGTAAACAGAGCTCAAGACAGAGGAAATGATTTTGGGTATAGAATTGAAAATATTAGTTATTCTCATCTACCAGTAAACCCTACATTATGGGTACTCATTAGAATCGTCTCATCGAGACGATTCTAATGAGTACCCACAACATAGGGTTTGGAAGAGAAATAATGGATTTAGACTACCATCACTCCCTCTTATCTGGAGCTCTGGGTAAAGGTTTAACATGTCAGGTTATCATTTTTCCTGTTACAGGTTCTTGAAATGTTGGACTTAAAGGAGTTTCTACCTGGGGTTCCAGATTATAGCACTGCCCATGAGCCAGTGGGCAAGAACTTTCCCAGACCCCAGGTTTGATTTTGTCTTCTCTGTACCCTTAACCCTTTACCCTACAGTCCCCAATTTTAATGACCCTGGGAAAGAAGCATTTTTAAAATACTGTAGGACAAGGTGAAAATGCTGGTAACCAGCATTTTCTGCATTTTCCACCATGTTTTTGACCCTTTTAGAGACAAATTCTACCATATGAGCCAAAGTTGATGTCTGCATAATTTTTTTAACTTGGACAAGTCTAAATTCTGTGAAATGATGAAGGGTTAATTCTCTACAAAATGACATAATTTAAGACTTGCCCAAATTTAAAGGATATGCAGACAACAAATTACACATGACTAAGATGATGTGATACATCTCTTAGATTTAAGAAAACATAGTGGGAAAAAGAGAAAATGCTGGCTACCTGCATTTTTTCCTTTTCAAACAATGTTTTTCAAGAGTCTTTTTCGTCAGGGTTGCTAAAACCTGGTATTGTTTGATAGAGGGTTAACTCTAAATGTGCCATGCACATCTTTAGTGGTTTTTACAGAGGCAGATCAGACCCAGAATGTCTTTTTGTTGTATGATATTGGATCTAGGCTGGTTTGTTTTTGACTGCTCTTTGAAGATAATGCAGATTGGGATCGGACTGTGTTTTTATAGACAATGTGTATCAAGAGCAGTCAGAACATGCTGCGTGATACTACCATTTAGACAACTGTAATGAGTACCCATAACAAGGCTTTAGGAAGGAAGTTTTGTTTGTAATGGAGTTTAACGCCATTTAAACAGCTTAGGTCATATCATGGCGGTCAGCGACGCACCTATGTGCTTCCTGGCTTTCTCACACCAATACCGACACAACTTTCTTTCCAAAGCCACTGACTACTTTTCTCACATGCATCAGAGGTGAGAGGCGTAAAGAAAGTTTGCCTCAAATGGGTATCGAACTTGCAACCACCAGGTCACGAGTCCGACACGCTAACCACTGAGCTACCCGGGCGGGCTTTAGGAAGGAAGAAGGGATATACATGTAGATGTATTACTGTTTGAAAACCAAAAGTCTCCACCCCATCCCTATCTCTAAATATATGTGTATATGTATTACTATTTGAAAACCAAAAGTCTCCACCCCATCCCTATCTCTAAATATATGTGTATATGTATTACTATTTGAAAACCAAAAGTCTCCACCCCATCCCTATCTCTAAATATATGTGTATATGTTTTACTATTTGAAAACCAAAAGTCCCCACCCCATCCCTATCTCTAAATATATGTGTATATGTATTACTATTTGGAAATCTTAACCCTTTACAGCACAATGACACCTTTTGACGCCCCTGGGAAAGAAGCTGTTTGAAAACATTGTGGGAAAAGGAGAAAGTGCTGGTAACCAGATTTTCTCCTTTTCCCACAATGTTTTTTACCCTATCAAAGAAACGTTGCACCATTTTAGCCAAATTGAAATTGTCGTCTGCATATGCTTTCAGTTTCGAGAAAGCTAAAATTTTGTCGTCTGGTAAAGGGTTAAGTCTGAACCCCACCCCTTTTTGTAGTGCTGTAAAATGTGACTTGATTATGGTATAATAGCTTTTTATGTTTTGATTTACAGGATAAGTCTAGTTTAGAGGGCTGTAAACTGACCCAGGAACAGATTGACCAGTTTTGGCGTGATGGATATCTCCTGAACATTCCTGTATTAAAACCAGAGCAGTGTGACCTTATTCTGGAGGAATACAAATACTTTATGGTAAGTCATACTTCAGCTGTATTTGAAGAAACGTAGAAGTTTGTCATCAAAGATGTAGTATCCATAACACGCAGTACGCAAGTGCCTAATATAGAAAAAAATGAGAATAGGTGAAACATTCTTTTATCACTTTATAAAACGACTCTATCTTCATAATTAACTCTTTACCACATGGCGAAATTTTCGACTAGACCAAATTCAAAGCATTTGCAGACAACAAATTAAACAAATTAAATGTTACTGGATTGATGATCTCTGTCTTTGATAGGGTAGAAAACATTGTGGGAAAAGGAGAAAATGCTGGTTCTCCTTTTCCCCACAATGTTTTCAAAAGCCTTCTCTTTCAGGGTCGTTAAAAGTCGGGATTGTGTGGTAAAGGGTTAAGCCTAAATTGACTTAAAGAAAATGAAAATTTCCAACAGATGGTACAAAGCCAAATATTGCGGTTTCATTTGAAAATCTCACTGTATAGGAAAGAGAGGAATAAGATCAGACTGCATGGTCTGTGCAGTCTGATCTTGATGCACACTGTCTGCAAAAGTGCGCTATGTCACACTTCGCAACCTAAGGGTGTAATAGCACTTTTGATTTGAAGTGCGTAGTGATTCTGAACCCCTGGTTACACCCACTTGTGATAGCGTGCTCATTTTCATTTTTGTTGCCATGTGAAAACTTACATTTTCTCATATTTCTGCCTTTTACTTTAGACTTGGACTGGTTGATAACTATCAAAATGAGAGCCCTAGCCAGACATGTAACCCTCTAAACATTTTTAACTCAAGTAATACCGTTTTTTGGACATAGAATTTTCACTGACAAAGCATGCATTGTTTCCTCTGGTTGTATAACGTCGAAACTCAAGTGAATGAACACATTAGATATATGTAACCAAATACTATCAGAACTCCAGATAGAGGGAGTGATTTGGATTACAAAATTGAAAATGTTAATCACTCTCCACTAAAGCTTATGATATGGGTACTCATTAGAATTGTCTCATCGAGACGATTCAAATGAGTACCCACAACATAGGGTTTGAAAGAGAAATAATGGATTTAGAAATAATCACTCCCTCTTATCTTGAGGTCTGTACTATACAGGTTATTTCAAGATAAGCAGAGTTGTAACAGTTCAAGCTGAATGAGGGCCATTCTTGTAAGTAAAATTATCTCCCTTACAAGATAAAGACTAAAGGTAACCAAATAACAGATTGGTCCATTTACCTGTATTCCTTTGTTTTTATCCTTGATTCTTTTGGGGATGTTGCGATAAAAATAATTTGATTTATGACTATATGTAAGATCCCCATGTAGTTTTAAAGCAAAGCATGTTCTCAATCATCAGAGAAATGCATATATCTCGACTTGTAAAACAATCTAACCCGATTTTCCAGAAATATTATCTCAAGAATATATTTGTGTAGTGCAAGAAAATCAAGGATAAAATCCAAGTAATCCCCTGATCAGGACCAGTGTAGTACTGGAGAGGAATCAAGGGAAATAACTGAAGAATGGCTCTCATTATGAAGTAGAATGGTCTGTTGACAAGCGGAAAATTTACCAAAAGCAAAACTTTTCCAATCAGGTCGGCCTGTGTGGACTGCGCAGGCTGAAATGAGGTGATACTTTTTGCAGATGCATTAGATGTATTAACCCTTTACCAAACAACAAAATTTTAGACTGGTCCAAATTGAAAGCATTTGCAGACAACAAAATAAAGGTGACTCAGAAAATAAAATTTGTGTTGGGAAGGGTGGAAAACATTGTGGGAAAAGGAGAAAATGCTGATTACCAGCATTTTCTCCTTTTCCCACAATGTTTTCAAAAGGCTTTTTGTTCAGGGTCGTTAAAACCCATGATTGTGTGGTAAAGAGTTAAACCACCGTTCCACAGAACAAGACTAGTATGTACGTGAAACTAGAAAATCCCTTTTTTTGGTCCCTACTGGTGGGGCTCATCAAATGGAATGACCTTTGACAAGGCATAGCAGAACCCCTGCCTAATACTTCTGTAACCAAAGAATGGATAAGCTGTTGCAGTGATATGACAGAAACACTGTTGAAAGCAGTATAAAACCTAATTTAACTCTTTACCAAACGACAAAATTTTAGACTGGTCCAAACTGAAAGCAATTGCAGACGACAAATGTGACTCAAAAATTGAAATTTGTTTTGGGAAAGGTAGAAAACATTGTGGGAAAAGGAGAAAATGCTGGTTACCAGCATTTTCTCCTTTTCCCATAATGTTTTCAAAAGCAGGCTGAAATGAGGTGATTCTTTTTGCAGATGCATTAGATGCATTAACCCTTTACCAAACAACAAAATTTTAGACTGGTCCAAATTGAAAGCATTTGCAGATAACAAAATAAAGGTGACTCAAAAAATAAAATTTGTGTTGGGAAGGGTGGAAAACACTGTGGGAAAAGGAGAAAATGCTGGTTACCAGCATTTTCTCCTTTTTCCCACAATGTTTTCAAAAGGCTTATTGTTCAGGGTCATTAAAACCCATGATCAGGGTCGTTTAAAGTTTGGATTGTGTGGTAAAGAGTTAACCCATTACCATACAACAAAAATTTAGACTTTTCCAAACTGAATTGCAGATGACAAATTTAATTTTGATTCAAGTGATGCGATTTGCCTTTGGAAGGATAGAAAACACTGTGGGAAAAGGAGAAAATGCTGGGACCAGTATTTTCTCCTTTTCCCACAATGTTTTCAAAACCTTTCTTTCTAAGCGTCCTTAGAACTCAGAATTGTAAAGGGTTAACTTAACAAATCTCTAAGATAATCAGTCAAACAGCCAAAGAGCTTTATAAGTCTAGACACAAGATAGAGAATATTTTTATCTATTTAACCCTTTCCCAAACAACAAATTTTAGACTTGTCCAAATTGAAGGGATTCACAGATGACAAATTATATGTAACTAAATTTATGGAATTTGCATTTGAAAGGATAAAAAACATTGTGAGAAAAGGAGAAAATGCTGGTCACTAGCATTTTCTTCCTTTCCTTCAATGTTTTCAAAGGCTTCAAACTTAGAGTCTTTAACCCTTTACCAGACAACAAAGTTTTAGCCTTGTCCAAATTGAAAGCATTTGCAGACGACAATTTCAGTTTGGTTAAGATGGTGCAATTTTTCTTTGATTGGGTAGAAAACATTGTGTGAAAAGGAGAAAATGCTGTTTACCAGCATTTTCTCCTTTTCCCACAATGTTTTCAAAAGGCTTCTTTCCCAGGGGCGTTAAAAGGTGTCATTGTGCGGTAAAGGGTTAAAACAGGGGGTTGTGTGGTAAAAGATTAACCCTTTCCCCCAACAATAGATTTTAGATTCTTTCAAATTCAAATAATCAGCAGACAACACATTAAAAAACGGTACAAATGAGCATAAGCTCTCTGATAAGGCGGAAAAGATTTTTGGAAAAAGAGAAAATGCTGATTTCCAGCATTTTCTCCTTTTCCCACAATGTTTTCAAAAGTCTTCTTTCCCAGGGTCATGAAAACCCTGGATTGTTTGATAAAGGGTAAAATTATGGATGACCTTATTTTACCTTGCATTCACCTTAACTCTTTACCAGACGACAAAATCTTAGACTTGTCCAAATTGAAAGTAGATGCAGGCGACAAATTTAACAAGACACAAATAATGAGATGGTTACCAGCATTATCTCCTTTTCCACAATGATTTCAAAAGCCTCTTTCTTCAGGGTCAGTAAAACTCGGAATAGTGTGGTAGAGGGTTAACATACTTATTACACAGTGCATCACAATGAAATATTCCTCCTTTAGTACAGATGGCTGCATTTGATTGTACTTCATATATGATGCCTTTAACTCTTTACCATGCAATCCCGACTTTTAATGACCCCGAAAGAGAAGCCTTTTGAAAACATTGTGGGAAAAGGAGAAAATGCTGGTAACCTGCATTTTTCTCCTTTTCCCACAATGTTTTCTACCTTTCCCAAAACACATTGTAATTTTTAAGTCACGTTTATTTTGTCGTCTGCAAGTGTTTTCAATGTGGACCAGTCTAAAATTTTGTTGTTTGGTAAAGAGTTAATTTTTGTATATGTGTGTTGTATATGTGTGGTCCCAGTAGTGGGTCTAAAACAACCTTTAACCCTTTCCCACACAATTCCAACTTTTAACGACCCTGAAGAAGAAGCTTTTTGAAAACATTGTGGGAATAGGAGAAAATGCTGGTAACCAGCATTTTCTCCTTTTCCCACAATGTTTTCTACCCTATCAAGAACAAATTTTGTCATTTGGGCCACTTTTGATTTGTCGTCTGCAAATGCTTGCAGTTTGGACCAGTCTAAAATTTTGTCGTTCAGTAAAGGGTTAATATAATGAGTTCCACTAATGGAAGTAATAAGTATTTAACCTTTTACCAAACAACAAAATTTTAGACTGTGTCTAAATTGAAAGCAGTGGCAGACGACAAAATAGATTTGACAGAAAAATTGAAATTCATTTTGGGAAGGGTAGAAAACAGGTTAGGAAATGGGAGAAGATGCTGGTTACCAGCATTTTCTCCTTTTTCCAACAATGTTTTCAAAAGCCTTCTCTTTTAGGGTTGTTACAACTCGGGATTGTGTGGTAAAGAGTTAACCCTTTACCTCATAATCCGGACTTTTAACAACCCCTGAGAAAGAAGCCTTTTGAAAACATTGTGGGAAAAGAAGAAAATGCTGGTAACCAGCATTTTCTTCTTTTCCCACAATGTTTTCTACCCTGTAAGAGACAAATGTTACGTTTAGAGCTACATTTAAAATGTCGTCTGCAAATGCTTTCAATTTGGACTGGTCTACGTTTTTGTTGTGTGGTAAAGAGTTAATGGCACAATGTCCCCAAATCCTTGTCTTGGCCGAACACATGTAAGTTTGGTAGGAGTATAATTCACAGAAACATTTTGTCTGTTTTAGGGTGGGGATCCACACCCAGGTATGGACATGTTGTATGAATACCATAGCAACCAGAGTGGTGACCCAGACAATGTCCTCATGCATGCTTTAGGGCACTGGAGATTGACAGAGGGATTCCATGATGTTATATTTTACCCAAAAATTGTCGTAAGTTTGTTTTAGGACATTCCACGTTTTTTTTGGCATAGCTGAAAGTGCTAGCTTTTGACCTACTTCTAGGTATTGATATAGTCAAGTGAATAAATAGAAATTTGTTACTGGTAAAAATGTGGATATGTTTATTCTGAGGATCCCCCCCTTTGCAGATCTTTTTTGTGGGCAAATTTACTCCATCTATCTTTTTTTTTTTTTTTAAGATATTTCTTGCTTTGAATACTTTCTCAAATATTAATTCAACCATTAAAGTGCTTATCATAACTTAGGTTGCCTTTTGGGCCAATGTAGGTCAAGATCGGACAAAACATGCCTTAACTCTTTACCAAACGACAAAATTTCAGACTGGTCCAAATTGAAAGCATTTGCAGACAACAAATCTACTGTGGCTCAAAAATTAAAATTTGATTAGGGAAGGGTAGAAAGCATTGTGGGAAAAGGAGAAAATGCTGGTTACCAGCATTTTCTCCTTTTCCCACAATGTTTTCAATAGGCTTTTTCTTCAGGGTCGTTAAAAGTCGGGATTGTGTGGTAAAGGGTTAAAGCAAAGTTCCATACAGTTTTATGTCTGCATATGCTTTTGAAAAGGACAAGTCTGAAATTTTGTTGTTTGGCGAAGAGTTAACCCTTTCCCAAACAAGCCCTGGTTTTCACGTGTCTGCAGTACAAGTCTTTTGAAAACACTGTGGGAAAAGGAGAAATTGCTTGTAATGAGCAATTTCTCCTTTTCCCACAGTGTTTTCTACCCTTTTTGAGAACTTTCTGCCATTTTCATCAAATTTGAAATTGTCGTCTGCAAACTCTTTCAGTTTGGACCAGTCCAAAATTTGTAGTTTGGGAAAGGGTTAAACAACCATGGTGGTTGTGTGGCTTGTTAAGGATGAACTCTTTATCTACTAAAGTGTTTGTGTATGTTTTATATTCATTCTAGGTGCCTGTATCACAGCTACTGGAACAAGATGGTAGTCTTTCTTCTGTGAGATTTTGGCATGACCAGCTGTTTGCCAAGCCAGCCAACCATGGCGGTTGTGTAGCGTGGTAGGTTTGAACTTGTTGCTAGCTGTATTCATTATGGACATAGGCTGAGAATTTATGTTGAAAAATATTTTTCAGCCTGTCCTTGCTGGTGATTTTCAATTCATTATTTTCATTATTTATACTATGTCTAAAACTGTGATCTGAACTAATGATAGGCTATGCATTAACCCTTTACCTCACAATCCTGACTTTTAACTACCCTAAGAAAGAAGCCTTTTGACAACATTGTGGGAAAAGGAGAAAATGCTGGTAACCAGCATTTTCCCCTTTTCCCACAATGTTTTCTACCCTACCCAAAACCAAACTTCAATTTTTGAATCACTTTTATTTTGTCGTCTGCAAATGCTTTCAAAATGGACGCGTCTAAAATTTTGTCTTTTGGTAAAGAGTTAAAATATTAAATACCCGAATAAAATATTTATCTTGAACTTTTTAAGACATGAATTTAATAATATGAACTGAGGCATTTGATTTCAAAACTATTTATGTATTCTGATGATTCATATTTTACATATATTGGTATACCTGTTACTTAATTTTGCTATATATCAGCAACAAGAAATGCTGCTTCTGCCCTGTTCTAGAAGAAAATAATTTTTTTTGTTATATGAGAAAAATGACATTATAGATATGCACATTTATGACACACATTGAAGTTTTGAGTACCTCTTTCATCCTTTTGCACTGCTTGTTTGTACGTATTTGAGCCATGCTCTGTGAAAAGGGGGCTTATTGCATCTGCAAACAGTATCGATCAAGGTCAGCCTGCGCAGTCCATGGATGACCTGGGCCAAAATTTTTCACTATTAATCAATTTTCTTGCATGCCAAAGGTCCAGTGTACCTCATGAATCAGTTGATTGTTGTACAAAATGGATTTTATTGATCCATAATTATGTGATGACTTGCTTGGTATCATGCATCACAGAGATGCATTAACTCTTTCGGCGCCAAATAAATAAACTCGACCTCAACGGACGGCTGCAAAGACAACCAAGTGGAAGTCGGACCGAGTTTTATAGCATAGGCTTGACTACACAAGCGGACATCAGAGATCCAAGATCAGACTGCACGTTCTGTGCAGTCTGATCTGGATCTGTGCTGTCTGCAAAAGCCCATGTTTACGCCTATGGCGCTGAAAGGGTTAAGCCCTCCTTTTGCTATAGCATGGCTCATTTGTATTCGAGCATTGCAGATTTTGCAGCACAAGAATTTCAATACACATATAAGGCATGCTCTGTGAAAAGGGTATTTAATGTATCTCTATGATGCATTACACCAAGCATGGCATCATATTATTATGGATTCCTGGAATCCATTTGTCCAACAACCGATTGCATCATGGGGTAGAATGGTCCTTGGAAATGCTTAAAATTTATAAACAGCAAAAAGTTTCAACCCATATCAGTCTGCGCGGACTGTGCAGGCTGACATGAGTTCATACATTTGCAGATGCATTAAACCCCCTTTTCACAGAGCATGGATAAATACTTTCATACTTTCAATACGTTCATGTTTCAGGCACCAAGACTATTCATACTGGACGCGGACCAAACCCATGAAACATCTAACTGTAATGTATATAGAGGATATTTGTGTTTTTTTTCCAGTGAAAGATCGAAATTTATTTCATTGAGTGAACATCATCGGTAACATTTTCATGAGTGGTGCAGCCATTAGTGAAAATATTACTGTATGATGTTCAAGAGATGAAATAAATTTCGATCGTTCACTGAAAAAAAATAAATATTCTATTTATTTCATACTTCTAAAACCTTTTTTGTTGGGACTTGCAAAGTACAAGGGAGCGCTCAGTATTTCCAGTGAAATTATCAAACCATGATCCACCATTATTTCCTGATGAACAACCGAAAAGCATGAAATAAATTCTAGTATTTCCTAAGTCTGTTGTCATATACAACAACCATCCTGAATTCCATTATTGTCTTAACCCTTTCCCAAACAAGCCCTGGTTTTCACGTGTCTGCAGTACAAGTCTTTTGAAAACACTGTGGGAAAAGGAGAAATTGCTCGTAACAAGCAATTTCTCCTTTTCCCACAGTGTTTTCCACCCTTTTTGATAACTTTCTGCCATTTTCATCAAATTTAAAATTGTCGTCTGCAAACTCTTTCAATTTGGACCAGTCCAAAATTTGTCGTTTGGGAGAGGGTTAAGGGAAAAAGTGCAGTAACGAGCAATTTCTCCTTTTCCCACAGTGTTTTCTACCCTTTTTGAGACCTTTCTGCCATTTTCATCAAATTTAAAATTGTCGTCTGCAAACTCTTTCAATTTGGACCAGTCCAAAATTTGTCGTTTGGGAAAGGGTTAAAATATTGTTGGAAAAGACAAAAATGCTGGTAGCCAGCATTTTCTCTTTTTCCTACTATGTTTTCTAACCTTCAGAGATAAATCCCATTATTTGTGCCCAATTCACTGTGTTGCTTTCAAAACACTTTAAATTTGGACCAGTCTAAAATTTTGTTGTATGTTAAAGAGTTAAAAATATAAAATGACTGACTGTCTGTTTCAGGTACACATTGCTTTAGAGGATCAGACAGTAGAAAACGGTGCTCTACACTACATTCCTGGTTCTCATAGGTTTGTTGTTACTTATTATATATACCTATAACTGATCTGACTAAAATACTGATGGTGTCTAAAACACGTTTACAACAGACAAGAATATGTCTTCGGTATCTTGCATGTACTCTGTGTAGGTTTTCCATATCGTATGTACTCTGTGTAGAAAAATCATTGCGTTCACAGACTACCTCTATGTACTCATGTTCATCTCCTTCTGTTGAATCCCAAAAATGTGCAGCTGTCACTTTAGAAGCACAAAAAGACAAATTGTACCATAGTCTATTTACAAATACATTGCCTGTTATTTGTCATCTTTTTTTTTTGTAAACCACTTTGACCAAAGGTATTATATAAAAGGAATGTTAAAGTAGTTAGCATTTCTGTGTGGTAAGATCAGGGTCGGTTTTCACCAACCATTCTAAAGAACGTTCTCAGTCTTATTCTCCACAGATTTCTAAATTTGAATGTAACAAATGGTTTAACCTATCAGAAGTTGTGTTACATTCAAAGTTAGAAAATTATGGAGAATAAGACAAGGATTGTTCTTAAGAATGGTTGGTGAAAACACACCCAGGTCTCATTGCCTGTTTAAAGAAGTATGTATCAGACTCGGATGAATGTAGCCAGACATGGCTGTATATCAGATGCTACAAGATGGTGCTTCTCTTTACATTCCTGGTCTGACAGGTACCGAGAGTTCAAAAAATGAATTTTAAAAAACAAGTAAAAAGTAAACAAAAGATCGACTTGGCAGCTTACCTAATTTTAAAAACCATTTTTTCTGCCAGTGACAAACACCTGGATGGACCGTACAGTAACGAATTTTCGTCTTCACAATGATTTCTGTACTTTTAGATGGCATGACTTAAATTTAAATGCACTGTAACACCCACATTGTTTACTTTGGCTGCCACTGGGCCTTTAACCCTTTACCACACAATCCCGACTTTTAACGACCCTGAGAAAGAAACCTTTTGAAAACATTGTGGGAAAAGGAGAAAATGCTGGTAACCAGCGTTTTCTCCTTTTCCCACAATGTTTTCTACCTTTCCAAAGTTAAATTTCAAATTTTCAGTCACATTTATTTTGTCGTCTGCAAATTCTTTCAATTTTGACTAGTCTAAAATTTTGTCGTTTGGTAAAGAGTTAAGGGTATAGATTAGAAACTCAATTTGTTAACATGGTTGATTGCAGATGGACAAGAGATGGTGCCCCTTTACCTGTGACAGATTTTAACTTTAAAGACATGGAGTCAATCAAGGTCAGCTGTTTAATCCTTTATCAAACAATTCCAGGTCTTAATAGCCTTTTGGAAGGAGGCTTTTGAAAACATTGTGGAAAAATGAGAAAATGCTGGTTACGCGTAGTGTTTTCTACCCGTTAACAGACATATTTCACCATTTTAGCCACATTTGATTTGTAGTCTGCAAGACTTAGTGCTCTTTTAAATTGGACAAGTGTAGATTGTTTTCATTTTGTAAAGGATTAAGTCTTTACCAAACAAAATTTCAGACTTGTCCAAATTGAAAGCATTTGCAGAGGACAAATTTAAGTTTATTTGAATGATGTCCTTGGAAGGGTAGAAAGCATTGTGGGAAAAGGAGGAAATGCTGGTAACCAGAATTTTCTCCTTTTTCCCACAGTGTGTACCTGGGGAGGCACTAAACACCACAAACCACCACAAACCTCCACAAATCATACCACAAACCACCTCAAAGCCCAAATTAATCATAAGTTAGACATGTTCAACAGAAATTTAGATAAAGTCTTAGGAAAAAAAGTATGTGGGAACACAATGAGTACATGTAGATCAGTGATAGCCATTATAGATGCAGCAGAAAATTGTAATTGAATTTAAAGTATTTCTCTCTCTGATTCCCTACAATAAACACAAAGATGATAGAAGATAGATTTTAAATGGACTTGCAATATGATAAGTGTCAAAAAACTACCCCATGATTACCGTTGTGGTGTTATGATGTTTTCTACTTGATCTTAAACTGTTGACTGGGTTGTAAAACCACTTTACTTATACAGAAAATCAGATACTTGTACTGTTGAAAGTATGTATTTTCTCACTCTGTTGAAGTGGTAAGGCATTTAATTAAATCTCTGTATTTTATACTGCATGTTTGATGATTTATAAATAGTACAAAGATGTGTTCTGTTGACCTGCTCCTTACCAATTTATAAGACTCCAAACTGTCAGTACCAATAGTTACAACTTAACTCTTTACCACACAATCCAGAATTTTAACTACCCTAAGGAAGAAGGCTTGTGAAAACTCTGTCTTTAGGATGATGCAAACACACAGACTCTTTCAGATAAAAATATTTTGGCGTTTTTTTTTTTCTTTTACTGATATAATATAATGTCATAACCAAGTTGAATCATTCATTCATTATTCACTCTAGTAGGCAGATAGGTACTAACAACAGTTAACCCTTTCCCAAACAAGCCCTGGTTTTCACGTGTCTGCAGTACAAGTCTTTTGAAAACACTGTGGGAAAAGGAGAAATTGCTCATAACGAGCAATTTCTCCTTTTCCCACAATGTTTTCTACCCTTTTTGAGACCTTTCTGCCATTTTCATCAAATTTAAAATTGTCGTCTGCAAACTCTTTCAATTTGGACCAGTCCAAAATTTTGTCATCTGGTAAAGGGTTAACTCTTCAACAGACAACAAAGATTCAGACTTGCCCATACTAGAATCTTTTGCAGGCGGCAAATTAAATGTGGCTCAAATGTTGACATTTGCCTTTGAAAGGAAAGAAAACATGGTGGGAAAAGGAGAAAATGCTGGTTACCAGCATTTTTTCCTTTTCCTACCATGTTTTCAAATGCCTTCTTCCCCAGGGACATCAAAACACAAGATTATTTGGCAAAGGGTTAAGGTTTCTTGTCTGATAAAAAGTTAAAAAGTGTTTTCTGAAGATTCTATGATGTTAGTCTGTATAGACTATTGTATATATGTTATAATAAACACTGCACTGTATTTTATACTAAACTGAAAAAGAAACTCAGGCAAAATATGTTATGGGATATCTACTGTACCACTGGCGTTGCTGTTGGAAAGTGTCTAATAACTCTACAAATACTAATCATATTGCACTCATATTTTGGCCGTTTGTCGAAAAATATTATGTCTAGCAGTAAACCATATATTAAATCAAACACTGAAGTACTTTTTATTTGGCTTATGATATGTTACCTGGCTTTTCTTTTTCCCATTAGTATAGTTTTAATGTATCACTTTTCGATACCATTTTGTTCTATATATAGACAATTCTGACAGAGGAGGAAAAGGCCAACTTTAAGCCAGTCTGTGGTAACCTAAAAAAGGGGGAAGCAAGTTTTCACCATGCCTTGGCTGTGCATGGATCATACGGAAACAAGTAAATATCATACATTAACCTTTTACCACACAATCCTGAGGTTTTAAAACCCCAACAAAGAAAGCCTTTGAAACCATCATGAGAAAAGGAGAAACCAGCATTTTCTCCTTCTCTCACAATGTTTTCTATACCTTCACCAAAAGTTTCATCATTTGAGCCACATTTAATTTGTCGTCTGCAAATGCCTTCAGTGTGGTCTAGACTGAAAATTTTGTCGTATGGTAAAGAGTTAATTCTTTGCCAGACAACAGAATTTTAGTCTCGTCCAAATTGAAAACATTTGCAGACAACATAATGTTTATCAAATGTGGCTCAGATCAGGAGATTTGTCTTTTGTAGGAAAGAAAGCATTGTGGAATAAGGAGAAAATGTCGTTACATGTTCAAGTTATGGTGGAGAAAAAAGTAGTACATGTATTTACTTGGTTTCTGTTTTTCTTATATCAGATGTATTGATTTTGACCCCATAAATTTTTTACCCTGAAGCAAACACCAAAATTGTAAGCTTTTCCACTTTGGACTGTTCTGACTGACTGGTGTTTAATACTGTTTTCAACATTATTTCAGTTATGTTGCGGCGGCTCGTGCATCTATCCACACTTTCCTGGAGTTTCTTTTACCAGTACTGAGGACTGGGGTTTCTTTTATAAGTACTATGCACAATATTCTTTCCAAGCCACTGGCTGCTTCCCACATAGCCATCATCAAAACAATGGTCATCAGTGAGAGAGGAATGAATCGTGTCGCAATGACTATCATCAGTCCTCAGAAAGAAATTGGCTGAGCCGGGGATCGAACCAGCAACCTCCTGTTCTCAAGTCCTGTAGGCTACCCAATGAGCTATCGGCGGTCGGCTTTCTATTTTGGAAGCCTATGCAGAAGATGAACTAAATGTGACTCATATAATTGAGTTTTGCCTGTGATAGGGTTAAAACATTGTCGAAAAAGGAGAAAATGCTGACCACCAGCATTTTCTCCTTTTCCCACAATGTTTTCAGGTTACCCCAGGGTCAAGAACCCTTTACCACATATTCCTGAGTTTTAACATGCTTTGTAAAAAAGGCCTTTGAAAACATTGTGGGAAAAGGACAAAATGATGGTAGCTAGCATTTTCTCCTTTTCCCACAATGTTTTCTACCCTTCCATACACAAGTTTGAATTTTTATGTCGCATTTATATAGTCATCTGCAAATGCTTTCATTTTGGTCAAGTCTAATATATCTTTGTGTGGTAAAAGATTAAAGGGAAGAATTTCTTGTTTAACCCTTAGGCTGCTCATTGCAACTCAAAGACCTTTTGTAGACAGTGTAGATCAAGATCAGACTGCACAGAACATGCAGTCTGATCTTGAATCTACACTGTCCGATATGGAGATATCTCTCGCAAAAAATCCTTTGAAATAGCTAAATATTGGTTTTTACTATCAGCTTGAAAGTTTCATTTCACTTATTTAGCAGGATAAACAACAAATTAACCAAACGCCAGCTGTCAATCAAAAAAATCAATAAGCCAATCAGCGATCAGTATTTTTCCATCCAGAGCGGAAGCCGTCTTGCCGTTATAAAACCTAGACATTCTGAATCATTAGGAGTTATAACTATATATAAATGTATAGTACATTTATGAGAAAAAACTGATGAATAACTTTAAACTTGATATCCATTATTAATCCTTACGACTGCAATTTCAAGATGCAGAGTTACACCAGGTAAAACTATTGTTGCAGAAGACAAATTCAGATTTAAAAGGAGAAAAATGAATGAATACTTCTTGTTAACATGCTTTTTTATTGTCATAAATTTTCCAGAATTTCAATCTTGGCAACAGATTCCTGTTTCTTTACTAAAAGAAATGTATAGATAATATTTTAGACAACTGATTGGATTTTATCATGTTCAGTTATTTATTTCCTTTACCTTATTTTTCATTCAAATATATACTCGGTAATTCATTTTCTTACCAAATTGAGTTGACTTGTTATTTTGAATGCTGGTTACATCTCTTTTGTTGAATCTTTCTTCCCCCCCCCCCCCCCCCGCCCGCAAATTATCCTTAAATGAAATTTGAGTCGACGAAATTCGGGTAAAAATGCTTTTCATATAGTCTTCATAGAAGTCAAACCTAAACAGCACCCCCCCCCCCCCACACTTTTAAAGTAAATGCAATGTAGGCACAGTTTTGACATTTGTTTAGATTAAAAATAAATGCCATCTTCCTCCATCAGTAAACCATTAAAAACGTTGTTCCCATTGGTCATTGTATTTTAACATATCTATGAATGCAAACTTAAAGCATGTTAAATTAAAGACGATATGCCACCATATATATATATAACCATCTTTCCCCTCCCTTTATTTTCAATCTTTTAATCTCCCTTAAACTATTATTTTATTTATCGAAAATCAATTAGGTACAAATCAAGCCGTTTTCGTTTGATTTGTTGTACATGTTGCCACTTTTTACGCAAAACGTGGAGCAAGGGTTTTTACGTTATTCCTTTGATATGGGTATACCACCCCAAAAGCGTCTGGTACTGTCTTACTTGTAAAATTACACACACGTGTTATATCAGTCTGACTCTTTGTGACCGTCTATAACCCCTTTCAACGATTATTAGTGTTTGAAATTTGGATTATACATGTTCAATGGGTAAGTCAATTTATTTTTCTATTAGTCTTACAGCATAGTATTTACTGGCGAATGCTTAGAAATATATTCATGATTTTATTCTTTTTATTCTTCTCCTCAGGTTTTTCCCTCAAACTTGAAAAAAACAATTTGGTAAACCTATCATTTGTTAATGTATCTTCTAATTTCAATTCAAACATCTGGTAATCATATTGCCCTGTTAAAAACATGTATATTTCATTTGGTAATGTAAAAGTCTTGCAATTTGTTGTGAAATTATTGAAGCATATATCACGGACTAAGTAATGGAAAAATCTCTGTAACTTTGAAAAAGCTTATTTTTGTCCAGGTAAAAGATGAATTGCATTTGAAGACCAATGACTTTAAGAAATATTTAGGAAGCACGAGTTACATGTACACGTATTGTACCTACATTATCAAACGTAAGTGGTGTAAGTCAACTGACTTCAAAATAAACAGTCTCTATTTCAATTTTCACCTATAAAACTTCGAAAAACCTAAATCCAAAAGATGTAACTACCTTTTCTCATTTTTTCCCATGCTTATTTTATCTTGAACAATTATTTCGTGTTAAAGTATCTGCTGGTAACTTGCATATGTCTCCTAGCTAAGCCCTCGTGTCTGGGTAATGTTTGTCTAGGTTTTTAGATTCGCGGGTCACGTGACATCAGTGGGAGGAGCGATCTATCGTCTGTCATTTTGTTAATTGTTAGACTGGTCCAATTTGAATGCATTTGCAAACGACAAATTGAAAGGAGCTCAATTGATGATTACTCTCTTTGTTAGGGTAGAAAACATTGTGGGAAAAGGAGAAAATGCTGGTTACCAGCATTTTCTCCTTTTCCCGCAATGTTTTCAAAAGGCTTCTTTCTAAGGGTTGTTAAAATTCGGGATTGTGTGGTAAAGGGTTAAGTAAATCCTGTTACTTGTCAAAATTGTTGCTAGGTCAGACAAGCCTAGGAGAGCCGCAGTGCTGAACTATTTTCAAGATGGCGTCATATCCAACACAGATGAGGAACTGTTGAAAGGAATTGTGGTTAAAAAGGTAAAACATCTTTTTTTGTTTTTATGGGATTTTTTTTTACCCGAGATTTGTCTGTGAAAGAGTAGAAAACATTATGGGAAGGAGACAGTGCTTGTTACTAGTATTTTCTCCTTAAAACCTGGAATTATTTACCATATTTAAAAGGTTAAAAACATATTGTTATTGATTTCTTTTAATTCGTAATATTTCCTGGCTCTTAAAATTTCTTTCCAAGGATTAATTATCGTCATTACAGAAGGATTCATTCCTCTCTCACATCTTATTAATGTTTTGATGATGTTTTTGTGGGAAATCAGCCATTGGCATGGGAAGAGACTCCAGGAAAGCATGTATAGGTGCACTGGCTACTGCAATATTACTGAAATAATGTTGAAAACTGCATTAACTCTTTACCACACAATCCTGACTTTTAACGACCCTGTGAAAGAAGTCCTTTGAAAACCTTGTGGGAAAAGGAGAAAATGCTGGTAACCAGCATTTTCTCCTTTTCCCACAATGTTTTCTATCCTACCCAAAACAATTTTCACTTTTTCAATTACATTTATTTTGTCGTCTGCACATGCTCTCAATTTGGACCAGTCTAAATTTTTGTTGTCTGATAAAGAGTTAAACACCATACAAACAGACAAAAAAGAACAAATTTGTACAGGAGTAATGTTCATTGCCATATGAGAGTCAGAAAAACCTGGAGTACACAGTCATACTTGACATCAACATCAATGAACTCTATACCAAACAACAAAATCTTAGACTTGTCAAAATGGAAAGCGATTGCAGACGACAAATTAAATATAAGTAAAACAACGAGATTTGTCTTTGAATGAGTGGAAAGTATTGCAGGAAAAGGAGAGAATACTGGTTACTCACATTTTCTCCTGTTCCAACACTATTTTCAAAAGCCTTTTTTTCCTCAAGCTTGTTAAAACTCAGTTTGGTTAAGTGTTAAGGTTTGCTGTAAAACATTGTAAACTATTGTTGCAATTTCTCCTTTTGCAACAGCTTTTAAAAGTTGATTGTATGGTATTTAACGCCGTGTTCAACATTATTTTAGTTATATCACGGCGGCCAGTGCACCTATCCATGCTTTCCTGGAGTTTCTTTTACCAGTACTACGCACAATATTCTTTCCAAGCCACTGGCTGCTTTCCCACATAACCATCGTCGAAACAATGGTCAGCGGTGAGAGAGGAATGAATCCTGTTGCAATGACTATCATCAATCCTTGGAAAGAAATAGGCCGAGTCGGGGATCGAACCAGCGACCATGCTACCAACTGAGCCACGGGGGCTCGGCCTTTTAAAAGTGATCTGCTACAAGTCCAAAGTGTAAATGCTAATCACCAGCAATTTTTCCCTTTCAGACAGTGTTTTCTACCCTTTCAAAGACAATTTCCATCAGTTGCATCGGGTTTATTTTGTTGTCTGCCAATCCTTTGGATTTTGACAAGCCTATATTTCTTGTATAAGTTAACTCTTTACCAAACGACAAAAATGTAGACTTGTCCAAATTGAAAGCATTTGCAGACAACATTTTAATGTTACTCAATTGATGGAAATTGTCATTGATAGGGTAGAAAACATTGTGGGAAAAGGAGAAAATGCTGGTTACCAGCATTTTCTCCTTTTCCCACAATGTTTTCCAAAGGCCTCTTTCTCTGGGTCGTTAAAAGTCAGGATTGTGTGGTAAAGGGTTAACTCTTCACCAAACAGTCCCGGCATTTAATAATCAGAGAAAGAGAGCTTTTGAAAACATGGAGTAAAAAGGGAAAAATTCTGGTAACCAGCATTGTATCCTTTTGCAACAATGTTTTCTACCCTGCCACTGTTGAATTTCAATTTTTGAGTCAATTTATTTGTTCCCCACAAATGTTTTCAATTTAAACAAGTCTAATATTTTGTTGTTTGGTAAAGGGTTAAGTTGAAACAAGAGGGCCATTGGCCCTAAAGCACACACCTGAGTAAAGTCATCTAGCATTGATAAAGCTGAAAAGATCCTGGTTGTAATGATGTAAAACACATGAGTGTTTGTGACCTACTTTTCAACCTCCAAGACCTATTTTTGAACTTGTCAGAGATATCATCAATGCAAACATTCTGATGGTATTTCTTGAGTATCGAACAGAAAATGTGGCCTCCAGATTGCACACAAGATTTTTCTAAGATTTGTCCCAGTGACCTACT
Source organism: Tridacna gigas (assembly GCA_945859785.2). Lineage (NCBI taxonomy): Eukaryota > Metazoa > Mollusca > Bivalvia > Cardiida > Cardiidae > Tridacna > Tridacna gigas. The sequence continues at coordinate 8,009,410 of OX244035.2, forward strand.
TTTTGGCCCAACATGACCCAGATTTGAACTTGACATTCATTCCAACCAACTCTCTTTAGAACTGATCAGAAAATGTGGCCTCAAGAGTGCTCACAAGTTTTTTTCTAAGATTTGGCCCAATGACCTGCTTTTTGACCTTGCATGACCCAATGTTGAGCTTGTGCTAGATTTCATTAAGACAAACATTCTGACCAAGTGTCATGGGTATTTGGATGAAAATCTTGCCTCTAGGGTGCACACAAGGTTTTTCTAAAATTTGATAACAATGTAGGAAAAGGAGAAAATGCTGGTAACCAGCATTTTCCTTCTTTCCCACAAAATTTTCTAGCTTATCGCAGACAATTTCAGTATTTCTGTCACAATTAATTTGTCATCTACAAATGCTTTCAGTTTTGGACAAGTCTTAAATTTTAATGTTTAGGAAAGAGTTAAAAGCCCATGCTTTATCGTTTTTTTGTTTCAGGGAAGCAAGATGGATGGTCAGTTTTTTCCACTTGTGTTTGACGAAGCCTGGATGCAATAACTTACTTTAAGATACAAAACAGTTCAGTCAGCACGTCATTTAAATAAATGTGCCCAAGTGTTTTCATGGTGTTTTCATGGTGCTTTATTCCTTTACAACCCACGAGTTTTTACTAGAGAGCCAAGTTTAATTATTTGTGATTAAGCTCTACAAGTTTTGCTCGGCTGTTTTAGAAGAAAACATCCAGGTATAATTGTAGCCCAAGCGTAATCCTGGTTGTGGTGCAAAAACCTTTGGCATTTTATAATATCCCCCTTATTAATGAAGATATTTATTTCAAACTCATACAATTTGTTAACTATCTAAAGGATAACCATTAAAGTATTGATGATACAATTATTTCCTTTTTTTACTTAGAATTTTCACTGAAAAGCAACTGCAGCCAAGCATTGGCATCCGCATGTGGCGCTCCAATTATTTCTTATTTTTAGGGGGGATTCCATTCAAGATAGCCATCAATGACCATTTCTAGTTAACCCTTTCCCACATGACAAATTTTGGACTGGTCCAAATTCAAAGAGTTTGCAGACGACAATTTTAAATTTTATGAAAATGGCAGAAAGGTCTCAAAAAGGGTAGAAAACACTGTGCGAAAAGGAGAAATTCTTCGTTACGAGCAATTTCTCCTTTTCCAACAGTGTTTTCAAAAGACTTGTACTGCAGACACGTGAAAACCAGGGCTTGTTTGGGAAAGGGTTAAAGCAGTCAGCCAGAAGCTGTGATTTTTTTCATCAATTTTGAGCCATTTCCCTAAAAATTAGGTAGAAATGTCAACATTATAACTTTCTTTTAAAGCTGGTTTGAATTTGACCAACTAGTGGCCATTTTAAATGAGTGATTTTCATTTGTTATGGAACAGTTTCTCCATCTCTAGCTGGATACTGGGAAACTTTATAGATATACATGAATGTATTCCTGTTGGGTGCTGATTCAATCAGAATTTTTAGCTTGGCTGTTTTAGTAGAAAATTCAAGGTATTGTCATAGCCCTGTAATCATCCGTGTCATCATGGTGCATAAAACTTAATGACATTTTATAGTATATATCATTACTGAAGACATTTACTTCAAATAGACTAGTTGTTAACTACCAAAAGGGGAAACCATACTAAAGGGGCAGGTAACCAACAAAATATTTTTGACAGTTATGCCCCTTTTTTTGACAGAATTTTCAGCGAAGATCAATCCATTTCTAAGAGCAACTGCAGCAGAGTATTAGCAACCACATGCGGTGTTCTTGTTAAGTTTGTGTTGGTGCTTTTTCTGTACTATACAAATTCCTTCCAGCTCATTTTCTCAAATGGCGTGAAACTATCTGCATTGATATATGAAATGCTGTACTGACTTCAGACCCTTAAAAAAGTTGCAAGACTGACAAGAAGGTGTTACAAAAAAAAAAGGAAAATGCTTTTTTCTGTTGATAAGAAAAACATTTTTGGAATATTGGGCATTACTTGTTAAAAGCAATTTTTCCTTGAACCTCAGTATTTCTGAAATTTGTCCACTTCAAGGGAGGGATATAGCTTAACTCGTTACCAGAACTTTCTCCTTTTCCCACAGTATTTTCAAAAGCCGTTCATCATGGGCATTAAAAGCAGTGTTGTTTGAGAAAGGGTTAACTCTATACCAGATGACAAAATTTTGCTTTTCCAAATTTAAAGCATTAAACTTGAAGATAAAAATTTAAATATATCTTAAATGATGAAATTCTCTTAAAATGCCTGAAAACATTGTGGGAAATAGAAAACAGTGTTTTCATGGACTCCTTTCCAGTTGTTATAACAAAAGTTTTCACCTGTCCAGACGATGACTGTAGCTCAAATGATTATACGCCCCCATCTGCAAAGTAGAGGGGGGTATACAGGTTTCACCATGTCTGTCTGTCTGTCCATCCACTTGTTTGTCTGTCTGTCAATCCATCCATCTTTTTGTTTCCATGCTCCAACTCAAAAGCCGTTTTACCTAGGACCCTGAAACTTTATACAAGTGTTGCTCATGACCCAAGCAGGTGCCCTATTATTTTGGGTCACATAGCTCAAAGGTCAAGGTTATGGGTGAATTTTGGTTGAAAATCATTTCCCTGCTCTAACTCAAACACTATTTGACCTAGGACCCTGAAACTTTATACAAGTGCTGCTCATGACCCAGGGAGGTACCCTATTGTTTTTGGGTTGCATGGGTCAAAGGTCAGGGTCATGGGTGAACTTTGTTTGTAAATAGTTTCCGTACTCTAAAGAGCCATTTGATCTAGGAACATATAACCTTATACAAGTGTTGGTCATGACCCAAGGAGGCGCTCAATTGTTTTGGGGTCACATGGGTCAAAGGTCAAGGGTGAACTTTGTTTTGAAAATCATTTCCGTTCTCTGATTGTGCTGATTCAGTGACAAGGTGCTGGTGGGGGGTATTTTTCCGATTTGCAACAGTTCTAGTTAGATTTGAAAAGGAAGAAAACATTGTTGGAAAAGGAGCAGCATTTTGTCTTTTCCCCACTATGTTTTCAAAATTTATCTTCTTCAGGGCAGTATAAACATGTGAATGTGAGCTGTTAGTATCATTTAGTTGTTATTTTTTTTCCTGCTACTATGCATGTATTTGATTTTGTTTTTGTTGACATATATATGCAATCATGTATAGTCAAGATTTTAAAAATTCAGTTATTTCTAAAATCAAAGAAAAGACATATAGGGCAGATATCATTTTTAAATAAATATTTTGTTCAATTACATGTTTTTATTATGTAATTCTCCACCAAAAAATCCTGTGTTTTTTATAACCTTGAATAAGGCTTTTGGTATCATTGTTTTGACTCTTCACCACAGACAAAGTTTTCAACTGGTCCAAATTTATTGCATAAGAATTTGTTTTTAATAGGTAAGAACACATTGTGGGAAAAGAAGAAAATGCTGGTTACCAGCATTTTCTTCTTTTCCCACAAGGTATTCAAAACCTTTGTTCCCTAGGGTCGTTAAAACTTGGGATTGTGTGGTATAAGTTTAACCCAGTATTAGATAACAAAAATTTAGACTCGGCTCAAATAATGGAATTTTGTCTGTGACATGGTACAAAACATTGTGGAAAAAGATGACAAAAATTTAGACAATGCCGAGTTTGACAATCCTGACAGAGAAAGCTTTGGAAAACATTGTGGGGAAAAAAGAACAATCTTTTCTACCCTTTGAAGGACAAATTCCATGTTTCGAGTAACATTTGATTTGTTGTCTGCAAATGATTTCAGCCTGGGCAAGTCTAAAATTCTGTCATCTGGTACAGAAATAAAGTTGAAAATGGCATTAACTCTTTACCAAAAGACAAAATTTTAGACTTGTCCAAATTGAAAACATTTGCAGATAATAAATACTGCTTAAATGATGATTTCTGTATTTGAAACAGTAGAAAACATTGTGAGAAAAGGAGAAAATGCTGGTTATCAGCATTTTCTCCTTTTCCCTCAATGTTTTCAAAAGGCCTCTTCCTCAGGCTTGTTAAAACTCGTGATTGTGTGTTAAAGGATGAAGCTCTTCCCATACAATCCTCTGTTTTGACAACTTCGAGGAAGAAAGCTTTTGAAAACATTTTGCAAAAAGGAGAAAATCCTTGTAAGCAGCATTTTTATTTTTTCCTACAAGGTTTTCTACAATTTCAAAGAATATTAGCCAAATTCAATGTGTCATCTACAAATGCCTTCAGTTTGTACAAATCTAAAATGTTGTCATCTAGTAAAGGTGGTTACCCGTATTTTCTCCTTTTCCCATAAAGTTTTCAAACGTTTTTTTGGTAAGGATTGATAAAACTCAGGATTGTATAGTAAATGCTTAACTTTTACCAAATGACAAAATTTTAGACTGGTCCAAATTGAAAGCATTTGCAGACGACAAAATAAATGTAACTGAAAAATTGAAATTTGTTTTGGGAAGGGTCAAAAACATTGTGGGAAAAGGAGAAAATGCTGGTTAGCAGCATTTTCTCCTTTTCCCACAATGTTTTCAAAAGGCTTCTTTCTTCAGATTATTAAAAGTCTGGACGGTGTGGTAAAGGATTAAAACATCCTTTTGGACAATTATTAATCATCAACATTTCATACATGTGAAAATAATGTGAAAGATGGAGAAATTGCTTGTTAGAAGCACATCGCTTGTTATCAACAATTTCTCCCCACCCCACTACCTTGTCATCAGGTGGTCTGTTGTGAGAAAGGTAACGTGATAAAGTTTTGTTGCAATTCAATAATCTAAGAGAATAATCTCGCAAGTGAAACTTATTCTTTCCATAAACATTAATTTGATCCCTACAATATTTTACATTGTCCCAATACTTGGGAATGAAAATAAGTCACAAGTCCAAACAGTTTCATGTTTATTTTATTCTTATTTCACATCACAGCCTTGGTCACACATGCGTTGAATAATATAGCTCGACGTACTAAGAAATAAATTACTTCAATATGCCCTAGCGTATCTAAACATACTTTAGCCCTTTACTAGATGGGCAAAATTTGAGACAACAATAATAATGTGACTCGAAATTTGTTTGGGAAGGGTGAAAAAAATTGTGGAAAAAGGAGAAAATGCTGGTTACCAGCATTTTCTCCTTTTTCCACAATGTTTTCAAAAGCGTTCTTTCTCAGGGTTGTTAAAAGCTGGGATTATGTGGTTGAGTGTTAATGTACATACTGCTGCTGTGTAATAGTGTAACTTAAGAATAATTTGTAAGTAATGTGGGAGAGCCATGAGTGTCGATGTAACTTTAAAACATTGTCAAAAGATAGGTACAGCATGTAGGGAAGGATTTGAATGTACTTGGACATATTAGAATGTAGTTCAAAGTAGGCTGACAAACTATACCATACTTCAGTAACGTCCATACCTTACTGTACAAATTGATGAGAACAACCAATACAAAATCAACCACTGCAGAGCATGTGATCCCAACAGAGCATGCTGCCACCATACTACAATGCAATCATGCATACCTGAGGGTAACATAATTTTCTTATTATGATTGATTGATTGATTGTATGGCTTTTAATGACCTTTTCAACATTATTTCTGTTATATCGTTATGCCAGGTGCACTTATTCAAGCTTTCCCAAAGTACTTTTACCAATACTACGCACAATGTTCTTTCCAAGCCACTGGCTGCCTAACCATTGTTGAAACAATGGTCAGTGGTGAGAGAGGAATGAATCTTGTCGCAATGACTATCATCATCCTCGGAAAGAAATTGGCTGAGCCAGGGATCGAGCCAGCAACCTCCTGTTCTCAGGTCCTGTACGCGACCATCTGAGCTACCGGGGCTTGGCAGGTTCTTATTAACTTACTTTGTTGAAGTTTATCACAGTTTAGCTTACACTTAATACTTCTGATCACTATATTCTCACGTAATCCAACATTCCTTACCATACTCCATCATAATTTAGGGGAATGGAACCAGTAATTCTATTATCGCCCTACTTTAACCCTCTCCTACGGTCTTTAAATTTTACTAACTTGTAAATATCATGTTTCATATTTTGTAAGTACGTCAAGCTATGTTATTTAACCTTTTACCACACAAATCCCGACTTTTAATGACCCTGAGAAAGAAGCCTTTTGAAAACATTGTGGGAAAAGGAGAAAATGCTGATGACCAGCATTTTCTCCTTTTCCCACAATGTTTTCTACCCTTCCCAAAACAGACTTAAATTTTTGAGTCATATTTATTCTGTCGTCTGCAAATGCTTTCAATTTAGTCCAGTCTAAATTTTTGTCGTTTGGCAAAGAGTTAACTGTCTGACCAAGGCTTCTGTAACATCACAATGTATTTTTCACTTTTATAGGACTGATCACAGCTAGAGTTAATTTGCAGACAGTACACCTATGCCTTTATAGGTCAAAATTGGTCAATCCCAAGTGTGCTTGGCACAGCTTGGCAGGACCTCACATGCTTTTGAAGCAGGTCCAGATCAAGATCAGACAGCATGAAAATCTGTAGCTCCATCATAGGTCTACACTTAGAGATTTTATCAGATATTATGGCAAAAAAACTTTAAAATTTTTTCAATAGGATAGCAATAGTAATATATGGAACAAATTTCAAGGAAACCAGCATTTTCTCCTTCTCCTATAATATTTTCAAAAGCTTTATTTCTTTTCCACGATGTTTTCTACTGCGAGATTTTTGGCTTATTTCTTCCAATTCTTTTTATTTGTTGTGTGCAGATGCGCTCTTGCTTCAGGAGAGTGGAAAAATCATAGTTTGGTAAAGGGTTTAGTTAGTTATGCATTATCTGCATGAAATGTCACATGCCCTCTACATTCCACTTATCAACAGTGTCTCCTGTGGTTTCCCTTCTCACAACCATTTTCTCCATTTCCCATGATGTATTTCAAAATAAATTTAACCCTTTACCACAACAAAATTTTGTACTAGTCTAAATTCAAATCTCTTTTGGATGACAGATTGATGTTACTCAAATGATGGGATCTATCATTTAGAGGGTGGAAAACATTGTAGGAAAAGGAGAAAAGGCTGGCTACCAGCATTTTCTCCTTTCCTCACAATGTTTTCAAAGACCCTCTCTATCAGGGTTGTTAAAATTCTGGACATTGTGGTAAGGGTTTTTTAGTGTGGCACATGAAGGGATATTGGTATGGCTTTGAATTAAGTTCCACGTTATCAGAAGGAAAAGTCACATGTCTTCTACACTCCACTTATAAGCCTGGTCAGCTGTAGCTTTCCTCTCAGCTTGCTTGGAAAATATCTGTTTTTCAAACCCATTGGATCTGTCCACTCCATCCCACCTATATCCTGGAGGAATCCCAAATCTGTTAGGGGGTGGGGCTGGACCTTTGTATTTGGGTTTTTCTGTAGTCAAAAAAGATGACAAAATTAGATATGATTGGAAATGAGCAATGCTCTGTGAAAAGGGGGTTGAATGCCTCTGCAAAAAGTATCATCCCATGTGAGCCTGCAGTCTGCACAGCCTGACATGGGCTGAAACTTTTTGCTATTGGTAAGTTTTCTGCATCTCAAAGGACCCTTCTACCTCATGATTCAGCCATTTTAAAGACAAAATGGGTGCATATTATGTGATAACTTGCTTGATATAATGCATTAATCCTTTACCAGACAAAAAAATTTTGACCTTGTCCAAATTGAAAGTATTTGCAGACGACAGTTTTAATGTGGCTCAAATAGTGATTTTTTTCCTTTGATAGGGCAGAAAACATTGTGGGAAAAGGAGAAAATGCTGGTTACCAGCATTTTCTCCTTTTCCCACAATGTTTTCAAAAGGCTTCTTTTCCAGGGGCGTTAAAAGGCGGCATTGTGTGGTAAAGGGTTAAAAGAATGTATTAACCCTTTCCCAAATGGCAAATTTTAGACCCTTTTGAATTCAAAATATCTGTAGATGACAAATTCAAAATTTACACAAATGAAAGCAAGTTCTATTATCGAGTAGAGAACAATGTGGGAAAAGGAGAAAATGCTGGTTACCAGGATTTTCTCCTTTTCCAACAATGGTTTCAAAAGGCTTCTTCCTCAGGGTCGGTCAAACTAAGACTTCTGTGGTAAAGGGTTAACTCTTTACCATACATTTCAAGTTTTAATGACCTTGAGGAAGAAGGTTTTTGAAAACATTCTGGAGAAAGGAGAAAATACTGACAACCAGGATTTTCTCCTTTGTCCCAGAGTGTATTCTACCCTTCAAAGGAAAATTTCGGTTTTTGAGCCATGTTTAATTTGTTGTCTGCAAATGCTTTCAGTTTGGGACCAGTCTAAAATTTTATCCTTTAGTTGCAGTCATACAATAGACCTTCTCAGTCAGGAAAACAGACCAAAGTTTTGCAATGTCCAATAAACACTTTCAACATTATTTCAGTCACATCATGGCAACAGCTCACATATTCATGTATTTCCTGGGTTTCACCAGTACTGGGCTAGGGCTCTGAAGTGTCTTGCACAAGGATACTCCCACAAAAGACCCAGTGGATTCAGTGAGACTCGAACCCGGGACCCCCAGGTCATGAGTCTTACACTTTACCATCGGGCCACGTAGGACCCCTACTTAAAGCTCAAGTGCTTTAACCCTTTACCACACAATCCCATGTTATAAAGACCTAGAGCAACAAAGCGTTTGAAAACATTATGGGAAAAGGAGAAAATGCTGGTAACCAGCATTTTCTCCTTTTCCCACAATGTTTTCTATTCTGTTACAGGCAAGCTCCATCTTTGATTTGTTGCTGCAAATGCTTTGACTTATGATTTATTTTTGTTGTTTGGTAAAGGGTAAAGGGTTTAACTTAAATTATCCACCTTTGACAGGTTCTGCATTCTTTTTTTTCTTTTTGATGAAGGCCAACATAGGGTCCTCAGCTCTGTCCATCTCTCGTAACATCTGATCCAAGTCCTCATCATCTTTATATCTAGCCAGTGGTTTGTTTACTTCATGTAATGCATCCTCCAATAATTTTGACTTTTCTTCTATCTGTTTTAATCTGAAATTACATTACAGTACTATGTTCATCGTTTATTCACAATCATGATCTTTCAGATGGTTATTAGGGTTTTAAAGCAGATGCAAGCATTCAATGACCCAGGGCAAATATCTAGGTCATTGAATGCTTGCATTATCAATGAATTTTAGAAGCCCTTTAAAAGCCTTACAGGAAAAATTTGGGAATGCTGAAAACCAGAATTTTCTCCTATTCCCACAATGTTTTCTACCCTATCAAAGAAAAATTCCATCATTTGAACCACATTAAAATTTCTGTTTGTATTTCAATTTGGAAAAGTCAGAAATTTTGTCATTTGATAAAGAGTTAACCCTTTCCCAAACGACAAATTTTGGACTGGTCAAAATTCAACGAGTTTGCAGACGACAATTTTAAATTTGATGAAAATGGCATAAAGTTCTCAAAAAGGGTAGAAAACACTGTGGGAAAAGGAGAAATTGCTCGTTAGGAGCAATTTCACCTTTTCCCACAGTGTTTTCAAAAGACTTGTACTGCAGACACATGAAAACCAGGGCTTGTTTGGGAAGAGTTAAACTGAAAAGTGAAATATATCTATTGGAAGATATGCTGTATAGCCAATCTAAAACTTAGAGGTATTATGTAACTTAGAATTATCTTACTTACCCTTTCCCCCAAGTTTTAAATTTTTCATCCTCTTTAGTTTTCTGTTTTGCTTCTTCTGACTCTAATCGTTTTTCCTCCTCTAAGTTTCGATGTTTACCTGACTTATCACGAAACACTGTTGCAGCCCCTCGACCGAGTCTCTCATCCGAAATCTAGGAAACAGACAACAGCGCAATAAACATGACTAAGACTTTACCAAACAAAACCAAAATGACTAAGACTTTACCAAACGAACAAATTTTGAGCAAAATACATTGTAAATGTGGCTTAAATCTGCAGACGACAAATTAAATGTTGGTAAATTGATGATTTCTGTCTTTTTCAATGTTTTCAAAGACCTTCTCTTTTGGGGTCGTTTAAAGTCAGAATTGTGCTAAAAAGCATTTTTTCTTTTTCCACAATGTTTTCAAAAGTCCTTTTCTTCTATATCATTTAACCTTTGGACAGTGTGGTAAAGAGTTAAAACATTTCATTGTTACATTTCTTTACATACCTGCAAATAATCTGACTAAAATACTAGTAATCTGAATTTTCTCCTTTTTCCACAATGTTTTTTCTACCCTATAAATGACCAGCATTTTCTCCTTTTTCCACAATGTTTTCTAACCTATCAAAGACAAGTTCCATCACTTGATTCACATTTCATTTGTTGTCTGCAAATGCTTTCAGTTTGGACAAGTCCACATTTTTTGTCGTTTGGTAAAGAGCTAATACAGGTCAAAACATTGTAGTGAAAGGAAAATTTGCTCATTTCAAATGAATTCTCTTTTTCCTATTTTTTTTTTTTGAGACATGGTCTGCTGCCTAGATAATGAATTGTACATTATCAGGCAGAAAATAAAGATTTAAGGAGGTGAAGTGTTATGGCTGGTTAATCCTTTTCTTTTGTATAATAATAGCACATGTATTGTTTACCTGTCTAAACTTCTCTTCTTCCTTTCTTTTCAGTTCATCTGCTTCTAATCTCATTTGTTTTGCTGATGAAAGGCCTGCTTTTTTACCACCTAATGTTTTCTCCACCTTTTGCACTTGATTTCCTTTTCTTGGTGGTGACTGGTCAGAATCTGAGCCTTTTCTCCGCCTCCTAGGAGGTGATTGGTCAGAATCTGAGCCTCTTCTCTGCCTCCTAGGAGGTGACTGGTCAGAATCTGAGGCTTTTCTCTGCCTCCTAGGAGGTGACTGGTCAGAATCTGAGTCTTTCCTCTGCCTCCTAGGAGGTGATTGGTCAGAATCTGAATCTTTCTTTTCCCTCCTTGGTGGTGATTGGTCAGTGTCTGAATTTTTTCTCTTGTCTAAATGTTTTCTATTTACACTTGCTTTCCTAGGTAATGATTGATCAGAATCAGAGTCATGTCTATGTCTCCGAGGTGGAGACTGATCTGAATTGGAATCATGCCTACTTTTATTAGCTGAATAATTTGCACTAGATTTATCAACTTTAGTCTTTGTATTGACTTTGGTTTTAGGGCGTTTCTTGTTGGCATCAATTTCACTTTTTAAATGCTCATGTTTCTGTTTCCTTGGTGGTGACTGGTCAGAATCATGTCTCTGTCTTCTAGGTGGTGATTGGTCAGAATCTGAGTCATGTCTATGTCTTCTGGGTGGTGATTGGTCAGAATCAGAATCATGTCTTTGTCTTCTAGGCAGTGATTGGTCAGAATCAGAATCATGTCTTTCTTGTCTTTTTGATGGATAATCACTATTTGAATTATCATCTGAAATAAAGATTTACAGATCATGTTGTAAGTTAAGGTAGCACACAAAAATTTCCTTAGCATTTTGTCTGTTTGCCAAACAACCCATTTTTTAAGGACCCTGAGGAAGAGGCTATCATACCTAGCATTTTCTCCATTTCCCACAATATTTTTTCTTCTTTTAAAAGACAAATCCCATCATTTGAACCACATTTACAAGTAATTTGTTGCCTGAAAATGCTGTGAATTTGGTCGGGTGCAAAATTTTGTCATCTGGTTAAGAGTTTTAATTTTTCATTTCTTTTTCTTGTAACAAGCAATTCCCCCGTTTTCCACAACGTTATCTATCCTATCAGAGAATTTCAGCTGATTTGATGTCTGCAGATGTTTTGATTTTTGAGGAGTCAAAGATTTGTCATTTACTCTTTACCAAACAATTAAGTTTTAGACTTGTCCAAATCCAAAGAATTTGCAGGCCACACAATCCCGATTTTTAACGACCCTACGAAAGAAGCTTTTTGAAAACACTGTGGGAAAAGGAGAAAATGCTGGTAACCAGCATTTTTTCCTTTTACCACAATGTTTTCTATCCTTTGCAAAACAAATTTTAATTTTTCATTCACATTGATTTTGTTGTCTGCAAATGCTTTCAATTCGGACAAGTCTAAAATGTTGTCATTTGGTAATGGGTTAAATGTTGTTCAAATGGTGGAAATTGTACGTAATAGGTTAGAAAACATTGTGGGAAAAGGAGAAAATGCTGGTTACCAGTATTTTCTCCTTTTCCCACAATTTTTTCAAAGTCCTCCTCAGGATTGCTAAAACTCAGGATTGTGCGGCAAAGGAATAAGGATCACATCAATATCAATAAATCAGTTTTATCACATAAAACAACCTCCAGCAGCGTATTAGACCCATGACTTATTTTTGATAATATACTAGTGTATTATAGTTTTTTGTGTCTCAGTTCTGATCAGTTTTTAGTCATGACCATGTGAAGCTGGAGAAACGAATCGCAGCACATGCCGGAATTTGTACGACTACGCTGTTTTTTGCGGAAAATTACATCATTGTTGCTTAGACATATATGCCTGGAAAGTTTTTGATTTTCATGTTTAATAAAAATCAAGAAATGCAGCGAAAGTATTTTAAATTGACAAAATTGCGGAAATAGGTGGACTTACCCCTCTAGAAACTATTTCATTCTACTTTCGGAGTAAATGTCAAAGAGCTATCTACTTGTGTATGTAAACATTTGAAACCGAACTTCAACTGTAAACATGGACCCTGAATGGTGTATAGGCTAAAGGTGATGATGCAGGATATCTGTGTCTCGTTTTTTTTTCCGTTATTTTTTTTATGTGATAAGTAGAATCTCACATTTGTGTTTATGTTTAATCATTTTTATCAAACTCGTTGACTAAAATGTATTTGATGCTTACCAAGGCTCGCGTCATACATTTTTAGTTAACTTGTTTGATAAAAATGATAATACACTAACACTCATGTAAGATCCTCTATTTATCACATAAAACCACCTCCAGCAGTTTATTAAACCCATAAATTATTTTTGATAATACACTTGTGTGTTATTGTTTGATGGGGTATGGTTTTGTTTATAGTCATGGGCTTGTGAAGCCGGCGATACCAACTACAGAATGTGCCAAAATTTGTACAACTTCGCCACCTTGCGGGAAAATGGCAATGTTGTTGCCAAGACGTATATGTGTGGTAAATGTTATGATTTTCATGTGTAATAACAACAAGAAATGCAGCGCAAATTATTTACAGTAAACAAATTGAGGAAATATTTCGATTTACCCCCTCTAAAAACTGTTTTAATTCTACTTTCGATGTAAATGTCACAGAACTATCTTCTTGTGTATGTACACATTTCAAACCAAACCACACCCATAAACATGCACCTGTGAATGATATGTATGAATGATATGATGAAGCAGGATACTGCATGACTGGATTTTTTTGCGGCAACATATCATTTGCAGAATTTTGCGGGTGGTGTCAGACCGCAAATTTTAAATGCGCAAAAATTATTGACTTTCCCCCTACGGTCCCTCTTAACAGCAGACCTTCCAATAGCTAATACAATGTGACCGATTATTGATTTTCACTCCACGATAAGGTACACCTGTGTAATTATAGGTAGACAAAGACTAGTTGTATTACACTCTATCGGTTGATTTTATCAGTTTTTATCAGTTTGTGTATTGAAAAAATAAAAATGGCGTTGCTAAAATATTTAGTACGGAAAGGTCTTCCAGACCCTAACTGACCTTTATCTGAAGCTCGATCACCCCCGGAGATATCAGACTGTTATTATGTTGTTTGAGATTTAAAGAGTGCTGAAAAGAAACACAGATGACTCTAGCTGTTTCGACAGCCCACTCTTCGAGGAGATCTTTTGAGTAAGAAGCCTGTTCAATACCTGAAGCTGTTCTTTAAAAAAAAAAAAAAAAAAAAAAAAAGCTACCTCAGATTAAGAACCCGCATAAATTAAATGCACAAAAATTAGTTGTACTGTTTTTGGCCCCAACCCGCAAAAATAATCAGTTATACGGTATTTATTTGCCTGTCATTTGTTTTATGTGATAAGTAGAATCTTACATGAGTAATTATGTATTATCATTTTTATCAAACTCATTGACTAAACTGTATATGATGCTTGCCACAGCTCACATCATATAATTTTAGACAACTTGTTTGATAAAAATGATAATACATACCCTAAACACTCATGTAAGATCCTTTCTATTCATTTGACAACAAATTAAACACAAAACACATTCACACCTTGTCCGAGTACTTTCCAAGCACTGGAGGCTCTATACTTTTCCAGTTGTTTCACATGTTCTGGTCTTTCATCGATGATTTCTGCAATTGTGGGCTCGTTATCACCAACATCTTCTTCCAAAGTGTTTGACAAGTTTTCTGGTAGAAGGCTCTTTAAATCCACATCATCGTCAACAATTCTGGACCTAAAATGCGAAGGCATAAACTGATTATTCAAGCTGGCTAGTCCGATAGTGCCCTCAAGCAAAACACTTCAGAGCCCTAGCATAGTATTCCTGAAACCCATGACTCACATGAATATGTATGAGGTGACTGAAATAATGTTGAAAACAGTTTAAAATACATGTACTGTTCAATATTTCATTCACTACGAATGAATCAATCCCTTTACCAAATATCATGAAGGCTTTTGAATGGGTTGAGGTTCTCTTCCCACATTGTTTTCTACCGTTTCAAAGAAAATTTCTACCTTTGGAACCACAGTTATTATATTGTCTGCAATAGTTTGGATATTGGCAAGTCTAAAAATGTATTGTACATGTATATAGAAAAGTGAAAGTTTTAGGAAAAAAGTGAATCAGTAGAGCTAATGCCAGCAGTCACACTTTTTCACAATTTAACTCCTTAGCACATGGCACAAATGCAGTTTTGTCCAAAGTGAGTGCATTTGTAGACAATAGTTTAAATGTGGCTTATGGAGTTTGTCTTCAATAGAGTAGAAAACATTGTGGTAAAAGGAGAAAATGCTGGTTACCAGCATTCTCTCCTTTTCCCACTATGTTTTCATAGGCTTCTTCCTCAGAGTCTTTAAAACTCAGGATTGTGGGTAAATGGTTAAAAAGGAAATCATTTATCAACAAAATTTATAATGACTGAGGAAACACTTACAAAGATTTGGAAAATATCTTCAGGCTTCAAAGAGAAGTATTTTTTTTCTTGATCTTCCCTAAAACCTATGTTGTGGGTTTTCATTGGCATTTATTGTGTACTCATAATATGACTAAATAAAGTTCTTACGATTTGAATATCCCTACCATGTCTTACCTGGACCTTTACCAAGGAAGTTGACTACCCTTGTATAAATCATTACCCAGGTATTAAAAT
Source organism: Tridacna gigas (assembly GCA_945859785.2). Lineage (NCBI taxonomy): Eukaryota > Metazoa > Mollusca > Bivalvia > Cardiida > Cardiidae > Tridacna > Tridacna gigas. The sequence continues at coordinate 8,024,660 of OX244035.2, forward strand.
ATATGCCAAGGCTCGGTAGCTCAGTCAGTTGTGTACAGGACTTAAGAACAGGGGGTCGCTAGTTAGACCCTGGCTCAGCAAATTCCTTTCCGTGGATTGACAATAGTCATTGCCACAGGATTCATTCCTCTCTCAACACTGATGGTTATGTTGGGAAGCAGCTGTGGCATTAAAAGAATATTGTGCAGAGTACTGGTGAAAGAAACTCCAGCAAAGCATGGATAGGTGCACAGGCCTCCGTGAAATAACTGAAATGATGTTGAAAATGGCCTTAAACACCATAAAATCAACCGTACAATGAAATTTACAACTGTTATTTTCATCCTTTACCAACTATCCCTTATTTCAGCAACCTAGATGAGGAAGTCTTTTGAAAACATTGTTGAAAAAGGAAAAACAGTGGTAGCCAGCATTTTCTTATTTAAGTTTTAACATCGATTTATACATACCACCAACTGATGCAGATTATTACTATGAGTGCCCTGTCAGGGACAGCCTGTTAAAGATTTTTGTTAGTTGCTAAGACAAGACAAGGTGCAGCAAAATTTAAAAAGAAGGGGACACCTCAAAAAAAGTACTACAGCATACTACATTTAACCCTTTACCACATAATCCAGACTTTTAATGACCATGTGAAAGAAGCCTTTTAAAAACATTGTGAGAAAAGGATAAAATGCTAGTAACCAGCATTTTCTCCTTTTCCTACAATGTTTTCTACCCTTTCCAAACAAATTTCAATTTTTCACTTTTTCAGTCACATTTATTTTGTCGTCTGCAAATGCTTTCAGTTTAGACTAGTCTAAAATATTGTCATTTAGCAAAGAGCTAAAACAGTCTATTTTTTTCAAAAAATGGTTTTCCTTTTCTTCTACAACTGTTTTCTCCTTTCCCTCCCTGAGCCCTGGAATTGCAGTCAGTAGCACACAGGTCTTCAGAACATGGATTTGCTGGTTCAAATCCCAACCTGGGCCAATTTATTTCCCAGGATTGATGACAGTTGCTGCAACAGGATTCAATCCTCTCTCACCATGCCATTTGATCATTATTTCTACAATGGACTGCAGTGCTCCAGCTAGGCCCATTATAGATATGGCGAAATAGCGTTCGGCAGAAGTGTAAAGTCGGAAAATGAGTGTCCGTTGCACCCTTCCCGACTACATATTTTTTCCTCGAGAATCGTGCCCTTTCGACCCACATTATATCTTTTATTTAAATTACAATTTGCGGCAGCTGCGATTAGCGAATTTCGGTTTGAAATACTAATTATTCATGAAAACTAAATGCGTGGAAATCATCAACTAGAAATAGACTCGCTTTGTAGTTTTGCAGGTGCTTTGTTTCCCGATCGTATTGCAACTTACAAATATTTAGATCTAAAAAACGGCCTCTTTCAACTGTAGTAGGGGATTATCTGCAGTGTTTGTTTTCGAAAGACTTCTATTGCCACCTGCCTGATGAGACCCATGGAGGGGTTGAAACAGTCTTTTTTTTTTTTTTTAAATAAAACTCAAATTATCTCTCAAAAACCCACCAGAGCCCATATTTAAGCACTATATTTGCAAAATTTTCTTGGGGGAGGCCCCCCAAACTCCCCCAGTGGGAGGGGGACACCTCCTCCCACGACGCGCCGCTTCGCGACTCGGAGTGCCCTTTCAGGGCCCTAGCACCCTGCTCTTTTCCAAACCTAGCCGGAGCACTGATGGTTATGTGGGAAAGTAGACAGTGGCTTGAGAAGAATACTGTGCTAAGTATTGGTAACAGAAACTCCAGGAAAGCATAGATCGGTGCTGTGGCAGCTGTAATATAACCAAAGTAAAGTAGACAACAGCATTAACCCTTTCCCAAATGACAAATTTTGGACTGGTCCAAATTCAAAGAGTTTGCAGACGACAATTTTAAATTTGATGAAAATGGCAGAAAGGTCTCAAAAAGGGTAGAAAACACTGTGGGAAAAGGAGAAATTGCTCGTTACGAGCAATTTCTCCTTTTCCCACAGTGTTTTCAAAAGACTTGTACTGCAGACACCTGAACACCAGGGCTTGTTTGGGAAAGGGTTAAAAACCATTCAATCAATCAATGTCTAATCCTTTTTCCTAAATGTTTTCTGTCCTTCAAGAGACGAATTAATCATTTCAGTAAATTTGAAAGTCATCTGCACTCACTTTGAATTTGGATAAGCTTTCAATTGTGTCCTCTGGTAAAACCCCTATACATGTACATTCAAAACTCAAACTAGTTTTCGGGTTCCACGCTCAACTCTTTAGAAATTTATCAAAATCTTTACATAGCATTTTCTACCACATCACCAAATAGCCAGATAAGTGAATGTTACTAAAACAAGATGAAAGCAGAAGTAAATTATGTTGATGTGCAGACAACATGAACAGCAGAACTTGTTGTATCACATTAGCACCTCTTCTTCACGAGACGTCAGTCCAACGTTACCCCTCCCACTGTTATTGCACTGGAATGAAAAAATAAAAACATTTTATTGTTTCTTTAATGACTGAAAGTGTAGAGGAGCTATCCAAAATCTTACCTTGGAACCTTGGTTATTTGTCCATGGACTTTCTTTCGTTTTTTCTTCTTTTTCTCCTCTGCATTAACTGATAAATATCTTTTTAAATACTCTTCCTTACTCATGGAAGCCATGTTGGTTAAGAAATACGCGTTTGTTATGAGGCTCCCAAAGGACCAACTTGGATTGTTTGATGGGAAGGCAGGAACTGATACCTCTCTACTGACGCAAGGTTTGAATAGTTTGTGTGATAGCAAGGTTTACTCCATCCTTCTGTCCGTCTGTCAGCCCATTTGTATCCGTTAATTCCTTCTTTTTTTACGCGATAAAGTCTATCTTTCGCAATTTATACTGACTGCATATATTTTCTCTGCGTAAGTTTGAACCTTTTAAAACTCAATAAAGTGCAACAAGTTTTTTTTTGGAATAGAAATCAGAGAAATTTGCAAAATCACCTATAAAAGAATACAGTGTTCTGTAGTGTAAATTTCTAATAGTTTATGTATAGTATCCTCTGGGATAATGTTTTTTTCATATTTAACTGGTGGAGAGTTAATTTTTTTTTTTGTGTGTGTTTTTTTTTTTTGTGTTTCCTCTTTGTCTGCTTATGCCTGCATGCTTGCACTGCTTTTTTGTTTTGTTATGAGCTAAGGCATTTTTCTGCAGCCAACTTCATGATGTAATTACTTTTTAGTCTGATAACTCTACCATATCAAGTTAACAATGTACTTGTCTAGGGAGCCCTTCAGAGCTCAAAACTCTTGATGGATTCCCTGCACAAGTACATTTATACAGCCCAACAAAGTGCAACAATCCATGAGATTACAAAAATTGAGGGTTCCTTGCTTTCAAATGAAAGTACATAAAATGTCTTTCACAGTGTTGCTATAAAGTCCATTTTTTTTTTTTTTTTTTTTTTTCATAAAGTTCTTTTTTTTTTTTTTAAGCTGTAGTCTTTTTAAATTACCGTATTACAAAGCTTATAGCATGTTATTTTTAAAGTGCTTGCTTTTCGCTTCTGTTTTAAAATGTGCTTCGTTTATTTGTCATTGCATGTAATTGCATGTTTCTGTTTTTATTGTCTTTAACATTGTACGTCTATGTTTGTCTTATGTATGTATGTCTAATTATGTCGGTAAATAGCGATACATCGCTAATGTTATTTTGTTAAATACTCTGAAACCGACTTAAAATAAAATTTTGTATCTTGTATCTTGTACCTTGTTCAAACACAATTGTTCGACATACATTTAGAAGATTTAATTTAACGGTACCATCAAATGATTGAATGGTACTAAACATAGTAATCGTTAAAGGTATTAGATAAAAAAGAAAAAGATAGTTTAGGAACAGCATCAATTGAAAATTGTGTACTTTCTTTTTACAGAACGTATCATTGTTAATTCGGGATTCCAAATTTTTCACTTAGCCGTAAATTTTCTGATCCTGTTCCTAAACTATCTTTTTCCTGCAACTCTATAAACAGATCCCATCGAATAGAGGCAAGAATTTATTGAAACTCTATCGGCAACATGCAAATCAAAGTACTGAAAGTATTGACAGACTAGCAAATTTGATTGATTGATTGTTTGTATGGTGTTTAACCCTGTTTTCAACATTATTTCAGTTATTTAGCAGTGGACAGTGCACATATTCATGCTTTCCTGGAGTTTCTTTTACCAGTACTCCGCACAATATTCTTTCCAAGACACTGGCTGCTTTCCCAGATTCATATTATAACCATTGTTGAAACGTGAGAGAGAAATGAATCCTGTCACAATGACTATCATCAATCCTCGGAAAGAAATTTGCCGAGTCGGGGATCGAACCAGCGACCCCCTGTTCCCAAGTCCTGTACACTACCGACTGAGCTGCTGGGGCTATGCGTGCTATTGGTTAACGGTAATCCAGTTTAAGATTAACCTTAACCTGCTAAAAATGTTAAACGAAACTTTCAAGCCTATGGTAAACACCTGAATATTCTATTTCAAAGTTACATTTTGGAGAAAATAACATATCCTCCTATCGGACAGTGTAGATCCATGATCAAACTGCATGCTCTGCGCAGTCTGATCTTAACCCAGACTGTCAGCAAAACACCACTGAGTCGCGGTAGTGCTGGTAAAAGAAACTCCAGAAAATCATGGATAGGTGCTCTTGCCGCCGCAATATCACTGAAATAATGTTGAAAACCGTGTTAAACACCATGATGTAGTTAACTATTTAACTCTCTTTACAAGACGAAAAATTTTACGCCAGTACGAATTCAAAGCTGTTGCAGACCATAAATTAAAAGTGGCTGAACTGATGAAACCTGATTCCAAAAGGGTAGAAAACAAGGTGGGAAAAGGAGAAAATGATGGTTACCAGCATTTCTTCTTTTCCCGCAATGTTTTCAAAGGGATTTTCCCCAGTATCATTAAAACTTGGGATTGTTTGGTAAAGGGTTAATATTCAAGACTAGAATAACAGTTTAACATAACAGTATAACTGTACACAATGATCTAAATAATGAATGACTGAAGGAATGACAAGGGTTCCCTGTCCAGTGAGGGTTAATGTAACTGGGATTTGCTACAAGTTACCTAGGTGTATCTTTTAATAGATTCATTCATAATGTTACAGTGGAGTAGGAAAAAGTGATTCTCTGCTTTGCATAGGTCACTTAATTTACATATAAGCAAAGATCTTGTACCTTGTGAGTGACATCTTGTTCAGTTTATTACTTTGTAAGACGACATGTTCAAGCTGGAGTGGTAGAGATTTAGTGGTTTTTGTCAAAATTGTCATATATAACAGAATTAAGATTTCTAACAGAAAGAAGTATTTTTCTGTGAGGCAGTATTTGGCAATTGTGGGGTTTTTTGTTTACTTTGACTCTAGGTCAATCTTGATGCCTATAGACTAGCTTCGCTAGTCAAAAAATGACTGCGTGTGCATTGTACAAGTCCTGCCGGTCACAAGTTTGTTTATCACTGCTAAACATTAACATGTCATCGTTTCGAGTCTAGATTTTTTTTTTTTTTTTTTTAAATAGATCTATAAATTTATTTTTGTCGCAATATCAGTGCGACAGCGGGAATCGAACAAGACTTTGAAAATGTCCCATGATATGAACCAACTTTAACCTGTCGTCTGCGAATTCTTCTATTTATGACCAGCCTATGATTTTGCCACCTTGTAAAGAGTTAATTAATCAATCTAGTTATGAGCTACATGTATGTCTGTGAAAAAGTGGCTTAACACATCTACAAAAAGTATTGGTCAATGTTAGCCTTCGCAGATTGCGCAGGCTCACATGGGCCGAAACATTTTGCTATTTGTAAATGTTATGCAAGTTCAAGCACCATTCTGGCCGTGTATCCAGTCAATTGTCAGACAAAATGGATTTTACGTATCCATGCTTAATAAGTTATGTGATTTCTAGCTTGGTATAATGCATTACGGAGATGCATTAAGCCCCCTTTTGCAAGAGTATAGCTCATATTGGATCAGTTCACTTTTTTCACTATTATGATTAATCATAACAAAGCGAAACGTTCCCCACCCCAGACTATTCGAGTGAAAAAAATCTTTACTGTCATGAATTACGTCGGTCTCCTTTTGTTAATCTTGCAAATCGTCGTACAGATATCACGTTTCCCCGCTTTTCCTCATTTTTCACGTATGAGTGATAGCCCGTCTGTCTGTCTTGTTGTCTGTATGCCTGCTTGCCTGTCTGTCATTCTGTCTCTTCGCTCTTCTTTCTGTCCATCATCGCTTTCTGTTACCTCTTATTAATTTCAGTTTTAGGCTCCAGCTGCATTCAAGAAAAAGGTGAGGTAATTATGAAAAGTTTCGCCGCTAGTGCAGGCTAACCCTATATGCATAGGTTATTTGGCGTGCGATGACCACTCACGGCGTCCGTAAGATGCCCATATCGATCCTTCGGTATGGCCTCTGCACACGGCCGTATAAGGATTCCCGGGCGCCGAAGCCGATTGTTTAACAACGCAAAATGTCAACTTTTAAAGATACATCCTTACAGACAAAGAGAAAAAAAAACCTGTGTAAACATATATATTTCCAATATATATGGTGGAAGGAATAGAGAAACTCAAGGGATTTGACCTCATTTAAAACCGGAAACGAAAACAGTGATTTCTTTGAAGGCCTTCAGAAAATGAAGAAATACATTTTCTATTTGTCGTAGTCTGTGCAACCATGCAAGTGTCATGGGCAACACTTGGCATGGAGATACAGGTACAAGAATGACAATAGTTTCATAAAATAAAGATGATATGGGTTAAAAACTGGCTGAACACGAGGATAGATGTATCTTTAAATTCGGAAGCCCTTAGACGGTTACCCCGCCGTGAGACCATCACACGATACCCGCATTGTCTCAGAGCCCGCGCGATGATCGTACAGACAACAACATCGGTGGATAATCGTACGGTCCACGCCCTGCCATCGCAAGGTTTGCAGCACTGTGCCCAAGCAATTTCCTTAAAGATAAAGAATCGACTGTGCAGGCTGACCTGGGTCGATATAACAGAGCAAGGCTCATATGATTGGCACTGAAAGTATGGGGGTTTCCAGGGAGCATCCGTCGGGAGTGATTTATGTAAGTCGTTTGAAATTGTTTCATAATCGATTTATAATAAATATGAGCTATGTTCTTTAAAAAAGGGGGTTTGTTGCATCTGAAAAAAAGTATCGACTCATGTCTGCCTGCGCAGTCCGCGCAGGCTGACCTGAGTCGAAACTTTTTGCTACTGGTCAATTTTCTGCATGTCAAGGGACCAATCTACCTCATGATTCAGCCAGTTGTTAGATAAAATGGATTTTCTGGATCCCTAGGTATGTAATCACGGTCTTGAATAGAACAATGCATCACGGAGATGCATTCAAACCTCTTTTGCCAGAGCTCATTTTATTTAAACTAAAACGAGTCTCTGACAGTGGTGTGAAAAGAATGTGTACTGTAACGGGGTAAAAGGTGAATGATAACTTGGAGACATACGGTCATTGAGATAACCCCAAACTGTCCTGTGTATTCTTGTCCAGGAGTGAGTGTGTCACTGGGTATAATATTGAAACAAGGTAGGCCTAGTTAAATTTTTCGGTTCTTTCACGGTCAACGGCAACTAGTATGGCCTTTGCCTAGATCAAGATCAGACGGCAAAGAACGTGCAGTGTGATCTTGGATCTACGCCGTCCGTTACCTGATGGTAAATAAAGGCAACAAGTAATCTTCAGCTGTTGTTAAACTATGCTTGTAGAACTCGAAAACGTTTGAGTTTATGTTACTGACGTAAAGAGTTATCTAGAATGGATATACGTTCAGGTATTTTTTCTAGGGGGTCCATGGGGCTCGATGATATACGATCGCCATTCGTTAAATTATTTTCTCGTTTGTCAGTAGCCCTTCTTTTGTCTCTTCTTGTTACCAGCATTTTCTCCACTTCCCGTACCGTTTTCGATAGCCTTGTTAGTTCCAGGGTGTGTTTAATAAAAGGGAACGGCCATAGTGCATATGCATATAGGCCTACAGTAAAATAAGGAGCTGGGTTAATGAAGTATGTTTGGTTTTAACACTTACGCACATGTATATATCCCTCATATCACAAACTCTGCTGCACTCTGCGACATGTGTAGACGAAGATCAGTCTGCCTGACGAACGCTCGTTCATGCAGTCTGATCTTGTTAGGGGTCTATGTAAAGGCATTCGATTTGTGCGTGTATTCAAGAAACTGTGGCTTAAAATCCGCAGGTTAAGATAACTGGTTATTGACTATGTGGTGTTTTACGCCGTGTATAACATTATTTCAGCTGTGTCACGGCGGCTAGAGCACCTATCCATGCTTTCCTGGGGTTTCTTTTACCACTAAATCGCACAATATTCTTTCCAAGCCACTGGCTGCTTTCCCACATAACCATCGTCGAAACAACGATCAGTGGTGAGAGAGGAATGAACCCTGTTGCAATGACCATCATCAATGCTCGGAAAGAAATTGGCCGAGCTTGGAATTCGAACTAGTGACTCTCTGTTCTCAAGTCCTGTACGTTACCGGGGCTCGGCGGGTGAAGATAAACCAGACTCTGAGATATGGATGTAATTTCACCCTTTACCACACAGTCCCGAGTTTTAACGATCCTGAAGAAAAATCCTTTCGAAAACATTGTTGGAAAAGGAGAAAATGCTGGTAACCAGCATTTTCTTCTTTTCCCACAGTTATCTACTTTTCTTAGACAAATAACAACATTTCGGGTACATTGAATTTGTCGTCTGCAAATGCTTTCAATTTGGACAAAGCTAAATATTTTTTGTTCGGTAAAGGGGTAAACGATTGACTCGTACTAACTGAAGGCCAAGCATATGATAGGTCACGAAATGTGTCTTTTTGTACATTTAAAGCGCAGGTGTAATTTTTAGTTTCGAACCCTTGTATATGCTATACGTAATTTTTATGCTGTAACTAAAATTTCTTGTAAAATACTGATAAATCCAACAGGATTTATTTTTCTTTGTAATCGTATAAACTGTATGTTTCATTCAATAAAAGCGTGCAATTTTTGACCGTCTATTTTTATCACACCAGATATGACGTCATCATACTGACTTGAATATGAATACTCGTCATTGACGCTTGTTATTGATCATGTGACATTCCAAAGTCTTTGCAAAAGTCTTGCAAGAAATCTGAAAATAACCTTAAAGGCTACGTAGCCCATTAAGAAAATATCATTTTCTTTTTTGTTTCAAATTTACTCTTGTCTTCTGCACAGATGATTTGCCAGCTATCTTCTTACTTAATTACAGGATACAGTGTATAGCAGGTTTTTTTTCTTTAAATTAGTGAGATTATAAAAATCTTAATAGCTCGCTTAATTGGCTACAATGACTGACTGAAACATTTAGCATTATAGAATTTAGTTCGATTCCAGGATTAGGCAAGTTTAACAAATACCAATGCTATCTACTAGTACTTACTCGGACATGTCAAATGACCGTTCTGATTCATGATCTAGCTTGGCATTTCACAACAATGGATCCATAATTATTATGCAACGACTTGTTCGGTATAGTGCATTACAAAGATGCATTAATCCCGTTTTCCCAGAGCGCCATTTACATGTATGTGCAGTCTTTGTGGTGTACCTTTTAAAGAATCGAAATACACAAAATATGAGCCGGGCTCTGGCAAAAGGGGGCTTAATGGATCTCCATAATGCAGTATACCAAGCAGGTCATCTTACAATTATGGATCCATAGAATTCTTTTCTGTCTAACAATAGGCTGGATCATGAGGTAGCCTGGTCTTTTTCCACGCAGAGAAGTGACCAATAGCAAAAAGCTTCGGCCAAGATCGGCCAGCGCGGACTGCTCCCACTGACCGGGGTCGATATTTTTTTCTGCAGATGCATTAAGCCTCCTTTTCACAAAGCATGGCCCAAACACATACTCCCCAAGGAAGAGGTGGATTGTTCACGTGCTCTTAATACTTTTTTAGATTATTTTGTGTTTCATATGCATGTGATGGTTCATTTTGTTTTAATGTTATGTCACGTTGCATTCAACACTTTTTTAGTCACAACCAGGGGCATAGCTAGCCCCTCTATTCACGTGGATTCAGTGGAGGTTCTTTAGTTTCATGCCCCCAGAACTATAGCTTGAAATCAACGGGGCATTTGAGATACTGTATTTTAGTACTGTTCAAGGTCTACTTGAATACTAGTAGATATAGAGAATAGATGGTTGGTGTCTTGGATGGGTTAAGTTTATCGGGCAAGGCGGAGGAATTTATCTAGTGAGCCGAAGGCGAACCGGATAAATTCCGGAGCCGAGCCCGATAAACTTAAACCATCCAAGACACCAACGATCTATTCTATTTATCCTGTCACGCACTGTAAATGGACAAAACAAAACAAAAAACAGACATGATACAAAGACTGTACCTTTTATTCATTATCTTACGGTACTGATACCATAAAATTTCCGAGCCGAGCCTGACAAAATTTCCTGGAATCAAAGACACTACAGTCTATTCTTCAAATTTTCCAATCCACTACACTATTCTGTTTATCTTGTTTCACATTTACAAACATAAATCCGACTAGATAGAATATTTCGCTCGATATTAAGGCACATATTGACATCTTTCGCACTATGAAAAATACACACTTGTATGGCGAACTGTGCAAAGCGCTTTGGGTATGCAGCTGTAATAATGACGTCATGAATGATATTGACAACGTCATAAACGTGACATAAACCCTCGGAAGAATGTTGTGGCGAAGAATTCTAATTTATTTTAAATAATAAGAAAAATCAACATGTGCATCGAATTTTAAGCGATAATTTTACTTTGAAATATTGATTTCCTGTACCGGCACCTAAAAAAGGAGTTCCGGCTGGTCACATGACCAACTAGCCTAATAAACTGTGATCATGTGACCAACTGACATAATAAACCTACACTCGTCACAACTCGGCCGATTCCGTACGTACATCTAACCTCGTCTGTATAAAGGAGACTTCCATTTTGAACTACCAGTCACATGATCTTAAACATGGCGGCGCCCCTGTAGATCGCTTAGCAACGAAATGAACAACCACTGTGAAGTTATTCACTTCTATCGATCTGTCGATGAAAGCTCCTAACGGAATTGATAAACCACGCTAAAAATTGAATGTACAAACTGTTTGCCGACTGAAATACTCTTAGAAAGATAACGATAGAAAATTTACTCATGTGTTCTTTCTAAAGAGGAGCTTACAATTTCAACAACGGTAAAGCGGTGTGCTTCCAGAGATGTGCGAAATGTACCGTGTAGGTGCATATCAAGCTACGTGATACAGCCGAGGGATTTGATCACCGGATCACCCGAGGTATGCCGAATGAATAAATCTAGTCACGTGGTCAAGTGACCGTATATCACCAAGTTTATATGACCCCCTGTTATACGACGGAATTTACAGGAGGTGACAGGATAAAAATAGAATAGATGGTTGGTGTCTTGGATGGTTTAAGTTTATCGGGCTTGGCTCCGGAATTTATCCGGTTAAATTCCTCCGCCTTGCCCGATAAACTTAACCCATCCAAGACACCAACCATCTTTTCTCTATATACCAAGCAAGTCATCATAATTTTTATAATTATGGATCCTTAAAATCCATTTTCTTTAACAACCGACTGTACCACGAGGTAGACCTTTGACATGCAGAAAATAGAACAATAGCAAAATTTTTCGACCCACGCAAGCCTGCACGGACTGCGCAGGCTGACCTGAGTGTATACCTTTTGCAGGTGACTCATTTAATGTAGATCAGTCTAGGATATGTTTTATTTTGGTTTTAAATTTACAATCTTTCTTTTCTGCAGGTTTTTATCTTTTACCAACGCAGTTTACAAAGGAATAGTTCCCTTAAGTCAAAATGACGTCACAATCTACGTCAGAGAGCGAGAAGGATATGGTGTATCTACATGTGATACCAAGACAAATGGCTGGAAGTGTCGTCAACATATCACCGTTTGCAATCAAATTAGAACTTTGGTTGCGGATAAACGACATTAAATTTAAGGTATGAAAACAGGCTCGGAGCGGATGTTCGTTTAATCCCATTCCAGGACACACATATTTTCAGACTGTAGATTACGGCTTTCCGAACTTCAAGAAAACTTTTTTCGTTATTTTTTTTTTGAGCCGTATGAATACTTGTTATCGCCATTCCGATAGAATTGTCTCTCTTTGAGCACTCTTTTTTATAGATGGTAAGAAAGTGAACAAGTCTCGCGAGACAGCGCGATATCATCGGAACCTACACGATGCCCGAAACGTAGCCAATTGTTAACTAACCAATAACGGGAAAAGAAAATGAGAAATAAAAGCCATAACATACTTATTATACACCTCATGGCAATGAAATGTACCTCCGTTTGTACAGATGGCTGCGTTTGATTGTACTTCATAATATAGGCTGATGCCATTGGTTAAATTTGTTTACGTCTTGGTAACAGTAGCATGTCTAAACGCGCTTTTAACCTGAAAAATTCTACTAATGGAAATAAGCAGTATTCATTTTCTGTTTGTTTTACACTAAATTCTGTTTCGGAAGCCAAATTCTGTTTCGGAAGCCAAAGACTTGAAATTTAATTGACTGAGACAAAATGTCTCTTACGGTTACTTAAAATAGAGCTAAATTTATTTGGCGAAAATAACTAATGTTTAGTAAATTGCACGTGGTGCTAGATCTTATAGATCTTGATGTGCAAAGTATGCACTTTCTTTAGAATTATTTTCCGGCTGATGTCAGTGTTACTACAAATAAGAAGAAAATAATAGTAGTTAACTCCAAGCTATAGGTCTACATCGATGGGTGGTAGGAGTAGTATAGGGAGTCAGATCTCGGACAAATGAGGCATTTTGTCCGAGATCTGACTGCCCTGGAGCCAAATTGTCCCGAAATAGACTGCCCTGGGGCAGTCTATTTCGGGACAATTGGGTCGAAAAATCGTCATTTACCCTTAACTTTCCCTTAACCCTTCTAAAACCCTTTTGTTTTGTTCTAAAACCCTTATACTTTCTTCTAATGGACAAATTTTCTTCTAAAACCCTTATCCCTTAACGGTCGGTTGTAACCCTTAACGTTTTTGATACAACCCTTAACTTTTACACAGGCAATCACCTTGTTCGACTTAGTCTTTTTTCACCATCTTCGGTGTTTCTCTGGTATCGTTGGACTTAGGCTTTTTCTCCACGATAGGTTTCTCTGGGGACAAGTCTGATCTTGATCTACACTGTTCGTCTTGGTTTTTTTCTCTATTATTGTTCGGCTTAGGCTTTCTCTATTATCGTTCATCTCTGTAGGACTTAGTCTTTTCTCCACGATATGGCGCTATATGCCGAAAGAGGAGGTAAGGAGGAGTGAGGAGGAGTGAAGAGGAGTTACCTCTCTAGGTATATTGACAAGTTTGTCCCCATGCTGTGGTTGTCCCAGGGTCTCAGATTGGTGGACTTAGTCTTTTCTCCGTTTTTCGTTCGGCTGAGAACTGTTCTTTCTCTATTGCTGTAGGGCTTAGCCATTTCTCTGCTTTCGGCCGATGGACTTACTCTTTTCTCCGCGATATGGGTTATATTCCTTCTCAACTTAGACCAATTCTCTATCACCGTATTGGACTTAGCCTTTTTTCATGATATGGGTTATTTTCCCCTTCTCAACTTGGCCAAGACAAAGATCATCGTTGAACTTAGACTTTTCTCCACGGTATGGGTTATATGAGCTATATACCGTATCATGATTGCATTAGTCAGACAAGATTTACCTCCCTTTGTGCACTACGTGACTTTCCCCGGAAATCAAACATGACGTCATTTTCCGAAAATGTAACGAAATCATGTTTACCGGTTCTCCCACCATTTCCCAGGAATTGGATCATCTAGACTTATCCGATCTTAGTCTTATTCGTCCCTAGTTTTAATCGTTCCTAGTTTTAATTGAAAAGTTTTTTCTCTGCAAAACTTTTTATTCGAAAATTTTTCTATCGATAAAAAAGTTTTTCTCTCTCTGTAAGATTTTTTAATCTAAAAGTTTTTCTCTCTGCAAAGCTTTTTAATTGTAAAATTTTTATTTGAAATTTTTATCCGTTAGAATGCATCTGCGAAATTGACAATTTGAGTAAGATAGACTTTTCTAGGTCTTGGTTAGTCCTGAAAAGGACTGTTTTTTGATATCGCTCTTTCAAAGATTTCTCATCGCTTTCTTCTTTCAAAGATCTTTTGTCTTCACCAGCACCGTTCCTTTGATTCTTTCTTGCTGTGGCTTTTTTCCTCCTCTAATGATAGGATCCAAAATTTGTCTGACAGATAGGACACTCCACAACTCTTCTTCGATCTGCTATCAACTTTCTTATTTTGTTTATTTTATGCATAGGCAAAGTGGAGTCATGCATCATGGCCAGTAGAAATGTTGTTAGATACCATTTTGTCATCGAGAGAAGTAGAAATTGTATACTATAGTCCATCACCATTTCTTTTAGCTGTCGTCTATTCGGGAACCGAATGATTAATTACTGGAAATATCATCGTCTTTTATACGCTTGGAGGTTAGGTGCGTTACTTATTCACAACTGTTGAAGATAGATTTTCTAGTTTTTTGGTTAGTCCTGAAAAGGACTGTTTCTCCTCTATTGAGAGTCTTCCTCTCTATTGAGATTTGATTTCTGTGGCTTTTTTCTCCTTTATCGAGAGCTTTCCTCTGATGACAGCTTTTCTTCTGATGACACCTTTTCTTTTGATGACAGCTTTTCTTTTGACGATAGCTTTTCTCCTTGTTCTTTCGAGATCATCGGAAAGTTGAATTCCTTGAAGTTGTCAATGTTTTTTCCATATTTTCCCAAGCCTGTTTTTGTTTCTACTCGTGGTGGTATTACAGAGTAGGGATCGAATCGTTGTTTTTTGTGAAGTTGGTTATCGTCTTTCTCTGCTGTCTCTGATTTTCGTTTTCTTCCTCTTCTTCTTGGCTTGGGTTCTTCTGTCTGAGTTGACTGGTGAGTTGACTGATAAGTTGATTGGTGAGTTGACTGCTGAGTTGTCTGATGGTCTACAGGCGTGACGGTGGAAGCTGTTAACTTTTGAAAACTGGTTTTATCAAAGTTAATCTGGGTTGAAATCGTTATAGCTGAATCTTGTCTTACAGACGAATCTTGTTGACTCTGGTAGTTCTGTCGACTCTGTTGGCATAATGTCTCAATGTTTCTATTCAACATCTTCACTTCGTCTAAAATCTGGGTTATTACAGAATTTTGGTTTGAAATCATTTGAGTTATTTCTTCTTCGATTTTGTTAGCTGGTGGTATCATCGGGTCGATGAATGTTGAATTCATAGCTATCGATAGAATATCTCTGCTGTCTTCAGGCTGTGGTGAGGGGTTGTCTAGGTCGGGTTTTTCTTGCGATAAGGAGTCGACTAAAACGTCTAAGCTGGAATCCCTGGAATCCATTCTTCCGTGATTACTTTGGTCTAAGTTGGAATCCATTTTCCGTTATTCACACTAGTTAACAAAAAACTTTTTTCTAGTTAACAGGTTTATTCGTACTATTCGAGAATCGAAAGTCGAATGATTCTACAGAGAAAGTTCGTCAGCCTTTTATAGTTTTTGGTCAAAGGGGACTTGTCTTGGGATATAGACTTTTTCTGTAGGCCTTGTAGATAGAACATTTCCTATATGTGTCCTGTAGGTCTTGTAGATAGAATATCACATTCTATATGAATAAAATTTCTTGATCTTATATAGAATGTGATAATCTATCTACATTTTTTCCCATCTCTGTTCTTTTCTTTTGGGATTTTTTCTCTTTGCCCATCTCTGTTCTTTTCTTTTGGGATTTTTTCTCTTTGCCCAAGTCTGAACTTTTCTTTTGGGAAGAAATCAAAAACAGACGACCTTTTACAATCATTTCTTTATTCAAAAGTTTGAAACATTAAAAACAGTAACGTTTAAAGCAAACGTTCTAACACTATAATTAAACTTTATTCAACTTACAATAACATGATTTTCTTTATTCAAAAGTTTTTAACTTTTTCCAAGTTTTCTAGGAAGAAATCAAAACAGACGACTTTTTTAAAATCATTTCTTTATTCAAAAGTTTTTAACTTTATTCAACTTACAACTTCTTAAAACATGAAAAAAGGAACGTTTCAACCATTCTAACATATTTACAAAGACAATGTTAGAAAGTTTTAACAAGCGTTAAAAAACACTATAACATTTTTTAACAATCGTTAAAACATTCTAACATTTTTTACAAGACATTTTCTTTATTCAAACTTTTCCCAAGTCTGAACTTTTTGGGAACATTTTTATATACAAACCATTGCCAATGTTTTTAACATTATTCAACTTACAATTGTTTTTAACAACACAGTTCTGATCTACAACAATTCATTCAAAGTTTTACAAATAATTCTTACAATCTTACAATGCGAATTCACAGAGACCTCGATTTTTCCACTTGTCTTCATGTTCCACAATAACTTTGTGCAATTGTTCATGACCTAAAAACATTGGATATACGTTATCCATTTCACTATATTCCCGTACACCACTAAATGGAAAAACATGTTTTGAAACATGTTTTGAAATATCTTTTGTCGAGAGAGCTGAATATACGGTTTCTTCTGTGACATCTCTATCAAATAGAATATAGCCTTCCATGGTTTCCACTGTTTCCTCACCGTCTTGAATAGATCCTTTTTTGTAACGTAAGTAAAAGTCAAACAGAACGGATTTCATTTTTAGGACGTTCAGAAAACTTTCTTCTGTTCTTCCTACGATGATGAATACCCATCGACTTGTAGTTCGCATCTGTTTAGCAATATAGTTGTCTTTCAACAGACAAATTGCTAAATAAGCTTGGAGAGGAAGATCGAAATTTGTATCATCACACATCATCACAATAAAGCTGTGCATTCTATACAATTTGCAGGATGTTTCTCCTTTTCCAACTCCCTTATGCAATTTATCTATCCAAAGTTTCACACAGGCGAATTTGATGTCAAACTGTAGTTGTTCATCGAGCGTGTGCTGCTGGATAAAATCTCTATAAACTTTTTCGCCTGACATGATTTCTCACTTTTTGATAGTTTTCACTCTTTTAGAGCTGTTTTTAAAAACTGTTTTTAAAATCTGTTTTTAAAACTGATTTTTAAAGAACGTCTTACTTTGATCGTTCACTTCAATGTAACACGATGTTGTTTTCTTACAGTCTATTTATATATCCTCAAACTTTTATAGCCATAGGGGACAGTATCAGTATCGTTTACAATGACTCTTTTGGTATATACAGAGCGAAACGTTTTTGACTGTGGTTCGCTGGTCACTGTTCTGTCTTTATGCCTTTTGATTCTACAGTCATACTGAACTTTAATTTCTACGGTGCGATCCAAAGCACATTTTGAATAGGTGTCGAAATTCACCAGTTGATTTGTATTGTGATCCAAAGTAATTCCCTTGACTTTGCATTTGCTTTTTTCTTTTCCATCTTTCGTTTTCATCTTATAAGCGTAATTCTTGGGACCTAATCCTCTGAAATGAGTGATTCTACAATCAGGCTCTTCATCGGTCCATTTTCCTAGTCTGCTGTTAATGATGGGAGGGTTCCACAATTCAGGATCATGAATGTACATACAACTATCTGTATCGAAATACAGAACTCTATCCCCCAACCTTTCAAGAACGCTGTACAGTTCCAACCTTGCATAAGCTGTTACGTAGGATGCTACAATAACATTGGCTGTCGCATGCGTTTCGACAAAGTCCATCTTTTCTTCATAGTTCACCAAAATGCATTCACACTC
This sequence comes from Tridacna gigas, assembly GCA_945859785.2. NCBI lineage: Eukaryota > Metazoa > Mollusca > Bivalvia > Cardiida > Cardiidae > Tridacna > Tridacna gigas. The sequence continues at coordinate 8,042,522 of OX244035.2, forward strand.
ATTGTCAAAGATTTCCACATGTTTTACCGTATATTTCGGGTCGGTAATCAACTCGAAATATTTAGACGGTTCTCTGATGTATTTCGTCTTGCTCATGTTTTCACGCTGTGCTAATTTTCCCCAAAGACAGTTCAGCATAATCTTAGCAAATGATCTTTTGCCAGGGTTTTTTTGAATACGTTTGGGGTCGAGACGAATCCCTTCGGCTTCCTCATACTCACGAATGAATTGGGCCTTTTCTGAATCTGTCTGACACCAACCGGGATATCCACTAGCTTCTTGCTTGATTTTCAAGAAATTGTCCACATAGCCTTTAAAGAACTGGTCCGAAACAGAGTCGAAATGCCAGATTTCATACACTTGTATTAGTCGATAGCCACAGTCGAGAGCTTTGAACAGTTCGAATGTAACCCAAGTTCCAACCAAGGCTCTCTCTTCTCTGTCATGATCACAAAATTTTGAACTTTCTTGTGCACATTTCATACAAAGTGGAAACATCATCTTGTTGTTACAGTGAACTGGAAGAACCGGATGAAACAAATCCATTGGGGGTAGAACTTTACATTTAATGAGTCCTTCATACTGACGAATATTCTCCATGTCAATGTTCTCATAAGTCAAGATTGTGGGATGGCCTACAGGATAGAATTTATGTTTGCAGACGTAAGGATACAGAGAGCAAATGTCAATGTACTTGATTTCCTTCTCACTGTTTTCCTCAACATCATAGGCAATTTTTATTGCATTGCATCTGCCTCCAGCCAACCCCTCTCTTGGTTCGATGGGATCCTGGTTCGGGTATAGACTTTCAATGGTTTTTCTGTACTCTTTATCCTTCTTCATCTTGGCGTCGAATTCGTGCTCCCATATGGTCACGACGTTATATCCCATTCTTCTGATGGTTTCTACCCGTTCGATAGTACTGTCGTACAATTCAGCCATTGATTTTCCATTGATGGGGTTGATATATTTTCGATCCTTGAAACATGTCTGACAGCCATGAAATAAATCCCCGAGGAATTCATAAACCGTGTTTGATTGACGGTGAAATCCGTCTACAGTGTATTTTCCTATTCGGTATTCACCACCATTTCTGGCATGTTGAATACGAATCACTTTTTCTCTAGCGATGCTTTGAACCCAGCGTATTGCTTTCATAGAAAACTGACGTCTGATTGGGTCTTTGCATGAAATAATGGCTATTTGATCTTTTGGTAAATAATCTTTTCGCCAAATCTTGTTACAGGCTCCAGCGATGGTAAACGACTCTGTGAATGGACAAATCCCACTCTGTTCGATGAACAACTTTCTGAATTCACCACAACCTCGTCTTAGGATATCAACATCCGATCGACAGTACATCTTCATCTCTTTTTGAAAATTGAATTCCTCACCGTTTTGAACTTTGTCATTGTACCAGACTATGAATTTCGATCGAGCCTCTTCAGACATTGAGTCGGGTTTGTAATAAGACATATCCAGGTATGGGCCGACGTAATCCCAGAATTCGTCTGTATTTGCCCAGTGAGGAAAGTAGCCTTTTTTCATTTCTTGAAGTCCAAACGTGGTCGGAAATTTTGCCAACCCAAAGTTCATGAAACTGAAGGAGTCGATCAAACTCACACCGTTCAGTTCTAACTTCAAAATATTATTCCCATTCATGGTTACTTCTGGTTCTTTCATTCCTACGTTGATAATATGATTGAGAATAAATTGACCATCATAGCCTTTGAGATTATGGGCAATAGCTATGATTCCTTTATGATGCTTTGTAAAGAGCCAGCTGCAAAATTGGCTCAAAGTTTCTTTTCCTTGAAAAATAACTTCTCTTCCTTCTTTGAATTCACTGCATGTGGAACAATGAAAATCAAGTGGTTTATCGATACATTCAGCACAGGCTCGGTGTGCAATACAGTAATTCGGAATATGTACCCCTGTATCTTGCTGGCATTCGAAATCAAAGAAAATGAACAAAGGTTTTTTGACTACAGAAGAACTCGTCTCATCGTCGCTGTCGTGCTTCATCTTACTCTGGTAAGGCTGAATAAAACAGCGATGAGAAAAGTCAACGATCTTTTTGCAAAGGGGACACTTTTTCTTTCCCCTACAGACATGATTTTTCTTTCTGTCAAAAATCTGACCTCCACATTTTGAACAGAGTTTCACTAATTCACAAATGGTTTTCTTCTCTTTGCCTTGAAGCGTTTTGTGATTTTTCAAGCATGCTGCACTGAAAAATCGTCTATGACACTTGTCGCAGACATACTCTTTTGATTCTGATGGACATTTTCCAGCACGAAAGCAACCTTTACAGATCTTTGAGCAAGCATGGTCTTCCCGTCTGCTGTAACGTATGTCACAGAACTCGCAATAATAAACACAATCAAGAAAGCCTGTGATGGATTTGATGTAATCATAATGATTTTGATGAAAGTACAAATGTATGATTTTACTATTATCTTTCACTTTTGGATGTTCAAATACTTTTTCCAATTTCGATAGCTGTTGATGAACTTTAATAACATAGTCTTTTTCATACAGGAACTCTTGAATTTTTTTGTATTCTTCAAGACCTACAGGTTGTGTCGATGAAACTCCAACTTCATTCATCAATTTCTCGGCTTCAGTCTTTTGAAGTGGTCTGTTTGATCTTTTGATGAGATCCCATCTTCGATTCCATTCTTGGGTGTTTTCACGTTCATGGTAACAAATCCCCACAACAATGGCTCTTGCAAAACATAGATGATCTTCATTGTTAATTTCAACAAGCGAATATTTCTTTTTTGCGAAAACCTTTGAATCCAATACTTCTGTGGCTCTAAGATTTTTTCCACTTCCACTTGGCGGTATCGTATGTGTGATATCGAATGTCATGCAGCCATCGTTCAAGACGAATTCTTCATTCGATTGTAGAACTTTTTCAATTTCGTTCAACATCGTATGACTCTCCAACTCCTTCACATATAGAAAGGGAATATGAATTCCCATATCCAATGAGGGGTGATTGACGCTAATTCTAATCATATCCCTCGATTCAGCCTTTAACTTTTGAACGATTTGTTGGATAACATCGTCGAATAAGTCTGTCAACTGTTGTGGCTGTAGCTCATCGAATTTCTTAAAAGACGCCTCCAGTAGATGGGATTCTGTTTTGAATTTTCTTGACTTCTTTTTTCCCACTTCTGTTAAGTCGTATAGACTTCTCATATCCAAAGATTTTTTCTCTGAAGAATATACTTCTTTCTTGGGTAAAAATAACCCAGTATGATTCAAAGATTTCCTGTCTTCTTCTTTCAAAGATTTCTCGTCTTTCAAAGAGTTTTCCTTCGTTGAGACTTTCAAAGATTTTTCATCTTCGTTGGTTAGTCCTGAAAAGGACTGTTTTTGATATAGCTCTTTCGAAGATTTCTCGTCTTCGGTGATACAACCCATATTCATTTGTACAGATTTCTCCTTTGTTGAGCTTGACGCTGAAAATTTCTCATCGTTTTCTTCTTTCAAAGATTTTTTATCGCTTTCACCGTCACTTTCTTCTTTCAATGGTAAACGTTTTCTCTTTTTGGGTGGAAATTTCTCATCGTCGCTTTCACCGTTGCTGCTACTGTCTGGATAGACTAGGATTCTTTTTCTTTTCTTGGCCGGTAGTAATTTTTTTCTCTTCTTCGACATGGGCTGAATTGCCTCATCGTCGCTTGTGCTGTCCGAATACGGGACTAGTCTTTTAGACCCACCTGTAGTGTTCGACATTGTTTTTAGACCTGCAATTCTGTCGTTTGTAAGTCGTATACTGACCCAGAACTCAAAAATCCTAGCTTTTATATCTTTTTCAGACCGAGCGGGGATAAAAAGATGTTACGATTAACATTTCCATCATTCTTCGGAAAGAGTTCGAACAGAGCAGTCGATAGAAAAATGAGTGAGTTCAAGCTAAAAAATACAACACCAAAGAGAGTGTATCTGTATGTTAACCCATACACTCACGATTATGAGATCAGCAATATACCACCACGATATCAAGTCTACCATACTGGGAACTACGTGGGATCATTTCTATCCCACCAACATTTTGCAGAAAAAGGCGTCTATCGTATCACCAGAGTCCTGGATCAAGCGACATTCGACAAACGTCATAGAGTGGATGATGTGACAACGAATATTTGCTTTACATGCGACAGATCAGGACATTGGGCCAGCCAATGTCCAGAGAAAGAAAATCAAATGTGGAGATTCGTTTTTGTCTTCGTGAACACCCACACCCACGATGTCAAAATTTCACCAACAACGGAAACGAATGGTGAATCTCAACATATGAAATACGTTGGGTCTCTATTATCCTATAAAGTAGACGAGAATAAACGGAAGACAAAACCGTCACAGACTACAACCTCATCGAGTGGAAAGGGGAAAAATCCCCAAAACAACGAACAGAGGATTCAAAAATCTTCAGGATCTGAAGAAAAGAAAACCAACGACCCATCGCCTGAAAAACAGATCGAAAATCAGATCGAGAGGGAGATTGAAAATATGGAGTTCGATAACACAGAAATCAGCGATACAGAAATCTGTAGAATTCAGATAGATTACCCTGTGAAGAAGAAGATTTCTTCAGAAAAGAAAATCAGCAAGAGTTCCTCAGAAAAGAAAGAGGATACGATTATACTCGATCAGAAATCTGGAGAAGACCAAAACAACGAACAGATGTCTCAGAAGTCTTCAGGGTCTGAAGAAAAGAAAATCAACGATAAAATCAGCGATAAATCTTCAGCGATTGGAAACAATCAAATCAACGAACAGAGGGTTCAAAAATCTTCAGGGAAACTCAACAAGAAACCTTCCTCAGTACCTGGAGAGGGGAAAAACAAGAAACCCTCTTCAGGGAAACTTTCTTCAGAAAAGAAAATTCGACGAGAAGGAAAAAAGATCTGTTCAGATATCGAGTTGAGACGTAGATGGAAATCCGATGTTGTGAACGAGAAAATTTTGAAAGACAAAAAACACAGCGCAAAAAGTTGTCCAGATATTGTGTTGAAAAATAACAAGGACGAAAACATTAAGGAAAACAATGAAAAGAAACGCAAGAGTGATTGTGAGCCTGACATTCCGAAGAAAAAAAGAAAATTGTGTCTGTAATTTTTAACAGAAAAACATTTTCGAAAGAACTGTTTCAAAAACAATTTTTCAAAAGAACTGTTTCAAAGAGCTGTTTAAAAACAATGTTTCAAATGCCGGTAGTAATTTTTCTCTTCTTACAATTGCAATTCAATGTTTCATTGTATATATATTTTCATACTTATAGTTTGTATATATATATATATATATTTCGACATAGACTGCATTGCCTCATCGTCACTTGTACTGTCCGAATACGATACTAGGCTTTTAGACCTTGTTTTAGGGTTGCAATTCTGTCGTTTGTAAGCCATATGATAAGTCAACCTTTTAGACATGGTTTTAGAAGCGTACTGTCCGAATAAGGTACTAGTCTTTTAGACCCACTTGTACTGTTCGACATTGTTTTATGCCTGATTCTAACTCAGTCAATGACATGTTTATGACTGGTTCCATTTCAGACAATAAGCCATATACTGATTATTGTACATAAAGTTTAAATAAAAAGTTTTAAATAAAGATATGAAAAGCATATAGGACTTGACTTTGTTTGTTTTGACAATTTGAAGAAGCAGACTTTCTGGGTCTTGGTTAGGTCTACTCATAATCTTCTGAAAGGACAATTTGAAGAAAGTAAGAACTTTCTGGGTCTTGGTTAGGTCTGAAAGGCTACCCCCGAAAATAGTTTCCCTCACTTCCTTCCCGAACTTCCATCAGATAACCCACAATAACTTGGTATTAGCAGTATAACTTAGTACAAGCATTACTAAGTACTTCCAAAGAAACTCAACATGGGAGAAAAAAGACTCACCATGGAGAACAGCGCTCGGACAACCTCATCGTGGAAATGAGAGAAATCGGCCGGCTTTTATAGCCTGACAGGAGGATTGACCTACTTTGATACAGAATTAACAGAATTAAGAGCGCGACCATGGGCGAAACCATATAGGTAGAATATATCTATATGAATATATCTATGTGAATGCAAAAAAATGTAACGAAACTAACGATTGGCTAACGTTAATTCCCTTAAAAGAGCGCGAACGTGGGCGGAAGCATGTAGATAGAGCATCACGTTCTATTCCATATAGAATATGATATTCTATCTACGAGTGATCTACAATACCTAATCGAAGATAGAGAAGAAAGACTAAGTCCAACGATACCAGAGAAACACCGAAGATGGTGAAAAAAGACTAAGTCGAACAAGGTGATTGCCTGTGTAAAAGTTAAGGGTTGTATCAAAAACGTTAAGGGTTACAACCGACCGTTAAGGGATAAGGGTTTTAGAAGAAAATTTGTCCATTAGAAGAAAGTATAAGGGTTTTAGAACAAAACAAAAGGGTTTTAGAAGGGTTAAGGGAAAGTTAAGGGTAAATGACGATTTTTCGACCCAATTGTCCCGAAATAGACTGCCCCAGGGCAGTCTATTTCGGGACAATTTGGCTCCAGGGCAGTCAGATCTCGGACAAAATGCCTCATTTGTCCGAGATCTGACTCCCTATACTACTGGTAGGGGTCTTTTATTTCGCCCTTTTTTTTTTTTTTTTTTGAAAAGTCCCTTTTTTTCTTTAATTTTTACTGTTTTCTCAATATTTCTCCAGACAATCGACGACATGTCCTTCTCCAAGAAAGGTCAAAGTCCGTTTATCATGTTTAATGGCGAACAACTCCCGGATTCGAACATGATAGTCACATACTTGTCCACATACTTTAGTAAGGATCCATTTCCGGGCCTCAGTCAGGTGGACAGGGCGATTGCTAGATCGTTTATCAAGATGCTGGAGGAAAACACCGCTTGGTGAGTCGAGATATGTTTTAATCTCTAAAACATTTACTTGAGGGTGTTATAGTGTGAGTCATGCATCTGCAAAAAGTATCGACAAGATCAGCCTGCGCAGTCCTCGCAGGCTGACCTGTGTCGAAACTTTTTTGAATTTGGTAAATTTTTTACATGTCAAAGGGCCATCTTACTACATGATTCGGTTGACTGTTAGACAAAATGGATTTTATGGACCCATAATTATGAATTACTTGCTATAATGCATCCCAGAGATGCATTAAACCTCCTTTTGCCAAAGTGAGACTCAATGATACCAACTATCTCTTAAAGTTTCATTCTTTCAGCCAAGCTTGTCAAATTTGATGGTTTACAGAATTTAGTTATTTGCCTTTTAACAAATAAATCATCCATATTTATGGCCCTATAGAAAGAAAAATGTTCGAGATATTTCTTGTTGGAAATGATTCTTGGTTGGATGGAAACAGTGTCATGCCAAAATTATAAACGTTGGGATTCGCGGAAGTTCCAGCCAGAGACTTTTGCACACCCCCACCTAAAATAGCAATCACAAGGGACCTTGCATATTCTAGGGCCATGTCTTAAATTTCCCCCCTTTTCAGCTGTGTCCGCACTGAATTTTCATTTTCTTTTGGTTTTAAAATCGCTTCAATCCACTCTCGATATCGAAATCATACATTGTCAGATGATTTGATTATTAGGTCATGTGACAGAGATTATTGCGATAGGATACTTATGTAAAATCATGTCTAATATCTTTGTTTACCTCACAATAAGCAAGATAAATGTCGTAAATGAGCATGTGATATCCTGGAGTTGACAACCGGAAACGACCGTTGAATAAGCACGATTACAGCTAATTCAGAGTTGCACGTTTTCATTCGGCATACCTCGGGTGATCCGGTGATCATGTCCTCGGCTGTATCACGTAGCTTGATATGCACCTACACGGTACATTTCTTCGCCGGAAGTACATCGTTTTACCGTTATCAAAATTGTAAGGCTCCTCTTAAAAAAGAAAAACATGAGTCACATTTTTATATCGATATCGTTCTAAGAATATTTCCATCGGCAAACAGTTTGTACATACAATTTTTAACGTGATTTATTTATTCCGCTGGGAGCTTTCATCGATAGATCGATAGATGTGAATAACTTTACCGTGGTTGTTTATGTCGTTGCTAAGCGATTTACATGGACGCCGCCATGTTTAAGATCATGTGATTGGTAGTTAGAATGCCTCTTGATACACAATACAAATTAAAAACGAATCTATTCTATGTTGTAGATTTAAGAATTGACCGAAACACAATAACGTATTCTATTTCATCGTTTCAGGACGATATTTGTTTATCGATAAATTGAGAACGTGTCTACAGGGGTACGCCCAAATTGTACTCTATTCTATCGTTTCAGGACGATACTTGTTTATCGATATATTTAGAACGTAGAGGAGTCCGCCCAAATTGTACTCTATTTGATCGTTTCAGGACGATATTTGTTTATCGATATATTGAGAACGTGGAGGAGTACGCCCAACAATTCGCCCTGGCGTTACCCTTAGAGGACAGAATCAAGAGGATCGAAATGATAAAATCAGGGGTACAGGATTTTAAATTTCTACCAAACGACTTGTCCATACTGAAAGCATTTGCAGACGTCAAATTAAATGTGGTTCAAACGATAGGAATAATATTTATGAAGGGGCAGAAAACACGGTGGGCAAAGGAGAAAATGATGGTAACCAGCATTTTCTCTTTTTCCCACACTGTTTTCAGGAGCTGTCTCAGCCAGGGTCGTTATAATCGGGATTGTGTAGTAAAGGGTTAAGGATATATTAATGATATGTCACCTGTCCACAATTAGTTCTTACAACCAGCACATTACCAATCTAACGCATGCATTTACTCGTATGTACCTCGCGGTAAAACGTCTTAGCTTAGATCTAAGTACGAGTTAAATCTATAAAAGTATTTAACAAAATATGTAAATACATAAATTTATGCAGAATACATGTATTAACTACACACTCCATCTTTTCGTATATGACATTTTTTTTTTTTCAGAAATTTACATGGAACTTAATTATATTATTTGTTATTTTTCCACGTTCTTAACATAATTGATTGGTTTCTTTTTTGTACTATCTTCTTTGTTCAATCTTTAAGTTAACAAATATGTCAATTGCAGTTTTCAAAAAGAGCCCACGCTCATGGAATAGGTCGACACACACCGGAAGAAATTTATGAGATTGGTTGCCAGGATATTCAAGCTGTATCAGACTTCCTCGGAGACAAGAAATTTATGATGGGCGGGAACCAGCCATCTTTGGTTTGTAATCTACTTTCGATATGTGATTACGTGACTTTTTTCCCCCAGTATTTTGATTATTGTTGGGTATTTTGATTTTTTGCTGGCATTTTGTGAAATACTTCAACTGAGAAAGCGTTGCACCGATAATGACAGGTTCGCGTTTTACTTCTTTGTCAATTTAACGGTTTACGCTCGAAATGCATAGAAGTAACTTTAGTTTAAACATATTTTATTGCCATCTTTATGCAGATCAAACAATATACGCGCATCACACGAAAATAAATACAAATAAAACAAAAGGGTCTGGCAACAAGTTCTTGCAGCTTAGATTTGGCCATTCCCTTTAGATAATCTACAAACTATGAAAGTCCTCTATGATTCATAAGTTATAACAAGTACATGATTATTTCTGATCTTTCCTTGCAAAAAAAGAAGGCAATCATGTTTCAGTTATGAATTAGAAGTAACTTTGAAACCTGTGCTTACATTTGCTTTGGCTGTATAGGTTTATCATATCAGGTTTTGAATCCAGATATACATGCAGAACTCCAGATAGAGGGAGTGATTTTGATTTCAAAATTGAAAATATTAATCACTCTCCACCAAACACTACGTTATGGATACTCATTAGAATCGTCTCACCGAGACGATTCTAATGAGTACCCACAACATAGGGTTTGGAAGATAAATAATGGATTTGGAATACTATCACTGCCTTTTATCTGGAAGTCTGTACATGTATAGAATATATTGACTTCCAAGAATGTATAGAATCTGTATGAAAAGGTATCACACCATTGCTGGTATAAAATCTAATCTGGATTTCTTGTAACATTACAGGTGGACTGTGTAGTATTTGGCGTCCTTTCTCAAGTTGTATACGTTCCCATAAACTATCCACAGAGAAAACATATCATGGAAAAATGTCAAAATATTGTGCGGTTGATGGATAACCTTAAGGATACATATTGGAAGAGTTGGCAGGAAGAATGTGACATGTGATCTCATTACTCATTGGCGAATCACGTGACCGAGCTGCTGAAGTAAAGTGACTTCCGGTTTACAATTTTTGGGTCTCGTGTGAGCGTACAAAAACTGTCACTTTCACAGTTTATAAGGACAATTTATCGATTAAGAATTTGTTGTTTTTACGAGATCGAATGCAAGCTAACGATATGTTCAAACACGTGTTTATGGTCTCATAAACTAAGAATATTTGCTTTCATCAGTATTTCATGCGATATATCATTAGTACCTGCAACCATAGTATTGGCATTAACATTTGGGGATGATATACGTGTATATCTCAACTTGAAGTAATAGAAATATTCTATCAAATATAATGGTCAGATTAACTCAGTTAAATTTCTAACGAACAATGCAGCGTTTAACGAATCTAGTCAAATGAACCACATCTAATTTGTCTTCTTCAAATCTTTTTTAATATGGACAAGTCTAAAATTTTGTTCTCTGGTAAAGAGTTTAGTAAACTTTTCTAGTATACTCCTTATCGATAAGAAATCAACTAGCATCAACTCTTAATCTAACGACGAAATGTTAGACTGCTCCAAATGAAAGCACTTGCAGCTCTTTTCTTTGTTGACGTTTGCTTTTCAAGGCAATGACCTATCAGTAAGTCGTCCAGCATTCTTACTGTAGGGACTTAATCATTTTTGTCACATAAAATATCCTCCCGCTATGTATTAAACCCATAAATTATTTTCGATAATACACTAGTGTATAATCATTGTTTGGGTCTCGGTTCTGGTTAATTGGTAGTGACGAGCGTGTGAAGGCGGCGAAACCAACCACAACACGTGCTGGGATTTGTACTACTTCGCCATTTTGCGACAAAAAGAAGTCATTGGCACCAAGTTGTATACGTGTTGAATTTTTTTTATGGTTTTCGTTGTTAATAATGTTCAACAGAATATGCAGATAAATGTATTAAGAATCAACAAATTGTGCAAAATCGTTCGGTTTACTCCCTCTGTTAGTGTTTCATTCTTTTTTTTTTTGATGTAAATGTCACTTCCTGTGTATGTAAATATTTCCAACCGAACGACATCTGTAAACATGGACCCGTGAACGTTATACAGGTTAAAGGTGATGTTGCAGGCTATTTGTTTGTCTGTCATTACTTTTATGTGATAAATAGAACCCCACTCTAGTCTTTAGGTGTTATCTTTTTTTTTTCGTTGACTAAATTGTATTTGACGCCCGCCAAGGCGGGTAGAATGCACTTTAGCGGACACACTTCCGCCATTTTGTCATTTTACCAATGATGTCTGCACATTATTTGTTACCGATTCGATTTGACACCATAGGTATTTATGTGTCAAAGTATTTATGTGTCCGCTAAAGTGCAGTTGTCCCCCAGTCTACCCCAGGATTCAGCCGGTTGTTCATCAAAATGGATTTTATGAATCCATAATTATTATGGCAACTTGCTTGGTGTAATGATTTACGGAGATGCATTAAACCTCCTTTCTCCCGAAGCATGGTTCATATTATATGGCTCGCAACATGCGAAATGAGACGTTCGGACATTTGCGTAAAGTGTCGTCTCGGATTAGCCTGCGCAGTCCGCGCAGGCTAATCCGAGACGGCACTTTACGACTACATAATTTTTTTTCATATAGTAGACTTTCGTGAAACAGAAAATCGCACAAAAACGGGAATTGTCATCTCGGATTAGTCACAGGCTGATCTGGGACGACACACTTTTACGCGTATGTCCGAATGTCCCTTTTCGTGTGTTGCACGCCATATCGTCTAAATAGGTAAGATACTGCTGAGAATTCACTTCACCCAAACACCCCTCCTCCAGAGGTTGGAAAATGGGTGGTGCATTCTTATATACAAAAGGTAAACGGTTACGTTTGTAAAAGCTCAGTGACACCAACATTAGAAGAGTAATAGCTCTTAACCAAACGAAAAAATGTTGGACTTGTCCAAATTCGAAGCGTTGCAGACGACAAAATAGGACTCAAAAAGGGGTAATTTGTTCTTGGTAGGGTAGAAAACACTGTGGGGAAAAGGAGAAAATGCTGGTTATCAGCATTTTCACCTTTTTCCACGGTGTTTTCAAAAGCTCTCTTCTTCAGGGTTGTTCAAACTCGGAATCGTCAGGTAAAGGGTAAATAAACACTTGTTATCAAATAATAGTACACTTGCCCATCCTGCGCATGTACAGACGTTTAAAATGGGCCACCCATTCGGCAAACCTCGGGTGTTCCGGTGATCAACTCAGATGTAGGTACGGAATCGACCGAGTTGTGACGAGTGCAACATACCAGGCCTCGGAGCACTTTAGAAGACTTACCTAAATAGACTGGACGACTTATCACAGCTTTCAACTAGGAACTTTGCTTTGCTTGTAACAGACCGACTGGTCAGGACGATTCTACACTGATAATTGTAAGTTGGTTTGTGTGTTACGTATACGTGTATATGTTAATAGCGATTATGTATGAGCCGAGCTCTGGCAAAAGATGGCTTAATGCATCTACCAACCAAGTTAGCGCATATTTATGGATCCATAAAAGCCACTTTTTTAAATAATCGACTCAATCATGCGGTAAACTGGTCCCTGGACATACAGAAAATTGAGCAATAGCAAAAAGTTTCGGCACAGGTCAGCTTGCGCGGACTGCGCAGGTTGACCTGGGTCGATACGTTTCGCAGATACATTAAGCCCCCTTTTCACAGAGCATGGCTCATATCTCTATAAAAATATTTAAATGAGAGTACGGAAAAGTATATTGATTACCTAAATATAAACAATTTTATTCTTTAATGATCAAACTCTGTACCACACAAGCAAAATATAGACTTGTCCCAAATGAAAGCATTTGCAGACGACAATTTAAATGTAGCTCAAAAGATGGAATATGTCTTTGATATGGTAGAAAACATTGTGGGAAAAGGAGAAAATGCTGGTTACCAATGTTTTCAAAAGGTTTCTTTCTTAGGGTCGTTAAATTTCGTCATCGTGTGGCAAAAGGTTGAATCTATAATGTGAACAAGATGGCGTCATGATTGAAAATAAAGTGAACAGATTAGAGAGTAGCCCGGGTCCCGTTTCCACCAAATATTCTTGATATAATTCTCGGTTTCATTCTGAAGAATTTTACTAAATTTGAAAGTAAAGCAATTTCTTATTGGTTAAAGCAAATCTTACTATGCCATTTTGTTTAGCCAATCAGAAATTGTGTAATGTTCAAAATCTAGAATTAAAAAAAAAAAAGCTGTTTAAAATGGTTGGCGAATGCAATCCCAGGCTGGGCATATGGTTTTAACTCTTACCAGACGACAAAATTTGAGACGTGTCCAAATTGAAAGCATTTGCAGACGACAAATAAATGTTACTTTAAAAAACAAAATTTGTCTTGTAAAGGGTAGAAAACATTGTGGGAAAAGGAGAAAATGCTGGTTACCAGCACTTTCTCCTTTTCTCACAATGTTTTCCGAAGGGTTCTTGCTCAAGGTCATCAACAGTCGGGACTGTGTGGTAAAGGTTTCAGAAGATGCGACGGAATTAATGAGTAACCAATGCTATCAGAACGCCAGAAGTGAACAACAATACTATGGGGATCCATGAGGGCCAACAGAAGAAATCAAATAACGTGAAAAAATACGCACAAATTCTCTGTCTTACGATAGACTTAATAACTTTATCTTATTCTACCTATAATTTCGATCCATACCAATCAAACTGCACGAAACTTGTAGACTGGTCTTTGATCTATACTGTCGGCTTTGCGTAGACATTTTGGAAAAGAAAAATCAACTTTAAAAGATGTGATGGAATTATTAACCTATGTTACTTGAACTTAGAAGTAAACAAAAATACCATGGAGCGCCATTAGGGCCAATAGAAGAAGAAAAAATACGCACAAAATCTCTGTCTTACGATAGGTTTAATAACTTTATCTTATTCCACTTATAATTTCGACCAATACCAATCAAACTGCACGAAATGTGTAGACTGGTCTTTGATCTAGACTGTTAACTCCTTACCAAACGACATAATTTTATACTTGTCCAAATTGAAAATAGGCTTCTTACAGACGACAAATTAAATGCTGCTGGAATGTTGAAATTTGTGGTTGACATTGTGGAAAATGTTGTGGGAAATGGAGAAAAAAGCTTGTTACCCTCATTTTCTTCTTTTTCCACAATGTTTTCTAAAGCGGTCTTCGTAAGGGTCGGAAAACCGTGGATCGTAAGGGTTTTACATGCATAGAGAGGAGCGGCTTCATTTGGGTATGTTTGCACTTTACATAATAATTGAGCCACGCTCTGTGGAAACGAGTTTTAATGCAGCTGCAAAAACTATCGACCCAGGTCAGCCTGCGTAGTCCGCGCAGGCTGACCTGGGTCGAAACTTTTTGCTAATGGTCAATTTTCTGCATGTCCAAAAACCATTCTCCCTCGGTTGTTAGACAAAATGGACGTTATGGATTGATAATTAGGCCTAAATGATGACTTAACTGGTATAATGTATCACGGAGGTGCATCAAACCTCCTTTTGCCAGAGTCGGGTTAAATCATGCTTCGCGTGAACTGATCTTTACTGCACTTAACGAAGTGTCTAGACGAAGATCACCTTTTATTTCTATGCAGTCTGATCTTGATAGAGGCTCTCGATAGGTCAGTGGTAAAGGCTTGATAGCCGGCGGCGCTATTCGCGCCTTTTGGCAAGGCACTACAGAGCGTATCAACTGATTTATTTCGTTTACTTGTTATTTCATCAATTGTATCCATTTCTATTTTATTTTTGGTCATTGAATGGAACTGAATTAGAAAAGAAAATTACTAAATGTTTGACATCACAAAATGTTTACTTTGTATACGATGACGGCCAGACTGAGTTGGCAAGTCAGCGACATTCTTCACTTGAGTTTAATTTACAATCTGTCCTTTCTGCAGGTCTTATAATTTCTCCAAAGAAGTACGCCTACCTAGTTTTCAAATACCAATATGACATCAAAGATGACGTCAGAGAGCGAGAAGGACATGGTGTATTTACATGTGCTTCCAAGACAAACAGCGGGAAGTGTTGTCAATGTCTCACCGTTCGCCATTAAATTAGAGCTTTGGTTACGGATAAACGACATCAAATTTCAGGTAATAAAAAGTCGCTGCACAAGAATTTGTTCATTCATTTCCGTTCCGGGGCAGATATACTTTCAAACTGCAGATAATGGTTTCCTTATAAAACCACCAAACATCTAGAAAGTTTGACGAATTATTTCTTAATTCAAATTTGTCGTAGAAACAAGCTTGAAAAAGAAACCGAGCATTCAGCCCATTGACGAAAGCCTACCTTGCTCAGTAGATAATGGTCAGAGGTTTTGATAAAGGTGTTGAGTTGTAAAACTCTGACACGATCAAAACTTTTGTTTGAGACTTGATATAGATCTAGTACAGGGTACAGTGAAAATAAGCCACGCTCTACGAAAAGGAGGTTGAATGCGTCTTCAAAAAAGTATCGACCCACGTC
Source organism: Tridacna gigas (assembly GCA_945859785.2). Lineage (NCBI taxonomy): Eukaryota > Metazoa > Mollusca > Bivalvia > Cardiida > Cardiidae > Tridacna > Tridacna gigas. Next base: position 8,058,253 of record OX244035.2, read on the forward strand.
AGACTGCATAGTCCGCGCTATTTGTCAATTTTCTGTATGTCAAAGGACCAATCTACCTCACGATTCAGTCGGTTGTTAGATTGGATTTTATGGATCCATAGTTTTTTGATGACTTGCTTGGTATAATACATCACGCTGTGGTGTTTAACGCCGTTTTCAACATTTTTTCAGTTATATTGCGGCGGCCAGTGCACCTGTCCATGCTTTCCTGGAGTTTCTTTTACCAGTACTCCGCACAATATTCTTTCCAAGCCACTGGCTGCTTTCCCACATAACCATGGTCGAAACAATGGTCAGCGGTGAGAGAGGAACGAATCCTGTCGCAATGACTATCATCAATCCTCGGAAAGAAATTGGCCAAGCCGGGGATCGAACCAGCGACCTCCTGTTCTCAAGTCCTGTACGCCACCGACTGAGCTACGGGGGCTTGGCATAATAATGCATCACGGAGATGTTTTAAACCTCGGTCTCCTAGAGCATGACTCAAATTATCCTAGGGCATGACTCAAATCATTTAAATTACCGCTGTATTTCTTTTTTAAACTACATGTACATCATTTACGCATGCGTAGGGTCGACCTGTACTTTGCAGCACCGAGTTTGAATTTAATTTGTTTATGCGGACAGTGTAGATCAAGATCAGACTGCACACGTTGTGCAGTCTGATCTTGAACTACACTGTCCGCTTCATTGCTAGAATTTTGAGAAAGATAGTCTTTGAGATTGCAGTATCTGTACCTTTGGTTCTAACAGAAACAAGAAATATCTTTAAATAAAATGGACAGCGTAAATTTTCCCGCAAATAAGCAGGGGCCCTTAGAATAAACAAGTCAACCTTTTTGACCAATCACAAATTTCAAAAGTAGTTCGAAAGCCAGCACATTCAGCGACGCCGAAAAACGATCTCTTGTATTACCACAGATCTACAAGAATTAAGCCTTGCGGTATGGTAAATCTCTCCACGGAGGGTATTTGTTTACCAACACAGTTTTGGTTACGAAAAGTTATCAAAGTTGCATTCATGGCATACTTCCTCTTTTGTAGTATATGGACAAGTGCATATTCCTGTTGTGGGGACCCGATAAGGTACACGCGCATGCTACATGTTATTTTGACTGCAAATTTGCATAGTCCTGATAGCTCTATACAAACAGCCATGTACAGTGACGGTGTTCACTAACTATTCTGTATTGCATTCTTAGTCTTATTCTCTAGCCTTTTTTTTCAAGTTAGAAAGTAACGCAATTTCTGATTGGCTAAACCATGTGGTATTAGAAGTTGTGTTACATTCTAATTTTACAATAAGCATTTTAGTGCAGTTTTAAATGGTTGATGAGTATGGTCAGAGGAGTTGCGAATTTGTATCCCGTTCTGACTCAAGGGTTGGTGACTGTCATTGTGACAGAAGTGATTCCGTTGCCACTGCTTGACATTGTTTGAGTTTCTTATGTGGGAAAGTAGCCTGTGGCATGGGTATATATGTTCTGCATAGTACCGGGAAAGCATTTCTGGACAGGGATATCTGGATAGTTGCACTAATGACCATAGCATATCGAAACTACTGTTACATAGATAAATTTAGTACCTTTTGACGGTTGTTTAGTATGAAGTTTTATAGTAACCCTGTGTGCACCAACTGAAGTATAATGATCTTGTCCTGTATTCACCCATTTTTCTTCATTACATACTTGTTGCAGTAACCTTGTGTGCACCAAATAATGTAAAAAGACTTGGACCGGAGTTTACCAACCGTTTTAAATTGGATACTTAGTCTTATTCTAGACTTAGAAAGTAACTCAATTTCTGATTAGCTAGACCATTTGGTTCAACCAGTCAGAAATTGCGTTACTATGAAACTTAGACAATTCTTGACAAGCAGACCAGGAGCGTTAAAAAAAATCAAGAATGGCTGGTGATTATGGGCCCTGGATATGCCAAGTCTAAAGCTGTTTGAACAGAGTATCACATAAACATCGGACATTGTAGACCCGAGGTCAGATTGCCCGGTCTGTGCAGTACGATCTGCATAGTCCGAAACGGTCTTTCACGTATAGAGAGTTAGGCACTGTCCGAAATTTGGAATTTGTAAATGCAGAATGTTGCCGTGCAAAAGAACCTTTCGGCTTACTACAGAACGCCCAAATGATCCAACCAGTCCAATCCTACCGATAGTGTCACCAGCGGGAAGTAACTATTAGTATGCCTGCGGTCTGTTAATGGGAAATATATCCATGGTCAGGGTGTGCGTTCTCCTTAACAACTAAAAAGTCACTGACTACGATAAAACTTAATGTAAAGGTATGAATTTTTGTATGATAATGGAGAAAAGTCATATTTCTACCCAAAAATATCGCTATAACCAACAAAACACCAAAATTTTGGACGAAAAATCTTTTATTAGATAATCCCCTCCCCCTCCAAAATTAAGCCGACAAATGTTCTTTTTTTTTTTTTTTTTTAAATGGCGTTCCTGTGACGTCATCATCAGTGTAGCTAGATGCATATAAGGAATTTGATCAAATGATGTTTCGTACTGAAAAGATTAAATGTCATGCATTCATGATATCCAAACCATTAATCAAATCGATTTTTAAATGTAGGTAAATTTAAAATATTTTCATCATGAACACCAAACCCCAGGGCATAGTTTCGTATTTTTGTCATAAATAAATCTAAAATATTTTCATCATGAACACCAAACCCCAGGTCATAGTTTCGTATTTTTGTCAAATCGACGGTTTTCTTCCAATTTTCTTTTGTGCATCATTTTCCCTACCACAATTTGAAATCAGACTTCTGAATTGACAAATTAACCCACACATGGCATAATAAGCGTATGGAGAAGCGGAGGCAATTAAATGACGGCACGCTTATGGGCCTACAGTAAACAGCGATAAATACTAGTAGATTCAAGTTCAGTCTGGTAGGAGGCAAGCAGTTTCTTTTGCTATGGAAAAACTTTGTTATTTCGTGTTTATGTTTTTTCATTACTTCTTTACAGACAATCGACGATACGTCCTTCTCCAGGAAAGGTCAAAGTCCATTTATTATTTCCAATGGCGAACAGCTTCCGGATTCGAATATGATAGTTGCATACCTGTCTAGGTACTTCGATAAAGATCCCTTTCCGGGCCTCAGTCAGGTAAACAGGGCGATTGCCAGTGCTTTTATCAAGATGTTGGAGGAAAACACAGCTTGGTGGGTGGATATATGTTCTATTTTACTGCCAATATCGCCTTGAATAACGTTTGCGGACACCGAAGATCAAGATCAGACTGCACAAAATGTGCAGTCTGATCTTGGATTTACACCGTCCGCTACCTGATGCTTAACTCTGACCGAAATTGCCCAAGTTTCAATAAAAAGATAGTTTTAGACAAACGAAAAGAATCATATTTCATGCATTTCGAGAATGGGTGTAATATACGAATCTTAGCCTAAATTTTCGGCTATCAGTGGACAACGAAATAAACCTCAGTCTTAACATTCCAGGAATAAGCGTAAAAACTAAGCTTGTATCTGAATATAAGTATTTTACAGATAGGCAAATTGTGTAATATATGCCATTAATGTCAGTAAATAAAAACAGACAGACCGACATACAAAAAAAAAAAACGTATTTTTATCAAAGCATGTCAGGATTCAGCGTTAAAATTACAAAAACTATTCGTCAGTTTGCCTTACTTTGTAAATGTAGAATAAAATTACACTAAAGCGATTGGCGAATGCAGACCCTGGGCCCGTATTCACAAACCATTGGTTAGAACATTTTTAATCTTTTGCTGATGACACTCAGATCTATAATTCTATAGCTCGTTCACAGATTGGATCAATTGTTCAAAATGTAGAAAATTGCATTTCCTGTGTTAAAGTATGGATGGGTCAAAATAAATTGAAACTTAATGATGACAAAACTGAGGTATTGTTGATTCAAACCAAGAACTCATTCAAGTCCTGTGAGAGTCCTTCCACTCTTCGTGTGGGTAATGAAGATATTCCTTTCACTGCATCAGCCAGAAACCTTGGTTACATTATCTCTGACAATATGTCGCTTGATATACATGTCATGAGTGTATGTAGATCTGCTTATTGTGCTATTCTTCAGATCAGTTCAATCCGTAGGTTTCTTACGACAGATGCCACAAAAACCTTAGTGTGTGCATTTGTTCTTAGTCGACTTGACTATTGCAATTCCCTTTTGTCAAATGCCCCTAAATATATTATAGACAAGTTGCAGAGAGTTCAAAACTGTGCAGCTCGACTCATAGTTAAGGCACGGAAGCGTGACCACATCACGCCCATCTTTAAATCATTACATTGGCTTCCAATTGAAGCACGTATTGACTACAAACTCTGTGTTCTTTGTCACAATTATTTTTCGGGGCTATCCCCAGTATACCTCAGTAGTCTTCTGAATCAATATATGCCTTCTAGAAACCTGAGGTCCTCGTCAGATTCCCGTATATTAAATGTCCGAAGAGTCCGCACAAAGATGTACGGTGAGCGAAGTTTTGCATTCTGTGCTCCAGAGCGGTGGAATTCACTTCCATATAGCATAAGGCATATACAATCATCTGAAGCCTTTAAAAAGGCACTAAAGTCACCCCTATTTCTTATTCATTACAGCTAAATTGTCTCCACAACATGATAAGTAAACCTTATGATGTAGTTCGTGTGAATTTTATGTAAGTTTGTGTGTGAGTTTTTGTATGAGATTGTACAGCGCTGTGAGCCTGGTTTGTCCGGGATATAGCGCTATATAAATGTACATTATTATTATTATTATAATCTTCCTCGCCAAGATTTTCTAAATTTGAAAGTAACACAACATCTGATTGACTAAACCAAATGGTTTAGCCAGTCACAAGTCGTATTACTTTCTAATTTACAAAATCTTGGCCAATAAGACATAGATAATTCATAAGAATGGTTGGTGAATACAGACCCTGAACGGCATTTGCTTAAAATCATCCGAAAACGATGTGTATCAGGCTGGACTGTCTTTCACTTTAAACTGCGTATGTAGTTTAGGTATGCAAGCATCAAGTCTGAAAACAGGTTTCATTAATTTACGTAACTTTTCAAGTATGCAAGTAAGTATTTACCTAACGTTACGCCAGCTCATACCTTTGGTTAAAGGAGGGATCGTATGTGTGTATTATACATTCCAAAAACAATTTGCATAAATCTAAGCAGTTTAGTGACAGGTAGCCCTGATCCGTACATGTCAGATATGAGCAGAAGACGGAATGTAACTTTTTTTCTTTCATTCATTTCAGGACAATATTTATTATCGGTATGTTGAGAATGTGGAGGAGTACGCCCAGCATTTTGCCTTGGCCTTGCCCTTAGACGAGAGAATCAAGAGAATCGAACTAATAAAGACACAGGTGAGTAGAAAATCAACCAATTCAAAACTTGCCTAGGTTTCGCAGCATTTTTTTTTTTTAATGGGAAGAAAGCACATCGTCTGTGTAATACGTCATCATTATATGTCAATCACAAGGTGTCTTAAAATAGGACACCAGAATGATTCCGAATAGTGCGTTGCAACGTCATTTGGGAGAATTGATAGCAAATTTAGGATTTTTTTTTTGTATGGTTCTGTGACATGCACCGATGTTGCAATGAACACCCCTATCCCCTTTGTGATAAAATAAGAGTACATCTAGCAGATTCGTGTCTTTATTCCGACTAGTTTCAAGCAGAAAAAGATATCTAATTTTGGACTTTACTGGGGCTTTAAGGAATCGTCAATAATATAAATGAACCACTATGGATTCTTAGAGATAAGCCATTGCTATTTAAATCATACGTGTATCTACGGCCCCTGTCGTTAGTATTTTAGTCATGCTCTTTGAAAAGGGGGTTTAACGCTTCTGCAAAAAGTATCGAACCATGTCAGCCCGCGCAGTCCGCGCAGGCTGACATGGGTCGATATTTTTTGCTATTGGTCAGTTTTATACATGTAAATGGACTGGCCTACCTCATTATTCAGTCGGTTGTCAGACTAAATTGATTTTATGGATCCATACTTATGTGATGTCTTATTTGGTATGGTGCATCACGGAGATGCATTAAATCCCATTTTGCCAGAGCATGGCTCAAATGATTTTTCGGATGAATTATACAATATAAAACTTAACAAATCTTCTAATCGATATTTCAGGGTAAAATAATGATGACTTATATACTGTAAGCATTTAAAACCTGCGTCGCTGTTGAGCTTTTACAGCGATGAGTTTTGGTGTATTTCTCTCCGTGCAAGTTAAGCAGCTTGGCTTATGATTTGTAGATTGGTTACCTCCCCTGATACAGCAAGTGTATTGGGATTGGTACAGGCTACTGAAAACGGGCAGAATACTGCCCGTCTATTTTTAGAACAGCGATATCGCAAGATTCAGTGGAGGTCACTCTCGCTTCACGTGCAGTAGAATTTCCGATAATTTTGACCTCACAAATAAGTAAATTGTACGTATGGTATCACCTTTTAAAGTTAATTTCTGCTACTATTAATTTAGTTCGCGATTACGAACTTCAAATTGTGCATACAATCGCCATTTTACCTATACTGCCAAACTGGAAATGTGTAAGATGCTCCGACTGGCTATTCAATGATATTCATGTAGCCAATGAAAAGCATCAACACAATAGCCTGTGCCAGTTGTAATATGTACATGTATATTTACAACGGGGACCAGTTCAATGATTTGTACCTGGTTGACCCGGCCGTTGCACGTTCAATACCTTTGGCACGGGAACACGGCTTTCGGCTAAACTTGTGTCGACCGTCAACACACCAAACACAGCTTCTTCAACAAAAGGTCTATAGAATCTACCTGAAATGATAAAGAGCGCTTAGATGCAACAGCATAACCACCAATTCTTTAGATTTCATCAAGAAATCATGTTAAACTTGTGAAATACTGAAATTACTGACCAATACAGGCGACTGGCATGGTCGGAAAAAAATTTACAAAATAAGCCGTTTTAGCCTTTATTCCAAAATTCACAAAATGCAAGCCCAGGAGACTAGCCTGAAAATGCCAAGCTAAATTGAAACCTAAAACAATACATAATTTGTGGATAAAATGAAAAATAGCACGTTACCATGTCTTTCTTTCGCAATTTTTCATGGCATCAGCCCACCATTGTTTTTACGGCTAAAGCTAGCTACTAAGTCCATGACCTCTCAGTTTCGCATTTATGGTCAAAACTAATGGAACAAAGAAAGAAAGGTCATGACTTCATGTTTCAAAGACAATGGTTGATTGATTAATTGTATGGTGTTTAACGCCGTTTTCGACATTATTTCAGTTATATCGCGGCGGCCAGTGCACCTATCCATGCTTTCCTGGAGTTTCTTTTTACCAGTACTCAGCACAATATTCTTTCCAATCCACTGGCTGCTTTCCCACATAGCCATTGTCGAAACAATGGTCAGCGGTGAGAGAGGAGTGAATCCTGTTGCAATGACTATCATCAGTCCTCGGAAAGAAATTGGCCGAGCCGGGGATGGAACCAGCGACCTCCTGTTCTCAAGTCCTGTACACTACCTACTGAGCTTCGGGGCTCGGCTTCAAAGAAAATCTGAATGCTTCTATTCAATAATTTTACACAATTCATGGGTGTAATAACTGCTCTTCTTATCAAAATTGCATTGAAAACCTACCTTTCTCCATTATTTCTAATTTTGACCATGGCTAATTCGAAACGAACTGTTTACATGTGCCTTTGCGAACGGCGTACGGATCAGATCAGATGGCAGAGAGAATCTTTCTTATATGGTCGGTCGGTTAATCGCCATTTAGTTAAATAACGCTAATCTTTTGAAGAGAGTGGCTTTAAGATTGACAAATGTTGAACTAAGTCTACATATTTCAAGAATCATAATTAGTTAAAATAAGCCACACTACCGGTATAGGGCGAGTAGAAATTGTCAGTTCTCGTGAATAGTTCAAACGGGGTTAAATGCAAAAAACAAACAAAATAAAACAAGTTTGTGACATCTTTATGTATGATTTATCAGTTCAGTTATTAATCCTGCTCTTGTTTGAATTTTGGCATAAATTTAATTAGTTAATTACTGTATTCAATCTTTTTGACCAAACAAACATTTCAGCTTTCAAAAAGAGCCCACGCACACGGCATAGGTCGACATACACCGGAAGAAATTTACGAGATTGGTTGCCAGGATATCTAAGCTGTATCAGATTTCCTAGGAGATAAGAAATTTATGATGGGCGGAAACCAGCCAACTTTGGTTTGTAAATTGTTATTGCATGATCACGTGACCGCTATGTCAGAACTTCTTCTTGTCAGTGTGAGGGAAAAAATACCTATTATAACACTTCAGTAGATTTATCTTGTATTTCTATCTGTTCTATTGGTGTTTATCGGTTATTGCATCTTTAAAGTCCTAAAAATAATGCTTCTTTTGCAAGCTCATGTTTTCATGACTTCTGACATTCTTTCGAGAAGAAACCACCATAATCAGCATTATGCTCAGTCTGATCTCGGCGCTTTCTATTCGATGCTAAATAAACTGGCTTTGCATTCTTATATCAATTTACCGAATCTTATCCTGCTAAATGAATGAAATAGTAAAAACCAAGATTTTGCTACTTCAAAGGTAATCTTTTGGGAAAGATATCCCCATGTCGGACAGTGTAGATTCAAGATCAGACTGCACGTTCTGTGCAGTCTGATCTTGATCTTCAGTGTCCGCAAAAGGTCACGGAGTCGCACATAGTAGCTTAAGGGTTAACACTAATAGAGTTTCCTTTAAATACTTTAACCCTTTCCCAAACAAGCCCTGGTTTTCACGTGTCTGCAGTACAAGTCTTTTGAAAACACTGTGGGAAAAGGAGAAATTGCTCGTAACGAGCAATTTCTCCTCTTCCCACAGTGTTTTCTACCCTTTTTGAGACCTTTCTGCCATTTTCATCAAATTTAAAATTGTCGTCTGCAAACTCTTTCAATTTGGACCAGTCCAAAATTTGTCGTTTGGGAAAGGGTTAAATTAGAAGGACAATGCTGAACAATTGGTCATTCAACATACGATATTGGTGTAATAAAAGGGAACATTTACCAAAGTATCTTTTGATCAGTCGCAGTCATGTAAAAAAAAAAACATAGCAGGAGAGACAAAACATGAAAAATTGAGCTTGTTAAAGTTTCTCTTTGACGAGTAGGCCTATATCTTGCTCAATTTTGAACAACGCAGATAGGTTCAAGATCAAACTATCTGTACAATCTGATCTTAATGAAAATTACACACAAAGTTCTCTCGTCTCCGCTTACATGCAAAATGCTAAGGACCTTTTCTAGGCAAATGTTGCTTTCATTCACGGTAGAATTGTTTTAGGTGTTTTAGTTGTATATGTAATGACATATGTGTTCAGGTAGTAAAATGGCCATTGATGCTCTTCGCTTGTAGTACACAAGAAATCAGCAGTTTTTGAGATGGGGTGTGAAGCATACCTACTCAGATTTACTATGTAGTTGATCCCCTAAAAATTGATTCTGGGTACCTAACATCGCGATATCAATACCTGGCAAAATAGTACCATGAAGAAAAACACTTCGCAATAATCTATAAGAAGCGTGTATCAATTGCAAAAAAACTTCATAGTGAAAAATACACCATGTGTTCCCCTCCCCCCAAAAAAATCCATTTTTACATGCCAAGATATCATTAAATGCAAAGGAAATCTACTCAAGGATCATTCATACTACAATAAATTGTACATCAATGACCTCTAACCCTTACAGTTTTCTATACAAGATTTCAAAACACTTCAAAACAATTTGCAGCAGAAGACATATTTTCTTTGGAATCAACGGTAAAGGTTTGGAACAAACAGGTATAGTGATACGAATCTTACTTTGCTTCATGTTAAATGTTTAACACATCTGAGCATAACCTTAAATATAAAAGTATACTGGATATTTGTTTTTGTCAAAGTAGACGTCTTCCCCTAAAAGCTTTGACTTTTCTGTCAATGTAGCAAAATCAAGTTCATGTGACCCTTAACACTTTTATATTTCACTAGGTGTGTATGAAAATGTCAGAAATGAAATACAAATGTAATTTTCTATATTGACATTAAGCAGAACGAGATATTTTATGCATTGTATAAAGCAAACAATTAGAGATGTAAATATTTGATTTGCATTTGGTAAGTCCTGCGAGTTACGAATAAAGCTAAGGTTCTTCAAATGTCTTTCTGTTTCTGAGCATTTCTCTGGCGCATAATGCTAATTATTTGGTATAACAACTGGATTTCAACTTGAGTTAAATTAAACGCACCCCACCTCAGCCGTGCTTTCAGTGCTTTGATTTCTCGTCGTCAACACGTGAAGTCTGATCTTGGATATCAATCTTCCAGCATTTTATGAGCTACTTTAATCTATTTTTAAACGCTATAAAAGTACTCATATTTGCCTACAATCGAATAAGATCATCCATGTTTCTTATTACATTCCTGGTGGATTGTGTAGTGCTTGGTATTCTGTCCCAAGTTGTATATGTTCCAATGAACTATCCACAGAGAAAGTACATCCTGGCAAAATGTCAAAATATTGTGCGGTTGATGGATAACCTTAAGGATACATATTGGAAAAAAATGGCAGGAAGAATGTGACATGTGACCTCATTACTCACCGCAAAATCACGTGACCTAGATGCTGAAGTAAATTGACTTCCGGTTTACGATTTTCGGTTTCCGTGTGAGCGTACAAAAACTGTCGCTTCCTCTGTTTATGTGGACATTTCACCGATTAAAAATAGGCTGTATGGCATAGAATACAAACTTACGGCATGTCTTAACAGATGTTTACGGTGACTTTTGATTTCCTACTTTCGGGAGCGTTTCAGACGAAATATCGGCAGAATCTTAACGAAATATTGGTACAAACTTTTGGGAATGATGAAAATGTATGTCATATTGTAACCCTGATATGTTCAAGTTTCTAACTAAACGAGTGAAAATATATGAGCTACGCTCTGGCAAAAGGGGGCTTTATGCATCTCCGTGATGCTTTGTACCAATGAAGCCATCACATAATTATAGATCCATAACAGCCACTTTTTTAAACAACCGATTAATCATGAGGTAGACTGGTCTACGGACATACAGAGAATTGATCAATAGCGAGAAGTTTCGGCCCAGGTTAGCCTGCGCCGATTGCACAGGCTGATCTGGCTCGATACCTTTCGCAGATGCATTAAGTTCCCTTTCCACATAGCATGGCTCATATAAATAAGCCAAACTCTTGCAAAAGAGTGTTTAATGCATTTCTCTTATGTATTATTCCGAGCAAGTCATCACAGAATTACTGATCTATAAAATTCATTTTGTATAACGACCAAATGAATCAAGAGGTGAAATGGTCCTTTGACATGCAGAAAATTTACCAAAAGCAAAAAGCTTCGGCACATGTCAGCCTGTACGAACTGCACAGGCTGACCTGGGTCGATACTGTTTGCAGATGCATTAAACCCTCTTACTATAGAGTATGGCTTATATTGATATATCAGATTACTTTAGTCGAGCCCCCGTAGCTCAGTCGGTGGCGTACAAGACTTGAGAACAGGAGGTCGCTGGTTCGATCCCCGGCTTGGCCAATTTCTTTCCGAGGATTGATGATAGTCATTGCGACAGGATTCATTCCTCTCTCACCGCTGACCATTGTTTCGACGATGGTTATGCGAGAAAGCAGCGAATGGCCTGGAAAGAATATTGTGCAGAGTACTGGTAAAAGAAACTCCAGGAAAGCATGGAAAACTGAACTAGCCGCTGTGATATAACAGAAATAATGTTGAAAACGGCGTTAAACACCATACAATCAATCAAACAATCAGATTACTTTAACCCTTTCCCAAACAAGCCCTGGTTTTCACGTGTCTGCAGTACAAGTCTTCTGAAAACATTGTGGGAAAAGGACAAATTGCTCGTAACGAGCAATTTCTCCTTTTCCCACAGTGTTTTCTACCCTTTTTGAGAACTTTCTGCCATTTTCATCAAATTTAAAATTGTCGTCTGCAAACTCTTTCAATTTGGACCAGTCTAAAATTTATCGTTTGGGAAAGGGTTAATCAAGGTAAAAGGGTAATTTAAACTTATACAGCTAACCAGTCCTAACCTGATATAATCCAGGGTCCGTATTCACCAACCATTCTTAAGAATATTCTTGGTCTTGTTCTCCAAAATTTTCCAAATTTGAAAATAACACACCTTCTGATTGGCTAAACCATTTGGTTTAGCCAATCAGAAATTGTGTTACTTTCAAACTTGGAAAATCTTGAAGAATAAGTCTAAGAATGTTCTTAAGAATGGTTGGTGAATACGGACCCAGAGCACTATTTCGTGTGTAAGAGAGTTTTAAACGGTTTCTCGTGTCTTATTTCTTTACCAAACGACAAAACTCTAGCTTTGAGCAAATTGAAAGCATTTTCAGATGACAAAAATACATTGCAACTCTAATGACGTGGTTTGTCATTGATGTGTTTGAATATATTGTGGGAAAAGGAGAAAATGCTGGTAACCAGCATTTTCTCCTTTTCCCACGATATTTTCAAAGGCCTTCTTTGCCAAGGTTGTTATAACGCGGGATTGTATGATCTCCTGGCGGTCTCACTTGAAAGTCACTTCTATCGAACTTCGATGATGGAAGGCCCTATCTATCACGAACCAGGTTTGGCCACCAGTCTAAAAAATATATCTACAGTAAATATTTGTTGTACACATACCAACTCTCAGCATGAAGTGAGTAACTAACTTCAGGAGCTTTACTCGACTGTGTAAATAAGGATTAGACTGCATAGGGAGCACAGAATGTGCAGTCTGATCTATGAATCAGACTGTCTGATATTTTATGACGTTTGCATGCCAATTTTGCATTGTACCCGCAATAGTTTTATCTTTCTACCCTTTCGTAAATGCCCATTCCTCTCTCACCGCTGACCATTGTTTCGACGATGGTTATGTGGGAAAGCAGCCAGTGGCTGGAAAGAATATTGTGCGGAGTACTGGTAAAAGAAACTCAAGGAAAGCATGGAAAGGTGCACTGGCCGCCGTGATACAACTGAAATAATGTTGAAAACGGCGTTAAACACCGTACAAAGAGTCAATCAATCGTAAATGCCACTTTATTTAACTGTTCAGCAAGCGGCAAAGGTTTGACTCATCCGGATTGAAAGGATTTGCAGACGACAAAGTAAATGTAGCTCAAATGATCATTTCTGTCGATGATAGGGTAAAAAAGAAAACATTGAGGGAAAAGGAGAAAATGCTGGTTATCAGCATTTTCTCCTTTTCCCAGCAATGTTTTCAAAAGCTTTCTGTTCTGTGGTCGCTAAAAGTTGGAATCGTGTGGCAACGGGTTATTCGAACCGTTAAAGCTTTATTATACCTCTTCTCTGATGCCAGAAACACATGAGTCGTGCTCTGGCAAAAGGGGGCTAAGTGCGTCTCTGCGATGCATTATACCACGTAAGTCGTTACACAATTATGGATCCATAAAAGCCTCTTTATTTATCAAACAAATTAATTAATTGCAAGGTAAACAGGTCCTTGTACATACAGAAAATTGGCCAATAACGTAAAGTTTCGGCCCAGGTCAGCCTGCGCGGACTGCGCAGGCTGACCTGGGTCGGTACTTTTCGCAGATGAAATAAGCCCCCTTTTCACACAGCATGGCTCACATCTCGACGAAATGGATTAGATTTACTTCTCGAGTACGAGATCTCTACGCCAAAGAGACAATTTGATAAATCGCTAAACTTTTGTCTAGTCACTAACTTTGATAGACCTGTGTATGGTTAATATCTAACTGTCGATGTTTTGGTCTTAAGCTTTTTTTCTTTTTCGAAAGATAAATTTCTTTTAATTTGGTAAGTAATAGTACATGGATAAACTTAAAGGGCAAATCCGAAGATTTTTTGACTTAGCTTTTTTATTCCCCTTCAATAATCTGTAAATGATGTCATTAAAACATCTGTGCGTCATTTCCCGCAATTACTACCCGGTAACATACCATAAACCACGGTTCAATTGTCACCATGATTTACAGCCCGAAAATGGTGCATCGCTTACCAGATTTGCTTATCTCCCGTCCTTGTGTGACGTCATAGCAGCATTTAGTCTTCTACCTTTACATAGGGATGCTGATATTCGGACGCGTTTATCCAAATGTGAAACGGAAATTTACGCCGAAAAAATGACAATTTGTGCAGCCTTTGGCTGTAACGTTAATTCGGGAATTCATAGAATTAGTATGTTCAAATTTCCAAGAGAATTAAAAAGGAGAAAGCTATGGATTCAACGTTTAAACCGGGATCGGACAGTAACGACGCATTTCGTGCCAACGAATAATTCTAAACTGTGTTTGATACACTTTGAGGACAGTCAGTTTTTGATAAGTCCAAATCTAGCAAAGACAGTTGGTTATAGCAATTTTAGGCTACGATTGAAACCTGACGCTGTGCTAACATTATTCGAAACTCCAAATCGGAGAGAGGAAAAAGCCAGACATTCCGAGAGAGCCATTTCCAAAAAGAAACTTCAGTATGAAATAAAAAATCTTTTTTCTTGAAATGAAGATATTTTGAATTGGTAGTTGTACTCTTTTACCGTTTTCGGCATTATCTCTTCATTGTAAGAAAAGGAGGAAATGCTCCTAGCTAGATCTAGCTGCTTTTTTTTCCGAAATGTTTTAAAATTCATGTTGTGGCGTATTTTTGTGTGACCCGTTTTCAAAAGCATTATTCCTCAAGGTTTGGGGGTTGGGTTATGTGCTAAAGCGTAACTCTTTACCAGAAAACGAAATTTTAGATTCATCTGATTTCAAAATTTTGCTGAGAACAAATTCGATTTTGATCATATGATTTATGGTAACTCTTTACTAGATCACGAAATATTAGACATTTGCAGACGACAAAATGAAAGTGACTAAAATGATGGTTTTTGTCCTTAGGTGTACAGGAAACATTGCGGAAAAAAGGGGAGAAAATGCTGGTTACCAACATTTTCTCGATTTCCCACTATGTTTTCAACAGCAATATTCCTAAGGGCAGTTAAAAGTCAGGGTTGTGTGGTTAAGGGTTAATTGTCTTTCAGAAGATAACGATCATTGTTGGAAAAGCAGAAAATGCTGGTTACGTTTTTGAAGGGTTTTTGCCTTGCCTGCCAGGTTTCTTGAATTTGGACACCCAAATTTTCTTAACTCTTTACCAAACGAACGTTTAACCATGCTTACGGAGACGGCTTTTGAGGAAAATGGTTGGAAAAAGAGAAATTCCTGGAAACCAGCATCTTCTCCTTTTCCTACGATGCTTCTACCCTTTGTCAGACCCTTCCCGTTGTCAAAGCCACATTTGTCGTCTTCAAATACTCTCAGTGTGGACAAGTCTAAAATTCTGCCGTTTAGTAAAGGGAGTAAAGGGTTAACCCTTTACCAAATTATAAGAATTGTCCAAATCCAAAGCATTTGAATACCACAAATAAAATGTGGATCGCAATTTGTCTCTGAAAGGACAGAAGATATTGTGGATAAAGGTATAAAGCTTTTTTCCAATGTTTAAAAAGCTTTTCAATTAACAATCTACAAAATGTGAAAGTGTAACAATCCCCCTCCTTTTTTTTTTATTTAATTCTGCCCATCGACCGATCGAAACTGCTTCAAATGAAATAACTCTACCATTTATAAATCAATTCTTCAGTAAGCAATATCCGCCTCGTCGTATTTTCCAGTGCACGATACTCGCCATGTTGAAACGTCCGACACCACATCGTCATTTTCATGGTCATCAATAGATGAAAAATTACTGTCATCGACCCCCTCCGAAAGTGTATTAATTATTCTGTTTACACACTTGTTCGAACATGTGTACACGTTCTTACTGGACCAGAATCGTCTATAACTTCGTCTTCAATATCGTTCAAGTCGCTATGGTAAACAACGTCAATTTTGAAACAAGTACGCCTATGACGTCATAAATCATGGGACGCAACCCGACGCAACAAATAACTAAGGGAAATAAGCGATGTCGTAAAAAGTATCAAGCAGAAATATAAATTGGAATAAAGTACTTATAATTTTTTTTTTTTTTTCGAATGACAACATTACCAAAGTACCAACTGATAAAAGTAGTTTTGAAAATTAACATTTTCTGAAACCTGTTGACTTGCCCTTTAAAAGTAATGGGGCAAAATAGTTTTGCGGACTTTTCGAGTAAACAGATTACACGAAACGTGCAATCTAGGCTTGGACCTAAACAGCATGATGGTTTTGGGAGATATTTGGGCCAGGACGGCATTTAACCCTTTACCACACAATTCCGACTTTTAACGACCCTGAAGAAAAAGCCTTTTGAAAATATTGTGGGAAAAGGCGAAAATGCTGGTAACCAGCATTTTCTCCTTTTCCCACAATGTTTTCTACCTTTCCGAAAAAAAAAAAAAAAAAAAAAATTCAGTTTCTGAGCAACTTTTGATTTGTTGTCTGCAAAAGCTTTCAATTTGGACCAGTCTAAAATTTTGTTGTTTGGTTAAGAGTTAAATCGCAACTACTCGGGTTTTTGTTATTTGACTGAAAAATCCATTTTATAATTATCAGAGGTCAAAATTTCACAGATTCACATCAAGAATCACTTTTCTTGCTAGGCAATTAAATTAAACGGTTAAATTGCCGAGAAATATGAATTTTAACAATTATGAAACAGTTTGAGGGATTTGTATTAAAAGCAAATTTAAGTGAGCCATGCTCTGGCAAAAGAATGTTTAATACCTCTCCGTGATGCACTACACCAAGCAAGTCATCACATAATTATGGATCCATAAAATCTATTTTGTCTAACAAACGGCTGAGTCCTGGGGATTGAATGGTGCTTGAATATGCAGAAAATTAACCCAGAACGAAAAGTTTCGGCACAGGTCGGCCTGCACGGACTGCGCAGGCTGACCTAAGTCGATACTTTTTGCAGATGCATTAAATTCCTCTTTAGCTTGAACATATTTTATTCAGTATATTTCCATATGTTACATCGAGTACAACAAAGTATCATAGTACGAAAAGGAAAAGGAACGGAAGCATAAAAGCTTATATAGTTCCTCTCCCTAAAAACAGTCATGCGATATAACAAGTAAAGTAATTCAAATAAAATGAATAAATACCAGAAATTTAAACTGATAGTGAAGATTTCAGAGAGTGATTGCAAGAAAAGAAGTAAAAAGAAAGGAATGATCTTAGGAGACTGAGCAGAGTGAAGGGAAAAATTGAAAAATTAAATTATTATTATAGATACACATATACAATTTAAATCCCTCTTTGCCAGTACATGTCTCAGGTACAAGGTTAAATGAACGATGTTTCCCTCCAAAAAAGTTAAATTAATACGACCAGAAAGGCAGTATAAATGCACTGGCAACAATTTCCAAAGTAACAATAATCTGTCATTTGTTACAATATATTTGGCAATATAAATGTACATAATTAAATTGCACAGAAATACGAACAACGACAGTCACATATTTCTAAACAGTTACAACAAATTGTCTTGATAGTCAATATGTAAGTGCACTGTGAAATTTCACAGAAATATAAATGATAACAGCTTTCAAACAGATGATGATTTATGGAGAAAAAGCAATAAAAGTACACGGAATGAATGATAACCATTTAAATCCAGTTTCAATAATTTGTCTTGGAAGGCAATAAAAGTACACGTTTAGAATGTACAGAAATGATCAATCATTTTCACACAAATACATAATCCGTTTTTCAAAATAAACAATGACAGACAGCTAAAGTACGCTGTCAAATTACGCAGAAAATATCATACTCCAGTAATGTAGTTACTAGTTGTTGTATAGAACAGATCTCCAGAGTTAGATTTATGTATATATATATATATATTTTAAATGAGTTTTGCTTTGATGAACTCTGTTTGTTTATACCTAAAAAGTAGTCTGATGTTGTGAAAGCCTCTTTCTGCCAAGAACCTGTACTAGCTTATGAACTGAAGGAGTAGTAGACTTTCTTTTGTCACTTGCAAAAATCTCGACCCGATAACAGCAGGTGCCGTATTTTTTATATTGTACATCGGTTGGTCACGTGATCGTAGGTTTGCGCACCTGCCAACTGGAACTATTTTTGTTCTGAATAAGTCAATAAAAGTATCGTCATCGAAAATTGTTGCTGAATGTTAAATATTTATAAAAAACAGTTTCAATGTATGAACAAGCTTTTTTTTGTTTTCTGTCATGATGTAAACATTAAAAACATAGAAATAATTGTCTTCTTCGCCAGAACGTTTTCTACGGGTAAACGCGATCGCTTTCCACAGCTCTTCATTTTGTGTCATTGTGAAAAAGTTGCCGATAGGTGCAATATTTCGAGCGAAATGTTCAATTTAGTCGGATATAGATTATAAATGAGATCCAAGATAAATAGAATAGATGGTTTGCGTCTTGGATAGAGGAAGTTTATCGGGCAAGGCGTAGGAATTTTATCCGGTGAGCTGACCGGATAAAATTCCTACGCCTTGTCTGACAAACTTTCCCAGTCCAAGACATCAATTATCTATTCTCTATATATCCTCATGGCGTACGATAACTTGAATACGGAACATAATATGTTCGTTCATAGGGATATCAGTATGATGTATCAATGGAATGATCTTAGTACATAACATTTTACCAAATGACTACCTTTGTTTTCGGTGTAATATAGCAATTTCGAAAATTCTTATATTACACACGTTTGAAATAAGAAAATAGTATCACCAAAAGCCAAAGCTCTGCAATCATACGCCTTATGCCTTAAACATGTCTGACCTAGATTTTTTCCTTCAAAGAGGGATATTCAGATTTTTATAATCGTACCAAAAAACTTCAAAATTGATACATCACTGAAGTAAGTAAGCCGAAAAATCATTGAAGTAAGTAAGGCGATAACTGCCAAAACGGGAAGAAGAAAGACAATTGTAAAAAGAAAATACCTTTCAGTAGTATATCCTTAATAGGTTTACTTAGCCTCCAAAGGTATCTTTAGATTTCGTGTCAGAATTTCTCAAAGGTTTGCTGGAATGTCATGTGATCAATAATATGTGTCGAGTATGTGGGATAGCATTCAAATAAGTATGATGACGTCATACTGGTATTTGATCTTATAAAAATAGACCAAGTCAACTATTGGAAAGCGACCAGCCCGTTTTTGAACATTGAGGACCGTACTTATGAATCGTTTTTAATTTCGTTCTTGTTCCTCTAATTCAGACGGTATCACGAATTCTCATTGGCTAAAGCATTTGGTTTAGCCAATCGCTAAACCATTTGGTTTATCCAATCAGAAGTTGTGTTACTTCAAAAGGTAGAAATTTCTTGAGAATAAAGCAAAGACTGCTCTCAGAATGGTTAATGAATACGGACTCATATTTGCACCCTTTTACTGAATGAAACCGTCCAGGTTCTTTACGTTTGCAGGGGAAAGTTTATTGTATAGCATCAATCAGTGTTTGAATAAAAAACGATAATAATTCGCAGCAAAAAGTGTACAAAGATCCCCTTTTAATACAGTTGTCGAAATTGATGGTCGTATCAGAGGTACGACTTTGTGTTAGAAGGTCTTAGTCCTTGTCTTGCTATGGAAAAGAAATTAAACTTTAAAACCAGTGGTACAAGCCAAAATTTTCCTATTCCAAAGGTATTTTGGAGGAACTATATCTAACTACTGGACAGTGTAGATGCAAGATCAGACTGCACGTTCTGTGCAGTCTGATCTTGATCTACGCTATCCACAGAAGGTCAGTGAGTCGCGCTTTGCAGCCTAAGGGTTAAAACGATAAAAACTTAAAGCATGAGCGACAACAAAGTTCGGTTTTCGACTCTCCCACACACTATTTGCAATCATAAAGTTATCGTCCGCCTATTATACTCTTCAATAGATCATCCTTTTTCATGTTCCCCGATGAAACGCCCGCCATCAATCAAAACTCTTGGATACCGAAATTAAAAGTTCAGAATTTTAATTTAGTTTATTTTTCCCCCGCAATATCTACGTTTTATTTCCAGTCTCCTGGGGCGACTCGGTGTTCTTTTTGCATCAATAACTGTCAACCAGTTTTGATGCCCGAGTGTCTGAATGTTTATTTCTGTAAATTCAGTAGGAACTTTTCGTCTGCTTTCCTTTTATAATTTGGTTAACTGCTGCGTTTACCTTTCGTTTTTCTATTTTTTAAAACCTCTAGTGATCACATGAAAAGTTTTTGGATTTTTTAACTCTTATCCTGCCAAAAATGTTAAGTTAAATTTTCGAGCCGATAGTAAAAACTCGAATAATGCTACTTGAAACTTATTTTTTGGTGAAAAAACTATCTCTTTATCAGAAAGTGTAGATCCAAGATCAGACTGCACGTTCTGTGCAGTCTGATCTTGATCTACACTGTCTGCAAGAGGTCAGTGAGTCGCGCTTAGCAACGTAAGGGTTAAACTCTTTACCAAAGGACAAAATTTTGGACTCGAACCAAATTGAAAGCATTTGCAGACGACAAAATAGATGTAGCTCAAGTGATGATTTCTGTCTTTGATAGGATAGAGAACACAGTGGGAAAAGGAGAAAATGCTGGTTACCGGTATTTTCTCCTTTTCCCACAATGTTTTCGAGTGCCTTCTTCTTTAGGGTCGTTAAAACTCGGGATTGTGTAGTGGAGGGTTAACCCTTTCCCAAACGACAAATTTTGGACTGGTCCAAATTCAAAGAGTTTGCAGACGACAATTTTAAATTTGATGAAAATGGCAGAAAGGTCTCAAAAAGGGTAGAAAACACTGTTGGAAAAGGAGAAATTGCTCGTTAGGAGCAATTTCTCCTTTTCCCACAGTGTTTTCAAAAGACTTGTACTGCAGACACGTTAAAACCAGGGCTTGTTTGGGAAAGGGTTAAGCGAAACACTTCTGATGCAGAGAATATCAATTTTGTACAACTTAACTCTGAAGCAGACGACAAAATTTTAGAATCGACCAAATTGAAAGGATGTGCAGACGATAAATTGATAGTGGCTTAAATTGTGGGATTTATCTTTGAAGGGTTAGAAAAGGGTTGAAAGTATTGTGGGAAAACGAGAAAACACTCAATATCAGCATTTTGTCCTCCTTCCTTCAATGCTTTTTAAAAGTCCTTTAACCCCGGTGTTTGTTACGGTTTATTCCCAGTTTGCCCAATCCCATTTCGCCCATTCCCATTTCGCCAGAATTTTTCCCGTTTCGCCCATTCTTTTTTCGCCCTTTCCAACTTCGCCCTTTTCCCATTTCGCCAAATATCTGTCCTGCCCTTTTCCCGTTTTGCCCAAATTCATTTTTGCCCACTTTTCATTTCGCCCAGAAGCCATCTCGCCCAACTTTCCCATTTCGCCCAAAGACCATTTCGCCCTTTTCCCACAAGGCCCCTTCATATTTCGCCCAAACGCCATTTTTCTGATATCTGGGTCCAAAACTAGTGAAAAGTTCTCTAATAAGTTAATTCCTCAATTTAGTGGTAAAGGAACAGGGTGTAGGCTACAACACGTAAGGGCCAAAATGGTGATGGGGCGAGCTGATAACTGGGCAAAATGGCATTGGGCGAAGTGGTGAAGGGGCGAAATGATAAAGGGGCGAGATGGCATTGGGCGAATCGGCAAAGGGTGAATTGGCAAAAGGGCGAAACGGTAATTGGGCGAAAAGATGATTGGGCGAGGTGGCAATGGGGCAAAATGAAAAAGGGCAAAATGGGTGGGGGACAAGACGGCAAAGGGCGAAATGGGAAGAAAAGTTTGGCGAAATGGGAATGGGCGAAATGGAATTGGGCGAACTGGGAAGACACCGTTTGGTACATCATGTAATTGTTTGGTAAAGGATTAACTCTTTTCCAAACGACAAAATTTTAGACTTGTCAAAATATAAACCATTGCAGACGACAAAGCAAAATATTGTTTGAATGATGTCAATTGTGTTAGAAAAAGTAGAAAACATCGTGGGAAAAGGAGAAAATGCTGGTAACCAGCATTTTCTCCTTTTCCCATAATGTTGTACAAAAAAAGTTTTAAACTCAAGGTTCAAACAATGGATATTTTTGGATTGTCAAGAAAATAATGATGAATGGAAAGTTTTGAGAAATTTCTTCTCTTTGACTAAACTTGATTTATAGACTTCTTATGAAATATCGCGCAGCCCAAGTAGCGCAGTCCGTAGGATACAGGACTTGAGAACAAGGGGTCGCTGGTTCGAATCCTAAGCTCGGCCAATTTCTTTCCAAGGATTGATGAAAATCATTGCAACAGAATTCATTCCTCTCTCACTGCTGATCATTGTTTCGACGAGGATTATATGGGAAAGCAGCTAGTGGCTTGAGAAGAATATTGTGCGAACTAATGGTAACAGAAACTCCAGGGAAGCATGGATAGGTGCACTGGCCGCTGCGATATAACTGAAATAATATTGATAATTGTGTTAAAACAATGAATGAATGAATGAATGAATGAATCAATCAATCAATCAATCTTATGGAATATCAAATATGTACAGTTAACCATTACATAGCAAAGACATCGTGATGAACTGGGAAATCGCTGCTGTTCTTGCACAGTGAATCAATTCTCCCAGTTGTCTCTTATCCACTGTCACGATATTTTTTAATCCGTTTCCCGTGTCAAACTGTTGCAATAGGTTCAAGTTTTCTTTGTCTTTCCCGGATTGCTTGCTTCTGCCATCCAGCCAAATTAATTTTCTTGCGTTGTTTTGTTTGGAACAAGTGTTCTATACGAGACAAGTACATGTATGTATAAAGATACTACGTAAGTAGTATAGGTAACTAGACTGGGCCAGCTGGCCCAGTCTAGTTACCCTGAGGGAAATTTCTGGCCCGGTCTGCTTCCCCGGGTAAGTACTCCGGGCCAGATTCCGGTCAATTTGGAAAATTTTTGGTCGATTTGGGTAAAAAATGGCACTTTCTGGCACTTTCTGGCATTTTTGCTTCCCCCCCTCCTGGCCCAGTCTAGTTACCCTGAGGGAAAATTTGTCCCCAGAGTGCTTCCCCGGGTAGGTACTCCGGGCCAGATTCCGATTATTTGGAAAATTTTCGGGTGACAATTTGAAAAGATAGATCTTTCATGGTAGATGGTTAGCCCTGAAAAGGGCTGTTTTGTTTGGAGATTGTGTTTTTTCTCTCTACTGACAGCTTTTCTTTGTTCTTCTTGGGATTTTCGGGATTTTGAAGTCATTGAAATTATCAATGTTTTTCCCGTATCTGCCCTGTCCTGCCAGTGTCGGTATGTTTTTCCCGTATTTGCCCTGGCCTGTCAGTGTCGGTGAAGATCTCTTTTGGTCAACATGTCGCTTATGGAGATGGCTAACGTCTTCCTCTGATTTTCGTTTTGTTGTTCTTCTCGGTTGATTTTGTTTTGGTTGTTTTTCTTTCTTCACAACAGTTACGATAGAGTCCACTAACTTGTGAAGATTTGTCTTATTGAAGTCGAACTCCACAGGAATCTTTACTGGAACTGCTGAAATGCTCTGTCTTTGATAGCGTAGTGTCTCAATGTTTTTCCATAATCGTTCGGTGTTTGTGTTTAAAGTTTTAATCTCCTCCAAATGTTTGTTGAATGTTTCCAGTTCTTTTAAGATCCGAGTCAACATAGAGTCTTGTTGCGAATTTAACTGTTTCGTCTCTTCGTAAATGTTATCCAATACAGTCGTCGGAATGATGTTTGCTGAATTCATAGCCGATGAGAGAATGTCTCCATTGTTTTCCACTGGTAGGAAAGCATCTAAGTTGAAATCGTTTAAGTCGAATTCCATATTGATTTTTAACTTCCGAAATGTTCGAGAGCTATGAGTCAAAATGATGAATGTATGGGAAAAATCGGTGTTTTTATAGCTTGACAGCGGGATTGACCTACTTTGACTTGGAATTAACAGAATTAACGTTAACCAATCGTTAGTTTCGTTACATTTTTTTGGATTTGATACTCTTAGACGTTGTAGATAGATCATATAGTACGTTATGTTCTATCTACATATTCTCGCCCACGTTCGCGCTTTTAATTCTGTTAATTCTGTATCAAAGTAGGTCAATCCCCCTATCATGCTATAAAAGAGACAGCATTTTTTTATTCTTTTATTAACTCATTTCACGATGAAGTTTTCGAAATTTTGCTGTGGGTTGTTTGGTGGCAGGAAGAATAAGAAAGAAATGGAGGAGAAATGGGAACAAGAACTCATGGAAAAGAAAGAAGACGAAGTAGAAGAAAGAAAGAGAGTAAAGCATAAAGCTCTTCGGGAGTTCTTCGCCAGGAGAGGGTATGAGTTTTATACGCGTACCCCAATTGTTAAGATGGGTAATATTTATCCGGACCTGTCAGAGCTGATACCGCCAACAGAACATCGTGGCTGGCAAAATAAATTAATGAGAATGTATCCTTCATTGAAATGGTAAAGTATACGTTCTCTTTAATTTTAAAACAGCCCTTTTCAGGGCTACCCAATACCAAGAAAGAACTTTTTTCAAATTGTCAAACAAACAAAGTCAAGTCCTTTATGTTTATTTAAAACTTTTTATTTTATAACTTTTTAGAACATTTTACACAATATTCATTTCAATGAAACATTGAACTGTAAAAACAAAATGAATGAAAAAACTTTTTTCTTCGGAATGTCATAGAACTTTGAACTGTAAAAAAGACAGAATGAATGAAAAAACTTTTTTCACTTAGGCTGTTTTTCTTTTTTTCTTTGGAATGTCAGATTCACATTTACTCTTACGTTTTTTTCCCCTTTCATTGTTTTTTAATACCATATCTGGACACATTTCATTCCCATGTTTTGTCGATTTGCAAAAGAAACAGTTGTTTTTTTTGCTTTGTCGTTTTTTCTTCTTTTCGTTATTTTGACGTTTTTCCTCACTTTCGCTGTCACTTTCTTCTTTCAATGGTACAGTTTTTTTCTTTTTTGGTGGAAATGACTCATCGTCACTGTCACTTTTTTCTATCAACAGTAAATCTTTTGGTTCTTTCTTCCCGTTTGAACAATTCGCCTCTGCAGAAAATTCGTTTTTTGTGCAATCTATGAGATTTTGTTTGTCCAGATTTTTCCGTAAAGTCTCTAATTTATCTGCTATCTTGCAGATCTCTGAATCCTTAATAGCCGTGTTGTCAGTCTGCATGTCTATGGTCTGAGTTTCAACGGATGATGTATCCTGTGGTGAACTTTTTTTCCATGTATTTTCACCGCTGAATGATTTGCAGAATGAATTTACTACCCCGACGTATTTCATATGTTGGAGCTTGACAACTGTTGGTGAAATTTTGATGTCATGGTTGAGTGGATCCACATAGACAAAAACATTTTCTCCAGTCTGCTTTTCTTTTTCTGGACATTCTCTGGCCCAATGCCCTGTTTTGTTGCACGTAAAACAAATATTTGTTCTCACGCCATTCATCCCATATCGTTTGTCGATCGTTGATTGATCCAAAACTCTGTAGCTGGTCATACGGTAAACATCTTTTTCTGCTAAATGTTGGTGGGATAGAAATGATCCCACGTAGACGCCGTTATGTTTAACTTGATATTGTGGTGGTATATTGCTGATCTCATAATCGTGGGTGTATGGGTTAACATACAACGCCATCCTCTTTCTAAGTGGTGATGTATTTTGCAGCTTGAACTCGCTCATTTTCTTTTATCGACTGCTCTGTCTGAGGCTGGTCAGAGAAATAATGAGATTTTCACAGTCGACGTCTCTATTTATACACTACTGCAAGGAAAGAGTCTATAAATTGTTAGATTTTTTCTTGCTTGCTTCATTTTGTCTTCTCAACCAGAGCTGAAACGATGGGTAAAAGAAAAAGAATAATAGTTTATTCAGACAGTGATAGTGACGACGAGTCATTTCCACCAAAAAAGAAAAAAACTGTACCGTTGAAAGAAGAAAGTGACAGTGACGATGAGTCATTTCCACCAAAAAAGAAAAAAACTGTACCATTGAAAGAAGAAAGTGACAGCGAAAGCGATGAAAAATCTTTGAAAGAAGAAAACAGCAGCTCTACTTTGGATATGAAAAGTCTGTATGACTTAATAGAAAGAGGAAAAAAGAAGTCGAGAAAATTTAGAACAGAATCACATGTATTGTCGGTGAGTTTTAAGAAATTTGAAGAATTATCACCCCAGAGACTGCTTGGATTATTTGACAATGTTACCCATGAAATCATTCGAAAGTTAGATGCAAACCCGACAGATATGATTAGAATTAGCATCGATCATCCTTCATTGGAGATGGGGATTCATATTCCCTTTTTAGCTACAGAACAGCTGCAAGGTGAAACTATATTGAATGAAATTGAACGAGTTTTACAGTCAAATACAGATTTTGTCTTGAACGACGGATCCATGACATTTGACATTACACATACAATACCTCCATGTGGTAGCGGGAAAGTGAAATATAATTCGTCGGAATTGGACTCAAAGGTTTTTGCCAAGAAGAAACAATCGGTTATTCAAATTAACAACCATGATCGATTATGTTTTGCAAGAGCCGTTGTTGTGGGAATTTGCCATCATGAACGTGAAAACAACGAAGTATGGAATCGGAGATGGAGTAATATTCGTCATTCAGACCATGCTCTTCAAAAGATTGAAGCCGAGAAATTGATGAATGAAGCTGGAGTTTTACCAACACAGTCTGTAGGAATTGATGAATTCAAAAAAATTCAATTGTTTTTGTATGAAAAAGACTATGTCATTAAAGTTCACGACCAGCATTCCAAAACGAGGAAAATATTTGAACATCCAGAAGTGAAAGACAATAGTAAGATCATACATTTATACTTTCATCAAAACCATTATGACTATATCAAATCCATCAAAGGTTTTTTTAGTTGTACAAATTATTGTGAGTTCTGTGATGTGGGTTATAACGCTCGGGAAAATCATGCTTGCTCAAAAATCTGCAAAGGTTGTTATCGTGCTGGAAAATGTCCATCAGAATGCAAAGAGTATGTCTGTTCCAAGTGTCATCGGCGATTTTTTAGTGCAGCATGCTTTGAAAATCACAGAAATGTTCAAGGTAAAGAAAAGAAATCCATTTGTGAATTAGTGAAACTCTGTTCAAAATGTGGTGTACAGTATCTTGTCAGAAAGGGAAATCATATCTGTAAGGGAAAGAAAAAGTGTCACCTCTGCAAGAAGATAGTTGACTTTTCTCATCGGTGTTATATTCAGCCTTACCAGAGTAAGATGAAACACGACAGCGATGATGAGACGAGTTCTTCTCTAGTCAAAAAACCACAGTTCATTTTCTTTGATTTTGAATGCAAACAAGATACAGGGCTGCACATCCCAAATTATTGTATAGCACATAGAGCATGTGATACTTGTATCGATAAACCACTTGATTTTCATTGTTCTACATGCAGTGAATTTGAAGAGGGTAGGGAAGTTATTTTTCAAGGAGAAGAAACTTTGAGTCAATTTTGCAAGTGGCTCTTTTCAAAACATCACAAAGGAGTCACAGCTATGGCTCATAATCTCAAAGGTTATGACGGCCAGTTCATTCTTAACTATATTGTTAAAGTTGGGTTAAAAGTTCCAAAATTGATCATGAATGGAAACAATATTATGAAGTTAGAATTGAACGGTGTGCGTCTGATCGATTCCTTCAATTTCATGAACTTTGGTCTGGCGAAATTTCCAGCCACATTTGGTCTTCAAGAAATGAAAAAAGGTTACTTTCCTCACTGGGCAAATACAGACGAATTCTGGAGTTATATTGGACCATACTTGGATATGTCTTATTACAAGCCCGACTCAATGTCTGAAGAGGGTAGGTCGAAATTCATAGTTTGGTATAATGATAAAGTTCAAAAGGGTGAGGAATTCAATTTTCAAAAAGAGATGGAATCGTACTGTAGGTCAGATGTCGATATCCTAAGACGGGGATGTGCTGAATTCAGAAAGCTGTTTATCGAACAGGGTGGTATCTGTCCATTTTTAGAGGCAATTACCATCGCCGATGCCTGTAACAAAGTCTGGCGAAGCAAATATTTGCCAGAAAATCAAATTGCTATCATTTCAAGTAAAGATTCGTCCAGACGTCGTTTTTCTATGAAAGCGATACGTTGGATTCAAAGTGTAGCTCGGGAAAAAGGTATTCATATTCGCCATGCAAAAAATGGTGGGGAAGTTCAAATTGGAAGATATACTGTAGACGGTTTTCACCGTCAATCAAACACGGTCTATGAGTTCCTTGGGGATTTGTATCATGGTTGTCCTGTATGTTATACAGATCGAAAACAGATCAACCCTATCAATGGGAGACCCATGGATGAATTGTACGATCATACTTTTAAACGTATAGGAGATATCATAGAAATGGGGTATAATGTCGTGACCATTTGGGAGCACGAATTCGATGCTAAGATGAAGAATAAAGAGTACAAAAAACTCATTGAAAAGTTATATCCACATTTGGATCCCATCGATCCGAGGGAGGGGTTGTCTGGGGGAAGATGTAATGCCATAAAAATTAGCTACGATATTGATGAAAAAAGCAAGAAGGAAATCAAGTACATTGATATCTGTTCTCTGTACCCTTATGTTTGTAAACATAAATCCTATCCTGTGGGCCAACCAGAAATTTTGACTAGTGAGAATATTGATATGAACAATATTCGTCAGTATGAGGGCTTAATCAAATGCAAAGTTTTACCTCCAACTGATTTGTTCCACCCCGTTCTCCCAGTTCACTGTAACAATAAAATGATGTTTCCACTCTGTATGAAATGTGCAGAAGAAAGTTCAAACATTTGTATCCATGGTGAAGAAGAGAGGGTTTTGGTCGGAACTTGGGTTACCTTTGAATTATTCAAAGCTCTTGACTGTGGCTATCGGCTAATACAAGTGTATGAAATCTGGCATTTCAATTCTGTTTCGGATCAGTTCTTTAAAGGCTATGTGGATAATTTCTTGAAAATTAAGCAAGAAGCCAGTGGTTACCCAAATTGGTGTCAATCAGATT
This sequence comes from Tridacna gigas, assembly GCA_945859785.2. Taxonomy (NCBI): domain Eukaryota; kingdom Metazoa; phylum Mollusca; class Bivalvia; order Cardiida; family Cardiidae; genus Tridacna; species Tridacna gigas. The sequence continues at coordinate 8,087,299 of OX244035.2, forward strand.
CGGAAAAAGATCAATTCGTTTGTGAATATGAGAAGGCAGAAGGGGTACGTCTTGATCCAAGTTGTATTCAAAAAAACCCTGGGAGAAGATCGTTTGCTAAGATTATGTTGAACTGTCTTTGGGGAAAATTAGCCCAGCGTGAAAAATTGACTCAGACGGAATACATCAGTGATCCGTCTAAATATTTCGAATTAGTCACCAATCCCAATTTCATTGTAAAGCATGTAGAAATCTTTGACGAGGACTGTCCATTCATCTTGGTTAACTATGAATCAAAATTGGAACATATTGATACCCACGCTACAGCCAACGTGATAGTAGGGTCTTACGTAACAGCCTATGCAAGGTTGGAATTGTACGCCGTTCTTGAAAAGTTAAAAGATAGAGTTCTGTATTTCGATACAGATAGTTGTATGTACATTCATGATCCTGAATTATGGAACCCACCCATTATTAACAGTAGGTTAGGAAAATGGACTGATGAAGAGCCTGACTGTAAAATTACCCAATTCAGAGGGCTTGGACCTAAAAATTATGCTTACAAAATGAAAACAAAAGATGGAGAAGAGATAAGTAAATGTAAAGTGAAGGGAATTACTTTGGATTACAATACCAAGCAGGTGGTGAATTTCGATACCTATTCAAAATGTGCTTTGGATCGTACGATAGAAATCAAAATTCAGTATGATTGTAAAATTAAAAGACATAGAGATAGAACAGTGACCAGCGAAGCGCAGACAAAAACGTTTCGCTCTGTCTATACCAAAAGAGTTATTGTAAACGCTACTGACACTGTACCCTATGGTTATAAAAGTCTGAGAAAATAAATTTCTATAGCGCATTGTTTTGTGGTAAACAGATAAAGTAAGACGTTTTTAAAAACAGTGAAAAATGGCAAGTGAAATGCTACCGTTACCCATTGAGCTACGTGAAAAAGTTTATGGAGAATTTGTTCGACAACACACGCTCGATGAAGGAACACAGTTTAAGCTTAAATTCAGATGTGTGCAATTTTGGATAGATAAATTGCACAAGGGAGTTGCAAAAGGAGAGACATCTTGTAAATTGTATAGCATGCACGACTTTATTACAATGCTAATAACTGAGTCAAACTTCGATACCCCTATCAAAGGGTATTTAACAGCTTGTTTGTGGAAAAGTGACTATTTCACTAAACAGTTGCAAGCCACAAGTCGATGGCGATTCATTATCATAGGAAGGCCAGAAGAAAGTTATCTGAATCTACTGAAAATGAAATCAGTCCTGTTTAACTTTTACTTACGGTATACAAAATCAAGAGATAATGCAGAAGGAGTGGATATCATGGAAGGGTATCTCCTATTTGGTAGAGATGTCACAGAAAAAATCGTACTTTCAACTCTTTCGTCAAAAGCAGTATTCAAAAACGTCTTCGAAATTAGAGGAACGTGTGAATATAGTGGTTTGGACAGTGTATATAGTTTGTTTTTGGGCAATGAACGATTGCACAAAACTGTTGTGGAACATGAAGACAAGTGGAAAAATCGAGGTATCTGTGAATTTGCATTGTAAAAAATGTTTATTGTAAGAATTGATTTTCATTGTAAAAAAATGTTCAATACAAAATGTTTTTTAATGTTCAATACAAAATGTTCAATAAAAAATGTCAATAAAATTTGTTCAATAAAAATGCTTTTATTTTCATTGATATTGTCATTTTATCAATAGCCTTTAACGAGAAAAGTAAAAAAATATGGATGTACAATCCATATTATTTCAACACCCTTGTAATATTTTCATCACAGGACCGAGTGGATGCGGGAAAACAGAGTTCGTTCATAAATTAATTGACTATCGAGAAGACTTGTTCAACATCGTTCCTGAAAGAGTTGTTTGGTGTTACAAAGAATGGCAGCATGCTTACAATCTTATGCAAGAAAAGTTCAATTCACAGTTCAAATTGATAAAATTCGTGGAGGGAATTCCTGACGATGAAAACGAAATTGTCAGTGATGTATCTATTCCACATTTAATTGTCTTTGATGATATGTTGGGTGAAAAAGATGAGGAAAAAATTAAACTTTGGTTTACAAGAAAAGGACACCATCGTAATGCAAGTGTGATTTACATCACGCAAAATATGTTTCAGCAGTCGAAATCGAGCCGAACCATTAGTCTTAATTCCAGATATATGATTTTATTTCGAAATGAACGAGATAAGAATCAGATTAAAACACTAGCTCACCAAATGCAAGCCCCACATTTGTTACCTGCTTATGAAGATGCTACATCGATGGATCATGGTTATTTAGTCATAGATTTTCATTCACAAACAAAAAAAGAATTAAGACTACGAGCAGATATATTTCATCGTTGGCGTACACAAGGAGGTGAAAGAGGACCCATTATTTATTCTCCTGCTTAAAAAAACTTTATGCAAAATTCTTGCTTAAAAGGGAATCACATTTTGAACATAAATCATTTTTATGATTCACGCCCGTGAGTAAACATGGCATTACCAGCCACATCGAGTTCAGTTTTAGCTGCTTTGCGAAATTTAAGCCAACAAACCGATAGATATGAAAGAGAAGCTGTGTTAAAAGCAGGTTTAAAAGAAATTTTAAAATGGTTTACGTTGGCTGCGCAAAACATCATTGAAAATAAAATCAAATTACCAAAACAAACCACAACGTACATGACAAAACATAGAACAGATATTGAACGGTTAGCAGATCCATCCATAGACGAGGAAAGTAAACGTAAAATCATTTTAAAACCTGGAGGGGGAGGATTTCTAGGCGGTGTTATTATCAGAAGCTTACTGAGATGGGATGGAGTAAAAACCATCAGAAAATTTGGAGTTGAAAGACAAACTCGAAAACGTGTTCCACGAAAACGTGCACCGCAAAAGAAAAAATCTCCAAAAAAGAAAAAATCTCCAAGAAAGCGTGCTCCGCAAAAGAAGAAGTCTCCAAAGAAAAAATCTCCAAAGAAAAAATCTCAAAAGAAAAAATCTCCAATTACGATTGATGAAAGATTTGTCACTACCCGAAAACGAACCCCTGTAGCAAGTACCATTTCAGAACATCAACAATATCCAAAATCTAGAGAGGAAATTCTTGGTGAAAGAATGCGAAATTACCAAAGAAAGTATTCAAGATTTATATTACCAGGCAAAAAATTAGCATTTCAAAGAATTCCATCCGTCGCTTGGTCTCCAAATACATTGGCTAAACATAAAAAAGGATTAAGAAAATATAGACGGATGATAGAAGATATGCTACGATTTAACCTCGGCACAGGAAGATATAAACTTGACGAAAAAAAACAGATGCTTGAGCTTGGGAAAGGAAGATCCATCCCCGTGGATTCGTCCATGGCTACCGCTGATACATTGGTTGATGCTCTCTATTCACAGTTTTCTTAAAAACAGTTTTCTTTTGAAAAGACAGTATGTTAAAAAAGTAATTCTGACTGTTAAAAAACGGTATGTTAAAAAACAGTATGTTAAAAACATCAGGTATAAATGATAGCGACATGGACGTTGTATTATCATTTAATCCGATATCGAGTTAAAGTCAACATGAAAAGAAAAACACCTCTGATAAAAAAACATGGTTCAATGGTTATGGCCATGATGCAGGCTACACCAAAAATACGTAAAAAACTTGTAAAAGATTCATCACCAGAAGTGATAAGATGTATATCGGAATGTTGTCATAACGTTTTAAAAGGCAATGTACATTTATCATCAGCTCAGAAGAAGAAATTGTATTCAAGCCGACAACATATCAGACGTTTAGCTTCGAAATCGGCTTCTGTAAAAAATAAAAAACAAATATTAAATCAAAAAGGTGGATTTCTTTCATTACTTGCACCTGTATTATTACCATTGTTAGGAAAAGCCGTTATCGGAGGAATAGGAGGGGCACTTAAAGCCTTATAGATAAAATCTTATAGATAGAAATCATGTCTGTTAAAAAAATGGTTATCGTGCCTTATCAGGTTTTAGAAAATATGAATCGTTGGAAAGACGAGCAATATCATAAACCTCGTTTACCACCCAATCCGCAAGTTGTGGATGCAGCACATCTTCGGCAGGATATGGGTCATATTTTACAAAGCACTGATTTGTCAGAAACAGAAAAGGCTCAAAGGTATGGTGAAACTTTGTTTAAGTTACAAAATTCGCTTCAAAAAGCAAGACCGACTTTGTTCAACTCACTTCCAACGGCAAAAAATGATGACAGTATACAGAAATCAGCATCTGTTACCTTGCATGATCAAATTTTGCAAAGCGTACCAAAAACCATGAAAAGAAAAGCTGAGTTACTTTTGAGTATGATAAAAGATAACAATAATTTAACTTGGGACGAACAAGGAGTCGTGTCATACAAAGGTGTACGCATTCATGGTTCCAATATCATCGATCTTATCAATGATACAATTCGTCAGAGAAAAGGTACTGAACCTAGAGGGTGGAAAACTTTTTCAAAGGCATTACACGAAAGCAATATACCGCGAGAAGTTATTGGTAACTCAAATAGATGGAGATGGATGCAAAAAGCTCAAGATAAATCGCTGACTAAATCACTGAGTAAATCACTGAGTAAATCAGTGAGTGAAGATGAAGAATCCTACGGCGAATCCGATCACTTATTTCACACGCCAAAAAGCGTACAAAAAAGTGCAAGGAAATCGCTTACAAGAAGTGTTAAAAAATCTGCAAAAAGAATAAAAGAATCATCTCCATACATGAAACCTGAAGAAAGAGAAAGACTGAGACGATTCTATACTAAAGAGTTGTTAACTCCACCAAAATCTATAAAAAAGACCCCTAGCCGTAAAACGCTTCAGTCATGGGAATCCTGGTAAAGCCTAAACTTGGTTACAAACTTGGTTACAAACTTGATTACGTGTTAAGAAAATTGTTTTATGATCCCAAAAGTACTGTCGCATTTACTGGAATAAAGCAATTGTATCACGCTGCAAAATCTGTTTTGAAAGGAATAAGATACAAAGATGTTCAAGAGTGGTTACGAGGTGAATCCACCTATACCTTACATAAACCAATTCGTCGTCGTTTCAAAAGACGAAAAACTATTGTAAGTGGTATAGACTATCAATGGCAGGCTGATTTGGCTAACATGCAACATTTAGCAAGACAAAATGATAACAAGAAATATTTACTTTGTATAATTGACGTGTTTTCAAGATTTTCATGGGTTATCCCTATTCCAAATAAGATGGGAAAAACTTTGATTCGAGCATTTCAATCTATTGTTCAGAAATCAAATCGGAAACCTTTGTCACTTCAAACAGATAAAGGTTCGGAATTCAAAAACAGACAGTTTCAGCAATACTTGAAAAAGAATCAGATTCATTTCTTTACCACTGAAAATCCAGAGACGAAAGCAAGTATTGTTGAAAGATTTCAACGCACTTTAAAAACGAGAATGTGGAAATACTTTACGTACAAGAAAACAAGACGTTACATTGACGTATTGAATTCTTTAGTTAAGAATTACAATCATACTTTTCACAGAAGTATCAAAACATCTCCCGCAATGGTAACAAAATCAAACGAGGCAGAAATTTCGAAAAATCTGTATCCACGTTTATCGACAATTGCAATGACAAAAAAGCCAAAATTCAAAATTGGAGATCGTGTTCGTATCAATAAAACAAAACGTACATTTGATAAAGGTTATTTACCAAATTGGACTCAAGAAATATTTGAAATCACTCATGTTAACAAGACATTTTCACCTATCACCTATAAAATAAAAGATTTAGAGGGTGAACAAATTTTGGGGACTTATTATGAATACGAACTTCAATTGATAAAAGATGATGAAATTTATGAAATTGATTCAGTTCTTGATAGACGTACAAGACGTGAGGGTAAAAAAATAATCAAAGAAATAAAAGTCAATTGGAAAGGTTATCCAAAAAAATTTCAAAGTTGGATACCAGAATCGCATTTGGTATCTTGATCGGGAAAATAAAAAGACTATACAATTATGATAAATTCGCAGTCAAACATTGAGACTGGGACAGAAAGTGTCGATAGTGTTAGTACTAAAAATTACAACTGCTGTGGAAATCGTGTTCCAAAGAATCAGTTTACGTATATTTCACAGATATTAGTCATTTACGCAATTATTGCAACCTCGATAGTACATTTAAGTATTCAAAGTCAAGATCGTGAATTGTGGTTGATACTGTTAAGCAGTTCACTCGGGTATATTCTTCCATCTCCAGGGCTAAAATTCACAAAGTCTGGGCAGAAAACAACTAGTGGGGTTGATTTCGTTGACAGTAAAAAATAAAAAAACAAAAAATTTAAAAATTTAAAAATGAATTCGTTTTATCTTACTCTACCTAGCGATAGTTCCATAGAACTTTATCCAAACACACAGTGCTGTTTTAAAGTTCATTTACCAAAAACAATTCATATTGACAGGGAAAATTGGGAAGTTGCATTAGTTCATCTTATTACCCCCTCTCAGTTTTTAAACATAACTGAAGAAGAAGCAAAGTTCGAAATTATAACTGCAGATGTTAATTTATACAATGCAGCAGCAGCGGCAGATAGAAGAAGAGATAATATGAAGATAATTCCAATAAAACGAGACGCAAAAGGTGAAGCAGTAAAATGGTCAATTGGATTTAATTTTCCACCGGGTAGTTACACTTCACCAAAACATGTTATAGAGGTAATGGACAGCCTGATTCAAAATAACCTAAGTGAAATCTTTCAGAAGCATTCAATCGGCGTGTCTATTAGCTATTCAACCTCAAGCAAACGCCCGAAATTGGCATTCACAAATATAACAAGAACCGGAATCAAATTTCATCCACAGCTGTTTTTAAAACTGGGAGGATCACCAGAATTCAAAAATGAGATAATTCATTCGAATAGAAATATTTTAGAGGTATTTAAATACAGTCCTAACATTGATGCTGGGTACAACCATCTGTTTGTTTATTCAGATATTGCTGAATACACTATAGTGGGTGATACATTGGCTCCCATACTTCGTGTTCTTCCGTTCAAACCAAGCATATCAGATGAAAATAATTATGAAAGCCAACATATCAACCATGAAATTACATTACCGCATTACGTCCCCGTTTCGAAATCTGATTTCGATACTATTCACATTCAAATAACAGGGGATTCTGGTATACCGTTTCATTTTATTATTGGTAAGACAATCGTCAAGTTACATTTCAGACAGAAAAATAAAAATATTTGACCAAAAAAATGCTACCAGTTTATCGCGGCGAAAAACATCAGTATGGGTACGGTCTAGGTTCTCTATTTAGATCAGCAATTAAAACAGTGACTCCATTGCTTAAACCGTTGGTCAAATCTGGGTTGAATGCTGTAAAAAAAGAAGGAATCAGACAAGGATTAGGGGCGGTAGGAGATATCCTTTTACGTGGTGAAAATCCTAAAAAAGTTGTAATTTCAAGGGGAAAACAAGCTATTCATGATCTAGCACAACAGTTAATACCGGGGATAAATAAAAGAAAATCACAAAAGTCACGTCATTCATCTTTTCGATCTCGCAAGGGCAAGATCATTAATAAAAGACAAAGAAATCATTACAGTAGATCAAGGACTCTCGATATATTTGATTGAAAATTGAAAAAATTGAAAATTGAAAAATGATGCAAAACGGATCTTGTGAATGCAGTAAATCAGAACTCAATGTTCTTTCTGTACCACCTACAATGACAACGATGCAAGAAAGTCAATGGGTTGAACATTTTCCAATAGCATCTTTGACAAGCAATTCGCCGATAGAATTCATCATACCACCACAAACCGAACATTGGACAGATTTGTCACAATCGTATTTGTATATCAAATTCAAAATCGTTAAAGCTGACGGTACTAATTTAGAAGTCGGTTCAAATGTGGCACCTGTAAACAATTTCCTGCATAGTATGTTTAGCAGCGTCGATTTGTATCTAAATAATAAACTAATCAGCAGTAATTCAGATACCTATCCGTACAGAGCATATATCGAAAATCTTTTGTCCTATAATGCTGACAGCAAAACTACGCATTTGAAAGCTGGTGCACTTTGGATTGAAGACACCAGTGGCCAATTTGAAACACTCAACCATGATGCGGGAAATACTGGACTAGTAAACAGAATCGGTGTAATCGGTCTAAGCAGAACTGCAGAGCTTTTCGGACGATTGCATCTTGATCTATTTCAGCAAGAAAAATATTTACCTAATGGGGTTGAAATCAGACTTAGACTAAACAGAGCCTCGCCAAACTTTTGCCTTACAGGAGGTACTGCTGCACCAGATGCAAAAATTGTAATGGAAACAGTCAGTCTTCATGTACGAAATATTGAATTGTTGCCTGTTGTTGCAAATGATCTAAATCATCTCATAGCTCAGCAAAACATGAAAATTCCTATCCGTAGGGTAGAAGTAAAGACGTTTACTATCGGTAATGGACTTCAGTCTAAAATTGAAGATCATTTGTTTCAAGGACAGCTTCCAAAACGTGTTTTCATTGCAATGGTAACAAATGCTGCTTATAATGGGGCTTATGCTAACAATCCATTTTTCTTTCAACATTTTAATCTGTCAAAAATAGATGTATCATGTAATGGACATAGTATTCATAACAGACCCTTTGAGCCTGACTTTGAAAATGGGTTGTATTTGAAATCATATTTGTCTATGTATCAGGCTGTCTCAGCCTTAGGACTCAATAAATCATTTGATATTGCTAAAGAAGACTATATCGGCGGATACTGTTTGTGGGGGTACGATTTGACAGCTGATCAAGGCAGTGAAGAAGGACAACTTCATCCTATAAAAACTGGAAGTCTTCGCATTGAGCTTCAATTCGCACAAGCCTTGGCAACAGTGATCAACGTTATTGTCTTTGCTGAATTTGACAATCAGATTGAAATCAACAGTTTGAGAGAAATCATCACAGATTATTAATCTTGAAAAATCAACAGAAACTCTCTGATCGAAAAAAGATAGCTTTCACAAAAAAACAGTCCTTATCAGGACTAATCAACTATTGAAAGATAGATCGAAAACAGTCCTTATCAGGACTAATTAACTTTTGAACGACATATCAGAAAAAAGTCCTTTTCAGGACTATCTACAGGACTAAAGAACTAAAAAACAATGTCGGGAGTTAGATTTGCTATTTCACTGAGAAAAGAAGCAGAAAAAGTGAAATATTCCACCTCAGAGTGTCTTTCTACTCGGAAAAATGACATTCACAGCAGCTTTGAAAAATATATGATTAAAGAACTACAAAATCTAATAGTCAGTGAAGTTCACAACGAGTGTTACGGATGTCAAGTGGATCATCCCAGTCAAATACAGCATGAACTATGTTTATTCAAGGATAGACAAGAACATACAGATATGTTCATAGAACAAGCCATGAAGGAATTAAATCCATACAGAATCATGAAAAAATGGTATCCTGAGCTCGTAGAAATGAAACTCAATGAAACTGACTATGCGGAAGCCTACAGATTTTGGCGAAATATAAAACAAAACATTCTATCTGATATCACGGAGTCGTTCTTAAAATATTGGTGTGACAAAGTAAAACAAGCCTGGAAAAGTGATTAGAAAAAATGTATACTTCTGAAATTCAATACATATTGGATCATGGAACATGGATAAAAAATCTACAGGCAAAAGTCTGTGCAAAAGATCAGTTGCCTCGACAAAAACCCATTCATGTGAAAGCCTACATTGTGAACACAGAGAAATCAACCGGTTCAGGAGAACACTGGGTAGCCGTGATATTTGACAATAATGGCAATGTACTATACTTTGATCCCTACGGGCTACCACCACTTGAGCCAGAAATTATTAACTTTTTAGACAATCATTCTTATTCGTGGAGATACAATCGACAAACCCTTCAGAGCCTACAGGGTAAAGTTTGCGGAATTTACTGTATCTTCGCATTGGATGCTGTTGCCAGAGGATATAATATACAGAAATATCTTCAACAGAAATTTCTCTCAACGGAACACCATCGAAACGATCGAAATGTATCATCGTGGTTTAATCAACACTATGGAAATCTATACAAGAAAATTTCAGAGACTTCTCCCCACAAACAGTGAAAAAAACATTTTCAAAAATGAATTTTTATTGTTAACAGTTCATTGATATTATGTTCATTTTTTGTCTTTTTAAGTTTTATTGTAAATATGTTCATTGTTTCAGTTCATTGTTTCAGTTCATTGTTTCAGTTCTGTTCAATAAAAAAGTTCAAAAAAGCAGTCGAATTCTTCATTCTGTTTTTCCCAAAAAGACTCCAATCTGCTTACATTTTTCCCCATGCTACGAGTCATAACTTTTTTTACTATATTAGCATGAAAACGTAGTTTGGGAAAAAATGTATATGCTTTCCGCCAGGTCCGCGCTCTTATTTTTTCAATCCTCCTGCTATCGTATAAAGAAAGGCTGATATTTCCCAATACATTCATCATTCGACTCTCAACTCTCGACCAGTTCGGAAGTTAAAAATCAATATGGAGCAGAACAATATGAAGGAGATCAACCATCAACTGCGTGAGGCTCTCAAAGACTATCTAGATGTCGGGCAGCAGATATTGCTACTAAACACTCAACCCGTACAACTACACCGTATATCACAACCGTTCAAAGATCTCGGTGAAAGAATAGTTCAACTATTCTTAAAGACAACACCTGATATTATTTTAGTTGATGTCAAATTTGGGAGAAAGATAACTTTCAATAACGGAGTAATGACGATTACAAAAAGAGTTGGAGTATGCCCCATCTGTCAGGCAAATTTCGGTTGCTGTCATTAGAAGTTGAAAAAAATCACAACCACTAAAAAACAAAACAGCCCTTTTCAGGGCTAACCATCTACCAAGAAAAGAACTTTTTCGAATTTGTCAATTCTTTCTCTCAGAAGAATTAAACTCAGAAAAAGTCATAGTCAGAAAAAACACAAGATAGTCAAACTCTATTTTTCTATCCCGAACAAGAAATTGTAACAAAGCTATGCATTGGTCAACGTTAATTCGGAGTTAAAAACATGAGGCAAGTAGGTCAATCCATGCTGTGAACTATATAAGCGCGATGTTTTTTTCTCACAAAAACATAAATACTTCAGCATGGTTCAGATTCTTCTCTGTCCTCACTGTGCAAGCAGATGCCAGATAGAGTGTGGAAAATGCTTTACACTCCTGGACTATCTTGGCCAGAAGCATAATTGTCCAGATCCAGACGAAGGATTTTTTGATGATGATGAGGGATCTACAGTTTGCTGTGAATTCTGCGGATGCGAAATCAGCCCAGTAATTCAGCCAGAAGAACTGTAGGTCTTGACAGTTCATTAAATCTTCCTAAAAAGCCCTTTTCAGGGCTAACCATCTACCATGAAAAGATCTTTCTTTCAAAATTGTCAACTAAAACTCAAAACACTAAAGAAAAAATGTAACAAAATATGCATTGGCCAACATTTTACCAAATGTAAACACTAAGAAACTCCCATTTACTACTCAACTATCGTAGAGATAAGCCGATATTCACAATGTTTGGATTGACAATTATCCTTGCATTCCTATATTGGTTAGAAGAAAGAGAACGTATCAGATGTATCAAATATGAAGTGGACCGTCTGATACAGATCCCATATCCAGCGGAAAATATGGATAGAGAAAAGAGAGGCTAAAAAGTGTATTTTACACAAAAAACAGCCCTTTTCAGGGGTAACCATGTACCAAGAAAAGAACTTTTTCAAATTGTCAAACAAACAAAGTCAAGCCATAGTCAGAAAAACACAAGATAATCAAACTCAAGTTTTTCTGTCCCGAGCAAGAAATTGTAACAAAGCTATGGATTGGTCAACGTTAATTCGGAGTCAAAAAAACATGAAACGCTGAAGCGGGAAAATATAGGAGAAAATGACGTCATGAGACAACTCAATCCTGCTGAAAAGCTATAAAAGTCGACTCTATTTTATCATTTTCATTTCACGATGGAAGATCTCAGGAGGAACGTGAGAAATCTGATGAGACTGGCTGAGACCCTCAATCTGAAGATAGAGAGAATAAATAGACAGCTGACGGAGATACCTAGAGAGGAGAAGAAGGAGTTTGTCATCCCGACAACAGAATGTTGGGATGATGATAACGAGCCACCGTTCTCGTTGAACTTCGAGTTGAGTGAAAGTCAGATGAGAAGACTTAGAAGACGAGCGGCGAGCAGCTGTCCGGCGTGTGGGAAAGTTGGAGGCTGTGCATAAAAAACACAGTCTCCAAACAAAACAGCCCTTTTCAGGGCTAACCATCTACCATGAAAGATCTATCTTTTCAAATTGTCACCCGAAAATTTTCCAAATAATCGGAATCTGGCCCGGAGTACCTACCCGGGGAAGCACTCTGGGGACAAATTTTCCCTCAGGGTAACTAGACTGGGCCAGGAGGGGGGGAAGCAAAAATGCCAGAAAGTGCCAGAAAGTGCCATTTTTTTACCCAAATCGACCAAAAATTTTCCAAATTGACCGGAATCTGGCCCGGAGTACTTACCCGGGGAAGCAGACCGGGCCAGAAATTTCCCTCAGGGTAACTAGACTGGGCCAGCTGGCCCAGTCTAGTTACCTATACTACTTACGTATTTATTCATTTATTCACTTACTACTACTACTGCTAATAATAATAATGATAATAATGATGATGTAGCAACAACCGGCAAACTACCACGACATTTTTTATGAGAAATAGTGTAACTCTTTTCCGGAAGACAAAATTAAAGATCTGTCACATATGAAATGATTTTCAGATGACTGATTAGATGTTACTCAACTCAGGTTTATCTGTGAAAGTGGGAAAACATCGTGGGAAAAGGAGAAAATGTTGGTTTACCAACATTTTCTCCTTTTCCCACGATGTTTTCTCACTTTCAAAGGACCTCTTCTTGTTCGAAAGTTCAGAGGTTAATGACCTAATGAGTTTCAAATTAAACTGTAAAAGAAACATTATTTATCCATAGTGTTTATTACATGTGAGCCATGCTCTGTAAATAGTGGCTTAATGCATTTGCAAAAAGTCCTGCGTGGTCACCCTCGTTAACCCAGGTGTGAAGTATTACCATTCATCACCCCTGGGACATTCAATTGCGAAACCGTCGTTTCTATGAATATTCATAAGATTGCGAATTACACCCAGTAGCCAGTCGAATTGTCGATGACATAATGATACTCTCCTGTAGTAGAGGATAAACAACGAATATAGCGGCCGCCGGTGGGCATTCCTTCAGTGGCATTTGCTTTACGACAATCCAGGGCAGACATTACAAATCCTTGTATACAGAGGCAAATATTCAGAAATACAGCGTGCTGTTGCAGTTCATAGGGGTATGTAGCAGGGGGTGACGTCATCCTCGTTGACCTAGTTCCGATGTATTCCGTAAACTACATTCATCGGTTTGATTGGTTGTAGACGAGGTAAAAATGGAAATGATGGCATATGGTTGATAAAAATAGATTAAATTTTCTCACCGAAAAACAGATTGCCAATCAAAATGCCTCATGAATAATTCATGAGAACGAGAAAACATACACGAGATAACCCAGGGGTGATGAATGTAGTTTACGGAATACATCGGAACTGGGTCAACGAGGATGTGCGCGGTCCTCGTCCGCGCAGGCTTACCTGGGCCGAAACATTTTGCTTTTGGCAGATTTTCTTCGTGTCAAAGGACCAGTGTTCCCCATGATTCAGTGGGTTGTTACACAAAACGGATTTGGAGGATGTATAATACGGTGATGACTTGCGCGATATCATGCATCACGGAGACGCATTAAGCCCCCTTTTCACAGAGCATGAATCTGAAAGGTACGTGTTCAAAAGCACCAATACTCAAATGTTTTTACCTTTAACTATTTTCGCCACAGGAATGTGTTTTATACACCATTAAGTAATTAGAGGACAAAATATGGAAAGCGATACCGTGCTGGTTGTTCAATTACACACGAACCATGCTCTGTGAAAAGGGGGCTTAGTCCATCTGCGAAAAGTATCGACCCAGGTCAGCCTGCGCAGTCCGCGCAGGCTGACCTGGGCCAAGACTTTTCACTATTGGTCAATTTTCTGTATGTCCAAGGACCAGTCTACCTCATGGTTCAGCCGGTTGTTAAAAAAAAAGTGGCCATTATGGATCCATAATTATGTGATGGTTTGATTGGTACGATGCATCACGGAGATGCATTAAGGCCCCCTTTTGCCAAAGCGTGGCTCGCATCATTTAGTGACTGTCGTAGATGAGATCACGTTGAACAGGGCTGTGTTCAACCGACAATTCTAAAGTGCATCGTTAATTTAATTCTGGTTGTATAATATGATCCTTCAGAACCCCTTTTTATTTCGTTTCAATCACGTGTTTAATTACATTTCACACGTGAAACTAGAGAAAGGGAATGGCCGAACCTAAGTTGCGAGAACTTGTAGCCAGAACGCTTTGCCAATGTACACGTATCATACAATGTACTCGAAATTTTGTGTTATGTATCGTTCATGTAAACATGCATCTGCGACAATAAAATATGAGCCATGCTTTGGCAAAAGGGGGCTCAATGCACCTCCGTGATCCATGATACCAAGCAAGTCATCACCCAATGATTGATCCATAGTAGCTACTTTTTTTGACAACTGACTTAATCATGAGTTAGACTGGTCCTTGGGCATACAGAAAATAGACCAATAGCGAAAAGTTTCGACCCAGCGCAGGCTGACCCGGTCGATACTTTTCGCAGATGCATTAAGTTCCTTTTTCACAGAGTATGGCTCATATGTATCTTTCCTTTTTCCCCCTCAATGTTTTCTATCCTTTCAAAGACAACCCTAACCATTTTAGCCACATTTAATTTGTCGTCTGCTAATTCTTTCAGTTTGGACAAGTCTAAAATCTTGTCGTCTGACGTAGAGTTAAGTGCAAGTACTGTGATATGAACTCAATCCTTTGTGTGGCAGTTTAGCGGCCATTGTAAAATGCTTTGGGGCAATCAAATCATTCTGTCTGCTTTGATTATCTATCTGACGAGACAAGTCCTAAGTGATTGTGTTGTCATAGCTGCGATCCTTGAGAATAAAACAATTATTGTCCTGTTGGACACTCTATGAAGATCGAAGTTCATATATGACAACAGAAATTACTGGCTTACAATAACTATACTAGGGAAAAAAATAGAAACGCAAGTATTTTACTGAACTTATCATACGAGAAAAATAACGAATTTTATTTGAACCTCGATCTTTTAAAAGGGGGTTTGGTGCTTCTTACCCAGCAAGTCTTCAGACAATGATGGATCCATAAAATTTCATTTTGTCCAACAACCGTCTGAATCATGAGGTAGAATAGACATTTGACAAGCGTCGATTGAACATTGCGGAATGTTCGTGAATAATCTAGTACTTTCCATGTTTTGTTTACAAAAATATGGTGTATGCAGAATAGTCTAGAATGAATATTAATTTTCATAATTACTTTGTAATTAGCGAATGATTTTATTCGTACTTTACTGTTTGTATGATAGGTCCATATCCTGGTCCCAAAGAAAAATTGATGTTATTATTGCCATAATCCAGCGTATATGTTAATCGGGAATTCCCCTGTCTTTTTCTCGAATGTACTTCCAGAAGTTTCTGGGTGCACTCGATTTCGACATATAAAGGCCCAAACACAGTAGGTAGGATTCAGAAAAGTTGTGAGATTGGTGTTTTGTAAATCAAATATTTTGACTGCGACTGAAGTTTGAAAAGGATTTAAAGATTAAATACTTGGCATCACAGTTGAAACATACGCTGTCATTATCATCGTTGGATTCTGAGCTTTTGGAGATCTGTTAGGACCAGGAATTTAATTTGTTCTTCGTGACATACTCGGTTTTCCGATCAATGGAATTGTGACATTTTGACAGTTTGAATTGTGAAGACTCTGTGAAGTGTAAGTAAGAATTTGTATTATAAATTACAGTGTTTTGAATTAAATTTTAAAACAAAGTTTTTGGGAACTCCTCTGTTCTTTTTTAATCTATTACACCGTCATTTAAGCCGTAGCCATTCGGTATCCAAGACACCGTGATACGATTATGTGGGAATGTATCCAAATATATTCGGTGACGTCATATCTTGTGTCATAAAAATACACAGTTTCCGGTTGCGAACCAACCATCTCTTTATTTAAAAACCTAAACCATTTCCTTTTACTGAATGTAACCATCTGGTTTCCATACGCTTGCCGAGGAAAATATAATTGAGCCATGCTCTGGGAAGAAGGGTGCATAATGCATCTCCGTGATGTATTGTACCAATCGAGTCAACACATAATTATGGATCCATAATAGCCACTTTTTTTTTTTTAAATAACCGACTTAATCATGACGTAGACTGGTCCTTGGACATACAGACAATTGATCACTAGCGAAAAGTTTCGGCCAAGGTCAGCCTGCGCGGACTGCGCAGCCTGACCTGGGTCGATACTTTTCGTAGATGCATTAAGTCCCCTATTCACAGAGATTTAGTGATAATATTTTACCATCGTTTATCAGGAAATTTTGATTTCTCGGCATAAAAAAACCCCCATAAATAGCCCCCTTTAACTATTTTCCAAACTTCAAAAACTTTAACACGAAAATTAAATTGTTATGACAGTTCCGTCTTTTAAATAAATTCACGTAACCTACTTTTTTGTCACAGCTAATTGGATGCGATATTTTGCTCCCCGGTATCACATGACTGATGTCTGATGAAGATTTCAAAATGAAATACAAAAGCTTTTAGATCCTTGAAACCTAATAGGTTGAAACCTCTGTAATGATACCCCACAGAAATGGAGCCATTACGTTGAACTCTCCGTTTGTACAAGATCACACAGATAGATGAACAACTGTTATAGGTCATAATTTAACCCTTTACCGTACCATGACGCCTTTTGACGCCCCTGCGAAAGAAGCCTTTTGAAAACATTGTGGGAGAAGGAGAAAATGCTGGTAACCAGCATTTTCTCCTTTTCCCACAATGTTTTCTACCCAATCAAAGAAAAAAGGCACCATTTTAGCCAAATTGAAATTGTCGTCTGTAAATGCTTTCAATTTGGAGAATGCTAAAATTTTGTCGTCTGGTAAAGGGTTAAGCAGTGTTCTGGCAAAAAGGGGTTTAATGTATCTCCTCTGATGCATTACACCAAGCAAGTCATTAAATAATTATGGATCCATAAAAATCCATTTCGTCTTTACAGCCGCCTAAATCTAGAGGTAGAATGGTCCTTGGACACGCAGAAAATTTACAAAGGGCAAAAAATATCGACCCGTGTCAGCCTGCAGATGTATTTAACCCACTTTCCACCAAGCGAGACTCATTTATATTGTCTTCCATTTGTTATAATTTTACAAATCAGCTATGGCCAAAAATGGCATTTTCACACACACAGAGAGAGAGAGAGAGAGAGAGAGAGAGAGAGATGTAAAACTACATAAAATACATTTTGTTCCAACGACATTGCCATTTACATTTCATTGGAATGGAAGATCTAATCAGAATGGAAATTGTAACCTTTAAATTTCACTTTCAAAGAATACTGCAAGAGAGGAATTAAAATGATAAAATGAAACTCATCTGCCTTACAATTCTTCTAACAATATTCATAAATCTTCATATACGTTTAGTGCAGCCTGCAGGGTCCGTATTTACCAAACATTCTTATGAACGTTCTTAGTCTTATTCTTCAGATTTTTTCCAAATTTGAATGTAACACACCTTCTGATTGGCTAAACCAAATGGTTTAGCCAATCAGAAGTTGTGTTACTTTCAAACTTGGAAAATCTTGAAGAATAAGACAAAGAACGTTTTCAAGAATGGTTGGTGAATACGGACCTTGCGGATCTTGATCTACACTGTTCTCAAAAGCCTATTGATTTGCAATCAGTAAAGCAGCGAAATAAAGCTCGTCACGAACAGTGATCACATATCCCACGAATTTAGCCAGCGATATTACAGACCTTGTCATATTAAATCATGTTACTTGCCAATAAAAAACATGCCAATCAATTAGAAGAATGACTCTCGCGAGGCAGAAATTTGATGTCTCAATAGATTGGGTCATTCATTTGTACAGAACTGGGAAGGCACGTATAGATCCTGCTAATAAAAATCTAATATCTGTAATGAAATGTAAATGTGAACTAGATGATACCTTTCGATTTTTTTTTTCTACTTCCGGCAAGTGTCTATTCTTGAAAATGAAGGTGGATTTTCCCCCTCCATCTAAAAAATAGGTGTGGGGGGATGTCAAAAAAATAGGGGGGGGGGGGAACTTTCTACCAGATAGAAAACATAGCCAATATAACAAACATTTGAGCCGGGCTCTGGCAAAAGGAGGCTTAATGCATCTCCGTGGTGCATTATACCAATCAAACCATCACATAATTATGGATCCATAACAATCACATTTTTTAAACAACCGACTGAATCACGAGGTAGACTGGTCCTTGTACATACAGAAAATAGACCGATAGCGAAAAGTTTCGGCCCATGTCAGCCTGCGCGGACTGCGCGGGCTGACCTGGGTCGATACTGTTCGCAGACGCATTAAGCTCCCTTTTCAAACAGCACGACTCATCTATTCTTGTCCAGGACTGTACAGTAATCGTAAATGAACTGTTTACTTTAAAAAAAAAAAAGTTTCTGAAATAAAAGGGATTTAAATCAGAACAGAAAACGTCCAAAATCGGAGCGTCAGTTGATAAAAAGCAGACCCACCCGTACTCATCAACCATTCTTAAGAATATTCGTTGTCCTATTCTAGATTTTGAATGTAACGCAACTCCTGATTGGCTAAACCATTTGGTTAGGCAAATCAGAACTTGTGTTACTTTCAAATTTAGAAAATTCTTGAGAATAAGATTGAGAACGTTCTTGAGAATAGTTGGTGCATACGGACCTATGACAATGGTACACCGCAGGTTGATTGTATGTTGTTTAACGCCGTTTTCAACATAATTTCATTTATATCGCGGCGGCCAGTGCACCTATCCATGCTTTCCTGGAGTTTCTTTCACCAGTACTCCGCACAATATTCTTTCCAAGCCACTGGCTGCTTTCCCACATAACCATCGTCGAAACAATGGTCAGCAGTGAGAGAGGAATGAATCCTGTCGCAATGACTATCATCAATCCTCGGAAAGAAATTTGCCAAGCCGGGGATCGAACCAGCGACCTCCTGTTCTCAAGTCCTGTACGCTACCCAATGAGCTACGGGGCTTGGCGGTACACCGCAGGACGAAGGTTTATTTCAGTTTAGTTTAAACATATTTTATTGTCATTATTTACAAATTCTTACATAAAATACATTTATACATACAATACAAATAAGACAAAAGGGTTTGACCACAAGTTCTCACAACTTAGATTCGGTCATCCCCTTATTGAACATGCATAGTATTCAGTCTTCAAAGGAAAGAAAAAAGAGGAGAATATCATAAATAAAAGTATTTTAACAAAACATGATTGAAGACAGTTTTATTCCAGCTATAGAGAAGATTTTTTTTAACGACAATAAATAAACCGAACACATTAAGAGAATGTTGTGAATATCAATAATAACATTCACTTAAATAGGTGGGAAAACAACATCAAAAGGGTGGTAGTAAAAGAAAAACTTGGTGTCAGTCGGTAAGAGGGCAGATCGGATTTTGTTGCTGCAAAGCAAACTATTTATCAAACCTCTTTGTATCCCTTATAAAATTTTGAACTGAGTTAAATATAAATGAATTTTCACCATAATCGAGGTTGTCAGAACCAAACAGTAGGAGCTGTAAAGAAAGTGGGTGGAAACGGCGTAATTCTCGAAACAATTTTATACGCGGTTCAGTGAAATTAGGACACTGAAAGAGAAAGTGTTCGGCATCTTCAGCAATGTATCCACAACTACATGTAGGGAACGGGGATAAGTGGTTCGAATAGAGATCGAAGTTCAAATTACCACAATTATTCCGGAGTCTTGTGTGTAAAACAGATAATCTCCTCTGTCCCACAAGATAATGTCGCGGTACAGGAGGCGCAGAGAAACGTTGTAAAATGCGAGATTTAAAAAGTGATATGGAAGTTATGGATTTCATATCATCCGGAAGTTCATTCCAAAGGGAGACAGCAGAAGGAATAAAGGAACTTGCAAACAGCTCAGTGCGGCAGCCAACTATATCGATATTATCAGCGTTTCTTAAAGAATAATCACTTCTAGTGCTGACATTCGTTGGAAAAATATCTCGTAAGTAGTCCGGAGTAAGGCCGTTTATAATTTTGAATACGCAAATAAGTTTTTGATACCTACGCCGATCTTCAAGAGTCAACCAACCAATTTCCTTGTATAAATTATCGAGAGATGCGGATCTGGTGATACCAGCTACTAGTCTTGCGGCCTCGATTTGGATTTTTTCAATAGTTTCCTTTTCACGGAAAGTGCAATTATCCCAAACTATTGAAGCGTATTCAAGAATAGGACGTAAAAGAGAGATGTAAATTTGTTGAAGTGAGTCTCGTTTAACTATGAATCTTAAGTTTCTCATGATGCCTAGTAATTTTGACGCTGATTTAGAAATGTTATTTATATGTTCAGCCCACTTTGCATTACTACTCAAAATAACTCCTAGATGTTTATGGCTATCTACAAATTGAATTTGGACATCATTGAACAGTAAGTTAGGGGGAGAGACAGTTTTGTTCGTGAATAGCATTGCAACTGTTTTAGAAGGATTGAATGTAACAAGCCAACGTTCAGCCCATTCGGATATCATTTGTAAATCATGGTTAATAATACCTTCAATATCAGGAACATGTGAGGCAGAGCACGCCAAGGATGTATCATCTGCAAATAGTCTAGATATGCTTAACAAATTGTCAGAAATATCATTTACATATACAAGAAAGAGTAATGGGCCGAGTACAGAGCCTTGAGGGACTCCGGCATTTATTGACAGTGACCTTGACCTTGCCGTTTTTACGATTACAGATTGCTTGCGGGAAGATAAATAATCTTTAAACCAATCTAAAAGAGAGCCGCTGATCCCTAGTTGACGTAATTTAAAAATAAGACCTTTATGCCAAACTCTATCAAATGCTTTTGATATATCGCAAAATACCATACAGGTGCTTTGTTTGGCATCAAGCGACGATACGACTTGGTGATATATCTCAAGCAGTTGGTGGACAGTGGAGTGGCCTTTTAAAAAGCCAGACTGTTTTTCGTAAATCAATCGATTAGAGAAAAGATAATTATAAACGTGTTTATGAACACATCTTTCCATAAGTTTACCTAAACAACTAAGTAAAGAAATAGGACGATAATTGCTAACAGACGACTTATCGCCCTTTTTGAACAGTGGGTTTACAATGCACTCTTTCCATTTACATGGGAATTTCGTGTCCGTGAGAGACTTATTAAATAGTTTTGTAAGAGGTTTACTTATACTGTTTTTTGCTAGCTTTAATAATTTGTGACTAATAAGGTCTGGTCCAACTGCTTTATTGGTACTTAAGTTGCTTATTATATTTGCGATTTCTTCCGTTGAGATACGGATTTGGTTAAGTCTACTATTGGTTAAGGAGACAAAGGGAGGTAAGTTTGCATTAGTATCATCAACTGTCGAAATAGACGAAAAAAATCGATTCAGACACTCAGCCTTTTCCTCATCTGTACAATGAAAGTATTCATGACCATTTTCAGTCGTTTTCAAAATTGGTAAGGTATCGCATTTTTTGTTTCTATTTACCAATGTACGAATATGTTTCCAAAAGGTTTTAGGGCATTCATTGCTAGAATTAGACAAAATTTCGTCAATATTATTTAAATACCTTTGCTTAGCTTCTTTTATGAAGTTGTTTACTTTATTACGAATAGCTTTGTATTTTATCCAGTCAGTTTGCCGCCCATGTTTTATCACAAGTTTTTTTAGTCTATCGCGATGTCTACCGAAACGTCTGATTTTTTAGTCATACCAAGGTCGGTCATTGGGTCGTATGGTAACGTCTTTCGATGGTATACA
The DNA here is from genome assembly GCA_945859785.2 of Tridacna gigas. Taxonomy (NCBI): domain Eukaryota; kingdom Metazoa; phylum Mollusca; class Bivalvia; order Cardiida; family Cardiidae; genus Tridacna; species Tridacna gigas. Next base: position 8,109,368 of record OX244035.2, read on the forward strand.
ACGGGACATAATTTCTGAAAGTCTAACGGTGAAACGTTCACATGCATCGTCAATGTCTGTCGAATCAATGAAGTCCCAACTTTCGGCATCAATAAGTCGGTTTAGTTCGTCGGAGTCAGCTCGATCATAATACCAGACCTTCCTTTTTGAACAGGAAACGGGCAAGTGGGCAAATTCAAAAAATATAAGTGTTGCTTTATGGTCACTAATGTTCGGTTCAACGTCGATGGTGTCAGCTTCTTTAACATTTATATGTTCTGGCACTAGTATAGGGTCGATAAGTGTTGCTGTGTTATTCGTCACTCGGGAAGGTTTATTTCGAAGCGTAATGAAATTCGTTCAGGACTTCCATCGAACCATTCAAGGAAGGAAACTTTTTGGAAGTATGCTGCAAAAACGCCTTTTTGTTCAAAACAACGATATTTTCTGTGAGGCAAGAGTCAAATTATTTGTTTTCGGACTTTTTCATGGTTTATTTTTTTCGTGGGAATGTCACGCATTGGGTCTGAATTTATGCGGGATCTGAAAAGAGAGAGGAAAAAAAAAAAGAAAGTGTCAATCCCGCAGTCGAGCATCCTAGAATTTTGATAATTTTTATTATTAGGTGTGATGCATCTGCTCCCAAATAGGCCTGCAACGGTCCGCCGAATAAACATGTCCACATTTTTAACCAATCCCAAAATACTATTGATTCATTCGGGTATAGCAATACCAAGTACCATAGGTCAAAGGCCAGCGTAGTCAGCTACTACTATACGCCGAATAAAAGATTTACCAATGTAGAGTCAAGAAAAATTATTCTGGCATACCGTTCATGACGTCATACAGTTTGCATCAATGATGTGGCGGTCTGACGCTACTGACGTCACGAGCGTCGGGCTATCCATTGCTTCTATGGATGAATCTTGCAATTGGCTGATTTAAGTATGTAAGAAAAGGGAAAGAAAATGATTTATTTCTTCAAAATAGAGACATGTTTGAGCCATGCTCTGTGGGAAGGGAGCTTGATGCATCTGCGAAAAGTATCGATCCAGGTCAGCCTGCGCAGTCCGCGCAGGCTGACCTGGGCTGAAACTTTTCGCTATTGGTCAATTTTCTATATGTCAATGGACCAGTCTATCTCATGATTCAATCGTTTGTTAGATAAAATGCACTTTTTGGATTTATGATCATGTGATGACTTGGTTGGCATAATATCTGTTCTGTTCTATTCTGTTCATAATACATCACGGAGATGCATTAAGCCACCTTTTGCCAGACCATGGCTCATTTCATTTGCGAACACGACAACTTAGTTTTATTTTTTTCTATGAGTCACGCTCTGGCAAAAGGAGTCTTAATGCATCCCCGTGATGCATTGTACCAATCAAGTCATCATATAATTATGGATCTATAACAGCCACTGTTTTAAACAATCGACTTAATCAAGAGGTAGAGTGGTCCTTGGACATACAGAAAATTGATCAAGAGCGAAAAGTTTCGGCCCAGGTCAGCCTGCGCGGATTGCGCAGGCTGGCCTGGGTCGATACTTTTCGCAGATGCATTAAGCCCCGTTTTCATAGAGCATGGCTCATATAGGGAATATATTTCTTACAGAATTTAATAATAATGATGATGACGATGGTGATGACGACGATGATGATGGTCAAGGTACTACTACTACTACTACTACTAATAATAATAATTATAATAACAATTATAAACCATCGCCTCCTTTTCCAGTGGGAAACAGATCTATCTGACCATTTTGAAATGATTAATTTATTTATTGTGAACAACGACCATTTTGATCAATAACGCCATAAAAAGCAGTCAATAAATGACAAATGAGTCTTGGCTTCTTTTTCATTTTTTTCCCTTGAATTTCACTCCTGCAACGTGATAAATTGTTTTGTTTCCTACATCAGCCAACCCGATCCTCTCTGGACAATTAAACGCACTTTTAGGCATTAATAAAATGTTGTAATTGGATAATTTCTCGTACGTTGTCACAATCAAATTTGATTTTAAAAGCAACATAATATAATGCTGTGTCTAGACATTTTGACTTGATATATTTTTATTTCCTTATTTCATAAGCGCCGATAGCAGAATCCATGATTGAGAAATACGGTCTTTAATACAGAAATAAATCAAAGCACTGAAAGTACTGACAGGCTGGCGAATGTTAAATAAATCGCCTTGGTAAAGAAGAAACTTGGTTGGTCCATACGAGATTGAAGAAAAGTGGTCCGACCCGGTTATTAAGTCCGTTCTGGTTCGATCGATGTCAGTCCTTTTATTAAGTCCGATCCGGTTCGGTCTGGCCAAATCCGGTTATTTAGTTCGATCCAGTTCGATCCAGTGACTTTACCCATCGCTCATAGCCATTTACTCGTCAAAAATACAGCTAAAAAATCTGTTGATCTTTCATTGAAATAAGCAAATAAAGCACATATCAAGTTTGACGATTTGACATTTGAATACTTCCTATAATTCAATATTAGATGATATTTCCATGTTTTTTTCATTTTCAACCAGTTGGGGAAACTCGTAGCTAGACGAGACCTACAACTAGCGCGAATACACAATGATGAAATAAGGTTGCATTGGGATAAGTAAAGATGAGCCTGATTTATATTGGTCACTGACTTATTTTACATATAAGCAAACATCTTTTACATTACCGATGCCATTTCGTTCAGTGTAATGATCTTGTAAGTAGACATCTTTCAAATTGAAGTGGTAGAGATTTTGTAGTTCATGTCAACATTGTCATATTTAACAGAATTACGATTTCTAAAAGAAGAAAGAGTTATTTTCTGCCAACAGGCTTTAACAACTTTGTGTTTTTCAGACCTCCACAGAAAAGGGAGTGACAGCATTCTAAATTCATTATTTCTCTTCAAAACCTTTTGTTGTGGGTACTCAATAGAATCGAATAGGATTAAGTAGAGAGTGATTTCATATTTTCAATTTTGAAATCAAAATCACTCCCTCTATCTAGAGCTCTGGTGTTTTTTAGCTCTACCGGCTGTAAGCCAGAAGAGCTTTTGCCATGACGTGGTTTCCGTCGTCCATCGGTCTGTCCGTCCATCTGTCCGTTCGTCCGTTTTTCTTGTTTACGCGATTAAGTCTGCATTTATGGTCGGATTTTAGTGAAACTTGCACGGTTTGTTTATCTCATCAATATCTTGAACCCTATTGGTTTTGAAAAAAATCTGACAATCAGTGTGGGAAAAGTAGCCATTTAAAGTTAAAAATTTCAATTTCTTGTTTACGCAATAAAGTCTGCATTTGTGGCCGGATTTTGTGAAACTTACACAGTTTATTTATCTTATCCATATCTTGAACCCTATTGATTTCGAAAAAAATCTGACTATCAGTGTGGGAAAAGTAGCCATTAAAATTTCAAAATTTCAGTTTTGTTTAAGCGATAACGTCAGCATTTGTCTTCAGATTTTCGCGAAACTTGCACAATTTATTTATCTCATCAATAGCTTGAACCCTATTGATTTTGATAAAAATCTGACTATCAGTGTGGGAAAAGTAGCCACTTAAAGTTCAAAATTTCACATTCTTGTTTACGCAATAAAGTCTGCATTTGTGGTCTGATTCACGAGAAACTTGCAAAGTTTGATTTTGAGAAATTGTACTTCAGTTTTTTTTTAAACTAATAATTTTGTTCAATTCACCATGCCAACTTGTGCTATCTTAGTGGGTTCAAGCTCAGCTGCAACAACCCTTTCCCCAATTTTTTTGTGTGTTTGTTTTTTTCTTTTTTTGCATCATGAATTCATAGCGTATGTTATAAAAAAAAAAAACAGCACAATCATGCCAATGGAGTGCTTCAGACCCTCAAGGGCCTCTAGTTTTTATTACATTTGGTTCTGGGTCACTCTCGATAGCAATAGGCTGGCGATCTAACGATCGCTAGTTTAAAAATAAAAAGTCTCAAAATCCTGAAAAGCATATTTTTGTGGGGCAATATTTAGCAATGATAAAAATGAATGAAAAAACAAAAAGCTTTTCATGACAGTAATAGGTATGAAACAATTAGGGGCAAAAAAAGTCAGAGTTGTTCAGTTGAACAGGCTTTATTAGATTTTATTGTAAAGATCTATAAGTAGTAACTTTTTACCGAACAACAAAAATCTAGACTTGTCCAAACTGAAAGTACGGTATTTGCAGGCAACAAAATAAAAGAGGCTCGGAAATTAGAATTTTGTTTTTGGAAGGTTGAAAAAATGGTGGAAAAAGGAGAAAATGCTGGTTACCAGCATCTTCTCCTTCTCCACAACTTTTTCAAAAGTCTTTTTCTTTAGTGTCGTTAAAACTCGGGATTGTTTTGGTAACGGGTTTTAATTGATCAAGTGTACTGATGAACCAGCGCATTAATTAGACCTGGTTTTCAAATAGTATTAGATATAGGACTGTTTACACATGTATACGGTAAAATTACAGCTGGTTTGGATAATACTATGTACAATCAGAAAGTTCTTGTCCCAATTTACTTAGATACAGTACTCGACACAAATTCCAATCAGTCAATAATTTAATCGTACTGAAGATTATAGGTTGAGAGAATAGCATTCTGACACTTTTGGAAGTCACTGTAAAGAGGAGAAGCTTGTGTCAAACTGACAACGTTGTTTCGAGGCGTTCTTCTCTTGCAGGACAATGCACCTGCTCTTAAGTCCCAAGTTGCCATGGGGCTGAGACTGAATGCGACCTCGAAGTCCACTCGTCACAACTCGACCTATTCCACATCTAACCTCGTCCGTATAAAGAAGGATTCCATTTTGAACTACCAATCACATAATCTTAAACATGGCAGCGCCCTTGTAAATCGCTTAGCAACGACAATAACAACTTCGATGGGGTTATTCATATGTATCGGCCTGTCGATGAAAGCTCCTAACGGAATTGATAAACCACGCTAAAAATAGAACGTACAACCTGTTTGCAGACGGAAATATTCTCAGAAAGATATCGATAGAAAATTGTAACTTATGTTTTATTTTTGAAAACGAGCCCTTACAATCTCAATAACGGTAAAACGGTGTGCTTCCGACGAAGAAAAGCACCATGCAGGCGCATATCAAGCTATGTGATACCGCCGAGGGACTTGATCACCGGATCACCCGAGGTATACCGAATGCTCGAAATCCTTCCTCCAAACTTTCCCGCCCCCCACCATCCATAGTCGCATGATTTAGCCCCTTCTGACTTCTATTTGTTTCTAACGCTGAAACTAACCTTTGTGGTGGACGCATTCGAGAGCAATGACGGTTTTTTAGATTTAGTAAAATGAGTACTTTGGAGGCCAGAATAAAGAGTTCTATTATGAAGGGATATGCAAACTAGAACAGCCATGGTCGAAGTGCATCAAGATGAAGGGAGATTATATTGAAAAGTGATAGCAAAATTTTCATTCCTGGACAAGAACAAGAAGCCGAGAACATTTTGATCGTACCTTGTAAAAATTAGCATGATTTGAAAGAAGAATTGCGTAAAGCGCATGCGTATCCGGAGTACTTTGTTCCGGTTAGAATGATTATAGAAATCGAAGTTGTTCAACATTACCTTTCAATTCTGGTTACCTCTGCGTTTAAGGTGTAGACTAGAATTTTTCCCTTAGGCTGCTAAGCTCGACTTTAGAAAAGGGACCTTTTGCGGATCGTGTAGATCAAGATCAGACCGCACATAACGTGCAGTCTGATCTTGGATCTACACTGTCGGATTAGGAGACTTTTTTTCCATTGGAAAAGAAAAAGTCTAGCAACATTTGAGTGTGTTTTTTACAATCGGCTTGAAAGTTTCATTTAACTTTTTATAGCGGGTTAAGGGTTACAAACCTAATAAAGGTTCGGTTTCGCCCAGGGACCATTAGAATTTTTTAAAACTCTTTCGGCGTCAAGTAAATAAACCCAACCTGTCTCGACGGTTGGAAAACATTCAGAAAGATGTCATCTTACAGGCCTGACTTATCAGATGGACGGTATAGATACAAGATCAGACGGCACGTTTTGTGCAGTCTGATCTTGATTTATGCCGTCAGCAAAAGACCCTGTTTTCGCCTATGGCAGTGAAAGTTTTGGAAATATAGCTTTAATAATTCCGAAACATCATAACATCTCTCAAAACAGGGGCGTAGCTGCGTATAGGCAACTTAACCCTTTATCTCATAATCCCAAGTTTTAACGACTGTGAGAAAAAAAGGCTACCGAAAACATTGTAGCAAAAGGAGAAAATACTGGTAACCAGCATTTTCTCCTTTTCCCACAATGTTTTCTACCCTACCAAAGACAGAAATTATTATTTTAACAACATTTAATTTGTTGTCCGCAAATGCTTTGAATTTGGTTCAGTACAAAATTTTGTTGTTTGGTAAAGGGTGAAGACGCAGATTTTGCCTACTCTTTGCTAAAACAGACAATGAAAAGAAAAGAAAAACTATTTTGACAAAAATATGTCACCACCAGAGGACACCAAATAGCTTTTACAATTATTAAAAAAAAAAAAAATCATGGGGCACTCCAGATTCTCCTGGCAAATCCGCTCCTCGACAGTTTGCGCCTCGGACAATACCTTCGTTATTACCTTTGCTTTGGACTAACTACACCCCTGCAAAACATGAAAGTGATTTTTCTCGGGTTCCGATGATAAGTAGAGCGTACTGTAAAGATATCAGTCGTTCGAGACAAAAACAATGTTTCTGGATTCGGTTGACAGATTTCAGCGTCAGTCGCACAATTTTGCATAAATTTCACAAAAACGATGATGCATCACGCAGGTTTCAAACACAGACAGCGAAAGTGGTAAATTACATGTTGTTAGCTTGGTAATCATGCAGAATTACTAAGGCGTTGTGAAAACATAAATTTTACACAGACTTGAGACGCTCTATGGGAGCCAACTAGATTTATTACTGTTCGGGAGTATAAAAAGTTTGTGGAATAATGTTGATAATGTAGAATTTTTCCATACGGTGCTGATATGTGACTGCAGCACTCTGTTGAACGTCTCTGCATTGACGCTAACTAGCGTCCCCATTACTGCTGCTGCAAATCAACGGTTTTTAGCAAATAGTAACGTCATTGTCTTAGACTTGCCTGCAAATAGTACAGACTTGAACCCCACAGAGTACGTCATGGACGAGTAAGGGTGTCGTGCTCGAACAAATCATGCAACATAGTAGACGACCTTGCATCAGCCTTAACAGTTGGATAGGGCACTTTGCATGCGTTTTATATACTACGTTACGTCAACGGCATGCACAGGTGAATCATGGCGTGCATTGGACAACATGGGAGACACATGAGATACCGATTCCTTTCATTTAACTTGCAACCCCTTTTTTATTGCTTCAGCCTGCATTCAAAATTAATTATGAGCCATGCTCTGTGATAAAGGGGCTTAATGTATCTGCGAAAAGTATCGGCCCAGGTCAGCCTGCGCAGTCAGCACAGGCTGATCTGGGGTGACACTTTTCGTTATTTGTCAATTTTCTGCATGTCCAAGGACCAGTTTACCTCATGAATAAGCCGATTGTTAAAAAATGTGGCTATTATGGATCCATAATTTTGTGAGAGTTTGCTTGGTTTTATGAATCACGGAGATGCATTAACCCCCCTTTTGCCAGAGCAAAAGCAGACTTAATTTTTTTTATCCCATAGGCGTGACCAAACAAGCGGGTGGTTTAGATCCAAGATAAGACTGCACGTTCTGTGCAGTCTGATCTTAATCTTTACCGTCAGCAAAAGCCCCTGTATAATCGCCTATGATACTGAAAGGGTTAAAAATTGAATATTGACGTTCGACAAAGTTTGAGAACCAATCTCCTGATCATACATCAAGCATGACAATATTTATAAAATAGGCTCCCCCTCTACTACAAGGAAATCGATACAATTATCTGAAATCATAGGTTTGGTGCGGGATCTCTCAGAAATGTACATTTATCTTATAATCCTTAACCTTCCCAAGATCTGTCTTTGACTAAATAAATAGACCGACCGACCGACCGACCGACCGACCGACCGACCGACCAATCAATCAATCAATCAATCAATCAATCGCTCGCAGTAGTTTCATCGTTGAAATGTAATAGAATAACATTAATTCGTAAACAAAGGCTTCCAACCCATAATGCAAAATGTACATACACAATAAAATCGTGCGTGCAACACTTGTGTCATATTTATACAAACAATCCTGTTACGTTACGTTAGGTAACGTAACGTTACCTTATGCCATGTTATGTTATGTAACGACAACCTTTTTCATGGCCATAGGCGAAACAGGGGTTTTTGCAGACGGCCTAGACAAGATCAGACAGCTGGTGTTGTATCTTTACTGTCTGCTTTTTAAGTCATGCCTGTAAGATAAAAATAAACCATGCTCTGTGAAAAGGAGGGCTTAATGCATCTGCAAAAAGTATCGACCCATGTCAGCCTGCGCAGTCCGCGCAGGCGGACATGCGTCCAACCTTGTTGCTATATGTAAATTTTATACATGTCCAAGGACCATTCTATCTCATAATTCAGTCAATTGTCTAAATAAATCGATTTTATGGGACCCTTATTATGTGATGTCTTGCTTGTTATAATGCATCGCGGAGATGTATTGAACCCCTTTTGCCAGAGCACACACCTTACTGTGTCTAATGCTACGTCGAATTCACTCTTCACCAAACGACAAAATTTGAAATTTAAAAGCATTAGCAGACCGCAAAATAAATGTTGATAAAGGGTTAAGGATGCGCTAATTGGTTATCTTGCAATTAATCAAAACAGTATAATGACGTCACATCTGATGTTATGAAAAGAGGAGCTACGACCATTCCGCTATCTAAACTAACAAAATTGCACGGTTTTATTGAGTTAACCGTACAATTTATACCATTACAAAGAAAAATACATCTAGTTATACTAATGGGTATATTACAAGATATTCTGATTCGCGGCATAAAAAATAAATAGGCCTCTTTTAACAATATCTCTACATATGTAGACCGGCATTCATTTGGCATGCAAGGAATGAAGCAATTCTCCAGGATGGTACGCGAAGAAAACATTGTCCCAAGTTATACAACAAAGTTTGCCCGAGGTCTTGTACAGATAATAGACGTTTTACTTTCTCGTCTTCGATTCTATAGACTGATGAAACCCGTGTTTACTCTCATTGTTATCATTAAATGGTGGCCACTCCATTATTTGGAGCGCTTGATAGGTTTCCGGATAAACCTAATGAAATCTATATGCCCTCGCGATTGTCGCTATCGGGTCATCGGGAAACGGCCACGTGACATTGAATAAATACGGACAATTTCGTGATTTTGCGGACACTCGTCACCAAGACCTGAATTTTAAGCTGATGAAAATGGAAACTACGAGGACGACGACAACAACAAGATGAAATCGTCCACGTGACAATGAATTAGATCACGGACAATTCTACAATTATTCAGTCACTAGCCACCATGGCCTGAAAATCGGACTGACATAAAATGGTAACAGCAACAAAAACAACAACAAAGGCACCAACAACTACTACTACCACTACTACTACTTCTACGAAGACAACACGATAACAACAACGACGACGACAACACTAACAACAACAACAACAACAATAAATGTCCATGTGACAATGAATAAAAATCACAGAGAATAATTTTACAATTTAATTTTGCAATCACTAGCCACTTAGGCCGGAAGTTAAAACTGACATAAAGTGGCACTGACGACGACGACAACGACAACAACAACAACCGACAGCAGCAACAACAAAACAAAAGCTACAACCTTAAGGTGTATGCACATTGTTTGAATACCTCTTTTGAATCAATTTCTCATTTTGCCGCAGTGTGTTCAAAAGTGGTCCACGAGACACACACAGACGAACAAGAGAAGTTATCAGGTGGTAAAACGACTACAGCAGCAACAACAACAAAATACCATCCACGTGATAATTTATAAAATCACGGACAATCTTTACAATGTTGCAATCACTAGTTTCCTAAACTTGAACTTAGAACTGGCATAAAATGGCAACAAAACCAAAGACAACGACATAAAGGTGTCCGCACCTTATTTTAATGCCCCCTTAGGATCAATGTCTCATTTTGCCACTATGTTTTCAAAACACGGACACACGAACAAAAGCGTTTTCAGTTGGTAATATATTATAGTCATAAGTAACTAGTTATAGTGTTATTAAACTAAATGATATTATTAAACTAAACGGTATTATTAAACTGCAAAGAAAATTCTCGTGATCTGATCGGATAATGTGCTCCGAATATATATGGTTGTACACTGGCAGCTCCCAAGGTACGGCACAATTTCCCTGTCGGGAGCCCCGTAGATACTTAAATACACTTCAACGAGAAAATCAAAGATGTCGGCATCGAATCACCATGTCAAAAACCTGATGTGTAATAGGTCATACATAATTACATAAAAAATATATATATATGTAATAATGGTAAACTAATGGTTGGCAGAAACAACAAATGGCCGTTTAATTTTGCCAACAAATCATAAAATGAACAGTTACTTACCTTCGAGTGGTTTAAACCCATGTTTAAATAAAAATACGTCGAATATTTACCGCAGTGATTTCATGCACCGAACTGCACGGTTTACTTATGTTTCAGTGACGTCATTTTTCAGTGTGTTTGGGCACTCAGAAGGGAAATCTGTTTTCGTAAGCGTACTCGATTTGTGAGACTATAAAAGAAGGAAATTTCACTTGAATACACGTTGGAAAGGCAAAACTTTGCAGAATAGTAAATTCGTTGTCTGGTCAGGTGGCAGCGCACTTTGAAACTTGTTCACGGCTGTGAACAAGTTTCCAATGCCTTGCCACCCGACCTGAAAACTATTGATGTGTGATCGTGTGGGAGTTACCCTGAGAGGAAAGACGTAGTAAGATGAAGCAATGATTATCAAGACAAACGACAAATGTTCTAGTTAACTCCTTCGTGCCAAATAAATGAGCCATGCTCTGTGAAAAGGAGACTTAATGCACCTACAAAAATATTGACCCATGTCAGCCTGCGCGGACTAGGCAGGCTGACCTGGGACGAAACTTTTGCTAAGGGTCAATTTTTTGCATGTCAAAGGACCGTACTACCCCATGATTCAATTGTTATATTAGATAAAATGGATTTTATGGATCCATAATTATGTGATGACTTGCTTGGTATCATACATTTACCACCATTTTTGCCAGAGCATGGCTCTGATTAACTCGACCTTTTTCGACAATTTACATCCAATCAAAATCAGAAAAATATGAGCTGTGCTCGCTCTGTAAAAAAGGGACTTACTGCATCTACAAAAAGCATCGACCCAGATCAGTCTGCACGGACTACGCTGGCTGAACTGGGTCGAAACTTTTTGCTACTTGTCAATCTGTTGCATGTAAAAGGACTAGCCTACCTCATGATTAAGTCGGTTGTGATACATGATGGGTTTTATGAATGAATACTTATGTGATGACTTGCTTGGTATCATGGATCACGGTAATGCCTTAAACCCCTTTTTTTCAGAGCATGGCTCATATTTTTCATCCACCTTGAGTGAAACTCGGATGGTATACATCTAAGATTAGACAGCACATTCTGTGCAGTCTGATCTTGATGTATGCCGTCCGCAAACGCTCATGTTTTCACCCTATGGCTATGAAAGGGTTAAGACTAAACGGAAATGAAGGTCTGAATAAGCAGTCAAATCAGATCTCACTGTCAGTCAATCTTGTACAAATAGAGAAGGAATTCGATACGTCGAAAACGAGAAAGACGAAGATTATCAGCCGGAATTATCAGTGTAATAGGATTATAGAAAACATGGTAAGAAACTTCATCGTGGGTTAGAAGAATAAATGCGGAATACAAGTATCATGTCAAATATATATGAGCCATGGTCTGTGAAAAGATGGCTTAGTGTATCTGCAAAAAGTATCGACCCATGTCAGCCTGCGCACTCCGCGCAGGCTGACCTGGGCCGAAACTTTTTTGCTTTTGGTAAATTTTCTGTATGTCAAAGGACCATTGTACCTTATGTCTCAGTAGGTTGTTATAGCAAACGGATTTTATGGTGCTGTGATGATTTGCATGGCTCATATATTAAACCGTGCTCTGGCAAAAGGATGCATAATGCAGCTCCGATATTTTTCTGGCAATCTGCTTAGGATTGCAAACCATCAATAGATAGGTTAGTGGGGGTGTTAGAAAAGGTTTTTTTTTTCTTAAATTGATACGCAGCTCCTTAAAGTTTTAATGTCATATGATCAATGCAGAGTCGGATTTAAATAGGTACAATGACGTCAGATCTGGTGTAATAAAAATAGACTCAGTTCTTGACTAAAAAAAGAAAATGAACATCTCATTATAAAGAAGTTAAAAGTTGCACCTTTCTACTTATATAACCGTACCAGTATCTTTTTGCTTGCAAACGAAACATTAGTTAACTCTTTACCAAACGACAAAATTTTAGATGCTCCCAACTGAAAGCATTTGCAGACGACAAGCTAAATGTGACTGAAAAATTGAAATTTGTGTTCAGAAGGAAAGAAACATTGTGGGAAAAAGGAGGAAATGCTGGTTACCAGCATTTTCTTCTTTTCCCACAATGTTTTCAAAAGCCTTTTTTTCTAAGGGTAGTAAAAACTCGGGATTTTGTAGTAAAAGGTTGAAATTATTTATTGGTGTGTTACAAGAAACTTTTATTTCGCGGCAAAATGGTCTTAATAGCTTCCGTTCAGGAATTATCAAAAAAAAAAACTGTAGTCTATGCGCATCGAAATCCCCACTCTTCATGGAAGAGACTTTTACATAAAACGTTTTATATTTGAGTCATGATGTAGCAAAAGGGGCTTTAATGCATCTGGTGCACAATACTAAGCAAGTCATCATATAAGAATGAATCCATAAAATCCATTTTGTCTAACGATAAGCTGAATCATGAGGTAAAATGGTCTTTTGACGCGCAGAAAATTTGCCAAAAGCAAAAACTTTCGACCCAGGTGAGCCTTCTAGTCGGCGCCGGCTGACATGGGGCGATATTTTTTTTTCCATCTGCTCTAAACTCCCTTTTTCACAGAGTATAGTTCAAGTTTGTTTTAGATATTTTGTTAAATGTTAGAACACCATTATGATACCGTTATAAATAAGAGTTGGGCGATTCATGAAAGGTTTTTGCCTTTTATTTTACAGCATGGCGACTGTAAATGAGCCATGCTCTGGCGAAAGGGGGCCTAATGCATCTCCGTGATGCATGATACCTGGCAAGTCATCGCATGATCATGGATCTAAAAAGTCCATTTTGTCTAAAGATCGACTGCATCATGAGGTAGACTGGTCCTTGGACTTGCAGAAAATTGACCAATAGCAAAAAGTTTCGGCCCAGGTCAGCCTGCGCTGACTGCGCAGGCTGACCTGGATCGATACCTTTTGCAGATGCATTAAGCCCCCTTTTCACAGAGTATCGCTCAAATACATACGCTGATGGTGATGAAAAGTCTGGGTACTTTTTTACCATCCCTCCCCGTAAGTGACGTGGTAAATACGATTTCGTGACGGTGTGAAAGACTTAAAAAAGCCTCTAGATGTAATTAATAGAGTTCATTGATATAAAAAGAAACCTATTAAGGTGCATTTGTCGATGACCGTCTTTTTTTCTTTTTACTAGGATGGAGATATCGAGGTTTAGCCAAATCTTTTAATTCCGATGATCTGGGTTCGTATTCACCAGCAATTCTTGAGAACGTTCTCAGCCTTATTCTCCAGAATTTTCTAAATTTGAAAGTAACACAACTTCTGATTGGCGAAACCATTTGGTTTAGCCAATCAGAAGTTGTATTACATTCAAATTTAGAAAATTTTGAAGAATTATACAAAAAATATTCTTCAGAGTGGTTGGTGAATACGCACCCTGTTTTTTTTTTTCCTCTCTTCTTTCCACGTATCAACCCCACAGGAAATTGAGGAAAGTATGAATAAGTGCACTGCCTGCTGTTATATCACTAAAATAATGTGGAAACTGAGGTAAAACCCCAATGGCTACCAAAAGTAAATAAAGCGGGTATTAAAAATGCATTTAAATTTAAATCATATCATTTAAAAGGCCCGCCCAGGTAGTTCAGTGGTTAGCGTATCTGACTCGTGGCCTGGTGGTTGTGAGTTCGATACTCGGTTGAGGCGAATTTTCTGTCCGGCGATATTTCGCCTCTCACCTCTGATTCATGTGGGAAAAGTAGTCGGTGACTTGGAAAGAAAGTTGTGTCAGTACTGGTGTGAAAAAGCCAGGAAACACATGCGTAGGTGCACTGACCGCCGAGATATGACCTAAGTTGTTAAAACGGCGTTAAACTCCAATACAAAGAAACATTTAAAAATATGGAAATTATTGTGAAGGTAAAAATCTTTTATAGTACGGTCGGTCAAAGTGTTAATCGCTGGCAAAATAATTTTTTTTTAGGGCAAGTCAAAAGTTGCAAGGTCGCTCTATCTTTTGTTTACTATTTACCTGATCTTAAAATTCATTTCTCTGCCAGCAAAACACATGGACAGAGCAATAAGAGATTGTCGTTTTCACAACAGTTCCCATGCTTTGAAAAGGTATCATTTAAATTCAAATGCATTTTAATACGCACCTTGTTTACTTTTGGCAGCTACTGGGCCTTTTAAAACAAAAAACCAAAATGTCAAACGGAAAAAAACTCCCAAACAACAGTAATAAAATACAAACGATGAAAGACTCTGGTTTACTCCCACCCTATCGAACTGTTTTGAAAAGCAAGAGGTTTACGTCAATAAACGCCCCCAACAAAATTGACTTTCGATCAGCCTCCCCCCCTACCCCACGCCAAAGAGTAAAGCGAAAATGGCCAAGAGCAGCCTACGTCAAATCATTTAAACTTTTACCACACAATCACGAGTTTTAACGACTTTGAGGAAGAAGCCTTTTGAAAACATTGTGGGAAAAGGAGAAAATGCAGAGAACCAGCATTTTCTCCTTTTCCCACAATGTTTTTTCTATCATATCAAATACAGAAATCACCGTTTAAGCATTATTTGATTTGTCGTCTGCAAATGTTGTCAATCTGGACAAGTCTAAAATTTTGTCGTTTGGTTAAAAGTTAACTGTTATGGATTTGAATTCTTCATTAATCCTAATACTGCAAAATAAGTTAAACGAAACCTTGAAGCCGACAGTAAAAACCCGAATATTGCCATTTCATACTTATTTTTCGGAGATAAAAAAAAATCTCGTTACCGGACAGTGTAGATCCAAGATCAGACTGCAGGTTCTGTGCAGTCTGATCTTGATCTACACTGTCCGCAGTAGGTCGTTGAATCGCGCTTGGTAGCCTAAGGGTTCAGGGCAAATGACAGAACGGGGAAGTTTTGCGGATGGTGCATATCAAGATTAGTGCATCGAACAGAACTTGCAATCTGATATCTGATCTATACTGTCAGCTCGTTCGGTCAAACATCATTCTATCTTTCTGATTTTTCAGTGGACTTTCAGCCCTCGAAAAAGGCCGAATTCATTTGAGCCTTGCTCTGGTAAAAGGGGACTTAATGCATCTCCGTGAAGCATCATACCAAGCAAGTCATCACATAATTATTGGTACATAAAATCCATTTTGTTCAACAACAGACTGAATCCTGAGTTAGAAAAGTCCTTGGACACGGTCCGACGAATCACCGAAATGCCACCGAAACACCGAAATACCCCTATTTTTTTTTCAATATTAAGTGCAGATAACTGTTTGCAGTATTTTTCTTTCTTTTTTTTTTGACTGAAAATGCGCTCAGTCAAAGTATCAATCATTGTTGAAAAGAATGATGTTGTTAATATATTCTGATCATTGATTTACGTGGAGAACAATCACCGAAACACTTGCATGGGTCGATACTTTTTGCAGATGAATAGCCAAGGGGTGCCGCAATCAAGCCATTTAACTGTTATTGATCTTACTCCTTTATGCACCATGCGCGGACACAGGGGCTTTTTTCGGACTGCACAAAGCAAGATCAGGCTGCGGGGAATATTTGACCTTGGATAACCGTCGTCCGCTTGTTGAGTCAAGCCTATAAAGATTAAAATCTTTCTGATTTTCAGTGAACTGTAATTTCAGTCGAGGTGGAATCAATATGAGTCATGCTCTGGCAAAAGAAGGTTTAATATGCACAGCCTAGATGCATTGTAGTAAGCAAATCATCACATAATCATGGATCCTTAAAATCTATTTTGTCTAACTACCGAATGAATTCTGACGTAAATCATGAAGAAAATTGACCGATAGCAAAAAAGTATCGATTCAGGTCAGCATTCGCGGACTGACCTGGGTCGGTAACTTTAGCAGATACATTAAACCCCTTTTCACAGAGCATGCCACATACGCTTTGGCGCTGTCAGAGTTAAGTGTCTGTCCCGTCTGAGATCATTATAGGGAAGTCTCCAGTATTTATGAAGCTATGATTAGCGTCTCAATGCGCCACGCCACGAGCATTTTCCCATATAACCCTTATGATACCAAATAGTCCCGCGTTAATAACGACCCCGATGAAAAAGAAAAACAAAAGCTTCAGAAAACATGGTCGGAAAAGGAAAAATGCTGGTAACCGGCATTTTCTCCTTTTCCAACCAAGTTTTCTACCCTTTAAAAGACGATTGTCATTATTTCAACCATATTTACCTTGTCGTCTGCAAATGCTTTCAATTTGAACAAGTCTTAAATTCTGTCGTCTGGTAGAGGGGTAAACGACGTCAATTTTTTAATGAGCAATGCTCTGGCAAAAGGGTGCTTAATGCATCTCTGTAATGCATTATACCAAGCAAGACATCACATAGTTATAGCTCCATAAACCCACTTTTTGTGACAATCCACTGAATCATGAGGTACACTGGCCCTTGGGCATACAGAAAATTGACAAATAGCGAAAAGTTTCTGTCCAGGTCAGCCTGCGCGGACTGCGCAGGCTGACCTGGATCGATACTTTTCGCAGATGTATTCAGCCCCCTTCTCACAGAACACGGCTCAAATATATTGGTAAATTCTGTCTTACGAAATAATTCATCGAAATAAATGTAAACTGTTGTTAAAATTCTTATTTAGATTTTTTGTGTGTGCGTGTATGAATTATTATTACTATTTTTCATTTTATTTATTGTATTTGTAAAAAAAAAACTGATAAATACCACAAAGTATATCGATTCTCTCCACGCGTCCAGAAACTGGACGGTTTAACCACATCACTAAAGGAGGTGCAGTTTTGGCGTATAAATAGGGAATGTCGTTTTGCAATTGGGAACTCCTTCTATATTTATCAGATGTGACGTCATCTTGCTCATTTGAATACGATCCCACACAACCAGCGGGTGTTATTGATAATGTGACTTTGTCAAGAACATTTGTGATATTCTGGCTTGAAGTTTAAAGATACCTTAAGAGGCTATACATATATCCAATATCACAGAAATACATTTAACCTTTTACCACACAATCCCAAATTTTAACGACCCTGAAACAAAAAGCCTTCTGAAAACATTGTGGGAAAAGGAGAAAATGCTGGTAACCAGCATTTTCTCCTTTTTTAACAATGTTTTTTACCCTTTAAAAAAATCATTTGGGCCACACTGAAATTGTCGTCTGCAAATACTTTCAATTTGGACAGTCTTAAATTTTGACGTGTGGTAGTAAAGGGGTTAAGAGGGCTTATTTAGATTTTTTGTCTGTATATGTGTGAATTATTATTACTATTTTTCATTCATTTTATTTATTATATTTGTAAAAAAAAACCTGATAAATACCACAAAGTATTTTCTCCACGTGATAAGAAACTGGACGGCTTTACCACATCACTAAAAGAGGCGCAGTTTTGGCGTATACATAGGGATAGTCGTTTCGCAATCGGGAACTCCTTCTATATTTATGACATCAGATGTGACGTGATCTGTGCTCATTTGAATACGTTCCCACGCAACCAACGAGTATTATTGATTATATGACTTCATTAAGAGCCCTTGCGAACTTCTGGCGTGAAGTCTAAAAATACCTTAAAGCATAGGCTACATATCCAATATCACAGAAATACATTTAACCTTTTACCACACAATCCCTAGTTTTAACGACCCTGAAATAAAGCCTTTGAAAACACTGTGGGAATAGGAGAAAATGCTGGGCAAGGAACGTGCAGTCTTATCCTGCATAGATACCGTCCGCTTGCTCATTCGAGTCTACAAGATAAACGTTTTTCTGAGTCTCAGTGGATTGTATTTTAAGCCGTCAAAAGAGTTCGAGTTTATATATTTGCGCCATTCTCTGTGAAAAGGGGGTTTAATGCATCTGCAAAAAAGTGTCGATTCAGTCTCTCGAAACATTTTGCAACTGATCAATTTTCTGCATGTCTAAGGACCATTCTACCTCTAGATTGAGCTGGTTGTGGCAAAAAAAGAGGGGGGGGGGGGGTTATGGATCCAATATTATGTCATGACATCCTCAAGGTATAATGCATTTCGGAAATGCATTTAACCTCTTTTTGCAAGAGCATGGCTCATATTCCCGAAGTTGTCACTTCAAGCCTCGGTGCGGCCATTCTTTCCGAAGATAAATGAGTCATAGAGACAGTATTTGTTTCTCTTTCAGTATTAAACAGTGTAACGGCTTCACGTTTTGTGTAGAAAAGAAGCCTGTGGTTTGGAAATAAAGTTCTTAGCGCTGGTTGACTCTTTACCACACGAAGAAACTTTAGACTTGTCCAATTTCAAGCATTTGCAGACAGCAAATTGAATACGGTTCAAATTGAAGAATTTGTCGATAAAAGGGTAAAAAACATTGTGGGAAAACGAGAAAATGATGGTTACCAGCATTTTCTCCTTTTCCCAGAATATTTTCAACCCCTCAAGTAATGGTCGTTAAATTTCGGGATTGTGCGGTAAAGGGTTAAAAACATCAGGAATGCATAGATTCACTGTTTGCAGTGATACGAGTGAGTCATTGTTGAAAACAACTAGGAAATAAATCATAGTACAATGTAAATGTTTTCATTTGTGCGTTTATGTATCTTCGGGGAAATAGATAAAGAGGCATTTTCACAGATTCAGGTTTCATAAGAAACATTTATTCTAATATCAACAATTTGGCTTTACAAAACCATTTACAAGCTGAATTTTAGATAAAACAAATTTGCTGTGATAAAGAAATAGATATGACAAAGAGTACAGTATCAGTCATTCTGTGTGCAGAGACATATTACGTCTATCATCAGAACGAAATGCTTCTTGGTTAAAGAGATCAAAAGTAGTCTCACTTGAAATTTTGGTATCAAACGCTTCTGCTACACTGATTTATCAGAAAAGATGAAAGGTCTGGTCTAAAACATTTTTTTTTATATGTTTATTTGATCATTGTTTTTGAGGGAGTGAAAACCAGCTGGTAACCAGCATTTTCTCCTTTTTCCAAAATGTTTTCATCTTTTCACAAGACAAATCTCTTCATTTAACCCTTTCCTAAACAAGCCCTGGTTTTCACGTGTCTGCAGTACAAGTCTTTCGAAAACACTGTGGGAAAAGGAGAAATTGCTCGTAACGAGCAATTTCTCCTTTTCCCACAGTGTTTTCTAACCTTTTTGAGACCTTTCTGCCATTTTCATCAAATTTAAAATGTTCGTCTGCAAGCTCTTTCAGTTTGGACCAGTCCAAAATTTGTCGTTTGGGAAAGGGTTAAGACACATTATTTTCCGTCTGCAAATGCCTTCCATTGGGACCAGTCTGGTAAAGGGTTACAGTATTTCGAGGAACTGACAATGGTTTTTCCCCACTCATTCATTGAATACAACACTAGTTACAGAACAATAGATACAAAAAAAAAACTATGTTCCCCAAAACGTTGATATCAATATGACATCAGGACGGTCTGAGGTATAACTCATGTATATAAGACATGCTCTGTGACCTGGATCCATACTTTTTGCAGATGCATTAAGCCACTTTTTCACAGAACGTGGTTCATATATTTGTTTTTCTAGAACTTCTTTGTTGAGAACTTGGTATTAAGCATTTTCTTCTTAAGTTCCAAGTCACAGTTTTCTATCCTTCCAAAGATAAATGCCGTAATTTTAGCGCAGCACAATTTTTCGTCTTGAAGTACTTTCAATATTTATGATTCTTAACTTATGTTTTCTGGTAAATATTTCCACTAAAATTTATAAAAGGTGAAATTGGAAACAACAAACAATAAAACAGTCAAGCACAGCTGTCTCCTCTCTGGTCATGCTATCGAAAACCAACAATAAACACAGTTAAGAAAAAAAAAAAACATGAATGATGAATTCAACACCGCCATGACAGATCACGCGTTATCCGTATACGTCATTGGTATTGCGGCCCACGCATGCGTACTCGCCCGGTTTTCCACATTTTTGTTTATAGCCGTTTCGTCCTATCCGTACAAGACGACAGCACTGGTCGATACATTCACTGCTTGTTTCGCACTCTTGATCTGACAAAAGAAAAAAATGATTTGTTACAAGAAAGTTGAAACCTCATTAAAAAAATTATTAACTTTATTATTTTAACTCCTATGCTTACTGCTTTTGAAAACATCGTGACACAATGTTTTCTCGAATACTAAACTCTTTCACTGTCTTATACCTTTACCAAACATTCTCTACTTTAAACGACCCTGAGGAAGAAGCCTTTTGAAAACATTGTGGGTAAAGAAGAAAATACTGGTAACCAGCATTTTCTCCTTTTCCCACAATGTTCTCTTGCCCATCAAAGAGAAATCTCATCATTTGAACCATAGTTCAATTCAATATTGTGTGCAAATGCTTTCAATTAGGACAAGTCTAAATGTTTGTTGTGTGGTAAAAAGTTAAACAACTATACGGCTTTTTCATAGCGAAGATCAAGATCGGACTAAATCAATAGTGCATTGTGATCTTGGATCTACATCGACCACTAACCCATTCTCAGCTATGACCAACAAGAACGTATTTCAGCAACCATTCTTAAGAACGTTCTTAGTCTTATTCTCTAGAATTTTCTAAATGTGAATGTAACACAACTTCTGGTTGGCTTAACCATTTGTTTTAGCCAATCAGACGTTGTATTACTTTCAGATTAAGGAAATCTTGAATGGTTAAGAATGGTTGAAACGGACCCAGGCCCCGTCTATTTGTAATCGTGGAAAAAATATATAGTCTCGCTGACAGTAAGAGATACATGCACCTCCTTGCCAGAAGACAAAATTTTAGACTTGTCTTAATTGAAAACATTTGCATACAGGAAATTGTGGTAAAAAAGATTGGACTTGTCTTTGAAATGGTAGAAAACAGAGTGGGAAAAGGAGAAAATGCTGGTTATCAGCATTTCCTCCTTTTCCCACGATGTTTTCGAAAGCCTTCTTTCCTACGGTCATGAAAGCTTGGGACTGTTTGATAAAGGGTTAAAGAAACGTTGTCCTAATATGATACTAAACTTTTCCCCGGAGGATTTTTTTATTTTCTTGCTTCAGTAAACAACGTGATTGAATAACCTTTCGGCATTTTTCGGTTTTATTGCTAATTCAAACAACACGCAATGTGCAGCATTGTACGACCCAAATATTGGCAAAAGACTTTCTTAGAAAATCTCTTTTTTTGTGTGTGTAGCTCGGAATACACTTGCTTTTGACCGACTTCTTTTTATAGACATGTACATGTATATACTTGAATGAATAAATAGTAATTTGCGATTGGTTAAAATTGTGGACCTGTTTATTCTGCTGACACGTACAGGCCTTTTTTGCAGGCAAATCATGACACAAATAATCATTTTCTTTTGTTATTTGGTAATTTGATATATTTTTAAGCATTACCATTTAACCTATAACTGTTCAGTCTGTATAATGGTTTAGCCACATCATTTCTAGCAGCAACTGCTCTTTTTCGAATCCTTTTCTTGTACTATGTGGTAATTCGATATATCTTTAACCCTTTCCCAAACAAGCCCTGGTTTTCACGTGTCTGCAGTACAAGTCTTTTGAAAACACTGTGGGAAAAGGAGAAATTGCTCGTAACGAGCAATTTCTCCTTTTCCCACAGTGTTTTCTACCCTTTTTTGAGACCTTTCTGCCATTTTCATCAAATTTAAATTGTCGTCTGCAAACTCTTTCAATTTGGACCAGTACAAAATTTGTCGTTTGGGAAAGGGTTAAGCGTTACCCTTAAACCTATGACTTTATATCTACTAGCCTGGGTTCCAGCCTGATCAATTTTTTTCCCTTTTTTTATAGTCGGACTTCACTTTGTCAAAAATGATGTCGTTTTTGACAAAGTAAAGTCCGAATACAAAAGAGGAAAAACTGATTGGACTGGAACCTAGGCTATATATCTACATGCATTTTCAGTCACATCATTTTTTAGCAGTTTAGGTTAGTTGTATGGTGTTTAACGCGTTTTCAACATTATTTCAGTTATATAGCGGCGGCCAGTGCGCCTTTCCATGCTTTCCTGTAGTTTCTTTTTACCAGTACTCCGCACAATATTCTTTCTAAGCCACTGGCTGCTTTCCCACATAACCATGGTCGAGACAATGGTCAGAGAGGAATGAATCCTGTCGCAATGACTATCTTCAATCCTCGGAAAGAAATTGGCCAAGCCAGGGATCAAACCAGCGACCTCCTGTTCTCAAGTCCTGTACGCTACCGACTGAGCTACGGGACTTGGCATATTTTTTAGCAGCAACTACCCTTTTTCCAACGATGATTTAGATTAATCTTCAAAAATAAGAATAATAAATCTAATTAAAAACTTCACATTTTGACAATATGCAAAATAGTGATGAAAAAGTGGCTTGAGAAGAAAGTTTTCAATATTCGTATACTTGTGCCTCTTACGCCGTCTTTTCTGATTGAAGATATTTTTTGTTTCTTCCTTTCAGAATTTTTATTTCGTTGTTGTCCATATCGCTGATATTATTCGTGTTTGTTTAACTTGTTACAGACGACAAGATTTATAGAAGTGCCCAAAAATGAAAGTGTTTGTAGACGTCGTTTCTTTTAATGTTGCTTCAATGTTGGGCTTTGTCTCAGAATTGGTAGAAAACATTGTATGAAAAGAGACATGCTGGTAACCAGCATTTTTTTTTTACATTTTACATATTAGATCTTTTTTCCAAATGTTTGCAGTCGACGAATTCAGTATGGCTCTGGTGTTGGAATTTGTCACAGCCAGTTTAGAAAACATTATGGGAAAGGAGAAAATGCTGGTTTCCGGCATTTTCTCCTTTTCCCACATTGTTTTCTACCTTTGTAAAACAAAATCCACCATTTGAGTTTCATATTTAATGCCATCTGAAAATGCGCTCGTTACGGACGAGTCTAAAATTTTGTCGTTTGGTAAAGAATTAAGTCCAAGCACAGGACTTTGAAGCTCCATTGGTCTATCACGTAACACTGAAATTTTCACTGGTTGATCATCGAACACTTGCTAAAAATAGCACATCGGCGCATCCCCTCTATATCGTATATAATACATAACTCAAGGTTTTATTATATACGATAAAGAGACGATGCACCAATGAGCTATTTTTAGTAACGGTTCTGATGATCGAGCGATGCAAATTTCTGTATTTCTTGACAGACCAATTGAGTTTCAGTGGCCTGTGGTCCAAGAAAGCTAACTATCAGAACTTACCGGCTTTCTTCCATCCGAATTCTGGATACAGTCCATTATGTTTGCCTAGAGGTTTACATGTACCAATAACGAACGGGGTTTCAACCGAACAGACGTTGTTATCGCAACATTGGTATGACTTCTTACAAAACCCAGACTCTTCTATACACTGTAACGAGTGAAAAAAAAGGGAAGTAGTTTATATCTTCATTTACGGTTTTTACCATTTGTGGACAGCAGTTTGCTGTCTTCAGTGGATCACCTCTGAAAACATTGTGACAAAAGGAGAAATTGATCGCAAAGAACAATAATTCTTTTCTCGTAAAATTTCCACATTTCTTCGTGTTTTAGCTTTAAGGCCCAATAGCGGCAAAAAATAGACTGCAGTCAAAATACAGGCACATTTTATTCATACTATTTAAAAGTATGGATATCCCTTTTGGTCTGACAATAACTTGAAAAACTAGAATGAAAACTGTAAACTTTAATCTAAGTTTTACGATTCATTTTTTCTTTCCACGACTGAAACTTTGGCAGACTGATCAGACTTGTAAAAATATTCATACTTTTAAATGGCATGATTTAACCCTTTACCACACAATCCCGACTTTTAACGACCCTGAAAAAGAAAGTTTTTGAAAACATTGTGGGAAAAGGAGAAAATGCTGGTAACCAGCATTTTCTCCTTTTCCCACAATGTTTTCTACCCTCCCCAAAACAACTTTCAATTTTTCAGTCACATTTACTTTGTCGTCTGCAAATGCTTTCAATTTGGCCTAATCAAAAATTTTGTCGTTTGGCAAAGAGTTAAACTGGCTTTCATTTTGACAACATTCTTCCCCCCCCCCCCCCCCCCATCATTTTGGCTACTTTTATTAGATTTTTTATAAGGACATTTTAAGATCGTTTCTTGCAAGGTAGTCATATTTATACTTCTGTTTTATAATTATGTCAATGTGCATGTATATATAACCCCTATTTTGTTTCCATGATCTATATGATACTTCCTTTCGAAAGCATTTCTAGAAAGGGAGCAACTGTTTATAGAAAGGAACTGTTCTTTTTTTGTGAGGGTATTTTCCGTTTCGTTTTCTTTTCTCTCAGCCAAATTGTGTCTGCCTAGAGGTCAACGGGTACCAATAGCAAACGGAAGTTTAGATGTAAAAAAAAAAACAACACTGTCCCGCGTTGTCTGCGCATGTCATATTCTTAGAAGATTCGACCTGTCTTACATGACGCATCACCCATCCCCCGTATACCGGGGAAAAGTAGGGCTTATATTGAAGCTATTAGCCTATTACCAAAGCATGTAGGGACTGTTTTAATAAATGGTCGGTGCATAGGTTACATGTTAGCCGATCATAGCTGAATGAATGGCACCAGGTAGCGTTTTACTGAGTAAACGTTTATTTTATTTGAAATTCAAAGTCGCGGTTGTTGTTTTGAAAAATTACTCCGCTTCTGTACCCAGGATGCCCAAATTAGATAGATGTGTATTTGTAGAATGCCATCTCGCGGGAGATAATGCATTGTCTCGACATTGGTATGATTTCTAACAAAACCTCTTCCATGGAGAGAGACATATCGGTATGAGAAATGCTCTGGGAAAAGGGGTTTAATTCATCACAGTGATGCATTATATCAAACAAGTTATCCATTAAACCCATTTAGTCTAACAATCAAGTGGATCTGGTGGTAGAACGGCCCTTTGACATGCAAGAAATTTACAAATGGCAAAAAGTTTCGACCCATGGCAGCCTGCGCGGAATGCGCAGGCTGACATGAATCGATACTTTTTGCAAATGCATTAACCAATCTTTTCATAGAGCATGATCCATATATAAAAATAGATTAGATTTTTTTGTTTTTACTTTTATTTTTGGTTTGTCTAATTTAGGCGGACTCTGTTGTGAGGTTTCTTTACGTATTCAACCCATTATCGTGTGTATACAGGGTTTATTTATTGACGTTCTTGTCTGTTTTTCAAATTCTCTTCAATACGTATTTCTTAAAACGTTCATTGAAAAGGAAGTTATGCGCTGGATATGGAAGACGTCTGGATAAAAGGAACTGTAGCTCATCTTGAACTTTGTTCTTATTTCAAGAATATTTCTTGTCTTTCTTGTCAGTTAGCTCTCATTATTATCGCTCGTGTTACTTTCTGGTGGGACTTGAGCTTTAGTATATGGCCGGATGAATTATGTAAGCCCGCTAACGCTGTATTGGAAAACAAAATTTTAGACGTGTCCAGACTGAAACCATTTGCAGACGACAGACCTAAATGTTGTTTCAATGATGAAATTTGTCTCCGAAAAGGTAAAAGACATTGTGGGAATAGGAGAAAATTATGGTAACCATCATTTTCTCCATTTCCTACAATATTTTCAAATGGCTCCTTCCTCTTTAGGTCTGTTAAGCAGATATGTATGTATAAATAGATAACGGCAATAATTTCTCTCCACACTGTCGAAACGACTTTTTCACATGTATTCTTACATTGATCCATTGAAGGGGGCTTTTCGAATTTTCATGATTTCACCAACTTATAAAATGATTCACCAATGAATGAAGTAATCAAACAGCTCTCAAACCATCAGAATAGAAGAAAGACAAAAAATAAAACATTTTTTTTTTCTTATTTTTTCCCATTATTTCCTTAACTCTTTACCACACAATCCCGACTTTTAACGACCCTAAAACAGAAGCCTCTTGAAAACATTGTGGGAAAAGGAGAAAATGCTGGTTACCAGCATTTTCTCCTTTTCCCACAATGTTTTCTACCCTTCCCAAAACAAATTTCAATTTTTCAATCACATTTATTTTGTCGTCTGCAAATGCTTTCAATTTGGACCAGTCCAAAATTTTGTCGTTTGGTAAAGAGTTAATAGGCTTGTAGCTGTAGGAACATCAAATGATCAATAACAAACGTCCCTTTACTGTACGTGGATCTGTATTCAAATTAGTACGATGACGTCACATATGGCGTGCAACACACGAAAAGGGGCCTTTGGACATATGCGTAAAAGTGTGTCGTCCCAGATCAGCCTGTGCAGTCTGTGACTAATCCGAGACGACACTTCCCGTTTTTGTGCGATTTTCTATTTCACGAAAGTCTACTGTATGAAAAAATCTTATGTAGTCGTAAAGTGCTGTCCCAGATTAGCCTGCGGGGACTGCGCAGGCTAATCCGGGACAACACTTTACGCATTTGTTCGAAGGCCCCTTTTCGTGTGTTGCACGCCATATGATCTTATTTAAATACCTATAATTACACATTTTTACTAAAGGTAACCATACAGTTCTTAAACCTTTTCCTGCTAAATAACTTAAATGAAACTTTCAACCCGATGGCAAATACCAAAATGTTGGTATTTCAAAGTTATGGGGGTTGGGGAAAAATACCTCCTTATCGGACAGTGTAGATCCAAGATCAGACTGCACGTTCTGTGCAGTCTGATCTTGATCTACACTGTCCGCAAAAGGTCTGCGAGTCGCGCTTAGCAGTCTAAGAGTTAAAAGATGCAAGGATAAATCTAGCTAGTGGTATTTATCGATGTTTTACCAGAAATCTTATTAATTTACAGCAAGGGCCCCATTTAATATTATCTTTTATTAGAATGTCCAAAATACTGCAACATAAGAAACAAATTTTTAAAACCCTATTACTGCAGACGACCGACTGCTTTTAAATTTATCCAAATTATGTCATCCAAAAACTCAGAGGAAATAAATAAGCTTTCGAAATATATCTCCTTTGCTTTCAAAGAAAGAAATCCATGAGTACAAAAATGTTTTTTTCCTACTTCAGATACATTCTCCGTATACATCATGAATTTATTAACCTTATATTGCCAGTGTTTACACTCAACAACAATATTTGTTTATGTATTGGCTATAAATTGTCACAGTTTAACGCCAAATAAAGCTTATGTTATGTTATGTTATGTTATTTAAACATGATGAATATTGTTTTGCACGGATGGTTTCGAAACTATCTGCCGAAAATTTGCTTCTTTATGTGATAAAATGACTTAATATGTATATTTTATCGTCCAGCAAGTAATATGTTGACACTAATTTCGTATAATGTTTCTTGTTTCATTAATTATGAATTAGACAATGACAACAGACGGTTAAACACTGGACTTTCCCACGATATGACCCCCACGATGGTGCCAACGGTTGCGTGCATTGTTTAATCATATACTACACACCAAAATTTTAGAATCATCCAAACTGAAAGCTAAAATGTCTGGAGTCTATCCTTCCGAGGGTGGAAAACATTGAGGGCAAAGAAGAAAATGCTGGTTACCAGCATTTTCTTCTTTTCCCATAATGTTTTCAACTGCCTTTTTCTTCAAGGTTGTTTAAACACTTGTGGTAAAGGATGCAATCGCCCAGTAACTGTCATTAGGTATCAATTTATTGCCTTGAAGAGTTGTACCGTGTTGTCAGAAAGATTAATTAAAGAGGGGAAATGTACCTCTTTCAGTCAATTAGTATGGGTATATAATAAAAAGCCATTTAAAGCTACAAATCATGCCAATAGTACGGAAAATAATTATGCCAACAGTACGGGGAAAAAAAGGGATAAGAAACAGAGAAGCCTTTTGAAAATCAGTACAATTATCAAATAACCCAGTGCTTTAAAGATCTTGAAAAAGAAGAATTTGAAATCACTGGGAGAAAGGAGAAAATGTTAGTAACCAGCATTTTCACCTTTTCCCACAACGTTTTCTACCCTGTCAAAGACAAATTCCATCCGGCATTGATCAACGATGACAACAACAATTAAGCGAAGTTATTCAAATTTATCAATCCTTCCATGAAAAGTTCAAATGAAATTGTTATATCACATTAAATAAGAAATATCTTGAAGAAAAAAACATAGACGGCGTAAGAGATACTGGAATTTAGATCTATCTATGTTGAAACTATCTTGTGGCTCAATATGAAGTAAAGTAATGAAAAGTAACCTCACAAGCAAAATTTGCCCCTTTTTCATCTCCGCTGATAATTTTGTTGAAAGTAATTTTGGGTTATTGGGTAACACTTATGAAAATATTAAATTTCCAAATAGAATAAGAAAAGGATCATTCTCTTTTACATTAATTTGCTATGGTATATGAATCAAGGCCCCGGGGTATCTATTAGCGATAGCAACGCTTGTAAATAGTAGTTTCATAAATGTGCGAGCAAATATGGTAGGGGTGGCCCGCTGAATAAACATGTGTACATTTTTTACCAATCGTAACTTACCATATATTCATTCTTTATCAGTACTAAGAGGTATGTCAAAAGCAAGCGCATTCAGCTACGTCGAAATATGAATTAACAAGCTGTATGTAAACGGAAATATATTAAGAAAGACTTCGATTCAATAGACTTATTATCGCCAGTCAAAGTTATCTCTCCTTGAGCACTCTTCTGCATATATGGTAAGAAAATGAACAAGTTTCGCTAGACAGTGCGATATTATCGGAACGTGAACGGTGATTGTAACGTAGCCAAATCGTTAAGTAACCCATAACGGGAAAAGAAAATGAAAAATGAAAGCCTAAATATTCTTATTAGACACTGTCTCTGTTGGTACAGATGGTTGGCTTTCATTATACTTCATATATGATGACATTGATTTTTGTTTACACGTGGTTGCGGTCGCAGGTCTAAACGCGTCTTTAGCTTGAAGAGTTCCACTAATGGAAACAAGAAGTATTGTGACTCGTGTGCTCATATTGTATGCCATGTATTCTTTTTTATGCTGTCGCCTCCTACAAATCCCGTTGTATAACACGGAGTCATATAAACTTGGTGATATATGGTCAGTTGACGACGTGACTAGGTTTATTATGTCAGTTGGTCATATGACCGGCCGGAACTATTTTTTTTAAAGGAATGAAAAAAAAAAAAAAAAAAAAAAACTAGAGGCCGTTGAGGGCCTGAAATCACTCTACTGGCAGTGAGTTTGCCTATTTTCTAGCATACATTATGAATTCATGATGCAAAAAGATGGAAGACATACACCCCCTCCCTCAAAAAAACGGGGGTATTGTTGCAACTGGGTTTGTATTGTTGCAACTGGGCTTGAACCCACTAAGAAAGCATAAGCAAGCATGTTGAATTGAACAAATAGTGAAAATGAAGTACAATTTCTCAAAACCAACTGCTTGAAATCCAGCCAAATTTGATAGGGTTTCAGTACTCATTGTATTAAACAGTCCCTGCAAATTTCAAAGAAATGGACTAATAATGTGGACTGTGTTAAGTAAACAATCCCTGGTCTTCAAATGGCTGCTTTCCTAAACCGATTGCTAGATTTTCTTCATTTTTATTAGGGTTCTATCCCTTGATGACACACATAATCTTTGCAATTTTCAAAAGAATAGGATCTAAAATGCGGACTTAATTGCGTAAACAAGAAATGTAAATTTTCAACTTTAAATGGCTCCTTTTCCCATATGATTGTCGAATGTTTTTCAAAATCGATAGAGTTCAAGCTATTGATAATATAAAGCAACTGTGCAAGTTTAATGAAAATTCGACCACAAATGCAGAGTCCTAGCGTAAACAAGAAATGTAAATTTTTGAATTTGAATGAATTCCAATACTGATTGTCAATTTTTTGTCAAAACCAATAGTGTTCAAGCTTTTGACGATACAAAGCAACTGTGCAAGTTCCATGAAAATCCAATTACAAATACTGAATTTATTCGGTAAACAAGAAATGAAAATTTTGAACTTTAAATGGCTACTTTTCCCATACTGATCGTCAGATTTTTTTTCAAAATCAACAGGTTTCAAGCTATTGATGAGATAAACAAACCCTGCAAGTTTCACAAAAATCTGACAACAAACATAGACCAACACACATAAATAAGAAAAGAAAATGTTGAACTTTAAATGGCTACTTTTCCTACACTGATTGTCAGACTTTTTTCAAAATAAATACGGTTCAAGCTTTGGATGAGATTAACAATCTGTGCAAGTTTCACAAAAATC
Organism: Tridacna gigas; assembly: GCA_945859785.2. Taxonomy (NCBI): domain Eukaryota; kingdom Metazoa; phylum Mollusca; class Bivalvia; order Cardiida; family Cardiidae; genus Tridacna; species Tridacna gigas. The sequence continues at coordinate 8,140,023 of OX244035.2, forward strand.
AGACCACAACTGCAGACTTTATCGCGTAAACAAGAAATTTAAATGTTGAACTTTAAATGGCTACTTTTCCTACACTGATTTGTCAGATTTTTTTCAAAATCAATAGGCTTCAAGCTATTGATGAAATAAAGAAACTGTGCAAATTTCACGAAAATCTGACTATAACTACAGACTTAATGGTGTTAACAAGAAATTTGAATGTTGAATTTTAAATGGCTGCTTTCCTACACTGATTGTCAGATTTTTTTCAAAATCAATAGGGTTCAAGCTATTGATGAGATAAAAAAAAGTGTGCAAGTTTCACAAAAATCAGACCACAACTGCAGACTTTATTGCATAAACAAGAAATTGAATTTTTTAACTTTAAATGGCTGCTTTTCCTTCACTGATTGTCAGATTTTTTTTTCAGAATCAATAGGGTTCAAGCTATTGATGAGATAAACAGACTCTGCAAGTTACAGCCAGTAGAGCTTAAAAAAAATGCTTAAAATACGTGAACACATGAACACGTTGTTTACGTTATGTCACTTATGCTAAAACACTAAAACTATCAATGGTTTTCTATGACACAACATTTTTCTGCAGATGTACGTCACGCTTATGACGTAGCCATTATCATTCGTGACGTCATTATTGCAGCTGCATGCATATTTAGAGGGCTTACACAATCCTTCATTTCTTAATTTTCTCATTGTGAGAAAGATATCAATATGCGCCTTATTTGGAACGAAATATTCATAATTTAATTGGAATTAGGATTATAAGTGAATTCGAAACAGGATAAATAATGGTGTCTGGGATTGGAAAGTTTACGGGGCTCGGCTCCGGAAATCTAATAAAGGTACGGTCATTATGTCAATGTTTCTTTCTTGTTTGTTTCTTTCTTTGTTTTGCTTAGTTCCTTTAGAGTGAGTGACAGGATAAATAGAATAGATGTTTGGTATCTTGGATGGGTTAATTTCATCGGGCTCAGCTCCGAAATTTATCCGGTTCCCCCGCCTGCCCGATAAACTTAATCCATCCAAGACATCAACCATATATTCTCTATGAATGTGGAATCTTGTGATTTTACAAGTAGTGCAGTACTAGTCTATTTCCGGCGTATCTGAATTTCACTCATCGCAATGCAGATGGAGGACTTGAACAACGATTCACCCAAGGTCAGCAGAATGGTTGGTTTTTTTTCTAATGAATGAATGAATTTGCGTTTGTATACCTTCGCCACCGGTTTCCCTTATGGGCAACACCCCATGAAGGCTTTTAATTATATTACGGGGGATAGTGAAAGATACAGGACGAAATCCATCCTAAATTACGCCTGGTTCTTTAACGTGATCAATGTATAGCACCGTCACATGGGACCTCGGTGTAACGTCTCATGCAGACATTATCTCCCGCTAGATGGCATTCTACAAATACACATCTATCTAGTTTGAGCATCCTGGGTACAGTAGCGGAGTAATTTTTCAAAACAACAACCGTGACTTTGAATTTCAAATGAAATAAACGTTTACTCAATAAAACGCTACCTGGTGCCATTCATTCAGCTATGATCGGCTAGCATGTAACCTATGCACCGACCATTTATTAAAACAGCCCCTACATGCTTTGGTAATAGGCTAATAGCTTCGATATAAGCCCTACTTTTCCCAGGTATTCGGGGGATGGGTGATGCGTCATAGCAGATAGGTCGAATCTTCGAAGAATATGACATGCGCAGACAACGCTCATGCAAAAGACTATCAGTAATTTTAGATGGCCAGCCTTGGGAATCGAGCCCACGCCCTCAAGTGACCTGCAACATGACGTTTACGAGGTTTGTTTCTAATCAATGAAGTGGCTGATATTAATAAAACCGTATCACGTGACTCTTTGTATATACGCCGCAGCAGCCAATATAATTACATTCGTTCACAAAATAAAATTCTTTGGGTTTTGCTTATCAAACCATTGTCTGAAAAAGGCAATCAATAAATTGGGCGCCTCTTTGTCTAGATCATATTTATTCCGCCTGTCATTCTCAACAAAATAATATATCATGGACTTGTTCATAACATCACAGATCAAAGATACCGGTAGATACTGTAGATCCGGCGATAAGTAAGATGTTGTGTCAAAGGCTGGCGAGAAAAAAATGTATGTGCTTCTTCAGACAGTGTATACCCAAATGTGCAGTCTGATCTTGGATCTACGCTGTCTGATATTTTTACACTATTTGAGCCATATTGAAATTGTCGTCTGCAAATGCTTTCAATATGGCCAAGGCTAAAATTTTGTCATCTGGTAAAGGGTTAAAACTAAGCTTAAACAATTCTAATATTTCAACTTTTGATTTGGTCATTATTGCTAAATGACCCTAGCTGTCGATGCACCATATAACAATATTCATTCATTCATTCATTCCGATAAATATCTAAAATGGCATCAATACGAGCTGAAACAAAATAATCTACCCAACAAAATTACAACTGTTATCTATCTTGTACACCGTCCTTGTCATAATGTTTATATGTGCATAGAAATGTCCCCGTAATCCGCATTATTGCGTAACAAAAATGGGGCAGGCGACGTGGAAAACATCGATTTACTCGTTATTTTGTCATTACAAGGCATTGACAAACTCACTATAGCGATTAGATTGGTTCGTTTACTGTCAATGAGCAGTAAAATAGATCGACCTGTCATTTACCATGGTAATCGGGCAAGAGATCTCATGGTTTTAATCGAACATAACGCGCGAGTAACTCTTTCCTCGCCACGCGTGAAAACCATTCGGCAAACCTCTCGTGATCCGGTGATCAAGTCCCGCGGCTGTATCCTGTAGATTGATATGCACCTACACGGTACATTTCTTCGCCGGAAGTACACCGTTTTACCGTTAATAAAATTGTAAGGTTCCTCTTAAAAAAAGAAAACATGAGTCACAATTTTCTATCTATATCTTTCTAAGGATATTTTCGTCGGCAGTTTATACGTGCAATTTTGAGCGTAGTTTATCAATTCCGTTGGTAGCTTTCATATATTTGGCGCTGAAAGTATCAACGCATGAATTATTCTCCTGTATGATCATCATACCAAGCTTTGATGCAGATTCATTTCGTCTTGCATCAGCACTTTTATTTTTACTATTGTTACCACCTCTTGTAAACAAAATAAGCTATGTCTACTTTTACCTCAGTATATATGTGTGTACAGCTGACAGGAATAGCACACAACTGTGTAAGTAATCTTCACTGACAGCTTTAATATTGACGTCATCATGATCGTAATTTTTTTCATCCCCAACCAACCAATCAAATAACCTATTTTTTTTTTTCAACTTTGAACCCCCTTTTTCGTCCAACCAAATTTTCGTTCTTACGTCGCAGAACCTTATAGAATACAGATGATTTTACTCATTCTTTTGGCTAGCATAATTATCTTCCTTTAAAAGGGCATTTCTTGACGCAAGTTTCGAAGGAAATCTTAAAAAAGACTGCTTATTTTCATTCGAGTGCAAAGGTGACTTTAAAAATGAAAACATAGAAATACTTGCACACGTAGAAAACACGAGGAATTACCAAGTCTTTTGTATTTATACTGCAAAATTTCGTATTTCGTTAGTAACGGCAATGTCATTATCGCATAACAAGGGATAATTACAATTTTAACACGCCAATCTATAAGTTAGTTCTATAGCTCAGTTGGTGGAGTTGCCGACCACGGTTTTGAAGGTCATAAATTCAGGTCCAACAGATGATTTTTTTACTTTCATTTTCCCTATTGACGATAAACAGTAAGGTGACAATTATATCAACTTTCTCCAGCAAAATAACATGCGTAAAAATCTGGTTTAATGCCCCTTTAACGAATGCTGTTTGTCGCATCAGGTGCCCCAGCGATGCGCCTTCGACATATTCAATTATGTGGAGTTTATCTGATTTACTTTGGGTTGCGACCTGCTGTTTTGTAAATCACATACTCTCCTGAAACCTATTTGCAGCAGACAAATAAAAGCATGCATCTAGTATTAAACGAATAATGGCAAACTGCACGAATACACCGCGACTTATATTGTTCTTTTATGGACGGCGTAGATTAAGACCAGACTGTGCAACGTGTGCAGTCTGATCTTGGGTATAAGCCGTTCGCTACTTGAAGCTTTCCTTGTTAACATGTACAGTCTTTGTAAAATGAAAATCGGTTCACCGTAAATGTATCCATTTTGGAAATTATTGTTCGCGGATCCTTTCACTTTAGAAGAATCTCAAACCTGTCCTGTGCGTAAGGGTTAATCGAGTGTAATCGTTTAATCTGTTCTAAACAGTGCTTGCAGGCTTTTCCTTGTAGTAAAACGCTCAGATAAGCACATAAAAGTCAAAAAGAATCATACTTACATATATCACTCTCTCTCAGCAAACGCAAAATCGATTTAATAATCTAAAATTATACGTTCTCCCAGGATTGCATGAGTTAGAAGACGTGTTCATAAGATATTATCAATGGAGTAGACGAATCAAGAGAGCATACTGCTTTTACAAACCGCCGAATGTTTTCTGTGCACGAACACGTTTTTTTTCTTCTTCCTTTAGTATTTAGTCATAGAATGTTCGTGCGCATGCCCAGAAATTCAACTTGAAGGTCCCAGTGTTTTCTGTGTATGAACACATGTTTTTACTTCTTTTTTTTTTTCGCGGGACGGTATTTAATCAGAGAATGTTCGTGCGCATGGCCAGAAATTCAACTTAAAACAACGGTAGCAGGTTTACAATTTATGAACAGTAAGTTTATATAATATATTATGATGTAAGATATCAATTTTATCCGAATTTCGAGATCTGGCTATCTTATTGGCTTAAACGGAACTTAATCCTTTCCCAAACAAGCCCTGGTTTTCACGTGTCTGCAGTACAAGTCTTTTGAAAACACTGGGAAAAGGAGAAATTGCTTGTAACGAGAAATTTCTCCTTTTCCCACAGTGTTTTCTACCCTTTAGGAGAACTTTCTGCCATTTTCATCAAATTTAAAATTGCTGTCTGCAAACTCTTTCAATTTGGACCAGTCCAAAATTTGTCGTTTGGGAAAGGGTTAAAGCAAGAAATATCTTTAAGAAGATAAACGGCGTAAATTTGCCGGCAAATAGGCAGGGGCCCCTAAAATAAACACGTCTACTTTTTTGACCAATCACAAATTTCTATTTATTCATTTGTTATCAGTACCAAAAAGTAGGTTAACCCTTTACCGCACAATCCCTACTTTTAACGACCCTGGGAAAGAAGCCTTTTGAAAACATTGTGGGAAAAGGAGAAAATGCTGGTAACCAGCATTTTCTCCTTTTCCCACAATGTTTTTTACCCTTCCCAAAACAAATTTCAACTTTTTAGTCACATTTATTTTGTCGTCTGCAAATGCTCTCAATTTGGACCAGTCTAAGATTTTGTCGTTTGGTAAAGAGTTAAACGGAACTTAAAGCAAGAAATATCTTTAAGAAGAAAGACGGCGTAAATTTGCCGGCAAATAGGCAGGGACCCCTAAAATAGACACGTCTACTTTTTTTGACCAATAACAAATTTCTATCTATTCATTTGTTATCAGTACCAAAAAGTAGGTTAACCCTTTACCACACAAACCCGACTTTTAACGACCCTGGGAGAGAAGTCTTTTGAAAACATTGTGGGAAAAGGAGAAAATGCAGGTAACCAGCATTTTCTCCTTTTCCCACAATGTTTTCTACCCTATCCAATACATAAATCACCATTTAAGCTACACGTAATTTGTCGTCTGCAAGTGCTTTCAGTTTGGCCCAGTCTAGAATTTTGTCGTTTGGTAAAGGGTTAAAAGCCAGCACATTCAGCTTCGCCGAAAAAAAAAAAAACGTGCAAATGTAGTATTTTAGATCCTTAACCCGTATTCTGCTGAATAAGTTGAATACGCCTTTCAAGCCGATTTGAAAAAACCCAAATGATGTTTTGACGAACTTATTTTTTGCAGAAAAATATCTCTTTATCGGACAATGTAGATCCCAGATCAGACTGCACGTTCTGTGCAGTCTGACCTTGATCTGCACTGTCCGCAAAAGGTCAGTGAGTCAACCTTTCAAGCCGATTTGAAAAATCGAGATAATGTTTTGTGGAACTTATTTTTTGGAGAAAAATATCTCTTTATCGGAGAGTGTAGATCCCAGATCAGACTGCACGTTCTGTGCAGTCTGATCTTGATCTGCACAGTCCGCAAAAGGTCAGTGAGTCAACCTTTCAAGCCGATTTGAAAAACCCAAATGATGTTTTGTCGAACTTATTTTTTGCAGAAAAATATCTCTTTATCGGAGAGTGTAGATCCCAGATCAGACTGCACGTTCTGTTCAGTCTGACCTTGATCTGCACTGTCCGCAAAAGGTCAGTGAGTCAACCCTTTAAGCCGATTTGAAAAACCCAAATAATGCTTTGTCGAACTTATTTTTTGCAGAAAATATCTCTTTATCGGACAGTGTAGATCCCAGATCAGACTGCACGTTCTTTGCAGTCTGATCTTGATCTGCACTGTCCGCAAAAGGTCAGTGAGTCAACCTTTCAAGCCGATTTGAAAAACCCAAATAATGTTTTGTCGAACTTATTTTTTGGAGAAAAATATCTCTTTATCGGACAGTGTAGATCCCTGATCAGACTGCACGTTCTGTGCAGTCTGATCTTGATCTACACCGTCCGCAAAAGGTCAGTGAGTCGCGCTTAGCACTTAAGGGTTAGACATAACAAGGAATCTAGTATTACATCTATGGAGTACCTTATTGCTTATAAAGTGTAAAACTGTTGTTACACTGTTCTCAGGCAAAGGGCAATCCTGGGTACTTTTGGCAACAGCTTAGATTAAGATCTGGTTGCACTAAGCATAACGTGTAAAACTGTTCTTACACTGTTCTCAGGCAAAGGGCAATCCTTGGTACGGTTGACAACAGCTTAGAATAATACCTGGTTGCACTGAGCATAAAGTGTGAAACTGTTCTTACACTGTTCTCAGGCAAAGGGCAATCCTTGGTACTGTTGACAACAGCTTAGATTAAGACCTGCTTGCACTGAGCATAAAGTGTAAAACTATTCTTACACTGTTCTCAAGCAAAGGGTAATCCTTGGTACTGTTGACAACAGCTTAGATTAAGATCTGGTTGCACTGAGCATAAAGTGTAAACTGTTCTTACACTGTTCTCAGGCAAAGGGTAATCCTTGGTACTGTTGACAACAGCTTAGATTAAGATCTGGTTGCACTGAGCATAAAGTGTAAAACTGTTCTTACACTGTTCTCAGGCAAAGGGCAATCCTTGGTACTGTTGACAACAGCTTAGATTAAGATCTGGTTGCACTGAGCATAAAGTGTAAAACTGTTCTTACACTGTTCTCTGGCAAAGGGCAATCCTTGGTACTGTTGACAACAGCTTAGATTAAGAACCGACTGCACTGAGCATAAAGTGTAAAAATGCTCTTAAACTGTTCTCAGGCAAAGGGCAATCCTTGGTACTGTTGGCAACAGCTTAGATTAAGAACCGACTGCACTGAGCATAAAGTTTAAAACTGTTCTTACACTGTTCTCAGGCAAAGGGCAATCCTTGGTACTGTTGGCAACAGCTTAGAATAAGACCTGCTTGCACTGAGCATAAAGTGTAAAACTGTTCTTACACTGTTCTCAGGCAAAGGGCAATCCTTGGTACTGTTGACAACATCTTAGAATAAGACCTGCTTGCACTGAGCATAAAGTGTAAAAATGCTCTTAAACTGTTCTCAAGCAAAGGGTAATCCTCGGTACTTTTGGCAACAGCTTAGATTAAGACCTGCTTGCACTGAGCATAAAGTGTAAAAATGCTCTTAAACTGTTCTCAAGCAAAGAGTAATCATCGGTAATTTTGGCAACAACTTAGATTAAGAACCGACTGCACTGAGCATAATGTGTAAAACTGCGACTGTTCTTCAGCAAAAGGTAATCCTTTGGCAACAGCTTTGATTAAGATCTGACTGCGCTGAGCGTAAATTGTAAAACTGCTACTGTTCTCATGCAAGGGGCAATCCTCGGTACTTTTGGTGACAGATTAAGATCTGACTGCGCTGAGCATAGAGTGTAAAACTGCTCCTAAACTGTTCTCAAGTAAAAGGCAACCCTTGAAACTTTTGCCGACAACTTAGATTAAGATCTGACTGCGCTGAGCATAGGATCAGCTTGAGTAAATGTGACTCAAGATCTCTTTAAATGAAATTGTGTAAATTCTATCAGCGAAACTGTCATTGGTTTGCAACACCCGGGCTCGAACACATTAATCATTCTACATTCTAAAACGGAGAATTAACCCTTTACCACACAATCCCGACTTTTAACGACCCTGGGGAAGAAGCCTTTTGAAAACATGGTGGAAAAAGGAGAAAATGCTGGTAACCAGCATTTTCTCCTTTTCCCACAATGTTTTCTACCTTTCCCAAAGCAAATTTCAGTTTTTGAGTCATATTTATTTTGTCGTCTGCAAATGCTTTCAACTTGGAAACGTCCAAAATGTTGTCGTTTGGTAAAGAGTTAAACTAAAATTCAATTAAGAAAGGTTGGTGAATACGGTCCTTTGGTATTTTATTGTGAGTGAAACTGCCCGTTATATTCTTATAACAGTGTAAAGGTAAAAATATTAGCTATATATCATAAATAAGCCGCGCTCTGGCAAAGAGGGGGTTTAACCCTTTCCCAAACAAGCCCTGGTTTTCACGTGTCTGCAGTACAAGTCTTTTGAAAACACTGTGGGAAAAGGAGAAATTGCTCGTAACGAGCAATTTCTCCTTTTTCCACAGTGTTTTCTACCCTTTTTGAGAACTTTCTGCCATTTTCATCAAATTTAAAATTGTCGTCTGCAAACTCTTACAGTTTGGACCAGTCTAAAATTTGTCGTTTGGGAAAGGGTTAATTTATCTCCGTGATGAATTATACCAAGCAAGTCATCACATAATCACCGATCAATAAAATCCATTTTTGTCTAATAACCCACTTAATCATAAAGTACGTATAATGTTCCTTTCATATGCTGAAAATCGACCGATAGCAAAAAGTATCGACCCATGTCAGCCTGCGCGGACTGCGCAGGCTGACATGGGTCGATACTTTTTGCAGATGCATTAAACATCCTTTTCACAGAGCATGTCTCGAATGATCTGTATTTCATATCACGGGCCTAATCAACGCTGTACTAAATACAGTTGTTCATGACAAGTTATTAGATTAATTTCTGCGTATCGTGACCTGTTATTCTTTCTCTGCGGTCTGTCAATGTTGTTTTTTTTTGAAAAGCCTTTGCGGACGGCGCAGATCAACATCAGACTGCACATAAAAAGCAGTCTGATGAACGGCTCCGTTATGCTGACCTTGGTTAGTATCATCTTCATCTGTACTGGAAATCTATGTATAGATCTCGAAAATATAATTGCAATTATTCAGTTGGCAGAGAAAGAGTTATGTCCCTTGCAAAGAAAAAACCGAACAAGACAGCCGATCTCCCTCCCCCCTTTCCGTCGATTACATTATAACTATTTAACCGTGTATCACACAAACCCGCCATTTAACCCTGCATCACACAAACCCGCAATTTAACCCTGTATCACACAAACCCGCCATTTAACCCTGCATCACGCAAACCTGCCATTTAACCCCTGTATCACACAAACCCGTCTTTTAACTACTCTGCAGTATTTCTAAGACTTGAAAACTCAGTGGGAAAGGTGGTAACCAACATTTTCTCCTTGTCCAATAATATTTTCTACCCTTCCACAATGAAAAAAAAAAAACCCTTTCATTTGAGCGTCAATTGATTTTCCGTCGCCATAATAATGCTTTCAAATCGGAAATGTCTAGAATTTTATCTTCTGCTTAGGACATAATGTTAGCTAAATTGAAAGCATTTGCAGACAACCAGTCATATAATGCTCAAATTAAGGTATTTGTCTCTTATAGGGTATAAAACATAGTGGGAAGAGGACAGTGCCTGTTGCCAGCGTTTTATCCTTTTTCCAAAGGTGTTTTTCCTAAGAGTCGTTTAACCCTTTCCCAAACGACAAATTTTGGCCTGGTCCAAATTGAAAGAGTGTGCAGACGACAATTTCAAATTTGATGAAAATGGCAGAACGTTATCAAAAAGGGTAGAAAACACTGTGGGAAAAGGAGAAATTGCTCGTTACGAGCAATTTCTCCTTTTCCCACAGTGTTTTCAAAAGACTTGTACTGCAGACACCTGAAAACCAGGGCTTGTTTGGTAAAGGGTTAAACACGTTATAAAGGGTTAAAATCATAAACACGTTATAAAGGGTTAAAATCATAAACACGTTATAAAGGGTTGAAATCATAAACACGTTATAAAGGGTTAAAATCAGTATGTTGTGCTGTTCACCCTTCACCACACGGCTAAACTTTAGACTTGTTCATGTTGAAGAAAGACGACAATTCGAATGTTTTTTTCAACATTTTGGCACTGAACAGGTAGGAAACATTTTGGGGAAGGGAGAAAATGCTGGTTACCAGCATTTTCTCCTTTTCCCACAATGTTTCCAAAAAACCTTCATTCTTAGGACCGTCAAAACTCGGGTTTGTGAGGTAATGGGTTTAATTAAATGATCAATTTAGATCATGGATATAAAGGTTCGAGGGCGCCAGTGCGAAGAAACATCTCAGTTTTTTTGTTTTCTATTCAGTGTTTTATGGCTTGCCATTTGCTTACAAGTTTCTTATGAATAGAAGTAATAATACATCAGCCCTGAGATTATTAACCCGAAGGCTGCTAAGCGTGACTCAAGGACCTTTTTCGGACAGTGTAGATCAAGATCAGACTGCACAAAACGTGCAGTCTGATCTTTGATCTACACTGTCCGAGACAGTATTTTTCCCTGTTGAAATCAACTTTGAAAACGCAGTATTTAGGTTTTTACTGTTGAGTGGAAATTCTGGTTTCATTTAACCCTTTCCCAAACGACAGATTTTGGACTGGTCCAAATTGAAAGAGTTTGCAGACGACAATTTTAAATTTGGTGAAAATGGCAAAAAATTCTCAAAAAGGGTAGAAAACGCTGTGGGAAAAGGAGAAATTGCTCATTATGAGCAATTTCTCCTTTTCCCACAGTGTTTTCAAAAGACTTGTACTGTAGACACGTGAAAACCAGGGCTTGTTTGGGAAAGGGTTAAGCTGAAAAGTTAATTTCGGTCGATTTCAAACTTCAAAAGTAACCCTGAGGATAGAGTTATTGCCTTTGGAACGATAATCTTGGTTCGTTATCCGCTTAAAGCGCTGGTTATGTGGTAGAGTCCTTGGGCAAAGCATTGCAGAGCACTAAACTAATATTGGTGACCCCCCTTCCTTAAAAATGAAAAATAAGTGAACTGTCGGAATGATACGAAGTACTTATTAAAATAGAGTAAAACCCGAATCATACAAATTTGCGAACTAAAAATCAAAGTGCTGAAAGTCCTGGGTGGGTCTTGATTTGCATACAACAAACATAAGTATGATTTATTGTTGAACTACAAGAATATTAGATGAAGGCTCTTACAATTAAGAATGATTAATCCCGCCAATAAAGGTAAAGATAATATCTTATTGCTGAAACAAAATGAACCATGCTCTGTGAAAAGGATGTTTGATGCATCCGCAAAAAGTATTGACTCATGTCAGCCTGCACGAACATTTTGTAATTTTTCTGCATATCAAAGGACCATTCTACCTCACAGTTCAGTAGATTGTTAGAAAAACTGGATTTTATTGATCCATAATTATGAGATAATATATTGCGAAGACGCATTAAACGCCCTTTTGCCAGAGTGACTCTCAAAATTTTGTTGACATTCAGTTGCTCTCCACTTTCGTTAAACCTTATTCTGCCGAATTTAAATTGTTGACGATAACTTATGTGCAGGCTGATCTTGCTTGACACTCGCTGCAAAATACACCTACGTTCCCGAACGGCAGGACAATAATTAAATCCATGTAACCATAGCAGACCGAAGCCTGAAACATGGCATACACTAGTTTACCGAACAATACAGGGTTTAACTACCCTTGGAAAGGAGGCTACAGAAGATATTGTGAGAAACAGAAAAAAAAAAAAAAAAATGATGGTGCTAGGAAATAGTAAACAGCTGTTTCTTCTTTTAAGTCAAAGTTTTGCATACCTTTTAAAGACAAATGCCATAATGAATTCGTAGTCTACAAATGCTTTTACAATGGGAAAAGTGTAGAAATTTCATGTCTAAGGAGAGAAAAGTAATATTTACAGAGTTCTATAGATCAAGCATTAGTCAATTTATCTTGATGTAAAATACAGACGCAAATATTTGAACCATGCTCTGGCAAAAGGGGGCTTAATGCATCTCCGTGATGCATCCTGCCAAGCGAGACATCATAAGGTTAGGGATCAACAAAAATCCATTTTGTCTTGCAAGCTACTTTGTCATAAGGTAGACTGGTCCTTTGACATACAGAAAACTGACCAATAGCGACAAGTTTCTGCCCAGGTCAGCCTGCGCTGCCCGCGCAGGCTGACCTGGGTCGATACTTTTCGCAGATGCATTAAGCCCCCTTTTTTCCAGAGCATGGCTCATTTACTGGAGCACTCAACGCCATTCCGATGTTCCTCGTTTGTATCTTACCACACTCATTTTTTGTCACCATTTCGCAGAGAATGAAGTGTATCTACATTTGGCTAATTACTGTAATTTTGTTAATATGCACACCAATTAGACCTTCCAAACCTGTGTTAATTATAGCCTGTGTACATCCAATTAGGCTAAATGAGAATCGTATTTCGTTTAACCCTTTGCGGAGCAATTTCGTGCATAACGACCATGGGGGAAAGGCTTTTGAAAACACTGTTGGAAAAGGAGGAAACGCTGGTAACCAGCATTTTCTCCTTTTCTCACAAGGTTTACTATCGATTCAAAGAGAAATTCTATCATCTGAGTCACATTTATCCCTGTAAGTGCTTACAATTTTGGACATGTTCAAAATATCATCGCTTGGTAAACAGTAAAGTTCACAGCTCTTGCTTGGATTGCCACCCCGCGCGATTTTCTATGGTAATAGAAAGGTCATTTGGCCAAATACTGGAACACCTAAGTTCAGTTTACTGCTTGGTTTTTTTCCAGAATATATGTACGTCACCGTTGGATAAAAGTACATTAATTAAGTATACTTTTAGTTAAAAATGAAAGGGGGGTAATTAACGGTCTGGCATAAAGTCAACATTGAAGTCTGAAGTCTGATTTACATGTATTAGTTTGGACATATAGCAATTGATATATGAGTGAGCATTTTGAGATAGAATCTTGTAAAACAAGTCTAGAAAAGTGTCATAAAGCAAGCCTCTCGTTAATCTCAAAAGCCAAATTTGTTTTGATCACATAACCATATAGGAAGAGTTATTGGTCAAAATACGTAATAACAAGTATGCACACGTGGAAGGTAATACATCGCGATTCACTATTTTGAAAGTAGTTAAAAGTGACGTCACATAATGCACATCTACGTAAAAGCTTAAAATAGTTCCAAAGAAGGTGACATGTAATTACTTGATCTTAAATCTAAAACTGATAAAAACCTGAGCTTTAGTCTACTACAATCATTAATTTCACTGTTGAATTAATCGGGAAATTTATGTCAGACGTTGTTTTTGTAACTAATGAGCAAGAATACATTTTTTTAACAAATGACATCATATGATGTAACAAAATCTTATCTCAAACGTGTGTATTATAAGAAAAATCGTAATGGCAATATTACACTGAAAACAAGGGTATGTATATGATAAAAAGGATCTCAATTATCGCCAGCGTAAACTGGGGGCAATAATATGACTAGTCTCTGGCAAAAGGGGGCTTAGTGTGATGCATGATACCAAGCAAGCCATCAAATAATTATGAATCCATAATACCCACTTTTTTTTTAACAACCAACTCAATCATGAGGTAGACGGGTCCTTTAACACGTTGAAAATTGACCCATAGCAAAAACTAACCCTATACTTTTTGCAGATGCATTAAGTCCCCTTTTCACAGGGCATGGCTCATATATAAACATATGGATCATGTCCTGTAAAAGACGGTCTAATTAATGCATCTGCAAAAGTATAGACCCAAGTCAGCCTGCGCAGTGCGTTGAAACTTTTTACCTTTTATATTTGGTACAATTTTGGTCTCTCAAAAGGACCACTCTACCTCATGATTCAGCCCATTTTGAACAGAACAGAACAGAACAGATCATTTTATTGACTTAACCTATACAGGTCATCGTCTCAACATTAACTATCAAAACCTCAAACGACTAGGTGAACCATACAGGAGGCAACAAAATCCCATGCACAAAACATACATACATATGGAAACTGAAATTAATTTACATATAAACATTTAAGTTTTCATATTTCTAAGGCCTACTGGTAATATAACTGGTATAATACTGGTACTGGTATAATATATACTGGTAATATAACTGGTATAATACTGGTACTGGTATAATATATACTGGTAATATAACATAGGCATACATGGAAACTCGAATTAATCTAGACATAAGCATTTGAGTTTACACAGCATCTGGAGATGTCACATTGAATAGCTGTTGAAGAATGTGTAGATTAGGATCAGACCGCACAAATGCGCAGTCTGATCCTAGATCTAAACCGTGTTTGAAACAAAGCATATCCATATTTTGCGACAGCCAGCTTAATGATTTACATATAACGCATTTTGAAGATGCTTTTAACACCCTTAATTTGAGCCATGCCTTGTGAAAAGGGGGCTTAATGCGTCTGCAGAAAGAATCAGCAGTCTGCGCAGGCTTACATGGGTCGAAAAAAGTCATAACAAAGACACAGAACGGGTTTTATTAACTTTGGAATTATAGTATATGTATACATGTATCAAGGAGTGTAGTTTATTCATTATGATATATGATTAAGTTTAATCTTATATATTTGTACCGAAAACCTTTTTGGTTTAACCCTAACAAAGTGACATACTATCACCGTTATACTACGCATGCAACATATGCGGATAAACTGAGACACGACCGCCAAAAAAATCGTATATGACAGTGTCAAAATATGATCCCTAAGACAGCATATTCTAGATTTGATTGGTCAAGATATTTCGTCGTAATATTATTAAAAATTGGTTAGTATCCCATATATACAATTATTTGTTTTAATTTATTTCCGTTTTCGTGTACAGTTGTTTACAATTGAAACATTTTGTTGTTCAAATTTGTAGGTATACATGTAATTAAAGGAATATTACGCTGTGGTAAATTTCCTAAGGCTTGTGCTGGCTCTTCACTGCATGGGATAATTCTGGCATCTCGCTGGAACATATAAAATTTTATCAAGCAACTCGAAGCAAATACAAGCCTCGTATAGTATTGTCCAAAAACACCAACATTGTCAATAACATAGTAAAGGTCAAACGCTAGGTTTTGTTTATTGCTTTCAGAACTGTAAACATATTTCATGTGCCAAACACCATGTTTATTTCTCACAGATGTATCTATAACCTTCTGTCTCTTTGTCTGTGCACCATCCATCATGCTGTCATATCCTAGCGGGGTGACCTTTGAAATATGAACAGGGCCCGCATTCACTGACCATTCCACATTACCTTCTTGGTTCGATTCCCAAGAATTGTTAATATATGAAACATGCTCTGGCAAAAGGAGGTTTAATGCATCTCCGTGATGCATGCTGTTGGTTAATCCTTTCCCAAACAAGCCCTGGTTTTCACGTGTCTGCAGTACAAGTCTTTTGAAAACAATGTGGGAAAAGGAGAAATTGCTCGTAACGAGCAATTTCTCCTTTTCCCACAGTGTTTTCTACCCTTTTTGAGACCTTTCTGCCATTTTCATCAAATTTAAAATTGTCGTCTGCAAACTGTTTCAATTTGGACCAGTCCAAAATTTGTCGTTTGGGAAAGGGTTAAGCCATCACCTAATTATGGATTCATAATAGTCACCTTTTCTAAGAACCGACTTAATCATGAGGTAGAAAGGTTCTTTGACATTTAGAAAATTTACCAACAGCAAAAAAGATTCAGCCTAGGTCAGCCTGCGCGGACTATGCAGGTTGACCTGGGTCGATACTTTTCGCAGATGCATTTAGCCCACTTTTCACAGACCAGGGTTCAAATGTATTAAAATACTTAAGCGAAAAATCCAACGGTAACCAGCATCTCCCCCTTTCCAGACAGTATTTTTACCCTTTTCAAGCCAAACTCCATAATTTGAGCCACATTCAATTTTTTTGTCTACAAACGAGTTGAATTTTGAAAAGCCTAAAATTTTATTGGCTGGCAAAGTGTAAACTTACTACCTCCCACTACCTCACGACTTCCTTTGTCTCGCAGCTGACAACTTCACTGTACTGAAAGTCGACTATACGTGTGCCATGCTCGCGTCCGCAAAAAGTATCGACCAAGATCAGCCTTCGCAGTCCGTGTAGGCTAATCTGGTTCGAAATTTTTTGTTATTGGTCAATTTTCTGCTTTTTAAAGGTCCAGTCTAACTCATGGTTCAGTTGATAGTTAGACAAATTGGATTTTATGGATCCAGATTAACCCTTTCCCAAACAAGCCCTGGTTTTCACGTGTCTGCAGTACAAGTCTTTTGAAAACACTGTGGGAAAAGGAAAAATTGCTCGTAACGAGCAATTTCTCCTTTTCCCACAGTGTTTTCTACCCTTTTTGAGACCTTTTTGCCATTTTCATCAAATTTAAAATTGTCGTCTGCAAACTCTTTCAATTTGGACCAGTCCAAAATTTGTCGTTTGGGAAAGGGATAAAGCATCACGGAGAAGCATCACGGAGAAGCATTAACCCTTTACTGTACAATCCCGAGTTTTAACGACCCCGAGTAGGAAAGTTTTTGAAAACACTGCGGGAAAAGGAGAAAATGCTGGAAACCAGCATTTTCTTCTTTTCCCACAATGCTTTCAACTTTATCTAAGACAGATTCTACCATTTGAGCCAATTTTTATTTGTCGTCTGCAAATACTTTCAATTTGGACAAGTAAAAATTTTTGTCGTTTGGTAAAGAGTCCAACCTCTTTGGCCAGATCGTTGCTCATTATCTTGTTAATTATTTCTTCTAAAAGAACAACTTTCACAGGTCAAACAGCTTGTTTAATTCCTATCTCTAACTTGTTTATCGCTTACAAAGGTATCTATAACTCTTGTCTCCACGTTACATTCATCATACTGTCATATCCTACCGAGGTAACTTTTGGCTCCAATCGCGATCTCTGATAAATTAACTCGTTACCTCCCGAAACAAACTGCCACCAGACGACTTCCAAAACATCCTTGTAACATACTGATTATTTCTCGAGAAAATTCGACCATAAACAACATTCAGGATAATGCAAAAGGCTAACACTGCTTTATGGAATAATAATTACTTAAGAAAAAAACTTTGGCACGTTTTTCTGTTGTTGGTTCTTTGTTTGATCTGCTTGTGTATGCGTTATAGACGCCTATGACGAGTTATATACATATGCACCATACTCTGTGAAAAGGGTGCTTAATGATTCTGCAAAAAAGTATGGACCTAAGTCAGTTTGCGCAGTCGGCGCATTTAGGTTTTTTTTTTTTTTTTTCTGATCAGGATGTCATCCATTGAAGGAAGGAAGGAAGGAAGTCTCGGTTTTTTTTCCAGCAATTCCTTGTTGATCACATTGGCCTTCCAGATTACTTTCAGTATGGACCTTAAAGATGGCGCATCAGGAAGGCATAAAGCTTCTTCTTATGGTGTCTGTAACCTGTCCGGGATTGTGCTTCATGTAAGAGAGTAAATGCTACGACTGCTTTATAGTATAGATCTTGCCTTTTATTTTCTGGACACATGGTGGTTGTTCCATAGTCTCTGATGAAGTCTACCAACTGATGCACTAGCCTTGGTCATTCTCTGTTGTATTTCATTATCGTTTCGTCCATCCTGTGCAACTGTGCTTCCCAGGTAAGTGAATTCTTGGACAGAGTTGAGTTTGATTCCATCTACCATTATATTCACTCATTGCGTGTCTGAGAAGTTTGGTTGGTAAAGAACTTCAGGTTTTTTTGCTTTATCTTAAGGCCAAACATCTTCCATGCATCTGAGAAGGCGTCCAGAGTTCGCAGAATTCCTTCTGGTGAGTGGGCAAGTCGTGCACTGTCATCTGCAAACAGTAGTTCTCTGATCAGTACTAGGATGCTTTCGGTCCTTGCTTTGAAATGTACCACATTGAAGAAGTCGGCGTCTTATCTTGGTTGAATATGGACACCATCTTCCATGCCTTGAAAAGCCTCTTCCAGCATTACTGATAGGAATATGGAAAATGGTGCCGGGTCGAGCAGGCACCCTTGTCTCACACCATCGGTGACATCAAACTCTTCTAATGTGGCTAATCTATCGCTGAGGTTTGGCTTCATTCCTGTATTAAGAGATTCATTTATGGATGTGAACTTCTTTAGGAGTTTCCATAGTCCTGTCCTTCCCACTGTGTCAAATGGTTTTTGTAAAGGCAACAAAGACCACATACAGTGGCTGATGCTGCTCTATGCATTTTTCTTGTAGCTGTCTGAGGCTGAAGATCATATCAATAGTGCTCCTGTCCGGTCGACAACCAGACTGTGATTCTGAAAGTCCTTCTGGGAAGATGTGTATGTATTGGAGGATTCTCCTAACTACATGTAGATAGTACATGAATACACACTTTGAAAAGTACTATTAAACTATTTTTACTGTGGTGTATAGGGATCAGAAACTCACAAAAACATTGAAAACAGATTTCTTTTATTTCAAGAAAAAACCTCGCTATCTCCCGTAAGAGAAGGATAATCAGAGTTTATAATCATAAAGTCATTAAAAACTTCAAAAACTGTTTCATCGTTAAGTCTAGTAAAGCTATAATTCATTATATAATAATCAATAAGAAAGAAAGAAAAGTCTGGGAAAATTATATTAAACATTGTATTTTCTTTACGTGATAGGTAACCAGTTGAATGAATTCGATTTCGCCACAGAGTTTCACAATACCATATGGGAATGTCACGTGATCAATAACACGACTCGATTATTTGGGATAGAATTCAAATAGGTACCATGGATGACGTCATATCTGATCTCAGAGAAATAGATAGAGTACCCGATTGATCATCACCTTTATTTCAACGCAAAAGTCGCACTTTTTTCTGAATGTAAAAGTCTAGTTTCTTTATTTTTGCAAGAAACAAGAAATAAGAAACAGGAGAACCTTCAGAAACAAGATGCTTACTGTCGATCTGAAGACCGTTAGTTAACCCTTAAACAGCAAATTTTGGACTGGTCCAAAATGAAAGAGTTTGCAGACGACAATTTTAAATTTGATGAAAATGGCAGAAAGTTCTCAAAAAGGGTAGAAAACACTGTGGGAAAAAGAGAAATTGCTCGTTACGAGCAATTTCTCCTTTTCCCACAGTGTTTTCAAAAGACTTGTACTGCAGACACGTGAAAACCAGGGCTTGTTTGGGAAAGGGTTAACATTAAGTTAAGTTTATATTTAGACGTACTTATCAGCGTTCGACCCGAGAACTTGCGATTTACAGCAAAAAAATCTGAATAGACCCTTTCAAAATGTGAATTTTGTTAATACTATTATTGACCTTCTCTCCCAATGGACAATTTTTAAAAGTACCGCTGATTACTACTAATTAATTTGTATTACATTGTATTCGCGATCGATTTAGTTTCGTAATTTGAGAGTTGAACGGGGAGAGGCTGCTAGCAAATGTTTAACTTTATCTCTGATTAAATATAAATACCAAATAATTGGCAATCATAAATCCTTCGTTTTAATTGAAATTCCTATTTTTGAAATGCAAGACATTGTTTGACGGTAAATTTATTGATCGAGCTTGGCAGAAAGAGGCGCTGATTATACAAAACACAATTTTAATCAGGCTAACAAGCAACGATGTTATTCAGACTATCTAATGCAACGAAAATTAAATCTTTACATAACAATTTAAAGTTTGAACGAGAGAGAGAGAGAGAGAGAGAGAGAGAGAGAGAGAGAGACTTTTTGAGAATCATTGTGAGAAAAAGAGAAGAAGAGGTGAAGAGGTCTAAACAACACAGTATTTCAAAAACTAGTTTTGAAAATGAAGTATTGTTTTTTAAAGTATTGACAAAAATCTGAATACCTCAATTTTTAAAGCAAAGAAAAATGTAACAAACGTAATCTAACAAAGGTTTCTGTCTTTCTTTCCACCGTTTGCTAAAAGGTTTGTGTTCAAAAACTACTTTTGGGGAGTGAAATACACTACGAACTACGGACCACCGATGTTCGAAGTATTCTGAGGAATTTAACAATGATAAAGAAGGATAAATTTCGGTACCGGAGAAAGCATGCGAACCAAAACATAGCTTCGAACAAGCAACGTGCGAACTAACGAAATTCTACCGCAGATATGATCTTTTTTTAATTAATCAGGCTAACACGCCTAATTTCAGGCAACACTTTGCTTTCGGAAGCATTGCGAGAACAGTTACTGTTACTGTTTGTTAAGAGCAATGTCTTCTTTTCTCAGCACGATCTCCTTCTAAGTTAAAGGAAATTCGAGTCATGCTCTGGCAAAAAGGGGTTTAATGCATCTCCGTGATGCATTATACCAAGCCAGTAGTCTCATAATTATGGATCTATAAAATCCATTTTGCCAACAACGGACTGAGTCATGAGGTAAAGTCGACCTTTGAAATGCAGAAAATTGACCAATAACAAAAAAGTTTCGATCCAGGTCAGCCTGCGCGGACAGCGCAGGCTGACCTGAATCGATACTTTTTGCATATGTATTAAATCCCCTTTTCGAAGAGCATGGCTCATGTAATTTCCTTACTTTTGAGTGTTTTCCCTAATTTCAGTGGGTCCTAATTTATTTCTCTGGGGTAGGCTAAAAGTTATTACGTCTCAAGTAAAGCGGCCCACACACTATCAATCCAGTTGTCAATGATATTGTCAATACAGATATTGCCAGTCATAATGAACATTTATGGGCGATATTGAAAACCCTCGCAATAGACTGATGAATATTTGCCTGCGCAGAAATTTTATCGAAAGAGTCTCATTATTACAGAACTGCACCTAGCTTCGAAACTGAGCCTATCTTTACCGAATAGCGGCCGAGGTGTAAAAATTCACAAAGCCCGGACAGGTAGTTCAGTGGTTAGCGTATATGACTCTTGGCCTGGTGGTGCGAGTTCGATACCCGTTTGAGGCAAACTTTCTATCCGGCGATTTTCCGCTTTTCACCTCTTGATGCATGTGAGAGAAGTAGTCAGTGACTTGGAAAAAATTTGTGTCAGCACTGCGTGTGAGAAATCCAGGAAAGACATGCGTAGGTGCACTGACCCCCGTGACATGACCTAAACTATTGAAACGGCGGTAAACTCCAATACAAACAAGCAAACAAACAAAAGAAATTAATAAAAATATTTGTAGCACTTGTTACATAAAGAAATTAATTTTGTAGTTAATGGGTCATGCTGTGTGAAAAGGTGGTTTAATGAAACTGCAAAGAAATATCGACCCACGGTTGAAACTTTTGTTATTTGTAATTATTTTGCATGTCAAAGGACCATTCTTTCTCAAGATTCAACTGGTTGTTAGACAACGTGAATTCTAAGTGACTGTGTGACTACTTACTTAGTATGATACATCACGGAGATGCATTAAGCCCCGCTTTGCCAGAGCGCTGCCCAAATATTACTGATGATGATTTCGATCGTATATGGGCTGCATAAGTATTCGAACTCTATACCATAAAAAAAGGATTTAGACTGTTCCGAACTGGAAAAAATTCCAATGTAGCTCAAATGATGACATTATATTTTGAAATGGTCTTTCACGGTCTGTAAAAATTTTGTGGTAAAACTGTTAACTTGTTCCGTAACTATTACCGTGATTCTTGACAAAGTAACGTCCGAATATATAAAAGAGAAAAAAAAAAACCGATCTGACTGGAACCCAAACTAACCAGTCCCGATTTCAGAGTCCCTTGCCCTGCTACATAAGTTAAACAAAATTTTCAAGCCGATTTAAAAAAAAAATCTTATTTCTTAGAAAAATGTTTCCTAATCGGACAGTGTAGATCAAGATCAGACTGCACGTTCTGTGCAGTCTGATCTTGATTTACATTGTCCGCAAAGGTCAGTGAGTTGCTCTTGGCAGCTTAAGCATTAACGATCCAGATAAGATTGCTGTGACCTGCAAACGTAGTCTGCGAGTGCTTTGAATTTGGACAGGTCTAAAATTTCGTCATCTGTCAGCCTACAAAATTAGAAAGGTAATATTGTAGGTTACTCTCATCAACGTAAATTGTCTAGACCTTTGATTCCTCACGAACGTGACATCTGAGCATAAATCAACGTGTTGTATTGAAATATAGTGCTTAACCCATCACCTTTGTGGTACCCGTGGTTGTGAGGCAGTGCCTCGGCCTCATAAGCATAAGGTCCCGGGAACGATACCCGGGAGGGGGTGTTAACTTTGGGACTTTTCAATAGCCCAAACATTCGGCGCGAGTACTGGTGTAGTTTCTAGGAGAGAGATTAGTGTAAGTTGTAAGAACTTGTTCCTCAATCGATGTAAAAGAAATAGGTTTAAATTAAGCTATGTAACACACAATCCCGACTTTTAACGACCCCAAGAAATATTGATTGATTGTATGGTGTTTAACGCCGTTTTCAACATTATTTCAGTTATATCATGGCGGCCAGTGCACCTATCCATGCTTTCCTGGAGTTTCTTTTACCAGTACTCCACACAATATTCTTTCCAAGCCACTGGCTGCTTTCCCACATAACCATCGTCGAAACAATGGTCAGCGGTGAGAGAGGAATGAATCCTGTCGCGATGACTATCATCAATCCTCGGAAAGAAATTGGCCGAGCCGGGGCTCGAACCAGCGACCTCCTGTCCTCAGACCCCAAGAAAGAAGCCTCTAGAAAACATTGTGGGGAAAGAGAAAATGCTGGTAACCAGCATTTATCTCCTTTTCCCAAAATGTTTTGGACCCTTTCAAGCAAAAAATCAACGTTTGCACAACATTTAATTTGTCGTCTGCAAATGCTTTCAATTTGGACCAGCCTGAATTTTTTTCGCTTGGTAAAGAGATAACCCTTATTTTGTTAGACGCCATTATGCATTTTTTTTTATTATAGACCAAGCCTACACATACATCAATCTGATCTTGATCTGCACTCTCCATTTCTGTACAGTACATGGTTCAGTCACATAATTTCTCGTCAAATGTCAATAATTACAGCTCAATAAAGAAGTCAGAAAGGTGTGAATCTGGGGAAAGGGGGGGGGGGGGAGGGGGGTCTGTATTCACAAACCATTCTTAAGAACATTCTTAGAATTATTCTCAAGAATGTGCTGAATTTGAAAGTAACGCAACTTTTGATTGGCTAAACCAGACTGTTACGTTCAAATTTAGAAAATTCTGGAGAATAAGATAAAAAATGTTCTTAAGACTGGTTGGTGAATACGGACCCAGACTGACTATACCAAATACATGTAGTTTAACCATGCAAGAATTGTGTTGCTTTCAAATTTAGAAAGAAAAAAAAACGGGATTTATATCAAGAAGAATAGTTGGTTAATACGGGACGAAGGACTCGAAAACTGTATGTCAACTAAGACGAAGCGAGCGAATAGATTATCACAGATTTAAGGGGTCTTTCTCGCTTAATTACAGGATTCATGTCGTGTGATTAGTGATGTTTCTGTACCACGGAAGACATTTCTCACGAGAATATTCCGGGCTCGATTTAACAGATTGGCCGAGAAATCGACCCACCTGGGGAATTTTCACCTAATCATGGCTTCAACCCCAAATGATCCTTTTGTTGAAGCAATGTAATGAAATGACTAGCTAGCTTTGAAGAAGATTTCTCGTGTCTACTTTTATGTCCCCCTTCATGTAAAGCCCAGCCTGGATGCACCCTTTACCACACAGTTCCTCGCGTAACCCTTTGGCTGCTAAGCGCGACTTACTGACTTTTGCGGACACTGTAGATCAAGATCAGACTGCACAGAAAGTGCAGTCTGATCTTGTATCTACAATGTCCGATAAGGAGATATTTCTCTCCAAAGAATAAGTTTGAAATAGCTTTATTTGGGTTTTTACTATCGACTGGAAAGTTTGATTAACTTACTTAGCCGGATAAGGGTTAAACGATCTTGCCAGAGAAGGTTTTTAAAAATATTGTAGTCAAAGGAGAAATGTTTGTAACCAGCATTTTCTCTTCTTTTTTTTCACATTGTTTTCAAGTTAAAATAAGGGATTATTTGGTGATTGGTTAAAATCGTTGCGTCCTTTTTTCATATCGGTTCATTTTGAATTCAAACAAGAAATATCTTTAAAAAGATAGACGGCGTAAATTAGCCAGCAAATAGACAGAGGCCCTTGAAATAAACATGTCTACATCTTCGACCCCAGGGGCCCTTAGAATAAACGTGTCTACATATTTGACCAATCACAAATTTTTATTTATATCATTTTTGATCAGTTCCAAAAAGTAGGTCAAAAGCAAGCACATTCAGCTACGCCGAAAAAAAAAAATGCAGGATAGGAAAAAAAAATCTAAGTACATTATTTTCAACTCAACTGGAACAACAGTCCACGCTTAACTTTTTACCAAAACGACACAATTTTGGACTGGTCCAAATTCACGGCATTAGCAGACGACAGTTTAAACGTGGCTTGAGTGAAGGAATTTGTTTTTGATAGGGTAGAAAACATAGTGGGAACAGGTTAAAATGCTCCTTTTCTCACCATGTTTTCAAAAGCCTTCTTTATTAGTGTCGTTTAAACTCGGGATTGTGTGCTTGACAAATGAGTCATGCTCTGTGAAAAGGGGGCTTAATGCATCTGCAAAAAGTATCGAACCACGTCAGCCTGCGCAGTCCGAGCAGGCTGACATGGATCGAAGCTGTTAGCTATTAGTAAATTTTCTGAGTGTCAAAGGACTAGTCGACCTCATGAATTAGTCGGTTGTTTAACAAAATGGATTTTACGTATCCATGATCACGTGATGACTTGCTTGCTACAATGCATCACTGATATGCATTAAAACCCCCTTTTGCCAGAGCATGGCTGAAACAAATTGAAACAACCAGCCAATGGTAAAAACTCTTTACTGTTGCTACTGTAACTCTGTACCAGACGACAGAATTTAAGACTGGTCCAAATGGAAACCAATCGCAGACGACAAATTAACCCTTTCCCAAACAAGCCCTGGTTTTCACGTGTCTGCGGTACAAGTCTTTTGAAAACACTGTGGGAAAAGGAGAAATTGCTCGTAACGAGCAATTTCTCCTTTTCCCACAGTGTTTTCTACCCTTTTTGATAACTTTCTGCCATTTTCATCAAATTTAAAATTGTCGTCTGCAAACTCTTTCAATTTGGACCAGTCCAAAATTTGTCGTTTGGGAAAGGGTTAAATTCGGCTCAGATGATGGTAACTGTCTTAGAAAAACAGAAAACATAATGAAAAATTGAGAAAATGCTGGTTACCAGTATTTTCTTCTTTTTCCACAATGTTTTAGAAACCTTCATTTCTAAGGATAATTAAAACTCGTCTTTGTTTGATAATGGGCTTAAGTCAATTCGTCGAAAAAAATCACACCAAATCGGGCTGTGCGGATCAAGATCAGACTGCAAGGAAGATGCAGTCTGATCTTGATCTACACTGTCCACAAATGGGCACCGAGTCGCTCAAAACAGACTACGGTTTTAAATTTGTATCAATCAGTGCGGTCTTCGAGTCCTCATTTTCTCATTTTGAATTTTCTTGTTCGCCATTCAAGTCATGCTGCATGAAACTTAAAATTCTGAGCACATTTTATACAATTTAAATAAACTAAAACGATCCATACTTAATTGGGAAACACTGTACGGTTTATGTGATTTTTTTCCCTATTTCATCTAGATCTAGTATTTTTTTTTTCCTTTCTTTTCTTTATTTAGCGAATTCCCATTCTTGTCTGTCAGTCATTGTTTGTACTGACCTCTTTAGTTAATCCTTAACCGAACGATGTCGGGATTCAACGACTTTAAGGAACACAGCTTTTGACAACATCGTGGGAAAAGGAGAAAACACTGGTGACCAGAATTTTCTCCTATTCCCATATTGCTTTGAGCCCTTTAAGAGGCAAGTGTTTGAGGTACATTTAATTTTGCCGAATGGTAATATTTTCCTCATGGAGGAGTCTAAATCTTTTGGTGATAAAGAGTTACAGAATTTCGAAAAGACCGAAATTCAAAGTAAGTCTGTCTTTAATTAACCCTTTCCCAAACAAGCCCTGGTTTTCACGTGTCTGCAGTACAAGTCTTTTGAAAACACTGGGAAAAGGAGAAATTGCTCGTAACGAGCAATTTCTCCTTTTCCCACAGTCTTTTCAACCCTTTTTGAGAACTTTCTGCCATTTTCATAAAATTTAAAATTGTCATCTGCAAACTCATTCAATTTGGACCAGTCCAAAATTTGTCGTTCGGGAAAGGGTTAAAGAAACGACATGTACGGACGGCTACAAATCAGAACAAATTTCAACGTTTTTAAAACGAGTTCTCTACTATAAAGATAGTTTCCTGAAACTTTTTTCTTTTTGTTTTGCTAGTCGTTGCATGCATTTTTGTCCTTCGAAATAATTCATGGGAATCCAAGGTAACTTAAAAACGTGAAATACGCAATATTTCCGAATCTTTCAAACCTGTGGAGGTTCAGAATTTGGCAAATTATATTTAAATGATATCCGACGTGAAAAGGGAATGCGTTTAGAGATATTTTGTACTGAATGCATTTATATGTCCCCTTAATTCAAGACTTAAATTTTAAAATTTTTCGATTTATGAAAATCGGTTCGTAATGAAAATATAATGGATTACAATCCTCTCATGTAATGATATCTTTTAACCATTTCCGAAACGGTAATTCCTGCAGACGACAAAGTTGATATTGGTACAAATGAGCCATTTTCCCCGATAGGATAGAAAACATTTTGGGGAAAGGAGAAACTGGTCAGCAGCATTTTCTCCTTTTCTCACAATGTTTTCAATAGCATTCCCTGTCAAGGTCATTAACATTGGGATTGTGTGGTATAGGGTTAAGAATTTAATTTTTAATTCGTTCAATAACTACAGAAAACATAATTCAACATAAATACATTTTCCTACCATGTGATGCCATTTTTCTTAGAACCTTATTTATAATGCGTTCATAAAGTATGAGGAAAAAGTTTTAACCCTTTACCAGACGACAAAATTATAGTATTGTCCAAATTGAAAGCATTTGCAGACGACAATTTCAATGTGGCTCAAATGGTGCAATATTGTCTTTGATGGGATAGAAAACATTGTGGAAAAAGGAGAAAATGTTGGTTACCAGCATTTTCTCCTTTTCCCACAATGTTTTCAAAAGGCTTTTTAGCCAGGGGCGTTAAAAGGCGGCATTGTGCGGTCAAGGGTTAAACTTGAATATACACATGAGAATGTAATTATATCTTTCCTATCTTAAATTGATTTTTTTTCATAGACTTTGATTAGAACGCTTTGAATGATAAAATAATTCGACACTGTAGTATAATTGCGTCTTTTTTTTTTCAGAATCTGATTTAACTTTTTTTTCTACGAGCAAGATAGATGATTTTGTTGAATTGAAATATAAGAAAATGCATCTAGTTGAGGGTATCTTTCCTCTCATAAAATGACTTTTTTCCCAAAGATTTTGTTATGAACTCTTTGTATGACAAAATAATTCGACATTGTAGTATATCATGTTTTCTTACTTCTGAGAATTAAACTTTTGTTTCTAAGAACTTGATGTGTGATTTTGTTCAGTAACCATGAAAAATAATTCCGCACGTAAGTATATCTTTCCCACCATAAAATAATTTTTGTGTAAGGCCTTGATTTGCAATCTGTGGATGACTTTGACAAAATAATTTGACATAATAGTATATTATAACTTTTTCTAAGAACTTACTTTTTTTTAAAATAACTATGAAAAGAAAATAATTGGAGAGGAAAGTGTATTGTTTTCCTACCATATAATGACTCCGACGGTTAGGTGCCCAGCCTCCGTACACAGGATTATCCGCCCGACGGTACCAGGCTAGAGTCATGCCCACAGTCATGAGTAGAGCAAGAACACTTCGTAGTATGGACTGCATAGTTGATGAATTATATCACAATAGTTATCCTTTAAAATAACCCTACAATATTCACAACAGTTATCCTTTAAATATATCCTACAATATTCCCATGTAATTTTGATTTAGCTAAATTCTTTCACTACCAATGGCGACTTAAATGCCTTTTGCGGACGGCGTAGATCAAGATCAGACTGCACAGAATGTGCAGTCTGATCTTGGATCTACACCGTCCGCTATTCACTGCTAAACTATTAAAAAAATTGTCTGAATTTAGAACAAAGGAAATCTTCTTTTTGACCTCGAAAAACAGTCGAACGTTTTAGTTGGTAGCGAAAGAGTTCAGTTACTTTTTATAATGTAGTGAGACCGTCCGTCAAGATTCCCAAATAAAAACTCCGGCTGTACTAGCTTCTAAAGGATAGAGAAGACCGTAGGCTGCCTAAAGAAGGCATTTATTTCCAATAAACGCATTCGTTTCCGCACCGCTTCGTCCATAAATGTATTTTCGGATTCTATTAAACGGCGAATCAAAACTTCTATACTGGATCGTACTTGAGAAAATTGGTCAAATAAGTATCAGACTGAACACGGAAAGAGCTTCAGGCAAAATACGACCATATTTTAACGCTTAGCAGCGGAAGAGTAACGTTTTCAGTGTCTTTTTTTTTTTCTTCGGCGTAGCTGAATGTGCTGGCTTTTGACCTACTTTTTGGTAGTGATAACAAATGAATAGATGGAAATTTGTGATTGGTAAAAAATGTAGGCATGTTTATTTTAAGGGCCCCTGCCCATTTACTGGCAAATTAACGCCGTCTATCTTTTTTAAAGATATTTCTTGTGCTTTACGCTGATATTGTAGATAAAAATCAAACAGTTTGTTGGTTTCATGTTTAACTCTTTACCAAACGACAAAATTGTTCCTAAACAGTCACGTGGTGTGATGATAAAGAATGTGACCCCACAACAAACTTTTAAAACGCAAGCCAGTTTCACGTTTGTAGGTATAATATTGTCGTCATGAAAAATAATGAAGTCAAACATGGATTCAGAAGATGACGAGGCTGATTTATTTTGGCAGTGCACTAACCGTTTTACCAAACGACAAAATCTTACACTTGTCAGAATTGAAAGCATATGAAGACAACAAATTACATGTTATTAAAACGATTGGGGTCTTTGCTGACAGGGTAAAGACATTGTAGGGAAAAAAAAAAAAGCTGGTAACGAGCATTTTCTCTATTTTTTGTCAATGTTTTCAAAAAGCCTTCGGTCTCAGAATAGTTAAAAGTCGGGATTGTGTAGTAAGGGTTAAGATGTTAAATAAAACACGGCCAAAAAAGCTGAATCTCAAAAATCCGAAAATCCCTTTACAAGTTTCAAAAACATCAAAGGGTAACAGCGAACCGAACCAAAGATAAAAAAAAAGAAAGACGAGGAAGGAGAAGAGAAGAGAACTGTCCTTTGGGGCAATGGATAACGAGAGACTGCGCATAAGATGACATACAAAAAATAGCGGGAAAGAGAGGTTGTAAGAGAGAGAAAAAATATCTAACGAAAACTATCTTATCAGCGCGTAATGGATTTTAATACAGCGTGAAATGACGCAGTAGCGACCAGCTATAAACAATTTTTGTGGGAAAATATGTGGCGTCTAGAAACATCTATGGTCAATAGACGGGTCAAAGATACAAGTCTCTTGGATTTATTTGAGCCTTTCTGGCAAAAGGGGGTTTGATGCATCTCCGTGACACATTATAACAAGCAAGTCATCATATAATTATGGATCCATAAAATCCACTTTGTCTAACAACCGACTTATTTATGGGGCTAGAATGGGATAGAAATGCAGAAAATTTACAAAAAGCAAAAGTTTTGACCCATGTCGAGATAAGCAAAAGTTTCGACCCATGTCAACCTCCGCGGACTGAGCAGACTGACAAGGGTGGATGTGGATACATTTTTGCAAAGCATGGTTTATTTTTTGGGCCAACATTTTGCATATCGTGACCTGTGGGGACCTTTGTAAAAAGAGCTGATCTTCATCTACCCTCTTTGATTTTCTAACGAATATTTGAGAGAGATAAGCATTGATACTGGTCAAAGGTGAAGATATACCCAGCAGTGCAGGAAAAGTTGGTACCATGTCTTTTTTCTCAGTCGGTCACATTAGTCAGACCAAGTCATATCGTATTATTCCTGTCCTTTAGGCAACCATTAATTTACTCATCTGTGATAGCAACGACGGTCGTTGTCTGCGCATGTCATATTCTTCGAAGATTCGACCTGTCTTATATGACGCATTACCCATCCCCCGTATACCGGGGAAAAGTAGGGCTTATATTGAAGCTATTAGCCTCTTACCAAAGCATGTAGGGGCTGTTTTAATAAATGGTCGGTGCATAGGTTACATGTTAGCCGATCATAGCTGAATGAATGGCACCAGGTAGCGTTTTATTGAGTAAACGTTTATTTTATTTGAAATTCAAAGTCACGGTTTTTGTTTGGAAAAATTACTCCGCTTCTGTACCCAGGATGCCCAAATTAGATAGATGTGTATTTGTAGAATGCCATCTAGCGGGAGATAATGCAACGACGGTAGCCATGGAGTTCATATGATGATAGCTTTGTTTTATTTACCATTATATCTATTATTATTAGCATTTGTTGTTGTTACTGCTGCTGTTGTTCCCTCTTTAATCACTGACAGAAATCGTGTTCTCTTTTTAACTCTTCACCAAACGACAAAATTTTAGACTTGTCCAAATTGAAAGCATTTGCAGACGACAAAATATATGCGACTGAAAAACTAAAATTTGTGTTGGGAAGGGTAGAAAACATTGTGGGAAAAGGAGAAAATGCTGGTTACCAGCATTTTCTCCTTTTCCCACAATGTTTTCAAAAGGCTTCTATCTCAGGGTCGTTAAAAGTCGGGATTGTGTGGTAAAGGGTTAACCCTTTCCCAAACAAGCCCTGGTTTTCACCTGTCTGCAGTACAAGTCTATTGAAAACACTGTGGGAAAAGGAGAAATTGCTCGTAACTAGCAATTTCTCCTTTTCCCACAGTGTTTTCTACCCTTTTTGAGACCTTTCTGCCATTTTCATCAAATTTAAAATTGTCGTCTGCAAACTCTTTCAATTTGGACCAGTCCAAAATTTGTCGTTTGGTAAAGGGTTAAAGCATGCATAATTAATTTAAAATATACATCTGAGCCATGCCCTGGCAAAAGGGGGCTTTCCGTGATGCATAATACCAAGCAAGTCATCATAGTACCATAAATCCGTAAAATCCATTTTGTCTAACAGCCGACTGGATCAGGGGGTAGACTCGTCTTTGGACATGCAGAAAATTGAAAAAAGGAAAAGCAAAATGTTTCTACACATGTCAGCCTGCGGGGACTGCACAATTGCACAATGCGAGAAGTACTGATACAAAAGAAACGGCAAAAAAAATCTAGGAAACCATAGACAGATGCTCTGGCCGCCGTGATATAACTGAAGTAATGTTATAAACGACGTTAAACACTATATGTTCAATCAATCAAAAGTCTGTCTGCGGTACGCAAACAAACGGCAATATGAAGTTGACATCAGCCTTGGGAAATATAGGAGACATTTTGAGATATTTTAACTGTATTTAACTAATTTAACCTGAGTCGATACTTTTTGCAAATGTATCAAACCTTCTTTTACCAAAGCATGGCTCATATTATATTATATAGTGTTTTTTGTCCTATCTCGTCAAGAACATGGTACTTTGACACTAACTAAGAAAATACGACCTCAGAAAAAGTATGGTGATGTTGAAAAATGCTCCTTTTATTACGTCTGAACTGATTCTGATATGAAAAATAAAGTCGACATCTCTAGCGCGCACGTGCACAGGTCATATGATAAAACAAGCGTCATCAGCATTCGTCACAGTTATCCTCCAGATTGAAACCTTCGTTGCCTTAAAAGACAATGTTATAGACAAAATATAGTCACATTGTAAGAAACCAATCATTTGGACGTTGAATAATCATGCTTTTAACAAGAAATAACATTCCAAAATGAACATTCAAAAATATGATATAGATATGTCACAAAGACTGGACAAACAGGTCTAAGTAAACAGGCGGAACAGGTATTTGTTAATGTACCCATGCATGTACAGAACTTATTTCTATGATTTAAAATCTTTCATTAAGGCATCCTGGCTGACTGAGTGTACGAGACGACACAATAGGCCTACGTTTGTGGTTTACGTTAAAAATCTCGAATTTTGCGGCCTGTCATTATGCTTTACACGCCTTCACCGTGCACGAGTCCATTGTTTAAAGTACATTAAAATCTCAGTGTTCGTGGTATATCTGTACATAGATATAACATTATGTGTCACTCGTCACAACTCGGCCGATTCCGTACCTACATCTAACCTCGTCTGTGTAAAGGAGGCTTCCATTTTGAACTACCAATCACATGATCTTAAATATGGCGGCGCCCGTGTAGATCGCTTAACAACGACATGAACAACCACGGTGAAGTTATTCACTTCTGTCGATCTGTCGATGAAAGCTCCCAACGGAATTGATAAACCACGCTAAAAATTGAATGTACAAACTGTTTGCCGACTGAAATATTCTTAGAAAGATAACGACAGAAAATTTACTCATGTTTTCTTTTTAAGAGGAGCCTTACAATTTCAATAACGGTAAAGGGGACGTGCTTCCGGAGATGTGCGAAATGTACCGTGTAGGTGCATATCAAGCTGCGTGATACAGCCGAGGTATTTGATCACCAGATCACCCGAGGTATGCCGAATGCATTATGTGTTAATCTACTGGACTAGCTCAATGTTCTATTTATAGCAACAACTTTACTACTAGACGCCGGGTTAACTTACTGACCGTAATGATCTATTTATAGCAAACAGATGTTAAGTGGATAACACGATACTTCACTCGTCACAACTCGGCCGATTCCGTACCTACATCTAACCTCGTCCGTATAAAGGAGGCTTCCATTTTGAACTACCAATCACATGATCTTAAACATGGCGGCGCCCGTGTAGATCGCTTAGCAACGACATGAACAACCGCGGTGAAGTTATTCACTTCTATCGATCTGTCGATGAAAGCTCCCAACGGAATTGATAAACCACGCTAAAAATTGAATGTACAAACTGTTTGCCGACTGAAATATTCTTAGAAAGATAACGATAGAAAATTTACTTATGTTGTCTTTTTAAGAGGAGCCTTACCATTTCAATAACGGTAAAGCGGTGTGCTTCCGGAGATGTTCGAAATGTACCGTGTAGGTGCATATCAAGCTACGTGATACAGCCGAGGGATTTGATCATCGGATCACCCGAAGTATGCCGAATGACGATACTTCTGCGATTAAATACGAGCAAGTTACGGACAGAGGCTGATAAATAGGCATGATGAATGATGAATGGAGTATTTTCAACGCATTGACTGCCAATGGCGTCTTAGATCTCTTTTTTCACAGACGGTGTAGACGGTCTGCAAATGCTTTTAATTCGGACGAGTCTAAAATATGTCGACAGATAAAGAGCTGAACGCAAGATCAGTCTGGAGTTCATTTAACCCTTATCCAAACAAGCCCTGGTTTTCACGTGTCTGCAGTACAAGTCTTTTGAAAACACTGTGGGAAAAGGAGAAATTGCTCGTAACGAGCAATTTCTCCTTTTCCCACAGTGTTTTCTACCCTTTTTGAGAACTTTCTGCCATTTTCATCAAATTTAAAATTGTCGTCTGCAAACTCTTTGAATTTGGACCAGTCCAAAATTTGTCGTTTGGGAAAGAGTTAAGAGTGTAACGAAATTAAGAAGCAGTCACTGTCTGTTCGAGGTACGCAAAAAAACCCTGCAATATGAAGATTATAGTAGTTTTGGGAAATACACGTGAATTTTTTAGCCATTTTAAAAGTAATTAAAACTAATTGAATCTAATTAAACTAATTGAAACCCTAACCGGATAATTTCGAGATTAAACAATCCAAAGGATGAAGGCTTTTGAAAACGTTGTGGGGAAAAGGAGAAAATTAATGCAAGTCACCAGCATTTTCTCCTTTTCCAACAACGTTTTCTACCCTCTTAGATTCAAATACCGTCTTTTCAGCCACATTTATTCTGTCATCTGAAAATGCTTTGAGTTTTGGGGAGTGTAAAAAATGTCGTCTGGTAGAGGTGTAAAAGGAAGGTCAACCGAAACTTCGTCTAGGAGTGTGACTGTCTGCAAAATCGACAAGCCGTCTGTTTGCGCCAAGCACAGTAGCTTAGTAGACAACGTACAGAAGGTGAAAACAGGGCGGGGGGGGGGGGTAGCTAAATCGAGCCCTCAGCCCCGCCAATTGCTTTTCAAGAATTGATGATAGTCCTCGTGAAAGGATTCATTCCTCTTTCACCGATGATCGTTGTTTATACAAAATTATTTTGGTAAGCAGACAGTGGCTTGGGAAGAACAATGCGAGAAGTACTGGTACAAACGAAAAGGCAAAAAAATCTAGGAAAACATAAACAGATGCTCTGGCCGCCGTGATATAACTGAAATAATGTTACAAACTACGTTAACCACTATGTTCAATCAATCAAATGTCTGTCTGCGGTACGC
Source organism: Tridacna gigas (assembly GCA_945859785.2). Taxonomy (NCBI): domain Eukaryota; kingdom Metazoa; phylum Mollusca; class Bivalvia; order Cardiida; family Cardiidae; genus Tridacna; species Tridacna gigas. The sequence continues at coordinate 8,174,830 of OX244035.2, forward strand.
AAACAAATGACAATATGAAGTTGACATCAGCCTTGGGAAATATAGGAGACATTTTGAGATATTTTAATTGTATTAAACTAATTTAACCTTTACCACACAATCCCGAGTTAAACAATCTGAAGGACGGAGGTTTTTGTAAACATTATGAGCAGGATTTTCTCCTTTTCCCACAATTTTTTCTATCCTTTTAAATACAAACCCTCCATTTAAGCCTCATATAATTTGTCGTCTGCCAGTGCTTTGGAGTATGAAGGAAAAGGCATTTGAAAACACTGTGGGAAAAGGAGAAACTGCTCGTGACGAGCATTTTCTGCTTGTCCCATCTTTTTCTTCTCTTTCAAATACAAATGGCACCATTTCAGCCACGTTTAACCTGTCGTCTGCAAATACTTTGGAATACAAGAAGTCCAAAATTCTGTCGTTTGATACTTAATTTAGCCCTGAAGGCAGTAGCAAGCAAACCTTTGACGAATAAGAAGGAATTCGAAAGGAAAAGAAACCTTTTTGATAGTATTTCCTTAACGCGCTTTATCCGCTCTCAATGCAATTTTTTTATTTCGGTTATTTGGGGTCGTATTCAAATAAGCATGATGACGTCACATCTGATATCATTGAAATAGACAGGGTTACCGAATCCATCAAGACCGTCCCGTCATTCAGACGCCAAAATTGTACTTTGTAATGAACAGAACCGTCCAGTTTCTTCACGCTTGTAGATAAATTTGAGCCACGCTCTGGCAAAAGGGGACTTAATGCATCTATGTGATGCATGACATCCATTAAGTCATCACATAATTATGGATCCATAATATCCACTTGTCTTTAACAGCCAACTTAATCAAGGGGTAGAATGGTCCTTGGGCATACAGAAAATTGGCCAGTAGCAAAATGTTTCGGCCTGAGTTGATACTTTTAGTAGATATATTAAGCCCCCTTTTCACATAGCACGGCTCATTTGTATTTGCAGTATTTATCAGCGGTTTACAAAAAAAAAAAAAATGGCTTACCGCCAAAAACCTTAAATTGCCCCCCTTTTGAAGCCATACCAGTATGATTAGAAACTCGTGAAGATAATCCTACGTATAAGACATCTGAGATATTTTGATCTTGTATTAGACCATTTTTGCCCTTCAGCACATAATCCCAAGTTTTAACGACCCTCAGGAAGTAGCCTTTTGAAAACCTTGTGGGAAAAGGAAACCAGCATTTTCATCTTTTGCCCAAAAGGTTTTCTACACTTTTATGGACAATACCAATAATTTCAGCTACAGTTAATTTGTCGTAAGCAAACTCTTTCAATTTGAACAAGTCTAAATTTTGCATTCGTAAGGAGCTAAGAAAACATCAGCTAGGACGATATAAAGCAAGTTCGGGTACATCGAAAGGATGACGTTTTTCGAACTGACAGAAAAGGTTTGTTTATTTCATAGACAGTAATAATCTAAGATGGACTTCCTTGGTACCACGAAAACACAGTAGGCTATTGACGTCGAGTCAACCGAACCTTTCTCCACCACCGTGCTGTCGACTGCGTACAAAATAGCCTATATATGTATCTAATATGGGTACAATTAAACTGAATATCAAGTGTCGGGACCAACATAATGGAATGCCTTCAATATGTGAATGCATGCGAAAACGTTGGGGCAAGAGGATAAATTGCTCTTTTCGAGTAATTTATCCTCCTGCCACCATATTTTCAAACATAGTCTTCTACAAAGAAGAAGAAAAAAAAAAACCGTCTTTTGGCCATAATAACTAAACTTCTTTCCAAACGACAAAATTTGAGACTTTTCCAAATTAAAAGCATTTTGCAGACGACATTAATTATAAGATGTAGTTCAAATGATTGAATTACATCTATGAACAGGTAGAAAACAGGGTAGAAAACCCTGTTTTCAAGTCGTTTATGTCCAGGGTCCGTATTCACCAACCATTCTTAAGAACGTTCTTTGTCTTGTTCTCCATAATTTTCTACATTTGAAAGTAACACAACTCCTGATTGGCTAAACCATTTGGTTTAGCCAATCAGGAGTTGTGTTACTTTCAAATTTACAAGATCTTGGAGAACAAGACTGAGAATATTGTTAAGAATGTATGGTGAATATGGACCCAGGTCGTTTAAACATGGGATTGGTTTGACAAAGTGTGTACTCAGAATTTGTGAGGTTGGCCGGTAATGTATCATTGATAAAAGTCAATACAAATTGATTTATTTGTCTGTCCGAAAAGAGCAAATTCTATTTTGGAGGGCGGCCGTAGACTTTCTTAGAATGGGAATGTATAAAACAAGGAATTTAACTCTTTACCAAACTACAACATTATTGACTAGACCGAATTGAAAGCACTTCCAGACAGCAAGGCAAATGTGGCTCAAATGATTGAATTTTTCTTTGAAAGGGTAGAAAACATTGTTGGAAGAGGAGAAAATGCTGATTTACAGCATTTTCTCCTTTTCCCACAATGTTTTCTGAAGCATTGTTCCTCAGTGATTAAAAGTATCGACTCCGGTCAGCCTTCGCTAACTGTGCAGACTGACATGGGTCGATACTTTTTACGGACGTATTAAAGCCCTTTTCACATAGCATAGTTCGTATACATGTATATGAAACGCTTTAAAAGTTACAACAGCATGCCAATTTTTGGTTTGAAAATGTAAAAAATAAAGTAGAGAAAACTGTACACTCGATTTCGTAAAGAGTATCTTTATGGGTGTAAAAACCAGTATTATTTTAAAAGTTTCACAAATGGTGAGATAAGCTAAACAAACACTGTGTGGCAGAAATTATAGTTACTGTGAAATGCAAGAAATAGACGCATGTAATTATGTAATATCCAATTGTGTGTGTCGTCAAGTTACACCGAACATTCCTAAACATAGACCCGTATTCACCTAGTGTTGTAAAGTGCACTATTAGTCTAATGTTAAATTTCGAAAATAACGCAATTTCTGATTGGCTAAACCACTTGGTTTAGCCAATCAGAAATTCCGTTACTTTGAACTTCTTGGGAATTTGAAAGACGGTCCCTGACCGACATTTGAAATACCGTTCTATCACAATTTGACAAGTCCTTTGTCAATATCGTATCGACAGATAGTCGATATCGTATGTGTAAATTTGTGATAACAGAGCGTTACATGAACTATAAGTACGGAGGCATCCATGTTGCTTCCAGATTAATTGATAACAAGGTTCGTCAATTTCGTCGGTACGAGTATTTATTTCTTATATGGCTTGTTTATTTGTTTGTATTAGAGTTTAACGCCATTTTAACAGCTCAGGTCATATCATGGCGGTCAGTGACGCACCCATGTGTTTCCTGGTTTTCTCATACAAGTACTAACACAACTTTCTTTCCAAAACCACGGACTACTTTTCTCACATGCATCAGAGGTGAGAGGCGAAAAATTGCCGGAAAGAAAGTTTGCCTCAACCACCAGGTCAAGAGTCAGATACGGTAACCACTGAGCTACCCGGTCGGGCAATGTAGCTACAACTTTCGCACTTTCGAAAAGGAATATTAACGATGGCGGTTTACTCCCTTTTATATTCTTTCCTTTTAGAAGCTCCCTTCTTTTTTTTTTCCCTACTTTTTTGGTTCGTGCATGAAAAGATATGAGCCATGCTATCTGAAGAGGGGGCTTAATGCATCTGCGAAAAGTATCGTCCAGGTCAGCCTGCGCAGTCCGCGCAGGCTGACCTTGGCCGAAACTTTTCGCTATTGGTCAATTTTCTATATATCAAAGGACTACCCAACCTCATGATTCAGCCGGTTGTTGGACAAAATGGACTTTATGGATCCATGGTCATGTGATGACTTGCTTGGTATCATGCATGATAGAGAAGTATTTAGCCCTCTTTTGCCAGAGTGTGGCTCATATTCTTTATAATGCATATCGATCTAAAGTGGTAGGTACAGTCCGCCTTCATCTCAAACAGTCTGAGACACCAAACAATGCAAATGCAGTTTGATTTTTTTTCCCAAGCTGTATGATATCCAATGAAAATTAAAGTTGGATCCAAAAGAATTTTTGATTCTGATGTCTAACCTTTTGACGCTAAATGGGGTTTCAAATGCGCTTTGGTGCACAATGTATATAATGGCCACACTGAATGGAACAAGAAATATCTTTAAAAAAGATAGACGGCGAAATTTGCCCGAAAATAGGCTGGGGTCCTTAAAATAAATATGTCTACATTTTTGACCAATCACAAATTTCTGACTATTCATTTGTTATCAGAACCAAAAAGTAGACCAAAAGCCAGCACATTCAGCTACGCCGTAAAAAAAAAAAGCCGAAAGCTCTAATAAGCTTATAGACTTCGTCTCCAAATTTCGAATAACGTCTTTTACGGGGCCATGTCTATACCAATTACACAGAGTAAAGAGTAGACTTAGAGATAGGACTTTGAGAAAATTGTGAGATAAAAAGTAGCAACAACAATAACAACAACATCAACAACAACAACAATAGCAAAGACGTTTTGAGTGGTTTAGATGAAGATTTCAAGAGAAACCAAAGCCGATGTAACTTTAACCTTTTTTTTTTCCCCTCAAAAATAAATACTTAATGCTGGGTTAAAATAGGATAAAGGGAGAGCAACTGAAATTTCAAAAGCTCGGTCACTGACGGAAAATACCCTCTTGCTTTATGTGCTCACCAGCGACAAAATTCTGTAACTCCTTCAAATTAACAGCAATTGCAGACGACAAAGTAATTGTTATTTAAATTAAGCAATTTTTCTCTGAAAGAGGAGAAAACTTTGTGGGAAAAGGAGAAAATGTTGATTACCAGCCATTTCTCCTTGTCCTACTGAGTTTTCGGAGGTCGTTTTTCTTGGGGTCGTTCAAACTCGGAATTGTGTGGTAAAATTATATTTTGACGCCAATTTTTTTTCCTTTTCCTGCAATGTTTTCAAAGGCCATTTTTCTTAGGGTCGTTAAAACTCGGAATTGTGTGGTAAAATTATATTTTGACGCCAAAAGGGGAACTAGGAAGCGAATAATACAGTATTTGCGCACGACACATCAATAATACCATTGGCTTTGATATAACATGTCCCACCACCTATATAGATAAACACTGTCATATAAACATAGATATGTCGGGGTTTGCGGGATTTAAATCTAATTCCAATAAATATCGATACCGAGTGCTTTACTCTATACAAAACCCCTTGCACCCTTTACTTGAAAAGAAAAGGGCGATTACTTGTTATTGTTTTGTTTTACCTGATTTAATTTTCGTGTAAAAAAAAAGTGTATGAGAATTGTAGAGTAGGTCCAGAAACAGTATTATACAATACATGCAATTCATTGGAAATGATACATGCTCTGTGAAATGGTTGTTTCATGCATCTGCAAAAAGTTGTGACTCCGGTTAGCCTGCACAGTCCGCGCAGGCTGACCTGAGTGGAACCTTTTTGCTATCAGTCAATTTTCTCTAGGTCTACCTCACGATTCTGTTGGTTGTTAGACAAAATTGATTTCAGGGAGTTATGATTACGCGATAACTCGCTTGGAATAATGCATCAAACAAAATGTCGCTTACACGATAGGATTTTTTTCCAGACAGCAAACATTGTGGGAAAAGGAGAAAATGCTGTTTACCAGCTTTTCACAAAGCTTCTTTGTCAGCGTCATTAAAACTCGGGATCATGTGGTAAAATGTTAAAATCTTTCTGTAAACTGCAAAGGAGATTAAATCGTGCTTGTATGATCACGTGTTTTATAACGCAAGATAAACCGGCATTGATTTATTTGGTATGGATTTAATCTCGACAAGATTTTAAAGATTTCAAAAATAAAGAGAGAGAGAGAGAAAAAAAAAGAATCTTTGTTCCTGGTTTTCTAATGTGACATGCATTGATACGTCAATATTGTTGTTATGTTTATCATACGTGCACGCGATAAGCCCCGTCGACGGAATTACAATTTCAAATCGAGTATTTGCAAGACATGGACGCTATTGCTAAATGGGGCTCTGCATTGATTGTGCTTATCAATACAATATTTGGAGTATGTATGCTTTATTGTATTACTCTTTATTTATTTATTTATTTATTTATTTACAACGACCCTCAAGAAGAAAGCTTCTTAAAGCATTGTCGTAAATGGAGAAAATGCGGTCGTTGGGGGAAAATGAATCTTAAGAATTAAAGTGTTGCCAACTTTCATTCTGATTTTGCAATTTATGTTTCTGCTCACGACTGCAACTTTGATAGACCGTACTGTAACACATTCTTCGACTCACAATAATACCCATGCTTTTTAAATGGTTTGGGTTAAATTACCTGCATTTTGTCTTCCCGAATTTTCGTTTAGGCCTACTTTCGGTCTTTTTTTTTTTTTCTCGGGCCGTCAAATCATGGCATTGTTCTGTAAAAAATCGATGGTGGTGTAAGCATAACGTCTTCTTTTTCGGCGTAGCTGAATGCATTGGCTTCTACCCTACTTTTTGTATTATATTCGAATGAATAAATACAAATTGGCGATTGGTGAAAAATAAGGACATGTTTATTCTGCGGACACCTGCACACCTATCTGCGGGCAAATTTACGCCGTCTTTCTTTTTAAAAGGATATTTCTTGTTTCAGTATATCTTTCTGATATTCCTCGTTGCAGAATGCGTGATCAAATACATAGCGGACAAAGTTAACGCCATTGCAGTTGTACAATCTCGGTGGTAAAAATTGCAATGATGTTAACGGTTAACCCATACTCTGCAAAATAACTTAACCCTTTACCACACAATCCCGTGTTTTAACGGCCTTATGAAGGAAGCTGTTTGAAAACATTGTGGGAAAAGGAGAAAATGCTGGTAACCACTCTGCTAAATAACTTAACCCTTTACCACACAATTCCGTGTTTTAACGGCCTCATGAAGGAAGCTGTTTGAAAACATTGTGGGAAAAGGAGAAAATGCTGGTAACCAGCATTTTCTCCTTTTCCCACAATGTTTTCAACCCTATCCGAAACAGAAATCATCATTTGAGCTACATTTAATTTGTCGTCTGCAAATCCTTTCAATTTGGACCAGTCTAAAATTTTGTCGTTTGGTAAAGAGTTAAATGAAACTTTCAGGCAGATAGTTAAAATCCGAATAATGCTGTTTCAAACTTATGTCTTGGAGAAAATATCTCCTTATCGGGCAGTGTAGATCCAAGATCAGACTGCACGTTCTGTGCAGTCTGATCTTGATCTACACTGTCCGCCAAAGGTCAGTGAGTCGCGCTTAGCAGCCTAAGGGTTAACGGTTGACAGTCGAATAGTAAGTATAGGGACTACAAGCCGGTATTATATCTTTTGGTTTTTCTAGATCATTGCTCTGATATTTCTCGTGGCTGGATGTATGGTCAAATATGAAGCCGACAAAGTTGACGCCATCGCAGGTTCTGCTATCTCGGCAGCAAAATCGAAACTTCCGGACGAAGCAACAAATTATATAGATGTTGATGTAAGTAAATAAGCAATGCTCTGGCAAAAGGGGTTTAATGCATCTCCGTGATGCATTATAATAGGCAAGTCATCATATAATCACGGATCTATTAAATTCGTTTTGTATAAAAACCCACTGAAACGTGAGGTACACTAGTCCTTTGATATGCAGAATTTTGACCGATAGCAGAATGTTGCGACCGCGGACTGTGTAGGCTGACTTGGTCGATACTCTTTGCAGATTCATTAAGCCCCCTTTTTACAGGACATGACTCATATAGATGTACTCGTAGATGTAAGTGAGCCATGCGCAGGCAAAAGGTGGTTTAATGCATCTCGATGACGCATTATACCAAGAAAGTCGTCACCTAACTACGGATTCATAAATCCGTTTTGTCTCACAACCTACCCAATCATGAGTTAGAATGGTCCTTGGAAATGCAGAAAATTTACAAACAGCAAAAAGTTTCGACCCATGTCAGCCTGCGCGGATTGCGCAGGCTGACATGGATCGATACTTTTTGCAATTGCATTAAACCCCTTTTTCACAGAGCATGGATAAAATTATTTTTGACTTGTGTACAACATAACTGATTTTGTAAGTCTGGTGGCAGTCAACATTTGCGAATAAAAAAATAACATCTTAAATTGGGGAAAGCATAGACCAAATCAGCTTCCTGATAGGTTTAGTTTTGTTTTGGCCTACAACCGGAGTTTCTCCCTTAAATTTCGTGCTGGAAAGCAGGAAAGCAGCCAGTGGTATGGCATTAGTGCTGCACGTAGTATAAATACTTGCAAAGAAAGCTCCTTGATTGTATGATTTGATCATTGGCAATATAAACGAAATTTTGTTGAAAACAACGTCAAACCGAACGTTACCATATGTTTGTAATTCTCTTTTGTCGAAGAATTTTAAGGTCAGTGAATTCATTGGAGAAGCATACGCTGCCTTCATTGCCATTGGCGTGGTTCTGTTGTTCATCGTGGTATGGGCGTATTGTGGAACTTGCTGCAAATCCAAGTGGATGTTAATCATTGTAAGTAATATTTTTTCTACTAGTGTTCTTGATACGTTTTTTATTTATTTCTTTGCCAGTGGCGTCTTAAAAACCTTTTGCAGACCGTGCAGATCAAGATTAGACTGCACAGAACGTGCAGTCTGATCTTGAATGTACACTGTCCGCTACCTTAGTCCGTATTCACCAGCCAATCTTTTGAATAATTTTAGTCTTAATCTTCAAAATTTTCTATATTTGTAAGTAACACAACTTCTGACTGGCTAAAGCAAATGGTTTAGCCAACCAGAAGTTGTTTTACTTTCAAATTTAGAAATTTCTGGAGAATAAGACTAAGAACGTTCTTAAGAATGGTTGGTGAATAGGCTACGGACCCTAATGTCTGCCAAGCCCCCGTAGCTCAGTCGGTAGCGTACAGGACTTGAGAACAGGAGGTCGCTGGTTCGATCCCCGGCTTGGCCAATTTCTTTCCGAGGATTGATGATAGTTATCGCGACAGGATTCATTCCTCTTTCACCGCTGACCATTGTATCGACGATGGTTATGTGGGAAAGCAGCCAGTGGCTTGGAAAGAATATTGTGCGGAGTACTGGTAAAAGAAACTCCAGGAAAGCATGGAAAGGTGCACTAGCCGCCGTGATATAACTGAAATAATGTTGAAAACGGCGTTAAACACTATACAATCAATCAACCCTGATGTCTAACAATTACCCAAATTACCTGAAAAGCCGAACTCATTTCCTTAGCAGAGAAAGAATTGATGTGAACAATATTTCTGATGATTAACATGAAAAAGCAAGAGGGGAGAATCACTCTAACAATATATTGACCCTCACACAGACAAACTCTGCGGAACTAAACTAACCAACATCGGAACCAGCTCATTTAATAGCATCAATTCCTTTTTATTTTAAGTGGGCGACAGTGGCTACCGTGTGCAAGAAAGAATAACGAAAAGATGGGATATTCGTCCCGTTTCCTAAATGTACGCTCTGTTCATAACTTAGTTTGAAGACCTCCGCTGCCAGAGAATATAGATACCAAATTTCTGAAATTTAAATTTGCCAAAACAAAACCTGGTTTCGGGATGCTATTACGCAGCGGAATTGTATTTCTCATATTTTTCATCTGTTACCAAATTTTCGAAACATTTTCTTTTTCTGTATTTTCGGTCTTGAGCTATTGAGACTGGTAGTGACTGTTTACCCTACGTAAGGTTAAAAACAAGAAAAGATTCTGAAAAAAATTTATTGCGGTGGGACTCGAACCTTCGATCTTCAAAATCATAGTTGGCAACTCTAACACTGAGCTATGGAGCCAACTGGCATCTTTCTATGTCTTTGTTAAAACTGTATTTATTCTTTGTTATGCTGTAATGATTATACCGTTACTAACGGTGTAGGAAATTTAACCAAAAAAAAAAAACCTCATTAATCCCTGATATTTTTTACATGTATTTTTATCACGGTTTTAATTTTAAAGCCATCTTAGTACGCCAATAAAAAGTAGCAATCTTTGTTAAGATTTTCTAAAACACTTGCAAAACGAAATCTGGTTTAAAGTCCCTTTAACCGTCTTGTTTAAATTTCAGTATGCTGCGATTCTAACACTGATTATCCTTGCCCAAGTAGCGTTTGTGATATTGCTGACAACAAACAGAAATGTGGTAGGTAGGAATATTATGTTGGGCCATGCTCTGTGAAAAGGAGGTTTGATGCGTATTTGTAAAGCATTGTACCAGGCAAGCCATTGCATAATTATGGATCCATTTTAGCCACTTTTTTTTTAAATAACCGACTTAATCATAAGGTAGTCTGGTCCTTTGACATGCAGAAAATTGACCAATTGCGAAAAGTTTCGGCCCTGGTCAGCCTGCGCAGTCCGCGCAGGCTGACCTGGGTCGATACTGTTCGCAGATGCACTAAGTCCCTTTTTCACAGAGCATTGCTCATTTATATCAATTATATGGGTCATGCTCTGTGAAAAGGGGGTTTGAAACTTTTCGCTATTGGTAAATTTTCTGTGGGTCCAAGGACCAGTCTACCTCATGATTAAGTCGGTTGTTTTAAAACGTGGCTATGATGGATCCATAATTATGCGATTGTTTGATTGGTATCATGGATCACGGAGACGCTTTAAGCCCCCTTTTGCCAGAGGATGGGTCATTTACGTATTTTCTGGGTTTCACAAGTACTATGCCGGGCCTATGCAGCACCTGCACGACCACGTGACTAGAACCACCAGCGGAAATCAAACCAAGAGGTTATGATCACAAACCCAAAGCACTGAGCCAAGAAGGAAAAAATAATACTGGGTCCGTATTCACCAACCATTCTTAACGTTCTTTTGTCTTGTTCTCCAGAATTTTCTACATTTGAAAGTAACACAACTCCTGATTGGCTAAACCAAATGGTTTAGCCAATCAGGAGTTGTGTAACTTTCAAATGTAGAACATCTTTGAGAATAAGACTAAAAATATTCTTAAGAATGGTTGGTGAATACAAACCCTGATTATAAATCTTTTTTTTTTTTCGTTACAGATTGATGAAGCTGTTAAGGACACCTTGATGAAAACCTTAAATCTGTACAAAGGTGGGCTGGCTAAAGATGCTCCTTCCAGAGCATGGAATGCAATCATGGGCATTGTAAGTTATGTCTTCTAATAGTTTTCCTTCAAGTTTCTGTCAGTCCTCGGGCTGCTATTCCCAACTAAAAGCACTTTTGCTGACAGTGTAGACCCAACATCAGACGGCACAAAACGTACTTTTGATCCGCAATCTTAAATATATGTATTTACGTTTCTATTCGTTCTCATCTGGCCGTGATATATATACTTCAAGATAACGTTATTAGAAAGAAGTCGAAAAGATGCAGAGTGCGACAGGTTAACCTATTGACCGTTGTCTGCGCATGTCAATATTCTTCGAAGATTTGACATGTCTGCTATGACGCATCACAATCCTGTACAGGATAGGAATTAATACGCGGTGCGTAAATTGTCGCTTAAATAGTGCAGGTGGAAAATGCCAATGAATAATACGTCTGTGGAAAAATCAAGCCAGTTTTTCGGTACACATTTATCAAAAAACAAAATGATTTCAAACGGGGAAAATATTTTGTTTTAAATACCAATTGTTTACTTCAAATCTCTGTTGACAGTTTCTAAATATATACATGGGGACATCCGGGATTGTACAATAGAACATTAAAAAAAGTAACGTCCCCACCTTTGCTGGGCTTATACCGTGGCTTATTCCCAAGTTTATATAGGGGCTAAGTTTATAAATGGCTGGTGTCTAAGATCTATGTTATTGATTAATAGCAGAATGGGTTAGACATATGACAGAATGGATAAGACATATGATGGTTGTTGTTACATGTACATGTGGTCCCAAGAATAAAACGATAAAGGCGCAATACCTGAAACCTTAATATCATGATGGTCAGTCTAGTTTTACAAAGATGTTGTCAGGGCTGTCTGCGGCACATATAATCCCATACTTTTCTCACTACACAGCTAGACTGTTGCGGTGTTGATGGGGCAGAAGACTTCAGCTCACTGACAGGATGGACAAGATATATGACAATTAACACCACAGGTACACCGAAAAATATAACAATGGAGGCACCGTACATATGTTGCAAAAACCAGTCCTCGACTTGCCCGGATCAAAAGTACAACGAAACAAATGAATTCAAAGAGGTGTGTATTTATTTTACATCTTTTTCAGTCACCTGTTTAGACCATCTTTAGGATGAAGCCTTTTGAAAACAGTGTGCGAAAAGGGAACACTTTTCGAAACCAGCTTTTTTTAAATATTTTTCCCCTACAAACCAGCCTTTTCACATGTCCCACACCCTTCAAAAGGCAACTGACATATCTAAAATTGCCCCCAATTTGGAAAAATCAAATTTTTTGTCGCTTGATAAAGGGATTAATTCCTTACCGTAGGGACTATCTTAGCTATCGGACCAATACCTACGTCACATTAGCTCTAGGGCTACGATACAGTAACCATAAATCTGTGTCATCGAATAGAAACTTGCGTCTACGATGGCTGCAGGATGACCGTATGACTTATCCCTTTCCATGCCGCATAAGTAGCCGTAAAATTACGAGTATAGCGCAGAGTTTGAAGAATATATATATATATATATATATATTCTCTCTATAGCGATAGACACGTCGTATTTATATCATACAGTGGTTCCAAGGGCAACTAGTGTGTGGGGGACAGGTATACAGCTGTGTATTTAATGACGATATTGCTCTGTATGTATTAACATTATGTGTGCAAGTCTTTTGGTACTTCCAGGGTTGTTTTGAAGCATTTTGTGACTTGGTAAATTCAAAAAAGACTATGGCGATCGGTGTGAGTTCGGGCGTGGGCTTATTTGAGGTAAATCACCATTCTTATTTCCGTCATACAGTTGCATTAACCTGTCATTGTTCAAATACAAGTTTTACAGCCCTTCACTTGATAGCTTTTGAGAACACTTTGAGAAAAGAAGCAATGGCATATATGTGTATTAATTTCACACTTCGGTACCTTTTTTTCTATGAGTATTGTCTACAAGATTTGGTACCATTTTCCATACAGTACATGTATTGTTTACCCAGTTTGGTGGCCCTTTTCATGTAATATTTATAGACGAATAAGGGTCTCGTTTCATGTAGCAATGTATACACAATTTGTAACCTTTTTATGTAGTACTGTAAACGCACTTTAATGCACCAAAGGTTGTATCCAATACTAAGTGAAAGAAGGTACCAAACTATGTATGCAACAAATGCTTTGCAAAAAAGAGGGTCGGAAAAAAGTATACACTACATCATTCAAATGGGTACCAGTTTGTGTATTCTATACTACAAGGGTGCATCAAAGTGTGTATAGGGTCCTACACTAAAAGGATACCAAATTGTATATGCAATACTATACAAAAAAGACCACAACAGTGTATGTACAATACATCATGAAAAAGGGTAACAGACCGTGTATTCTTTACTACGCTTTAAAAAGCATCAAAGCATGTATACAGTACTAGTTAAAAAAGGTACCAAATCGAGTTTGACATACTATGCAAAAAAGACAACAAATGCGTATATACAATACATCATGAAAGCGTAATAAAGAATACACGGTCTGTTACCCTTTTTCATGATGTATTGTATTGAACATACACTTTTGAGGTCTTTTTTGTATAGTATTGCATATACAATTTGGTATCTTTTTGATGTAGGACCCTATACACACTTTGATGCACCCTTGTAGTATAGAATACACAAACTAGTACCCATTTGAATGATGTAGTGTATACCTTTGTCCGACCCTCTTTTTTGCAAAGCATTTGTTGCATACATAGTTCGGTACCTTCTTTCACTTATTATTGGATACAACCTTTGGTGCCCTTTTTCATGAATGTATAGATAATTTAGCGCCCTCTTCAATTTAGAATTGTATCCAAAATTTGGTACCCTTTATCATAAAGTATTGTACAGTGTATAAATACTTTGCCGACACTCATGGACATGAAGTATTGCAAACACACTCTAGTGGTATTTTTTCATGTAGTATTTTGTACTCACTTTTGTTACAATATTTATGTAGTATTGTATACCAATTTTGGTGACATTTCCAATGTAGATCTAGTGACTATCATGACTGAAGTGACTTTGTATCTTCCAATAATTGGGCTGTGCTATGTGAAAAGGGGATTTGAGGCATCTGCAAAAAGTATCGTTCCATGTCAGCCTGCGCAGGCTGACAAGTGTCAAAACCTTTGCTATTGTCAATATTTTGCATAGCAAAGGACCATTCTACCTCGAGATGCAGTTGATTGTTTGACTAAATAGATTTTATGAATTCATAATTATGTGATAATTTGGTCAGTATAAGGTATTACAGAGATATATGTGATACATTAAACCCCCTTTTGCCAGGGTATGGTTCAACTCTAATTACTATTCAATACCTATTTCCTAATTTCAAGACAAGCTATTTGATTGCCTGAGTCGATTCGTCTTGCCAAGCGCATAGGTAGTTTTGGAGCTTACATGTATCTGATGTGAAATATTTGATGATAACTGACTCTGTTGTGTTTCAGGTAGTGTTGTGGTTTCTTACAGTATGGTTGATCAAGGAACTCCGAAAGAAACAGAGACAAGTTGCTCCAAAGTAGAACTACGAGTATACTCGTATATAATTGAATTGTGTCACTTACGAGGATTGTTCAAATATAAATGCATCTAAGCACCTAAAATTTGATTCTTCATAGGTTTCACTGAAATTTTCATTTCGTTCCCTCAAAATATTCACCTCCAACGATATACAAAGTTTCAGCCTCCGGATCCAATCTTTGAAGGCATTTTCATAGTCTTTTTAGATATACTATGAAGACACTGCAATTCATTTTCTGTCAACTCTATTTCAACGTGTGTAAACCCTTAGTTTCAGTCACTGTCTTTCGTACGAGGTGGAAGACTTTCTGAAGCTGGAAAAAGCCGTTGTGCTCCCCCACCCTCCGTATTCAGCTGACCTTGCCCCTTACGACTTATTTTGGTTTCCAAAGCTAAAAATATCTTTCAGGTCGAAAATTTGTTCAGCGCAAACACCTCGGTTCTGCAATATTTCAGTGTCTTCGTAGTATACCTAAAAAACACTATGAAAATGCCTTCAAAATTCGGATCTGGAGACTGAAACTTTGTATATCTGTTGGAGGTAAATACTTTGGGGAGGGACAAGATAAAAATTTCAGTGAAACTTATGAAGAATCAAATTTTAGGTGCTTAGATGCATTCATATTTGAACACTCCTCGTATTGTTAATACGTTTTCGAGTGATTATTTGTATTTTATAGTATCGGTTTAAATAGGTTAAGGCTGACTGGTTTTAACATGGTAAAATGCAGGCAAAAAGCTCCATTTTCCCCAACCTATTCCATTCCGAAAAAATGAACAATTTTAAAAATGGCGGAAAAGTGAGTTTCAAAACTAAGTCGAAAGTTGCCAATTCTCTCTATCTTTTGTTTACTTTTTATCGAGTTTTACGATTCATTTTTCTGCCAGCGACTAACACTTGGGCCGACCGTACAATAAAAAATTGTCATCTTCACTATGATTTCCATACTTTTAGATGTTATGATTAACATCTGTATTGTTTACTTTTGGCCACTACTGGGACTTTTAGGTTAACTTTAAACTGTATTTGCGGGCAGTTTAGCTCTACAATCGACTGCACAGTAGTATAGGAGGGTAGACCTCGGACAAAAACCGTTTTGTCCGAGGTCTACCCTCCCTGAGTGCCATTTTGTCCGAGGTCTACCCTCCCTGAGTGCCATTTTGTCCGAGGTCTACCCTCCCGGGGAGGCAAAAGACCGGTCAAAATGTCAAACCGGAAGTAGATGTCCGCTTTTTCTGCCCCCCCATGCCACGGTCAGAGCCCCTTTTTAACTATCTCTGTGAAAAGGGGTCTTAATGCATCTGCGCGCACGCGCGCACGGATCGTAATGATATGGTTCGGCAGAGACTATCGTTGGACTTAGTCTTTTTTCTTCATCGGAGATAGATGTTCACCATCTTTGACGCGACTGGGGGTCCTTTTTTTAAACCATGGTCTGTGAAAAGGGGTCTTAATGCATCTGCGCGCACGCGCGCACGGATCGTAATGATATGGTTCGGCAGAGACTATCGTTGGACTTAGTCTTTTTTCTTCATCGGAGATAGATGTTCACCATCTTTGACGCGGCAGGGATCCTTTTTTAAACCGTGGTCTGTGAAAAGGGGTCTTAATGCATCTGCGCGCACGTGCACGGATCGTAATGATATGGTTCGGCAGAGACTATCGTTGGACTTACTCTCAAAAAGACCGGTCAAATTGTCAAAACGGTGGTAGATGTTCACCATTTTGACGCGGCAGGGGTCCTTTTTTTTTAACCATGGTCTGTGAAAAGGGGACTTAATGCATCTGCACGCACGCGCACGGGTCGTAATGATATGGTTCAGGCAGACACTATCGTTTAACTTAGGCTTTTCTCTGTCATCGTTGGACTTAGTCTTTTTTCTCCGTCTTCGTTCGCCTCAATCTTTCTCTATTACCGTTGGACTTAGTCTTTTTTCCCACGATATGGGTTATTTCCCCCTCCTCAGCTTGGCTCAGGCAAATACCATCGTTGGACTTAGTCTTTTTTCCGTCTTTTGTTCGCCTTAGCCTTTCTCTATCACCGTTGAACTTAGTCTTTTTCCGTCTTTTGTTCGTCTCAATCTTTCTCTATCACCGTTGGACTTAGTCTTTTTTCCACGATATGGGTTATTTCCCCCTCCTCAGCTTGGCTCAGGCAGAGAGTATCGTTGGACTTAGTCTTTTTTCTCCGTCTTCGTTCGCCTCAATCTTTCTCTATTACCGTTGGATTTAGTCTTTTTTTCCCACGATATGGGTTATTTTCCCCTTCCTCAGCTTGGCTCAGGCAAATACCATCGTTGGACTTAGTCTTTTTTCCGTCTTTTATTCACCTCAGCCTTTCTCTATCACTGTTGAACTTAGTCTTTTTTCCGTCTTTTGTTCGTCTCAATCTTTCTCTACAGTCGTTGGACTTAGTCTTTTTTGAGTTGTTCTTTGTCTCTATTACCGTTGGACTTAGTCTTTTCTCCACGATATGGGTTATTTCACCTCCTCACCCACCGTTGGACTTAGTCTTTTTTCCACGATATGGGTTATTTCACCTCCTCACGCTGGTTCAGGCAGAAAGTATCGTTGGACTTGGTCCTTTTTTCCGACTTTGTCCGCCTCAATCTTTCTCTATCATCATTGGACTTAGTCTTTTTCTTCGGCTCCTAGCTGTATGATCTTTAGATATCTGTCTGACGAACTCAGTCTTTTTTTTAAAAACTAGCTTTAGGGGATAAAGACCGTATTGTTTTGTAACTTGTCTATAAGATCTGAGAGCCGAGTTTATTTATAGCACTATTTTGTCGATTTGATTGAATTAGTCAGACAAGATTTGACACCTTTATGCTATATGCTATCTTCTGAGTTGGTCAGAGATGGTTTATAGTATAAATCCTTACCATACAAGCATCGTGTTGGGTTAACCTTGTTTGAGTTAATTCGAATTGGAGAATATCGTTTGGAATGTAACTCTTGGAATGTAACTCTTGGGATGGTACTCAGTCGTAAAATTGACAAGTCTCGAAGATAGGACTTTCTGGAATGAATGTTAGCTCTGAAAAGAGCTGTTTTTATCATTCTCTGGATTGGAATTAAATTAATCATTCGAGCAAGTTAATTCCAAAATCAGAGAAAGATAGAGGATTCTAAACCTCTTCATCATCAACTCATTGGTTGGTTGATATCACAGACTCCCCAAAGATTGGATCATCAGTTGGCATAACCCAAAGATCGGGGTAGAAATTAGGTGCTGGGTTCTGGGTATAGGGGTTATACCCTTGTCTTGCAGAGAACTCAGCCGACGTCTTTGTCTTTTGGCGTTTTCTCTTCTCCTCATTCCTTCGACTTTTAGCAAATAGTCCACAGCAGAATCTGAACAAACCCATCGTGGAAATGAAATGGCATATAGAGAAATTTGCTGGTTTTATAGCTTGGTGGAGGGTTTGACCTACTTTTCGTCTTGAAATTAAGAGTACGAACGTGGGCGAGACCATGTAGATAGAATATAATGTACTATATGATCTATCTACATTTTTTCCAAGACTGATATTTTGTGGAGGAATTATCTTTGTGGAAAAAAGAATGAAAAAACACCATTTAAACAGTATAACTTTTATTTGAACAGAACTGAACAATGAACTGAGCAATGAACATATTTACAACAAACACATAGATAAAAGAACTATTATACATTTATATACTATTTGTGGGGAAAAAGTCTCTGAGCTTTATTGAATAGAATTCCATACTGCTGATTGAACCATAACACTACATCTCGATCGTTTCGTCGATGTTCCGTTGAGAGGAATTTCTGTTGAAGATATTTCTGTATGTTGTATCCTCTGGCGACAGCATCCAATACGAAGATACAGTAAAACCCGCAAACTTTTCCCTGTGGACTCTGAAGAGTTTGTCGATTGTATCTCCACGAATAAGAATGATTGTCTAAAAAGTTAATGATTTCTGGCTCAAGTGGTGGTAGTCCGTAGGGATCAAAGTATAGTACATCACCATTATTGTTGAATATCACGGCTACCCAATGTTCTCCTGGACCGGTTGATTTCTCTGTGTTCACAATGTAGGCTTTCACATGATCCGGTTTTTGTCGAGGTAAGTGATCTTTTGCACAGACTTTTGCCTGTAGATTTTTTATCCACGTTCCATGATCCAATATGTATTGAATTTCAGAAGTATACATTTTTCTAATCACTTTCTTCCCAGGATTGTTTTACTTTGTCACACCAGTATTGTAACCACGACTCCGTGAATTCAGATAAAATGTTTTGTTTTATATTTCGCCATAATCTGTAGGCTTCCACATAGTCACTTTCATCGAGTTTCATTTCTATGAGTTCAGGATACCATTTTTCCATGATTTCGTATGGATTTAATTCCATCATGGCTTTTTCTATGAACATATCTGTATGTTCTTGTCTATCCTTGAATAAACACAGTTCATGCTGTGTTTGACTGGGATGATCCACTTGACATCCGTAACACTGGTTGGTAACTTCACTGACAATAAGATTTTTTAATTTTTCAGTCATATGTTTTTCGAAGCTGTTGTGAATGTCATTTTTCCGAGTAGAGATGCACTTCGACACAGAATATTTCACTTTTTCTGCTTCTTCTCTAAGTGTTATAGCAAATCTGAGTCCCAACATTGTTTTTTAGTTCTTTAGTCCTGTAGATAGTCCTGAAAAGGGCTGTTTTTCAATAGTCCTGAAAAGAACTGTCGTTTTCGATATTATATTCCTTAGTCCTGAAAAGGACTGTTTTTTGTGAAAGCTATCTTTTTGATCAGAGAGTTTCTGTTGGTTTTTTCCAGGCTTAATAATCTGTGATAACTTCTCTCAAACTGTTGATTTCAATCTGATTGTCAAATTCAGCAAAGACAATAACGTTGATAGCTGCTGCCAGAGCTTGACCAAACTGAAGTTCAATTCGAAGATTTCCAGTTTTTATAGGATGAAGTTGTCCTTCTTCACTACCTTGATCCGCTGTCAAATCGTATCCCCACAAACAGTATCCACCAACATAGTCTTCTTTACCAATATTAAATGATTTATTAAGTGCTAAAGATGAGTTAGCCTGATACAATGATAGAAAGGATTTCAAATACAATCCTGCTTCAAAGTTAGGTTCAAAGGGTCTGTTATGAATACTGTGACCATTACATGATACATCAATTTTTGACAGATTAAAATGTTGAAAGAAAAATGGATTTCTGTTATAAGCCCCATTATAATCAGTATTTGCTACCATTGCAATGAAAATGCGTTTTGGAAGTTGTCCTTGAAACAGATGATCTTCAACTTTAGACTGAAGACCTGCAGAAATGGTAAAAGTTTTTACTTCAACCCTGCGAATAGGAATTTTCATGTTTTGCTGAGCAATAACATGATTTAGATCATTTGCAACAACAGGCAACAATTCGACATTTCGCACATGAAGACTGACTGTTTCCAGTACAATTTTTGGATCTGGTGCAGCAGTACCTCCTGTGAGACAAAAGTTTAGCGAAGATCTGTTTAATCTAAGTCTGATTTCAATACCATTGGGTAAATATTTTTCTTGTTGAAACAGATCAAGATGCAAACGTCCAAAAAGTTCGGCGGTTCTACTTCGTTCAATTTCAAGCATTCTAGCTTGTAAACCTTCATTAGTTCCATCATGGTTGAGTGAATTGAAATGAGCAGAGGTGTCTTCAATCCAAAGATTACCAGCTTTCAAATGCGTAGTCTTGCTGTCAGAATTATATGACATAAGATTTTCGATATATGCTCTGTATGGATAGGTATCTGAATTGCTGGTGATTAGTTTATTATTTAGATACAAATCGACACTGCTAAACAAACTGTGCAGGAAGTTGTTTACAGGGGCCACATTTGCATTGACATCTAAATCAGCACCGTCAGCTTGAACGACTTTGTATTTGACATACAAATACGATTGTGACAGATCTGTCCAATGTTCAGTTTGAGGTGGTATGATGAATTCTATCGGTGCATTGTTTGCCAAAGATGATATTGGGAAATGTTCAATCCATTGACTTTCTTGCATCGTTGTCATTGTAGGTGGTACAGAAAGAACATCAAGTTCTGACTTACTGCATTCACAAGAACCGTTTTGCATCATTTTTATATAATTCAAGTAAATGAATTCGATATATTAATCCAATATATTAATCAAAGATATCAAGAGGTCGTCTGTCTCTTTGCCTTATGATCTTACCACTGCGAAGGCGGTAGGGGGAATGACGTGGTTTTCGTGATTTTCTTTTATTTATCCCTGGTATTACCTTTTCTGCTAGATCATGAATGGCTTGTTTTCCCCTTGAAATTACAACTTTTTTGGGGTTTTTGCCACGTAAAAGGATATCTTCTACTACACCTATTCCTTGTTTGATTCCTTCTTTTTTCACAGCATTAAAACCAGATTTAATCAACGGTTTAAGCAATGGAGTCACTACTTTAATTGCCGATTTAAATAGCGAACCTAACCCATAGCCATACTGATGTTTTACACCACGATAAACTGGTAGCATTTTTTAAATGATTTTCAATGATTGTCAGTTAAACGTTGCCTGAAATGTAACTTCACTATTGTCTTACCAGTAATGAAATGAACCGGTATACCTAAATCCCCTGTTATTTGAATGTGAATATGATCGAAATCGGATTTCGAAACGGGAATATAATGCGGTATTGTAATTTCATGATTGGTATGTTGAGAACCATAACCATTTTCAATCAAATCGGATGTTTTGAAAGGCAGAACACGAAGTATGGGAGCAAGTGTATCACCCACTATAGTGTGTTCAGCAATATCTGAATAAATATACAGATGAATGTAGCCAGCATCAATGTTTGGATTATATTTAAAGTATTTGAAAATATTTTTACCCTGAAAAAATGTATCATGTTTGAATTCTGGTGATCCACCCAGTTTTAAAAACAGGGATGGATGTAATTTGATCCCTGTTTTTATAATATTATTAAATATAATTTTCGGACGTTTGGTTGAAGATGAATAAGTGATGAACACACCCGACGAATCCTTACGAAGAGCAGGACCTATAGTGGATTGAATCACATCATTGATCGTCTCTATAAGATGTTCAGGTGAAACGTAACTCCCGGCTGGAAAGGAAAATCGAATTGCCCATTTTATTATATCATTTCCACTATTTCGTCTTAATGGAATTATTTGTATATTATCTCCTCTTTTGTCTATCTGTGATATTAATTTGACTAATTCGTTATCCGTTGTTGTAAGATCGAACTCTGCTTCTTCTGCACTTATGTTTAAGAACTGAGAGGGAGTAATAAGTTGAACTAGTGCGACTTCCCAAGTTTCCTTGTCAATATGAACTGTCTTTGGTAAATGAACCTTAAAACAACATTGGGTGTTGTTCGGATAAAGGTCCATGGAACTATCACTGGGTAGAGTGAGATAAAACGAATTCATTTTTTACTATCAATCCACCCTGACTGCTTTTGTTCTGATCTGCTGAATTTTAACCCTGGTGATGGAAGAATATATCCAAGTGAGCTGCTTAACAGGATCAGCCACAATTCACGATCTTGACTTTGAATACTTAAATGTACTATTGAGGTTGCAATAATTGCATAAATGACTAAAATCTGTGAAATATAGGTAAACTGATTCTTTGGGACACGATTTCCACAACAATTGTAGTTCTTACTGATACTACTACTACTACTGCTATCGAAGTTTTCTATTCCGAACTTTTCTTCTATTCCAGACTTTTCTGTTCCACACTCAATGTTTGACTGTGGATTCATTATGAATGTGGTGACTTTTTATAACTTTTTCTTAAGTTATAAGATTTTTTTAATAAGAAAAGATGTTTTCACAACACCAAAATAGGATTACACCAAACAGGATTACACCAAATAGGATTCTGGTATCCAACTTTGAAATTTTTTTGGATAACCTTTCCAGTTGACTTTTATTTCTTTGATTAATTTTTTACCCTTACGTCTTGTACGTCTATCAAGAACTGAGTCAATTTCATAAATATCATCATCTTTTATTAATTGAAGTTCATATTCATAATAAGTTCCCAAAATCTGTTCTCCCAGTAGATCTTTTACTTTATAGGTAATAGGCGAAAATGTTTTGTTGACATGACTGATTTCAAATATTTCTTGCGTCCAATTTGGTAAATAACCCTTATCAAATGTACGTTTTGTTTTATTGATTCGAACATGATCTCCAATTTTGAATTTCGGCTTTTTTGTCATTACATTTGTCGATAATTGAGGATACAGATTTCTTGAAATCTCTGCCTCATTGGATTTTGTTACCATTACAGAAGATGTTTTTATACTTCTGTGAAAAGTATGGTTGTAATTCTTAACTAAAGAATTCAATACGTCAATGTAACGTCTTGTTTTCTTGTACGTAAAGTATTTCCACATTCTCGTTTTCAAAGTTCGTTGAAATCTTTCAACAATGCTTGCTTTTGTCTCTGGGTTTTCAGTGGTGAAAAAATGAATCTGATTCTTTTTCAAGTAGTCTTGAAACGATTTGTTTTTGAATTCCGAACCTTTGTCTGTTTGAAGCGCTAAAGGTTTTCGTTTTGATTTCTGAACGATAGATTGAAATGCTTTGATTAAAGTTTTACCCGTTTTGTCTGGAATAGGGATAACCCATGAAAATCTCGAAAACACATCAATCACACAAAGTAAATATTTCTTGTTATTATTTTGTTTTGCTAAATGTTGCATGTTAGCCAAATCAGCCTGCCATTGATAATCTATACCACCTACAATAGTTTTTCGTCTTTTGAAACGACGACGAATCGGTTTGTGTAAGGTGTAGGTGGATTCACCCTGTAACCATTCTTGAACATCTTTGTATCTTATTCCTTTCAAAACAGATTTCGCAGCGTGATACAATTGCTTTACTCCACTAAATGCAACAGTACTTTTAGGATCATAAAACAACTTTCTTAACACGTAATCAAGTTTTGACTTTACCATGCCTCCCATGACTGAAGTGTTTTACGGCTCGGAGTCTTTTTTATAGACTTTGGGGGAGTTAGCAGTTCTTTAACATAGAATTGCTTCAATCGTTCTCTTTCTTCAGGTTTCATGTATGGAGATTTTTCTTTTATTCTTTTCATACTTCTTTTTATAGGAGTTAGCTTAGTACTTTTTCGTACACTTTTTGGTGTGTGAAATAAGTAATCGGAATCTCCATAGGATTCTGCATGGGAATCTTCATCTTCGCTCAATGATTTACTCGGTGATTTATCATGGACTTTTTGTATCCATTTCCATCTGTTCAAATTGCCAATAACTTCTTGAGGTATATTACTTTCATGTAATGCCTTTGAAAATGTTTTCCATCCTCTGGGCTCGATACCTTTTCTTTGACGTATCGCATCATTGACAAGATCAATAATATTGGAACCATGAATGCGTGTACCTTTATATGACACCACCCCTTGTTCGTCCCAAGTTAAATTATCGTTGTCTTTTATCATACTCAAAAGTAACTCAGCTTTTCTTTTCATGGTTTTTGGTACACTTTGCAAAATTCGATCATATAAGACAACAGATTGCAGTCCAACAGATGGTGATCCCTGTACACTATCATCAGTTTTTGGAAGAAAATTGATCGAAGTTGGTTTTGTTTTCTGAAGCGAATTTTGTAACTTAATCAAAGTTTCGCCATATCTTTGAGCCTTTTCTGTTTCTGACAGATCGGTACTTTGTAAAATCTGACTCATATCTTGTCGAAGATGTGATGCATCTGCAACTTGTGGATTAGGTGGTAAACGAGGTTTTTGAGCTTGTTCGGCTTTCCATCGTTTCATATTTTCTAAGACCTGGAAAGGCACGATAACCATTTTTCTAACAGACATAATTTCTTATCTATAAGATTTTTTATCTACAAGATTTTTTGTCTACAAGATTTTTATCTATAAGATTTTTTTTCATTGAAAATTTTTTATCTACAAGGCTTTTAGAGCTCCTCCTATTCCTCCGATAACGGCTTTTCCTAACAAAGGTAATAATGCAGGTGCAAGCAATGAAAGAAATCCACCTTTTTGATTTAAAATTTGTTTTTTATCTTTTACAGAGACCGATTTTGAAGCTAAACGTCTGAGATGTTGTCGGCTTGAATACAACTTCTTCTTCTGATCTGGTGATAAATGTACATTGCCTTTTAAAACATTATGACAGCATTCCGATATACACCTTATCGCTTCTGAGGGTGAATCTTTGACAAGCTTTTTACGTATTTTTGGTGTAGCCTGTATCATGGCCATAACCATCGATCCGTGTTTTTTTATCAGAGGTCTTTTCTTCATGTTGACTTTATCACTATTTCACATCAAATGAAAATAAAAGTTCCATGTCACTATCATTTATACCTGATGTTTTATCATACTGTCTTTTTTTTTACAAAAGAAAACTACGAATCGGAATCAGTGAGTTCTTCATCCTCGCTTTCTTCTACATCTGACCCTCTGTCGGGCAGAGGAATGGTTCTTCCACCACCAAGATGAATCAGACGGTTGTCATAGTCAACACGATATTTTCCTGTGTCAAGGTTATATTGGATTATATCCCCAAACAGTCGATCTTCTGCCTTTCTACCTTTTTTATATTTAGCTAATGTATTTGGAGACCATGAGGCGGATGGAATGGATTGAAACTTCAATTTTTTCCCTGGTTCTATAAATTGTGAATACTTTGTTCTGAGTTTTTGCATTCTTTCACTTAATAGTTCCTTTCTGGATTTCGGATAGCGTTGATGTTCTGAAATGCTGCTTCCTACAGGTCTTCGCATAGTAACAAATCTTTCATCAATTATAGGTGGTGAGGTGGTGGTTCTTTCATCAATCATAGGTGATGAGGTGGTAGTTCTTGCATCAATTATAGGTGGTGAGGTGATAGTTCTTGCATGCGTTTTCGGGGGTTTTCTCTTCTTTGGAGATTTTTTCTTCTTTGGAGACTTTTTCTTCCTTGGAGAATTTTTCTTCTTTGGAGATTTCCTCTTTCGCGGAGCACGTTTTCGAGGTTGCCTTTCACCCCCAAATTTCCTAACGGTTTTAGTTCCATCCCATCTCAGTAAACTTCTGATAATAACACCACCTAGAAATCCACCACCTCCAGGTTTTAAAATAATTCTACGTTTAATTTCCTCATCAATATTCGGATCTGCTAACTGTTCGATATCTGCTCTATGTTTTGTCATATACGTGGTGGTTTGTTTTGGTAATTTGATTTTATCTTCAATGATGTTTTGTGCTGCCAACGTAAACCATTTTAAAATTTCTTTTAATCCTGCTTTCAACACAGATTCTCTTTCATATCTATTGGTTTGTTGACTTAAATTTCGCAAAGCAGCTAAAATTGAAGTTGGTGTGGTTGGTAAAGCCATGTTTACTCACTGTCGCCTATTGATAGAATGACAATATAAATTAAAATGAAGTCGTTTTTATTTTAAAAAAACATTGTAACGATTAAGCAGGGGAATAAACGGTTGGACCTCTTTCGTCTTCTTCATAACGATGGAATATATCTGTTCGCAGTCTTAATTCTTTATTTGTTCGTGAATGGAAATCGATGACAAGATATCCATGATCCACCGATGTAGCATCTTCATAAGCAGACAGTAAATGTGGGGCTTGCATTTGGTGAGCTAGTGTTTTAATCTGATTTTTATCTCGCTCATTTCGAAATAAAATCATGTATCTTGAATTAAGACTGATGGTTCGACTCGATTTCGATTGTTGAAACATATTTTGTGTGATATAAATCACGGTTGCATTACGGTGATGTCCTTTTCTTGTAAACCAAAGTTTAATTTTTTCCTCATCTTTTTCACCCAGCATATCATCAAAGACGATTAAATGCGGTATAGATACATCGCTGACAAGCTCGTTTTCATCGTCAGGAATTCCTTCCACGAATTTTATTAATTCAAACTGCGAATTGAATTTCTCATGCATAAGATTGTAAGCATACTGCCATTCTTTGTAACACCAGACAACTCTTTCAGGAACGATATTGAACAAATCTTCTCGATAGTCAATTAATTTATGAACAAAGACTGTCTTTCCACAACCACTCGGACCTGTGATGAAAATATTACAAGGATGTTGAAATAAAATAGCTTGTACATCCACCTCCATGATTTCTTTACTTTTCTCTTTAAGGATTAATAATAAAATGACAACATAAATAACGATGAAAGCATTTTTATTCAATCATTTCTTCAAAAAAAGATCAGTCTTGGAAATTGTAGATAGATCATAACATTCTATGTGAATGAATTTTTACAGTACGTTATGTTCTATCTACATGCTCACCTACCGTTCGTACTCTTAATTCAAAGACAAAAGCAGGTCAATCCCTCCACTAAGCTATAAAAATCCAGTGAACTTTTCCTATAATCATTCATCTCTCGTTTCTCGAGTAGTGCAAATAAATTATAAAGTATACCAAGACGAGAAAAAATCAAATATGGAGCAGGTAATTTTTCAATTTTAAAAAAATCTTGCAGAGAGAGAAAAAACTTTTTTTGGGCGATAGAAAAAATTTTTACGATTAAAAAAATCTTGCAGAGAGAAAAAACCTTTTTATCGATAGAAAAATTTTTTCAAAAAATCTTACAGAGAAAAATTTTTTCAAATAAAAAATCTTACAGTCAAATTTTTTCGATAGAGAAAATTTTTACGCTTAAAAATTTCGGATAAAAAGTTTCGGATAAAAATTTTTTACAATTTAAAAAAAGTTTTGCAGATTAAAAACTAGGGTCGAATAAAACTAGGGAGGAATAAATCTAAGATCGGGTAAGTCTAGACGAACTGATTTCCGGGAAATGCCGGAAAAAAACCCACACTCAGATCATATAATCAGACAATGTCTAAAGATCATACTGCTAGGAGCCAAAGAAAAGACTAAGCCCAACGGTGATAGAGAAAAGGTTGAGACGAACAAAAGACGGAAGAAAAGACTAAGTCCAACGGTGATAGAAAAAGATTAAGGCAAATAAAGACGGAAAAAGACTAAGCTCAACGATACTCTCTGTCTGACCCAGCGTAAGTAGGGAATATAGTCCATATCGTGGAAAAAAGACTAAGTTCAACGGTGATAGAGAAAGGCTGAGGCGAACAAAAGACGGAAAAAAGACTAAGTCCAACGATACTCTCTGTCCGACCCAGCGTAAGTAGGGAATATAGTCCATATCGTGGAAAAAAGACTAAGTTCAACGGTGATAGAGAAAGCCTGAGGCGAACGAAGACGGAGAAAAAAGACTAAGTCCAACGATCCTCTCTGCTTGACCCAGCGTAAGTAGGGGATATAGTCCATATCGTGGAAAAAAGACTAAGTTCAACGGTGATAGAAGATTGAGGCGAATAAAGACGGAAAAAAAAGACTAAGTCCAACGATGATCTCTGCCTGAACCAGCATGAGGAGGGGAAAATAACCCATATCGTGGAAAAAAGACTAAGTTCAACGGTGATAGAGAAAGGCTGAGGCGAACAAAAGACGGAAAAAAGACTAAGTCCAACGATACTCTCTGTCTGACCCAGCGTAAGTAGGGAATATAGTCCATATCGTGGAAAAAAGACTAAGTTCAACGGTGATAGAGAAAGTCTGAGGCGAACGAAGACGGAGAAAAAAGACTAAGTCCAACGATACTCTCTGCCTGACCCAGCGTAAGTAGGGGATATAGTCCATATCGTGGAAAAAAGACTAAGTTCAACGGTGGTAGAGAAAGATTGAGGCGAACGAAGACGGGAAAAAAAGACTAAGTCCAACGATGACAGAGAAAGACCAAACCGAGTGAAGATGGTGGCACATCTTCTTTTTCCCCGAGTCATTCTGTGGTGTCACACGTTTTCAATTCAAATTTTTGGCGGGAAAACGTCTCGGCCAATCAAAATGCAGGATCAACCCGAACAAAACATGGTGACACACCATTCTTTGCTAGGAATTCCACTTCCGGTTTACTCTTTTGTT
This sequence comes from Tridacna gigas, assembly GCA_945859785.2. Classification (NCBI taxonomy): domain Eukaryota; kingdom Metazoa; phylum Mollusca; class Bivalvia; order Cardiida; family Cardiidae; genus Tridacna; species Tridacna gigas. The sequence continues at coordinate 8,203,462 of OX244035.2, forward strand.
TTTTACATTTTTGCAGTGGTGTGAGGAGGGGGGGCAGAAAAAGTGGACATCTACTTCCGGTTTGACATTTTGACCGGTCTTTTGCCTCCCCGGGAGGGTAGACCTCGGACAAAATGGCACTCAGGGAGGGTAGACCTCGGACAAAATGGCACTCAGGGAGGGTAGACCTCGGACAAAACGGTTTTTGTCCGAGGTCTACCCTCCTATACTACTCTGCACATATCGTTATGATCATAAGGCGACACTATCCTATTGTTTAAGTATTCTAACTAGTACGACAACCTTGAAATAGCAATTACAAGCTTTTTGTTTTACTTACTGAAAATATCCACCCACTGTTTTCAGTTCTATGTCAGTCAGACAATCTCTGAAAACCCAAGAAACCACAAACCTTTGTACGTCATTGCGTTACTTTGTGATTTTTCCATGTCAATGGTAGCTGATTAACGCTATACCAGACAACGAAATTTGGGACTCGTCCTTATTCTAAATAGTTGCAGATGGCAACTTGAATGTGGCTAACATGATGAAGATTTGTCTCCAAAAAGCGCGGAGAACATTGTGGGAATAGAAGAAAATGCTGGTTACCGACATTTTCTCCTTTTCCTACAATGTTTTCAAAAGCTGTCTTTCTCAAGGTCGTTAAAACTCAGGATTGAGTGGTAAAGGGTCAACTCAAAGCATTGACCATTTGACTTTTGGGACCCACGCCACAACATCAACAATGTCCAAATTACTGCTGTAAGTCTTGTTACAATGTTATTAATTTACAAAAAAAAAGGCAGAAATTGATTGTCAACTTCCTCTCTTGGTTTTTGTAAAATGATTAGGTAAGTACAAAGAAATTTTCAAAAAAAAAAAAAATACTTATGATAGATTATTTAAAGCCAAACATTTGTTTTCATATCAACCAATTGATCGATACAATGGTGGTTGAATTCACGATTGAATGGTGTTTTACACCGCTTTCAACATTATTTCAGTCATATCACGGCCACAGCTCACAAAATTATGTCTTTCCTGGGTTTCACCAGTACTAGGCTATAGCTCTGAAGTGTCTTGCCCGAGGACACTCCCACGAAAAAACCCAATGGATCCAGTGAGGCTCAAACCTTGGGCCTCCAGGTCACGAGATCTACACTTTACCACTGAGCTACGCAGGACCCTATACACTGGTGGTTTATCAGTCCAAACATGTATGTTTAGTGCATGAATCAACCATGATGAAACAGCTTTTGTTTTATTTTGTTTGTTTGTTTGTTTTATTATATAGTATGTTATATATATTATTATATCAAACTTTACAAACGAGTTTTAACGCCCCACCAGACCTATCAGTTCGCCAGTCGAGTGTTCCTCACACAAGAAGTGAAATGGTTCACATTGCTTGTCAGGACAAAGTTCATACCCAGGAGGACAGCCTGTGTCAAGAGCTGAAATAAGAAACGATATTTTTAGCTTTCTTATGAATTCAATAAAATTTCTAGCTAACAGGGCTGTGTTTCAATAAACCACGTAGATTTACGGAAATTATTTGGGATTGTGTACATGTATATAGACATACGATCCATGCTTTACCCAAATGTATGAGCTTGCGTAAAGTTGTGTAAATATTTACACACATCGTAAATTTATGCAGCTTAGTACGCAAATTTCTTGCAGCCCAGGGACGCATTTCACAAAATTTGCGTACACAGTTTAGGTAAGCAATCATCAAGTCTTAAAAAAAAAGTTTTCCTGAACTGCCTAACTTTATGATTTGAGTAAATATTAATAAATATTATAACTTTACGCCAGCTCAGACCTTTGGCTAAAACAGGAATCGTACGTGGGTATTTACAATCCCAAATAATTTGTGTAAATCTATACAGTTTAGTGAAACGCAGCACTGGGGCGTAGCCAAGAATTTATCAAATACATTTAGTCTAATAATCCATTGAATTATGAGGTAGAATAGTCCCTGGACATGCAAAAAAATTACAAAGCCATAGGCCGATACTTTTTTTTGCAAATGCATTAAGCCCCCATTTGCCAGAGCATGGATCATTTGTTTTATCGAATCAAATGACGAGTACATAGACAACATTCTGCTATATTTAACCAGATATATATTTTTAAGATTAAATTACAATTTTTAGAGGGCATCTACATAGCTCATTACCTGCCTTTAGAAACAAGAAAAGAGTGTTAAGCGTACTATTTGTTAACTCGCCCCAAACAACAAATTTAGACTCTTTGAAATTGAAAGTATCTGCAGACGACAATTTGGAAATTGATACAAATGGACTTATATTTTCTCTTAGAGTAGAAAGCATTGTGGTAAAAGAAGATTTTCTTTGTTACGAGCAATTTCTACTTTTTTCACAATGTTTTTGAATGGTTATCTCCGAAGACACGATACCGCGGAAGCTTTTGTTTAAGGGGGATTCTTACGTGGCAATGTTGCAATAGTTGTAGGAATAGTTGAACCCGGAGTTCCGGTTGAGGTTGACCCGTCTGTTGCTATGGAGACATCTGGAGAGTTTGTTTCGACAGAGACCATTATTGATGTTATTATCCCAGAGATGGTTGGTAACGTAATGATACCTGGAAAAAAAAATTTTGTAAAATATTTCAGCTGTAAGACAACAGTATAGCAAATTGGCTATCGTTTCCTTAGTGTGTTTTAATAGTATTCTAGATCTATCACGGTGATAAATGCATTTATATACCTATAAACGGTCTGATTAAAGTACAGGCGTTATCTAACTCACAAATACAACAAACCACATTTTTTCTCCAATAAGTCATGTACCCTGTGTAGAACAATATCTTGTTCACGGACTACTCTTGTGTATTCCAAATGCCACATTCGTGAACTGCAGCATCACGATGAATAATCACAAGCTTAACTCGCCTCCCGCGTTAATATGAAGGCATTCGTACTATTTTTGACAATGACAGTGAATAACAACCACTGACTACCTTTTAACCCTTTACCACACAATGACGCCTTTTAACGCCCCTGGGAAAGAGGCCCTTTGAAAACATTGTGGGAAAAGGCGAAAATGCTGGTAAACAGCATTTTCTCCTTTTCCCACAATGTTTTCTATCCTATCAAATAAAAATTGCACCATTTGAGCCACAATGAAATTGTCGTCTGCAAATGCTTTCAATGTGGACAAGGCTAAAATTTTGTCGTCTGGTAAAGGGTTAAGCGTTTCAGAAATGGCTTATAAGCCACAAATACTGTCTCTTTTGGAGAATAAGCCATGGCCAGGCCAAGACTTTGATAATGTTTCGAGCAGAGAAATTATTAGTAATGCGGGCAGCCTGCAGTGCGACATTGTCCTGTGTAACTTAAAGTAATGCCAGGCCCATGGATCTGAATGAAGAGCATCTAGATAGTGATTGTTCAGAATGTTGATGTAGTCATGTGCATTGAGATGTCCTTGAACAATCGCCAGAACAGTATTTACACTCTATGATTATTCCTCCCCAATTCCGTAACTCCAATGCCGTCGAACCCTTCCCTTTCATATATGCAGAAATCTTCAAACTGTTCATTCGTACGGCTCTATACGGACACCCGTATAGAGTATAATTTAACACGGATATGCATTAAGCCCCTTTAACCAGAGAAAAGCTAATATATTTGACTTAAAAGTCTACAAAATACCTTCTTCACCGCAAAGTTGTTCAAATGGTTCACATCTGCCGTCCTTACACTTCACAAATCCTGTTTTACATACACCGTCTATAACTGTCCGTGTTGCAACGGAAACAGATCCTGCAAGAGATAGAACACTGATGTAAGGCGATATCTTTCCGCTGAAAAAACTTCGCGACAAATGGGAAAAAAAAAAATGCTTAAAATGGATTCCATTTTAAGAACTGAAAAAATCGTTAAATTTCATGGCAAAACACTATAAAAAATAATTTTCGTTAAGTTTTATGGAAAAACACTATCTGTACATGTAACTTTCTGTGTAACGCTGTTGAAACTATTCCCAATAACACTGTTGGAACTACTTCTCACAGTGACACTTTTGAAACTACTTCCTCTACTTCCCCGCTGTTATATCTACTTTCAAAAATACTGTTGAAACTTTCTTCATTAACACTGTTGGAACGACTTTTAGTATCACTCTTGGAACTATTTCCAGTTACACTTTCGTATCTACTTTTAGTTACGCTGTTGGAACTACTTTCAGTAACGCTGTTGGAAGTACTTTCATTAACACTATTGGAACCATTTCCAGTATCACCGTTGTATAAATTTTAAGGAACACTGTTGGAATAATTTTCAGTAACACTGTTGAAACTACTTTCAGTAACACTGTTTGAATTACTTTCAGTAACACTGTTGGAACTACTTTCAGTGACACTGTTGAAACTACTTTAAGTAACACTGTTTGAATTACTTTCAGTAACACTGTTGAAACTACTTTCAGTGACACTGTTGAAACTACTTTAAGTAACACTGTCTGAATTACTTTCAGTAACACTGTTGAAACTACTTTCAGTGACACTGTTTTAACTACTTTCAGTAACACTGTTGGAACTACTTTCAATGACACGTTTGAACTACTTTTAGTAAGACTGTTGGAACTACTTTCAGTAACACTGTTGAAACTACTTTTGGTATCACTGTTAGAAGTACTTTTAGTGACACTATTGGAATTTTTTTTAGTGGTATTGTTGGAACTACTTTTGCGAGTTACAGTGTTTAACTTCTTTTAGTAATACTACTGGAATCGCTCTCAGAAACACCCAAAACAGTTTCTGCAATGAAAGGAATCATTCAGTATACTAAATCTTTCCTCTATGCTGTGTGTATGCTTTTTTACGCATTTGCAGTAAGCAGCTTTAGAAACAGTCGAGAAATCAAACTTGCTCTAGGCGAACTATTTCCGTATGCTACAATTTTGTAGAAGGGGGCAAAAGGTATTTTTATTCATCAGGACGAATTGGTAAACTTTACTTGTTTTAGCGATCCTTGCGAACTGGGCTCTTGAAATCAGGATGAGAAAAGTAGAAAATGCTAAATGTTTTCATTCTCTCTTTTTCCAACAATATCTTCCTACCTTGTTTTGTAAATTAAGTTATATTTGATTTTCATTTGCAAATACTTCCAATTTGAAAATGCCTAACTTTCTGTCGTCTGGTAAAGAGTTAAGGTTATCTATAAGTGTAAGTATGTTGGCTGTCGTAACCTGTCATTCCAGCCTGTGATGATGATACTCCCAACATGGTATTTTCTGTTGCTGATTTATCTGTGGTCATAGAATCCGTTATTGTAACATCAGTCGTGACAATGGTGGGTGGAGACACGGTTTCTATGGTAACACTGCCTGAAAGAGAAAGGTCCGGTCGGAAGCTATATCTTCGAATTTGTTCATGAAATAGATTCATTTGAACATCAGTATAAGGGAAGGTTCTTTTTTTTTTTTTTTTTTGTCATGGTAATCTCCATGGACAAATATTCTGCATTACTATATGATATTTCTGTGTTATTGTATTCAAATTGTATACAGGTGACCCCGTACAGATCCTTGTTGGGAATTAATTATGTAAAATTCAATCATGTTTATAAAGATAAAGCACTTGAATGGGCGTTACCAAGCTCTTCGCAGAGTAGTTCGTAAGGTTCACAGAGTCCATTTAAACACTTCACAAAGCCAGGCTTACAAACTCCGTCTGTAACAAGTTCTGTTACGTCATCAGTAACAGCCGTAATGGTTCGACCTGTAGAGACAAATATGTGAGTAGAGGGGAGAGTTCTCCTAAAGCTGGCGCATTTCTCTTTTTGAATGATAGAAATTTACTCAGTGTATTCATGTATACTCCTAAGTTTCAATAAGTTTAGTAAATCATTTTGTTAATTTATTGATGTCGTCTCCATCCTCTTCTTATCCTTCTTCTTTCTCATATTCTTACATTCCCTTCTTCTTTTCTTATATTCTTCCGTTTCTCATCCTTCTCATCCTCATTCTGTTTTGTCTTCCTCCTCTTCTTCTTCTTCTTGAAACTCTGTAACAGGAATTTAACTCTTTACCAAACAACAGAATTTTAGACATGTCCAAAATTTCATGTTGTAAGTGCTCCATGTTGTTGGAAGTGTTTGAAGATGACAAAATATTATTAAATGTTGCTCAAAACATAAAATTTGACTTTGGGGAGAAGGTTTTGCTGACAAACAGCATTCTATTCTTTTTTTCCCAATATTTTCTACCATTTTATTGACACATAAATGTACCACAGTTTCAGCGACATTTAATTTGTCTTTTGCAAACGTTTCCAAGTCTTTAATTCTTTAGTCTGGTATATTTTCAATGGCACGATAGCGGCCAAAAGTAAACAATGGGGATATTAAAATGCATTTAAAATTCAATTCATACCATTTAACAATATGGAAGTTATTGCGAAAATAATATTTTATTGTGTAGTAGGTCCAAGTGATCCTCTCTTGCTGAAAAATTTGTTGTAAGATCAGGTAAAATGTAAAAGAAAAGATAAAGGACTTGGCAACTTTTAACCTTATTTTAGAATCCATTGTTCTGCCAGCGACTAACACTTGGACCGACCGTACAATAAAAGACTGTCATCTTCTCAGTAATTCCCATACTCCAAAATGGCATGATCTAAAGAGCATTTTAACTCCCGCATTGTTTATGTTTGACCGCCACTGAGCCTTTAAGCGCTATCATCGAGATACTGCATGTTCTGCAAAACGAGTTCAAACAGAAGTACCACAGTAACATTGTTTCATCGAGATGATTCTATTGAGAAGCTCGGCATTTGTTGTAGCTGCTAATCGCGACTAACTGACCTTTTGCAGACAGTGTAGATCAAGATCAGACTGCACAGAACGTGCAGTCTGATCTTTGATCTACACTGTCCGATACGGTATTTTCTTTCCGGTGAAGTCAACTTTGAAACCACAATGTTTAGGCTTTTAGTATTGGGTAGAAATGTGCGTTTCATTTATTTAGCAGCTTAAGTGTTAAGATTTGCTGGACCTCCCTTTAACCGGACCTCTAAGACAGAGTATTACCTGTTACAAGAGCAGTGTTTGGTGTCGTGGTCACGCTGGTTACTATCGTAGATTCGTCTGTCACTTCTGGACTTGGAACTGATGTTGTTGTGTGGGTTATACGTGTTCTGGGAAACATGGTCACAACACCTGTAATGGGGAATCTAGTCATTAGATGAATCGATGGTTTAAATAATGTTTTTGGACGTTTTCAACAGTAATCTAGTCATATCACGGCAACGGCTCTTCATCAGGACAATGCAATGACAGTTATTTGTCATTCGGCAAACCTCGGGTGATTCGTTGATCAAGTCCTTCGGCTGTATCACATAGCTTGATATGCACCTATACGGTACATTTCTTTAACGGAAATACGCCGTTTTACCGTTCTTAAAATTGTAAGGCTCCTCTTAATAAAGAAAACATGAGTCACAATTTAATATCGAAATCTTTCTAAATACATTTCCGTTGGCAAACAGTTTGTACATTCAATTTTTAACGCGGTTTATCAATTCTGTTGAAAATTTTCACCAACAGATTGATAGATGTGAATAACTTCATCGTGGTTGATTATGTCGTTGCTAATCGATTTTCACGGGCGCCGCCATGTTTAAGATCATGTGATTGGCAGTTCAAAATGGAGACCTCCTGGATACGTACGAGGGTAGATGTAGAACTTTATGGAATTAGCCGAGCTGGTACGAGTGAGTTATTTGAATGTTTTAGAAACAAATACAGATTCGGAAAAATGAGTCGTACAGATAGGTGAGAGTGATACCACCTAAGCTCCTTGCTAGGACATATGTTGTTGGTACTCATAAGAAGTGTCTCATCCCGAAGATTATAGTAAGGGTCGACAACAAAAGCTTTCATGAAAAATACCGTTTATAGATTTTGATGATCCGTCATTTGTCTGGATTTATGGATAAAACAAAAAGTAACTGAAATTAAGTGTAACGGTGCATGTATTGACTGTTTGCAAAGCAGTACAGGGCATTATAATGTTTTGGGTCTGTTCTGCTCGTTGACGGACTGTTCTATTTAACTCCTTACCACACAACCAACATGCAGACTTGTCTAAATTGAAAGCATTTGCAGACAACATATTAAATGAGGCTCAAACCATGGGATTTGTCTTTGATAGGATAGAAAACAATTTGGGAAAAGGAGAAAATGCTGGTTGTCAGCATTTTCTCCTTTTCCCATGATGTTTTCAAACGGCATCTCCCCTCAGGGTCGTGAAAGCCTGGGATAGTGTGATAAAGGGTTAACAGATATTTTCGTTTCTATTTCAATTAATAATGTTAAAATCTTACCAACTTCTTCACAAAGGCTTTCAAAAGGCTCGCACCGACCATCACGACACTGAACGAAACCATCAATGCACTGGACGGTTGTAGCTACAAGAAATCATTACATTGTCGTATGACAAGAAGCTCGTATTACACTGCCTTACTACAAGAAATTACCAAACTGTTGTAGCGACAGGAAAATATTACACTGTCATACGACAAGAAATTATTACACTGTGGTAACGACAAGAAATTATTACACTGTTATACGATTATTTCACTGTTGTAATGGCAAGAAATTATTACAATTTTGCGACTTCAAGAAACTATAACATTGTTGTAACTACAAGAAATTATTGCACTGTTGTAACGACAAAAACTATAACGCTTTTGCTTCTACAAGAAATTATTACATTGTCGTTAATATAAGCAGTTATTACACTATGGTAACTATGGTAACGACAAGAAATTATTTCAATGTCATAACGACAAGACATTTTCGCACTGGAGTAACAAGAAAGTATTTCATAGCAGTAACGACAAGTCATTTTTACACTGTTGTAACGACATTTTTACTCTGTTGTAACGACCAGAAATTATTTTACTATCTTACTGTCGTAACAAGAACTTTTTACACTGTTGCAGCGGCAGAAAATTATTACACTGTCCTAACGACAAGGAAGTTTCCACTGTGGTAACGACAAGAATATATTACACTGACATACGACAAGAGATCTTTAAACTGTCGTAAGGTCAAGAAAGTTTTACATAGTTGTAACGACAAGAAATTAATATACATCAGTGCATCGCACAAGATATCAGTGCACGTTACTGTTAGTCTCCTTTTCCCACCATGTTTTTTACCTAATCATGGGCAAAAACCATTATCTGACGCACATTTGATTCGCCATCTGCGAATGCGTTCAATTTGGACAAGTCTAAAATTTTGTCTTCTGGTATAGAGTTAAGCATTGCGGTAAAAATTACACTTTTTCACGCCTCTGATTTCGAAAACTTTAGACAAAATCGTGGGAAAAGGAGTAATTTCTTAATCAAGCAATCGCTCCTTTTTCCACATTGTTTTCATTACCGTTGAACACGTCATTTTCCTTTTAATTTTTGCAATTTGTCCAATGTTTTTGCTTGTTTTTAAGTAGATTTAGATGTAACCAGTAAAATACTCACTGACAACTTCAACAGAGGTCTTTGTGGTCTGTATTGTGTCTACTTTAGTGATTACTTCAGTCGATACTGGTGATGTAGATACCTCAGTCACTTCAGTCGTGGTTCTTCTTGAAGGTTCTGTCGTCGAGCTTGTAGCCTGACTTACGGCATCTGTAGGGGTCGACTGTGCCCCCGCAGTTTCTGTCTGTGTTATGGTAGGTATTGGTCCTGGTTTTGTTGTTGTTGGTGTTGTTCCAAGCTGTGTTGTGGGTGGTGTATTTTCTTGCGTTGTAGGTTGAGTGTCTGTGTGTGTTGTTGATGATGTTCCTTCTTCTTGCGTTGTTTTAGCTGTTCTTCTTTGTGTTGTTGATGATGCCAAGTTTGGTTGGTCTGTTGGTAGTGTTGTTTCCGATTGATATGTGAGTGGCATAGTGCTAGTTTGTACTGCTGATGGTATCTCTGGTGGTGTTGTTGCTATAAATTGTCGTCTGACCTCTCTCTTTGTTTCCTTTATGTTTCTCGGGATGACCGAGGCTTATGGAAAGAAATCCTTTTGTAATGTTAAGTATTTCTTCTCCATCATATTTAGTAATATATCATTGTGTTTTACAGCGATTTCTGTTGTATTTCAGTTGTGTTACGACGGCCAGTGAACCTACAGGTATCTAAACTTTTTTGGAGGTTTCTATATTTGTACGTACAGGTACTAAGCGAAACATTCTTTCTAAATCATTCTTTTACGGCGATCATTGGATCTGTTGAATCTGTGCTCTTTTGGTGTGCCTATATAATAAGTTCATGTACTAGTAGGCAACAGCAACTTTCTTTTCAATGGTTTCTTTAACGATGGCCAGTGGACTTATATATTTTCATTTGAGCCCTGTTCTAGCTAAAGCTGGTTAAATGTATCTCTGTACTGCATTATACCAAGGAAAGCATCACATAATTATGAATTCATAAAATCCATTTGTTTTAACGACCAACTGAATCATGAGGTGGAATCGTCCTTTGACATGCAGAAAATTTATCAAAAGCAAAAGGTTTCGACCCAGGTCAACCTGCGCGGACTGCGCAGGCTGACATGGGTCGATACTTTTTGCAGATGCATTAAATCCCCTTTTCACAGAGCATGGCTCATTTCTACAAGTACATGTATTACACGCAATAATTTTGCAAGCCACAAAGTGCTTTTTGATTGATTGCATGGTGTTTAACGCCGCTTTACACTATTTCAATCATATCACGGCGACAGCTCACATATTCATGTATTTCCTTGGTTTCACCAGTACTCGGCTAGGGCTCTAAGTATCATGCCCAAGGGCACTCCCACGAAAAGCCCAACTGATCCAGTTAACAAGTCTACAGATAAAGACTTTTGAAAACATTGCAGAAAAAAAGGAAGAAATTGCCATCAACAAGCAGTTTCTCCCATTTCCCTTAATATTTTCTACCATATCTGGAAAATTTAGCACATTTGTTTCGAAGTCATCGTTTGCAAATGTTTCAACTTGGAACAGTCTAAAACAGCCGTGTGGGAAAGAGTCTAGACTTACTTTCACGTGAAAAAAAGGAATTCTTTTGTGATGAAGCAAATTTAAAATTAAACAGAAATTTACCATAGCCCCCCCAGTAGTATAGGCAGTCAGATCTCGGACAAATGAGGCATTTTGTCCGAGATCTGACTGCCCTGGAGCCAAATTGTCCCGAAATAGACTGCCCCAGGGCAGTCTATTTCGGGACAATTTGTCCGAAAAGGGTCGAAAAGTCGTCATTTACCCTTAACTTTCCCTTAACCCTTCTAAAACCCTTTTGTTTTGTTCTAAAACCCATATACTTTCTTCTAATGGACAAATTTCTTCTAAAACCCTTATCCCTTAACGGTTCCACGGTTGGACTTAGTCTTTTTTGTCCCTAGTTCCCTCTCCCTGGGAGAGGGAACTAGGGACAGCCCTTAACGTTTTTGATACAACCCTTAACTCCACGATATGTTTATTTTACCACCTTACGCTGTTTTAGGCAACCACCTTATTCGACTTAGTCTTTTTCTTTTGTACCTAGGCTCCTTTGCCCGAAATAGACTGCCCCAGGGCAGTCTATTTCGGGCATCTTTGGACTTAGTCTTTTCTCTGTCTTTGTTCGGCTTAGGCTTTCTCTGTCATCGTTGGACTTAGTCTTTTTTCCACGATATGGTGCTATATGTCGAAAGAGGAGTTAAAGAGGAGTAAAGAGGAGTGAAGAGGAGGTAAAGAGGAGTGAAGAGGAGTGAAGAGGAGTCACCTCTCTAGGTATATTAACGAGGTTGTCCCCATGTTGTAATTGTCTCAGGGTCTCATCGGACCTGAAAAGTACGGCTTTTCTTCTCGATTGAGATCTATTCCTCCTCTATCAGAGTTGGACTTAGTCTTTTCCCCACGATATGGGCTGTATGTCATCTTACGATGGCTCAGACAAAGATCATCCTTGCCCTTAGTCTTTCTCCACAATAGGAGCTATATATCGATTGACAATTCTCAAAAGATAGACTTTTCTTGGGGAATGGTTAGCCCTGAAAAGGACTGTTTTCGATTTCTGTGGTTTTTCACCTCTTTCAAAGATCTTTTGTCTTCACCATCACCGTTCCTTTGATTCTTTCTGCTGTGGTTTTTCTCCTCCTCTGATGACCGGATCCAAAATTTGTCTGACAGATAGGGTACTCCACGAGTCTTCTTCGATCTGCTATCAACTTTCTTATTTTGTTTATTTTATGTATAGGCAAAGTGGAGTCATGCATCATGGCCAGTAGAAAGGCTGTCAGATACCATTTTGTCATCGAGAGAAGTAGAAATTGTATACGATACTCCACCACCATGTCTTCTAGTTGTCGTCTATTCGGGAGCCGAATGATTAATTACTGGAAATAGCATCGTCTTTTATAGGTTTGGAGGAGGGGTGACTTACTTATTCACAAATGTTGAGGATAGATTTTCTAGGGTTTTGGTTAGCCCTGAAAAGGACTGTTTTGTTTTTGGTATAGCTTTCTGCTTTTATCGACAGCTTTCCTTTGATTCTTTTTTGATTTCTGTGGCTTTTTCTTCTCTATTGAGACGATTTTTGGTGTCGTGCTTTCAAAGACTTCTCCTTTATCGAGAGTCTTCCTCTATCGTGAGCTTTCTTCTGACGATAACTTTTCTTCTGACGATAACTTTTCTCCTTGTTCTTTCGAGATCATCGGGAACTTGAATTCCTTGAAGTTGTCAATGTTTTTTCCATATTTTCCCAAACCTGTTTTTGTTTCTACTCGTGGTGGTATTACAGAGTAGGGATCGAATCGTTGTTTTTTGTGAAGTTGGTTATCGTCTTTCTCTATTGTCTCTGATTTTCGTTTTCTTCCTCTTCTTTTTGGTTTGGGTTCTTCTGTCTGAGTTGACTGATGAGTTGCCTGGTAAGTTGTCTGGGGAGTTGACTGGTGAGTTGTCTGACGGTCTACAGGTGTGACGGTAGAAGCTGTTAACTTTTGAAAACTGGTTTTATCAAAGTTAATCTGGGTTGAAATCGTTATAGCTGAATCTTGTCTTGCAGACGAATCTTGTTGACTCTGGTAGCTCTGTCGATTTTGTTGATTTTGTTGGCATAATGTCTCAATGTTTCTATTCAACATCTTCACTTCGTCTAAAATCTGGGTTATTACAGAATTTTGGGTTGAAATCATCTGAGTTATTTCTTCTTCGATTTTGTTAGCTGGTGGTATCATCGGGTCGATGAATGTTGAATTCATAGCTGTCGATAGAATATCTCTGTTGTTTTCAGGTTGTGGTGAGAAAATGTCTAGGTCGGGTTTTTCTTGCGATAAGGAGTCGTCGTCTAAGTTGGATTCCATGGGATCCATTCTTCCGCGATTTGTCTGGTCTAAGTTGGAGTCCATTTTTCCAGCACGAAATATTCGCACTAGTTAACAAAACTTTTTAATTGTAAAAAGTTTGTACTAATGAAGAGTTTGTGATATTCGTACTATTCGAGAATCGAACCTCGAATGATTCTAGTGAGAAAGTTCGCCAGCCTTTTATAGTTTTTGATCGAAGGGATTTGTCTTGCTATATAGACTTTTTCTGTAGGTCTTGTAGATAGAACATAATGTACTATATGACCTCACATAGAAGACGAGGTCATATAGTACATTTTTCCATCTCGGTTCTTTTCCAAGTTTTTCTCTTTGCTCAAGTCTCAAGTTTTTGGGAAGGAATCAAAAACAAACGATCTTTTAAAATCGTTTGTTTATTCAAAGTTTTTTCTCTTAGGCCAAGTTTTGGGAAGAAATCAAAACAGACGACCTTTTTAATTTATTTCTTTATTCAAAACGTTTTTAACTTTATCATGATAATATCATCATGAAAAACAGGAATGTTTAAAGCAGATGTTTAAACCATTCTAACCTATAACATATTTACAAAGCATTGAAGGTACATTTTTAACAATTGTTAAAAAATGTTAGAAAGTTTTAACAAGCGTTAAAAAACACTATAACATTTTTAACAATTGTTAAATCATTCTAACATTTTTACAAATACATAATTCATTCAAAGTTTTTAACAAGAGTTAAAAATGTTATAGTGTTTTTTAGCGATCGTTAAAACTGTCTTGTTAAAAGAGTTGGCGATACATTTTATATACAAACCATTGACAATGTTTTTAACAAGACATTTTTAACGATCGTTAAAAAGCACTATAACATTTTTAACAATTGTTAAATCATTCTCTGCAAGACATTTTCTTTATTCAAGTTTTTTCTCTTTGCTCAAAGCTGAGCTTTTCTTTTGGGAAGGAATCAAAAAACAATCGATCTTTTAAAATCGTTTATTCAAACTTTTCCCAAGTCTGAACTTTTTGGATACATTTTAATCTACAAAACATTGGTAATACATTTTATATACAATATAGTTTTAACAATATTATTGTTAAAGTTTTTACAATCGTTAAAAACAGTATAACATTTTTAACAATCGTTAAAACATTCTAATTTTTACAATGCAAATTCGCAGATGTCTCGATTTTTCCACTTGTCTTCATGTTCCACAATAACTTTATGCAATTGTTCATAACCTAAAGACAATGGAAATTTGCTATCCATTTCACTATATTCACGGACTCCACTAAATGGAAAAACATGTTTTAAAACATGTTTTGAAAGATCTTTTGTCGAGAGAGCTGAATATACGGTTTCTTCTGTGACATCTCTATCGAATAGAATATAGCCTTCCATGGTTTCCACTGTTTCCTCACCGTCTTGAATGGAACCTTTTTTGTAGCGTAAGTAAAAGTCAAACAGAACGGATTTCATTTTCAGCACGTTCAGAAAACTTTCTTCTGTTTTTCCTACGATGATGAGCACCCAACGACTTGTGGTTCGCATTTGTTTAGCAATATAGTTGTCTTTCAACAGACAAATTGCTAAATAAGCTTGGAGAGGAAGATCGAAATTTGTATCATCACACATCATCACAATAAAGCTGTGCATTCTATACAATTTACAGGATGTTTCTCCTTTTGCAACTCCCTTATGCAATTTATCTATCCAAAGTTTCACACAGGCGAATTTGATGTCAAACTGTAGTTGTTCATCGAGCGCATGCTGATGACTGAAATTTCTATCATCTTTTTCACCTAGGTCTAAAGGTAGCATTTCACTTGACATGATTTCTCACTTTTAATTTTTTCCACTTTTGATTTTTTCACTCTTTTAGAGCTGTTTTAGAGCTGTTTTTAAAACTGTTTTTAAAACTGATTTTAAATCTGATTTTTAAAGACCGTCTTACTTTGATCGTTCACGTCGATATAACACGATGTTGTTTTCTTACAGACTATTTATATATCCTCAAACTTTTATAACCATAGGGGACAGTATCAGTATCGTTTACAATGACTCTTTTGGTATAGACAGAGCGAAACGTTTTTGACTGGGGTTCGCTGGTCACTGTTCTGTCTCTATGTCTTTTGATTCTACAGTCATACTGAACTTTAATTTCTACGGTGCGATCCAAAGCACATTTTGAATAGGTGTCGAAATTCACCAGCTGATTTGTATTGTGATCCAAAGTAATTCCTTTGACTTTACATTTGCTTTTTTCTTTTCCATCTTTTGTTTTCATCTTATAAGCGTAATTCTTGGGTCCTAATCCTCTGAAATGGGTGATTCTACAATCAGGCTCTTCATCGGTCCATTTTCCTAGCCTGCTGTTAATGATAGGAGGGTTCCACAATTCAGGATCATGAATGTACATACAACTATCTGTATCGAAATACAGAACTCTATCCCCCAATCTTTCAAGAACGCTGTACAGCTCCAATCTTGCATAAGCTGTTACGTAGGATGCTACAATAACATTAGCTGTCGCATGCGTTTCGACAAAGTCCATCTTTTCTTCATAGTTGACCAAGATGCATTCGCACTCATTGTCAAAGATTTCCACATGTTTCACCGTATATTTCGGGTCGGTAATCAACTCGAAATATTTAGACGGTTCTCTGATGTATTTCGTCTTGCTCATATTTTCACGCTGTGCTAATTTTCCCCAAAGACAGTTCAGCATAATCTTAGCAAATGATCTTTTGCCAGGATTTTTTTGAATACGTTTGGGGTCAAGACGAATCCCTTCGGCTTCCTCATACTCACGAATGAATTGGGCCTTTTCCGAATCTGTCTGACACCAGCCGGGATAGCCACTAGCTTCTTGCTTGATTTTCAAGAAATTGTCCACATAGCCTTTAAAGAATTGGTCCGAAACAGAGTCGAAATGCCAGATTTCATACACTTGCATTAGTCGATAGCCACAATCGAGAGCTTTGAACAGTTCGAATGTAACCCAAGTTCCAACTAAGACTCTCTCTTCTCTGTCATGATTACAAAATTTTGAACTTTCTTGTGCACATTTCATACAAAGTGGAAACATCATCTTGCCGTTACAGTGAACTGGAAGAACGGGATGAAACAAATCCATCGGGGGTAGAACTTTGCATTTAATGAGTCCTTCATACTGACGAATATTCTCCATGTCAATGTTCTCATAAGTCAAGATTGTGGGATGGCCTACAGGATAGAATTTATGTTTGCAGACGTAAGGATACAGAGAGCAAATGTCAATGTACTTGATTTCCTTCTCACTGTTTTCCTCAACATCATAGGCAATTTTTATGGCATTGCATCTGCCTCCAGCCAACCCCTCTCTTGGTTCGATGGGGTCCTGGTTCGGGTATAGACTTTCAATGGTTTTTCTGTACTCTTTATCCTTCTTCATCTTAGCGTCGAATTCATGTTCCCAGATGGTCACGATGTTATATCCCATTCTTTTGAGGGTTTCTAGCCGTTCGATAGTACTGTCGTACAATTCACCCATTGATTTTCCATTGATGGGGTTGATATATTTTCGCTCCTTGAAACATGTCTGACACCCATGAAATAAATCCCCAAGGAATTCATAAACCGTGTTTGATTGGTGGTGAAATCCATCTACAGTGTATTTCCCTATTCGGTATTCACCACCATTTTTGGCGTGTTGAATACGAATCCCTTTTTCTCTAGCGATGCTTTGAATCCAGCGTGTTGCTTTCATAGAAAACTGACGTCTGATTGGGTCTTTGCATGAAATGATGGCTATCTGATCTTTTGGTAAATAATCTTTTCGCCAAATCTTGTTACAGGCTCCAGCGATGGTAAACGACTCTGTAAATGGACAAATTCCACTCTGTTCGATGAACAATTTTCTGAATTCACCACAACCTCGTCTTAGGATATCAACATCCGATCGACAGTACATCTCCATCTCTTTTTGAAAATTGAATTCCTCACCATTTTGAACTTTATCATTATACCAGACTATGAATTTTGATCGAGCCTCTTCAGACATTGAGTCGGGCTTGTAATAAGACATGTCCAGATACGGCCCAACGTAATCCCAGAATTCGTCTGTATTTGCCCAGTGAGGAAAGTAGCCTTTTTTCATTTCTTGAAGTCCAAACGTAGTCGGAAATTTTGCCAACCCAAAGTTCATGAAACTGAAGGAGTCGATCAAACTCACACCGTTCAGTTCTAACTTCAAAATATTATTTCCATTCATGGTTACTTCTGGTTCTTTCATTCCTACGTTGATAATATGATTGAGAATAAATTGGCCATCATAGCCTTTGAGATTATGGGCAATACCTATGATTCCTTTATGATGCTTTGTAAAGAGCCAGCTGCAAAATTGACTCAAAGTTTCTTTTCCTTGAAAAATAACTTCTCTTCCTTCTTTGAATTCACTGCATGTGGAACAATGAAAATCAAGTGGTTTATCGATACATTCAGCACAGGCTCGATGTGCAATACAGTAATTCGGAATATGTACCCCAGTATCTTGCTGGCATTCGAAATCAAAGAAAATGAACAAAGGTTTTTTGACGACAGAAGAACTCGACTCATCATCGCTGTTGTGTTTCATCTTACTCTGGTAAGGTTGAATAAAACACTGATGAGTATAGTCAACGATTTTCTTGCAGAGATGACACTTTTTCTTTCCCTTACAGCGATGATTTTTCTTTCTGTCAAAAATCTGGCCTCCACATTTTGAACAAAGTTTCACTAATTCACAAATGGTTTTCTTTTCTTTGCCTTGAAGTGTTTTGTGATTTTTCAAGCATGCTGCACTGAAAAATCGTCGATGACACTTGTCGCAGACATACTCTTTTGATTCTGATGGACATTTTCCAGCACGAAAGCAACCTTTACAGATCTTTGAGCAAGCATGGTCTTCCCGCTTGCTGTAACGTCTGTCACAGAACTCACAATAATAAACACAATCAAGAAATCCTGTGATGGATTTGATGTAATCATAATGATTTTGATGAAAGTACAAATGTATGATTTTACTATCGTCTTTCACTTCTGGATGTTCAAATACTTTCTCCACTTTCGATAGTTGTTGATGAACTTTAATAACGTAGCCTTTTTCATACAGGAACTCTTGAATTTTTTTGTATTCTTCAAGACCTACAGGTTGTGTCGATGAAAGTCCAACTTCATTCATCAATTTCTCGGCTTCAGTCTTTTGAAGGGGTCTGTTTGATCTTTTGATGAGATCCCATCTCCGATTCCATGCTTGGGTGTTTTCACGTTCATGGTAACAAATCCCCACAACAACGGCTCTTGCAAAACATAGATGATCTTCATTGTTGATTTCAACAAGCGAATATTTCTTCTTTGCGAAAACTTTTGAATCCAATAGGTCTGTGGCTCTAAGATTTTTTCCACTTCCACTTGGAGGTATCGTATGTGTGATATCGAATGTCATGCAGCCATCGTTCAAGACGAATTCTTCATTCGATTGTAGAACTTTTTCAATTTCGTTCAACATGGTATGACTCTCCAACTCCTCAACATATAGAAAGGGAATATGAATTCCCATATCCAATGAAGGGTGGTTGACGCTGATTCTAATCATATCCCTCGATTCAGCCTTTAACTTTTGAACGATTTGATGGATAACATCGTCGAATAAACCGGTCAACTGTTGGGGCTGTAGCTCATCGAATTTCTTAAAAGACGCCTCCAGTAAATGGGATTCTGTTTTGAATTTTCTTGATTTCTTTTTTCCCACTTCTGTTAAATCGTATAGTCTTCTCATATCCAAAGATTTTTTGTCTGAAGAAGATTTGTCTTCGCTTTTCTCTGAAGAATATACTTCTTTCTTGGTTGAAAATAGCTCAGCGGGATTCAAAGATTTTTCGTCCTCGTTGGTTAGTCCTGAAAAGGACTGTTTCTCTTCTTTCAAAAATTTCTCGTCATCGCTGGTACAATCCACATCCATTCGTACATATTTCTCCTTCGTTGACGATGGAAATTTCTCATCGTTTTCTTCTTTCAAAGATTTTTTATCGCTTTCACCGTCACTTTCTTCTTCTTTCAATATTTTTCTCTTTTTGGGTGGAAATTTCTCATCATCACTTTCACAGTTGCTGCTACTGTCTGGATAGACTAGGATTCTTTTTCTTTTCTTGGCCGGTAGTAATTTCTTTCTCTTTTTCGACATGGGCTGAATCGTCTCATCGTCGCTTGTGCTGTCCGAATACGGTACTAGCCTTTTAGGCGTTGTTTTATGTCTGTAGCTTTTAAACATGTCTGCAATTCAAGCAATATCCCAGACATAGAATGACCCAGAACTCAAGAAACCTGGCTTTTTATATCTTTTTTCAGACCGAATGGGCATAAAAAGATGTTACAATCGGCAATTCCATCATTCTTCGGAAAGAGTTCGAACAGAGCAGTCGCTAGAAAAATGAGTGAGTTCAAGCTAAAAAGTACAACGCCAAAGAGAGTGTATTTGTATGTTAACCCATACACTCACGATTATGAGATCACCAATATACCACCACGATATCAAGTCTACCATACTGGGAACTACGTGGGATCATTTCTATCCCACCAACCTTTTGCAGAAAAAGGTGTCTATCGTATCACCAGAGTCCTGGATCAAACGACATTCGACAGACGCCATAGAGTGGATGATGTGACAGCGAATATTTGCTTTACATGCGACAGATCAGGACATTGGGCCAGTCAATGTCCAGAGAAAGAAAATCAAATGTGGAGATTCGTTTTTGTCTTCGTGAACACCCACACCCATGATGTCGAAATTCACCCAATAAAGGAAATGGATTGGGACTCTCAACATATGAAATACGTTGGGTCTCTATTATCCTATAAAGTAGACGAGAATAAACGAAAGACAAAACCGTCACAGTCTACAACTTTATCGAGTGGAAAGGGACAGAGTTCACAACAAAAACCCCAAAACAACAAACAGAGTTCTCAAAAATCTTCAGCGATTGGAAACAGTCAAATCAACGATGAAACCAACGATAAAACCAACGATAAAACCAACGAGCCATCGACTGAAAATCAGACCGAAAATCAGATCGAAAGGCAGATTGAAAATATGGAGCTTGATAACACAGAAATCAGCGATACAGAAATCTGTAGAATTCAGATAGATTACCCCGTGAAGAAGAAAACCTCTTCAGAAAAGAAAATCAACGATAACATCAACGATAAATCCTCAGCAGTTGGGGATAATCAAATCAACGAACAGAGGGCTCAGAAATCTTCAGGAAAACCTTCCTCAGTACCTGGAGAGGGGAAAGCCAAGATTTCTTCAGAAAAGAAAACCAACGATAAAATCAACAAGAAATCCTCTTCAGGAAAACCTTCCTCAGTACCTGGAGAGCGGAAAGCCAAGATTTCTTCAGAAAAGAAAGTGCTACCAGTAAAACCTACTCGACGAGAAGGAAAGAAGATCTGTTCAGATATCGAATTGAGATGTAAATGGAAATCCGGTGTTGTGAAAAATAATGAAAAGAAACGTAAGAGTGAGTGTGAACCTGACATTCCGAAGAAAAAAAGAAAATTGTGTCTGTAATTTTTAACAGAAAGAACTATTTCAAAGAACGATTTTAAAAAACAATGTTTCAAAGACAGTATTGCCTCATCGTCGCTTGTACTGTTCGAATACGAGAAGAATCTATCCAAATAGGATACTAACTACGGTACTAGACTTTTAGACCTTGTTTTTAGGGCTGATGATAAGTCAAGCAATGACCTCTTAGACATGGTTTTAGAAGCGTACTGTCCGAATACGGGACTATCCGAATACGTTGTTTTATGCCTGTAACTTTTAAACATGCCTGTAAGTCAAGTCTTTTAGACCTTGTTTTAGGGTTGATGCTAAGTCAACCTTTTAGGCATGGTTTTAGAAGCTGTAACTTTTAAACATGACTGCAATTCATAGACTGATTATTGTACATAAAGTTTAAATAAAAAAGTTTTTAAATGTTTTAAATGTATCATTGTATATATTTGTCAGTTCGATGTTTCTAACAGTTCATTGTAATGATTATTGTATATATTTTCACAATTCAATGTTTTAAATAAAATGTTTCATTGTTTCTAACTGTTCATTGTAATGATTATTGTACATAAATAAATGTTTCATTGTAATGGTTATTGTACAGAATGTTTTAACATTATTCAACTTACAATACATGATTCATTCATTGTTTTAAATAAAAATTTCATTGTAAATACTTCTAACCGTTCATTGTAATGATTATCTGACAATAAATAAAAGTTTTAAATAAAAGATATGAAAAGCATATAGGACTTGACTTTGTTTGTTTTGACAATTTGAAGCAGACTTTCTGGGTCTTGGGTAGGTCCGAATGACTAGGTCTGAAAAGACTACAAATTCACATTCCTTCCCGAACTTTCATCAGATAACCCGTAACAGCTTGGTATTAGCAGTATTTGGTATTAGCAGTATAACTTAGTATAAGCATTACTAAGTACCTCCAAAGAAGCCCAACATGGGAGAAAAAAGACTCACCATGGAGAACAGCGCTCGGACAACTTCATCGTGGAAATGAAATGGTTTATAGAGAAATCGGCCGGCTTTTATAGCCTGGCAGGAGGATTGACCTACTTTGATACAGAATTAATAGAATTAAGAGCGCGACCATGGGCGAAAGCATGTAAGTAGAATATTATACGCTATCTACAATATCTATAGGAATATATCTGTATGAATGCAGAAAAATGTAACGAGTCCTACGATTGGCTAACGTTAATTCCTTAAAAGAGCACGAACGTGAGCGGAAGCATATAGATAGAGCATCACGTTCATACAGAATATGATATTCTATCTATAATATCTATTATAGAAAAAGACTAAGTCTATGATCTACAACGCCTAATCGAAAATAGAGAAAAAAGACTAAGTCCAACGCCTATAGAGAGGAAGACTCTCAATAGAGAAAGAAAGAACAGATCTCAGGCGAATGAAAACGGAAAAAAGACTAAGTCCGACGATAGTGTCTGCCTGAAGCAAACTGAGGAGGTGAAATAACCCATATCGTGGAGAAAAAGACTAAGTCCAACGATGACAGAGAAAGCCTAAGCCGAACAAAGACAGAGAAAAGACTAAGTCCAAAGATGCCCGAAATAGACTGCCCTGGGGCAGTCTATTTCGGGCAAAGGAGCCTAGGTACAAAAGAAAAAGACTAAGTCGAATAAGGTGGTTGCCTAAAACAGCGTAAGGTGGTAAAATAAACATATCGTGGAGTTAAGGGTTGTATCAAAAACGTTAAGGGCTGTCCCTAGTTCCCTCTCCCAGGGAGAGGGAACTAGGGACAAAAAAGACTAAGTCCAACCGTGGAACCGTTAAGGGATAAGGGTTTTAGAAGAAATTTGTCCATTAGAAGAAAGTATATGGGTTTTAGAACAAAACAAAAGGGTTTTAGAAGGGTTAAGGGAAAGTTAAGGGTAAATGACGACTTTTCGACCCTTTTCGGACAAATTGTCCCGAAATAGACTGCCCTGGGGCAGTCTATTTCGGGACAATTTGGCTCCAGGGCAGTCAGATCTCGGACAAAATGCCTCATTTGTCCGAGATCTGACTGCCTATACTACTCCCCCCCTAAAAAAAAAAAAAAAAAAGGGTGGTGGTGACTCGCCCGTGGTTGCCCAAATCCGCTCTGCTACTACGCTTGTGCCATCAATCGTTGAAAAGGATTTGGCCGACTCGCGATCTGACAATATTAAACCCTTGGTTCGGAACTTCTGCATCCGCTAAGCATATTTATTGCCACGCCCTTTCAAGAACGCGGACATACGTATATGTAGTTTCTGTTCTTCACATATCACTTAAACGTTTCTCTCAATGATGATGATTCACTCATAATGATCAAATCATGATGATCATTGCGTATATTGCATCAGAGATTCAGATTAAGATTTCTCATTCTGTAAGTAAGGCCACCGGCCCATAATACGTGGTTTTGGCGGGAGTGTCCTTGGGCAAGACACTTCAGAGCCCTAGACTAGTACTGGTGAAGCCCAGGAAATACATGAATATGTGAACTGTCGCCGTGATATGACTGAAATAATGTTGAAAGCGGCGTAAAATACCATTCAGTCAATCAATCAACCCATAATACGTGGCAGCCATAATATCTACAATATTGTTATCGTCCAGTTGTTTCTCCTGTATATATTCGTATAATCAAGCTTATTGTGGGTGCACAATTATGACTATAAAAAGCTAATTTAACCCTCAAAATTTGTCTTTAACTCTTTACCAAACGACAAAATTTCAGACTAGTCCAAATTGAAAGCAGTTGCAGACTACAAACTAAATGTGACTAAAAGATTGAAATCAGTTTTGGAAAGGGTAGAAAACATTGTGGGAAAAGGAGAAAATGCTGGTTACCAGTATTTTCTCCTTTTCCCACAATGTTTTCAAAAGGCTTCTGTCTCAGGGTCGTTAAAAGTCGGGATTGTGTGGTAAAGGGTTAAAGGGTTGAGAGAGAGACACAGAGAGAGAAAGAGAGAGAGAGAGAGACTCAAATGGCATCAAGATAAGGTCATAAACTTCCTACCTTCACTAACCACTAGAGTAGCCAAGACGGCTAGCGTGAAGATATCTGAAAATTCAAAAATAGAACCAGAACATAATAAACGATGAGATTGCATGTACATGAATATGTGTAAATAAATCATTTCGAAATGTTTTTAACATCGGCGTCAATTATGATTAAGTCTTCTATGTGAAAAGGGGGTTTAA
Organism: Tridacna gigas; assembly: GCA_945859785.2. NCBI lineage: Eukaryota > Metazoa > Mollusca > Bivalvia > Cardiida > Cardiidae > Tridacna > Tridacna gigas. The sequence goes on from OX244035.2 coordinate 8,227,554, forward strand.
TGCATCTGCAAAGAGTATCGACCCAGGTCAGCTTTCGCAGTCTGCGAAGGCCGACATGGGACGAAACCACTCGTCACAACTCGGCCGATTCCGTACCTACATTTGATCACCGGATCACCCGAGGTATGCCGAATGGGGACGAAACCTTTCGCTGTTGGTCAATTTTCTGCATATCAAATGATCATTCTGCCTTATTATTCAGTCGGTTGTTAGACAAAAGGAATTTTTATGTATCCAAAATTATATGATTATGATGGTTTGCTTGGTACAAAGTATTACGTAGATTCATTAAACCGCCTTTTCTCAGAGCACGGCTCAATTATATTTCGCTCTGAAAAAGTTCAATCTCCCTGGGGAAAATTCTTTGCTCAAGCTAGTGAAAATTTTCAACCGAAAGTGGAAATCCTCATACTGCGATTTCAAAGTTCTTTTCTCTAAAAATTCTTACTGTAGTGGACAGTGCGGGTCAAAGATCAGACTGCATGTTTTATGCAGTCTGATCTTAATCCACACTGTCCGCAAGAGCGTTTTGATGGCCGCTGAGCGGTCAAAGGATTATTACATAGCATTCAGAATTCACGATGCTGGCTTGGACAGGTATCGCCTATTTCGTAAAGTTGCTTGGCATTCATTAGGATTACATTTGACTGAAGTCGTGTACAGCAAACTATAAGGCATAGACTAAGATTAAATCGCATGTCCAGGATAATCTCAGTCCACGTTTTCCGCAAAATGCATCAATGGTGGCGTTAAAGAGAAAGGGCTAACTCTTATCCTGCTAGAGAAGAAAAAAACAGAAAAATGGTATTTCAAACTTACTTTTTGGAGAGAAAAAAAATCTTATCGGACAGTGTAGATCCAAGATCAGACTGCACGTTCTGTGCAGTCTGATCTTGATCTACATTGTCCGCAAAAGGTCAGTGAGTCGCGCTTAGCAGCCTAAGGGTTAAAAATCCATTAATCTGTCAGAGAGACGAACCCGTCCACTTGTTTCGCTATGAAATGAGATAACCCCATTATTGTCCAAGTAACCTACAACTCTTAACGCCCCTAAAATTAAAAATCGAAAGTTTTGCAAAACCTTGTGGGGAAAAAGACCAATTGCTTGTACCAAGCAATTTCTTCTTTTCCCATAGTGTTTTTCAAGCAGTCAAAAAGGGTATTTCGTTTTATTAAATAGGGTTTAGCCTTTTCTGATATATCCCTTGACGGTGTGTATGTAGGAGGTTCGATCTCCGGATTGGCCAATTTCTGTCCGAGGATTGATGATAGTCGTTGCGACAGGATTCATTCCTCTCTCACCGCTGACCATTGTTTCGACGATGTTTATGTTGAAAAGCAGCCAGTGGCTTGGAAAGAATATTGTGCAATGTATAGGAGACTCCTGGAAAGCATGGATATGTGCACTGGCTGCTGCGATATAACTGAAATAATATTGAAAACGGCGTTAAAACCATACAATCAAGGTCAGGTTCAAAGTTAAGTCTTACAAAAGAACATTACAGTAAAGCCTCATGTTTTTTCTTGTTTTCACTCAAACCCTTATCTTGCTTAGGGTAATTATGTGTGTCTCCATGAAAGGTATATATCCAAGATCAGATTGCACATAACATGCAGACTGATCCTCATTCGTGCAGTCTGATCTTGGTCTACGCTCTCCACCGCTCATTCGATTTTTTCAGACTCCCACATTCAATGACATCGAACCGTTGTAATAAATCTAAGCTATGCTCTGGCAAAAGGGGGCTTAATGCATCTCCATGATACTGAGCAAGGCATCGCATAATTATGGATCCATAAAATCCATTTTGTCTATCAACTGACTGAATCATGGGGTAAACTGGTCCTTGGACATGTAGAAAATTGTAGACCAACAGAAAAAAGTTGCAGCCCCGGTCAGCCTGCGCGAACTCTGCAAGCTAACCTGAATCTATACTTTTTTTGCAGATGCATTAAGCTCCCTTTTCATAGAGCATGGCTTATTTATTTGTGGTAATCGGTGGTGTAAATCCCATAGGATAGAAATGTATGTTCAACAATTCAGTTGTAAACCCAGACTATATTATGCGCTCTTGCTGACTGTGTAGATTAATGATCAGGCCGCACAAAACGAGCAGTCTTAACCTTGATCTACACTGTCCGATACGATGAGACATTTCATTTAAAAAACTAAAAACTCTTTGAAATCGTGATATAAGGGCTATTACCACTGGCTGGAAATATTTAGGTATTTTTCAGCAGCTGAATTTTTTACCAAACGACAAAATTTTACACTTGATCAAAACTGAGAGCATTTGCTGACGACAAATTTAATGTAACTCAAATGATGATTTCTATCTTTGATAAGGTAGAAAACATTGTGGGAAAAAAGGAGAAAATGCTGGTCACCAGCATTTTCTCCTTTTTCCACAATGTTTTCAAAAGCCGCTTTCAGGGTATTTAAAACCCGGGATTGTGTGATAAAGGGTTAACTCTCTACCGAACTATTCCGCGTTTTTAAGGTAGGCCCACTGTATTGGGCAATATTTCAAATCGAAAAAAAAAAAAATCATATTATCTGGTTTGGTAGTGTGTTAGATCTAGTGTCTGAAATATGAAAAAAACAGAAATATTGTCCGTCAAAAAAAGAAGTTACATTAATTTTTATTACCCCACCCTATTCTATTTTGCTTTTTGTTTTTTATTTGTCCAATTTATCGACGATTAAACGATAGAAATATTATTTAATTTATAAATATCATTGTCCTTTTATAAAAAATGGCGATATATACATGCAGTTTGAAAGACCACGGTTCGGTAACAGACGAGATTAATCGATCGTCGAGCGTAGAATACCGATATTGACCGACATCGGGCGATGTTTCACGATCTCATTATAGTGGGCCTACCTTAATGAACGACTTTGAGGAGAAAGACCTTTGAAAACATGGTTGGATAAGGAGCAAATGCTGGTTTCTCTCTAATAATGTTTTCTACCCGTTCAGTCAAATCAAATCATTAAAGACATATTTAATTTGTCGTCTGCCATTGGTTCGTATTTTTGACGAGTCTAAAATTTTGTCGTTTGGTAAATTGTAAAGGTTCAGCAAAAAATAAGCATACAACGACCTGTGAATGAATAAAGAATCTTATAAGTCATTCAAAACAAAATGGATAAAGCTGACAATTGAAAAACGTAACACACACACACGAGTAAGAAAAATGAAGAAGAAGCTTAAAAATTTACTCATTATTGTCCAAAACAAGCTACTCAGCTATCTATGCACAATTAAGCCGATTTAGTTCCTCAGAGATAAGGCAGTTCAGATCTAATGCATTAATACTTGACCTTTAATTTTTATCTACCGGTCCGGCTTTTCAGCTCTAAATGAATGGGTTCTACTGTTTCAATTTACGCAGCCTTTAAAAAAAAAAACTTTAAATTAGGAGCACTGCATATGGGTGTCGACCAGCGGCTGCAGGTGCTCTAGCGGTGAAGATTTAAAGTCACAAAAGGGACACAACTGTGTCAAAAATATTTTGATGGTTGCCTGCCCTTCTGGCATGGGTTCCCCTATTTGAAGATTGGCAACTGCTCCGAGGTTGAAGTAAATTCCCTAACCCTAAGACTGCTAAGCGCGCCTCTCTGACCTCTTGCGGACATTGTAGATCAAGATCAGACTGCACAGAACGTGCAGTCTGATCTTGGATCTAAACTGTCCGGTAAGGAGATTTCTCTCCTCCAAAAATACGTTTGAAATACATGTAGGTAAGTTTGGGCTTTTTTCAATCGGCTTGAAGGTTTCATTTCCTTTATTTAGCAGGATAAAGGTTAAGAAAGCCAGAGATATGAGGAGATAGTTTCAAAGTTTTCGCACGACGACGCGGACGTAGACGACCGGGCTGTGACAGTACCCTAATATTAAGTTTTCTCACAAAACAGCCGAGCTAAACTTTACATGGAGGAAGTCCTACGGAATTAGGCATGTTCTTTTAGCCCAACTTTATACCCACAACATTAAAGCAAGAGTGATTAACAAAATTCTCAATTAAGGGAGTTCTCCCCGTGGTTATTATTATTTGTCCCAGAATGAGAATACTCATCTACCTGTTTAATATACAATTACATCGGCTCCAGCTGTAGACCTATAGCACATACTGGACCTCTTTCTACGACTGAAAACAGACTTCTGTCTATTAGACTTGACATTCTGTGTGGTCTGATCCTGATCTATGCCGTCAGCAAAAGCCCCTATTTTCGCCTTCGGCGCCGAAAGAGTTAAGGTTATACGAGCAATTTTTCTGAATATAGCCGAAAAAAAGTTTTGGCATATTTCCCTTTTTTTAAACCTTTTTTTTAAACCATCATTTTGAGAGAATTTATAATAAATGTATAATAAACGACACATTTAAATATCTTTATTTTTCCAATTCACGGTATAGTCACGACCCGTGAGGAAAAAAAAACCTGTGACCATCGATTCAGAAATATTATTGGGACGAAACTCGAAATTTAGAGTGGGCGAAACGGTCAGAGTCGATCAGCAAGTCGCGGATTGTTTGAAAAAACGAAATTCAGCAGGGATAAGTTAAAAACTTAGCAAGTTTTGATTCTTCCATCAAAGGAAGCACGGAATGGTTTGAAACATGTATTCACTTGATTTAAAATCATTAGAAATGGATTTACTGAATTGTGAATGCTTAATATTAATAAGTTATCGGATTTCGTGCCCATGTCTGTCAAAAAAAAAAGTAGCCTAGCCGCTTTTTGAAAATTTGAAGAATTAATAAATCGGCCTATTTTGCATTTTGGCTTTCGCTTTATTATTCAGCGTGTAGAATGAATCAAGAAGAGTTGAAGGCAGAGTTGAAGAAATGGCTTTATCAGGAAATGCAGCAACATTCATTTGGTTCGCCATCAAGAAAATTGGACACTGACGACTTCAAACCGTATGTATTGGGTGTAGATTGGCTTTCATCATTTTCAGATGGGATGGAGAGCATGGGGGGGGTAGGAGGTTGATTTATAGGCGCCTCTATGTGCGTTTTCAATGCATATTTGGGTGTGTTTGGGCCAGATTTCAGGAAGTTTGGCTTAGTAGAAAAAAAAAAGTGTTATAGCCGAGAGCATACTCGGCCAGAAAAGTGTTCTCGTGTTCACCGCACCTGCTGGGCCGATGATGATGCAGACAACAAAATTTAAGACTGGTCTACCAGGCGATTTTCTTCCTTTACTAAGGGGCCGAATTTCGGCCCCTTTCCCAATCGCAAAAAGTGTATTTTTTTCCCAATTCCATAAAATAGAATTCCCAATTAGATGCTAGTAAAAGAAAACAGTCTGATGTATCAGCCAGGGTTTTCCCTGACACACAAATTTGCAGGCATTGACCACAGTTCAAGCAGGAAATCGACAATCGTCGTATTGTAGGTACGAAACTATTCGGGGGCGAATGAACTATAGACTGCGTCCGTATATTTTCATTCGATTCATGCATAGACTCAATTGTCTGGCTGTAAACCGTTATTGGTTTACACGCCGTAAAAATAGCATGTTAACTTCCTAGCAACCGCCTCGCGTATATGCAGCGAAGCCGAGTTTTGTAAAGCAAAAACAAAGAACCCAGCTCCTATAAAAACAAGCTCCTATAATAACAGTCCTGAAACAGGAACATGTTATGAAAAATATCCAACCTAATCTAGACCACGAGTTTTTTCCTCTCGAATTTGGAGCGGTTGTGCTTCCTCTTTGTCTTAGCAAAGTGATCGTCTGTATAATTTGTGAGCAGAGCTTGTCGTCGGCCGAAATGGATAATCAAATAAAAAACAAGCTAATTCATGTTGGGACTTTTAAAGTCATCAGTTATGGGTTATAAATTCAAGATGTTAATTAAAGAGCCGGTATCAGTATGGCTGCGGGACTATCGACACACCCAAAGTCATATAACGCAATAATCTAGTGTGAAGTATCCTTTTCACAATTAATTTTTAACAGTTTTTTTTTTTTTCAATACTGTACTAGATCTACCTCAGAAAAGGACGATTTATCAGTCTTTCTTTATATGTCAAAACACACAAAAAATCGTTTTCAAAGATTAATCATCATGGAAAAAAACCACGAAAACACATGACAAAACATTGCCAAAAAAAGACCTCAACCGATCAGAGGCTCTTCAATCTGTCTTGTTTAGCCTTGATAATGACTTCTATTAGCTGACTTGCATTGAAAATAAAACATGAAATAATTCCTCTGTTCATTCACCAGAAAAACAGATGTCTTAATAAGAGAATTAAAAAATCCTACTTAACGGGGGTTGGGGGTGTTGTCTTACAGCTTAGAGACTGGAACTAGTATGAAAGACTACAGAGACACATCCAAAAAGAAAGAAGTTTGGAGGAAGAAAAAAAAAAAAAAAACAGTATTGATTCAGTAGTTTATTGTAAGGTTAAATATGTTTCAAACTTTTTATGTTTTATCAATATTATTTTCCCAATTTTGACATTTTGTCGATGATTTTTTTCCCAATTTGGCCAGGGGCCTTTTCCCAAAACGCCTGGATAAAGCCCTGTCTACATTAAAAAACATTTGCTTACGGAAAATTAAATATTGCACAAATAATGATATTTATCATGGAAAGGGTAGAAAACATAGTGGGAAGTAGAGATCAGAAAATGCTGGTTGTTTTTCATGGCAATAGCTAAAACTCGGAAATTGTGGTAAAGGGTTAGCTCTTTACCAAAAGACAAAATTTTAGACTTGTCGCGATTGAGTTCTTTGCAGACGACAAATGTGACGCATATGTTGAAATTAGACTTGGCAAGGATAGAAAACACTAGGGGAGAAGGAGAAAATGATGGTGACTCTTGAGGGTTGTATTAAACACAGGATTGTTTAGAAAAGAATTGAAACATCTATTCTAGCCAATGCTAAGGCTCCGCCATCAAAGCATTGTTGTACTGGATTGTCACCCTTGGCTAGATGTATTTGGTATAAATAAAGGGGCAGTGGAATTTTTAGGAAAATTTACCTTCTGTACAGGTAGGTACTATGAGTTTGCTAAATAGGATTTGTATAGTGAACCACATGATTTGATTGGACCAATCAATATTGCACGCATTGGCAGTTGACAAATTTAATGTTGCTTAATTGATGGCATTTGTCTTGAACAGGGTAGAAAACAAGATGGGAAAAGGAAGAAAATGCTGGTTGTCAGCATTTTCTCCATTTTTTCCATAATGTTTTCAAAAGCTATCCTCCCTAGGGTAGAAAAATTTAGGACTGTGTGGTAAAGGGTTAACCCAGTAAACTGATGTTTCTTTCACAGGCTTTGTGTAGGACCGAATGCAGCTGTTTGGAGATGGGTGGTATCACATGTTTATTCTGCACAGTAAGTTGAAGTTTCCTAATCTGCCAGCCAAGCCCAGGTAGTGCATTCAGTAGCAGAGAGGACTTGAGAACAGGGTGTCGCTGCTTTGAATTCCCAGCTTGGCCGATTTTTTCCGGGGATTGATGATAGTCATTTTGACAGGATTCATTCTTCTCTCACTGCTGATCATTTTTTTCAACAATAGATATGTGTGAAAGCAGCCCGTGGCTTGGGAAGAATATTGTCGCCAAGAGCTGAAGGCGTGGTGGGCACTTGATTCACCACAGCCGTGAACAAGTTTCCAAGTCCCTCACCACTTGACAGTACAATGAATTTATTATCCTGCAAAGTTTTACCATTCCAAGGTATATTCAGAAAAATATCCATGTTTTATGGTCTCACAAATTGAGTACATTTACGAAATGGAATTTTCCTCCTGAGTGCCCAAAACACACTGAAGAATGAGGTCACTGAAAATTGATGTCGTTGAAATCTAGGTAAAACATGCAGTTTGACATCCGACGAATATTTATTTAAATATACATTAAACAACATAAGGTAAGTACCTAACTGTTCATTTTATGATTTGTTGGCAAAAGCAAACGACCATTAGTTGTTTCAAAAGACCATTAGTTTATCTTTATTTTTTTTTTTGTGTGTGTTACAATGCATGACCTTAACGCTTCACGATTTACTGTCATGACGATCCAAAGCTTGCCTTCTTTGATTTTGCTGTGCTGTACCCTGGGAGCTGCCAATGTACAGCACTGTATATTCGGAGGAATCGGAGCATATTATCCAATCAGATCGTGAGAAATTTCTTTGCAGTATAATAATATCTTTTATTTACTTTTTGCCTGATTTTGAAATTAATTTTTCTGCCAGCAACCTACACTTCGACTGACCACACAATAACCGACTGTCTAAATGGTATGATTTAAATTTAAATGCATTTTCACACCTGCATTGTGTTTTTGGCTGCCTTTAATGTTTATTGTTGTATCACTTTTTCAGGTCAGTGCGAAATATCAGAGGAAATCTAACTCTGTATCCTTTGTCGAATTATTTTGATCATTACCATGAGTTTATTATTTTTTTTTTTTATCTGATGACTAAATTTCGACCACATTGTCTCAATTGAAAGCATTTGCAGACAAAAAATCAGATGTGACTCAAATGATGGGATTTGCCTTTGGAAGGCTAGAAAACATTGTTAGAAAAGGAGAAAATGGTGGTCATCAGTTTAATAGTCCTTTCCCTCTTCTTGACTTACTTTCCTCACATTATTGACTGCCATTATGGCATTGGTACTGCTGAAAAATTGCACAACTGTTTTCCTGTTTTTTTTTTTTTTAGTATATCTTTTTCTAAATTCAGGTAGTTGGTTAACTCTTTACCAAACGACAAAATTTTAGACTAGTCAAAATTGAAAGCATTTGCAGACGGCAAATTAAATGTGACTTAAAAATTGAAATCTGTTATGGGACGGGTAGAAAACATTGTGGGAAAAGGAGAAAATGCTGGTACTAGCATTTTCTCCTTTTCCCACAATGTTTTCAAATGGCTTCCTTTTCAGGGTCATTAAAAGTCGGGATTGTGTGGTAAAGAGTTAAAGATACGAGGGACACTTTTTAAGTTCGTAGAGTAAGCCTATAACTTTTTAACGCGATTATGAAGTTGCACGATTTTTTACACAGAACTTGCGTAATCATTCCTCTCTCGAACGGTGTCACGGTATGCGGCGCACGAGGTCCACGTGCGCACTGCGCTGGTATTTTCAACACGTGGTTTTATACACTATAGTAAAATATAGAGTTCAATATGGATGGAAAAATCTCTGAACAGAGGGTATATTGTAAGATTCGAGCACAGCTCGGGTTTTCGCCAACAGAAATTCATGCTGATTTGCAAAAAGTTTATGGGAATGGTGCTTTAAAATATGCTACAGTTTGCAAGTGGGTACGTCGTTTTAATGATGGTCAGGAGTCAATTGAAAATGACACTCGGGTGGGTAGGCCGGTTTCCGTTTTGACGGAAAAGAATGTTGCTACTGTGAAAACGTTAATTGAGGAAGACGCACGTTATACCGTGCAAGAGATAGAAGAATTAAGTGGCATTCATTCGTCAAGTGTTTTGAAGATCTTACGTGAACGACTTGGGCAACGTAAGATCTGCGCGCGCTGGGTGCCCCATTTGCTCACTGACGAGCAGAAACAAAGTCGGGTTAGACTTGCATCGCAAGTTATAGAAAAATATGATAAATGTGACCCACGTCGTTTGGAAGAGATAGTTACAGGTGATGAAACCTGGATCTATCATTTTCAACCCGATTCTAAGACTAAAAATAAGGTTTGGGTTTCATCTGAGGGCGACAGACCTGTCATTGCGCGCCGTTGCAAAACATCAAATCACATGTTGTATGCGATATTCTTTGATTCGAAAGGTCCAGTCCTTCAAATTCCAGTCCCGAAAGGTAGTTCTGTCACTGGAAAGTTTTACAGAGAAAGTGTTCTTACTCAACTTGTTGATTTCTATCGGAAACGCAGACCGCGCACCGGTGTCCGCGGCATCAAATTACTCCATGATAACACATCGGCCCATAAATCCGCTACGGTACAGGAATATCTGAAAGAATCTGGGCTCGATGTCTTAGATCATCCCCCATACAGCCCTGACCTGTCCCCCTGTGACTTTTGGTTGTTCCCAAGACTAAAGGAAATGCTGGAAGGGCACCGTTTTGAATCCCGTTGTGGTATAGGCAGTGCGGTCTACCAGTGTCAGCAACATATACCTAAAGAGGACTACCGGGCGGCGTTCCGGAAATGGGTAGATCGGTGTAAAATGTGTGTGGAGGCAGACGGGGCATATTTCGAAGGTCTTAGATAAATAAAATTTTGATATTTCAAGCGGTTTTAAAAAGACCGCCCTACTCTACGAACTTAAAAATTGTCCCTCGTATGTGATGCCGAACAACAGTAGCACAGTTCATAGTATACAGGACTGGAGAACAAGGGGTTTGGAATGAAGGAAATAACATTGAAAGAGGTGTCAAACACCATTCATACCTCTAAATGAATAATTTTACCTTAACTTTGTTGATCAGTAACAATAAAGCAAGTGGGAGGAATAACTACAAAGTCAGGTATGGAGACAAGGGAGATAACTATGATGACAATATTGGTAATCTCCTAAACAGAAGAGCTCAATTGACAGGGGAGATAACTTCAACTCTGAGAGATGTTGGAATACTGAAACATGACCTTGATAGACTTGGTACAGATATAACTGAAACAGGTAATTAGGTGGTTCATTACTCTGATGGCTTATCAAGCACAATACATTTGTTTAACCCTTTACCAAACGACAAAATTTTAGACTGGTCCAAATTGAAAGCATTTGTAGACGACAAAATAAATGTAACCCAAAAATTGAAATTGGTTTTCGAAAGTGTAGAAAACATTGTTGGAAAAGGAGAAAATACTGGTTACTAGCATTTTCTCCTTTTCCCACAATGTTTTCAAAAGCTTTCTTTTTCAGGGTTATTAAAAGTCGGGATCATGTGGTAAAGAGTTAACTCTACCAGACAAAAAAATTTTGGACTGACCCAAATCCAAAGTATTTGCAGAAGACAGATATGGGTCTTTCAAAAGGTAGGAAACATTGTGGGAAAAAGAGAAAATACTAGTAACAAGCATTTTCCCACAAATCAAATGTTTTGATTAGTGGTCTTCTTTGTCATTTAGACTTCTGATTGTTTGGTGAAGAGTTAATTGTGAAAGATTGTTTCAAAATTACTTCATTTATTGTATGGCAGCCATTGCACCTATCTCTGTTTTCATGGATTTGTTTTTGCCTGTACTTTACATTGTTTTTTTACCAAACGACAAAATTGTCCAAATTGAAAGCATTTGAAGACAAATTAAATGTGGCATAAATGAAGGAATTTTTATCTAACAGGATAGAAAACATGGGAAAAGGAGAAAATGCTGATAACCAGCATTTTTTCCTTTTCCCGTAGTGTTTTTCTTGGCCTTCTTTCTCAGAGTCATTAAAACTTTGGATTATGTAGTAAAGGGTTAAGGGAAATGCATTTACTCCTTTCCCACAATATTTTCTACTTTTTGAGCCATAAATCCATTCATTTGAGCCCCATTTACTATGTAATAGTAATTATATTTATTCAGGTAAGAGAGTTCACAACGTTACATTGATAAAAACATACAATCAACACGTACAGCAAATCTACACTGAACAGGCAACAATATATCAATACCATATTTTTCAACCAACCAATGTCCATGTAATAATACCTGTGCAATGTTTATATTTGATATACCACAGATATTTATAGTACATCAATGAATTTTCTGCAGGTAAACATCGCGTTTTATGGGGTAGTCAGCATCATCAATGATGTTATTATTACAGCTAACCCATATCATTGCAATTACTGCTAAATTTGTGGTTTTCATTGTTAAAAATAATAAACATCAACAAATTAGACATTACAAGATAAATATAATACGTACATAGTGTTGTTTACATCAAAAATAACTAACTGGGTTGTGAGAATTTATAATTATCTCGCCAAGGCTCGACAGTTATCAGTTCTCCTAACGTGGTTAGATATTTTTGATATATTACAACACTATGTATGTATTATATATATATTACTATATTGAACAAGAACAAGGTCATTTGCAAATGCTTTTGATTTTGACAAGTCCAATTCATGTAGCAAAGTTTTCATACATTCCATTTATTATTCATAAATTTGAGATTTCCTTATATCTCTCTATTTTTTGTTTTTCAGAAGCAGCCTATCAGAAGCAAGTTGAATCAATCAGTAATGTGAGAAGAAAGTCCCATCTCAATGATGCATTTGCTGTTCAAGTAGCCTACACTGCAGCCCAGTATAAAGAGTATGAAAAAACTATCAATAACAAGGTTAATTTGATCAAAGCACAGGCAGAGTAAGTGATTTTCATTATCTTCATAATAAGAAAGAAATACAGGCAACCATATGATCATTAGACTCAAAGATACATCCTTACAGCCAAAGAGAAAAAAGTACTGTTTAAACTTGATAGTATGTAGAATGGCTCAGAATTTAGTCAGCCATGTAAACATAGATAAACATAAATTACTAATGTATATGATGTAAGGGATAGAGAAACTCAGGGGATTTGTCCTTATTTACAACTGGAAACAAAAACAGTGGGTTTTTTTTTTTAAGGCCTCCAAAAAATGAAATCATTTTTCTATCCATTGTAATCTGTGCAACCATGCAACGGTGAGGAGCAACATTTGGTATGAAGATACAAGAAGGATTGTCGTTCCATAAATAAAGAGGAAATGGGTAAAAACCTGGGTGAAAATGAGTATTATAGATGTATCTTTAACTTGAACCTTTGCAAAAACAATCCCCTGATTATGATCCAAATGTAGAAAGCTGTTGCAAGCTTCTGGGAAAAAAAGGAAAAAATACTGGGAACCTCTAATACAGTAATGAGTGATGTTTGAAGTCTGGTAGGATTACAGGAACCTGCAGAGCCTCCTTTAAAATTAAAGAGTGATAACAAAAAATCAAAGAATAAAATCAAAGTTCATATTCTTGCTTAGCACATGACAGAATTGATTTCTAGTACTGTGAGTTGATCTTAATTTTTTTGTGTGTGTGTTTTTCTTTTGGTAAAACTACAGTTTTCATCAATAAATGCCAAATTCGTTTCCATTTTTTATACCCCCGCAAAACGAATGTTTTCGGGGGTATACTGGAATCAGCCTGTCTGTCCGTCCGTCTGTGTGTCCGTCTGTGTACAAAATACTACTAATTTTGTGTAGCAAACTCCTCCTCCAGTTTTCTTTCAATTGTATTGAAACTTTGCACATACATTCATCATATATTGAAGGTTTGCAAGACACAATTTTCAAGTGTCAACTCCTCCTGCTTCATGAATTATCTCCCCTTGAACTTGACACTTTTTTTTCTCTTAACATCCATCTCTGTATGAAATACTAGTAATTTTGTGTCGCGAACTCCCACAAAAGTTTTTCTGCAATTGTTTTAAAACTTTGCACATACATTGATCATATAATGAAGGTTTTTAAAATGCAATTTAAAGCCTTATGCATCCAATCTAAAACTCTATCACATGGCAGTTTATATATAATTATGAAGATAGGCACTATTATCTGTTCCTTACCAACATTTTTAATTAAATGAGTACATTCCTGAAAAAAAACATTGGTCAATTACAGCTCTTGCTGGGGTATTAAGTCACATCCTGTGACAAGTTCTAGTTTGTAATTAAAAAGCTATTCTTACAGTCCTATTTGATACAGCTCAATCCAAATAACCTTCTACCACACAATCCCAAGTTTTAAAAAAACCTTGAAGAAGAAGGCTTTTAAAAACATTTTTGGAAAAGGAGAAAATGCTGGTAATCAGCATTTTCTCCTTTTCCCAAAATGTTTTCTGCCCCTTCAAAGACAATTTTCACTGTTTGAGCCATGTTCAATTTGTTGTCTTCAAATGCTTTGGGTTTGGACAAGTCTAAAATTGTTTTCTCTGGTAAAGAGTTAAAGTTAGTGTGACAGCAAACACAGAAACTCTTTGTATTGATGGGTACATGTACTAGCAAAGTCTGCTATACATGTATTTTGTAATGTTTGTTTGTTTTTTACTTTCCAGTAAATCACTAGAAACAGAGAAATTTTTCAGTAAAGAAAGTTCAAATAAAACAGAAGATGGGGAAGATGAATCTTGTAGTCTGGAAACAGCAAGTACGGTAAGAATTTTTGTATGGGTGTTTCTGATTTTTTTACCCTTTACCACACAGTAAAATTTTAAACTTGTCCATATTTAGAGAATTTACCGATGACGATTCAAATGTTTTTCAAGATATAGTCTTTGTTCTTGAACAGGCAGAAAACATTGTGAGAAAAGGAGAAAATGCTGGTTACCGGCATTTTCTTCTTTTCCTGCACTGTTTTCAAAAGCCTTCTTTTTCAAAGTAGTTTAAACTCAGGATTTTTTGGTGAAGGATTAAATATGACAAAAAGTCAATTACTCAGACCTGACAATGATGTTTGTATCATTTACTGATATCTGTTTGTTTGTTTGTTGTTTGTTTGCTGTTCAGTGTCACTTTCAGTAATACTTCAGTGATAGTAACAGCTCTCTCGTCAAAGAAAAAGAAATCATGGAAACTTAAAGTCCCAGTAGCAGCCAAGAGTAAACAGTGGAGTGTTAAAATGCTTTTGAATTTAATATACCTTTTAAAAGTATGAAATTATTGTGAAGATGACAATCTTTTATTGTATGGTCCTTCCAAGAGTTACCCGCTGGCAGGAAAATAAATTTTAAAACCAGGTAAAAAGTAAGCAGAAGATAAAGCCACCTGACAACTTTTGACTATGTTTTTAATTCATTGTCTTACCAGTGACTAACACTTAGACCGACCATACAGCTACAGATTGTGCTCCTCAATGATTTCCATACTTTTGAACGGTTTGATTTAAATGCATTTTACAACCCCCTTTATTGACTTTTGGCCACTATTGGGCCTTTAAATAAGCATTTGCATACCATTATCTTTGAAACCATAATCATTTTGCTACATGAATGAATTAACTTGGATATTATTTACCTACATCTCTTAATAGTATTTCAATTCTTGATTGAAGACAAGTTTTTTCTCAGTCAATGAAATTGCAAATCCTTGAAACGAGAATTTAATTTAAAATTTACCCTTGGTGAATACAGCCCATGCTCTCCACTTTTCTTAACATTCTGAATATTTTTTTCAAATGAAGAGGTGTGAAAAGGTGCTTGCATTTGAAAATGATGCTGCACTTGAGATGGAAGCTTGTCTTATTATTATTACATAATTCTGTGCAAAGCCATTTAGCTCAGTCTGTAACAGACAGGACTTGTGACCAGAGGATTACTGGTTCGAATTCCCAGCTCAGCCAATTTCTTACCAAGGATTGATGATAGTCAGTGCGACAGGATTCATTCCTGTCTCACTCTTGATCACTGTTTCAGCGATGCTTGTGTTGGAAAGCAGCCAGTAGCTTTGGAAAATATTTTGCAAAGGACTGGTAAAAGAAACTCCAGGAAAGCATGAATTGGTGCACTGGCTGCCATAGCATAACTGAAATAATATTGAAATTGGCTTTAAACACCTTAAATACAAACAAAAAAATCATAATTTTGTATTTTCCAGAGCCACATGGCTGTGAGCCATAGTTATTTATGTGCAGCACAGAGCTTCAGATAGAGGGAGTGATTTTGATTTCAAAATTCAAAATATTAATCACTCTCCACTAAACCCTGTGTTATGGGTACTCATTAGACTCGTCTCATCAAGACAATTCTAATGAGTACCCACAACATAGGGTTTGGAAGAGAAATAATGGATTTAGAATACTATCACTCCCCCTTATCTGGAGCTCTGCAGCATGAGCTGTGGGTCCTTCATAAGACCTTTAACATTCTGCTCATGTTTATAAGGATTTGAAATACATGTCTGTCAAAAGTATGTAAGTCTTCACCAAATATCAAAATTTTAGATTTGTTCAAATTGAAAGCTTTGCCGACGACAAAATAAATCTGAATCAAAAATTGAAATTTACAAGTGGAAGGTAAGAAAGCATTGTGGGAAGAGGAGAAAATGCTGGTTATCGGCATTTTCTCCTTTTCTCAGATTGTTTTCAAAAGCCTTCTTCAGGGTTGTTAACAGTCGAGATTGTGTGGTTTAAGGGTTAATTGTTCTCAGGTGAGCTTTATAGGACCAATTGTGATGTCTTTTTTTCAGAGAAATATTCGTGAATGCTGTCAAAATATTGGAGACTTTCTGCATGTTGTGTCTCAGGGAACATTTCAGGGCGACAAACAAGAATTGTAAGTGTACAGATGTTTGTTAGTTCACTGTTGTGTTGTCTAAGATTTACTTACCACACAGTCCTGAGTTTTATTAACCCTGGAGAAAAAAACCTTTGAAAACATTGTGGGAAAAGGAGAAAATGCTGGTAACCAGCATTTTCTTATTTTCCCACAATCTTTTCTATCCTATCAAAGACAGAAATCATCTTTTAAGCTACATTCAATTTGTCGTGTGCAAATGCTTTCAATTGAGTTGCTTTCATAACTGTAGTTTGGAAAAGAGTTAAATTACCACAGGTTCTTTTTAGACACCAAAAGTAGGACAGGTGACTTGAAAAAGGAACAGTGGTTCAGAAAGAAAATCCAAGTGTTAGTGGCTGGCAGAAAAATGAATTTCAAATCAGGTAAAAAGTAAACAGAGAATGGAGTGACCCAGCAACTTTTGCCCTACTTTTAAAATTCATTTTTCTGTCATCTACTAAAACTTGGACTGACCATATGATAACACACTGTCACCTTCACAATAATTTCCATACTTTTTAAATGGTATGATTTAAATTTAAATGCATTTAACACCCAGATTGTATAGTTTTGGCCGGTATTAGGGCTTTAAATTGTCATGATTGATTTCACATTTTAGCGTTAAACAAAAAGGACCGTTGTGGACCAAGGTCGGGGAAGTGTCGAGTGAATACTCTCCAGATCAGATACTGACCAGCCTGCAGTTGAATGTCAGAGAAGCTACGGCTAGATTGAAGGATATGACGTCTAAAGTAGACATCAGAAGAGATGCACAGAATTTAAGGTACAGTAACATGTGTGCCTGTCAAGGCCCTAGCCAAAAGCTTTTGCAGATAGTGTAAATCAAGATCAGACTGCACAGATGTGCAGTCTGATCTTGATCTACACCATCTGATACTTGATCCTAAACTTTACAAATCAAAAAGTTGTGCAGTTGTTATTTCATGTTTCATAGTCATCTTTGTCAGTTGGAAAGAATTAAATAACCATGCAGTTTAAGGGCCGTCATAGTCTTAATATTTAAAAAAAAATGTTGGAGTATACCAAAGATCAGACCTTGTGTTTTTTTGCAGTTTTATTGATATGCTCACTCAGGCTACTGATGTTTTAAACATGGAACTCTAAATTAATGACTTTGATCTTTACAGTTAGAAATATAGCCAAAATACAGCAATGTCAAGTTGTTTTAATTAAGATATGTTACAGAGCAGCAGATAGCGCCGATCGAAGATCCGACGGTATGTTCTTTGTAGACTGATCTTGATCTACATTATCCCCAAAACCAACAAATTTTGAGCTGATCACTGGTGATAGGATTGAGACTTATTTTGATTTTATTATTCATAAAAAGCTTGTAAACCTTTAGCAGGGTTAAAGACAAGCCCTGGCCCAGTCACCCACGGCCGCTGAAAATTGGTCAGGACGGGTGAATATTCCTGTGTGGTTGCTCAGAGGAGCAACTGATTGTCTTGTGAAAAAATTCCGTAACCATTGGTATTTCCGTACTCTTTAGACCAACTGTGATATTTTGGTGTATCAACTCCACTCATTATGGTATATAGTTGTACAGAATTCTTCTGTCTTGATTACTCTCTCTTTGAAAAAAGACAGTGCCCATGACAGAGTAGTAAATTTTATTAAAAAAAAAAAAAAACCCTTTTATCGTTTTCTGAAATTTTACTCAGTGGTCCCTAAGTTTTAGATTTGGCCCGTAAATTTGTAATTTAGGAGACCAGCTGGCTACTGAAGAAAAAATATTAGTCTTTATGCCTGCTTAGTACTGTAGTAAATTCTGTATCTTTGTGCTTTCAGTGGCTCATGTGGCTGCTAGTCTGTCTGCTACATTTGATTCTAAAGTAAGACAAGAGGTATTTTTCTTTTTGCTGAAAATTATTCCTGTTTGAGTTGTATGTATGTTTTTCCAGGTTTAAATATGAACCAGCTAGTGAGATGAGAGATCTGTCATCCCCACCATCTTTGTTACGCAGCGTGCATGAATTATTACAGGTAGAATTCAATACTTACTTTATTCCTTTACCATCCATGTGTTTTTACATCCCTGAAGAAGAAGGCTTTGGAAGACATTGTTGGAAAAGGTAACTAGCATTGTTTCCTTTTTATACGCCCGTCGAAGACGGGACGTATTATGGGATCACCCGTGGCGGGCGGGCGGGCTGGCGGGCGGCGTCCAGTTCTTTGTCTGGAGCATATCTCCAAAACTATACTACCTACGGTTATGAAATTTCATGCATGGATAGATCTCATCAAGGGGGAGTGCAGTGCACAGGAATCATAACTCTTGCTTCCTTAATTTTTCAGTTATTGCCCTTTCTTGTTTTTCATACTTGAATTTTGTCCGGTGAATATCTCCAATACTATACTACCTACGGTTATGAAATTTCATGTCTGCATACATCTCATTAAGGGGGAGTGCAGTGCACAGGAATCATAACTCTTGCTTCCTCAATTTTTCAGTTATTGCCCTTTCTTCTTTTTCATACTTGCATTTTCTCCAGTGAATATCTCCAAAACTATACTACCTAGGGTTATGAAATTTCATGCCTGCATACATCTCATTAAGGGGGAGTGCAGTGCACAGGAATCATAACTCTTCCTTCCTTAATTTTTGACTTATTTTCATACTTGAATTTTGTCTTGAGCATATCTCCAAAACTATACTACCTATGGCTTTGAAATTTCATGCGTAGATAGATCTCATCAACTGGGAGTGCAGTGCACATGAACCATAACTCTTGCTTAATTTTTGACTTATTGCTCTTTCTTTATTTTGAAACTTTAATTTTGTCCAGTGCATATCTTCAGAACTATACTAGCTAAGGATATGAAATTTCATGCGTGGATACATTCCATCAACGGGAAGTGCTGTGCATATAAATTTCAACTCTTGCTTGCTTAATTTTTCAGTTATTGCCCTTTCTTGTTTTTTTTTCGAACTTGAATTTTGTATGATGCATATCTCTCAAACTATACTACCTCGGGTTATGAAATTTTAGGGCTGGATACATCTCATCAAGGGGTAGTGCAGTGCACATGAAATATAAATTGCTTATTTTTTATGCACCCTTTCAAGACAGGATGTATTATGGGATCAGCCATGGCGTACAGGCATCCAGGTAGCATAACTTACACATCTTAAAACCTATTAACTTTAAATTTGACAGTTGTGTTTGTTGTAATCATATGGGGTGCAGTGTACACAAAGAATAAATCTTCCTTCCTTATGAGTAATTGCCCTTTCTTCTTTTTCATACTTAAATTTTGTCAGCAGCATATCTCCCTTACTACACTACCTATGTATATGAAATTTCAGTGATGCATACATCTCAGATTATTAGAAACATAACTATTGCTTCCTTAACTTTTTCTTATTGTCCTTAGTCATTTTTCAGGCTTAAATTCAACACTATCGTATCTATGGATATCAACATAAAGTGTATAAACAAGAGTTCCATCAACACAAATACACTGCCATTATCTTCAATCAACAGTAAAAAAAATATTCTGCACTACTATTTTTCTATACCTCCCCTTTATCATTATTATGCCCCAACTTTACAACTTGGGGTAAGACGGGCGTATCTTGCGACAATTTGCCGCTCTTGTTCAAAAATGAATTCTACCCTTTCAAAGATGAATCCCATCATTTTAGCCACATTCTGTTTGTTGTCTGCCAATGCTTCCAATTTGGAAGAGTCCCAAATTTTCAGATGAGACTTTAAGTTATTCAGTTTGTGTTGCTTAGGTCAGAAATGGCCCAGTTCATGTTAACTCTGTACCAGGCGACAAAACTTTAGCCTTATACAAATTGTAAGCATTTGCAGATGACATATATAAAGTTAATCAAAACGTAACATTTGTCTTTCATGGAGTAGAAACACTGGGAAAAGGAGAAAATGCTGATTAGCAGCATTTTCTCCTTTTCCCACAATGTTTGTAAAAGTGTTCTTTCTCAGGGTTGTTAAAAGTCAGCATTGTGCGGTGAAGTATTAACCATATGTAAAATTGAGAAAAACGTTTTGATTCAAATGAACAGTGCTGATATTTAAACTCTTTACCAGACTGCAAAGCTTTAGACTTGTCGAAATTGATAGCATTTGCAGACAACAAATTAAAAGTGGCTTAAATGAAGGAACTGTCTTTGAAATGGTAGCAAACAAATGGGATTACCCGCATTTTCTCCTTTCTCCCATTGTTTTCTGGTCCTTTTCCTCAGTGTCTTTGAAACTAGGAATTGTTTGGTAAAGGTAGCCCTTAAGCTGCTAAATAAATGAAACGAGAATTGCTACTCACTAGTAAACACCAAAATATTGTGATTTTAAAGTTTATTTCATTGGGAATAATGTACCATATCGGACAGTGTAGATCCAAGATCAGACAGCACGTTTTGTGCAGTCTGATCTTGATTTTCACTGTCCACAAAAGGTCCTTGAAATCGAACGTAGCAGCTTAAGGGTTAAATGTAGACATCAGCTTGTTAGTTTTTTTTCAACACAGTTGTTTGAGACATGGCCCTTGGGTCAATAATTAACCTCCCCCTGAGGTAATTATGTGATACACAGATTTCAGCCATGCTTTGTGAAAAGGGGCTGAATGCATTTGCAAAAAGTGTCAACTCAGGTGCAGGCTGACCTGTGTTGAAACTTTTTGCTATTTGTAAATTTTCTGCATGTCAAAGGACCATTTTGCCTTCAGGATTCAGTCGGTTGTGAGACAAAAATAGATTTTGTGGAACCATAATTATGTGATGACTTGCATGATAAAATGGATCCTGGATATGCATTGAATTCCTTTTTGACACAGCTTGGCTCATTTATATTTGAGAGACGTCTTTGACTAGAACTGTAGGACCAGGATGTTGGCATTTTGTTGGTAGCATCATCTGATGGTCCAGTTTTAAAAGTTCAAATTTCGTCCCTGTGATTGATGGTGGACCTGATCATTTGTGTTGCATGCTATGCAACTATTGCCCTTATAATGGAAAGAGAGGGAGATCCTCTAAAGCTTTTAAAGTTAATTTATGAACTCAGCTGTGATTTTGAAAATAAATTCACCAAATTTTGGTGATGATCTCAAAATTTGGCAGTTTCGTTTTTTTTTTTTTTTTTTTTTATCTATTCAGATGAGTAATTTAGGACAGCTATAATCTTCTTCTTCACAGAAAACAGTTTCTATTCTTCCTTGCCAGGAATCGAGCTTGGTGGGACAGTCTGTTTGGTACAAGACTTGAGACCGGGGGATTGCTGTTTGGAATTCCCTGCTCAGCCAATTCCTTTATGAGGATTAATGATAGTCATTGTGACAGGATTCATTTCTCTCTCACCATTGATCACTGTACAGACAATAGTTTCATGCGAAAGCAGCCAGTGGCTTGGGAAGAATATTGTGCAGAGTACAGGTAAAAGAAAATCCAGGAAAGCCTGGTTAGGCGCTGAAATAATGCTGAAAACAGCCTTAAACACCATACAAACAAACAGTACAAACAAATCCATTGCAGGAGAGATCCAGTGAACATTTCAAAAGATATATAGAGTTACAGAAGTATACCAACCAGAGGAGAAATTTAGAAGAGAATCTTACTAGAATACAGAACCAGATCCAACGACAGCTGACTTCATTGTCAAAGAAAGGTGTTGATGTTACAGTACTTAGGTTTGTAATATAATGTGGAGTCTTCACTATTTGACTTAATCCCTATCCTACTAGATATGGTAATAAAATTTTCAGAACAGTGGTAAAAACCCTAATAGTGTTATTTCAAACTTACTTTGTGGAGAACAATATCTACTTATTGGACAGTGTAGATCAAGATCAGACTGCATGTTCTGATCAGTCTGATCTTGATCTACATTTTCCGCAAAAGGTCAGTGAATCGCTCTTAGCAGCTTTAGGGGTAAAGTTGACATTTAAGATACAACAAAGGAAATGACATAAGTTGGATCTTGAATAGAATTTTATCTGTAAAAAAAGAAAGAACCTCAAAAAATGTTATTTAGTGAGCCTCTGACAATGGATATGACCTCACACAAACCTGAGTTTAACAACTTTGAAGAAGAGGCTTTTGAAAACATTCTGGGAAAAGGAGAAAATGCCACAATGTCATCTTCCCAAAGGTTCATAAAACACTGGATTGTTTGATAAACAAATTCTTTGCATATGATTTTGAACACTTCAGAAACATCCCTGTATAAGATGAATAATCAAGATGAATTGAGTGTATGTGTAAAAATTTTAACAAAAGACAACTGCTTATAGTGACCAATTTTTTCTCTTGTCACAAAGTTCTCAAAAAGTGGTAAGCTGGCTGCTGGATATAATATACTCTTTGTTTGTTGGGTGATTTGAACATAAGTTATTTATTTCAGCATTGTTTGTGAGGCTAGCGCATATATCAATGCTTTCTTTGAGTCTTTTACCAGTACTTTCAACAACATTTTTTCAAAGCCAATGGCTGCTTTTCCACAGAAATATTCCTGAAACAGTTCACAGCAATGAGATTGGATTGAGTCCTGTGGCAATGACTATCGTAAGTCCTCACAGAGAATAAGGCTAAGCTGGGGAATCAAACCAGTGACCTCGGTTGCAAGGCCATGTATGTGGCTAACTGAGCTACAGGGCTAGCAAGTAATGTACCCCCTTCCGAAATGACAAATTCTAGACTCTTTTCAAATTGAAAGCATCTGCAGAAGAGAAATTTATGGTTGGTACATATAAGCTAATTTTCACGGATAGCGTTGAAAACATTGGGGAAAAGGAAAAAATGCTGGAACCCAGCATTTTCTCCTTGTCCCACAATGTTTTCAGAAGCCGTCCTGCTCAGGGTCATTAAAATTTAGGATTGTGTGGTAACCAGATACTCTGATCTTGTTCCTACAGAGCCTTAGTCGAAGCAGAGATAGAACTGGATGGATACAGAACCTGCTTACACAGTCTAAACAATGAGGCAGATAGACTGCGGACAATTGTGGAAAATAGCTTGAAAAACAAACAGGATCTCTACACAAAGCACAGAAGGATTCAAGAATTTCAAAATCTTACGGTATATAAAATCCTTGAATTGTAGTTTCTGCTGCATTGCCTGAAAAAAAAGATCTTAGGAACATAGCTTAGCATGTTGTTATACCCCCCACCTACGAAATAGAGAGGGGTATACTGGTTTCACCATGTCTGTCTGTCTGTCCATCCATCCGTCCATTTGTCCATCTGTCCATCGATCAATTGGTCCACCTTTTCATTTCCAACTCAAAAGCTGTTTGCCCTAGGACCCTGAAATTTTATACAAGTATTGCTCATGACCCAAGGAGGTGCCCTATTGTCTTTGGGTCACATGGGTCAAAGGTCAAGGTCACGGTGAACCTTGTTTGAAAATCATTTCCCTAGTCTAACTCAGAAGTCCTTTAACCTAGGACCCTGAAACTTTATGCAAGTGTTGCTCATGATCCAAGGAGGTGGCCTATTGTTTTTGGGTCACACGGGTCAAAGTTCAAGGTCGCAGATGAACTTGGTTGAAAATCATTTTTGTGCTCTAACTCAAAAGCCGTCCGACCTAGGACGCTGAAACTTTATACAAGTGTTTCTCATGAACCAAGGAGGTGCCCTATTACTTTTTGGTTGCATGGGTCAAAGGTCAAAGTCACAGGAACTTTATTCGAAAATTGTTTCCTTGCTCTGATTGTGCTGATTCAGTGACAAGGTGCTGGTGGAGGGTATTTGTCTGCTTTGCAACAGTTCTAGTTTGGTGCTGTTTTCATTTGTGTTTTAGCAATATCATAGGGGCCAGTGCACCTATTTATGTTTCCTTACCAGAGCTAACACATTATTCTGTCTAAGCCACTGGCTGTTTCCACACATGACACTTTCAACTTTTTACCACAAAATCCCAAGTTTTAACATCCCCGACAAATACAGCTTTTGAAAACATATTGCTGGTTACCAGCATTTTCTCGTTTTCCCACAATGTTTTCTACCCTATCAAAGACAAATTCCATCATTGTAGCCACATTTGAATTGTGGTCTGCAAATAATATGAATTTTGTCATTTGGTAAAGAGTTAAGAGTTTTACCATAAGTCAGGGATTCAAATCCGCTAGAAAAATCCCATTGATTGAAGTTTACTTTATAATGTATGTAATCAGGACATGAATCAATCACATATTCAAGTATTTGTCTAACAGAACAGAAATTCTCAGGCCAGGAAAGTCCAAGTTCAACTCTTTACCACACAGAAAAATTTTAGACTTGTCTAATTTCAAAGCATTTGCAGACGATATATTAAATATATTAAAATGAGCTTTCGTTAAAATTTGGAATTGTGTGTTGAAGGGTTAACTTGGTGATTGACTGAAATTACTTTGTCCCGTATAGGATTGAGTCTTATCATGAATTAGACTATTGATTGAAATTTACTGTGTAATGAATGTAACCGGAGGACAAGAAGCAAGGGCTGATATAAATCATCAAACATACCATTAATTTTCATTCCAGGAGAGTCTTAGGGTCAAATGGTTAATTGAGTAAAGCTTATTTCTTCCTGTATGGGATATAGTACTTAAGTTAATTTGATCATTGTCTCAAGTTTAGTATGTTGTGCATATTAACAGGACAAGAAGCAAGCCTTGATACAGGTCCTTGTCAAACAGAACATAAATTCTCAGTCAAGGATAGAGTCACAGGTGAAAGAGGTGAGAGATCATGTCTTATTACTTGCCAGAAGAAATGGCTTTAGTGGAGAGCATAGATCAAGATCAGACTGTACAAAAAACGCTGTTTGATCTTGGATTTTTACTGTCCTTGACTAATACTAAATTTTAACGATGAACTCGTGTAGTAGAATAGTTTTTCAGCCCTTGAATTGTTTGTGGGCAGAACTTCCTTGTCACCTCTTTGATTTAATCTATGGAAGCTAAGGAGTTAACCAGATATCCATTTTTTGTGTCAGTTTTTCTGAACTCTGTATGAAACAACAAAAATTTGGACTAAACCAAATTGAAAGCCTTTGCAGACAAAAAATTAAATGTGGCCCAAAAGATGACTTCTCTCTTTGACAGGGTAGAAAGCATAGTAGGAAAAGGAGGAAATTCTGGTCACCAGCATTTTCTCCTTATCCCACAAAGTTTTCAAAAGCTTTCTTGAGGGTCGTTAAAATTGGAATTGTGTGGTAAAGGGTTAAATCTATTGTATTTTAGATTTTAGTGCAAGTTCTTTCAAATTAAGTAGCCTCACTCCATGACTGTTTCCTGCTTAACCAATACTCAGGCAGTTTTATGGTTAGTTCTAAGGCCTTGGGTCATTCCTGAGAATGTCCTTTGGCAAAACACTTCAGAGTCCTTGTCTGTTAGCACTGTTGTAACCTAGGACTCACATGAAAGAGTGAGCTGTTGCCATGATATCACTGAAATAATGTTGAAATCAGTGTAGAAAATCATTATATCGATCATTTAATTAGTTTTCTAGCTTGGCTGTATTTGAAGAAAAGGTTGTGTTATTGTCCTAGCCCTGTGTTGTTGTCATCTGCACCATCATGCAAAAACTTTCACATTTTATGATATCTCTGATATAACTCAAGATACTTGCTTCAAACGCCTGACAAGTTGTTCACTATTAAAAGGGAATCCCATACAACAGGGGCAGATAACTTTCAAAGTAATGTTGGCACAGTTATGCCCCTTTTTTGACTCAGGATTTTTACTGAAAATCAAGCAATTTCAACTGAGTGTTGGCTCCTGCACGTGGTTCTCTTGTTTGAGAGTGTCCTGAGGCAAGACACTACAGAGCCCCAGCCTAGTACTGCTGTGACTGAAATAGTATTGAAATCTGTGTAAAAAGTTGTTACTACATCATTCATTCAAATTTCTTTCCCTAGATTGAAGAGTATGTAGACAGATCTTTACGATCACATGAACAACAGATCTGCATTGTATCAGACAAGTTGAACAACTCTGTGAATATTGAAGTGAAAGAGTTTGCGAACCTAACATTGCCCTACTTGATGTTCTCGCATTTGGACACGTAAGTTTAAATGAGCTGGGCTCTGGCAAAAGTGGCTTTAACGCATCTCTGAGATGCATTATACCAAGGAAATTATCGCATACTTATTGTTTTAAGGGGATAGATTAAACCTTTTACCCCAAATCCTGAGTTTTAATGATGCTGAGGTAGAAGGCCTTTGAAAACATTTTGGGGAAAGGAGAAAATGCTGGTAACCAGCATTTTCTCCTTTTCCCAAATGTTTTCTATCCTTTCGAGCACAAATCCTAAGGTTTGATCCACTGCAGATTTGTCATCAGCACTTGCTTTCGAAATTGACTTGTGTGAAATTATGTGGTGTGGTAAAATTGTAAAAGTCTAAACTTAAAAGTGTGTTTTACATAATGCTGTTTCCGTGAAACCATGGGAGCGAATGTATAGATGCACAGGGTGCTGCATTTAAAAACTCAAAATACTGTAGAAAAGGTATAAAATTGTGAACAACCAGCCAGTCTGCTCTGTGAAAAGAGGGTTAAATGCATTTGTAAAAAGCATCGACCCATGTCAGACTGCACAGTCTGCGCAGGCCGACATGGGTCAAGTCTTTTTGCCATAATGTAAATTTTCTGCATGTCCAAGGACCAGCCTATGTCATGATTCTGTCAATGGTTAGACTGGATAGACTTTTTTATACGATTCAGAATCTTTAGAAACTTTATTGACTTATACATGTGAGCCATGCTCTGGCAAAAGGGGGCATAATGCATCTCGGCGAGGCATGATACCAGGCAAGTCATCACATAATTACGGATCCATAAAATCCCATTTTAACCAACAATCGAGCAAATCATTAGGTAGACTGGCCCTTTGACATGCAGAAAATTGACCAAAAGCAAAATGTTTCATCCCAGGTCAGCCTGCACGTACTGCGCAGGCCGACCTGGGTCGATACTTTTTTCACAGATGCATTAAGCCCCCTTTTCACAGAGCATGGCTCATATAATAG